>OX031072.1:8447500-9697500 GCA_943736015.1 Tridacna crocea | reverse complement strand
CAATAAGCCAAAGTGATCAATGTACAGTGTAAAAAAGCCCCAGAAATTAATGCGACAAGTGGCTAAAAAAAGACTGAAAACTGTTTTAGTTGCTTCCTGTTGCATATATCAAACAAAGGCAACTGAAGTGTAATTTTTCTAATCTCTTCAAACCACAACAAGAAACCCAGTTACGTTGACTACCGTCTCATATGTGCCAGTTACGCTCATGCGAAAACCCCAGAAAATAATGCGACAAGTGGCTAAAAAAAGACTGAATGCTTCTTATTGCATAAATCAAACAAATGGAACAAAATTTTTAATGTATATTTTTTTCCTCCAATCTCTTTATACCATGACGACAAATCTATTTATGTTGACAACCGTCTCATAGGTTCCGGTTACGTATCCGCGAAAACGCGAAAAATCGACTTACGGACCACTTCATAGCAGATGACACCTGTTGCTTAATGGATCAAATATAGGGAACTTAATTTCTGATATCTGATTTTTACTTCTCAAGTCTTTTTTTACCGTGACGACAAACCCATTTAGGTTGTCTATTGTCTCGCAGGTGCCAGTTACATACCCGCGAAAACATGCAAAATCGACTTACGGAATATATTTTATAGCAGACGACAACTGTTGCTTAAAGTCAATTATAGGGATTTTTCTATTTTTTTTTTTCATTTTCTCTCACTAGGGCCAATGATTTGGTTACGATGACCATCTCACCCATATGTGACTGATACGTGCTGCGCATAAAATCGTAAAATCAACTTTGACACTTTCGGAGGCAACTGATACCTGTTAAACAAATCAAAGAAAGGTAAACAAAGTTTTTCCCTGTTTTCTTACCAGGGTCACGAAAACATTGAACCAATTTTGACGACCGCGCGAGTCAAAAGTCAATTTTATGTTTAATCGCTGCGCAAAAATATAAAATTCAGAAGCAACCGTTTGCTGTTGCGGAAACTTTTTCCGATAAAAAAATCTTGTTCTTGTTTGAAGAATTTAGAAGTAGGCCATAAAGATACAATAAGATGTAAGAATAACTAAAAATCAACTTTTTCTTTGATAGGGTAGTAAACATTGTGGGAAAAGGAGAAAATGCTGGTAACCTGCATTGTCTCCTTTCCTCAGATTATTTTCAAAAGCCTTCTCTTTCAGGGGTGTTAAAAGGCGTCATTGTGTGGTAAAAGGTTAATAAGAATAAACAGCTATTCCCCCCCTTCCCATCAGCCAATCAAATCTCTTCTCTCTCTGAAATTATCCAATCAGAGAAGCTTTAAGGAAATCAGAATGGGAACCAAGGAGCCAAATCAGAATGGGAACCAATAGCCAATCAGATATCCAACAGCCAATCAGAGAGCTTCAAAATCGCTCCAAAATGGCGCCATAATTTCTCGATAAAAAACAGTGAAAAAAAAGGCATAAAAGTGGATTTAAAGTCTTCTTTAAAGGCTGTTGTGCAGTCCTTGGCGAACTGCCAGGCATGCACCATCCACACATGCCAGATTTCACTGAAAATGGCCAAACATTTAAGAAAATAGGGGCGCAGCAGACCTTGTTTTGGTCTTTTCAAGCCCCTTGCAAGAATTACTTCCCTTAGACCCTCGATGCACCCCCCCAGCCCTTAACTGGATTTGCTTTTCTAACTCAGCCCACAATAAATGCTGCACATTGAAACTTTCAATAAGCCAAAGTGATCAATGTACAGTGTAAAAAAGCCCCAGAAATTAATGCGACAAGTGGCTAAAAAAAGACTGAAAACTCTTTTAGTTGCTTCCTGTTGCATATATCAAACAAAGGCAACTGAAGTGTAATTTTTCTAATCTCTTCAAACCACAACAAGAAACCCAGTTACGTTGACTACCGTCTCATATGTGCCAGTTACGCTCATGCGAAAACCCCAGAAAATAATGCGACAAGTGGCTAAAAAAAGACTGAATGCTTCTTATTGCATAAATCAAACAAATGGAACAAAATTTTTAATGTATATTTTTTTCCTCCAATCTCTTTATACCATGACGACAAATCTATTTATGTTGACAACCGTCTCATAGGTTCCGGTTACGTATCCGCGAAAACGCGAAAAATCGACTTACGGACCACTTCATAGCAGATGACACCTGTTGCTTAATGGATCAAATATAGGGAACTTAATTTCTGATATCTGATTTTTACTTCTCAAGTCTTTTTTTACCGTGACGACAAACCCATTTAGGTTGTCTATTGTCTCGCAGGTGCTGGTTACATACCCGCGAAAACATGCAAAATCGACTTACGGAATATATTTTATAGCAGACGACAACTGTTGCTTAAAGTCAATTATAGGGATTTTTCTATTTTTCTTTTTCATTTTCTCTCACTAGGGCCAATGATTTGGTTACGATGACCATCTCACCCATATGTGACTGATACGTGCTGCGCATAAAATCGTAAAATCAACTTTGACACTTTCGGAGGCAACTGATACCTGTTAAACAAATCAAAGAAAGGTAAACAAAGTTTTTCCCTGTTTTCTTACCAGGGTCAGGAAAACATTGAACCAATTTTGACGACCGCGCGAGTCAAAAGTCAATTTTATGTTTAATCGCTGCGCAAAAATATAAAATTCAGAAGCAACCGTTTGCTGTTGCGGAAACTTTTTCCGATAAAAAAATCTTGTTCTTGTTTGAAGAATTTAGAAGTAGGCCATAAAGATACAATAAGATGTAAGAATAACTAAAAATCAACTTTTTCTTTGATAGGGTAGTAAACATTGTGGGAAAAGGAGAAAATGCTGGTAACCTGCATTGTCTCCTTTCCTCAGATTATTTTCAAAAGCCTTCTCTTTCAGGGGTGTTAAAAGGCGTCATTGTGTGGTAAAAGGTTAATAAGAATAAACAGCTATTCCCCCCCTTCCCATCAGCCAATCAAATCTCTTCTCTCTCTGAAATTATCCAATCAGAGAAGCTTTAAGGAAATCAGAATGGGAACCAAGGAGCCAAATCAGAATGGGAACCAATAGCCAATCAGATATCCAACAGCCAATCAGAGAGCTTCAAAATCGCTCCAAAATGGCGCCATAATTTCTCGATAAAAAACAGTGAAAAAAAAAAGGCATAAAAGTGGATTTAAAGTCTTCTTTAAAGGCTGTTGTGCAGTCCTTGGCGAACTGCCAGGCATGCACCATCCACACATGCCAGATTTCACTGAAAATGGCCAAACATTTAAGAAAATAGGGGCGCAGCAGACCTTGTTTTGGTCTTTTCAAGCCCCTTGCAAGAATTACTTCCCTTAGACCCTCGATGCACCCCCCAGCCCTTAATTGGATTTGCTTTTCTAGCTCAGCCCACAATAAATGCTGCACATTGAAACTTTCAATAAGCCAAAGTGATCAATGTACAGTGTAAAAAAGCTCCAGAAATTAATGCGACAAGTGGCTAAAAAAAGACTGAAAACTCTTTTAGTTGCTTCCTGTTGCATATATCAAACAAAGGCAACTGAAGTGTAATTTTTCTAATCTCTTCAAACCACAACAAGAAACCCAGTTACGTTGACTACCGTCTCATATGTGCCAGTTACGCTCATGCGAAAACCCCAGAAAATAATGCAACAAGTGGCTAAAAAAAGACTGAATGCTTCTTATTGCATAAATCAAACAAATGGAACAAAATTTTTAATGTATATTTTTTTCCTCCAATCTCTTTATACCATGACGACAAATCTATTTATGTTGACATCCGTCTCATAGGTTCAGGTTACGTATCCGCGAAAACGCGAAAAATCGACTTACGGACCACTTCATAGCAGATGACACCTGTTGCTTAATGGATCAAATATAGGGAACTTAATTTCTGATATCTGTTTTTTACTTCTCAAGTCTTTTTTTACCGTGACGACAAACCCATTTAGGTTGCCTATTGTCTTGCAGGTGCCGGTTACATACCCGCGAAAACATGCAAAATCGACTTACGGAATATATTTTATAGCAGACGACAACTGTTGCTTAAAGTCAATTATAGGGATTTTTCTATTTTTCTTTTTCATTTTCTCTCACTAGGGCCAATGATTTGGTTACGATGACCATCTCACCCATATGTGACTGATACGTGCTGCGCATAAAATTGTAAAATCAACTTTGACACTTTCGGAGGCAACTGATACCTGTTAAACAAATCAAAGAAAGGTAAACAAAGTTTTTCCCTGTTTTCTTACCAGGGTCACGAAAACATTGAACCAATTTTGACGACCGCGCGAGTCAAAAGTCAATTTTATGTTTAATCGCTGCGCAAAAATATAAAATTCAGAAGCAACCGTTTGCTGTTGCGGAAACTTTTTCCGATAAAAAAATCTTGTTCTTGTTTGAAGAATTTAGAAGTAGGCCATAAAGATACAATAAGATGTAAGAATAACTAAAAATCAACTTTTTCTTTGATAGGGTAGTAAACATTGTGGGAAAAGGAGAAAATGCTGGTAACCTGCATTGTCTCCTTTCCTCAGATTATTTTCAAAAGCCTTCTCTTTCAGGGGTGTTAAAAGGCGTCATTGTGTGGTAAAAGGTTAATAAGAATAAACAGCTATTCCCCCCCTTCCCATCAGCCAATCAAATCTCTTCTCTCTCTGAAATTATCCAATCAGAGAAACTTTAAGGAAATCAGAATGGGAATCAAGGAGCCAAATCAAAATGGGAACCAATAGCCAATCAGATATCCAACAGCCAATCAGAGAGCTTCAAAATCGCTCCAAAATGGCGCCATAATTTCTCGATAAAAAACAGTGGAAAAAAAAGGCATAAAAGTGGATTTAAAGTCTTCTTTAAAGGCTGTTGTGCAGTCCTTGGCGAACTGCCAGGCATGCACCATCCACACATGCCAGATTTCACTGAAAATGGCCAAACATTTAAGAAAATAGGGGCGCAGCAGACCTTGTTTTGGTCTTTTCAAGCCCCTTGCAAGAATTACTTCCCTTAGACCCTCGATGCACCCCCCCAGCCCTTAACTGGATTTGCTTTTCTAACTCAGCCCACAATAAATGCTGCACATTGAAACTTTCAATAAGCCAAAGTGATCAATGTACAGTGTAAAAAAGCCCCAGAAATTAATGCGACAAGTGGCTAAAAAAAGACTGAAAACTCTTTTAGTTGCTTCCTGTTGCATATATCAAACAAAGGCAACTGAAGTGTAATTTTTCTAATCTCTTCAAACCACAACAAGAAACCCAGTTACGTTGACTACCATCTCATATGTGCCAGTTACGCTCATGCGAAAACCCCAGAAAATAATGCGACAAGTGGCTAAAAAAAGACTGAATGCTTCTTATTGCATAAATCAAACAAATGGAACAAAATTTTTAATGTATATTTTTTTCCTCCAATCTCTTTATACCATGACGACAAATCTATTTATGTTGACAACCGTCTCATAGGTTCAGGTTACGTATCCGCGAAAACGCGAAAAATCGACTTACGGACAACTTCATAGCAGATGACACCTGTTGCTTAATGGATCAAATATAGGGAACTTAATTTCTGATATCTGTTTTTTACTTCTCAAGTCTTTTTTTACAGTGACGACAAACCCATTTAGGTTGTCTATTGTCTTGCAGGTGCCGGTTACATACCCGCGAAAACATGCAAAATCGACTTACGGAATATATTTTATAGCAGACGACAACTGTTGCTTAAAGTCAATTATAGGGATTTTTCTATTTTTCTTTTTCATTTTCTCTCACTAGGGCCAATGATTTGGTTACGATGACCATCTCACCCATATGTGACTGATACGTGCTGCGCATAAAATTGTAAAATCAACTTTGACACTTTCGGAGGCAACTGATACCTGTTAAACAAATCAAAGAAAGGTAAACAAAGTTTTTCCCTGTTTTCTTACCAGGGTCACGAAAACATTGAACCAATTTTGACGACCGCGCGAGTCAAAAGTCAATTTTATGTTTAATCGCTGCGCAAAAATATAAAATTCAGAAGCAACCGTTTGCTGTTGCGGAAACTTTTTCCGATAAAAAAATCTTGTTCTTGTTTGAAGAATTTAGAAGTAGGCCATAAAGATACAATAAGATGTAAGAATAACTAAAAATCAACTTTTTCTTTGATAGGGTAGTAAACATTGTGGGAAAAGGAGAAAATGCTGGTAACCTGCATTGTCTTCTTTCCTCAGATTATTTTCAAAAGCCTTCTCTTTCAGGGGTGTTAAAAGGCGTCATTGTGTGGTAAAAGGTTAATAAGAATAAACAGCTATTCCCCCCCTTCCCATCAGCCAATCAAATCTCTTCTCTCTCTGACATTATCCAATCAGAGAAACTTTAATGAAATCAGAATGGGAACCATGGAGCCAAATCAGAATGGGAACCAATAGCCAATCAGATATCCAACAGCCAATCAGAGAGCTTCAAAATCGCTCCAAAATGGCGCCATAATTTCTCGATAAAAAACAGTGAAAAAAAAAGGCATAAAAGTGGATTTAAAGTCTTCTTTAAAGGCTGTTGTGCAGTCCTTGGCGAACTGCCAGGCATGCACCATCCACACATGCCAGATTTCACTGAAAATGGCCAAACATTTAAGAAAATAGGGGCGCAGCAGACCTTGTTTTGGTCTTTTCAAGCCCCTTGCAAGAATTACTTCCCTTAGACCCTCGATGCACCCCCCCAGCCCTTAACTGGATTTGCTTTTCTAACTCCGCCCACAATAAATGCTGCACATTGAAACTTTCAATAAGCCAAAGTGATCAATGTACAGTGTAAAAAAGCCCCAGAAATTAATGCGACAAGTGGCTGAAAAAAGACTGAAAACTGTTTTAGTTGCTTCCTGTTGCATATATCAAACAAAGGCAACTGAAGTGTAATTTTTCTAATCTCTTCAAACCACAACAAGAAACCCAGTTACGTTGACTACCGTCTCATATGTGCCAGTTACGCTCATGCGAAAACCCCAGAAAATAATGCGACAAGTGGCTAAAAAAAGACTGAATGCTTCTTATTGCATAAATCAAACAAATGGAACAAAATTTTTAATGTATATTTTTTTCCTCCAATCTCTTTATACCATGACGACAAATCTATTTATGTTGACAACCGTCTCATAGGTTCCGGTTACGTATCCGCGAAAACGCGAAAAATCGACTTACGGACCACTTCATAGCAGATGACACCTGTTGCTTAATGGATCAAATATAGGGAACTTAATTTCTGATATCTGTTTTTTACTTCTCAAGTCTTTTTTTACCGTGACGACAAACCCATTTAGGTTGTCTATTGTCTTGCAGGTGCCGGTTACATACCCGCGAAAACATGCAAAATCGACTTACGGAATATATTTTATAGCAGACGACAACTGTTGCTTAAAGTCAATTATAGGGATTTTTCTATTTTTCTTTTTCATTTTCTCTCACTAGGGCCAATGATTTGGTTACGATGACCATCTCACCCATATGTGACTGATACATGCTGCGCATAAAATCGTAAAATCAACTTTGACACTTTCGGAGGCAACTGATACCTGTTAAACAAATCAAAGAAAGGTAAACAAAGTTTTTCCCTGTTTTCTTACCAGGGTCACGAAAACATTGAACCAATTTTGACGACCGCGCGAGTCAAAAGTCAAAATTTTATGTTTAATCGCTGCGCAAAAATATGAAATTCAGAAGCAACCGTTTGCTGTTGCGGAAACTTTTTCCGATAAAAAAATCTTGTTCTTGTTTGAAGAATTTAGAAGTAGGCCATAAAGATACAATAAGATGTAAGAATAACTAAAAATCAACTTTTTCTTTGATAGGGTAGTAAACATTGTGGGAAAAGGAGAAAATGCTGGTAACCTGCATTGTCTCCTTTCCTCAGATTATTTTCAAAAGCCTTCTCTTTCAGGGGTGTTAAAAGGCGTCATTGTGTGGTAAAAGGTTAATAAGAATAAACAGCTATTCCCCCCTTCCCATCAGCCAATCAAATCTCTTCTCTCTCTGAAATTATCCAATCAGAGAAGCTTTAAGGAAATCAGAATGGGAACCAAGGAGCCAAATCAGAATGGGAACCAATAGCCAATCAGATATCCAACAGTCAATCAGAGAGCTTCAAAATCGCTCCAAAATGGCGCCATAATTTCTCGATAAAAAACAGTGAAAAAAAAGGCATAAAAGTGGATTTAAAGTCTTCTTTAAAGGCTGTTGTGCAGTCCTTGGCGAACTGCCAGGCATGCACCATCCACACATGCCAGATTTCACTGAAAATGGCCAAACATTTAAGAAAATAGGGGCGCAGCAGACCTTGTTTTGGTCTTTTCAAGCCCCTTGCAAGAATTACTTCCCTTAGACCCTCGATGCACCCCCCCAGCCCTTAACTGGATTTGCTTTTCTAACTCAGCCCACAATAAATGCTGCACATTGAAACTTTCAATAAGCCAAAGTGATCAATGTACAGTGTAAAAAAGCCCCAGAAATTAATGCGACAAGTGGCTAAAAAAAGACTGAAAACTGTTTTAGTTGCTTCCTGTTGCATATATCAAACAAAGGCAACTGAAGTGTAATTTTTCTAATCTCTTCAAACCACAACAAGAAACCCAGTTACGTTGACTACCGTCTCATATGTGCCAGTTACGCTCATGCGAAAACCCCAGAAAATAATGCGACAAGTGGCTAAAAAAAGACTGAATGCTTCTTATTGCATAAATCAAACAAATGGAACAAAATTTTTAATGTATATTTTTTTCCTCCAATCTCTTTATACCATGACGACAAATCTATTTATGTTGACAACCGTCTCATAGGTTCCGGTTACATATCCGCGAAAACGCGAAAAATCGACTTACGGACCACTTCATAGCAGATGACACCTGTTGCTTAATGGATCAAATATAGGGAACTTAATTTCTGATATCTGTTTTTTACTTCTCAAGTCTTTTTTTACCGTGACGACAAACCCATTTAGGTTGTCTATTGTCTCGCAGGTGCCGGTTACATACCCGCGAAAACATGCAAAATCGACTTACGGAATATATTTTATAGCAGACGACAACTGTTGCTTAAAGTCAATTATAGGGATTTTTCTATTTTTCTTTTTCATTTTCTCTCACTAGGGCCAATGATTTGGTTACGATGACCATCTCACCCATATGTGACTGATACGTGCTGCGCATAAAATCGTAAAATCAACTTTGACACTTTCGGAGGCAACTGATACCTGTTAAACAAATCAAAGAAAGGTAAACAAAGTTTTTCCCTGTTTTCTTACCAGGGTCAGGAAAACATTGAACCAATTTTGACGACCGCGCGAGTCAAAAGTCAATTTTATGTTTAATCGCTGCGCAAAAATATAAAATTCAGAAGCAACCGTTTGCTGTTGCGGAAACTTTTTCCGATAAAAAAATCTTGTTCTTGTTTGAAGAATTTAGAAGTAGGCCATAAAGATACAATAAGATGTAAGAATAACTAAAAATCAACTTTTTCTTTGATAGGGTAGTAAACATTGTGGGAAAAGGAGAAAATGCTGGTAACCTGCATTGTCTCCTTTCCTCAGATTATTTTCAAAAGCCTTCTCTTTCAGGGGTGTTAAAAGGCGTCATTGTGTGGTAAAAGGTTAATAAGAATAAACAGCTATTCCCCCCCTTCCCATCAGCCAATCAAATCTCTTCTCTCTCTGAAATTATCCAATCAGAGAAGCTTTAAGGAAATCAGAATGGGAACCAAGGAGCCAAATCAGAATGGGAACCAATAGCCAATCAGATATCCAACAGCCAATCAGAGAGCTTCAAAATCGCTCCAAAATGGCGCCATAATTTCTCGATAAAAAACAGTGAAAGAAAAGGCATAAAAGTGGATTTAAAGTCTTCTTTAAAGGCTGTTGTGCAGTCCTTGGCGAACTGCCAGGCATGCACCATCCACACATGCCAGATTTCACTGAAAATGGCCAAACATTTAAGAAAATAGGGGCGCAGCAGACCTTGTTTTGGTCTTTTCAAGCCCCTTGCAAGAATTACTTCCCTTAGACCCTCGATGCACCCCCCCAGCCCTTAACTGGATTTGCTTTTCTAACTCAGCCCACAATAAATGCTGCACATTGAAACTTTCAATAAGCCAAAGTGATCAATGTACAGTGTAAAAAAGCCCCAGAAATTAATGCGACAAGTGGCTAAAAAAAGACTGAAAACTCTTTTAGTTGCTTCCTGTTGCATATATCAAACAAAGGCAACTGAAGTGTAATTTTTCTAATCTCTTCAAACCACAACAAGAAACCCAGTTACGTTGACTACCATCTCATATGTGCCAGTTACGCTCATGCGAAAACCCCAGAAAATAATGCGACAAGTGGCTAAAAAAAGACTGAATGCTTCTTATTGCATAAATCAAACAAATGGAACAAAATTTTTAATGTATATTTTTTTCCTCCAATCTCTTTATACCATGACGACAAATCTATTTATGTTGACAACCGTCTCATAGGTTCCGGTTACATATCCGCGAAAACGCGAAAAATCGACTTACGGACCACTTCATAGCAGATGACACCTGTTGCTTAATGGATCAAATATAGGGAACTTAATTTCTGATATCTGTTTTTTACTTCTCAAGTCTTTTTTTACCGTGACGACAAACCCATTTAGGTTGTCTATTGTCTCGCAGGTGCCGGTTACATACCCGCGAAAACATGCAAAATCGAATTACGGAATATATTTTATAGCAGACGACAACTGTAGCTTAAAGTCAATTATAGGGATTTTTCTATTTTTCTTTTTCATTTTCTCTCACTAGGGCCAATGATTTGGTTACGATGACCATCTCACCCATATGTGACTGATACGTGCTGCGAATAAAATCGTAAAATCAACTTTGACACTTTCGGAGGCAACTGATACCTGTTAAACAAATCAAAGAAAGGTAAACAAAGTTTTTCCCTGTTTTCTTACCAGGGTCACGAAAACATTGAACCAATTTTGATGACCGCGCGAGTCAAAAGTCAATTTTATGTTTAATCGCTGCGCAAAAATATAAAATTTAGAAGCAACCGTTTGCTGTTGCGGAAACTTTTTCCGATAAAAAAATCTTGTTCTTGTTTGAAGAATTTAGAAGTAGGCCATAAAGATACAATAAGATGTAAGAATAACTAAAAATCAACTTTTTCTTTGATAGGGTAGTAAACATTGTGGGAAAAGGAGAAAATGCTGGTAACCTGCATTGTCTCCTTTCCTCAGATTATTTTCAAAAGCCTTCTCTTTCAGGGGTGTTAAAAGGCGTCATTGTGTGGTAAAAGGTTAATAAGAATAAACAGCTATTCCCCCCCCTTCCCATCAGCCAATCAAATCTCTTCTCTCTCTGAAATTATCCAATCAGAGAAGCTTTAAGGAAATCAGAATGGGAACCAAGGAGCCAAATCAGAATGGGAACCAATAGCCAATCAGATATCCAACAGCCAATCAGAGAGCTTCAAAATGGCGCCATAATTTCTCGATAAAAAACAGTGAAAAAAAAGGCATAAAAGTGGATTTAAAGTCTTCTTTAAAGGCTGTTGTGCAGTCCTTGGCGAACTGCCAGGCATGCACCATCCACACATGCCAGATTTCACTGAAAATGGCCAAACATTTAAGAAAATAGGGGCGCAGCAGACCTTGTTTTGGTCTTTTCAAGCCCCTTGCAAGAATTACTTCCCTTAGACCCTCGATGCACCCCCCCAGCCCTTAACTGGATTTGTTTTTCTAACTCAGCCCACAATAAATGCTGCACATTGAAACTTTCAATAAGCCAAAGTGATCAATGTACAGTGTAAAAAAGCCCCAGAAATTAATGCGACAAGTGGCTAAAAAAAGACTGAAAACTCTTTTAGTTGCTTCCTGTTGCATATATCAAACAAAGGCAACTGAAGTGTAATTTTTCTAATCTCTTCAAACCACAACAAGAAACCCAGTTACGTTGACTACCGTCTCATATGTGCCAGTTACGCTCATGCGAAAACCCCAGAAAATAATGCGACAAGTGGCTAAAAAAAGACTGAATGCTTCTTATTGCATAAATCAAACAAATGGAACAAAATTTTTAATGTATATTTTTTTCCTCCAATCTCTTTATACCATGACGACAAATCTATTTATGTTGACAACCGTCTCATAGGTTCTGGTTACATATCCGCGAAAACGCGAAAAATCGACTTACGGACCACTTCATAGCAGATGACACCTGTTGCTTAATGGATCAAATATAGGGAACTTAATTTCTGATATCTGTCTTTTACTTCTCAAGTCTTTTTTTACCGTGACGACAAACCCATTTAGGTTGTCTATTGTCTCGCAGGTGCCGGTTACATACCCGCGAAAACATGCAAAATCGACTTACGGAATATATTTTATAGCAGACGACAACTGTTGCTTAAAGTCAATTATAGGGATTTTTCTATTTTTCTTTTTCATTTTCTCTCACTAGGGCCAATGATTTGGTTACGATGACCATCTCACCCATATGTGACTGATACGTGCTGCGCATAAAATCGTAAAATCAACTTTGACACTTTCGGAGGCAACTGATACCTGTTAAACAAATCAAAGAAAGGTAAACAAAGTTTTTCCCTGTTTTCTTACCAGGGTCAGGAAAACATTGAACCAATTTTGACGACCGCGCGAGTCAAAAGTCAATTTTATGTTTAATCGCTGCGCAAAAATATAAAATTCAGAAGCAACCGTTTGCTGTTGCGGAAACTTTTTCCGATAAAAAAATCTTGTTCTTGTTTGAAGAATTTAGAAGTAGGCCATAAAGATACAATAAGATGTAAGAATAACTAAAAATCAACTTTTTCTTTGATAGGGTAGTAAACATTGTGGGAAAAGGAGAAAATGCTGGTAACCTGCATTGTCTCCTTTCCTCAGATTATTTTCAAAAGCCTTCTCTTTCAGGGGTGTTAAAAGGCGTCATTGTGTGGTAAAAGGTTAATAAGAATAAACAGCTATTCCCCCCCTTCCCATCAGCCAATCAAATCTCTTCTCTCTCTGAAATTATCCAATCAGAGAAGCTTTAAGGAAATCAGAATGGGAACCAAGGAGCCAAATCAGAATGGGAACCAATAGCCAATCAGATATCCAACAGCCAATCAGAGAGCTTCAAAATCGCTCCAAAATGGCGCCATAATTTCTCGATAAAAAACAGTGAAAAAAAAGGCATAAAAGTGGATTTAAAGTCTTCTTTAAAGGCTGTTGTGCAGTCCTTGGCGAACTGCCAGGCATGCACCATCCACACATGCCAGATTTCACTGAAAATGGCCAAACATTTAAGAAAATAGGGGCGCAGCAGACCTTGTTTTGGTCTTTTCAAGCCCCTTGCAAGAATTACTTCCCTTAGACCCTCGATGCACCCCCCCAGCCCTTAACTGGATTTGTTTTTCTAACTCAGCCCACAATAAATGCTGCACATTGAAACTTTCAATAAGCCAAAGTGATCAATGTACAGTGTAAAAAAGCCCCAGAAATTAATGCGACAAGTGGCTAAAAAAAGACTGAAAACTGTTTTAGTTGCTTCCTGTTGCATATATCAAACAAAGGCAACTGAAGTGTAATTTTTCTAATCTCTTCAAACCACAACAAGAAACCCAGTTACGTTGACTACCGTCTCATATGTGCCAGTAATGCTCATGCGAAAACCCCAGAAAATAATGCGACAAGTGGCTAAAAAAAGACTGAATGCTTCTTATTGCATAAATCAAACAAATGGAACAAAATTTTTAATGTATATTTTTTTCCTCCAATCTCTTTATACCATGACGACAAATCTATTTATGTTGACAACCGTCTCATAGGTTCCGGTTACGTATCCGCGAAAACGCGAAAAATCGACTTATGGACCACTTCATAGCAGATGACACCTGTTGCTTAATGGATCAAATATAGGGAACTTAATTTCTGATATCTGTTTTTTACTTCTCAAGTCTTTTTTTACCGTGACGACAAACCCATTTAGGTTGTCTATTGTCTCGCAGGTGCCGGTTACATACCCGCGAAAACATGCAAAATCGACTTACGGAATATATTTTATAGCAGACGACAACTGTTGCTTAAAGTCAATTATAGGGATTTTTCTATTTTTCTTTTTCATTTTCTCTCACTAGGGCCAATGATTTGGTTACGATGACCATCTCACCCATATGTGACTGATACGTGCTGCGCATAAAATCGTAAAATCAACTTTGACACTTTCGGAGGCAACTGATACCTGTTAAACAAATCAAAGAAAGGTAAACAAAGTTTTTCCCTGTTTTCTTACCAGGGTCAGGAAAACACTGAACCAATTTTGACGACGCCGCGAGTCAAAAGTCAATTTTATGTTTAATCGCTGCGCAAAAATATAAAATTCAGAAGCAACCGTTTGCTGTTGCGGAAACTTTTTCCGATAAAAAAATCTTGTTCTTGTTTGAAGAATTTAGAAGTAGGCCATAAAGATACAATAAGATGTAAGAATAACTAAAAATCAACTTTTTCTTTGATAGGGTAGTAAACATTGTGGGAAAAGGAGAAAATGCTGGTAACCTGCATTGTCTCCTTTCCTCAGATTATTTTCAAAAGCCTTCTCTTTCAGGGGTGTTAAAAGGCGTCATTGTGTGGTAAAAGGTTAATAAGAATAAACAGCTATTTCCCCCCTTCCCATCAGCCAATCAAATCTCTTCTCTCTCTGAAATTATCCAATCAGAGAAGCTTTAAGGAAATCAGAATGGGAACCAAGGAGCCAAATCAGAATGGGAACCAATAGCCAATCAGATATCCAACAGCCAATCAGAGAGCTTCAAAATCGCTCCAAAATGGCGCCATAATTTCTCGATAAAAAACAGTGAAAAAAAAGGCATAAAAGTGGATTTAAAGTCTTCTTTAAAGGCTGTTGTGCAGTCCTTGGCGAACTGCCAGGCATGCACCATCCACACATGCCAGATTTCACTGAAAATGGCCAAACATTTAAGAAAATAGGGGCGCAGCAGACCTTGTTTTGGTCTTTTCAAGCCCCTTGCAAGAATTACTTCCCTTAGACCCTCGATGCACCCCCCCAGCCCTTAACTGGATTTGCTTTTCTAACTCAGCCCACAATAAATGCTGCACATTGAAACTTTCAATAAGCCAAAGTGATCAATGTACAGTGTAAAAAAGCCCCAGAAATTAATGCGACAAGTGGCTAAAAAAAGACTGAAAACTGTTTTAGTTGCTTCCTGTTGCATATATCAAACAAAGGCAACTGAAGTGTAATTTTTCTAATCTCTTCAAACCACAACAAGAAACCCAGTTACGTTGACTACCGTCTCATATGTGCCAGTTACGCTCATGCGAAAACCCCAGAAAATAATGCGACAAGTGGCTAAAAAAAGACTGAATGCTTCTTATTGCATAAATCAAACAAATGGAACAAAATTTTTAATGTATATTTTTTTCCTCCAATCTCTTTATACCATGACGACAAATCTATTTATGTTGACAACCGTCTCATAGGTTCCGGTTACGTATCCGCGAAAACGCGAAAAATCGACTTACGGACCACTTCATAGCAGATGACACCTGTTGCTTAATGGATCAAATATAGGGAACTTAATTTCTGATATCTGTTTTTTACTTCTCAAGTCTTTTTTTACCGTGACGACAAACCCATTTAGGTTGTCTATTGTCTCGCAGGTGCCGGTTACATACCCGCGAAAACATGCAAAATCGAATTACGGAATATATTTTATAGCAGACGACAACTGTTGCTTAAAGTCAATTATAGGGATTTTTCTATTTTTCTTTTTCATTTTCTCTCACTAGGGCCAATGATTTGGTTACGATGACCATCTCACCCATATGTGACTGATACGTGCTGCGCATAAAATCGTAAAATCAACTTTGACACTTTCGGAGGCAACTGATACCTGTTAAACAAATCAAAGAAAGGTAAACAAAGTTTTTCCCTGTTTTCTTACCAGGGTCACGAAAACATTGAACCAATTTTGACGACCGCGCGAGTCAAAAGTCAATTTTATGTTTAATCGCTGCGCAAAAATATAAAATTCAGAAGCAACCGTTTGCTGTTGCGGAAACTTTTTCCAATTAAAAAATCTTGTTCTTGTTTGAAGAACTTAGAAGTAGGCCATAAAGATACAATAAGATGTAAGAATAACTAAAAATCAACTTTTTCTTTGATAGGGTAGTAAACATTGTGGGAAAAGGAGAAAATGCTGGTAACCTGCATTGTCTCCTTTCCTCAGATTATTTTCAAAAGCCTTCTCTTTCAGGGGTGTTAAAAGGCGTCATTGTGTGGTAAAAGGTTAATAAGAATAAACAGCTATTCCCCCCCTTCCCATCAGCCAATCAAATCTCTTCTCTCTCTGAAATTATCCAATCAGAGAAGCTTTAAGGAAATCAGAATGGGAACCAAGGAGCCAAATCAGAATGGGAACCAATAGCCAATCAGATATCCAACAGCAAATCAGAGAGCTTCAAAATCGCTCCAAAATGGCGCCATAATTTCTCGATAAAAAACAGTGAAAAAAAAAGGCATAAAAGTGGATTTAAAGTCTTCTTTAAAGGCTGTTGTGCAGTCCTTGGCGAACTGCCAGGCATGCACCATCCACACATGCCAGATTTCACTGAAAATGGCCAAACATTTAAGAAAATAGGGGCGCAGCAGACCTTGTTTTGGTCTTTTCAAGCCCCTTGCAAGAATTACTTCCCTTAGACCCTCGATGCACCCCCCAGCCCTTAACTGGATTTGCTTTTCTAACTCAGCCCACAATAAATGCTGCACATTGAAACTTTCAATAAGCCAAAGTGATCAATGTACAGTGTAAAAAAGCCCCAGAAATTAATGCGACAAGTGGCTAAAAAAAGACTGAAAACTCTTTTAGTTGCTTCCTGTTGCATATATCAAACAAAGGCAACTGAAGTGTAATTTTTCTAATCTCTTCAAACCACAACAAGAAACCCAGTTACGTTGACTACCATCTCATATGTGCCAGTTACGCTCATGCGAAAACCCCAGAAAATAATGCGACAAGTGGCTAAAAAAAGACTGAATGCTTCTTATTGCATAAATCAAACAAATGGAACAAAATTTTTAATGTATATTTTTTTCCTCCAATCTCTTTATACCATGACGACAAATCTATTTATGTTGACAACCGTCTCATAGGTTCCGGTTACATATCCGCGAAAACGCGAAAAATCGACTTACGGACCACTTCATAGCAGATGACACCTGTTGCTTAATGGATCAAATATAGGGAACTTAATTTCTGATATCTGTTTTTTACTTCTCAAGTCTTTTTTTACCGTGACAACAAACCCATTTAGGTTGTCTATTGTCTTGCAGCTGCCGGTTACATACCCGCGAAAACATGCAAAATCGACTTACGGAATATATTTTATAGCAGACGACAACTGTTGCTTAAAGTCAATTATAGGGATTTTTCTATTTTTCTTTTTCATTTTCTCTCACTAGGGCCAATGATTTGGTTACGATGACCATCTCACCCATATGTGACTGATACGTGCTGCGCATAAAATTGTAAAATCAACTTTGACACTTTCGGAGGCAACTGATACCTGTTAAACAAATCAAAGAAAGGTAAACAAAGTTTTTCCCTGTTTTCTTACCAGGGTCAGGAAAACATTGAACCAATTTTGACGACCGCGCGAGTCAAAAGTCAAAATTTTATGTTTAATCGCTGCGCAAAAATATAAAATTCAGAAGCAACCGTTTGCTGTTGCGGAAACTTTTTCCGATAAAAAAATCTTGTTCTTGTTTGAAGAATTTAGAAGTAGGCCATAAAGATACAATAAGATGTAAGAATAACTAAAAATCAACTTTTTCTTTGATAGGGTAGTAAACATTGTGGGAAAAGGAGAAAATGCTGGTAACCTGCATTGTCTCCTTTCCTCAGATTATTTTCAAAAGCCTTCTCTTTCAGGGGTGTTAAAAGGCGTCATTGTGTGGTAAAAGGTTAATAAGAATAAACAGCTATTCCCCCCCTTCCCATCAGCCAATCAAATCTCTTCTCTCTCTGAAATTATCCAATCAGAGAAGCTTTAAGGAAATCAGAATGGGAACCAAGGAGCCAAATCAGAATGGGAACCAATAGCCAATCAGATATCCAACAGTCAATCAGAGAGCTTCAAAATCGCTCCAAAATGGCGCCATAATTTCTCGATAAAAAACAGTGAAAAAAAAGGCATAAAAGTGGATTTAAAGTCTTCTTTAAAGGCTGTTGTGCAGTCCTTGGCGAACTGCCAGGCATGCACCATCCACACATGCCAGATTTCACTGAAAATGGCCAAACATTTAAGAAAATAGGGGCGCAGCAGACCTTGTTTTGGTCTTTTCAAGCCCCTTGCAAGAATTACTTCCCTTAGACCCTCGATGCACCCCCCAGCCCTTAACTGGATTTGCTTTTCTAACTCAGCCCACAATAAATGCTGCACATTGAAACTTTCAATAAGCCAAAGTGATCAATGTACAGTGTAAAAAAGCCCCAGAAATTAATGCGACAAGTGGCTAAAAAAAGACTGAAAACTCTTTTAGTTGCTTCCTGTTGCATATATCAAACAAAGGCAACTGAAGTGTAATTTTTCTAATCTCTTCAAACCACAACAAGAAACCCAGTTACGTTGACTACCGTCTCATATGTGCCAGTTACGCTCATGCGAAAACCCCAGAAAATAATGCGACAAGTGGCTAAAAAAAGACTGAATGCTTCTTATTGCATAAATCAAACAAATGGAACAAAATTTTTAATGTATATTTTTTTCCTCCAATCTCTTTATACCATGACGACAAATCTATTTATGTTGACAACCGTCTCATAGGTTCCGGTTACGTATCCGCGAAAACGCGAAAAATCGACTTACGGACCACTTCATAGCAGATGACACCTGTTGCTTAATGGATCAAATATAGGGAACTTAATTTCTGATATCTGTTTTTTACTTCTCAAGTCTTTTTTTACCGTGACGACAAACCCATTTAGGTTGTCTATTGTCTCGCAGGTGCCGGTTACATACCCGCGAAAACATGCAAAATCGACTTACGGAATATATTTTATAGCAGACGACAACTGTTGCTTAAAGTCAATTATAGGGATTTTTCTATTTTTCTTTTTCATTTTCTCTCACTAGGGCCAATGATTTGGTTACGCTGACCATCTCACCCATATGTGACTGATACGTGCTGCGCATAAAATCGTAAAATCAACTTTGACACTTTCGGAGGCAACTGATACCTGTTAAACAAATCAAAGAAAGGTAAACAAAGTTTTTCCCTGTTTTCTTACCAGGGTCACGAAAACATTGAACCAATTTTGACGACCGCGCGAGTCAAAAGTCAATTTTATGTTTAATCGCTGCGCAAAAATATAAAATTCAGAAGCAACCGTTTGCTGTTGCGGAAACTTTTTCCGATAAAAAAATCTTGTTCTTGTTTGAAGAATTTAGAAGTAGGCCATAAAGATACAATAAGATGTAAGAATAACTAAAAATCAACTTTTTCTTTGATAGGGTAGTAAACATTGTGGGAAAAGGAGAAAATGCTGGTAACCTGCATTGTCTCCTTTCCTCAGATTATTTTCAAAAGCCTTCTCTTTCAGGGGTATTAAAAGGCGTCATTGTGTGGTAAAAGGTTAATAAGAATAAACAGCTATTCCCCCCCTTCCCATCAGCCAATCAAATCTCTTCTCTCTCTGAAATTATCCAATCAGAGAAGCTTTAAGGAAATCAGAATGGGAACCAAGGAGCCAAATCAGAATGGGAACCAATAGCCAATCAGATATCCAACAGCCAATCAGAGAGCTTCAAAATCGCTCCAAAATGGCGCCATAATTTCTTGATAAAAAACAGTGAAAAAAAAGGCATAAAAGTGGATTTAAAGTCTTCTTTAAAGGCTGTTGTGCAGTCCTTGGCGAACTGCCAGGCATGCACCATCCACACATGCCAGATTTCACTGAAAATGGCCAAACATTTAAGAAAATAGGGGCGCAGCAGACCTTGTTTTGGTCTTTTCAAGCCCCTTGCAAGAATTACTTCCCTTAGACCCTCGATGCACCCCCCCAGCCCTTAACTGGATTTGCTTTTCTAACTCAGCCCACAATAAATGCTGCACATTGAAACTTTCAATAAGCCAAAGTGATCAATGTACAGTGTAAAAAAGCCCCAGAAATTAATGCGACAAGTGGCTAAAAAAAGACTGAGAACTCTTTTAGTTGCTTCCTGTTGCATATATCAAACAAAGGCAACTGAAGTGTAATTTTTCTAATCTCTTCAAACCACAACAAGAAACCCAGTTACGTTGACTACCGTCTCATATGTGCCAGTTACGCTCATGCGAAAACCCCAGAAAATAATGCGACAAGTGGCTAAAAAAAGACTGAATGCTTCTTATTGCATAAATCAAACAAATGGAACAAAATTTTTAATGTATATTTTTTTCCTCCAATCTCTTTATACCATGACGACAAATCTATTTATGTTGACAACCGTCTCATAGGTTCCGGTTACATATCCGCGAAAATGCAAAAAATCGACTTACGGACCACTTCATAGCAGATGACACCTGTTGCTTAATGGATCAAATATAGGGAACTTAATTTCTGATATCTGCTTTTTACTTCTCAAGTCTTTTTTTACTGTGACGACAAACCCATTTAGGTTGTCTATTGTCTCGCAGGTGCCGGTTACATACCCGCGAAAACATGCAAAATCGACTTACGGAATATATTTTATAGCAGACGACAACTGTTGCTTAAAGTCAATTATAGGGATTTTTCTATTTTTCTTTTTCATTTTCTCTCACTAGGGCCAATGATTTGGTTACGATGACCATCTCACCCATATGTGACTGATACGTGCTGCGCATAAAATCGTAAAATCAACTTTGACACTTTCGGAGGCAACTGATACCTGTTAAACAAATCAAAGAAAGGTAAACAAAGTTTTTCCCTGTTTTCTTACCAGGGTCACGAAAACATTGAACCAATTTTGACGACCGCGCGAGTCAAAAGTCAATTTTATGTTTAATCGCTGCGCAAAAATATAAAATTCAGAAGCAACCGTTTGCTGTTGCGGAAACTTTTTCCGATTAAAAAATCTTGTTCTTGTTTGAAGAATTTAGAAGTAGGCCATAAAGATACAATAAGATGTAAGAATAACTAAAAATCAACTTTTTCTTTGATAGGGTAGTAAACATTGTGGGAAAAGGAGAAAATGCTGGTAACCTGCATTGTCTCCTTTCCTCAGATTATTTTCAAAAGCCTTCTCTTTCAGGGGTGTTAAAAGGCGTCATTGTGTGGTAAAAGGTTAATAAGAATAAACAGCTATTCCCCCCCCCCCGTTCCAATCAGCCAATCAAATCTCTTCTCTCTCTGAAATTATCCAATCAGAGAAGCTTTAAGGAAATCAGAATGGGAACCAAGGAGCCAAATCAGAATGGGAACCAATAGCCAATCAGATATCCAACAGCCAATCAGAGAGCTTCAAAATCGCTCCAAAATGGCGCCATAATTTCTCGATAAAAAACAGTGAAAAAAAAGGCATAAAAGTGGATTTAAAGTCTTCTTTAAAGGCTGTTGTGCAGTCCTTGGCGAACTGCCAGGCATGCACCATCCACACATGCCAGATTTCACTGAAAATGGCCAAACATTTAAGAAAATAGGGGCGCAGCAGACCTTGTTTTGGTCTTTTCAAGCCCCTTGCAAGAATTACTTCCCTTAGACCCTCGATGCACCCCCCCCAGCCCTTAACTGGATTTGCTTTTCTAGCTCAGCCCACAATAAATGCTGCACATTGAAACTTTCAATAAGCCAAAGTGATCAAGGTACAGTGTAAAAAAGCCCCAGAAATCGATGCGACAAGTGGCTAAAAAAAGACTGAAAACTCTTTTAGTTGCTTCCTGTTGCATATATCAAACAAAGGCAACTGAAGTGTAATTTTTCTAATCTCTTCAAACCACAACAAGAAACCCAGTTACGTTGACTACCGTCTCATATGTGCCAGTTACGCTCATGCGAAAACCCCAGAAAATAATGCGACAAGTGGCTAAAAAAAGACTGAATGCTTCTTATTGCATAAATCAAACAAATGGAACAAAATTTTTAATGTATATTTTTTTCCTCCAATCTCTTTATACCATGACGACAAATCTATTTATATTGACAACCGTCTCATAGGTTCCGGTTACGTATCCGCGAAAACGCAAAAAATCGACTTACGGACCACTTCATAGCAGATGACACCTGTTGCTTAATGGATCAAATATAGGGAACTTAATTTCTGATATCTGTTTTTTACTTCTCAAGTCTTTTTTTACCGTGACGACAAACCCATTTAGGTTGTCTATTGTCTCGCAGGTGCCGGTTACATACCCGCGAAAACATGCAAAATCGACTTACGGAATATATTTTATAGCAGACGACAACTGTTGCTTAAAGTCAATTATAGGGATTTTTCTATTTTTCTTTTTCATTTTCTCTCACTAGGGCCAATGATTTGGTTACGATGACCATCTCACCCATATGTGACTGATACGTGCTGCGCATAAAATCGTAAAATCAACTTTGACACTTTCGGAGGCAACTGATACCTG
This sequence comes from Tridacna crocea, assembly GCA_943736015.1. Classification (NCBI taxonomy): domain Eukaryota; kingdom Metazoa; phylum Mollusca; class Bivalvia; order Cardiida; family Cardiidae; genus Tridacna; species Tridacna crocea. The sequence continues at coordinate 9,674,974 of OX031072.1, read as the reverse complement.
TTAAACAAATCAAAGAAAGGTAAACAAAGTTTTTCCCTGTTTTCTTACCAGGGTCACGAAAACATTGAACCAATTTTGACGACCGCGCGAGTCAAAAGTCAATTTTATGTTTAATCGCTGCGCAAAAATATAAAATTCAGAAGCAACCGTTTGCTGTTGCGGAAACTTTTTCCGATAAAAAAATCTTGTTCTTGTTTGAAGAATTTAGAAGTAGGCCATAAAGATACAATAAGATGTAAGAATAACTAAAAATCAACTTTTTCTTTGATAGGGTAGTAAACATTGTGGGAAAAGGAGAAAATGCTGGTAACCTGCATTGTCTCCTTTCCTCAGATTATTTTCAAAAGCCTTCTCTTTCAGGGGTGTTAAAAGGCGTCATTGTGTGGTAAAAGGTTAATAAGAATAAACAGCTATTCCCCCCCTTCCCATCAGCCAATCAAACTTCTTCTCTCTCTGAAATTATCCAATCAGAGAAGCTTTAAGGAAATCAGAATGGGAACCAAGGAGCCAAATCAGAATGGGAACCAATAGCCAATCAGATATCCAACAGCCAATCAGAGAGCTTCAAAATCGCTCCAAAATGGCGCCATAATTTCTCGATAAAAAACAGTGAAAAAAAAGGCATAAAAGTGGATTTAAAGTCTTCTTTAAAGGCTGTTGTGCAGTCCTTGGCGAACTGCCAGGCATGCACCATCCACACATGCCAGATTTCACTGAAAATAGCCAAACATTTAAGAAAATAGGGGCGCAGCAGACCTTGTTTTGGTCTTTTCAAGCCCCTTGCAAGAATTACTTCCCTTAGACCCTCGATGCACCCCCCCAGCCCTTAACTGGATTTGCTTTTCTAACTCAGCCCACAATAAATGCTGCACATTGAAACTTTCAATAAGCCAAAGTGATCAATGTACAGTGTAAAGAAGCCCCAGAAATTAATGCGACAAGTGGCTAAAAAAAGACTGAAAACTCTTTTAGTTGCTTCCTGTTGCATATATCAAACAAAGGCAACTGAAGTGTAATTTTTTCTAATCTCTTCAAACCACAACAAGAAACCCAGTTACGTTGACTACCGTCTCATATGTGCCAGTTACGCTCATGCGAAAACCCCAGAAAATAATGCGACAAGTGGCTAAAAAAAGACTGAATGCTTCTTATTGCATAAATCAAACAAATGGAACAAAATTTTTAATGTATATTTTTTTCCTCCAATCTCTTTATACCATGACGACAAATCTATGTTGACAACCGTCTCATAGGTTCCGGTTACGTATCCGCGAAAACGCGAAAAATCGACTTACGGACCACTTCATAGCAGATGACACCTGTTGCTTAATGGATCAAATATAGGGAAATTAATTTCTGATATCTGTTTTTTACTTCTCAAGTCCTTTTTTACCGTGACGACAAACCCATTTAGGTTGTCTATTGTCTCGCAGGTGCCGGTTACATACCCGCGAAAACATGCAAAATCGACTTACGGAATATATTTTATAGCAGACGACAACTGTTGCTTAAAGTCAATTATAGGGATTTTTCTATTTTTCTTTTTCATTTTCTCTCACTAGGGCCAATGATTTGGTTACGATGACCATCTCACCCATATGTGACTGATACGTGCTGCGCATAAAATCGTAAAATCAACTTTGACACATTCGGAGGCAACTGATACCTGTTAAACAAATCAAAGAAAGGTAAACAAAGTTTTTCCCTGTTTTCTTACCAGGGTCACGAAAACATTGAACCAATTTTGACGACCGCGCGAGTCAAAAGTCAATTTTATGTTTAATCGCTGCGCAAAAATATAAAATTCAGAAGCAACCGTTTGCTGTTGCGGAAACTTTTTCCGATAAAAAAATCTTGTTCTTGTTTGAAGAATTTAGAAGTAGGCCATAAAGATACAATAAGATGTAAGAATAACTAAAAATCAACTTTTTCTTTGATAGGGTAGTAAACATTGTGGGAAAAGGAGAAAATGCTGGTAACCTGCATTGTCTCCTTTCCTCAGATTATTTTCAAAAGCCTTCTCTTTCAGGGGTGTTAAAAGGCGTCATTGTGTGGTAAAAGGTTAATAAGAATAAACAGCTATTCCCCCCCCTTCCCATCAGCCAATCAAATCTCTTCTCTCTCTGAAATTATCCAATCAGAGAAACTTTAAGGAAATCAGAATGGGAACCAAGGAGCCAAATCAGAATGGGAACCAATAGCCAATCAGATATCCAACAGCCAATCAGAGAGCTTCAAAATCGCTCCAAAATGGCGCCATAATTTCTCGATAAAAAACAGTGAAAAAAAAGGCATAAAAGTGGATTTAAAGTCTTCTTTAAAGGCTGTTGTGCAGTCCTTGGCGAACTGCCAGGCATGCACCATCCACACATGCCAGATTTCACTGAAAATGGCCAAACATTTAAGAAAATAGGGGCGCAGCAGACCTTGTTTTGGTCTTTTCAAGCCCCTTGCAAGAATTACTTCCCTTAGACCCTCGATGCACCCCCCCAGCCCTTAACTGGATTTGCTTTTCTAACTCAGCCCACAATAAATGCTGCACATTGAAACTTTCAATAAGCCAAAGTGATCAATGTACAGTGTAAAAAAGCCCCAGAAATTAATGCGACAAGTGGCTAAAAAAAGACTGAGAACTCTTTTAGTTGCTTCCTGTTGCATATATCAAACAAAGGCAACTGAAGTGTAATTTTTCTAATCTCTTCAAACCACAACAAGAAACCCAGTTACGTTGACTACCGTCTCATATGTGCCAGTTACGCTCATGCGAAAACCCCAGAAAATAATGCGACAAGTGGCTAAAAAAAGACTGAATGCTTCTTATTGCATAAATCAAACAAATGGAACAAAATTTTTAATGTATATTTTTTTCCTCCAATCTCTTTATACCATGACGACAAATCTATTTATGTTGACAACCGTCTCATAGGTTCCGGTTACGTATCCGCGAAAACGCGAAAAATCGACTTACGGACCACTTCATAGCAGATGACACCTGTTGCTTAATGGATCAAATATAGGGAACTTAATTTCTGATATCTGTTTTTTACTTCTCAAGTCTTTTTTTACCGTGACGACAAACCCATTTAGGTTGTCTATTGTCTCGCAGGTGCCAGTTACATACCCGCGAAAACATGCAAAATCGACTAACGGAATATATTTTATAGCAGACGACAACTGTTGCTTAAAGTCAATTATAGGGATTTTTCTATTTTTCTTTTTCATTTTCTCTCACTAGGGCCAATGATTTGGTTACGATGACCATCTCACCCATATGTGACTGATACGTGCTGCGCATAAAATCGTAAAATCAACTTTGACACTTTCGGAGGCAACTGATACCTGTTAAACAAATCAAAGAAAGGTAAACAAAGTTTTTCCCTGTTTTCTTACCAGGGTCAGGAAAACACTGAACCAATTTTGACGACCGCGCGAGTCAAAAGTCAATTTTATGTTTAATCGCTGCGCAAAAATATAAAATTCAGAAGCAACCGTTTGCTGTTGCGGAAACTTTTTCCGATAAAAAAATCTTGTTCTTGTTTGAAGAATTTAGAAGTAGGCCATAAAGATACAATAAGATGTAAGAATAACTAAAAATCAACTTTTTCTTTGATAGGGTAGTAAACATTGTGGGAAAAGGAGAAAATGCTGGTAACCTGCATTGTCTCCTTTCCTCAGATTATTTTCAAAAGCCTTCTCTTTCAGGGGTGTTAAAAGGCGTCATTGTGTGGTAAAAGGTTAATAAGAATAAACAGCTATTTCCCCCCTTCCCATCAGCCAATCAAATCTCTTCTCTCTCTGAAATTATCCAATCAGAGAAGCTTTAAGGAAATCAGAATGGGAACCAAGGAGCCAAATCAGAATGGGAACCAATAGCCAATCAGATATCCAACAGCCAATCAGAGAGCTTCAAAATCGCTCCAAAATGGCGCCATAATTTCTCGATAAAAAACAGTGAAAAAAAAGGCATAAAAGTGGATTTAAAGTCTTCTTTAAAGGCTGTTGTGCAGTCCTTGGCGAACTGCCAGGCATGCACCATCCACACATGCCAGATTTCACTGAAAATGGCCAAACATTTAAGAAAATAGGGGCGCAGCAGACCTTGTTTTGGTCTTTTCAAGCCCCTTGCAAGAATTACTTCCCTTAGACCCTCGATGCACCCCCCCAGCCCTTAACTGGATTTGCTTTTCTAACTCAGCCCACAATAAATGCTGCACATTGAAACTTTCAATAAGCCAAAGTGATCAATGTACAGTGTAAAAAAGCCCCAGAAATTAATGCGACAAGTGGCTAAATAAAGACTGAAAACTCTTTTAGTTGCTTCCTGTTGCATATATCAAACAAAGGCAACTGAAGTGTAATTTTTCTAATCTCTTCAAACCACAACAAGAAACCCAGTTACGTTGACTACCGTCTCATATGTGCCAGTTACGCTCATGCGAAAACCCCAGAAAATAATGCGACAAGTGGCTAAAAAAAGACTGAATGCTTCTTATTGCATAAATCAAACAAATGGAACAAAATTTTTAATGTATATTTTTTTCCTCCAATCTCTTTATACCATGACGACAAATCTATTTATGTTGACAACCGTCTCATAGGTTCCGGTTACGTATCCGCGAAAACGCGAAAAATCGACTTACGGACCACTTCATAGCAGATGACACCTGTTGCTTAATGGATCAAATATAGGGAACTTAATTTCTGATATCTGTTTTTTACTTCTCAAGTCTTTTTTTACCGTGACAACAAACCCATTTAGGTTGTCTATTGTCTCGCAGGTGCCGGTTACATACCCGCGAAAACATGCAAAATCGAATTACGGAATATATTTTATAGCAAACGACAACTGTTGCTTAAAGTCAATTATAGGGATTTTTCTATTTTTCTTTTTCATTTTCTCTCACTAGGGCCAATGATTTGGTTACGATGACCATCTCACCCATATGTGACTGATACGTGCTGCGCATAAAATCGTAAAATCAACTTTGACACTTTCGGAGGCAACTGATACCTGTTAAACAAATCAAAGAAAGGTAAACAAAGTTTTTCCCTGTTTTCTTACCAGGGTCACGAAAACATTGAACCAATTTTGACGACCGCGCGAGTCAAAAGTCAATTTTATGTTTAATCGCTGCGCAAAAATATAAAATTCAGAAGCAACCGTTTGCTGTTGCGGAAACTTTTTCCAATTAAAAAATCTTGTTCTTGTTTGAAGAATTTAGAAGTAGGCCATAAAGATACAATAAGATGTAAGAATAACTAAAAATCAACTTTTTCTTTGATAGGGTAGTAAACATTGTGGGAAAAGGAGAAAATGCTGGTAACCTGCATTGTCTCCTTTCCTCAGATTATTTTCAAAAGCCTTCTCTTTCAGGGGTGTTAAAAGGCGTCATTGTGTGGTAAAAGGTTAATAAGAATAAACAGCTATTCCCCCCCTTCCCATCAGCCAATCAAATCTCTTCTCTCTCTGAAATTATCCAATCAGAGAAGCTTTAAGGAAATCAGAATGGGAACCAAGGAGCCAAATCAGAATGGGAACCAATAGCCAATCAGATATCCAACAGCAAATCAGAGAGCTTCAAAATCGCTCCAAAATGGCGCCATAATTTCTCGATAAAAAACAGTGAAAAAAAAAGGCATAAAAGTGGATTTAAAGTCTTCTTTAAAGGCTGTTGTGCAGTCCTTGGCGAACTGCCAGGCATGCACCATCCACACATGCCAGATTTCACTGAAAATGGCCAAACATTTAAGAAAATAGGGGCGCAGCAGACCTTGTTTTGGTCTTTTCAAGCCCCTTGCAAGAATTACTTCCCTTAGACCCTCGATGCACCCCCCAGCCCTTAACTGGATTTGCTTTTCTAACTCAGCCCACAATAAATGCTGCACATTGAAACTTTCAATAAGCCAAAGTGATCAATGTACAGTGTAAAAAAGCCCCAGAAATTAATGCGACAAGTGGCTAAAAAAAGACTGAAAACTCTTTTAGTTGCTTCCTGTTGCATATATCAAACAAAGGCAACTGAAGTGTAATTTTTCTAATCTCTTCAAACCACAACAAGAAACCCAGTTACGTTGACTACCATCTCATATGTGCCAGTTACGCTCATGCGAAAACCCCAGAAAATAATGCGACAAGTGGCTAAAAAAAGACTGAATGCTTCTTATTGCATACATCAAACAAATGGAACAAAATTTTTAATGTATATTTTTTTCCTCCAATCTCTTTATACCATGACGACAAATCTATTTATGTTGACAACCGTCTCATAGGTTCCGGTTACATATCCGCGAAAACGCGAAAAATCGACTTACGGACCACTTCATAGCAGATGACACCTGTTGCTTAATGGATCAAATATAGGGAACTTAATTTCTGATATCTGTTTTTTACTTCTCAAGTCTTTTTTTACCGTGACAACAAACCCATTTAGGTTGTCTATTGTCTTGCAGGTGCCGGTTACATACCCGCGAAAACATGCAAAATCGACTTACGGAATATATTTTATAGCAGACGACAACTGTTGCTTAAAGTCAATTATAGGGATTTTTCTATTTTTCTTTTTCATTTTCTCTCACTAGGGCCAATGATTTGGTTACGATGACCATCTCACCCATATGTGACTGATACGTGCTGCGCATAAAATTGTAAAATCAACTTTGACACTTTCGGAGGCAACTGATACCTGTTAAACAAATCAAAGAAAGGTAAACAAAGTTTTTCCCTGTTTTCTTACCAGGGTCACGAAAACATTGAACCAATTTTGACGACCGCGCGAGTCAAAAGTCAATTTTATGTTTAATCGCTGCGCAAAAATATAAAATTCAGAAGCAACCGTTTGCTGTTGCGGAAACTTTTTCCGATAAAAAAATCTTGTTCTTGTTTGAAGAATTTAGAAGTAGGCCATAAAGATACAATAAGATGTAAGAATAACTAAAAATCAACTTTTTCTTTGATAGGGTAGTAAACATTGTGGGAAAAGGAGAAAATGCTGGTAACCTGCATTGTCTCCTTTCCTCAGATTATTTTCAAAAGCCTTCTCTTTCAGGGGTGTTAAAAGGCGTCATTGTGTGGTAAAAGGTTAATAAGAATAAACAGCTATTCCCCCCCTTCCCATCAGCCAATCAAATCTCTTCTCTCTCTGAAATTATCCAATCAGAGAAGCTTTAAGGAAATCAGAATGGGAACCAAGGAGCCAAATCAGAATGGGAACCAATAGCCAATCAGATATCCAACAGCCAATCAGAGAGCTTCAAAATCGCTCCAAAATGGCGCCATAATTTCTCGATAAAAAACAGTGAAAAAAAAGGCATAAAAGTGGATTTAAAGTCTTCTTTAAAGGCTGTTGTGCAGTCCTTGGCGAACTGCCAGGCATGCACCATCCACACATGCCAGATTTCACTGAAAATGGCCAAACATTTAAGAAAATAGGGGCGCAGCAGACCTTGTTTTGGTCTTTTCAAGCCCCTTGCAAGAATTACTTCCCTTAGACCCTCGATGCACCCCCCCAGCCCTTAACTGGATTTGCTTTTCTAACTCAGCCCACAATAAATGCTGCACATTGAAACTTTCAATAAGCCAAAGTGATCAATGTACAGTGTAAAAAAACCCCAGAAATTAATGCGACAAGTGGCTAAAAAAAGACTGAAAACTCTTTTAGTTGCTTCCTGTTGCATATATCAAACAAAGGCAACTGAAGTGTAATTTTTCTAATCTCTTCAAACCACAACAAGAAACCCAGTTACGTTGACTACCATCTCATATGTGCCAGTTACGCTCATGCGAAAACCCCAGAAAATAATGCGACAAGTGGCTAAAAAAAGACTGAATGCTTCTTATTGCATAAATCAAACAAATGGAACAAAATTTTTAATGTATATTTTTTTCCTCCAATCTCTTTATACCATGACGACAAATCTATTTATGTTGACAACCGTCTCATAGGTTCAGGTTACGTATCCGCGAAAACGCGAAAAATCGACTTACGGACCACTTCATAGCAGATGACACCTGTTGCTTAATGGATCAAATATAGGGAACTTAATTTCTGATATCTGTTTTTTACTTCTCAAGTCTTTTTTTACCGTGACAACAAACCCATTTAGGTTGTCTATTGTCTTGCAGGTGCCGGTTACATACCCGCGAAAACATGCAAAATCGACTTACGGAATATATTTTATAGCAGACGACAACTGTTGCTTAAAGTCAATTATAGGGATTTTCTATTTTTCTTTTTCATTTTCTCTCACTAGGGCCAATGATTTGGTTACGATGACCATCTCACCCATATGTGACTGATACGTGCTGCGCATAAAATTGTAAAATCAACTTTGACACTTTCGGAGGCAACTGATACCTGTTAAACAAATCAAAGAAAGGTAAACAAAGTTTTTCCCTGTTTTCTTACCAGGGTCAGGAAAACATTGAACCAATTTTGACGACCGCGCGAGTCAAAAGTCAAAATTTTATGTTTAATCGCTGCGCAAAAATATAAAATTCAGAAGCAACCGTTTGCTGTTGCGGAAACTTTTTCCGATAAAAAAATCTTGTTCTTGTTTGAAGAATTTAGAAGTAGGCCATAAAGATACAATAAGATGTAAGAATAACTAAAAATCAACTTTTTCTTTGATAGGGTAGTAAACATTGTGGGAAAAGGAGAAAATGCTGGTAACCTGCATTGTCTCCTTTCCTCAGATTATTTTCAAAAGCCTTCTCTTTCAGGGGTGTTAAAAGGCGTCATTGTGTGGTAAAAGGTTAATAAGAATAAACAGCTATTCCCCCCCTTCCCATCAGCCAATCAAATCTCTTCTCTCTCTGAAATTATCCAATCAGAGAAGCTTTAAGGAAATCAGAATGGGAACCAAGGAGCCAAATCAGAATGGGAACCAATAGCCAATCAGATATCCAACAGTCAATCAGAGAGCTTCAAAATCGCTCCAAAATGGCGCCATAATTTCTCGATAAAAAACAGTGAAAAAAAAGGCATAAAAGTGGATTTAAAGTCTTCTTTAAAGGCTGTTGTGCAGTCCTTGGCGAACTGCCAGGCATGCACCATCCACACATGCCAGATTTCACTGAAAATGGCCAAACATTTAAGAAAATAGGGGCGCAGCAGACCTTGTTTTGGTCTTTTCAAGCCCCTTGCAAGAATTACTTCCCTTAGACCCTCGATGCACCCCCCAGCCCTTAACTGGATTTGCTTTTCTAACTCAGCCCACAATAAATGCTGCACATTGAAACTTTCAATAAGCCAAAGTGATCAATGTACAGTGTAAAAAAGCCCCAGAAATTAATGCGACAAGTGGCTAAAAAAAGACTGAAAACTCTTTTAGTTGCTTCCTGTTGCATATATCAAACAAAGGCAACTGAAGTGTAATTTTTCTAATCTCTTCAAACCACAACAAGAAACCCAGTTACGTTGACTACCGTCTCATATGTGCCAGTTACGCTCATGCGAAAACCCCAGAAAATAATGCGACAAGTGGCTAAAAAAAGACTGAATGCTTCTTATTGCATAAATCAAACAAATGGAACAAAATTTTTAATGTATATTTTTTTCCTCCAATCTCTTTATACCATGACGACAAATCTATTTATGTTGACAACCGTCTCATAGGTTCCGGTTACGTATCCGCGAAAACGCGAAAAATCGACTTACGGACCACTTCATAGCAGATGACACCTGTTGCTTAATGGATCAAATATAGGGAACTTAATTTCTGATATCTGTTTTTTACTTCTCAAGTCTTTTTTTACCGTGACGACAAACCCATTTAGGTTGTCTATTGTCTCGCAGGTGCCGGTTACATACCCGCGAAAACATGCAAAATCGACTTACGGAATATATTTTATAGCAGACAACAACTGTTGCTTAAAGTCAATTATAGGGATTTTTCTATTTTTCTTTTTCATTTTCTCTCACTAGGGCCAATGATTTGGTTACGCTGACCATCTCACCCATATGTGACTGATACGTGCTGCGCATAAAATCGTAAAATCAACTTTGACACTTTCGGAGGCAACTGATACCTGTTAAACAAATCAAAGAAAGGTAAACAAAGTTTTTCCCTGTTTTCTTACCAGGGTCACGAAAACATTGAACCAATTTTGACGACCGCGCGAGTCAAAAGTCAATTTTATGTTTAATCGCTGCGCAAAAATATAAAATTCAGAAGCAACCGTTTGCTGTTGCGGAAACTTTTTCCGATAAAAAAATCTTGTTCTTGTTTGAAGAATTTAGAAGTAGGCCATAAAGATACAATAAGATGTAAGAATAACTAAAAATCAACTTTTTCTTTGATAGGGTAGTAAACATTGTGGGAAAAGGAGAAAATGCTGGTAACCTGCATTGTCTCCTTTCCTCAGATTATTTTCAAAAGCCTTCTCTTTCAGGGGTGTTAAAAGGCGTCATTGTGTGGTAAAAGGTTAATAAGAATAAACAGCTATTCCCCCCCTTCCCATCAGCCAATCAAACTTCTTCTCTCTCTGAAATTATCCAATCAGAGAAGCTTTAAGGAAATCAGAATGGGAACCAAGGAGCCAAATCAGAATGGGAACCAATAGCCAATCAGATATCCAACAGCCAATCAGAGAGCTTCAAAATCGCTCCAAAATGGCGCCATAATTTCTCGATAAAAAACAGTGAAAAAAAAGGCATAAAAGTGGATTTAAAGTCTTCTTTAAAGGCTGTTGTGCAGTCCTTGGCGAACTGCCAGGCATGCACCATCCACACATGCCAGATTTCACTGAAAATGGCCAAACATTTAAGAAAATAGGGGCGCAGCAGACCTTGTTTTGGTCTTTTCAAGCCCCTTGCAAGAATTACTTCCCTTAGACCCTCGATGCACCCCCCCAGCCCTTAACTGGATTTGCTTTTCTAACTCAGCCCACAATAAATGCTGCACATTGAAACTTTCAATAAGCCAAAGTGATCAATGTACAGTGTAAAAAAGCCCCAGAAATTAATGCGACAAGTGGCTAAAAAAAGACTGAAAACTCTTTTAGTTGCTTCCTGTTGCATATATCAAACAAAGGCAACTGAAGTGTAATTTTTCTAATCTCTTCAAACCACAACAAGAAACCCAGTTACGTTGACTACCGTCTCATATGTGCCAGTTACGCTCATGCGAAAACCCCAGAAAATAATGCGACAAGTGGCTAAAAAAAGACTGAATGCTTCTTATTGCATAAATCAAACAAATGGAACAAAATTTTTAATGTATATTTTTTTCCTCCAATCTCTTTATACCATGACGACAAATCTATTTATGTTGACAACCGTCTCATAGGTTCCGGTTACGTATCCGCGAAAATGCAAAAAATCGACTTACGGACCACTTCATAGCAGATGACACCTGTTGCTTAATGGATCAAATATAGGGAACTTAATTTCTGATATCTGCTTTTTACTTCTCAAGTCTTTTTTTACTGTGACGACAAACCCATTTAGGTTGTCTATTGTCTCGCAGGTGCCGGTTACATACCCGCGAAAACATGCAAAATCGACTTACGGAATATATTTTATAGCAGACGACAACTGTTGCTTAAAGTCAATTATAGGGATTTTTCTATTTTTCTTTTTCATTTTCTCTCACTAGGGCCAATGATTTGGTTACGATGACCATCTCACCCATATGTGACTGATACGTGCTGCGCATAAAATCGTAAAATCAACTTTGACACTTTCGGAGGCAACTGATACCTGTTAAACAAATCAAAGAAAGGTAAACAAAGTTTTTCCCTGTTTTCTTACCAGGGTCACGAAAACATTGAACCAATTTTGACGACCGCGCGAGTCAAAAGTCAATTTTATGTTTAATCGCTGCGCAAAAATATAAAATTCAGAAGCAACCGTTTGCTGTTGCGGAAACTTTTTCCGATTAAAAAATCTTGTTCTTGTTTGAAGAATTTAGAAGTAGGCCATAAAGATACAATAAGATGTAAGAATAACTAAAAATCAACTTTTTCTTTGATAGGGTAGTAAACATTGTGGGAAAAGGAGAAAATGCTGGTAACCTGCATTGTCTCCTTTCCTCAGATTATTTTCAAAAGCCTTCTCTTTCAGGGGTGTTAAAAGGCGTCATTGTGTGGTAAAAGGTTAATAAGAATAAACAGCTATTCCCCCCCCCCGTTCCAATCAGCCAATCAAATCTCTTCTCTCTCTGAAATTATCCAATCAGAGAAGCTTTAAGGAAATCAGAATGGGAACCAAGGAGCCAAATCAGAATGGGAACCAATAGCCAATCAGATATCCAACAGCCAATCAGAGAGCTTCAAAATCGCTCCAAAATGGCGCCATAATTTCTCGATAAAAAACAGTGAAAAAAAAGGCATAAAAGTGGATTTAAAGTCTTCTTTAAAGGCTGTTGTGCAGTCCTTGGCGAACTGCCAGGCATGCACCATCCACACATGCCAGATTTCACTGAAAATGGCCAAACATTTAAGAAAATAGGGGCGCAGCAGACCTTGTTTTGGTCTTTTCAAGCCCCTTGCAAGAATTACTTCCCTTAGACCCTCGATGCACCCCCCCCAGCCCTTAACTGGATTTGCTTTTCTAGCTCAGCCCACAATAAATGCTGCACATTGAAACTTTCAATAAGCCAAAGTGATCAAGGTACAGTGTAAAAAAGCCCCAGAAATCGATGCGACAAGTGGCTAAAAAAAGACTGAAAACTCTTTTAGTTGCTTCCTGTTGCATATATCAAACAAAGGCAACTGAAGTGTAATTTTTCTAATCTCTTCAAACCACAACAAGAAACCCAGTTACGTTGACTACCGTCTCATATGTGCCAGTTACGCTCATGCGAAAACCCCAGAAAATAATGCGACAAGTGGCTAAAAAAAGACTGAATGCTTCTTATTGCATAAATCAAACAAATGGAACAAAATTTTTAATGTATATTTTTTTCCTCCAATCTCTTTATACCATGACGACAAATCTATTTATATTGACAACCGTCTCATAGGTTCCGGTTACGTATCCGCGAAAACGCGAAAAATCGACTTACGGACCACTTCATAGCAGATGACACCTGTTGCTTAATGGATCAAATATAGGGAACTTAATTTCTGATATCTGTTTTTTACTTCTCAAGTCTTTTTTTACCGTGACGACAAACCCATTTAGGTTGTCTATTGTCTCGCAGGTGCCGGTTACATACCCGCGAAAACATGCAAAATCGACTTACGGAATATATTTTATAGCAGACGACAACTGTTGCTTAAAGTCAATTATAGGGATTTTTCTATTTTTCTTTTTCATTTTCTCTCACTAGGGCCAATGATTTGGTTACGATGACCATCTCACCCATATGTGACTGATACGTGCTGCGCATAAAATCGTAAAATCAACTTTGACACTTTCGGAGGCAACTGATACCTGTTAAACAAATCAAAGAAAGGTAAACAAAGTTTTTCCCTGTTTTCTTACCAGGGTCACGAAAACATTGAACCAATTTTGACGACCGCGCGAGTCAAAAGTCAATTTTATGTTTAATCGCTGCGCAAAAATATAAAATTCAGAAGCAACCGTTTGCTGTTGCGGAAACTTTTTCCGATAAAAAAATCTTGTTCTTGTTTGAAGAATTTAGAAGTAGGCCATAAAGATACAATAAGATGTAAGAATAACTAAAAATCAACTTTTTCTTTGATAGGGTAGTAAACATTGTGGGAAAAGGAGAAAATGCTGGTAACCTGCATTGTCTCCTTTCCTCAGATTATTTTCAAAAGCCTTCTCTTTCAGGGGTGTTAAAAGGCGTCATTGTGTGGTAAAAGGTTAATAAGAATAAACAGCTATTCCCCCCCTTCCCATCAGCCAATCAAACTTCTTCTCTCTCTGAAATTATCCAATCAGAGAAGCTTTAAGGAAATCAGAATGGGAACCAAGGAGCCAAATCAGAATGGGAACCAATAGCCAATCAGATATCCAACAGCCAATCAGAGAGCTTCAAAATCGCTCCAAAATGGCGCCATAATTTCTCGATAAAAAACAGTGAAAAAAAAGGCATAAAAGTGGATTTAAAGTCTTCTTTAAAGGCTGTTGTGCAGTCCTTGGCGAACTGCCAGGCATGCACCATCCACACATGCCAGATTTCACTGAAAATGGCCAAACATTTAAGAAAATAGGGGCGCAGCAGACCTTGTTTTGGTCTTTTCAAGCCCCTTGCAAGAATTACTTCCCTTAGACCCTCGATGCACCCCCCCAGCCCTTAACTGGATTTGCTTTTCTAACTCAGCCCACAATAAATGCTGCACATTGAAACTTTCAATAAGCCAAAGTGATCAATGTACAGTGTAAAGAAGCCCCAGAAATTAATGCGACAAGTGGCTAAAAAAAGACTGAAAACTCTTTTAGTTGCTTCCTGTTGCATATATCAAACAAAGGCAACTGAAGTGTAATTTTTTCTAATCTCTTCAAACCACAACAAGAAACCCAGTTACGTTGACTACCGTCTCATATGTGCCAGTTACGCTCATGCGAAAACCCCAGAAAATAATGCGACAAGTGGCTAAAAAAAGACTGAATGCTTCTTATTGCATAAATCAAACAAATGGAACAAAATTTTTAATGTATATTTTTTTCCTCCAATCTCTTTATACCATGACGACAAATCTATGTTGACAACCGTCTCATAGGTTCCGGTTACGTATCCGCGAAAACGCGAAAAATCGACTTACGGACCACTTCATAGCAGATGACACCTGTTGCTTAATGGATCAAATATAGGGAAATTAATTTCTGATATCTGTTTTTTACTTCTCAAGTCCTTTTTTACCGTGACGACAAACCCATTTAGGTTGTCTATTGTCTCGCAGGTGCCGGTTACATACCCGCGAAAACATGCAAAATCGACTTACGGAATATATTTTATAGCAGACGACAACTGTTGCTTAAAGTCAATTATAGGGATTTTTCTATTTTTCTTTTTCATTTTCTCTCACTAGGGCCAATGATTTGGTTACGATGACCATCTCACCCATATGTGACTGATACGTGCTGCGCATAAAATCGTAAAATCAACTTTGACACATTCGGAGGCAAGTGATACTTGTTAAACAAATCAAAGAAAGGTAAACAAAGTTTTTCCCTGTTTTCTTACCAGGGTCACGAAAACATTGAACCAATTTTGACGACCGCGCGAGTCAAAAGTCAATTTTATGTTTAATCGCTGCGCAAAAATATAAAATTCAGAAGCAACCGTTTGCTGTTGCGGAAACTTTTTCCGATAAAAAAATCTTGTTCTTGTTTGAAGAATTTAGAAGTAGGCCATAAAGATACAATAAGATGTAAGAATAACTAAAAATCAACTTTTTCTTTGATAGGGTAGTAAACATTGTGGGAAAAGGAGAAAATGCTGGTAACCTGCATTGTCTCCTTTCCTCAGATTATTTTCAAAAGCCTTCTCTTTCAGGGGTGTTAAAAGGCGTCATTGTGTGGTAAAAGGTTAATAAGAATAAACAGCTATTCCCCCCCCTTCCCATCAGCCAATCAAATCTCTTCTCTCTCTGAAATTATCCAATCAGAGAAACTTTAAGGAAATCAGAATGGGAACCAAGGAGCCAAATCAGAATGGGAACCAATAGCCAATCAGATATCCAACAGCCAATCAGAGAGCTTCAAAATCGCTCCAAAATGGCGCCATAATTTCTCGATAAAAAACAGTGAAAAAAAAGGCATAAAAGTGGATTTAAAGTCTTCTTTAAAGGCTGTTGTGCAGTCCTTGGCGAACTGCCAGGCATGCACCATCCACACATGCCAGATTTCACTGAAAATGGCCAAACATTTAAGAAAATAGGGGCGCAGCAGACCTTGTTTTGGTCTTTTCAAGCCCCTTGCAAGAATTACTTCCCTTAGACCCTCGATGCACCCCCCCAGCCCTTAACTGGATTTGCTTTTCTAACTCAGCCCACAATAAATGCTGCACATTGAAACTTTCAATAAGCCAAAGTGATCAATGTACAGTGTAAAAAAGCCCCAGAAATTAATGCGACAAGTGGCTAAAAAAAGACTGAGAACTCTTTTAGTTGCTTCCTGTTGCATATATCAAACAAAGGCAACTGAAGTGTAATTTTTCTAATCTCTTCAAACCACAACAAGAAACCCAGTTACGTTGACTACCGTCTCATATGTGCCAGTTACGCTCATGCGAAAACCCCAGAAAATAATGCGACAAGTGGCTAAAAAAAGACTGAATGCTTCTTATTGCATAAATCAAACAAATGGAACAAAATTTTTAATGTATATTTTTTTCCTCCAATCTCTTTATACCATGACGACAAATCTATTTATGTTGACAACCGTCTCATAGGTTCCGGTTACGTATCCGCGAAAACGCGAAAAATCGACTTACGGACCACTTCATAGCAGATGACACCTGTTGCTTAATGGATCAAATATAGGGAACTTAATTTCTGATATCTGTTTTTTACTTCTCAAGTCTTTTTTTACCGTGACGACAAACCCATTTAGGTTGTCTATTGTCTCGCAGGTGCCAGTTACATACCCGCGAAAACATGCAAAATCGACTTACGGAATATATTTTATAGCAGACGACAACTGTTGCTTAAAGTCAATTATAGGGATTTTTCTATTTTTCTTTTTCATTTTCTCTCACTAGGGCCAATGATTTGGTTACGATGACCATCTCACCCATATGTGACTGATACGTGCTGCGCATAAAATCGTAAAATCAACTTTGACACTTTCGGAGGCAACTGATACCTGTTAAACAAATCAAAGAAAGGTAAACAAAGTTTTTCCCTGTTTTCTTACCAGGGTCACGAAAACATTGAACCAATTTTGACGACCGCGCGAGTCAAAAGTCAATTTTATGTTTAATCGCTGCGCAAAAATATAAAATTCAGAAGCAACTGTTTGCTGTTGCGGAAACTTTTTCCGATAAAAAAATCTTGTTCTTGTTTGAAGAATTTAGAAGTAGGCCATAAAGATACAATAAGATGTAAGAATAACTAAAAATCAACTTTTTCTTTGATAGGGTAGTAAACATTGTGGGAAAAGGAGAAAATGCTGGTAACCTGCATTGTCTCCTTTCCTCAGATTATTTTCAAAAGCCTTCTCTTTCAGGGGTGTTAAAAGGCGTCATTGTGTGGTAAAAGGTTAATAAGAATAAACAGCTATTCCCCCCCCTTCCCATCAGCCAATCAAATCTCTTCTCTCTCTGAAATTATCCAATCAGAGAAACTTTAAGGAAATCAGAATGGGAACCAAGGAGCCAAATCAGAATGGGAACCAATAGCCAATCAGATATCCAACAGCCAATCAGAGAGCTTCAAAATCGCTCCAAAATGGCGCCATAATTTCTCGATAAAAAACAGTGAAAAAAAAGGCATAAAAGTGGATTTAAAGTCTTCTTTAAAGGCTGTTGTGCAGTCCTTGGCGAACTGCCAGGCATGCACCATCCACACATGCCAGATTTCACTGAAAATGGCCAAACATTTAAGAAAATAGGGGCGCAGCAGACCTTGTTTTGGTCTTTTCAAGCCCCTTGCAAGAATTACTTCCCTTAGACCCTCGATGCACCCCCCCAGCCCTTAACTGGATTTGCTTTTCTAACTCAGCCCACAATAAATGCTGCACATTGAAACTTTCAATAAGCCAAAGTGATCAATGTACAGTGTAAAAAAGCCCCAGAAATTAATGCGACAAGTGGCTAAAAAAAGACTGAAAACTCTTTTAGTTGCTTCCTGTTGCATATATCAAACAAAGGCAACTGAAGTGTAATTTTTCTAATCTCTTCAAACCACAACAAGAAACCCAGTTACGTTGACTACCGTCTCATATGTGCCAGTTACGCTCATGTGAAAACCCCAGAAAATAATGCGACAAGTGGCTAAAAAAAGACTGAATGCTTCTTATTGCATAAATCAAACAAATGGAACAAAATTTTTAATGTATATTTTTTTCCTCCAATCTCTTTATACCATGACGACAAATCTATTTATGTTGACAACCGTCTCATAGGTTCCGGTTACGTATCCGCGAAAACGCGAAAAATCGACTTACGGACCACTTCATAGCAGATGACACCTGTTGCTTAATGGATCAAATATAGGGAACTTAATTTCTGATATCTGTTTTTTACTTCTCAAGTCTTTTTTTACCGTGACGACAAACCCATTTAGGTTGTCTATTGTCTCGCAGGTGCTGGTTACATACCCGCGAAAACATGCAAAATCGACTTACGGAATATATTTTATAGCAGACGACAACTGTTGCTTAAAGTCAATTATAGGGATTTTTCTATTTTTCTTTTTCATTTTCTCTCACTAGGGCCAATGATTTGGTTACGATGACCATCTCACCCATATGTGACTGATACGTGCTGCGCATAAAATCGTAAAATCAACTTTGACACTTTCGGAGGCAACTGATACCTGTTAAACAAATCAAAGAAAGGTAAACAAAGTTTTTCCCTGTTTTCTTACCAGGGTCACGAAAACATTGAACCAATTTTGACGACCGCGCGAGTCAAAAGTCAATTTTATGTTTAATCGCTGCGCAAAAATATAAAATTCAGAAGCAACCGTTTGCTGTTGCGGAAACTTTTTCCGATAAAAAAATCTTGTTCTTGTTTGAAGAATTTAGAAGTAGGCCATAAAGATACAATAAGATGTAAGAATAACTAAAAATCAACTTTTTCTTTGATAGGGTAGTAAACATTGTGGGAAAAGGAGAAAATGCTGGTAACGTGCATTGTCTCCTTTCCTCAGATTATTTTCAAAAGCCTTCTCTTTCAGGGGTGTTAAAAGGCGTCATTGTGTGGTAAAAGGTTAATAAGAATAAACAGCTATTCCCCCCCTTCCCATCAGCCAATCAAATCTCTTCTCTCTCTGAAATTATCCAATCAGAGAAGCTTTAAGGAAATCAGAATGGGAACCAAGGAGCCAAATCAGAATGGGAACCAATAGCCAATCAGATATCCAACAGCCAATCAGAGAGCTTCAAAATCGCTCCAAAATGGCGCCATAATTTCTCGATAAAAAACAGTGAAAAAAAAAGGCATAAAAGTGGATTTAAAGTCTTCTTTAAAGGCTGTTGTGCAGTCCTTGGCGAACTGCCAGGCATGCACCATCCACACATGCCAGATTTCACTGAAAATGGCCAAACATTTAAGAAAATAGGGGCGCAGCAGACCTTGTTTTGGTCTTTTCAAGCCCCTTGCAAGAATTACTTCCCTTAGACCCTCGATGCACCCCCCAGCCCTTAATTGGATTTGCTTTTCTAGCTCAGCCCACAATAAATGCTGCACATTGAAACTTTCAATAAGCCAAAGTGATCAATGTACAGTGTAAAAAAGCTCCAGAAATTAATGCGACAAGTGGCTAAAAAAAGACTGAAAACTCTTTTAGTTGCTTCCTGTTGCATATATCAAACAAAGGCAACTGAAGTGTAATTTTTCTAATCTCTTCAAACCACAACAAGAAACCCAGTTACGTTGACTACCGTCTCATATGTGCCAGTTACGCTCATGCGAAAACCCCAGAAAATAATGCAACAAGTGGCTAAAAAAAGACTGAATGCTTCTTATTGCATAAATCAAACAAATGGAACAAAATTTTTAATGTATATTTTTTTCCTCCAATCTCTTTATACCATGACGACAAATCTATTTATGTTGACATCCGTCTCATAGGTTCCGGTTACGTATCCGCGAAAACGCGAAAAATCGACTTACGGACCACTTCATAGCAGATGACACCTGTTGCTTAATGGATCAAATATAGGGAACTTAATTTCTGATATCTGTTTTTTACTTCTCAAGTCTTTTTTTACCGTGACGACAAACCCATTTAGGTTGCCTATTGTCTTGCAGGTGCCGGTTACATACCCGCGAAAACATGCAAAATCGACTTACGGAATATATTTTATAGCAGACGACAACTGTTGCTTAAAGTCAATTATAGGGATTTTTCTATTTTTCTTTTTCATTTTCTCTCACTAGGGCCAATGATTTGGTTACGATGACCATCTCACCCATATGTGACTGATACGTGCTGCGCATAAAATTGTAAAATCAACTTTGACACTTTCGGAGGCAACTGATACCTGTTAAACAAATCAAAGAAAGGTAAACAAAGTTTTTCCCTGTTTTCTTACCAGGGTCACGAAAACATTAAACCAATTTTGACGACCGCGCGAGTCAAAAGTCAATTTTATGTTTAATCGCTGCGCAAAAATATAAAATTCAGAAGCAACCGTTTGCTGTTGCGGAAACTTTTTCGGATAAGAAAATCTTGTTCTTGTTTGAAGAATTTAGAAGTAGGCCATAAAGATACAATAAGATGTAAGAATAACTAAAAATCAACTTTTTCTTTGATAGGGTAGTAAACATTGTGGGAAAAGGAGAAAATGCTGGTAACCTGCATTGTCTTCTTTCCTCAGATTATTTTCAAAAGCCTTCTCTTTCAGGGGTGTTAAAAGGCGTCATTGTGTGGTAAAAGGTTAATAAGAATAAACAGCTATTCCCCCCCTTCCCATCAGCCAATCAAATCTCTTCTCTCTCTGAAATTATCCAATCAGAGAAGCTTTTAATGAAATCAGAATGGGAACCAAGGAGCCAAATCAGAATGGGAACCAATAGCCAATCAGATATCCAACAGCCAATCAGAGAGCTTCAAAATCGCTCCAAAATGGCGCCATAATTTCTCGATAAAAAACAGTGAAAAAAAAGGCATAAAAGTGGATTTAAAGTCTTCTTTAAAGGCTGTTGTGCAGTCCTTGGCGAACTGCCAGGCATGCACCATCCACACATGCCAGATTTCACTGAAAATGGCCAAACATTTAAGAAAATAGGGGCGCAGCAGACCTTGTTTTGGTCTTTTCAAGCCCCTTGCAAGAATTACTTCCCTTAGACCCTCGATGCACCCCCCCAGCCCTTAACTGGATTTGCTTTTCTAACTCAGCCCACAATAAATGCTGCACATTGAAACTTTCAATAAGCCAAAGTGATCAATGTACAGTGTAAAAAAGCCCCAGAAATTAATGCGACAAGTGGCTGAAAAAAGACTGAAAACTGTTTTAGTTGCTTCCTGTTGCATATATCAAACAAAGGCAACTGAAGTGTAATTTTTCTAATCTCTTCAAACCACAACAAGAAACCCAGTTACGTTGACTACCGTCTCATATGTGCCAGTTACGCTCATGCGAAAACCCCAGAAAATAATGCGACAAGTGGCTAAAAAAAGACTGAATGCTTCTTATTGCATAAATCAAACAAATGGAACAAAATTTTTAATGTATATTTTTTTCCTCCAATCTCTTTATACCATGACGACAAATCTATTTATGTTGACAACCGTCTCATAGGTTCCGGTTACGTATCCGCGAAAACGCGAAAAATCGACTTACGGACCACTTCATAGCAGATGACACCTGTTGCTTAATGGATCAAATATAGGGAACTTAATTTCTGATATCTGTTTTTTACTTCTCAAGTCTTTTTTTACCGTGACGACAAACCCATTTAGGTTTTCTATTGTCTTGCAGGTGCCGGTTACATACCCGCGAAAACATGCAAAATCGACTTACGGAATATATTTTATAGCAGACGACAACTGTTGCTTAAAGTCAATTATAGGGATTTTTCTATTTTTCTTTTTCATTTTCTCTCACTAGGGCCAATGATTTGGTTACGATGACCATCTCACCCATATGTGACTGATACATGCTGCGCATAAAATTGTAAAATCAACTTTGACACTTTCGGAGGCAACTGATACCTGTTAAACAAATCAAAGAAAGGTAAACAAAGTTTTTCCCTGTTTTCTTACCAGGGTCACGAAAACATTGAACCAATTTTGACGACCGCGCGAGTCAAAAGTCAAAATTTTATGTTTCATCGCTGCGCAAAAATATGAAATTCAGAAGCAACCGTTTGCTGTTGCGGAAACTTTTTCCGATAAAAAAATCTTGTTCTTGTTTGAAGAATTTAGAAGTAGGCCATAAAGATACAATAAGATGTAAGAATAACTAAAAATCAACTTTTTCTTTGATAGGGTAGTAAACATTGTGGGAAAAGGAGAAAATGCTGGTAACCTGCATTGTCTCCTTTCCTCAGATTATTTTCAAAAGCCTTCTCTTTCAGGGGTGTTAAAAGGCGTCATTGTGTGGTAAAAGGTTAATAAGAATAAACAGCTATTCCCCCCCTTCCCATCAGCCAATCAAATCTCTTCTCTCTCTGAAATTATCCAATCAGAGAAGCTTTAAGGAAATCAGAATGGGAACCAAGGAGCCAAATCAGAATGGGAACCAATAGCCAATCAGATATCCAACAGCCAATCAGAGAGCTTCAAAATCGCTCCAAAATGGCGCCATAATTTCTCGATAAAAAACAGTGAAAAAAAAGGCATAAAAGTGGATTTAAAGTCTTCTTTAAAGGCTGTTGTGCAGTCCTTGGCGAACTGCCAGGCATGCACCATCCACACATGCCAGATTTCACTGAAAATGGCCAAACATTTAAGAAAATAGGGGCGCAGCAGACCTTGTTTTGGTCTTTTCAAGCCCCTTGCAAGAATTACTTCCCTTAGATCCTCGATGCACCCCCCCAGCCCTTAACTGGATTTGCTTTTCTAACTCAGCCCACAATAAATGCTGCACATTGAAACTTTCAATAAGCCAAAGTGATCAATGTACAGTGTAAAAAAGCCCCAGAAATTAATGCGACAAGTGGCTAAAAAAAGACTGAAAACTCTTTTAGTTGCTTCCTGTTGCATATATCAAACAAAGGCAACTGAAGTGTAATTTTTCTAATCTCTTCAAACCACAACAAGAAACCCAGTTACGTTGACTACCATCTCATATGTGCCAGTTACGCTCATGCGAAAACCCCAGAAAATAATGCGACAAGTGGCTAAAAAAAGACTGAATGCTTCTTATTGCATAAATCAAACAAATGGAACAAAATTTTTAATGTATATTTTTTTCCTCCAATCTCTTTATACCATGACGACAAATCTATTTATGTTGACAACCGTCTCATAGGTTCCGGTTACATATCCGCGAAAACGCGAAAAATCGACTTACGGACCACTTCATAGCAGATGACACCTGTTGCTTAATGGATCAAATATAGGGAACTTAATTTCTGATATCTGTTTTTTACTTCTCAAGTCTTTTTTTACCGTGACGACAAACCCATTTAGGTTGTCTATTGTCTCGCAGGTGCCGGTTACCTACCCGCGAAAACATGCAAAATCGACTTACGGAATATATTTTATAGCAGACGACAACTGTAGCTTAAAGTCAATTATAGGGATTTTTCTATTTTTCTTTTTCATTTTCTCTCACTAGGGCCAATGATTTGGTTACGATGACCATCTCACCCATATGTGACTGATACGTGCTGCGCATAAAATCGTAAAATCAACTTTGACACTTTCGGAGGCAACTGATACCTGTTAAACAAATCAAAGAAAGGTAAACAAAGTTTTTCCCTGTTTTCTTACCAGGGTCACGAAAACATTGAACCAATTTTGACGACCGCGCGAGTCAAAAGTCAATTTTATGTTTAATCGCTGCGCAAAAATATAAAATTTAGAAGCAACCGTTTGCTGTTGCGGAAACTTTTTCCGATAAAAAAATCTTGTTCTTGTTTGAAGAATTTAGAAGTAGGCCATAAAGATACAATAAGATGTAAGAATAACTAAAAATCAACTTTTTCTTTGATAGGGTAGTAAACATTGTGGGAAAAGGAGAAAATGCTGGTAACCTGCATTGTCTCCTTTCCTCAGATTATTTTCAAAAGCCTTCTCTTTCAGGGGTGTTAAAAGGCGTCATTGTGTGGTAAAAGGTTAATAAGAATAAACAGCTATTCCCCCCCCTTCCCATCAGCCAATCAAATCTCTTCTCTCTCTGAAATTATCCAATCAGAGAAGCTTTAAGGAAATCAGAATGGGAACCAAGGAGCCAAATCAGAATGGGAACCAATAGCCAATCAGATATCCAACAGCCAATCAGAGAGCTTCAAAATCGCTCCAAAATGGCGCCATAATTTCTCGATAAAAAACAGTGAAAAAAAAGGCATAAAAGTGGATTTAAAGTCTTCTTTAAAGGCTGTTGTGCAGTCCTTGGCGAACTGCCAGGCATGCACCATCCACACATGCCAGATTTCACTGAAAATGGCCAAACATTTAAGAAAATAGGGGCGCAGCAGACCTTGTTTTGGTCTTTTCAAGCCCCTTGCAAGAATTACTTCCCTTAGACCCTCGATGCACCCCCCCAGCCCTTAACTGGATTTGCTTTTCTAACTCAGCCCACAATAAATGCTGCACATTGAAACTTTCAATAAGCCAAAGTGATCAATGTACAGTGTAAAAAAGCCCCAGAAATTAATGCGACAAGTGGCTAAAAAAAGACTGAAAACTCTTTTAGTTGCTTCCTGTTGCATATATCAAACAAAGGCAACTGAAGTGTAATTTTTCTAATCTCTTCAAACCACAACAAGAAACCCAGTTACGTTGACTACCGTCTCATATGTGCCAGTTACGCTCATGCGAAAACCCCAGAAAATAATGCGACAAGTGGCTAAAAAAAGACTGAATGCTTCTTATTGCATAAATCAAACAAATGGAACAAAATTTTTAATGTATATTTTTTTCCTCCAATCTCTTTATACCATGACGACAAATCTATTTATGTTGACAACCGTCTCATAGGTTCAGGTTACGTATCCGCGAAAACGCGAAAAATCGACTTACGGACCACTTCATAGCAGATGACACCTGTTGCTTAATGGATCAAATATAGGGAACTTAATTTCTGATATCTGTTTTTTACTTCTCAAGTCTTTTTTTACCGTGACAACAAACCCATTTAGGTTGTCTATTGTCTTGCAGGTGCCGGTTACATACCCGCGAAAACATGCAAAATCGACTTACGGAATATATTTTATAGCAGACGACAACTGTTGCTTAAAGTCAATTATAGGGATTTTCTATTTTTCTTTTTCATTTTCTCTCACTAGGGCCAATGATTTGGTTACGATGACCATCTCACCCATATGTGACTGATACGTGCTGCGCATAAAATTGTAAAATCAACTTTGACACTTTCGGAGGCAACTGATACCTGTTAAACAAATCAAAGAAAGGTAAACAAAGTTTTTCCCTGTTTTCTTACCAGGGTCACGAAAACATTGAACCAATTTTGACGACCGCGCGAGTCAAAAGTCAATTTTATGTTTAATCGCTACGCAAAAATATAAAATTCAGAAGCAACCGTTTGCTGTTGCGGAAACTTTTTCGAATAAAAAAATCTTGTTCTTGTTTGAAGAATTTAGAAGTAGGCCATAAAGATACAATAAGATGTAAGAATAACTAAAAATCAACTTTTTCTTTGATAGGGTAGTAAACATTGTGGGAAAAGGAGAAAATGCTGGTAACCTGCATTGTCTCCTTTTCTCAGATTATTTTCAAAAGCCTTCTCTTTCAGGGGTGTTAAAAGGCGTCATTGTGTGGTAAAAGGTTAATAAGAATAAACAGCTATTCCCCCCCTTCCCATCAGCCAATCAAATCTCTTCTCTCTCTGAAATTATCCAATCAGAGAAGCTTTAAGGAAATCAGAATGGGAACCAAGGAGCCAAATCAGAATGGGAACCAATAGCCAATCAGATATCCAACAGTCAATCAGAGAGCTTCAAAATCGCTCCAAAATGGCGCCATAATTTCTCGATAAAAAACAGTGAAAAAAAAGGCATAAAAGTGGATTTAAAGTCTTCTTTAAAGGCTGTTGTGCAGTCCTTGGCGAACTGCCAGGCATGCACCATCCACACATGCCAGATTTCACTGAAAATGGCCAAACATTTAAGAAAATAGGGGCGCAGCAGACCTTGTTTTGGTCTTTTCAAGCCCCTTGCAAGAATTACTTCCCTTAGACCCTCGATGCATCCCCCAGCCCTTAACTGAATTTTCTTTTCTAACTCAGCCCACAATAAATGCTGCACATTGAAACTTTCAATAAGCCAAAGTGATCAATGTACAGTGTAAAAAAGCCCCAGAAATTAATGCGACAAGTGGCTAAAAAAAGACTGAAAACTGTTTTAGTTGCTTCCTGTTGCATATATCAAACAAAGGCAACTGAAGTGTAATTTTTCTAATCTCTTCAAACCACAACAAGAAACCCAGTTACGTTGACTACCGTCTTATATGTGCCAGTTACGCTCATGCGAAAACCCCAGAAAATAATGCGACAAGTGGCTAAAAAAAGACTGAATGCTTCTTATTGCATAAATCAAACAAATGGAACAAAATTTTTAATGTATATTTTTTTCCTCCAATCTCTTTATACCATGACGACAAATCTATTTATGTTGACAACCGTCTCATAGGTTCCGGTTACATATCCGCGAAAACGCGAAAAATCGACTTACGGACCACTTCATAGCAGATGACACCTGTTGCTTAATGGATCAAATATAGGGAACTTAATTTCTGATATCTGTCTTTTACTTCTCAAGTCTTTTTTTACCGTGACGACAAACCCATTTAGGTTGTCTATTGTCTCGCAGGTGCCGGTTACATACCCGCGAAAACATGCAAAATCGACTTACGGAATATATTTTATAGCAGACGACAACTGTTGCTTAAAGTCAATTATAGGGATTTTTCTATTTTTCTTTTTCATTTTCTCTCACTAGGGCCAATGATTTGGTTACGATGACCATCTCACCCATATGTGACTGATACGTGCTGCGCATAAAATCGTAAAATCAACTTTGACACTTTCGGAGGCAACTGATACCTGTTAAACAAATCAAAGAAAGGTAAACAAAGTTTTTCCCTGTTTTCTTACCAGGGTCACGAAAACATTGAACCAATTTTGACGACCGCGCGAGTCAAAAGTCAATTTTATGTTTAATCGCTGCGCAAAAATATAAAATTCAGAAGCAACCGTTTGCTGTTGCGGAAACTTTTTCCGATAAAAAAATCTTGTTCTTGTTTGAAGAATTTAGAAGTAGGCCATAAAGATACAATAAGATGTAAGAATAACTAAAAATCAACTTTTTCTTTGATAGGGTAGTAAACATTGTGGGAAAAGGAGAAAATGCTGGTAACCTGCATTGTCTCCTTTCCTCAGATTATTTTCAAAAGCCTTCTCTTTCAGGGGTGTTAAAAGGCGTCATTGTGTGGTAAAAGGTTAATAAGAATAAACAGCTATTCCCCCCCTTCCCATCAGCCAATCAAATCTCTTCTCTCTCTGAAATTATCCAATCAGAGAAGCTTTAAGGAAATCAGAATGGGAACCAAGGAGCCAAATCAGAATGGGAACCAATAGCCAATCAGATATCCAACAGCCAATCAGAGAGCTTCAAAATCGCTCCAAAATGGCGCCATAATTTCTCGATAAAAAACAGTGAAAAAAAAGGCATAAAAGTGGATTTAAAGTCTTCTTTAAAGGCTGTTGTGCAGTCCTTGGCGAACTGCCAGGCATGCACCATCCACACATGCCAGATTTCACTGAAAATGGCCAAACATTTAAGAAAATAGGGGCGCAGCAGACCTTGTTTTGGTCTTTTCAAGCCCCTTGCAAGAATTACTTCCCTTAGACCCTCGATGCACCCCCCCAGCCCTTAACTGGATTTGCTTTTCTAACTCAGCCCACAATAAATGCTGCACATTGAAACTTTCAATAAGCCAAAGTGATCAATGTACAGTGTAAAAAAGCCCCAGAAATTAATGCGACAAGTGGCTAAAAAAAGACTGAAAACTGTTTTAGTTGCTTCCTGTTGCATATATCAAACAAAGGCAACTGAAGTGTAATTTTTCTAATCTCTTCAAACCACAACAAGAAACCCAGTTACGTTGACTACCGTCTCATATGTGCCAGTAATGCTCATGCGAAAACCCCAGAAAATAATGCGACAAGTGGCTAAAAAAAGACTGAATGCTTCTTATTGCATAAATCAAACAAATGGAACAAAATTTTTAATGTATATTTTTTTCCTCCAATCTCTTTATACCATGACGACAAATCTATTTATGTTGACAACCGTCTCATAGGTTCCGGTTACGTATCCGCGAAAACGCGAAAAATCGACTTATGGACCACTTCATAGCAGATGACACCTGTTGCTTAATGGATCAAATATAGGGAACTTAATTTCTTATATCTGTTTTTTACTTCTCAAGTCTTTTTTTACCGTGACGACAAACCCATTTAGGTTGTCTATTGTCTCGCAGGTGCCGGTTACATACCCGCGAAAACATGCAAAATCGACTTACGGAATATATTTTATAGCAGACGACAACTGTTGCTTAAAGTCAATTATAGGGATTTTTCTATTTTTCTTTTTCATTTTCTCTCACTAGGGCCAATGATTTGGTTACGATGACCATCTCACCCATATGTGACTGATACGTGCTGCACATAAAATCGTAAAATCAACTTTGACACTTTCGGAGGCAACTGATACCTGTTAAACAAATCAAAGAAAGGTAAACAAAGTTTTTCCCTGTTTTCTTACCAGGGTCAGGAAAACACTGAACCAATTTTGACGACCGCGCGAGTCAAAAGTCAATTTTATGTTTAATCGCTGCGCAAAAATATAAAATTCAGAAGCAACCGTTTGCTGTTGCGGAAACTTTTTCCGATAAAAAAATCTTGTTCTTGTTTGAAGAATTTAGAAGTAGGCCATAAAGATACAATAAGATGTAAGAATAACTAAAAATCAACTTTTTCTTTGATAGGGTAGTAAACATTGTGGGAAAAGGAGAAAATGCTGGTAACCTGCATTGTCTCCTTTCCTCAGATTATTTTCAAAAGCCTTCTCTTTCAGGGGTGTTAAAAGGCGTCATTGTGTGGTAAAAGGTTAATAAGAATAAACAGCTATTTCCCCCCTTCCCATCAGCCAATCAAATCTCTTCTCTCTCTGAAATTATCCAATCAGAGAAGCTTTAAGGAAATCAGAATGGGAACCAAGGAGCCAAATCAGAATGGGAACCAATAGCCAATCAGATATCCAACAGCCAATCAGAGAGCTTCAAAATCGCTCCAAAATGGCGCCATAATTTCTCGATAAAAAACAGTGAAAAAAAAGGCATAAAAGTGGATTTAAAGTCTTCTTTAAAGGCTGTTGTGCAGTCCTTGGCGAACTGCCAGGCATGCACCATCCACACATGCCAGATTTCACTGAAAATGGCCAAACATTTAAGAAAATAGGGGCGCAGCAGACCTTGTTTTGGTCTTTTCAAGCCCCTTGCAAGAATTACTTCCCTTAGACCCTCGATGCACCCCCCCAGCCCTTAACTGGATTTGCTTTTCTAACTCAGCCCACAATAAATGCTGCACATTGAAACTTTCAATAAGCCAAAGTGATCAATGTACAGTGTAAAAAAGCCCCAGAAATTAATGCGACAAGTGGCTAAAAAAAGACTGAAAACTCTTTTAGTTGCTTCCTGTTGCATATATCAAACAAAGGCAACTGAAGTGTAATTTTTCTAATCTCTTCAAACCACAACAAGAAACCCAGTTACGTTGACTACCGTCTCATATGTGCCAGTTACGCTCATGCGAAAACCCCAGAAAATAATGCGACAAGTGGCTAAAAAAAGACTGAATGCTTCTTATTGCATAAATCAAACAAATGGAACAAAATTTTTAATGTATATTTTTTTCCTCCAATCTCTTTATACCATGACGACAAATCTATTTATGTTGACAACCGTCTCATAGGTTCCGGTTACGTATCCGCGAAAACGCGAAAAATCGACTTACGGACCACTTCATAGCAGATGACACCTGTTGCTTAATGGATCAAATATAGGGAACTTAATTTCTGATATCTGTTTTTTACTTCTCAAGTCTTTTTTTACCGTGACGACAAACCCATTTAGGTTGTCTATTGTCTTGCAGGTGCCGGTTACATACCCGCGAAAACATGCAAAATCGAATTACGGAATATATTTTATAGCAGACGACAACTGTTGCTTAAAGTCAATTATAGGGATTTTTCTATTTTTCTTTTTCATTTTCTCTCACTAGGGCCAATGATTTGGTTACGATGACCATCTCACCCATATGTGACTGATACGTGCTGCGCATAAAATCGTAAAATCAACTTTGACACTTTCGGAGGCAACTGATACCTGTTAAACAAATCAAAGAAAGGTAAACAAAGTTTTTCCCTGTTTTCTTACCAGGGTCACGAAAACATTGAACCAATTTTGACGACCGCGCGAGTCAAAAGTCAATTTTATGTTTAATCGCTGCGCAAAAATATAAAATTCAGAAGCAACCGTTTGCTGTTGCGGAAACTTTTTCCAATTAAAAAATCTTGTTCTTGTTTGAAGAATTTAGAAGTAGGCCATAAAGATACAATAAGATGTAAGAATAACTAAAAATCAACTTTTTCTTTGATAGGGTAGTAAACATTGTGGGAAAAGGAGAAAATGCTGGTAACCTGCATTGTCTCCTTTCCTCAGATTATTTTCAAAAGCCTTCTCTTTCAGGGGTGTTAAAAGGCGTCATTGTGTGGTAAAAGGTTTATAAGAATAAACAGCTATTCCCCCCTTCCCATCAGCCAATCAAATCTCTTCTCTCTCTGAAATTATCCAATCAGAGAAGCTTTAAGGAAATCAGAATGGGAACCAAGGAGCCAAATCAGAATGGGAACCAATAGCCAATCAGATATCCGACAGCAAATCAGAGAGCTTCAAAATCGCTCCAAAATGGCGCCATAATTTCTCGATAAAAAACAGTGAAAAAAAAAGGCATAAAAGTGGATTTAAAGTCTTCTTTAAAGGCTGTTGTGCAGTCCTTGGCGAACTGCCAGGCATGCACCATCCACACATGCCAGATTTCACTGAAAATGGCCAAACATTTAAGAAAATAGGGGCGCAGCAGACCTTGTTTTGGTCTTTTCAAGCCCCTTGCAAGAATTACTTCCCTTAGACCCTCGATGCACCCCCCAGCCCTTAACTGGATTTGCTTTTCTAACTCAGCCCACAATAAATGCTGCACATTGAAACTTTCAATAAGCCAAAGTGATCAATGTACAGTGTAAAAAAGCCCCAGAAATTAATGCGACAAGTGGCTAAAAAAAGACTGAAAACTCTTTTAGTTGCTTCCTGTTGCATATATCAAACAAAGGCAACTGAAGTGTAATTTTTCTAATCTCTTCAATCCACAACAAGAAACCCAGTTACGTTGACTACCATCTCATATGTGCCAGTTACGCTCATGCGAAAACCCCAGAAAATAATGCGACAAGTGGCTAAAAAAAGACTGAATGCTTCTTATTGCATAAATCAAACAAATGGAACAAAATTTTTAATGTATATTTTTTTCCTCCAATCTCTTTATACCATGACGACAAATCTATTTATGTTGACAACCGTCTCATAGGTTCCGGTTACGTATCCGCGAAAACGCGAAAAATCGACTTACGGACCACTTCATAGCAGATGACACCTGTTGCTTAATGGATCAAATATAGGGAACTTAATTTCTGATATCTGTTTTTTACTTCTCAAGTCTTTTTTTACCGTGACGACAAACCCATTTAGGTTGTCTATTGTCTCGCAGGTGCCGGTTACCTACCCGCGAAAACATGCAAAATCGACTTACGGAATATATTTTATAGCAGACGACAACTGTAGCTTAAAGTCAATTATAGGGATTTTTCTATTTTTCTTTTTCATTTTCTCTCACTAGGGCCAATGATTTGGTTACGATGACCATCTCACCCATATGTGACTGATACGTGCTGCGCATAAAATCGTAAAATCAACTTTGACACTTTCGGAGGCAACTGATACCTGTTAAACAAATCAAAGAAAGGTAAACAAAGTTTTTCCCTGTTTTCTTACCAGGGTCACGAAAACATTGAACCAATTTTGACGACCGCGCGAGTCAAAAGTCAATTTTATGTTTAATCGCTGCGCAAAAATATAAAATTTAGAAGCAACCGTTTGCTGTTGCGGAAACTTTTTCCGATAAAAAAATCTTGTTCTTGTTTGAAGAATTTAGAAGTAGGCCATAAAGATACAATAAGATGTAAGAATAACTAAAAATCAACTTTTTCTTTGATAGGGTAGTAAACATTGTGGGAAAAGGAGAAAATGCTGGTAACCTGCATTGTCTCCTTTCCTCAGATTATTTTCAAAAGCCTTCTCTTTCAGGGGTGTTAAAAGGCGTCATTGTGTGGTAAAAGGTTAATAAGAATAAACAGCTATTCCCCCCCCTTCCCATCAGCCAATCAAATCTCTTCTCTCTCTGAAATTATCCAATCAGAGAAGCTTTAAGGAAATCAGAATGGGAACCAAGGAGCCAAATCAGAATGGGAACCAATAGCCAATCAGATATCCAACAGCCAATCAGAGAGCTTCAAAATCGCTCCAAAATGGCGCCATAATTTCTCGATAAAAAACAGTGAAAAAAAAGGCATAAAAGTGGATTTAAAGTCTTCTTTAAAGGCTGTTGTGCAGTCCTTGGCGAACTGCCAGGCATGCACCATCCACACATGCCAGATTTCACTGAAAATGGCCAAACATTTAAGAAAATAGGGGCGCAGCAGACCTTGTTTTGGTCTTTTCAAGCCCCTTGCAAGAATTACTTCCCTTAGACCCTCGATGCACCCCCCCAGCCCTTAACTGGATTTGCTTTTCTAACTCAGCCCACAATAAATGCTGCACATTGAAACTTTCAATAAGCCAAAGTGATCAATGTACAGTGTAAAAAAGCCCCAGAAATTAATGCGACAAGTGGCTAAAAAAAGACTGAAAACTCTTTTAGTTGCTTCCTGTTGCATATATCAAACAAAGGCAACTGAAGTGTAATTTTTCTAATCTCTTCAAACCACAACAAGAAACCCAGTTACGTTGACTACCGTCTCATATGTGCCAGTTACGCTCATGCGAAAACCCCAGAAAATAATGCGACAAGTGGCTAAAAAAAGACTGAATGCTTCTTATTGCATAAATCAAACAAATGGAACAAAATTTTTAATGTATATTTTTTTCCTCCAATCTCTTTATACCATGACGACAAATCTATTTATGTTGACAACCGTCTCATAGGTTCAGGTTACGTATCCGCGAAAACGCGAAAAATCGACTTACGGACCACTTCATAGCAGATGACACCTGTTGCTTAATGGATCAAATATAGGGAACTTAATTTCTGATATCTGTTTTTTACTTCTCAAGTCTTTTTTTACCGTGACAACAAACCCATTTAGGTTGTCTATTGTCTTGCAGGTGCCGGTTACATACCCGCGAAAACATGCAAAATCGACTTACGGAATATATTTTATAGCAGACGACAACTGTTGCTTAAAGTCAATTATAGGGATTTTCTATTTTTCTTTTTCATTTTCTCTCACTAGGGCCAATGATTTGGTTACGATGACCATCTCACCCATATGTGACTGATACGTGCTGCGCATAAAATTGTAAAATCAACTTTGACACTTTCGGAGGCAACTGATACCTGTTAAACAAATCAAAGAAAGGTAAACAAAGTTTTTCCCTGTTTTCTTACCAGGGTCACGAAAACATTGAACCAATTTTGACGACCGCGCGAGTCAAAAGTCAATTTTATGTTTAATCGCTACGCAAAAATATAAAATTCAGAAGCAACCGTTTGCTGTTGCGGAAACTTTTTCCGATAAAAAAATCTTGTTCTTGTTTGAAGAATTTAGAAGTAGGCCATAAAGATACAATAAGATGTAAGAATAACTAAAAATCAACTTTTTCTTTGATAGGGTAGTAAACATTGTGGGAAAAGGAGAAAATGCTGGTAACCTGCATTGTCTCCTTTCCTCAGATTATTTTCAAAAGCCTTCTCTTTCAGGGGTGTTAAAAGGCGTCATTGTGTGGTAAAAGGTTAATAAGAATAAACAGCTATTCCCCCCCTTCCCATCAGCCAATCAAATCTCTTCTCTCTCTGAAATTATCCAATCAGAGAAGCTTTAAGGAAATCAGAATGGGAACCAAGGAGCCAAATCAGAATGGGAACCAATAGCCAATCAGATATCCAACAGTCAATCAGAGAGCTTCAAAATCGCTCCAAAATGGCGCCATAATTTCTCGATAAAAAACAGTGAAAAAAAAGGCATAAAAGTGGATTTAAAGTCTTCTTTAAAGGCTGTTGTGCAGTCCTTGGCGAACTGCCAGGCATGCACCATCCACACATGCCAGATTTCACTGAAAATGGCCAAACATTTAAGAAAATAGGGGCACAGCAGACCTTGTTTTGGTCTTTTCAAGCCCCTTGCAAGAATTACTTCCCTTAGACCCTCGATGCATCCCCCAGCCCTTAACTGAATTTTCTTTTCTAACTCAGCCCACAATAAATGCTGCACATTGAAACTTTCAATAAGCCAAAGTGATCAATGTACAGTGTAAAAAAGCCCCAGAAATTAATGCGACAAGTGGCTAAAAAAAGACTGAAAACTGTTTTAGTTGCTTCCTGTTGCATATATCAAACAAAGGCAACTGAAGTGTAATTTTTCTAATCTCTTCAAACCACAACAAGAAACCCAGTTACGTTGACTACCGTCTTATATGTGCCAGTTACGCTCATGCGAAAACCCCAGAAAATAATGCGACAAGTGGCTAAAAAAAGACTGAATGCTTCTTATTGCATAAATCAAACAAATGGAACAAAATTTTTAATGTATATTTTTTTCCTCCAATCTCTTTATACCATGACGACAAATCTATTTATGTTGACAACCGTCTCATAGGTTCCGGTTACATATCCGCGAAAACGCGAAAAATCGACTTACGGACCACTTCATAGCAGATGACACCTGTTGCTTAATGGATCAAATATAGGGAACTTAATTTCTGATATCTGTCTTTTACTTCTCAAGTCTTTTTTTACCGTGACGACAAACCCATTTAGGTTGTCTATTGTCTCGCAGGTGCCGGTTACATACCCGCGAAAACATGCAAAATCGACTTACGGAATATATTTTATAGCAGACGACAACTGTTGCTTAAAGTCAATTATAGGGATTTTTCTATTTTTCTTTTTCATTTTCTCTCACTAGGGCCAATGATTTGGTTACGATGACCATCTCACCCATATGTGACTGATACGTGCTGCGCATAAAATCGTAAAATCAACTTTGACACTTTCGGAGGCAACTGATACCTGTTAAACAAATCAAAGAAAGGTAAACAAAGTTTTTCCCTGTTTTCTTACCAGGGTCACGAAAACATTGAACCAATTTTGACGACCGCGCGAGTCAAAAGTCAATTTTATGTTTAATCGCTGCGCAAAAATATAAAATTCAGAAGCAACCGTTTGCTGTTGCGGAAACTTTTTCCGATAAAAAAATCTTGTTCTTGTTTGAAGAATTTAGAAGTAGGCCATAAAGATACAATAAGATGTAAGAATAACTAAAAATCAACTTTTTCTTTGATAGGGTAGTAAACATTGTGGGAAAAGGAGAAAATGCTGGTAACCTGCATTGTCTCCTTTCCTCAGATTATTTTCAAAAGCCTTCTCTTTCAGGGGTGTTAAAAGGCGTCATTGTGTGGTAAAAGGTTAATAAGAATAAACAGCTATTTCCCCCCTTCCCATCAGCCAATCAAATCTCTTCTCTCTCTGAAATTATCCAATCAGAGAAGCTTTAAGGAAATCAGAATGGGAACCAAGGAGCCAAATCAGAATGGGAACCAATAGCCAATCAGATATCCAACAGCCAATCAGAGAGCTTCAAAATCGCTCCAAAATGGCGCCATAATTTCTCGATAAAAAACAGTGAAAAAAAAGGCATAAAAGTGGATTTAAAGTCTTCTTTAAAGGCTGTTGTGCAGTCCTTGGCGAACTGCCAGGCATGCACCATCCACACATGCCAGATTTCACTGAAAATGGCCAAACATTTAAGAAAATAGGGGCGCAGCAGACCTTGTTTTGGTCTTTTCAAGCCCCTTGCAAGAATTACTTCCCTTAGACCCTCGATGCACCCCCCCAGCCCTTAACTGGATTTGCTTTTCTAACTCAGCCCACAATAAATGCTGCACATTGAAACTTTCAATAAGCCAAAGTGATCAATGTACAGTGTAAAAAAGCCCCAGAAATTAATGCGACAAGTGGCTAAAAAAAGACTGAAAACTCTTTTAGTTGCTTCCTGTTGCATATATCAAACAAAGGCAACTGAAGTGTAATTTTTCTAATCTCTTCAAACCACAACAAGAAACCCAGTTACGTTGACTACCGTCTCATATGTGCCAGTTACGCTCATGCGAAAACCCCAGAAAATAATGCGACAAGTGGCTAAAAAAAGACTGAATGCTTCTTATTGCATAAATCAAACAAATGGAACAAAATTTTTAATGTATATTTTTTTCCTCCAATCTCTTTATACCATGACGACAAATCTATTTATGTTGACAACCGTCTCATAGGTTCCGGTTACGTATCCGCGAAAACGCGAAAAATCGACTTACGGACCACTTCATAGCAGATGACACCTGTTGCTTAATGGATCAAATATAGGGAACTTAATTTCTGATATCTGTTTTTTACTTCTCAAGTCTTTTTTTACCGTGACGACAAACCCATTTAGGTTGTCTATTGTCTCGCAGGTGCCGGTTACATACCCGCGAAAACATGCAAAATCGAATTACGGAATATATTTTATAGCAGACGACAACTGTTGCTTAAAGTCAATTATAGGGATTTTTCTATTTTTCTTTTTCATTTTCTCTCACTAGGGCCAATGATTTGGTTACGATGACCATCTCACCCATATGTGACTGATACGTGCTGCGCATAAAATCGTAAAATCAACTTTGACACTTTCGGAGGCAACTGATACCTGTTAAACAAATCAAAGAAAGGTAAACAAAGTTTTTCCCTGTTTTCTTACCAGGGTCACGAAAACATTGAACCAATTTTGACGACCGCGCGAGTCAAAAGTCAATTTTATGTTTAATCGCTGCGCAAAAATATAAAATTCAGAAGCAACCGTTTGCTGTTGCGGAAACTTTTTCCAATTAAAAAATCTTGTTCTTGTTTGAAGAATTTAGAAGTAGGCCATAAAGATACAATAAGATGTAAGAATAACTAAAAATCAACTTTTTCTTTGATAGGGTAGTAAACATTGTGGGAAAAGGAGAAAATGCTGGTAACCTGCATTGTCTCCTTTCCTCAGATTATTTTCAAAAGCCTTCTCTTTCAGGGGTGTTAAAAGGCGTCATTGTGTGGTAAAAGGTTAATAAGAATAAACAGCTATTCCCCCCTTCCCATCAGCCAATCAAATCTCTTCTCTCTCTGAAATTATCCAATCAGAGAAGCTTTAAGGAAATCAGAATGGGAACCAAGGAGCCAAATCAGAATGGGAACCAATAGCCAATCAGATATCCGACAGCAAATCAGAGAGCTTCAAAATCGCTCCAAAATGGCGCCATAATTTCTCGATAAAAAACAGTGAAAAAAAAAGGCATAAAAGTGGATTTAAAGTCTTCTTTAAAGGCTGTTGTGCAGTCCTTGGCGAACTGCCAGGCATGCACCATCCACACATGCCAGATTTCACTGAAAATGGCCAAACATTTAAGAAAATAGGGGCGCAGCAGACCTTGTTTTGGTCTTTTCAAGCCCCTTGCAAGAATTACTTCCCTTAGACCCTCGATGCACCCCCCAGCCCTTAACTGGATTTGCTTTTCTAACTCAGCCCACAATAAATGCTGCACATTGAAACTTTCAATAAGCCAAAGTGATCAATGTACAGTGTAAAAAAGCCCCAGAAATTAATGCGACAAGTGGCTAAAAAAAGACTGAAAACTCTTTTAGTTGCTTCCTGTTGCATATATCAAACAAAGGCAACTGAAGTGTAATTTTTCTAATCTCTTCAATCCACAACAAGAAACCCAGTTACGTTGACTACCATCTCATATGTGCCAGTTACGCTCATGCGAAAACCCCAGAAAATAATGCGACAAGTGGCTAAAAAAAGACTGAATGCTTCTTATTGCATAAATCAAACAAATGGAACAAAATTTTTAATGTATATTTTTTTCCTCCAATCTCTTTATACCATGACGACAAATCTATTTATGTTGACAACCGTCTCATAGGTTCCGGTTACGTATCCGCGAAAACGCGAAAAATCGACTTACGGACCACTTCATAGCAGATGACACCTGTTGCTTAATGGATCAAATATAGGGAACTTAATTTCTGATATCTGTTTTTTACTTCTCAAGTCTTTTTTTACCGTGACAACAAACCCATTTAGGTTGTCTATTGTCTTGCAGGTGCCGGTTACATACCCGCGAAAACATGCAAAATCGACTTACGGAATATATTTTATAGCAGACGACAACTGTTGCTTAAAGTCAATTATAGGGATTTTCTATTTTTCTTTTTCATTTTCTCTCACTAGGGCCAATGATTTGGTTACGATGACCATCTCACCCATATGTGACTGATACGTGCTGCGCATAAAATTGTAAAATCAACTTTGACACTTTCGGAGGCAACTGATACCTGTTAAACAAATCAAAGAAAGGTAAACAAAGTTTTTCCCTGTTTTCTTACCAGGGTCAGGAAAACATTGAACCAATTTTGACGACCGCGCGAGTCAAAAGTCAAAATTTTATGTTTAATCGCTGCGCAAAAATATAAAATTCAGAAGCAACCGTTTGCTGTTGCGGAAACTTTTTCCGATAAAAAAATCTTGTTCTTGTTTGAAGAATTTAGAAGTAGGCCATAAAGATACAATAAGATGTAAGAATAACTAAAAATCAACTTTTTCTTTGATAGGGTAGTAAACATTGTGGGAAAAGGAGAAAATGCTGGTAACCTGCATTGTCTCCTTTCCTCAGATTATTTTCAAAAGCCTTCTCTTTCAGGGGTGTTAAAAGGCGTCATTGTGTGGTAAAAGGTTAATAAGAATAAACAGCTATTCCCCCCCTTCCCATCAGCCAATCAAATCTCTTCTCTCTCTGAAATTATCCAATCAGAGAAGCTTTAAGGAAATCAGAATGGGAACCAAGGAGCCAAATCAGAATGGGAACCAATAGCCAATCAGATATCCAACAGTCAATCAGAGAGCTTCAAAATCGCTCCAAAATGGCGCCACAATTTCTCGATAAAAAACAGTGAAAAAAAAGGCATAAAAGTGGATTTAAAGTCTTCTTTAAAGGCTGTTGTGCAGTCCTTGGCGAACTGCCAGGCATGCACCATCCACACATGCCAGATTTCACTGAAAATGGCCAAACATTTAAGAAAATAGGGGCGCAGCAGACCTTGTTTTGGTCTTTTCAAGCCCCTTGCAAGAATTACTTCCCTTAGACCCTCGATGCACCCCCCAGCCCTTAACTGGATTTGCTTTTCTAACTCAGCCCACAATAAATGCTGCACATTGAAACTTTCAATAAGCCAAAGTGATCAATGTACAGTGTAAAAAAGCCCCAGAAATTAATGCGACAAGTGGCTAAAAAAAGACTGAAAACTCTTTTAGTTGCTTCCTGTTGCATATATCAAACAAAGGCAACTGAAGTGTAATTTTTCTAATCTCTTCAAACCACAACAAGAAACCCAGTTACGTTGACTACCGTCTCATATGTGCCAGTTACGCTCATGCGAAAACCCCAGAAAATAATGCGACAAGTGGCTAAAAAAAGACTGAATGCTTCTTATTGCATAAATCAAACAAATGGAACAAAATTTTTAATGTATATTTTTTTCCTCCAATCTCTTTATACCATGACGACAAATCTATTTATGTTGACAACCGTCTCATAGGTTCCGGTTACATATCTGCGAAAACGCGAAAAATCGACTTACGGACCACTTCATAGCAGATGACACCTGTTGCTTAATGGATCAAATATAGGGAACTTAATTTCTGATATCTGTCTTTTACTTCTCAAGTCTTTTTTTACCGTGACGACAAACCCATTTAGGTTGTCTATTGTCTCGCAGGTGCCGGTTACATACCCGCGAAAACATGCAAAATCGACTTACGGAATATATTTTATAGCAGACGACAACTGTTGCTTAAAGTCAATTATAGGGATTTTTCTATTTTTCTTTTTCATTTTCTCTCACTAGGGCCAATGATTTGGTTACGATGACCATCTCACCCATATGTGACTGATACGTGTTGCGCATAAAATCGTAAAATCAACTTTGACACTTTCGGAGGCAACTGATACCTGTTAAACAAATCAAAGAAAGGTAAACAAAGTCTTTCCCTGTTTTCTTACCAGGGTCACGAAAACATTGAACCAATTTTGACGACCGCGCGAATCAAAAGTCAATTTTATGTTTAATTGCTGCGCAAAAATATAAAATTCAGAAGCAACCGTTTGCTGTTGCGGAAACTTTTTCCGATAAAAAAATCTTGTTCTTGTTTGAAGAATTTAGAAGTAGGCCATAAAGATACAATAAGATGTAGGAATAACTAAAAATCAACTTTTTCTTTGATAGGGTAGTA
This sequence comes from Tridacna crocea, assembly GCA_943736015.1. Taxonomy (NCBI): domain Eukaryota; kingdom Metazoa; phylum Mollusca; class Bivalvia; order Cardiida; family Cardiidae; genus Tridacna; species Tridacna crocea. Next base: position 9,634,567 of record OX031072.1, on the reverse strand, counting down.
AACATTGTGGGAAAAGGAGAAAATGCTGGTAACCTGCATTGTCTCCTTTCCTCAGATTATTTTCAAAAGCCTTCTCTTTCAGGGGTGTTAAAAGGCGTCATTGTGTGGTAAAAGGTTAATAAGAATAAACAGCTATTCCCCCCCTTCCCATCAGCCAATCAAATCTCTTCTCTCTCTGAAATTATCCAATCAGAGAAGCTTTAAGGAAATCAGAATGGGAACCAAGGAGCCAAATCAGAATGGGAACCAATAGCCAATCAGATATCCAACAGCCAATCAGAGAGCTTCAAAATCGCTCCAAAATGGCGCCATAATTTCTCGATAAAAAACAGTGAAAAAAAAGGCATAAAAGTGGATTTAAAGTCTTCTTTAAAGGCTGTTGTGCAGTCCTTGGCGAACTGCCAGGCATGCACCATCCACACATGCCAGATTTCACTGAAAATGGCCAAACATTTAAGAAAATAGGGGCGCAGCAGACCTTGTTTTGGTCTTTTCAAGCCCCTTGCAAGAATTACTTCCCTTAGACCCTCGATGCACCCCCCAGCCCTTAACTGGATTTGCTTTTCTAACTCAGCCCACAATAAATGCTGCACATTGAAACTTTCAATAAGCCAAAGTGATCAATGTACAGTGTAAAAAAGCCCCAGAAATTAATGCGACAAGTGGCTAAAAAAAGACTGAAAACTCTTTTAGTTGCTTCCTGTTGCATATATCAAACAAAGGCAACTGAAGTGTAATTATTCTAATCTCTTCAAACCACAACAAGAAACCCAGTTACATTGACTACCGTCTCATATGTGCCAGTTACGCTCATGCGAAAACCCCAGAAAATAATGCGACAAGTGGCTAAAAAAAGACTGAATGCTTCTTATTGCATAAATCAAACAAATGGAACAAAATTTTTAATGTATATTTTTTTCCTCCAATCTCTTTATACCATGACGACAAATCTATTTATGTTGACAACCGTCTCATAGGTTCCGGTTACGTATCCGCGAAAACGCGAAAAATCGACTTACGGACCACTTCATAGCAGATGACACCTGTTGCTTAATGGATCAAATATAGGGAACTTAATTTCTGATATCTGTTTTTTACTTCTCAAGTCTTTTTTTACCGTGACGACAAACCCATTTAGGTTGTCTATTGTCTCGCAGGTGCCGGTTACATACCCGCGAAAACATGCAAAATCGACTTACGGAATATATTTTATAGCAGACGACAACTGTTGCTTAAAGTCAATTATAGGGATTTTTCTATTTTTCTTTTTCATTTTCTCTCACTAGGGCCAATGATTTGGTTACGATGACCATCTCACCCATATGTGACTGATACGTGCTGCGCATAAAATCGTAAAATCAACTTTGACACTTTCGGAGGCAACTGATACCTGTTAAACAAATCAAAGAAAGGTAAACAAAGTTTTTCCCTGTTTTCTTACCAGGGTCAGGAAAACACTGAACCAATTTTGACGACCGCGCGAGTCAAAAGTCAATTTTATGTTTAATCGCTGCGCAAAAATATAAAATTCAGAAGCAACCATTTGCTGTTGCGGAAACTTTTTCCGATAAAAAAATCTTGTTCTTGTTTGAAGAATTTAGAAGTAGGCCATAAAGATACAATAAGATGTAAGAATAACTAAAAATCAACTTTTTCTTTGATAGGGTAGTAAACATTGTGGGAAAAGGAGAAAATGCTGGTAACCTGCATTGTCTCCTTTCCTCAGATTATTTTCAAAAGCCTTCTCTTTCAGGGGTGTTAAAAGGCGTCATTGTGTGGTAAAAGGTTAATAAGAATAAACAGCTATTCCCCCCCCTTCCCATCAGCCAATCAAATCTCTTCTCTCTCTGAAATTATCCAATCAGAGAAGCTTTAAGGAAATCAGAATGGGAACCAAGGAGCCAAATCAGAATGGGAACCAATAGCCAATCAGATATCCAACAGCCAATCAGAGAGCTTCAAAATCGCTCCAAAATGGCGCTATAATTTCTCGATAAAAAACAGTGAAAAAAAAGGCATAAAAGTGGATTTAAAGTCTTCTTTAAAGGCTGTTGTGCAGTCCTTGGCGAACTGCCAGGCATGCACCATCCACACATGCCAGATTTCACTGAAAATGGCCAAACATTTAAGAAAATAGGGGCGCAGCAGACCTTGTTTTGGTCTTTTCAAGCCCCTTGCAAGAATTACTTCCCTTAGACCCTCGATGCACCCCCCAGCCCTTAACTGGATTTGCTTTTCTAACTCAGCCCACAATAAATGCTGCACATTGAAACTTTCAATAAGCCAAAGTGATCAATGTACAGTGTAAAAAAGCCCCAGAAATTAATGCGACAAGTGGCTAAAAAAAGACTGAAAACTCTTTTAGTTGCTTCCTGTTGCATATATCAAACAAAGGCAACTGAAGTGTAATTATTCTAATCTCTTCAAACCACAACAAGAAACCCAGTTACATTGACTACCGTCTCATATGTGCCAGTTACGCTCATGCGAAAACCCCAGAAAATAATGCGACAAGTGGCTAAAAAAAGACTGAATGCTTCTTACTGCATAAATCAAACAAATGGAACAAAATTTTTAATGTACATTTTTTTCCTCCAATCTCTTTATACCATGACGACAAATCTATTTATGTTGACAACCGTCTCATAGGTTCCGGTTACGTATCCGCGAAAACGCGAAAAATCGACTTACGGACCACTTCATAGCAGATGACACCTGTTGCTTAATGGATCAAATATAGGGAACTTAATTTCTGATATCTGATTTTTACTTCTCAAGTCTTTTTTTACCGTGACGACAAACCCATTTAGGTTGTCTATTGTCTCGCAGGTGCCGGTTACATACCCGCGAAAACATGCAAAATCGAATTACGGAATATATTTTATAGCAGACGACAACTGTTGCTTAAAGTCAATTATAGGGATTTTTCTATTTTTCTTTTTCATTTTCTCTCACTAGGGCCAATGATTTGGTTACGATGACCATCTCACCAGTATGTGACTGATACGTGCTGCGCATAAAATCGTAAAATCAACTTTGACACTTTCGGAGGCAACTGATACCTGTTAAACAAATCAAAGAAAGGTAAACAAAGTTTTTCCCTGTTTTCTTACCAGGGTCAGGAAAACACTGAACCAATTTTGACGACCGCGCGAGTCAAAAGTCAATTTTATGTTTAATCGCTGCGCAAAAATATAAAATTCAGAAGCAACCATTTGCTGTTGCGGAAACTTTTTCCGATAAAAAAATCTTGTTCTTGTTTGAAGAATTTAGAAGTAGGCCATAAAGATACAATAAGATGTAAGAATAACTAAAAATCAACTTTTTCTTTGATAGGGTAGTAAACATTGTGGGAAAAGGAGAAAATGCTGGTAACCTGCATTGTCTCCTTTCCTCAGATTATTTTCAAAAGCCATCTCTTTCAGGGGTGTTAAAAGGCGTCATTGTGTGGTAAAAGGTTAATAAGAATAAACAGCTATTCCCCCCCCTTCCCATCAGCCAATCAAATCTCTTCTCTCTCTGAAATTATCCAATCAGAGAAGCTTTAAGGAAATCAGAATGGGAACCAAGGAGCCAAATCAGAATGGGAACCAATAGCCAATCAGATATCCAACAGCCAATCAGAGAGCTTCAAAATCGCTCCAAAATGGCGCCATAATTTCTCGATAAAAAACAGTGAAAAAAAAGGCATAAAAGTGGATTTAAAGTCTTCTTTAAAGGCTGTTGTGCAGTCCTTGGCGAACTGCCAGGCATGCACCATCCACACATGCCAGATTTCACTGAAAATGGCCAAACATTTAAGAAAATAGGGGCGCAGCAGACCTTGTTTTGGTCTTTTCAAGCCCCTTGCAAGAATTACTTCCCTTAGACCCTCGATGCACCCCCCAAGCCCTTAACTGGATTTGCTTTTCTAACTCAGCCCACAATAAATGCTGCACATTGAAACTTTCAATAAGCCAAAGTGATCAATGTACAGTGTAAAAAAGCCCCAGAAATTAATGCGACAAGTGGCTAAAAAAAGACTGAAAACTCTTTTAGTTGCTTCCTGTTGCATATATCAAACAAAGGCAACTGAAGTGTAATTTTTCTAATCTCTTCAAACCACAACAAGAAACCCAGTTACATTGACTACCGTCTCATATGTGCCAGTTACGCTCATGCGAAAACCCCAGAAAATAATGCGACAAGTGGCTAAAAAAAGACTGAATGCTTCTTATTGCATAAATCAAAGAAATGGAACAAAATTATTTTTGTATATTTTTTTCCTCCAATCTCTTTATACCATGACGACAAATCTATTTATGTTGACAACCGTCTCATAGGTTCCGGTTACGTATCCGCGAAAACGCGAAAAATCGACTTACGGACCACTTCATAGCAGATGACACCTGTTGCTTAATGGATCAAATATAGGGAACTTAATTTCTGATATCTGTTTTTTACTTCTCAAGTCTTTTTTTACCGTGACGACAAACCCATTTAGGTTGTCTATTGTCTCGCAGGTGCCGGTTACATACCCGCGAAAACATGCAAAATCGACTTGTGGAATATATTTTATAGCAGACGACAACTGTTGCTTAAAGTCAATTATAGGGATTTTTCTATTTTTCTTTTTCATTTTCTCTCACTAGGGCCAATGATTTGGTTACGATGACCATCTCACCCATATGTGACTGATACGTGCTGCGCATAAAATCGTAAAATCAACTTTGACACTTTCGGAGGCAACTGATACCTGTTAAACAAATCAAAGAAAGGTAAACAAAGTTTTTCCCTGTTTTCTTACCAGGGTCACGAAAACATTGAACCAATTTTGACGACCGCGCGAGTCAAAAGTCAATTTTATGTTTAATCGCTGCGCAAAAATATAAAATTCAGAAGCAACCGTTTGCTGTTGCGGAAACTTTTTCCGATAAAAAAATCTTGTTCTTGTTTGAAGAATTTAGAAGTAGGCCATAAAGATACAATAAGATGTAAGAATAACTAAAAATCAACTTTTTCTTTGATAGGGTAGTAAACATTGTGGGAAAAGGAGAAAATGCTGGTAACCTGCATTGTCTCCTTTCCTCAGATTATTTTCAAAAGCCTTCTCTTTCAGGGGTGTTAAAAGGCGTCATTGTGTGGTAAAAGGTTAATAAGAATAAACAGCTATTCCCCCCCCTTCCCATCAGCCAATCAAATCTCTTCTCTCTCTGAAATTATCCAATCAGAGAAGCTTTAAGGAAATCAGAATGGGAACCAAGGAGCCAAATCAGAATGGGAGCCAATAGCCAATCAGATATCCAACAGCCAATCAGAGAGCTTCAAAATCGCTCCAAAATGGCGCCATAATTTCTCGATAAAAAACAGTGAAAAAAAAGGCATAAAAGTGGATTTAAAGTCTTCTTTAAAGGCTGTTGTGCAGTCCTTGGCGAACTGCCAGGCATGCACCATCCACACATGCCAGATTTCACTGAAAATGGCCAAACATTTAAGAAAATAGGGGCGCAGCAGACCTTGTTTTGGTCTTTTCAAGCCCCTTGCAAGAATTACTTCCCTTAGACCCTCGATGCACCCCCCCAGCCCTTAACTGGATTTGCTTTTCTAACTCAGCCCACAATAAATGCTGCACATTGAAACTTTCAATAAGCCAAAGTGATCAATGTACAGTGTAAAAAAGCCCCAGAAATTAATGCGACAAGTGGCTAAAAAAAGACTGAAAACTCTTTTAGTTGCTTCCTGTTGCATATATCAAACAAAGGCAACTGAAGTGTAATTTTTCTAATCTCTTCAAACCACAACAAGAAACCCAGTTACGTTGACTACCGTCTCATATGTGCCAGTTACGCTCATGCGAAAACCCCAGAAAATAATGCGACAAGTGGCTAAAAAAAGACTGAATGCTTCTTATCGCATAAATCAAACAAATGGAACAAAATTTTTAATGTATATTTTTTTCCTCCAATCTCTTTATACCATGACGACAAATCTATTTATGTTGACAACCGTCTCATAGGTTCCGGTTACGTATCCGCGAAAACGCGAAAAATCGACTTACGGACCACTTCATAGCAGATGACACCTGTTGCTTAATGGATCAAATATAGGGAACTTAATTTCTGATATCTGTTTTTTACTTCTCAAGTCTTTTTTTACCGTGACGACAAACCCATTTAGGTTGTCTATTGTCTCGCAGGTGCCGGTTACATACCCGCGAAAACATGCAAAATCGAATTACGGAATATATTTTATAGCAGACGACAACTGTTGCTTAAAGTCAATTATAGGGATTTTTCTATTTTTCTTTTTCATTTTCTCTCACTAGGGCCAATGATTTGGTTACGATGACCATCTCACCCATATGTGACTGATACGTGCTGCGCATAAAATCGTAAAATCAACTTTGACACTTTCGGAGGCAACTGATACCTGTTAAACAAATCAAAGAAAGGTAAACAAAGTTTTTCCCTGTTTTCTTACCAGGGTCACGAAAACATTGAACCAATTTTGACGACCGCGCGAATCAAAAGTCAATTTTATGTTTAATTGCTGCGCAAAAATATAAAATTCAGAAGCAACCGTTTGCTGTTGCGGAAACTTTTTCCGATAAAAAAATCTTGTTCTTGTTTGAAGAATTTAGAAGTAGGCCGTAAAGATACAATAAGATGTAAGAATAACTAAAAATCAACTTTTTCTTTGATAGGGTAGTAAACATTGTGGGAAAAGGAGAAAATGCTGGTAACCTGCATTGTCTCCTTTCCTCAGATTATTTTCAAAAGCCTTCTCTTTCAGGGGTGTTAAAAGGCGTCATTGTGTGGTAAAAGGTTAATAAGAATAAACAGCTATTTCCCCCCTTCCCATCAGCCAATCAAATCTCTTCTCTCTCTGAAATTATCCAATCAGAGAAGCTTTAAGGAAATCAGAATGGGAACCAAGGAGCCAAATCAGAATGGGAACCAATAGCCAATCAGATATCCAACAGCCAATCAGAGAGCTTCAAAATCGCTCCAAAATGGCGCCATAATTTCTCGATAAAAAACAGTGAAAAAAAAGGCATAAAAGTGGATTTAAAGTCTTCTTTAAAGGCTGTTGTGCAGTCCTTGGCGAACTGCCAGGCATGCACCATCCACACATGCCAGATTTCACTGAAAATGGCCAAACATTTAAGAAAATAGGGGCGCAGCAGACCTTGTTTTGGTCTTTTCAAGCCCCTTGCAAGAATTACTTCCCTTAGACCCTCGATGCACCCCCCAGCCCTTAACTGGATTTGCTTTTCTAACTCAGCCCACAATAAATGCTGCACATTGAAACTTTCAATAAGCCAAAGTGATCAATGTACAGTGTAAAAAAGCCCCAGAAATTAATGCGACAAGTGGCTAAAAAAAGACTGAAAACTCTTTTAGTTGCTTCCTGTTGCATATATCAAACAAAGGCAACTGAAGTGTAATTATTCTAATCTCTTCAAACCACAACAAGAAACCCAGTTACATTGACTACCGTCTCATATGTGCCAGTTATGCTCATGCGAAAACCCCAGAAAATAATGCGACAAGTGGCTAAAAAAAGACTGAATGCTTCTTACTGCATAAATCAAACAAATGGAACAAAATTTTTAATGTACATTTTTTTCCTCCAATCTCTTTATACCATGACGACAAATCTATTTATGTTGACAACCGTCTCATAGGTTCCGGTTACGTATCCGCGAAAACGCGAAAAATCGACTTACGGACCACTTCATAGCAGATGACACCTGTTGCTTAATGGATCAAATATAGGGAACTTAATTTCTGATATCTGTTTTTTACTTCTCAAGTCTTTTTTTACCGTGACGACAAACCCATTTAGGTTGTCTATTGTCTCGCAGGTGCCGGTTACATACCCGCGAAAACATGCAAAATCGACTTACGGAATATATTTTATAGCAGACGACAACTGTTGCTTAAAGTCAATTATAGGGATTTTTCTATTTTTCTTTTTCATTTTCTCTCACTAGGGCCAATGATTTGGTTACGATGACCATCTCACCCATATGTGACTGATACGTGCTGCGCATAAAATCGTAAAATCAACTTTGACACTTTCGGAGGCAACTGATACCTGTTAAACAAATCAAAGAAAGGTAAACAAAGTTTTTCCCTGTTTTCTTACCAGGGTCAGGAAAACACTGAACCAATTTTGACGACCGCGCGAGTCAAAAGTCAATTTTATGTTTAATCGCTGCGCAAAAATATAAAATTCAGAAGCAACCATTTGCTGTTGCGGAAACTTTTTCCGATAAAAAAATCTTGTTCTTGTTTGAAGAATTTAGAAGTAGGCCATAAAGATACAATAAGATGTAAGAATAACTAAAAATCAACTTTTTCTTTGATAGGGTAGTAAACATTGTGGGAAAAGGAGAAAATGCTGGTAACCTGCATTGTCTCCTTTCCTCAGATTATTTTCAAAAGCCTTCTCTTTCAGGGGTGTTAAAAGGCGTCATTGTGTGGTAAAAGGTTAATAAGAATAAACAGCTATTCCCCCCCCTTCCCATCAGCCAATCAAATCTCTTCTCTCTCTGAAATTATCCAATCAGAGAAGCTTTAAGGAAATCAGAATGGGAACCAAGGAGCCAAATCAGAATGGGAACCAATAGCCAATCAGATATCCAACAGCCAATCAGAGAGCTTCAAAATCGCTCCAAAATGGCGCTATAATTTCTCGATAAAAAACAGTGAAAAAAAAGGCATAAAAGTGGATTTAAAGTCTTCTTTAAAGGCTGTTGTGCAGTCCTTGGCGAACTGCCAGGCATGCACCATCCACACATGCCAGATTTCACTGAAAATGGCCAAACATTTAAGAAAATAGGGGCGCAGCAGACCTTGTTTTGGTCTTTTCAAGCCCCTTGCAAGAATTACTTCCCTTAGACCCTCGATGCACCCCCCAGCCCTTAACTGGATTTGCTTTTCTAACTCAGCCCACAATAAATGCTGCACATTGAAACTTTCAATAAGCCAAAGTGATCAATGTACAGTGTAAAAAAGCCCCAGAAATTAATGCGACAAGTGGCTAAAAAAAGACTGAAAACTCTTTTAGTTGCTTCCTGTTGCATATATCAAACAAAGGCAACTGAAGTGTAATTATTCTAATCTCTTCAAACCACAACAAGAAACCCAGTTACATTGACTACCGTCTCATATGTGCCAGTTACGCTCATGCGAAAACCCCAGAAAATAATGCGACAAGTGGCTAAAAAAAGACTGAATGCTTCTTACTGCATAAATCAAACAAATGGAACAAAATTTTTAATGTACATTTTTTTCCTCCAATCTCTTTATACCATGACGACAAATCTATTTATGTTGACAACCGTCTCATAGGTTCCGGTTACGTATCCGCGAAAACGCGAAAAATCGACTTACGGACCACTTCATAGCAGATGACACCTGTTGCTTAATGGATCAAATATAGGGAACTTAATTTCTGATATCTGATTTTTACTTCTCAAGTCTTTTTTTACCGTGACGACAAACCCATTTAGGTTGTCTATTGTCTCGCAGGTGCCGGTTACATACCCGCGAAAACATGCAAAATCGAATTACGGAATATATTTTATAGCAGACGACAACTGTTGCTTAAAGTCAATTATAGGGATTTTTCTATTTTTCTTTTTCATTTTCTCTCACTAGGGCCAATGATTTGGTTACGATGACCATCTCACCAGTATGTGACTGATACGTGCTGCGCATAAAATCGTAAAATCAACTTTGACACTTTCGGAGGCAACTGATACCTGTTAAACAAATCAAAGAAAGGTAAACAAAGTTTTTCCCTGTTTTCTTACCAGGGTCAGGAAAACACTGAACCAATTTTGACGACCGCGCGAGTCAAAAGTCAATTTTATGTTTAATCGCTGCGCAAAAATATAAAATTCAGAAGCAACCATTTGCTGTTGCGGAAACTTTTTCCGATAAAAAAATCTTGTTCTTGTTTGAAGAATTTAGAAGTAGGCCATAAAGATACAATAAGATGTAAGAATAACTAAAAATCAACTTTTTCTTTGATAGGGTAGTAAACATTGTGGGAAAAGGAGAAAATGCTGGTAACCTGCATTGTCTCCTTTCCTCAGATTATTTTCAAAAGCCATCTCTTTCAGGGGTGTTAAAAGGCGTCATTGTGTGGTAAAAGGTTAATAAGAATAAACAGCTATTCCCCCCCCTTCCCATCAGCCAATCAAATCTCTTCTCTCTCTGAAATTATCCAATCAGAGAAGCTTTAAGGAAATCAGAATGGGAACCAAGGAGCCAAATCAGAATGGGAACCAATAGCCAATCAGATATCCAACAGCCAATCAGAGAGCTTCAAAATCGCTCCAAAATGGCGCCATAATTTCTCGATAAAAAATAGTGAAAAAAAAGGCATAAAAGTGGATTTAAAGTCTTCTTTAAAGGCTGTTGTGCAGTCCTTGGCGAACTGCCAGGCATGCACCATCCACACATGCCAGATTTCACTGAAAATGGCCAAACATTTAAGAAAATAGGGGCGCAGCAGACCTTGTTTTGGTCTTTTCAAGCCCCTTGCAAGAATTACTTCCCTTAGACCCTCGATGCACCCCCCAAGCCCTTAACTGGATTTGCTTTTCTAACTCAGCCCACAATAAATGCTGCACATTGAAACTTTCAATAAGCCAAAGTGATCAATGTACAGTGTAAAAAAGCCCCAGAAATTAATGCGACAAGTGGCTAAAAAAAGACTGAAAACTCTTTTAGTTGCTTCCTGTTGCATATATCAAACAAAGGCAACTGAAGTGTAATTTTTCTAATCTCTTCAAACCACAACAAGAAACCCAGTTACGTTGACTACCGTCTCATATGTGCCAGTTACGCTCATGCGAAAACCCCAGAAAATAATGCGACAAGTGGCTAAAAAAAGACTGAATGCTTCTTATTGCATAAATCAAAGAAATGGAACAAAATTATTTTTGTATATTTTTTTCCTCCAATCTCTTTATACCATGACGACAAATCTATTTATGTTGACAACCGTCTCATAGGTTCCGGTTACGTATCCGCGAAAACGCGAAAAATCGACTTACGGACCACTTCATAGCAGATGACACCTGTTGCTTAATGGATCAAATATAGGGAACTTAATTTCTGATATCTGTTTTTTACTTCTCAAGTCTTTTTTTACCGTGACGACAAACCCATTTAGGTTGTCTATTGTCTCGCAGGTGCCGGTTACATACCCGCGAAAACATGCAAAATCGACTTGTGGAATATATTTTATAGCAGACGACAACTGTTGCTTAAAGTCAATTATAGGGATTTTTCTATTTTTCTTTTTCATTTTCTCTCACTAGGGCCAATGATTTGGTTACGATGACCATCTCACCCATATGTGACTGATACGTGCTGCGCATAAAATCGTAAAATCAACTTTGACACTTTCGGAGGCAACTGATACCTGTTAAACAAATCAAAGAAAGGTAAACAAAGTTTTTCCCTGTTTTCTTACCAGGGTCACGAAAACATTGAACCAATTTTGACGACCGCGCGAGTCAAAAGTCAATTTTATGTTTAATCGCTGCGCAAAAATATAAAATTCAGAAGCAACCGTTTGCTGTTGCGGAAACTTTTTCCGATAAAAAAATCTTGTTCTTGTTTGAAGAATTTAGAAGTAGGCCATAAAGATACAATAAGATGTAAGAATAACTAAAAATCAACTTTTTCTTTGATAGGGTAGTAAACATTGTGGGAAAAGGAGAAAATGCTGGTAACCTGCATTGTCTCCTTTCCTCAGATTATTTTCAAAAGCCTTCTCTTTCAGGGGTGTTAAAAGGCGTCATTGTGTGGTAAAAGGTTAATAAGAATAAACAGCTATTCCCCCCCCTTCCCATCAGCCAATCAAATCTCTTCTCTCTCTGAAATTATCCAATCAGAGAAGCTTTAAGGAAATCAGAATGGGAACCAAGGAGCCAAATCAGAATGGGAGCCAATAGCCAATCAGATATCCAACAGCCAATCAGAGAGCTTCAAAATCGCTCCAAAATGGCGCCATAATTTCTCGATAAAAAACAGTGAAAAAAAAGGCATAAAAGTGGATTTAAAGTCTTCTTTAAAGGCTGTTGTGCAGTCCTTGGCGAACTGCCAGGCATGCACCATCCACACATGCCAGATTTCACTGAAAATGGCCAAACATTTAAGAAAATAGGGGCGCAGCAGACCTTGTTTTGGTCTTTTCAAGCCCCTTGCAAGAATTACTTCCCTTAGACCCTCGATGCACCCCCCCAGCCCTTAACTGGATTTGCTTTTCTAACTCAGCCCACAATAAATGCTGCACATTGAAACTTTCAATAAGCCAAAGTGATCAATGTACAGTGTAAAAAAGCCCCAGAAATTAATGCGACAAGTGGCTAAAAAAAGACTGAAAACTCTTTTAGTTGCTTCCTGTTGCATATATCAAACAAAGGCAACTGAAGTGTAATTTTTCTAATCTCTTCAAACCACAACAAGAAACCCAGTTACGTTGACTACCGTCTCATATGTGCCAGTTACGCTCATGCGAAAACCCCAGAAAATAATGCGACAAGTGGCTAAAAAAAGACTGAATGCTTCTTATCGCATAAATCAAACAAATGGAACAAAATTTTTAATGTATATTTTTTTCCTCCAATCTCTTTATACCATGACGACAAATCTATTTATGTTGACAACCGTCTCATAGGTTCCGGTTACGTATCCGCGAAAACGCGAAAAATCGACTTACGGACCACTTCATAGCAGATGACACCTGTTGCTTAATGGATCAAATATAGGGAACTTAATTTCTGATATCTGTTTTTTACTTCTCAAGTCTTTTTTTACCGTGACGACAAACCCATTTAGGTTGTCTATTGTCTCGCAGGTGCCGGTTACATACCCGCGAAAACATGCAAAATCGAATTACGGAATATATTTTATAGCAGACGACAACTGTTGCTTAAAGTCAATTATAGGGATTTTTCTATTTTTCTTTTTCATTTTCTCTCACTAGGGCCAATGATTTGGTTACGATGACCATCTCACCCATATGTGACTGATACGTGCTGCGCATAAAATCGTAAAATCAACTTTGACACTTTCGGAGGCAACTGATACCTGTTAAACAAATCAAAGAAAGGTAAACAAAGTTTTTCCCTGTTTTCTTACCAGGGTCACGAAAACATTGAACCAATTTTGACGACCGCGCGAATCAAAAGTCAATTTTATGTTTAATTGCTGCGCAAAAATATAAAATTCAGAAGCAACCGTTTGCTGTTGCGGAAACTTTTTCCGATAAAAAAATCTTGTTCTTGTTTGAAGAATTTAGAAGTAGGCCGTAAAGATACAATAAGATGTAAGAATAACTAAAAATCAACTTTTTCTTTGATAGGGTAGTAAACATTGTGGGAAAAGGAGAAAATGCTGGTAACCTGCATTGTCTCCTTTCCTCAGATTATTTTCAAAAGCCTTCTCTTTCAGGGGTGTTAAAAGGCGTCATTGTGTGGTAAAAGGTTAATAAGAATAAACAGCTATTTCCCCCCTTCCCATCAGCCAATCAAATCTCTTCTCTCTCTGAAATTATCCAATCAGAGAAGCTTTAAGGAAATCAGAATGGGAACCAAGGAGCCAAATCAGAATGGGAACCAATAGCCAATCAGATATCCAACAGCCAATCAGAGAGCTTCAAAATCGCTCCAAAATGGCGCCATAATTTCTCGATAAAAAACAGTGAAAAAAAAGGCATAAAAGTGGATTTAAAGTCTTCTTTAAAGGCTGTTGTGCAGTCCTTGGCGAACTGCCAGGCATGCACCATCCACACATGCCAGATTTCACTGAAAATGGCCAAACATTTAAGAAAATAGGGGCGCAGCAGACCTTGTTTTGGTCTTTTCAAGCCCCTTGCAAGAATTACTTCCCTTAGACCCTCGATGCACCCCCCAGCCCTTAACTGGATTTGCTTTTCTAACTCAGCCCACAATAAATGCTGCACATTGAAACTTTCAATAAGCCAAAGTGATCAATGTACAGTGTAAAAAAGCCCCAGAAATTAATGCGACAAGTGGCTAAAAAAAGACTGAAAACTCTTTTAGTTGCTTCCTGTTGCATATATCAAACAAAGGCAACTGAAGTGTAATTATTCTAATCTCTTCAAACCACAACAAGAAACCCAGTTACATTGACTACCGTCTCATATGTGCCAGTTATGCTCATGCGAAAACCCCAGAAAATAATGCGACAAGTGGCTAAAAAAAGACTGAATGCTTCTTACTGCATAAATCAAACAAATGGAACAAAATTTTTAATGTACATTTTTTTCCTCCAATCTCTTTATACCATGACGACAAATCTATTTATGTTGACAACCGTCTCATAGGTTCCGGTTACGTATCCGCGAAAACGCGAAAAATCGACTTACGGACCACTTCATAGCAGATGACACCTGTTGCTTAATGGATCAAATATAGGGAACTTAATTTCTGATATCTGTTTTTTACTTCTCAAGTCTTTTTTTACCGTGACGACAAACCCATTTAGGTTGTCTATTGTCTCGCAGGTGCCGGTTACATACCCGCGAAAACATGCAAAATCGAATTACGGAATATATTTTATAGCAGACGACAACTGTTGCTTAAAGTCAATTATAGGGATTTTTCTATTTTTCTTTTTCATTTTCTCTCACTAGGGCCAATGATTTGGTTACGATGACCATCTCACCCATATGTGACTGATACGTGCTGCGCATAAAATCGTAAAATCAACTTTGACACTTTCGGAGGCAACTGATACCTGTTAAACAAATCAAAGAAAGGTAAACAAAGTTTTTCCCTGTTTTCTTACCAGGGTCAGGAAAACACTGAACCAATTTTGACGACCGCGCGAGTCAAAAGTCAATTTTATGTTTAATCGCTGCGCAAAAATATAAAATTCAGAAGCAACCATTTGCTGTTGCGGAAACTTTTTCCGATAAAAAAATCTTGTTCTTGTTTGAAGAATTTAGAAGTAGGCCATAAAGATACAATAAGATGTAAGAATAACTAAAAATCAACTTTTTCTTTGATAGGGTAGTAAACATTGTGGGAAAAGGAGAAAATGCTGGTAACCTGCATTGTCTCCTTTCCTCAGATTATTTTCAAAAGCCTTCTCTTTCAGGGGTGTTAAAAGGCGTCATTGTGTGGTAAAAGGTTAATAAGAATAAACAGCTATTCCCCCCCCTTCCCATCAGCCAATCAAATCTCTTCTCTCTCTGAAATTATCCAATCAGAGAAGCTTTAAGGAAATCAGAATGGGAACCAAGGAGCCAAATCAGAATGGGAACCAATAGCCAATCAGATATCCAACAGCCAATCAGAGAGCTTCAAAATCGCTCCAAAATGGCGCCATAATTTCTCGATAAAAAACAGTGAAAAAAAAGGCATAAAAGTGGATTTAAAGTCTTCTTTAAAGGCTGTTGTGCAGTCCTTGGCGAACTGCCAGGCATGCACCATCCACACATGCCAGATTTCACTGAAAATGGCCAAACATTTAAGAAAATAGGGGCGCAGCAGACCTTGTTTTGGTCTTTTCAAGCCCCTTGCAAGAATTACTTCCCTTAGACCCTCGATGCACCCCCCCAGCCCTTAACTGGATTTGCTTTTCTAACTCAGCCCACAATAAATGCTGCACATTGAAACTTTCAATAAGCCAAAGTGATCAATGTACAGTGTAAAAAAGCCCCAGAAATTAATGCGACAAGTGGCTAAAAAAAGACTGAAAACTCTTTTAGTTGCTTCCTGTTGCATATATCAAACCAAGGCAACTGAAGTGTAATTTTTCTAATCTCTTCAAACCACAACAAGAAACCCAGTTACGCTGACTACCGTCTCATATGTGCCAGTTACGCTCATGCGAAAACCCCAGAAAATAATGCGACAAGTGGCTAAAAAAAGACTGAATGCTTCTTATTGCATAAATCAAACAAATGGAACAAAATTTTTAATGTACATTTTTTTCCTCCAATCTCTTTATACCATGACGACAAATCTATTTATGTTGACAACCGTCTCATAGGTTCCGGTTACGTATCCGCGAAAACGCGAAAAATCGACTTACGGACCACTTCATAGCAGATGACACCTGTTGCTTAATGGATCAAATATAGGGAACTTAATTTCTGATATCTGTTTTTTACTTCTCAAGTCTTTTTTTACCGTGACGACAAACCCATTTAGGTTGTCTATTGTCTCGCAGGTGCCGGTTACATACCCGCGAAAACATGCAAAATCGACTTACGGAATATATTTTATAGCAGACGACAACTGTTGCTTAAAGTCAATTATAGGGATTTTTCTATTTTTCTTTTTCATTTTCTCTCACTAGGGCCAATGATTTGGTTACGATGACCATCTCACCCATATGTGACTGATACATGCTGCGCATAAAATCATAAAATCAACTTTGACACTTTCGGAGGCAACTGATACCTGTTAAACAAATCAAAGAAAGGTAAACAAAGTTTTTCCCTGTTTTCTTACCAGGGTCACGAAAACATTGAACCAATTTTGATGACCGCGCAAGTCAAAAGTCAATTTTATGTTTAATTGCTGCGCAAAAATATAAAATTCAGAAGCAACCGTTTGCTGTTGCGGAAACTTTTTCCGATAAAAAAATCTTGTTCTTGTTTGAAGAATTTAGAAGTAGGCCATAAAGATACAATAAGATGTAAGAATAACTAAAAATCAACTTTTTCTTTGATAGGGTAGTAAACATTGTGGGAAAAGGAGAAAATGCTGGTAACCTGCATTGTCTCCTTTCCTCAGATTATTTTCAAAAGCCTTCTCTTTCAGGGGTGTTAAAAGGCGTCATTGTGTGGTAAAAGGTTAATCAGAATAAACAGCTATTCCCCCCCTTCCCATCAGCCAATCAAATCTCTTCTCTCTCTGAAATTATCCAATCAGAGAAGCTTTAAGGAAATCAGAATGGGAACCAAGGAGCCAAATCAGAATGGGAACCAATAGCCAATCAGATATCCAACAGCCAATCAGAGAGCTTCAAAATCGCTCCAAAATGGCGCCATAATTTCTCGATAAAAAACAGTGAAAAAAAAGGCATAAAAGTGGATTTAAAGTCTTCTTAAAAGGCTGTTGTGCAGTCCTTGGCGAACTGCCAGGCATGCACCATCCACACATGCCAGATTTCACTGAAAATGGCCAAACATTTAAGAAAATAGGGGCGCAGCAGACCTTGTTTTGGTCTTTTCAAGCCCCTTGCAAGAATTACTTCCCTTAGACCCTCGATGCACCCCCCCAGCCCTTAACTGGATTTGCTTTTCTAACTCAGCCCACAATAAATGCTGCACATTGAAACTTTCAATAAGCCAAAGTGATCAATGTACAGTGTAAAAAAGCCCCAGAAATTAATGCGACAAGTGGCTAAAAACAGACTGAAAACTCTTTTAGTTGCTTCCTGTTGCATATATCAAACAAAGGCAACTGAAGTGTAATTTTTCTAATCTCTTCAAACCACAACAAGAAACCCAGTTACGTTGACTACCGTCTCATATGTGCCAGTTACGCTCATGCGAAAACCCCAGAAAATAATGCGACAAGTGGCTAAAAAAAGACTGAATGCTTCTTATTGCATAAATCAAACAAATGGAACAAAATTTTTAATGTATATTTTTTTCCTCCAATCTCTTTATACCATGACGACAAATCTATTTATGTTGACAACCGTCTCATAGGTTCCGGTTACGTATCCGCGAAAACGCGAAAAATCGACTTACGGACCACTTCATAGCAGATGACACCTGTTGCTTAATGGATCAAATATAGGGAACTTAATTTCTGATATCTGTTTTTTACTTCTCAAGTCTTTTTTTACCGTGACGACAAACCCATTTAGGTTGTCTATTGTCTCGCAGGTGCTGGTTACATACCCGCGAAAACATGCAAAATCGACTTACGGAATATATTTTATAGCAGACGAAAACTGTTGCTTAAAGTCAATTATAGGGATTTTTCTATTTTTCTTTTTCATTTTCTCTCACTAGGGCCAATGATTTGGTTACGATGACCATCTCACCCATATGTGACTGATACGTGCTGCGCATAAAATCGTAAAATCAACTTTGACACTTTCGGAGGCAACTGATACCTGTTAAACAAATCAAAGAAAGGTAAACAAAGTTTTTCCCTGTTTTCTTACCAGGGTCACGAAAACATTGAACCAATTTTGACGACCGCGCGAGTCAAAAGTCAATTTTATGTTTAATCGCTGTGCAAAAATATAAAATTCAGAAGCAACCGTTTGCTGTTGCGGAAACTTTTTCCGATAAAAAAATCTTGTTCTTGTTTGAAGAATTTAGAAGTAGGCCATAAAGATACAATAAGATGTAAGAATAACTAAAAATCAACTTTTTCTTTGATAGGGTAGTAAACATTGTGGGAAAAGGAGAAAATGCTGGTAACCTGCATTGTCTCCTTTCCTCAGATTATTTTCAAAAGCCTTCTCTTTCAGGAGTGTTAAAAGGCGTCATTGTGTGGTAAAAGGTTAATAAGAATAAACAGCTATTCCCCCCCTTCCCATCAGCCAATCAAATCTCTTCTCTCTCTGAAATTATCCAATCAGAGAAGCTTTAAGGAAATCAGAATGGGAACCAAGGAGCCAAATCAGATGGGAACCAATAGCCAATCAGATATCCAACAGCCAATCAGAGAGCTTCAAAATCGCTCCAAAATGGCGCCATAATTTCTCGATAAAAAACAGTGAAAAAAAAGGCATAAAAGTGGATTTAAAGTCTTCTTTAAAGGCTGTTGTGCAGTCCTTGGCGAACTGCCAGGCATGCACCATCCACACATGCCAGATTTCACTGAAAATGGCCAAACATTTAAGAAAATAGGGGCGCAGCAGACCTTGTTTTGGTCTTTTCAAGCCCCTTGCAAGAATTACTTCCCTTAGACCCTCGATGCACCCCCCAAGCCCTTAACTGGATTTGCTTTTCTAACTCAGCCCATAATAAATGCTGCACATTGAAACTTTCAATAAGCCAAAGTGATCAATGTACAGTGTAAAAAAGCCCCAGAAATTAATGCGACAAGTGGCTAAAAACAGACTGAAAACTCTTTTAGTTGCTTCCTGTTGCATATATCAAACAAAGGCAACTGAAGTGTAATTTTTCTAATCTCTTCAAACCACAACAAGAAACCCAGTTACGTTGACTACCGTCTCATATGTGCCAGTTACGCTCATGCGAAAACCCCAGAAAATAATGCGACAAGTGGCTAAAAAAAGACTGAATGCTTCTTATTGCATAAATCAAAGAAATGGAACAAAATTTTTAATGTATATTTTTTTCCTCCAATCTCTTTATACCATGACGACAAATCTATTTATGTTGACAACCGTCTCATAGGTTCCGGTTACGTATCCGCGAAAACGCGAAAAATCGACTTACGGACCACTTCATAGCAGATGACACCTGTTGCTTAATGGATCAAATATAGGGAACTTAATTTCTGATATCTGTTTTTTACTTCTCAAGTCTTTTTTTACCGTGACGACAAACCCATTTAGGTTGTCTATTGTCTCGCAGGTGCCGGTTACATACCCGCGAAAACATGCAAAATCAACTTACGGAATATATTTTATAGCAGACGACAACTGTTGCTTAAAGTCAATTATAGGGATTTTTCTATTTTTCTTTTTCATTTTCTCTCACTAGGGCCAATGATTTGGTTACGATGACCATCTCACCCATATGTGACTGATACGTGCTGCGCATAAAATCGTAAAATCAACTTTGACACTTTCGGAGGCAACTCATACCTGTTAAACAAATCAAAGAAAGGTAAACAAAGTTTTTCCCTGTTTTCTTACCAGGGTCACGAAAACATTGAACCAATTTTGACGACCGCGCGAGTCAAAAGTCAATTTTATGTTTAATCGCTGCGCAAAAATATAAAATTCAGAAGCAACCGTTTGCTGTTGCGGAAACTTTTTCCGATAAAAAAATCTTGTTCTTGTTTGAAGAATTTAGAAGTAGGCCATAAAGATACAATAAGATGTAAGAATAACTAAAAATCAACTTTTTCTTTGATAGGGTAGTAAACATTGTGGGAAAAGGAGAAAATGCTGGTAACCTGCATTGTCTCCTTTCCTCAGATTATTTTCAAAAGCCTTCTCTTTCAGGGGTTAAAAGGCGTCATTGTGTGGTAAAAGGTTAATAAGAATAAACAGCTATTCCCCCCCCTTCCCATCAGCCAATCAAATCTCTTCTCTCTCTGAAATTATCCAATCAGAGAAGCTTTAAGGAAATCAGAATGGGAACCAAGGAGCCAAATCAGAATGGGAACCAATAGCCAATCAGATATCCAACAGCCAATCAGAGAGCTTCAAAATCGCTCCAAAATGGCGCCATAATTTCTCGATAAAAAACAGTGAAAAAAAAGGCATAAAAGTGGATTTAAAGTCTTCTTTAAAGGCTGTTGTGCAGTCCTTGGCGAACTGCCAGGCATGCACCATCCACACATGCCAGATTTCACTGAAAATGGCCAAACATTTAAGAAAATAGGGGCGCAGCAGACCTTGTTTTGGTCTTTTCAAGCCCCTTGCAAGAATTACTTCCCTTAGACCCTCGATGCACCCCCCCAGCCCTTAACTGGATTTGCTTTTCTAACTCAGCCCACAATAAATGCTGCACATTGAAACTTTCAATAAGCCAAAGTGATCAATGTACAGTGTAAAAAAGCCCCAGAAATTAATGCGACAAGTGGCTAAAAAAAGACTGAAAACTCTTTTAGTTGCTTCCTGTTGCATATATCAAACCAAGGCAACTGAAGTGTAATTTTTCTAATCTCTTCAAACCACAACAAGAAACCCAGTTACGCTGACTACCGTCTCATATGTGCCAGTTACGCTCATGCGAAAACCCCAGAAAATAATGCGACAAGTGGCTAAAAAAAGACTGAATGCTTCTTATTGCATAAATCAAACAAATGGAACAAAATTTTTAATGTACATTTTTTTCCTCCAATCTCTTTATACCATGACGACAAATCTATTTATGTTGACAACCGTCTCATAGGTTCCGGTTACGTATCCGCGAAAATGCGAAAAATCGACTTACGGACCACTTCATAGCAGATGACACCTGTTGCTTAATGGATCAAATATAGGGAACTTAATTTCTGATATCTGTTTTTTACTTCTCAAGTCTTTTTTTACCGTGACGACAAACCCATTTAGGTTGTCTATTGTCTCGCAGGTGCCGGTTACATACCCGCGAAAACATGCAAAATCGACTTACGGAATATATTTTATAGCAGACGACAACTGTTGCTTAAAGTCAATTATAGGGATTTTTCTATTTTTCTTTTTCATTTTCTCTCACTAGGGCCAATGATTTGGTTACGATGACCATCTCACCCATATGTGACTGATACGTGCTGCGCATAAAATCATAAAATCAACTTTGACACTTTCGGAGGCAACTGATACCTGTTAAACAAATCAAAGAAAGGTAAACAAAGTTTTTCCCTGTTTTCTTACCAGGGTCACGAAAACATTGAACCAATTTTGATGACCGCGCGAGTCAAAAGTCAATTTTATGTTTAATTGCTGCGCAAAAATATAAAATTCAGAAGCAACCGTTTGCTGTTGCGGAAACTTTTTCCGATAAAAAAATCTTGTTCTTGTTTGAAGAATTTAGAAGTAGGCCATAAAGATACAATAAGATGTAAGAATAACTAAAAATCAACTTTTTCTTTGATAGGGTAGTAAACATTGTGGGAAAAGGAGAAAATGCTGGTAACCTGCATTGTCTCCTTTCCTCAGATTATTTTCAAAAGCCTTCTCTTTCAGGGGTGTTAAAAGGCGTCATTGTGTGGTAAAAGGTTAATCAGAATAAACAGCTATTCCCCCCCTTCCCATCAGCCAATCAAATCTCTTCTCTCTCTGAAATTATCCAATCAGAGAAGCTTTAAGGAAATCAGAATGGGAACCAAGGAGCCAAATCAGAATGGGAACCAATAGCCAATCAGATATCCAACAGCCAATCAGAGAGCTTCAAAATCGCTCCAAAATGGCGCCATAATTTCTCGATAAAAAACAGTGAAAAAAAAGGCATAAAAGTGGATTTAAAGTCTTCTTAAAAGGCTGTTGTGCAGTCCTTGGCGAACTGCCAGGCATGCACCATCCACACATGCCAGATTTCACTGAAAATGGCCAAACATTTAAGAAAATAGGGGCGCAGCAGACCTTGTTTTGGTCTTTTCAAGCCCCTTGCAAGAATTACTTCCCTTAGACCCTCGATGCACCCCCCCAGCCCTTAACTGGATTTGCTTTTCTAACTCAGCCCACAATAAATGCTGCACATTGAAACTTTCAATAAGCCAAAGTGATCAATGTACAGTGTAAAAAAGCCCCAGAAATTAATGCGAAAAGTGGCTAAAAAAAGACTAAAAACTCTTTTAGTTGCTTCCTGTTGCATATATCAAACAAAGGCAACTGAAGTGTAATTTTTCTAATCTCTTCAAACCACAACAAGAAACCCAGTTACGTTGACTACCGTCTCATATGTGCCAGTTACGCTCATGCGAAAACCCCAGAAAATAATGCGACAAGTGGCTAAAAAAAGACTGAATGCTTCTTATTGCATAAATCAAACAAATGGAACAAAATTTTTAATGTATATTTTTTTCCTCCAATCTCTTTATACCATGACGACAAATCTATTTATGTTGACAACCGTCTCATAGGTTCCGGTTACGTATCCGCGAAAACGCGAAAAATCGACTTACGGACCACTTCATAGCAGATGACACCTGTTGCTTAATGGATCAAATATAGGGAACTTAATTTCTGATATCTGTTTTTTACTTCTCAAGTCTTTTTTTACCGTGACGACAAACCCATTTAGGTTGTCTATTGTCTCGCAGGTGCCGGTTACATACCCGCGAAAACATGCAAAATCGAATTACGGAATATATTTTATAGCAGACGACAACTGTTGCTTAAAGTCAATTATAGGGATTTTTCTATTTTTCTTTTTCATTTTCTCTCACTAGGGCCAATGATTTGGTTACGATGACCATCTCACCCATATGTGACTGATACGTGCTGCGCATAAAATCGTAAAATCAACTTTGACACTTTCGGAGGCAACTCATACCTGTTAAACAAATCAAAGAAAGGTAAACAAAGTTTTTCCCTGTTTTCTTACCAGGGTCACGAAAACATTGAACCAATTTTGACGACCACGCGAGTCAAAAGTCAATTTTATGTTTAATCGCTGCGCAAAAATATAAAATTCAGAAGCAACCGTTTGCTGTTGTGGAAACTTTTTCCGATTAAAAAAACCTTGTTCTTGTTTGAAGAATTTAGAAGTAGGCCGTAAAGATACAATAAGATGTAAGAATAACTAAAAATCAACTTTTTCTTTGATAGGGTAGTAAACATTGTGGGAAAAGGAGAAAATGCTGGTAACCTGCATTGTCTCCTTTCCTCAGATTATTTTCAAAAGCCTTCTCTTTCAGGAGTGTTAAAAGGCGTCATTGTGTGATAAAAGGTTAATAAGAATAAACAGCTATTCCCCCCCCCTTCCCATCAGCCAATCAAATCTCTTCTCTCTCTGAAATTATCCAATCAGAGAAGCTTTAAGGAAATCAGAATGGGAACCAAGGAGCCAAATCAGAATGGGAACCAATAGCCAATCAGATATCCAACAGCCAATCAGAGAGCTTCAAAATCGCTCCAAAATGGCGCCATAATTTCTCGATAAAAAACAGTGAAAAAAAAGGCATAAAAGTGGATTTAAAGTCTTCTTAAAAGGCTGTTGTGCAGTCCTTGGCGAACTGCCAGGCATGCACCATCCACACATGCCAGATTTCACTGAAAATGGCCAAACATTTAAGAAAATAGGGGCGCAGCAGACCTTGTTTTGGTCTTTTCAAGCCCCTTGCAAGAATTACTTCCCTTAGACCCTCGATGCACCCCCCCAGCCCTTAACTGGATTTGCTTTTCTAACTCAGCCCACAATAAATGCTGCACATTGAAACTTTCAATAAGCCAAAGTGATCAATGTACAGTGTAAAAAAGCCCCAGAAATTAATGCGACAAGTGGCTAAAAACAGACTGAAAACTCTTTTAGTTGCTTCCTGTTGCATATATCAAACAAAGGCAACTGAAGTGTAATTTTTCTAATCTCTTCAAACCACAACAAGAAACCCAGTTACGTTGACTACCGTCTCATATGTGCCAGTTACGCTCATGCGAAAACCCCAGAAAATAATGCGACAAGTGGCTAAAAAAAGACTGAATGCTTCTTATTGCATAAATCAAACAAATGGAACAAAATTTTTAATGTATATTTTTTTCCTCCAATCTCTTTATACCATGACGACAAATCTATTTATGTTGACAACCGTCTCATAGGTTCCGGTTACGTATCCGCGAAAACGCGAAAAATCGACTTACGGACCACTTCATAGCAGATGACACCTGTTGCTTAATGGATCAAATATAGGGAACTTAATTTCTGATATCTGTTTTTTACTTCTCAAGTCTTTTTTTACCGTGACGACAAACCCATTTAGGTTGTCTATTGTCTCGCAGGTGCCGGTTACATACCCGCGAAAACATGCAAAATCGACTTACGGAATATATTTTATAGCAGACGAAAACTGTTGCTTAAAGTCAATTATAGGGATTTTTCTATTTTTCTTTTTCATTTTCTCTCACTAGGGCCAATGATTTGGTTACGATGACCATCTCACCCATATGTGACTGATACGTGCTGCGCATAAAATCGTAAAATCAACTTTGACACTTTCGGAGGCAACTCATACCTGTTAAACAAATCAAAGAAAGGTAAACAAAGTTTTTCCCTGTTTTCTTACCAGGGTCACGAAAACATTGAACCAATTTTGACGACCGCGCGAGTCAAAAGTCAATTTTATGTTTAATCGCTGCGCAAAAATATAAAATTCAGAAGCAACCGTTTGCTGTTGCGGAAACTTTTTCCGATAAAAAAATCTTGTTCTTGTTTGAAGAATTTAGAAGTAGGCCATAAAGATACAATAAGATGTAAGAATAACTAAAAATCAACTTTTTCTTTGATAGGGTAGTAAACATTGTGGGAAAAGGAGAAAATGCTGGTAACCTGCATTGTCTCCTTTCCTCAGATTATTTTCAAAAGCCTTCTCTTTCAGGAGTGTTAAAAGGCGTCATTGTGTGGTAAAAGGTTAATAAGAATAAACAGCTATTCCCCCCCTTCCCATCAGCCAATCAAATCTCTTCTCTCTCTGAAATTATCCAATCAGAGAAGCTTTAAGGAAATCAGAATGGGAACCAAGGAGCCAAATCAGATGGGAACCAATAGCCAATCAGATATCCAACAGCCAATCAGAGAGCTTCAAAATCGCTCCAAAATGGCGCCATAATTTCTCGATAAAAAACAGTGAAAAAAAAGGCATAAAAGTGGATTTAAAGTCTTCTTTAAAGGCTGTTGTGCAGTCCTTGGCGAACTGCCAGGCATGCACCATCCACACATGCCAGATTTCACTGAAAATGGCCAAACATTTAAGAAAATAGGGGCGCAGCAGACCTTGTTTTGGTCTTTTCAAGCCCCTTGCAAGAATTACTTCCCTTAGACCCTCGATGCACCCCCCAAGCCCTTAACTGGATTTGCTTTTCTAACTCAGCCCACAATAAATGCTGCACATTGAAACTTTCAATAAGCCAAAGTGATCAATGTACAGTGTAAAAAAGCCCCAGAAATTAATGCGACAAGTGGCTAAAAACAGACTGAAAACTCTTTTAGTTGCTTCCTGTTGCATATATCAAACAAAGGCAACTGAAGTGTAATTTTTCTAATCTCTTCAAACCACAACAAGAAACCCAGTTACGTTGACTACCGTCTCATATGTGCCAGTTACGCTCATGCGAAAACCCCAGAAAATAATGCGACAAGTGGCTAAAAAAAGACTGAATGCTTCTTATTGCATAAATCAAAGAAATGGAACAAAATTTTTAATGTATATTTTTTTCCTCCAATCTCTTTATACCATGACGACAAATCTATTTATGTTGACAACCGTCTCATAGGTTCCGGTTACGTATCCGCGAAAACGCGAAAAATCGACTTACGGACCACTTCATAGCAGATGACACCTGTTGCTTAATGGATCAAATATAGGGAACTTAATTTCTGATATCTGTTTTTTACTTCTCAAGTCTTTTTTTACCGTGACGACAAACCCATTTAGGTTGTCTATTGTCTCGCAGGTGCCGGTTACATACCCGCGAAAACATGCAAAATCGACTTACGGAATATATTTTATAGCAGACGACAACTGTTGCTTAAAGTCAATTATAGGGATTTTTCTATTTTTCTTTTTCATTTTCTCTCACTAGGGCCAATGATTTGGTTACGATGACCATCTCACCCATATGTGACTGATACGTGCTGCGCATAAAATCGTAAAATCAACTTTGACACTTTCGGAGGCAACTCATACCTGTTAAACAAATCAAAGAAAGGTAAACAAAGTTTTTCCCTGTTTTCTTACCAGGGTCACGAAAACATTGAACCAATTTTGACGACCGCGCGAGTCAAAAGTCAATTTTATGTTTAATCGCTGCGCAAAAATATAAAATTCAGAAGCAACCGTTTGCTGTTGCGGAAACTTTTTCCGATAAAAAAATCTTGTTCTTGTTTGAAGAATTTAGAAGTAGGCCATAAAGATACAATAAGATGTAAGAATAACTAAAAATCAACTTTTTCTTTGATAGGGTAGTAAACATTGTGGGAAAAGGAGAAAATGCTGGTAACCTGCATTGTCTCCTTTCCTCAGATTATTTTCAAAAGCCTTCTCTTTCAGGGGTGTTAAAAGGCGTCATTGTGTGGTAAAAGGTTAATAAGAATAAACAGCTATTCCCCCCCCTTCCCATCAGCCAATCAAATCTCTTCTCTCTCTGAAATTATCCAATCAGAGAAGCTTTAAGGAAATCAGAATGGGAACCAAGGAGCCAAATCAGAATGGGAACCAATAGCCAATCAGATATCCAACAGCCAATCAGAGAGCTTCAAAATCGCTCCAAAATGGCGCCATAATTTCTCGATAAAAAACAGTGAAAAAAAAGGCATAAAAGTGGATTTAAAGTCTTCTTTAAAGGCTGTTGTGCAGTCCTTGGCGAACTGCCAGGCATGCACCATCCACACATGCCAGATTTCACTGAAAATGGCCAAACATTTAAGAAAATAGGGGCGCAGCAGACCTTGTTTTGGTCTTTTCAAGCCCCTTGCAAGAATTACTTCCCTTAGACCCTCGATGCACCCCCCAGCCCTTAACTGGATTTGCTTTTCTAACTCAGCCCACAATAAATGCTGCACATTGAAACTTTCAATAAGCCAAAGTGATCAATGTACAGTGTAAAAAAGCCCCAGAAATTAATGCGAAAAGTGGCTAAAAAAAGACTGAAAACTCTTTTAGTTGCTTCCTGTTGCATATATCAAACAAAGGCAACTGAAGTGTAATTTTTCTAATCTCTTCAAACCACAACAAGAAACCCAGTTACGTTGACTACCGTCTCATATGTGCCAGTTACGCTCATGCGAAAACCCCAGAAAATAATGCGACAAGTGGCTAAAAAAAGACTGAATGCTTCTTATTGCATAAATCAAACAAATGGAACAAAATTTTTAATGTATATTTTTTTCCTCCAATCTCTTTATACCATGACGACAAATCTATTTATGTTGACAACCGTCTCATAGGTTCCGGTTACGTATCCGCGAAAACGCGAAAAATCGACTTACGGACCACTTCATAGCAGATGACACCTGTTGCTTAATGGATCAAATATAGGGAACTTAATTTCTGATATCTGTTTTTTACTTCTCAAGTCTTTTTTTACCGTGACGACAAACCCATTTAGGTTGTCTATTGTCTCGCAGGTGCCGGTTACATACCCGCGAAAACATGCAAAATCGACTTACGGAATATATTTTATAGCAGACGACAACTGTTGCTTAAAGTCAATTATAGGGATTTTTCTATTTTTCTTTTTCATTTTCTCTCACTAGGGCCAATGATTTGGTTACGATGACCATCTCACCCATATGTGACTGATACGTGCTGCGCATAAAATCGTAAAATCAACTTTGACACTTTCGGAGGCAACTCATACCTGTTAAACAAATCAAAGAAAGGTAAACAAAGTTTTTCCCTGTTTTCTTACCAGGGTCACGAAAACATTGAACCAATTTTGACGACCGCGCGAGTCAAAAGTCAATTTTATGTTTAATCGCTGCGCAAAAATATAAAATTCAGAAGCAACCGTTTGCTGTTGTGGAAACTATTTCCCAGAAAAAAATCTTGTTCTTGTTTGAAGAATTTAGAAGTAGGCCATAAAGATACAATAAGATGTAAGAATAACTAAAAATCAACTTTTTCTTTGATAGGGTAGTAAACATTGTGGGAAAAGGAGAAAATGCTGGTAACCTGCATTGTCTCCTTTCCTCAGATTATTTTCAAAAGCCTTCTCTTTCAGGGGTGTTAAAAGGCGTCATTGTGTGGTAAAATGTTAATAAGAATGAACAGCTATTCCCCCCCTTCCCATCAGCCAATCAAATCTCTTCTCTCTCTGAAATTATCCAATCAGAGAAGCTTTAAGGAAATCAGAATGGGAACCAAGGAGCCAAATCAGAATGGGAACCAATAGCCAATCAGATATCCAACAGCCAATCAGAGAGCTTCAAAATCGCTCCAAAATGGCGCCATAATTTCTCGATAAAAAACAGTGAAAAAAAAGGCATAAAAGTGGATTTAAAGTCTTCTTTAAAGGCTGTTGTGCAGTCCTTGGCGAACTGCCAGGCATGCACCATCCACACATGCCAAATTTCACTGAAAATGGCCAAACATTTAAGAAAATAGGGGCGCAGCAGACCTTGTTTTGGTCTTTTCAAGCCCCTTGCAAGAATTACTTCCCTTAGACCCTCGATGCACCCCCCCAGCCCTTAACTGGATTTGCTTTTCTAACTCAGCCCACAATAAATGCTGCACATTGAAACTTTCAATAAGCGAAAGTGATCAATGTACAGTGTAAAAAAGCCCCAGAAATTAATGCGACAAGTGGCTAAAAAAAGACTGAAAACTGTTTTAGTTGCTTCCTGTTGCATATATCAAACAAAGGCAACTGAAGTGTAATTTTTCTAATCTCTTCAAACCACAACAAGAAACCCAGTTACATTGACTACCATCTCATATGTGCCAGTTACGCTCATGCGAAAACCCCAGAAAATAATGCGACAAGTGGCTAAAAAAAGACTGAATGCTTCTTATTGCATAAATCAAACAAATGGAACAAAATTTTTAATGTATATTTTTTTCCTCCAATCTCTTTATACCATGACGACAAATCTATTTATGTTGACAACCGTCTCATAGGTTCCGGTTACGTATCCGCGAAAACGCGAAAAATCGACTTACGGACCACTTCATAGTAGATGACACCTGTTGCTTAATGGATCAAATATAGGGAACTTAATTTCTGATATCTGCTTTTTACTTCTCAAGTCTTTTTTTACCGTGACGACAAACCCATTTAGGTTGTCTATTGTCTCGCAGGTGCCGGTTACATACCCGCGAAAACATGCAAAATCGACTTACGGAATATATTTTATAGCAGACGACAACTGTTGCTTAAAGTCAATTATAGGGATTTTTCTATTTTTCTTTTTCATTTTCTCTCACTAGGGCCAATGATTTGGTTACGATGACCATCTCACCCATATGTGACTGATACGTGCTGCGCATAAAATCATAAAATCAACTTTGACACTTTCGGAGGCAACTGATACCTGTTAAACAAATCAAAGAAAGGTAAACAAAGTTTTTCCCTGTTTTCTTACCAGGGTCACGAAAACATTGAACCAATTTTGACGAACGCGCGAGTCAAAAGTCTATTTTATGTTTAATCGCTGCGCAAAAATATAAAATTCAGAAGCAACCGTTTGCTGTTGCGGAAACTTTTTCCGATAAAAAAAATCTTGTTCTTGTTTGAAGAATTTAGAAGTAGGCCATAAAGATACAATAAGATGTAAGAATAACTAAAAATCAACTTTTTCTTTGATAGGGTAGTAAACATTGTGGGAAAAGGAGAAAATACTGGTAACCTGCATTGTCTCCTTTCCTCAGATGATTTTCAAAAGCGTTCTCTTTCAGGGGTGTTAAAAGGCGTCATTGTGTGGTAAAAGGTTAATAAGAATGAACAGCTATTCCCCCCTTCCCATCAGCCAATCAAATCTCTTCTCTCTGTGAAATTATCCAATCAGAGAAGCTTTAAGGAAATCAGAATGGGAACCAAGGAGCCAAATCAGAATGGGAACCAATAGCCAATCAGATATCCAACAGCCAATCAGAGAGCTTCAAAATCGCTCCAAAATGGCGCCATAATTTCTCGATAAAAAACAGTGAAAAAAAAGGCATAAAAGTGGATTTAAAGTCTTCTTTAAAGGCTGTTGTGCAGTCCTTGGCGAACTGCCAGGCATGCACCATCCACACATGCCAAATTTCACTGAAAATGGCCAAACATTTAAGAAAATAGGGGCGCAGCAGACCTTGTTTTGGTCTTTTCAAGCCCCTTGCAAGAATTACTTCCCTTAGACCCTCGATGCACCCCCCCAGCCCTTAAAATGGATTTGCTTTTCTAACTCAGCCCACAATAAATGCTGCACTTTGAAACTTTCAATAAGCCAAAGTGATCAATGTACAGTGTAAAAAAGCCCCAGAAATTAATGCGACAAGTGGCTAAAAAAAGACTGAAAACTCTTTTAGTTGCTTCCTGTTGCATATATCAAACAAAGGCAACTGAAGTGTAATTTTTCTAATCTCTTCAAACCACAACAAGAAACCCAGTTACGTTGACTACCGTCTCATATGTGCCAGTTACGCTCATGCGAAAACCCCAGAAAATAATGCGACTGAATGTTTCTTATTGCATAAATCAAACAAATGGAACAAAATTTTTAATGTATATTTTTTTCCTCCAATCTCTTTATACCATGACGACAAATCTATTTATGTTGACAACCGTCTCATAGGTTCCGGTTACGTATCCGCGAAAACGCGAAAAATCGACTTACGGACCACTTCATAGCAGATGACACCTGTTGCTTAATGGATCAAATATAGGGAACTTAATTTCTGATATCTGTTTTTTACTTCTCAAGTCTTTTTTTACCGTGACGACAAACCCATTTAGGTTGTCTATTGTCTCGCAGGTGCCGGTTACATACCCGCGAAAACATGCAAAATCGACTTACGGAATATATTTTAGAGCAGACGACAACTGTTGCTTAAAGTCAATTATAGGGATTTTTCTATTTTTCTTTTTCATTTTCTCTCACTAGGGCCAATGATTTGGTTACGATGACCATCTCACCCATATGTGACTGATACGTGCTGCGCATAAAATCGTAAAATCAACTTTGACACTTTCGGAGGCAACTGATACCTGTTAAACAAATCAAAGAAAGGTAAACAAAGTTTTTCCCTGTTTTCTTACCAGGGTCACGAAAACATTGAACCAATTTTGACGACCGCGCGAGTCAAAAGTCAATTTTATGTTTAATCGCTGCGCAAAAATATAAAATTCAGAAGCAACCGTTTGCTGTTGTGGAAACTATTTCCGAGAAAAAAATCTTGTTCTTGTTTGAAGAATTTAGAAGTAGGCCATAAAGATACAATAAGATGTAAGAATAACTAAAAATCAACTTTTTCTTTGATAGGGTAGTAAACATTGTGGGAAAAGGAGAAAATGCTGGTAACCTGTATTGTCTCCTTTCCTCAGATTATTTTCAAAAGCGTTCTCTTTCAGGGGTGTTAAAAGGCGTCATTGTGTGGTAAAAGGTTAATAAAAATGAACAGCTATTCCCCCCCTTCCCATCAGCCAATCAAATCTCTTCTCTCTCTGAAATTATCCAATCAGAGAAGCTTTAAGGAAATCAGAATGGGAACCAAGGAGCCAAATCAGAATGGGAACCAATAGCCAATCAGATATCCAACAGCCAATCAGAGAGCTTCAAAATCGCTCCAAAATGGCGCCATAATTTCTCGATAAAAAACAGTGAAAATAAAGGCATAAAAGTGGATTTAAAGTCTTCTTTAAAGGCTGTTGTGCAGTCCTTGGCGAACTGCCAGGCATGCACCATCCACACATGCCAAATTTCACTGAAAATGGCCAAACATTTAAGAAAATAGGGGCGCAGCAGACCTTGTTTTGGTCTTTTCAAGCCCCTTGCAAGAATTACTTCCCTTAGACCCTCGATGCACCCCCCCCAGCCCTTAACTGGATTTGCTTTTCTAACTCAGCCCACAATAAATGCTGCACATTGAAACTTTCAATAAGCGAAAGTGATCAATGTACAGTGTAAAAAAGCCCCAGAAATTAATGCGACAAGTGGCTAAAAAAAGACTGAAAACTCTTTTAGTTGCTTCCTGTTGCATATATCAAACAAAGGCAACTGAAGTGTAATTTTTCTAATCTCTTCAAACCACAACAAGAAACCCAGTTACGTTGACTACCATCTCATATGTGCCAGTTACGCTCATGCGAAAACCCCAGAAAATAATGCGACAAGTGGCTAAAAAAAGACTGAATGCTTCTTATTGCATAAATCAAACAAATGGAACAAAATTTTTAATGTATATTTTTTTCCTCCAATCTCTTTATACCATGACGACAAATCTATTTATGTTGACAACCGTCTCATAGGTTCCGGTTACGTATCCGCGAAAACGCGAAAAATCGACTTACGGACCACTTCATAGCAGATGACACCTGTTGCTTAATGGATCAAATATAGGGAACTTAATTTCTGATATCTGTTTTTTACTTCTCAAGTCTTTTTTTACCGTGACGACAAACCCATTTAGGTTGTCTATTGTCTCGCAGGTGCCGGTTACATACCCGCGAAAACATGCAAAATCGACTTACGGAATATATTTTATAGCAGACGACAACTGTTGCTTAAAGTCAATTATAGGGATTTTTCTATTTTTCTTTTTCATTTTCTCTCACTAGGGCCAATGATTTGGTTACGATGACCATCTCACCCATATGTGACTGATACGTGCTGCGCATAAAATCGTAAAATCAACTTTGACACTTTCGGAGGCAACTGATACCTGTTAAACAAATCAAAGAAAGGTAAACAAAGTTTTTCCCTGTTTTCTTACCAGGGTCACGAAAACATTGAACCAATTTTGACGACCGCGCGAGTCAAAAGTCAATTTTATGTTTAATCGCTGCGCAAAAATATAAAATTCAGAAGCAACCGTTTGCTGTTGTGGAAACTATTTCCGAGAAAAAAATCTTGTTCTTGTTTGAAGAATTTAGAAGTAGGCCATAAAGATACAATAAGATGTAAGAATAACTAAAAATCAACTTTTTCTTTGATAGGGTAGTAAACATTGTGGGAAAAGGAGAAAATGCTGGTAACCTGCATTGTCTCCTTTCCTCAGATTATTTTCAAAAGCCTTCTCTTTCAGGGGTGTTAAAAGGCGTCATTGTGTGGTAAAAGGTTAATAAGAATGAACAGCTATTCCCCCCCTTCCCATCAGCCAATCAAATCTCTTCTCTCTCTGAAATTATCCAATCAGAGAAGCTTTAAGGAAATCAGAATGGGAACCAAGGAGCCAAATCAGAATGGGAACCAATAGCCAATCAGATATCCAACAGCCAATCAGAGAGCTTCAAAATCGCTCCAAAATGGCGCCATAATTTCTCGATAAAAAACAGTGAAAAAAAAGGCATAAAAGTGGATTTAAAGTCTTCTTTAAAGGCTGTTGTGCAGTCCTTGGCGAACTGCCAGGCATGCACCATCCACACATGCCAAATTTCACTGAAAATGGCCAAACATTTAAGAAAATAGGGGCGCAGCAGACCTTGTTTTGGTCTTTTCAAGCCCCTTGCAAGAATTACTTCCCTTAGACCCTCGATGCACCCCCCCAGCCCTTAACTGGATTTGCTTTTCTAACTCAGCCCACAATAAATGCTGCACATTGAAACTTTCAATAAGCCAAAGTGATCAATGTACAGTGTAAAAAAGCCCCAGAAATTAATGCGACAAGTGGCTAAAAAAAGACTGAAAACTCTTTTAGTTGCTTCCTGTTGCATATATCAAACAAAGGCAACTGAAGTGTAATTTTTCTAATCTCTTCAAACCACAACAAGAAACCCAGTTACGTTGACTACCGTCTCATATGTGCTACAATAAATGCTGCACATTGGAACTTTCAATAAGCCAAAGTGATCAATGTACAGTGTATAAAAAAAAAAAAAATACGCCCAGAAAATAATGCAAGAATTACTTCCCTTTAACCGTCGATGCACCCAACACCCCCCTTCCCAGCCCTTAACTGGATTTGCTTTTCTAACTCAGCCCACAATAAATGCTGCACATTGAAACTTTCAATAAGCCAAAGTGATCAATGTACAGTGTAAAAAAAAATGCCTAGAAATTAATGTGACAAGTGGCTAAAAAAAGACTGAAAACTCTTTCAGTTGCTTCCTATTGCATATCTCAAACAAAGGCAACTGAAGTGTAATTTTTCCAATCTCTTCAAACCGCAACAAGAAACCCAGTTACATTGACTATGTGCCAGTTACGCTCATGCGAAAACCTCAGAAATTAATGTGACAAGTGGCTAAAAAAAGACTGAAAACTCTCATATATCAAACAAAGGCAACTGAAGTGTAATTTTTCTAATCTCTTCAAACCGCAACAAGAAACCCAGTTACGTTGACTTCCGTCTCATACGTGCCAGTTACGCGCATGCGAAAACCCCAGAAAATAATGCGACAAGTGGCTAAAAAAAGACTGAAGGCTCTTTCAGTAGCAGCTGCTTCTTATTGCAGAAATCAAACAAAAGGAACTAAATTTTTAAATTTATATTTTTTTCTCCAATCTCTTTATACCGTAACGACAAATCCATTTACGTTCACTACCGTCTCGTCGTAGGTGCCGGTTACGTATCCGCGAAAATGCGAAAAATCGACTTACGGAACATTTCATAGCAGACGACACCTGTTGCTTAATAGGCCAAATATAGGGAACTTAATTTCTAATATCTGCTTTTTATTTCTGCAATCTTTTTTCGCCGTGACAACAAAGCTTTTTAGGTTGTCTATTGTCTCGCAGGTGCCACTTACGTATCCGCAAAAACATGAAAGATCGACTTACGGAATATTTTATAGCAGACGACAACTGCTGTTTAAGTCAATTATAGGGATTTTTCTTTTTTCTTTTTCTCTAATTAGGGCCATTGATTTGGTTACGATGACCATCTCACCCATACGTGACCGTTACGTGCTGCGTATAAAGTCGTAAAATCAACTGGTTGCTGTTGCGGAAACTTTTTCCGATAAAAAAATCTTGTTCTTGTTTGAAGAATTTAGAAGTAGGCCATAAAGATGCAATAAGATGTAAGAATAACTAAGAATCAATTGTTTCTTTGATAGGGTAGAAAACATTGTGGGAAAAGGAGAAAATGCTGGTAACCTGCATTGTCTCCTTTCCTCAGATTATTTTTAAAAGCCTTCTTTAAAAGGCGTCATTGTGTGGTAAAAGGTTAATAATTATCCAATCAGAGAAGCTTTAAGGAAATCAGAATGGATACCAGCAGCCAATCAGAGTAGACTTAAGAAATTCAACAGCCAATCAGAGAGCTTCAAAATCGCTCCAAAATGGCGCCAAAATTTATCCATAAAAAAACAGTGAAAAAAACGGCATAAAAGTGGAATTAAGGTCTTCTTTAAAGGCTGCTGTGCAGTCCTTGCAAACTGCCATGCCTGCACCACCCACACATGCCAGATTTCACTCAAAATGGGCAAACATTTAAGAAAATAGGGGCGCAGAAGACCGTTTTGCAAGAATTACTTCCCTTTAACCCTCGATGCACCCCCCTCCCCAGCCCTTAACTGGATTTGCTTTTCTAACTCAGCCCATAAATAAATGCTGCATATTGAAACTTTCAATAAGCCAAAGTGATCAATGTACAGTGTGTATAAAAAAAAAAAAAAAAAAAAAAACGCCCAGAAAATAATGCAAGAATTACTTCCCTTTAACCGTCGATGCACCCAACACCCCCCTCCCCAGCCCTTAACTGGATTTGCTTTTCTAACTCGGCCCACAATAAATGCTGCACATTGGAACTTTCAATAAGCCAAAGTGATCAATGTACAGTGTATGAAAAAAAAAAAAAACGCCCAGAAAATAATGCAAGAATTACTTCCCTTTAACCCTCGATGCACGCAACAGCCCCCTCCCCAGCCCTTAACTGGATTTGCTTTTCTAACTCAGCCCACAATAAATGCTGCACATTGAAACTTTCAATAAGCCAAAGTGATCAATGTACAGTGTAAAAAAAAATGCCCAGAAATTAATGTGACAAGTGGCTAAAAAAAAAAGACTGAAAACTCTTTCAGTTGCTTCTTATTGCATATCTCAAACAAAGGCAACTGAAGTGTAATTTTTCCAATCTCTTCAAACCGCAACAAGAAACCCAGTTACGTTGACTATGTGCCAGTTACGCTCATGCGAAAACCTCAGAAATTAATGTGACAAGTGGCTAAAAAAAGACTGAAAACTCTCATATATCAAACAAAGGCAACTGAAGTG
The DNA here is from genome assembly GCA_943736015.1 of Tridacna crocea. Classification (NCBI taxonomy): domain Eukaryota; kingdom Metazoa; phylum Mollusca; class Bivalvia; order Cardiida; family Cardiidae; genus Tridacna; species Tridacna crocea. Next base: position 9,597,928 of record OX031072.1, on the reverse strand, counting down.
TAGTTTTTCTAATCTCTTCAAACCACAACAAGAAACCCAGTTACGTTGACTTCCTTCTCATACGTGCCAGTTACGCGCATGCGAAAACCCCAGAAAATAATGCGACAAGTGGCTAGAAAATGACTGAAGGCTCTTTCAGTAGCAGCTGCTTCTTATTGCAGAAATCAAACAAAAGGAACTAAATTTTTAAATTTATATTTTTTTCTCCAATCTCTTTATACCGTGACGACAAATCCATTTACGTTGACTACCGTCTCATAGGTGCCGGTTACGTATCCGCGAAAATGCGAAAAATCGACTTACGGAACATTTCATAGCAGACGACACCTGTTGCTTAATAGGTCAAATATAGGGAATTTAATTTCTAATATCTGCTTTTTATTTCTGCAATCTTTTTTCGCCGTGACAACAAAGCTTTTTAGGTTGTCTATTGTCTCGCAGGTGCCACTTACGTATCCGCAAAAACATGAAAGATCGACTTACGGAATATTTTATAGCAGACGACAACTGCTGCTTAAGTCAATTATAGGGATTTTTCGTTTTTCGTTTTCTCTAATTAGGGCCATTGATTTGGTTACGATGACCATCTTACCCATACGTGACTTTTACGTGCTGCGTATAAAGTTGTAAAATCAACTGGTTGCTGTTGCGGAAACTTTTTCCGATTAAAAATATCTTGTTCTTGTTTGAAGAATTTAGAAGTAGGCCATAAAGATGCAATAAGATGTAAGAATAACTAAGAATCAATTGTTTCTTTGATAGGGTAGAAAACATTGTGGGAAAAGGAGTAAATGCTGGTAACCTGCATTGATTCCTTTCCTCAGATTATTTTTAAAAGCCTTCTTTAAAAGGCGTCATTGTGTGGTAAAAGGTTAATAATTATCCAATCAGAGAAGCTTTAAGGAAATCAGAATGGATACCAGCAGCCAATCAGAGTAGACTTAAGAAATTCAACAGCCAATCAGAGAGCTTCAAAATCGCTCCAAAATGGCGCCAAAATTTATCCATAAAAAAACAGTGAAAAAAACGGCATAAAAGTGGAATTAAAGTCTTCTTTAAAGGCTGCTGTGCAGTCCTTGCAAACTGCCATGCCTGCACCACCCACACATGCCAGTTTTCACTCAAAATGGGCAAACATTTAAGAAAATAGGGGCGCAGAAGACCGTTTTGCAAGAATTACTTCCCTTTAACCCTCGATGCACCCCCCCTCCCCAGCCCTTAACTGGATTTGCTTTTCTAACTCAGCCCATAAATAAATGTTGCATATTAAAACTTTCAATCAGCCAAAGTGATCAATGTACAGTGTGTATAAAAAAAAAAAAAAAAACGCCCAGACAATAATGCAAGAATTACTTCCCTTTAACCCTCCATGCACCCAACACCCCCCTCCCCAGCCCTTAACTGGATTTGCTTCTCTAACTCAGCCCACAATAAATGCTGCACATTGAAACTTTCAATAAGCCAAAGTGATCAATGTACAGTGTAAAAAAAAATGCCCAGAAATTAATGTGACAAGTGGCTAAAAAAAGACTGAAAACTCTTTCAGTTGCTTCCTATTGCATATTTCAAACAAAGGCAACTGAAGTGTAATATTTCCAATCTCTTCAAACCGCAACAAGAAACCCAGTTACGTTGACTATGTGCCAGTTACGCTCATGCGAAAACCTCAGAAATTAATGTGACAAGTGGCTAAAAAAAGACTGAAAACTCTCATATATCAAACAAAGGCAACTGAAGTGTAATTTTTCTAATCTCTTCAAACCGCAACAAGAAACCCAGTTACGTTGACTTCCGTCTCATACGTGCCAGTTACGCGCATGCGAAAACCCCAGAAAATAATGCGACAAGTGGCTAGAAAATGACTGAAGGCTCTTTCAGTAGCAGCTGCTTCTTATTGCAGAAATCAAACAAAAGGAACTAAACTTTTAAATTTATATTTTTTCTCCAATCTCTTTATACCGTGACGACAAATCCATTTACGTTGACTACCGTCTCGTAGGTGCCGTTTACGTATCCGCGAAAATGCGAAAAATCGACTTACGGAACATTTCATAGCAGACGACACCTGTTGCTTAATAGGTCAAATATAGGGAACTTAATTTCTAATATCTGCTTTTTATTTCTGCAATCTTTTTTCGCCGTGACAACAAAGCTTTTAAGGTTGTCTATTGTCTCGCAGGTGCCACTTACGTATCCGCAAAAACATGAAAGATCGACTTACGGAATATTTTATAGCAGACGACAACTGCTGCTTAAGTCAATTATAGGGATTTTTCTTTTTTCTTTTTCTCTAACTAGGGCCATTGATTAGGTTACGAGGACCATCTCGCCCATACGTGACCGTTACGTGCTGCGTATAAAGTCGTAAAATCAACTGGTTGCTGTTGCGGAAACTTTTTCCGATAATAAAATCTTGTTCTTGTTTGAAGAATTTAGAAGTAGGCCATAAAGATGCAATAAGATGTAAGAATAACTAAGAATCAATTGTTTCTTTGATAGGGTAGAAAACATTGTGGGAAAAGGAGAAAATGCTGGTAACCTGCATTGTCTCCTTTCCTCAGATTATTTTTAAAAGCCTTCTTTAAAAGACGTCATTGTGTGGTAAAAGGTTAATAATTATCCAATCAGAGAAGCTTTAAGGAAATCAAAATGGATACCAGCAGCCAATCAGAGTAGACTTAAGAATTCAACAGCCAATCGGAGAGCTTCAAAATCGCTACAAAATGGCGCCAAAATTTATCCATAAAAAAACAGTGAAAAAAACGGCATAAAAGTGGAATTAAAGTCTTCTTTAAAGGCTGCTGTGTAGTCCTTGCAAACTGCCATGCCTGCACCACCCACACATGCCAGATTTCACTCAAAATGGGCAAACATTTAAGAAAATAGGGGCGCAGAAGACCGTTTTGCAAGAATTACTTCCCTTTAACCTTTGATACACCCAACATCCCCAGCCCTTAACTGGATTTGCTTTTCTAACTCAGCCCATAAATAAATGTTGCATATTGAAACTTTCAATAAGCCAAAGTGATCAATGTACAGTGTGTATAAAAAAAAAAAAAAACGCCCAGAAAATAATGCAAAAATTACTTCCCTTTAACCCTCCATGCACCCAACACCCCCCTCCCCAGCCCTTAACTGGATTTGCTTTTCTAATTCGGCCCACAATAAATGCTGCACATTGGAACTTTCAATAAGCCAAAGTGATCAATGTACAGTGTATAAAAAAAAAAAACGCCCAGAAAATAATGCAAGAATTACTTCCCTTTAACCCTCCATGCACCCAACACCCCCCTCCCCAGCCCTTAACTGGATTTGCTTTTCTAACTCAGCCCACAATAAATGCTGCACATTGAAACTTTCAATAAGCCAAAGTGATCAATGTACAGTGTAAAAAATAATGCCCAGAAATTAATGTGACAAGTGGCTAAAAAAAGACTGAAAACTCTTTCAGTTGCTTCCTATTGCATATCTCAAACAAAGGCAACTGAAGTGTAATTTTTCCAATCTCTTCAAACCGCAACAAGAAACCCAGTTACGTTGACTATGTGCCAGTTACGCTCATGCGAAAACCTCAGAAATTAATGTGAAAAATGGCTAAAAAAAGACTGAAAACTCTCATATATCAAACAAAGGCAACTGAAGTGTAATTTTTCTAATCTCTTCAAACCGCAACAAGAAACCCAGTTACGTTGACTTCCGTCTCATACGTGCCAGTTATGCGCATGCGAAAACCCCAGAAAATAATGCGACAAGTGCCTAAAAAAAGACTGAAGGCTCTTTCAGTAGCAGCTGCTTCTTATTGCAGAAATCAAACAAAAGGAACTAAATTTTTAAATTTATATTTTTTTCTCCAATCTCTTTATACCGTGACGACAAATCCATTAACGTTGACTACCGTCTTGTAGGTGCCGGTTACGTATCCGCGAAAATGCGAAAAATCGACTTACGAAACATTTCATAGCAGACGACACCTGTTGCTTAATAGGTCAAATATAGGGAACTTAATTTCTAATATCTGCTTTTTATTTCTGCAATCTTTTTTCGCCGTGACGACAAAGCTTTTTAGGTTGTCTATTGTCTCGCAGGTGCTACTTACGTATCCGCAAAAACATGAAAGATCGACTTACGGAATATTTTATAGCAGACGACAACTGCTGTTTAAGTCAATTATAGGGATTTTTCTTTTTTCTTTTTCTCTAACTAGGGCCATTGATTTGGTTACGATGACCATCTCACCCGTATGTGACCGTTACGTGCTGCGTATAAAGTCGTAAAATCAACTGGTTGCTGTTGCGCAAATTTTTTTCCGATAAAAAAATCTTGTTCTTGTTTGAAGAATTTAGAAGTAGGCCATAAAGATGCAATAAGATGTAAGAATAACTAAGAATCAATTGTTTCTTTGATAGGGTAGAAAACATTGTGGGAAAAGGAGAAAATGCTGGTAACCTGCATTGTCTCCTTTCCTCAGATTATTTTTAAAAGCCTTCTTTAAAAGGCGTCATTGTGTGGTAAAAGGTTAATAATTATCCAATCAGAGAAGCTTTAAGGAAATCAGAATGGATACCAGCAGCCAATCAGAGTAGACTTAAGAAATTCAACAGCCAATCGGAGAGCTTCAAAATCGCTCCAAAATGGCGCCAAAATTTATCCATAAAAAACAGTGAAAAAAACGGCATAAAAGTGGAATTAAAGTCTTCTTTAAAGGCTGCTGTGTAGTCCTTGCAAACTGCCATGCCTGCACCACCCACACATGCCAGATTTCACTCAAAATGGGCAAACATTTAAGAAAATAGGGGCGCAGAAGACCGTTTTGCAAGAATTACTTCCCTTTAACCCTCGATGCACCTCCCCTCCCCAGCCCTTAACTGGATTTGCTTTTCTAACTCAGCCCATAAATAAATGCTGCATATTGAAACTTTCAATAAGCCAAAGTGATCAATGTACAGTGTGTATAAAAAAAAAAAAAAAAAAAACGCCCAGAAAATATTGCAAGAATTACTTCCCTTTAACCCTCGATGCACCCAACACCCCCCTCCGCAGCCCTTAACTGGATTTGCTTTTCTAACTCGGCCCACAATAAATGCTGCACATTGGAAATTTCAATAAGCCAAAGTGATCAATGTACAGTGTAAAAAAAAAATGCCCAGAAATTAATGTGACAAGTGGCTAAAAAAAGACTGAAAACTCTTTCAGTTGCTTCCTATTGCATATCTCAAACAAAGGCAACTGAAGTGTAATTTTTCCAATCTCTTCAAACCGCAACAAGAAACCCAGTTACGTTGACTATGTGCCAGTTACGCTCATGTGAAAACCTCAGAAATTAATGTAACAAGTGGCTAAAAAAAGACTGAAAACTCTCATATATCGAACAAAGGCAACTGAAGTGTAATTTTTCTAATCTCTTCAAACCGCAACAAGAAACCCAGTTACGTTGACTTCCGTCTCATACGTGCCAGTTATGCGCATGCGAAAACCCCAGAAAATAATACTGGATTTGCTTTTCTAACTCAGCCCACAATAAATGCTGCACATTGAAACTTTCAATAAGCCAAAGTGATCAATGTACAGTGTAAAGAAAAATGCCCAGAAATTAATGTGACAAGTGGCTAAAAAAAGACTGAAAACTCTTTCAGTTGCTTCCTATTGCATATCTCAAACAAAGGCAACTGAAGTGTAATTTTTCCAATCTCTTCAAACCGCAACAAGAAACCCAGTTACGTTGACTATGTGCCAGTTATGCTCATGCGAAAACCTAAGAAATTAATGTGACAAGTGGCTGAAAAAAGACTGAAAACTCTCATATATCAAACAAAGGCAACTGAAGTGTAATTTTTCTAATCTCTTCAAACCGCAACAAGAAACCCAGTTACGTTGACTTCCGTCTCATACGTGACAGTTACGCGCATGCGAAAACCCCAGAAAATAATGCGACAAGTGGCTAAAAAAAGACTGAAGGCTCTTTCAGTAGCAGCTGCTTCTTATTGCAGAAATCAAACAAAAGGAACAAAATTTTTAAATTTATATTTTTTTCTCCAATCTGTTTATACCGTGAAGACAAATCCATTTACGTTGACTACCGTCTCGTAGGTGCCAGTTACATATCCACGAAAATGCAAAAAATCGACTTACGGAACATTTCATAGCAGACGACGCCTGTTGCTTAATAGGTCAAATATAGGGAACTTAATTTCTAATATCTGCTTTTTATTTCTGCAATCTTTTTTCGCCGTGACAACAAAGCTTTTTAGGTTGTCTATTGTCCCGCAGGTGCCACTTACGTATCCGCAAAAACATGAAAGATCGACTTACGGAATATTTTATAGCAGATGACAACTGCTGCTTAAGTCAATTATAGGGATTTTTCTTTTTTCTTTTTCTCTAACTAGGGCCATTGATTTGGTTACGATGACCATCTCACCCATACGTGACCGTTACGTGCTGCGTATAAAGTCGTAAAATCAACTGGTTGCTGTTGCAGAAACTTTTTCCGATAAAAAAATCTTGTTCTTGTTTGAAGAATTTAGAAGTATGTTATAAAGATGCAATAAGATGTAAGAATAACTAAGAATCAATTGTTTCTTTGATAGGGTAGAAAACATTGTGGGAAAAGGAGAAAATGCTGGTAACCTGCATTGTCTCCTTTCCTCAGATTATTTTTAAAAGCCTTCTTTAAAAGGCGTCATTGTGTGGTAAAAGGTTAATAATTATCCAATCAGAGAAGCTTTAAGGAAATCAGAATGGATACCAGCAGCCAATCAGAGTAGACTTAAGAAATTCAACAGCCAATCAGAGAGCTTCAAAATCGCTCCAAAATGGCGCCAAAATTTATCCATAAAAAAACAGTGAAAAAAACGGCATAAAAGTGGAATTAAAGTCTTCTTTAAAGGCTGCTGTGCAGTCCTTGCAAATTGCCATGCCTGCACCACCCACACATGCCAGATTTCACTCAAAATGGGCAAACATTTAAGAAAATAGGGGCGCAGAAGACCGTTTTGCAAGAATTACTTCCCTTAAACCCTCGATGCACCCCCCCTCCCCAGCCCTTAACTGGATTTGCTTTTCTAACTCAGCCCATAAATAAATGCTGCATATTGAAACTTTCAATAAGCCAAAGTGATCAATGTACAGTGTGTATAAAAAAAAAAAAAAAAAATACGCCCAGAAAATAATGCAAGAATTACTTCCCTTTAACCCTCGATGCACCCCCCAACACCCCCCTCCCCAGCCCTTAACTGGATTTGCTTTTCTAACTCGGCCCACAATAAATGCTGCACATTGGAACTTTCAATAAGCCAAAGTGATCAATGTACAGTGTATAAAAAAAAAAAACGCCCAGAAAATAATGCAAGAATTACTTCCCTTTAACCCTCGATGCACCCAAAAAACCCCTCCCCAGCCCTTAACTGGATTTGCTTTTCTAACTCGGCCCACAATAAATGCTGCACATTGAAACTTTCAATAAGCCAAAGTGATCAATGTACAGTTTAAAAAAAAATGCCCAGAAATTAATGTGACTAGTAGTTAAAAAAAGACTGAAAACTTTTTCAGTTGCTTCCTATTGCATATCTCAAACAAAGGCAACTGAAGTGTAACTTTTCCAATCTCTTCAAACCGCAACAAGAAACCCAGTTACGTTGACTATGTGCCAGTTACGCTCATGCGAAAACCTCAGAAATTAATGTGACAAGTGGCTAAAAAAAGACTGAAAACTCTCATATATCAAACAAAGGCAACTGAAATGTAATTTTTCTAATCTCTTCAAACCGCAACAAGAAACCCAGTTACGTTGACTTCCGTCTCATACGTGCCAGTTACGCGCATGCGAAAACCCCAGAAAATAATGCGACAAGTGGCTAAAGAAAGACTGAAGGCTCTTTCAGTAGCAGCTGCTTCTTATTGCAGAAATCAAACAAAAGGAACTAAATTTTTAAATTTATATTTTTTTCTCCAATCTCTTTATACCGTGACGACAAAAACATTTACGTTGACTACCGTCTCGTAGGTGCCGGTTACGTATCCGCAAAAATGCGAAAAATCGACTTACTGAACATTTCATTGCAGACGACACCTGTTGCCTAATAGGTCAAATATAGGGGACTTAATTTCTAATATCTGCTTTTTATTTCTGCAATCTTTTTTCGCCGTGACAACAAAGCTTTTTAGGTTGTCTATTGTCTCGCAGGTGCCACTTACGTATTCGCAAAAACATGAAAGATCGACTTACGGAATATTTTATAGCAGACGATAACTGCTGCTTAAGTCAATTATAGGGATTTTTCTTTTTTCTTTTTCTCTAACTAGGGCCATTGATTTGGTTACCATGACCATCTCACCCATACGTGACCATTACGTGCTGCGTATTAAGTCATAAAATCAACTGGTTGCTGTTGCGGAAACTTTTTCCGATAAAAAAATCTTGTTGTTGTTTGAAGAATTTAGAAGTAGGCCATAAAGATGCAATAAGATGTAAGAATAACTAAGAATCAATTGTTTCTTTGATAGGGTAGAAAACATTGTGGGAAAAGGAGTAAATGCTGGTAACCTGCATTGTCTCCTTTCCTCAGATTATTTTTAAAAGCCTTCTTTAAAAGGCGTCATTGTGTGGTAAAAGGTTAATAATTATCCAAGCAGAGAAGCTTTAAGGAAATCAGAATGGATACCAGCAGCCAATCAGAGTAGACTTAAGAAATTCAACAGCCAATCAGAGAGCTTCAAAATCGCTCCAAAATGGCGCCAAAATTTATCCATAAAAAAAACAGTGAAAAAAAACGGCATAAAAGTGGAATTAAAGTCTTCTTTAAAGGCTGCTGTGCAGTCCTTGCAAACTGCCATGCTTGCACCACCCACATATGCCAGATTTCACTCAAAATGGGCAAACATTTAAGAAAATAGGGGCGCAGAAGACCGTTTTGCAAGAATTACTTCCCTTTAACCCTCGATGCACCCCCCCTCCCCAGCCCTTAACTGGATTTGCTTTTCTAACTCAGCCCATTAATAAATGCTGCATATTGAAACTTTCAATAAGCCAAAGTGATCAATGTACAGTGTGTATAAAAAAAAAAAAAAAAACGCCCAGAAAATAATGCAAGAATTACTTCCCTTTAACCCTCGATGCACCCAACACCCCCCTCCCCAGCCCTTAACTGGATTTGCTTTTCTAACTCGGCCCACAATAAATGTTGCACATTGGAACTTTCAATAAGCCAAAGTGATCAATGTACAGTGTATAAAAAAAAAAGCCCAGAAAATAATGCAAGAATTACTTCCCTTTAACCCTCCATGCACCCAACACCCCCCTCCCCAGCCCTTAACTGGATTTGCTTTTCTAACTCAGCCCACAATAAATGCTGCACATTGAAACTTTCAATAAGCCAAAGTGATCAATGTACAGTGTAAAAAAAAATGCCCAGAAATTAATGTGACAAGTGGCTAAAAAAAGACTGAAAACTCTTTCAGTTGCTTCCTATTGCATATCTCAAACAAAGGCAACTGAAGTGTAATTTTTCCAATCTCATCAAACCGCAACAAGAAACCCAGTTACGTTGACTATGTGCCAGTTACGCTCATGCGAAAACCTCAGAAATTAATGTGACAAGTGGCTAAAAAAAGACTGAAAACTCTCATATATCAAACAAAGGCAACTGAAGTGTAATTTTTCTAATCTCTTCAAACCGCAACAAGAAACCCAGTTACGTTGACTTCCGTGTCATACATGGCAGTTACGCGCATGCGAAAACCCCAGAAAATAATGCGACAAGTGGCTAAAAAAAGACTGAAGGCTCTTTCAGTAGCAGCTGCTTCTTATTGCAGAAATTGCAGAAAAGGAACTAAATTTTTAAATTTATATTTTTTTCTCCAATCTCTTTATACCGTGACGACAAATCCATTTACATTGACTACCGTCTCGTCGTAGGTGCCTGTTACATATCCGCGAATATGCGAAAAATCGACTTACGGAACATTTCATAGCAGACGACACCTGTTGCTTAATAGGTCAAATATAGGGAACTTAATTTCTAATATCTGCTTTTTATTTCTGCAATCTTTTTTCGCCGTGACAACAAAGCTTTTTAGGTTGTTTATTGTCCCGCAGGTGCCACTTACGTATCCGCAAAAACATGAAAGATCGACTTACGGAATATTTTATAGCAGACAACAACTGCTGCTTAAGTCAATTATAGGGATTTTTCTTTTTTCTTTTTCTCTAACTAGGGCCATTGATTTGGTTACGATGACCATCTCACCCATACGTGACCGTTACGTGCTGCGTATAAAGTCGTAAAATCAACTGGTTGCTGTTGCAGAAACTATTTCCGATGAAAAAATCTTGTTCTTGTTTGAAGAATTTAGAAGTAGGCCATAAAGATGCAATAAGATGTAAGAATAACTAAGAATCAATTGTTTCTTTGATAGGGTAGAAAACATTGTGGGAAAAGGAGAAAATGCTGGTAACCTGCATTGTCTCCTTTCCTCAGATTATTTTTAAAAGCCTTCTTTAAAAGGCGTCATTGTGTGGTAAAAGGTTAATAATTATCCAATCAGAGAAGCTTTAAGGAAATCAGAATGGATACCAGCAGCCAATCAGAGTAGACTTAAGAAATTCAACAGCCAATCAGAGAGCTTCAAAATCGCTCCAAAATGGCGCCAAAATTTATCCATAAAAAAACAGTGAAAAAAACGGCATAAAAGTGGAATTAAAGTCTTCTTTAAAGGCTGCTGTGCAGTCCTTGCAAACTGCCATGCCTGCACCACCCACACATGCCAGATTTCACTCAAAATGGGCAAACATTTAAGAAAATAGGGGCGCAGAAGACCGTTTTGCAAGAATTACTTCCCTTAAACCCTCGATGCACCCCCCCTCCCCAGCCCTTAACTGGATTTGCTTTTCTAACTCAGCCCATAAATAAATGCTGCATATTGAAACTTTAAATAAGCCAAAGTGATCAATGTACAGTGTGTATAAAAAAAAAAAAAAATACCCCCAGAAAATAATGCAAGAATTACTTCCCTTTAACCCTCGATGCACCACCCAACACCCCCCTCCCCAGCCCTTAACTGGATTTGCTTTTCTAACTCGGCCCACAATAAATGCTGCACATTGGAACTTTCAATAAGCCAAAGTGATCAATGTACAGTGTATAAAAAAAAAAAACGCCAAGAAAATAATGCAAGAATTACTTCCCTTTAATCCTCGATGCACCCAAAAACCCCCTCCCCAGCCCTTAACTGGATTTGCTTTTCTAACTCGGCCCACAATAAATGCTGCACATTGAAACTTTCAATAAGCTAAAGTGATCAATGTACAGTGTAAAGAAAAATGCCCAGAAATTAATGTGACTAGTAGTAAAAAAAAGACTGAAAACTTTTTCAGTTGCTTCCTATTGCATATCTCAAACAAAGGCAACTGAAGTGTAACTTTTCCAATCTCTTCAAACCACAACAAGAAACCCAGTTACGTTGACTATGTGCCAGTTACGCTCATGCGAAAACCTCAGAAATTAATGTGACAAGTGGCTAAAAAAAGACTGAAAACTCTCATATATCAAACAAAGGCAACTGAAATGTAATTTTTCTAATCTCTTCAAACCGCAACAAGAAACCCAGTTACGTTGACTTCCGTCTCATACGTGCCAGTTATGCGCATGCGAAAACCCCAGAAAATAATGCGACAAGTGGCTAAAGAAAGACTGAAGGCTCTTTCAGTAGCAGCTGCTTCTTATTGCAGAAATCAAACAAAAGGAACTAAATTTTTAAATTTATATTTTTTTCTCCAATCTCTTTATACCGTGACGACAAAAACATTTACGTTGACTACCGTCTCGTAGGTGCCGGTTACGTATCCGCGAAAATGCGAAAAATCGACTTACTGAACATTTCATAGCAGACGACACCTGTTGCCTAATAGGTCAAATATAGGGGACTTAATTTCTAATATCTGCTTTTTATTTCTGCAATCTTTTTTCGCCGTGACAACAAAGCTTTTTAGGTTGTCTATTGTCTCGCAGGTGCCTCTTACGTATTCGCAAAAACATGAAAGATCGACTTACGGAATATTTTATAGCAGACGATAACTGCTGCTTAAGTCAATTATAGGGATTTTTCTTTTTTCTTTTTCTCTAACTAGGGCCATTGATTTGGTTACCATGACCATCTCACCCATACGTGACCGTTACGTGCTGCGTATTAAGTCGTAAAATCAACTGGTTGCTGTTGCGGAAACTTTTTCCGATAAAAAAATCTTGTTGTTGTTTGAAGAATTTAGAAGTAGGCTATAAACATGCAATAAGATGTAAGAATAACTAAAAATCAATTGTTTCTTTGATAGGGTAGAAAACATTGTGGGAAAAGGAGTAAATGCTGGTAACCTGCATTGTCTCCTTTCCTCAGATTATTTTTAAAAGCCTTCTTTAAAAGGCGTCATTGTGTGGTAAAAGGTTAATAATTATCCAAGCAGAGAAGCTTTAAGGAAATCAGAATGGATACCAGCAGCCAATCAGAGTAGACTTAAGAAATTCAACAGCCAATCAGAGAGCTTCAAAATCGCTCCAAAATGGCGCCAAAATTTATCCATAAAAAAACAGTGAAAAAAAACGGCATAAAAGTGGAATTAAAGTCTTCTTTAAAGGCTGCTGTGCAGTCCTTGCAAACTGCCATGCTTGCACCACCCACATATGCCAGATTTCACTCAAAATGGGCAAACATTTAAGAAAATAGGGGCGCAGAAGACCGTTTTGCAAGAATTACTTCCCTTTAACCCTCGATGCACCCCCCCTCCCCAGCCCTTAACTGGATTTGCTTTTCTAACTCAGCCCATAAATAAATGCTGCATATTGAAACTTTCAATAAGCCAAAGTGATCAATGTACAGTGTGTATAAAAAAAAAAAAAAAAAAAACGCCCAGAAAATAATGCAAGAATTACTTCCCTTTAACCCTCGATGCACCCAACACCCCCCTCCCCAGCCCTTAACTGGATTTGCTTTTCTAACTCGGCCCACAATAAATGTTGCACATTGGAACTTTCAATAAGCCAAAGTGATCAATGTACAGTGTATAAAAAAAAAAGCCCAGAAAATAATGCAAGAATTACTTCCCTTTAACCCTCCATGCACCCAACACCCCCCTCCCCAGCCCTTAACTGGATTTGCTTTTCTAACTCAGCCCACAATAAATGCTGCACATTGAAACTTTCAATAAGCCAAAGTGATCAATGTACAGTGTAAAAAAAAATGCCCAGAAATTAATGTGACAAGTGGCTAAAAAAAGACTGAAAACTCTTTCAGTTGCTTCCTATTGCATATCTCAAACAAAGGCAACTGAAGTGTAATTTTTCCAATCTCTTCAAACCGCAACAAGAAACCCAGTTACGTTGACTATGTGCCAGTTACGCTCATGCGAAAGCCTCAGAAATTAATGTGACAAGTGGCTAAAAAAAGACTGAAAACTCTCATATATCAAACAAAGGCAACTGAAGTGTAATTTTTCTAATCTCTTCAAACCGCAACAAGAAACCCAGTTACGTTGACTTCCGTGTCATACATGGCAGTTACACGCATGCGAAAACCCCAGAAAATAACGCGACAAGTGGCTAAAAAAGGACTGAAGGCTCTTACAGTAGCAGCTGCTTCTAATTGCAGAAATCAAACAAAAGGAACTAAATTTTTAAATTTATATTTTTTTCTCCAATCTCTTTATACCGTGACGACAAATCCATTTACGTTGACTACCGTCTCGTCATAGGTGCCGGTTACGTATCCGCGAAAATGCGAAAAATCGACTTACAGAACATTTCATAGCAGACGACACCTGTTGCTTAATAGGTCAAATATAGGGAACTTAATTTCTAATATCTGCTTTTTATTTCTGCAATCTTTTTTCGCCGTGACAACAAAGCTTTTTAGGTTGTCTATTGTCCTGCAGGTGCCACTTACGTATCCGCAAAAACATGAAAGATCGACTTACGGAATATTTTATAGCAGACAACAACTGCTGCTTAAGTCAATTATAGGGATTTTTCTTTTTTCTTTTTCTCTAACTAGGGCCATTGATTTGGTTACGATGACCATCTCACCCATACGTGACCGTTACGTGCTGCGTATAAAGTCGTAAAATCAACTGGTTGCTGTTGCAGAAACTTTTCCCGATAAAAAAATCTTGTTCTTGTTTGAAGAATTTAGAAGTAGGCCATAAAGATGCAATAAGATGTAAGAATAACTAAGAATCAATTGTTTCTTTGATAGGGTAGAAAACATTGTGGGAAAAGGAGAAAATGCTGGTAACCTGCATTGTCTCTTTTCCTCAGATTATTTTTAAAAGCCTTCTTTAAAAGGCGTCATTGTGTGGTAAAAGGTTAATAATTATCCAATCAGAGAAGCTTTAAGGAAATCAGAATGGATACCAGCAGCCAATCAGAGTAGACTTAAGAAATTCAACAGCCAATCAGAGAGCTTCAAAATCGCTCCAAAATGGCGCCAAAATTTATTCATAAAAAACAGTGAAAAAAACGGCATAAAAGTGGAATTAAAGTCTTCTTTAAAGGCTGCTGTGCAGTCCTTGCAAACTGCCATGCTTGCACCACCCACATATGCCAGATTTCACTCAAAATGGGCAAACATTTAAGAAAATAGGGGTGCAGAAGACCGTTTTGCAAGAATTACTTCCCTTAAACCCTCGATGCACCCCCCCTCCCCAGCCCTTAACTGGATTTGCTTTTCTAACTCAGCCCATAAATAAATGCTGCATATTGAAACTTTCAATAAGCCAAAGTGATCAATGTACAGTGTGTATAAAAAAAAAAAAATACGCCCAGAAAATAATGCAAGAATTACTTCCCTTTAACCCTCGATGCACCCAACACCCCCCTCCCCAGCCCTTAACTGGATTTGCTTTTCTAACTCGGCCCACAATAAATGCTGCACATTGGAACTTTCAATAAGCCAAAGTGATCAATGTACAGTGTATAAAAAAAAAAAACGCCCAGAAAAAAATGCAAGAATTACTTCCCTTTAACCCTCCATGCACCCAACAACCCCCTCCCCAGCCCTTAACTGGATTTGCTTTTCTAACTCGGCCCACAATAAATGCTGCACATTGAAACTTTCAATAAGCCAAAGTGATCAATGTACAGTGTAAAAAAAAATGCCCAGAAATTAATGTGACAAGTGGCTAAAAAAAGACGGAAAACTTTTTCAGTTGCTTCCTATTGCATATCTCAAACAAAGGCAACTGAAGTGTAACTTTTCCAATCTCTTCAAACCGCAACAAGAAACCCAGTTACGTTGACTATGTGCCAGTTACGCTCATGCGAAAACCTCAGAAATTAATGTGACAAGTGGCTAAAAAAAGACTGAAAACTCTCATATATCAAACAAAGGCAACTGAAGTGTAATTTTTCTAATCTCTTCAAACCGCAACAAGAAACCCAGTTACGTTGACTTCCGTCTCATACGTGCCAGTTACGCGCATGCGAAAACCCCAGAAAATAATGCGACAAGTGGCTAAAAAAAGACTGAAGGCTCTTTCAGTAGCAGCTGCTTCTTATTGCAGAAATCAAACAAAAGGAACTAAATTTTTAAATTTATATTTTTTTCTCCAATCTCTTTATACCGTGACGACAAATCCATTTACGTTGACTACCGTCTCGTAGGTGCCGGTTACGTATCCGCGAAAAATGCAAAAAATCGACTTACAGAACATTTCATAGCAGACGACACCTGTTGCTTAATAGGTCAAATATAGGGAACTTAATTTCTAATATCTGCTTTTTATTTCTGCAATCTTTTTTCGCCGTGACAACAAAGGTTTTTAGGTTGTCTATTGTCTCGCAGGTGTCACTTACGTATCCGCACGCAAAAACATGAAAGATCGACTTACGGAATATTTTATAGCAGACGACAACTGCTGCTTAAGTCAATTATAGGGATTTTTCTTTTTTCTTTTTCTCTAACTAGGGCCATTGATTTGGTTACGATGACCATCTCACCCATACGTGACCGTTACGTGCTGCGTATAAAGTCGTAAAATCAACTGGTTGCTGTTGCGGAAACTTTTTCCGATAAAAAAATCTTGTTGTTGTTTGAAGAATTTAGAAGTAGGCCATAAAGATGCAATAAGATGTAAGAATAACTAAGAATCAATTGTTTCTTTGATAGGGTAGAAAACATTGTGGGAAAAGGAGAAAATGCTGGTAACCTGCATTGTCTCCTTTCCTCAGATTATCTTAGAAAGCATTCTTTAAAAGGTTTCCTTGTGTGGTAAAAGGTTAATAATTATCCAATCAGAGAAGCTTTAAGGAAATCAGAATGGATACCAGCAGCCAATCAGAGTAGACTTAAGAAATTCAACAGCCAATCAGAGAGCTTCAAAATCGCTCCAAAAGGGCGCCAAAATTTATCCATAAAAAAACAGTGAAAAAAACGGCATAAAAGTGGAATTAAAGTCTTCTTTAAAGGCTGCTGTGCAGTCCTTGCAAACTGCCATGCCTGCACCATCCACACATGCCAGATTTCACTCAAAATGGGCAAACATTTAAGAAAATAGGGGAGCAGAAGACCGTTTTGCAAGAATTACTTCCCTTTAACCCTCGATGCACCCCCCCTCCCCAGTCCTTAACTGGATTTGCTTTTCTAACTCAGCCCATAAATAAATGCTGCATATTGAAACTTTCAATGAGCCAAAGTGATCAATGTACAGTGTATATAAAAAAAAAAAAATATACGCCCTGAAAATAATGCAAGAATTACTTCCCTTTAACCCTCGATGCACCCAACAGCCCCCTCCCCAGCCCTTAACTGGATTTGCTTTTCTAACTCGGCCCACAATAAATGCTGCAGATTGGAACTTTCAATAAGCCAAAGTGATCAATGTACAGTGTATAAAAAAAAAAACGCCCAGAAAATAATGCAAGAATTACTTCCCTTTAACCCTCCATGCACCCAACACCCCCCTCCCCAGCCCTTAACTGGATTTGCTTTTCTAACTCGGCCCACAATAAATGCTGCACATTGGAACTTTCAATAAGCCAAAGTGATCAATGTACAGTGTATAAAAAAAAAAAAAACGCCCAGAAAATAATGCAAGAATTACTTCCCTTTAACCCTCCATGCACCCAACACCCCCCTCCCCAGCCCTTAACTGGATTTGCTTTTCTAACTCAGCCCACAATAAATGCTGCACATTGAAACTTTCAATAAGCCAAAGTGATCAATGTACAGTGTAAAAAAAAATGCCCAGAAATTAATGTGACAAGTCGCTAAAAAAAAAGACTGAAAACTCTTTCAGTTGCTTCCTATTGCATATCTCAAACAAAGGCAACTGAAGTGTAATTTTTCCAATCTCTTCAAACCGCAACAAGAAACCCAGTTACGTTGACTATGTGCCAGTTACGCTCATGCGAAAACCTCAGAAATTAATGTGACAAGTGGCTAAAAAAAGACTGAAAACTCTCATCTATCAAACAAAGGCAACTGAAGAGTAATTTTTCTAATCTCTTCAAACCGCAACAAGAAACCCAGTTATGTTGACTTCCGTCTCATACGTGCCAGTTGCGCGCATGCGAAAACCCCAGAAAATAATGCGACAAGTGGCTAAAAAAAGACTGAAGGCTCTTTCAGTAGCAGCTGCTTCTTATTGCAGAAATCAAACAAAAGGAACTAAATTTTTAAATTCATATTTTTTTCTCCAATCTCTTTATACCATGACGACAAATCCATTTACGTTGACTACCGTCTCGTCGTAGGTGCCGGTTACGTATCCGCGAAAATGCGAAAAATCGACTTACGGAACATTTCATAGCTGACGACACCTGTTGCTTAATAGGTCAAATATAGGGAACTTAATTTCTAATATCTGCTTTTTATTTCTGCAATCTTTTTTCGCCGTGACAACAAAGCTTTTTAGGTTGTCTATTGTCTCGCAGGTGCCACTTACGTATCCGCAAAAACATGAAAGATCGACTTACGGAATATTTTATAGCAGACGACAACTGCTGCTTAAGTCAATTATAGGGATTTTTCTTTTTTCTTTTTCTCTAACTAGGGCCATTGATTTGGTTACGATGACCATCTCACCCATACGTGACCGTTACGTGCTGCGTATAAAGTCGTAAAATCAACTGGTTGCTGTTGCGGAAACTTTTTCCGATAAAAAAATCTTGTTCTTGTTTGAAGAATTTAGAAGTAGGCCATAAAGATGCAATAAGATGTAAGAATAACTAAGAATCAATTGTTTCTTTGATAGGGTAGAAAACATTGTGGGAAAAGGAGAAAATGCTGGTAACCTGCATTGTCTCCTTTCCTCAGATTATTTTTAAAAGCCTTCTTTAAAAGGCGTCATTGTGTGGTAAAAGGTTAATAATTATCCAATCAGAGAAGCATATCGGAAATCAGAGTGGATACTAGCAGCCAATCAGAGTAGACTTAAGAAATTCAACAGCCAATTAGAGAGCTTCAAAATCGCTCCAAAAGGGCGCCAAAATTTATCCATAAAAAAACAGTGAAAAAAACGGCATAAAAGTGGAATTAAAGTCTTCTTTAAAGGCTGCTGTGCAGTCCTTGCAAACTGCCATGCCTGCACCACCCACACATGCCACATTTCACTCAAAATGGGCAAACATTTAAGAAAATAGGGGCGCAGAAGACCGTTTTGCAAGAATCACTTCCCTTTAACCCTCGATGCACCCCCCCTCCCCAGCCCTTAACTGGATTTGCTTTTCTAACTCAGCCCATAAATAAATGCTGCATATTGAAACTTTCAATAAGCCAAAGTGATCAATGTACAGTGTGTATAAAAAAAAAAAAAAAAAAAAAAAAAAAAAAACGCCCAGAAAATAATGCAAGAATTACTTCCCTTTAACCCTCGATGCACCCAAGACCCCCCTCCCCAGCCCTTAACTGGATTTGCTTTTCTAACTCGGCCCACAATAAATGCTGCACATTGGAACTTTCAATAAGCCAAAGTGATCAATGTACAGTGTATAAAAAAAAAAAAGCCCAGAAAATAATGCAAGAATTACTTCCCTTTAACCCTCGATGCACCCAACACCCCTCTCCCCAGCCCTTAACTGGATTTGCTTTTCTAACTCAGCCCACAATAAATGCTGCACATTGAAACTTTCAATAAGCCAAAGTGATCAATGTACAGTGTATAAAAAAAAAAAAAAAAAAAAAAAACCCAGAAAATAATGCAAGAATTACTTCCCTTTAACCCTCCATGCACCCAACACCCCCCTCCCCAGCCCTTAACTGGATTTGCTTTACTAACTCGGCCCACAATAAATGCTGCACATTGGAACTTTCAATAAGCCAAAGTGATCAATGTACAGTGTATAAAAAAAAAAAGCCCAGAAAATAATGCAAGAATTACTTCCCTTTAACCCTCCCTGCACCCAACACCCCACTCCCCAGCCCTTAACTGGATTTGCTTTTCTAACTCAGCCCACAATAAATGCTGCACATTGAAACTTTCAATAAGCCAAAGTGATCAATGTACAGTGTAAAAAAAAATGCCCAGAAATTAATGTGACAAGTGGCTAAAAAAAAATACTGAAAACTCTTTCAGTTGCTTCCTATTGCATATCTCAAACAAAGGCAACTGAAGTGTAATTTTTCCAATCTCTTCAAACCGCAACAAGAAACCCAGTTACGTTGACTATGTGCCAGTTACGCTCATGCGAAAACCTCAGAAATTAATGTGACAAGTGGCTAAAAAAAGACTGAAAACTCTCATATATCAAACAAAGGCAACTGAAGTGTAATTTTTCTAATCTCTTCAAACCACAACAAGAAACCCAGTTACGCTGACTTCTGTCTCATACGTGACAGTTACGCGCAAGCGAAAACCCCAGAAAATAATGCGACAAGTGGCTAAAAAAAGACTGAAGGCTCTTTCAGTAGCAGCTGCTTCTTATTGCAGAAATCAAACAAAAGGAACTAAATTTTTAAATTTATATTTTTTTCTCCAATCTCTTTATACCGTGACGACAAATCCATTTACGTTGACTACCGTCTCATAGGTGCCGGTTACGTATCCGCGAAATTGCGAAAAATCGACTTACGGAACATTTCATAGCAGACGAGACCTGTTGCTTAATAGGTCAAATATAGGGAACTTAATTTCTAATATCTGCTTATTATTTCTGCAATCTTCTTTCGCAGTGACAACAAAGCTTTTTAGGTTGTCTATTGTCTCGCAGGTGCCACTTACGTATCCGCAAAAACATGAAAGATCGACTTACGGAATATTTTATAGCAGACGACAACTGCTGCTTAAGTCAATTATAGGGATTTTTCTTTTTTCTTTTTCTCTAACTAGGGCCATTGATTTGGTTACGATGACCATCTCACCCATATGTGACCGTTACGTACTGCGTATAAAGTCGTAAAATCAACTGGTTGCTGTTGCGGAAACTTTTTCCGATAAAAAACATCTTGTTCTTGTTTGAAGAATTTAGAAGTAGGCCATAAAGATGCAATAAGATGTAAGAATAACTAAGAATCAATTGTTTCTTTGATAGGGTAGAAAACATTGTGGGAAAAGGAGAAAATGCTGGTAACCTGCATTGTCTCCTTTCCTCAGATTATTTTTAAAAGCCTTCTTTAAAAGGCGTCATTGTGTGGTAAAAGGTTAATAATTATCCAATCAGAGAAGCTTAAAGGAAATCAGAATGGATACCAGCAGCCAATCAGAGTAGACTTAAGAAATTCAACAGCCAATCAGAGAGCTTCAAAATCGCTCCAAAATGGCGCCAAAATTTATCCATAAAAAAAACAGTGAAAAAAACGGCATAAAAGTGGAATTAAAGTCTTCTTTAAAGGCTGCTGTGCAGTCCTTGCAAACTGCCATGCCGGCACCACCCACATATGCCAGATTTCACTCAAAATGGGCAAACATTTAAGAAAATAGGGGCACAGAAGACCATTTTGCAAGAATTACTTCCCTTTAACCCTCGATGCACCCCCCTCCCCAGCCCTTAAGTGGATTTGCTTTTCTAACTCAGCCCATAAATAAATGCTGCATATTGAAACTTTCAATAAGCCAAAGTGATCAATGTACAGTGTGTATAAAAAAAAAAAAAAAAAAAAAAAACGCCCAGAAAATAATGCAAGAATTACTTCCCTTTAACCCTCCATGCACCCAACATCCCCCTCCCCAGCCCTTAACTGGATTTGCTTTTCTAACTCGGCCCACAATAAATGCTGCACATTGGAACTTTCAATAAGCCAAAGTGATCAATGTACAGTGTATAAAAAAAAAAAAACGCCCAGAAAATAATGCAAGAATTACTTCCCTTTAACCCTCGATGCACCCAACACCCCTCTCCCCAGCCCTTAACTGGATTTGCTTTTCTAACTCAGCCCACAATAAATGCTGCACATTGAAACTTTCAAAAAGCCAAAGTGATCAATGTACAGTGTGTATAAAAAAAAAAAACGCCATGAAAATAATGCAAGAATTACTTCCCTTTAACCCTCGATGCACCCAACACCCCCCTCCCCAGCCCTTAACTGGATTTGCTTTTCTAACTCGGCCCACAATAAATGCTGCAGATTGGAACTTTCAATAAGCCAAAGTGATCAATGTACAGTGTATAAAAAAAAAAAAGACGCCCAGAAAATAATGCAAAAATTACTTCCCTTTAACCCTCCATGCACCTAACACCCCCCTCCCCAGCCCTTAACTGGATTTGCTTTTCTAACTCAGCCCACAATAAATGCTGCACATTGAAACTTTCAATAAGCCAAAGTGATCAAGGTACAGTGTAAAAAAAAAAATGCCCAGAAATTAATGTGACAAGTGGCTAAAAAAAGACTGAAAACTCTCATATATCAAACAAAGGCAACTGAAGTGTAATTTTTCTAATCTCTTCAAACCGCAACAAGAAACCCAGTTACGTTGACTTCCGTCTCATACGTGCCAGTTACGCGCATGCGAAAACCCCAGAAAATAATGCGACAAGTGGCTAAAAAAAGACTGAGGGCTCTTTCAGTAGCAGCTGCTTCTTATTGCAGAAATCAAACAAAAGGAACTTAATTTTTAAATTTATATTTTTTTCTCCAATCTCTTTATATGTTGACGACAAATCAATTTACGTTGACTACCGTCTCGTAGGTGCCGGTTACGTATCCGCGAAAATGCGAAAAATCGACTTACGGAACATTTCATAGCAGACGACACCTGTTGCTTAATAGTTCACATATAGGGAACTTAATTTCTAATATCTGCTTTTTTTTTTCTGCAATCTTTTTTCGCCGTGACAACAAAGCTTTTTAGGTTGTCTATTGTCTCGCAGGTGCCACTTACATATCCGCAAAAACATGAAAGATCGACTTACGGAATATTTTATAGCAGACGACAACTGCTGCTTAAGTGAATTATAGGGATTTTTCTTTTTTCTCTTTCTCTAACTAGGGCCATTGATTTGGTTACGATGACCATCTCACCCATACGTGACCGTTACGTGCTGCGTATAAAGTCGTAAAATCAACTGATTGCTGTTGCGGAAACTTTTTCCGATAAAAAAATCTTGTTCTTGTTTGAAGAATTTAGAAGTAGGCCATAAAGATGCAATAAGATGTAAGAATAACTAAGAATCAATTGTTTCTTTGATAGGGTAGAAAACATTGTGGGAAAAGGAGAAAATGCTGGTAACCTGCATTGTCTCCTTTCCTCAGATTATTTTTAAAAGCCTTCTTTAAAAGGCGTCATTGTGTGGTAAAAGGTTAATAATTATGCAATCAGAGAAGCTTTATGGAAATCAGAGTGGATACTAGCAGCCAATCAGAGTAGACTTAAGAAATTCAACAGCCAATCAGAGAGCTTCAAAATCGCTCCAAAATGGCGCCAAAATTTATCCATAAAAAAACAGTGAAAAAAACGGCATAAAAGTGGAATTAAAGTCTTCTTTAAAGGCTGCTGTGCAGTTCTTTCAAACTGCCATGCCTGCACCACCCACACATGCCAGATTTCACTCAAAATGGGCAAACATTTAAGAAAATAGGGGCGCAGAAGACCGTTTTGCAAGAATTACTTCCCTTCAACTCTCGATGCACCCAACACCCCCCCTCCCCAGCCCTTAACTGGATTTCCTTTTCTAACTCGGCCCACAATAAATGCTGCACATTGGAACTTTCAATAAGCCAAAGTGATCAATGTACAGTGTATAAAAAAAAAAACTCCCAGAAAATAATGCAAGAATTACTTCCCTTTAACCCTCTATGCACCCAAGACCCCCCTCCCCAGCCCTTAACTGGATTTGCTTTTCTAACTCAGCCCACAATAAATGCTGCACATTGGAACTTTCAATAAACCAAAGTGATCAATGTACAGTGTGTATAAAAAAAAGAAAAAAAACGCCCAGAAAATGATGCAAGAATTACTTCCCTTTAACCCTCGATGCACCCAACACCCCCGTCCCCAGCTCTTAACTGGATTTGCTTTTCTAACTCAGCCCATTAATAAATGCTGCATATTGAAACTTTCAATAAGCCAAAGTAATCAAAGTACAGTGTGTATAAAAAAAAAAAAAAAAAAACGCCCAGAAAATAATGCAAGAATTACTTCCCTTTAACCCTCGATGCACCCAACACCCCCCTTCCCAGCCCTTAACTGGATTTGCTTTACTAACTCGGCCCACAATAAATGCTGCACATTGGAACTTTCAATAAGCCAAAGTGATCAATGTACAGTGTATAAAAAAAAAAAAAAAACGCCCAGAAAATAATGCAAGAATTACTTCCCTTTAACCCTCGATGCACCCAACACCCCCCTCCCCAGCCCTTAACTGGATTTGCTTTTCTAACTCAGCCCACAATAAATGCTGCACATTGAAACTTTCAATAAGCCAAAGTGATCAATGTACAGTGTAAAAAAAAATGCCCAGAAATTAATGTGACAAGTGGCTAAAAAAAAGACTGAAAACTCTTTCAGTTGCTTCCTATTGCATATCTCAAACAAAGGCAACTGAAGTGTAATTTTTCCAATCTCTTCAAACAGCAACTAGAAACCCAGTTACGTTGACTATGTGCCAGTTACGCTCATGCGAAAACCTCAGAAATTAATGTGACAAGTGGCTAAAAAAAGACTGAAAACTCTCATATATCAAACAAAGGCAACTGAAGTGTAATTTTTCTAATCTCTTCAAACCGCAACAAGAAGTCCAATTATGTGAATTCCGTCTCATACGTGCCAGTTACGCGCATGCGAAAACCCCAGAAAATAATGCGACAAGAGGCTCTTTCAGTAGCAGCTGCTTCTTATTGCAGAAATCAAACAAAAGGAACTAAATTTTTAAATTTATATTTTTTTCTCCAATCTCTTTATACCGTGACGACAAATCTATTTACGTTCACTACCGTCTCGTCGTAGGTGCCGGTTACGTATCCGCGAAAATGCGAAAAATCGACTTACGGAACATTTCATAGCAGACAACACCTGTTGCTTAATAGGTCAAATATAGGGAACTTAATTTCTAATATCTGCTTTTTATTTCTGCAATCTTTTTTCGCCGTGACAACAAAGCTTTTTAGGTTGTCTATTGTCTCGCAGGTGCCACTTACGTATCCGTAAAAACATGAAAGATCGACTTACGGAATATTTTATAGCAGACGACAACTGCTGCTTAAGTCAATTATAGGGATTTTTCTTTTTTCTTTTTCTCTAACTAGGGCCATTGATTTGGTTACGATGACCATCTCACCCATACGTGACCGTTACGTGCTGCGTATAAAGTCGTAAAATCAACTGGTTGCTGTTGCGGAAACTTTTTCCGATAAAAAAAATCTTGTTCTTGTTTGAAGAATTTAGAAGTAGGCCATAAAGATGCAATAAGATGTAAGAATAACTAAGAATCAATTGTTTCTTTGATAGGGTAGAAAACATTGTGGGAAAAGGAGAAAATGCTGGTAACCTGCATTGTCTCCTTTCCTCAGATTATTTTTAAAAGCCTTCTTTAAAAGGCGTCATTGTGTGGTAAAAGGTTAATAATTATCCAATCAGAGAAGCTTTAAGGAAATCAGAATGGATACCAGCAGCCAATCAGAGTAGACTTAAGAAATTCAACAGCCAATCAGAGAGCTTCAAAATCGCTCCAAAATGGCGCCAAAATTTATCCATAAAAAAACAGTGAAAAAAACGGCATAAAAGTGGAATTAAAGTCTTCTTTAAAGGCTGCTGTGCAGTCCTTGCAAACTGCCATGCCTGCACCACCCACACATGCCAGATTTCACTCAAAATGGGCAAACATTTAAGAAAATAGGGGCGCAGAAGACCGTTTTGCAAGAATTACTTCCCTTTAACCCTCGATGCACCCCCCTCCCCAGCTCTTAACTGGATTTGCTTTTCTAACTCAGCCCATTAATAAATGCTGCATATTGAAACTTTCAATAAGCCAAAGTAATCAAAGTACAGTGTGTATAAAGAAAAAAAAACCAAAAACGCCCAGAAAATAATGCAAGAATTACTTCCCTTTAACCCTCGATACACCCAAACCCCCCCTCCCCAGCCCTTAACTGGATTTGCTTGTCTAACTCAGCCCATAAATAAATGCTGCATATTGAAACTTTCAAAAAGCCAAAGTGATCAATGTACAGAGTGTATTAAAAAAAAAAAAAAACTCCCAGAAAATAATGCAAGAATTACTTCCCTTTAACCCTCGATTCACCCAACACCCCCCTCCCCAGCCCTTAACTGGATTTGCTTTTCTAACTCGGCCCACAATAAATGCTGCATATTTGGAACTTTCAATAAGTCAAAGTGATCAATGTACAGTGTATAAAAAAAAAAAAACGCCCAGAAAACAATGCAAGAATTACTTCCCTTTAACCCTCGATGCACCCAACAACCCCCTCCCCAGCCCTTAACTGGATTTGCTTTTCTAACTCGGCCCACAATAAATGCTGCACATTGAAACTTTCAATAAGCCAAAGTGATCAATGTACAGTGTAAAAAAAAATGCCCAGAAATTAATGTGACAAGTGGCTAAAAAAAAAGACTGAAAACTCTTTCAGTTGCTTCCTATTGCATATCTCAAACAAAGGCAACTGAAGT
The DNA here is from genome assembly GCA_943736015.1 of Tridacna crocea. NCBI lineage: Eukaryota > Metazoa > Mollusca > Bivalvia > Cardiida > Cardiidae > Tridacna > Tridacna crocea. The sequence continues at coordinate 9,571,887 of OX031072.1, read as the reverse complement.
GTAATTTTTCCAATCTCTTCAAACTGCAACAAGAAACCCAGTTACGTTGACTATGTGCCAGTTATGCTCATGCGAAAACCTAAGAAATTAATGTGACAAGTGGCTAATAAAAGACTGAAAACTCTCATATATCAAACAAAGGCAACTGAAGAGTAATTTTTCTAATCTCTTCAAACCGCAACAAGAAACCCAGTTACGTTGACTTCCGTCTCATACGTGCCAGTTACGCGGTTGCAAAAACCCCAGAAAATAATGCGACTAGTGGATAAAAAAAGACTGAAGGCTCTTTCAGTAGCAGCTGCTTCTTATTGCAGAAATCAAACAAAAAGGAACTAAATTTTTAAATTTATATTTTTTTCTCCAATCTCTTTATACCGAGACGACAAATCCATTTACGTTGAGTACCGTCTCGTAGATGCCGGTTACCTATCCGCGAAAATGCGAAAAATCGACTTACGGAACATTTCATAGCAGACGACACCTGTTGCTTAATAGGTCAAATATAGGGAACTTAATTTCTAATATCTGCTTTTTATTTCTGCAATCTTTTTTCGCCGTGACAACAAAGCTTTTTAGGTTGTCTATTGTCTCGCAGGTGCCACTTACGTATCCACAAAAACATGAAAGATCGACTTACGGAATATTTTATAGCAGACGACAACTGCTGCTTAAGTCAATTATAGGGATTTTTCTTTTTTCTTTTTCTCTAACTAGGGCCATTGATTTGGTTACGATGACCATCTCACCCATACGTGACCGTTACGTGCTGCGTATAAAGTCGTAAAATCAACTGGTTGCTGTTGCGGAAACTTTTTCCGATAAAAAAAAATCTTGTTCTTGTTTGAAGAATTTAGAAGTAGGCCATAAAGATGCAATAAGATGTAAGAATAACTAAGAATCAATTGTTTCTTTGATAGGGTAGAAAACATTGTGGGAAAAGGAGAAAATGCTGGTAACCTGCATTGTCTCCTTTCCTCAGATTATTTTTAAAAGCCTTCTTTAAAAGGCGTCATTGTGTGGTAAAAGGTTAATAATTATCCAATCAGAGAAGCTTTAAGGAAATCAGAATGGATACCAGCAGCCAATCAGAGTAGACTTAAGAAATTCAACAGCCAATCAGAGAGCTTCAAAATCGCTCCAAAATGGCGCCAAAATTTATCCATAAAAAAACAGTGAAAAAAACGGCATAAAAGTGGAATTAAAGTCTTCTTTAAAGGCTGCTGCGCAGTCCTTGCAAACTGCCATGCCTGCACCACCCACACATGCCAGATTTCACTCAAAATGGGCAAACATTTAAGAAAATAGGGGCACAGAAGACCGTTTTGCAAGAATTACTTCCCTTTAACCCTCGATGCACCCCCCCTCCCCAGCTCTTAACTGGATTTGCTTTTCTAACTCAGCCCATAAATAAATGCTGCATATTGAAACTTTCAATAAGCCAAAGTAATCAAAGTACAGTGTGTATAAAAAAAAAAAAAAAAAAAAACGCCCAGAAAATAATGCAAAAATTACTTCCCTTTAACCCTCGATGCACCCAACACCCCCCTCCCCAGCCCTTAACTGGATTTGCTTTACTAACTCGGCCCACAATAAATGCTGCACATTGGAACTTTCAATAAGCCAAAGTGATCAATGTACAGTGTATAAAAAAAAAAAAAACGCCCAGAAAATAATGCAAGAATTACTTCCCTTTAACCCTCGATGCACCCAACACCCCCCTCCCCAGCCCTTAACTGGATTTGCTTTTCTAACTCAGCCCACAATAAATGCTGCACATTGAAACTTTCAATAAGCCAAAGTGATCAATGTACAGTGTAAAAAAAAATGCCCAGAAATTAATGTGACAAGTGGCTAAAAAAAAGACTGAAAACTCTTTCAGTTGCTTCCTATTGCATATCTCAAACAAAGGCAACTGAAGTGTAATTTTTCCAATCTCTTCAAACCGCAACAAGAAACCCAGTTACGTTGACTATGTGCCAGTTACGCTCATGCGAAAACCTCAGAAATTAATGTGACAAGTGGCTAAAAAAAGACTGAAAACTCTCATATATCAAACAAAGGCAACTGAAGTGTAATTTTTCTAATCTCTTCAAACCGCAACAAGAAGTCCAATTATGTGAATTCCGTCTCATACGTGCCAGTTACGCACATGCGAAAACCCCAGAAAATAATGCGACAAGAGGCTTAAAAAAGACTGAAGGCTCTTTCAGTAGCAGCTGCTTCTTATTGCAGAAATCAAACAAAAGGAACTAAATTTTTAAATTTATATTTTTTTTTCCAATCTCTTTATACCGTGACGACAAATCCATTTACGTTGACTACCGTCTCGTCGTAGATGCCGGTTACGTATCCGCGAAAATGCGAAAAATCGACTTACGGAACATTTCACAGCAGACGACACCTGTTGCTTAATAGGTCAAATATAGGGAACTTAATTTCTAATATCTGCTTTTTATTTCTGCAATCTTTTTTCGCCGTGACAACAAAGCTTTTTAGGTTGTCTATTGTCTCGCAGGTGCAACTTACGTATCCGCAAAAACATGAAAGATCGACAACTGCTGCTTAAGTCAATTATAGGGATTTTTCTTTTTTCTTTTTCTCTAACTAGGGCCATTGATTTGGTTACAATGACCATCTCACCCATACGTGACCGTTACGTGCTGCGTATAAAGTCGTAAAATCAACTGGTTGCTGTTGCTGAAACTTTTTCAGATAAAAAAATCTTGTTCTTGTTTGAAGAATTTAGAAGTAGGCCATAAAGATGCGATAAGATGTAAGAATAACTAAGAATCAATTGTTTCTTTGATAGGGTAGAAAACATTGTGGGAAAAGGAGAAAATGCTGGTAACCTGCATTGTGTCCTTTCCTCAGATTATTTTTAAAAGCCTTCTTTAAAAGGCGTCATTGTGTGGTAAAAGGTTAATAATTATCCAATCAGAGAAGCTTTAAGGAAATCAGAATGGATACCAGCAGCCAATCAGAGTAGACTTAAGAAATTCAACAGCCAATCAGAGAGCTTCAAAATCGCTCCAAAATGGCGCCAAAATTTATCCATAAAAAAACAGTGAAAAAAACGGCATAAAAGTGGAATTAAAGTCTTCTTTAAAGGCTGCTGTGCAGTCCTTGCAAACTGCCATGCCTGCACCACCCACACATGCCACATTTCACTCAAAATGGGCAAACATTTAAGAAAATAGGGGCACAGAAGACCGTTTTGCAAGAATTACTTCCCTTTAACCCTCGATGCACCCCCCCTCCCCAGCCCTTAACTGGATTTGCTTTTCTAACTCAGCCCATGAATAAATGCTGCATATTGAAACTTTCAATAAGACAATGTGATCAATGTACAGTGTGTATAAAAAAAAAAAAAAAAAAAAAAAAAAAAGGCCCAGAAAATAATGCAAGAGTTACTTCCCTTTAACCCTCGATGCACCCAACACCCCCCTCCCCAGCCCTTAACTGGATTTGCTTCTCTAACTCGGCCCACAATAAATGCTGCATATTGGAACTTTCAATAAGCCAAAGTGATCAATGTACAGTGTGTATAAAAAAAAGAAAGAAAAAACGCCCAGAAAATAATGCAAGAATTACTTCCCTTTAACCCTCGATACACCAAAAACCCCCCTCCCCAGCCCTTAACTGGATTTGCTTTTCTAACTCAGCCCATAAATAAATGCTGCATATTGAAACTTTCAATAAGCCAAAGTGATCAATGTACAGTGTGTATAAAAAAAAAAAAAGCCAAGAAAATAATGCAAGAATTACTTCCCTTTAACCCTCGATGCACCCAACACCCCCCTCCCCAGCCCTTAACTGGATTTGCTTTTCTAACTCGGCCCACAATAAATGCTGCACATTGGAACTTTCAATAAGCCAAAGTGATCAATGTACAGTGTATAAAAAAAAAAGACGCCCAGAAAATAATGCAAAAATTACTTCCCTTTAACCCTCCATGCACCCAACACCCCCCTCCCCAGCCCTTAACTGGATTTGCTTTTCTAACTCAGCCCACAATAAATGCTGCACATTGAAACTTTCAAAAAGCCAAAGTGATCAATGTACAGTGTAAAAAAAAATGCGCAGAAATTAATGTGACAAGTGTCTAAAAAAAGACTGAAAACTCTTTCAGTTGGTTCCTGTTGCATATCTCAAACAAAGGCAACTGAAGTGTAACTTTTCCAATCTCTTCAAACCGCAACAAGAAACCCAGTTACGTTGACTATGTCCCAGTTACGCTCATGCGAAAACCTCAGAAATTAATGTGACAAGTGGCTAAAAAAAGACTGAAAACTCTCATATATCAAACAAAGGCAACTGAAGTGTAATTTTTCTAATCTCTTCAAACCGCAACAAGAAACCCAGTTACGTTGACTTCCGTCTCATATGTGCCAGTTACGCGCATGTGAAAACCCCAGAAAATAATGCGACAAGTGGCTAAAAAAAGACTGAAGGCTCTTTCAGTAGCAGCTGCTTCTTATTGCAGAAATCAAACAAAAGGAACTAAATTTTTAAATTCATATTTTTTTCTCCAATCTCTTTATACCGTGACGACAAATCCATTTATGTTGACTACCGTCTCGTAGGTGCCGGTTACGTATCCGCGAAAATGCGAAAAATCGACTTACGGAACATTTCATAGCAGATGACACCTGTTGCTTAATAGGTCAAATATAGGGAACTTAATTTCTAATATCTGCTTTTTATTTCTGCAATCTTTTTTTGCCGTGACAACAAAGCTTTTTAGGTTGTCTATTGTCTCGCAGGTGCCACTTACGTATCCGCAAAAACATGAAAGATCGACTTACGGAATATTTTATAGCAGACGACAACTGTTGCTTAAGTCAATTATAGGGACTTTTCTTTTTTCTTTTTCTCTAACTAGGGCCATTGATTTGGTTACAATGACCATCTCACCCATACGTGACCGTTACGTGCTGCGTATAAAGTCGTAAAATCAACTGGTTGCTGTTGCGGAAACTTTTTCCGATAAAAAAATCTTGTTCTTGTTTGAAGAATTTAGAAGTAGGCCATAAAGATGCAATAAGATGTAAGAATAACTAAGAATCAATTGTTTCTTTGATAGGGTAGAAAACATTGTGGGAAAAGGAGAAAATGCTGGTAACCTGCATTGTGTCCTTTCCTCAGATTATTTTTAAAAGCCTTCTTTAAAAGGCGTCATTGTGTGGTAAAAGGTTAATAATTATCCAATCAGAGAAGCTTTAAGGAAATCAGAATGGATACCAGCAGCCAATCAGAGTAGACTTAAGAAATTCAACAGCCAATCAGAGAGCTTCAAAATCGCTCCAAAATGGCGCCAAAATTTATCCATAAAAAAACAGTGAAAAAAACGGCATAAAAGTGGAATTAAAGTCTTCTTTAAAGGCTGCTGTGCAGTCCTTGCAAACTGCCATGCCTGCACCACCCACACATGCCAGATTTCACTCAAAATGGGCAAACATTTAAGAAAATAGGGGCGCAGAAGACCATTTTGCAAGAATTAATTCCCTTTAACCCTCGATGCACCCCCCCTCCCCAGCTCTTAACTGGATTTGCTTTTCTAACTCAGCCCATTAATAAATGCTGCATATTGAAACTTTCAATAAGCCAAAGTAATCAAAGTACAGTGTGTATAAAAAAAAAAAAAAAAAAACGCCCAGAAAATAATGCAAGAATTACTTCCCTTTAACCCTCGATACACCCAAAACCCCCCTCCCCAGCCCTTAACTGGATTTGCTTTTCTAACTCAGCCCATAAATAAATGCTGCATATTGAAACTTTCAATAAGCCAAAGTGATCAATGTACAGTGTGTATAAAAAAAAAAAAAAAACTCCCAGAAAATAATGCAAGAATTACTTCCCTTTAACCCTCGATTCACCCAACACCCCCCTCCCCAGCCCTTAACTGGATTTGCTTTTCTAACTCGGCCCACAATAAATGCTGCACATTGGAACTTTCAATAAGCCAAAGTGATCAATGTACAGTGTATAAAAAAAAAAAAAAAAACGCCCAGAAAACAATGCAAGAATTACTTCCCTTTAACCCTCGATGCACCCAACAACCCCCTCTCCAGCCCTTAACTGGATTTGCTTTTCTAACTCGGCCCACAATAAATGCTGCACATTGAAACTTTCAATAAGCCAAAGTGATCAATGTACAGTGTAAAAAAAAATGCCCAGAAATTAATGTGACAAGTGGCTAAAAAAAAAGACTGAAAACTCTTTCAGTTGCTTCCTATTGCATATCTCAAACAAAGGCAACTGAAGTGTAATTTTTCCAATCTCTTCAAACTGCAACAAGAAACCCAGTTACGTTGACTATGTGCCAGTTACGCTCATGCGAAAACCTCAGAAATTAATGTGACAAGTGGCTAATAAAAGACTGAAAACTCTCATATATCAAACAAAGGCAACTGAAGAGTAATTTTTCTAATCTCTTCAAACCGCAACAAGAAACCCAGTTACGTTGACTTCCGTCTCATACGTGCCAGTTACGCGCATGCGAAAACCCCAGAAAATAATGCGACAAGTGGCTAAAAAAAGACTGAAGGCTCTTTCAGTAGCAGCTGCTTCTTATTGCAGTAATCAAACAAAAGGAACTAAATTTTTAAATTTATATTTTTTTCTCCAATCTCTTTATACCGTGACGACAAATCCATTTACGTTGACTACCGTCTCGTAGGTGCCGGTTACCTATCCGCGAAAATGCGAAAAATCGACTTACGGAACATTTCATAGCAGACGACACCTGTTGCTTAATAGGTCAAATATAGGGAACTTAATTTCTAATATCTGCTTTTTATTTCTGCAATCTTTTTTCGCCGTGACAACAAAGCTTTTTAGGTTGTCTATTGTCTCGCAGGTGCCGCTTACGTATCCGCAAAAACATGAAAGATCGACTTACGGAATATTTTATAGCAGACGACAACTGCTGCTTAAGTCAATTATAGGGACTTTTCTTTTTTCTTTTTCTCTAACTAGGGCCATTGATTTGGTTACGATGACCATCTCACCCATACGTGACCGTTACGTGCTGCGTATAAAGTCGTAAAATCAACTGGTTCCTGTTGCGGAAACTTTTTCCGATAAAGAAATCTTGTTCTTGTTTGAAGAATTTAGAAGTAGGCCATAAAGATGCAATAAGATGTAAGAATAACTAAGAATCAATTGTTTCTTTGATAGGGTAGAAAACATTGTGGGAAAAGGAGAAAATGCTGGTAACCTGCATTGTCTCCTTTCCTCAGATTATTTTTAAAAGCCTTCTTTAAAAGGCGTCATTGTGTGGTAAAAGGTTAATAATTATCCAATCAGAGAAGCTTTAAGGAAATCAGAATGGATACCAGCAGCCAATCAGAGTAGACTTAAGAAATTCAACAGCCAATCAGAGAGCTTCAAAATCGCTCCAAAATAGCGCCAAAATTTATCCATAAAAAAACAGTGAAAAAAACGGCATAAAAGTGGAATTAAAGTCTTCTTTAAAGGCTGCTGTGCAGTCCTTGCAAACTGCCATGCCTGCACCACCCACACATGCCAGATTTCACTCAAAATGGGCAAACATTTAAGAAAATAGGGGCGCAGAAGACCGTTTTGCAAGAATTACTTCCCTTTAACCCTCGATGCACCCCCCTCCCCAGCCCTTAAGTGGATTTGCTTTTCTAACTCAGCCCATAAATAAATGCTGCACATTGGAACTTTCAATAAGCTAAAGTGATCAATGTACAGTGTATAAAAAAAAAAAAAAAACGCCCAGAAAATAATGCAAGAATTACTTCCCTTTAACCCTCCATGCACCCAACACCCCCCTCCCGAGCCCTTAACTGGATTTGCTTTTCTAACTCAGCCCACAATAAATGCTGCATATTGAAACTTTCAATAAGCCAAAGTGATCAATGTACAGTGTGTATAAAAAAAAAAAAAAACCGCCTAGAAAATAATGCAAGAATTACTTCCCTTTAACCCTCCATGCACCCAACACCCCCCTCCCCAGCCCGTAACTGGATTTGCTTTTCTAACTCGGCCCACAATAAATGCTGCACATTGGAACTTTCAATAAGCCAAAGTGATCAATGTACAGTTTAAAAAAAAATGCCCAGAAATTAATGTGACAAGTGGCTAAAAAAAGACTGAAAACTCTTTCAATTGTTTCCTTTGCATATCTCAAACAAAGGCAACAGAAGTGTAATTTTTCCAATCTCTTCAAACCGCAACAAGAAACCCATTTACGTTGACTATGTGCCAGTTACGCTCATGCGAAAACCTCAGAAATTAATGTGACAAGTGGCTAAAAAAAGACTGAAAACTCTCATATATCAAACAAAGGCAACTGAAGTGTAATTTTTCTAATCTCTTCAAACCGCAACAAGAAACCCAGTTACGTTGACTTCCGTCTCATACGTGCCAGTTACGCGCATGCGAAAACCCCAGAAAATAATGCGACAAGTGGCTAAAAAAAGACTGAAGGCTCTTTCAGTAGCAGCTGCTTCTTATTGCAGAAATCAAACAAAAGGAACTAAATTTTTAAATTTATATTTTTTTCTCCAATCTCTTTATACCGTGACGACAAATCCATTTACGTTGACTACCGTCTCGTAGGTGCCAGTTACGTATCCGCGAAAATGCGAAAAATCGACTTACGGAACATTTCATAGCAGACGACACCTGTTGCTGAATAGGTCAAATATAGGGAACTTAATTTCTAATATCTGCTTTTTATTTCTGCAATCTTTTTTCGCCGTGACAACAAAGCTTTTTAGGTTGTCTATTGTCTCGCAGGTGCCACTTACGTATCCGCAAAAACATGAAAGATCGACTTACGGAATATTTTATAGCAGACAACAACTGCTGCTTAAGACAATTATAGGGATTTTTCTTTTTTCTTTTTCTCTAACTAGGGCCATTGATTTGGTTACGATGACCATCTCACCCATACGTGACCGTTACGTGCTGCGTATAAAGTCATAAAATCAACTGGTTGCTGTTGCGGAAACTTTTTCCGATAAAAAAATCTTGTTCTTGTTTGAAAAATTTAGAAGTAGGCCATAAAGATGCAATAAGATGTAAGAATAACTAAGAATGAATTGTTTCTTTGATAGGGTAGAAAACATTGGCATCATTGTGTGGTAAAAGGTTAATAATTATCCAATCAGAGAAGCTTTAAGGAAATCAGAATGGATACCAGCAGCCAATCAGAGTAGACTTAAGAAATTCAACAGCCAATCAGAGAGCTTCAAAATCGCTCCAAAATGGCGCCAAAATTTACCCATTAAAAAAACAGTGAAAAGAACGGCATAAAAGTGGAATTAAAGTCTTCTTTAAAGGCTGCTGTGCAGTCCTTGCAAACTGCCATGCCTGCACCACCCACACATGCCAGATTTCACTCAAAATGGGCAAACATTTAAGAAAATAGGGGCGCAGAAGACCGTTTTGCAAGAATTACTTCCCTTTAACCCTCGATGCACCCCTCCTCCCCAGCCCTTAACTGGATTTGCTTTTCTAACTCAGCCCATAAACAAATGCTGCATATTGAAACTTTCAATAAGCCAAAGTGATCAATGTACAGTTTGTATAAAAAAAAACAAAAAAAAAAACGCCCAGAAAATAATGCAAGAATTACTTCCCTTTAACCCTCGATGCACCCAACACCCCCCTCCCCAGCCCTTAACTGGATTTGCTTTTCTAACTCGGCCCACAATAAATGCTGCACATTGGAACTTTCAATAAGCCAAAGTGATCAATGTACAGTGTATAAAAGAAAAAAAACGCCCAGAAAATAATGCAAGAATTACTTCCCTTTAACCCTCCATGCACCCAACACCCCCCTCCCCAGCCCTTAACTGGATTTGCTTTTCTAACTCAGCCCACAATAAATGCTGCACATTGAAACTTTCAATAAGCCAAAGTGATCAATGTACAGTGTAAAAAAAAAAGCCCAGAAATTAATGTGACAAGTGGCTAAAAAAACACTGAAAACTCTTTTAGTTGCTTCCTATTGCATATCTCAAACAAAGGCAACTGAAGTGTAATTTTTCCAATCTCTTCAAACCGCAACAAGAAAGCCAGTTACGTTGACTATGTGCCAGTTACGCTCATGCAAAAAACCTCAGAAATTAATGTGACAAGTGGCTAAAAAAAGACTGAAAACTCTCATATATCAAACAAAGGCAACTGAAGTGTAATTTTTCTAATCTCTTCAAACCGCAACAAGAAACCCAGTTACGTTGACTTCCGTCTCATACGTGCCAGTTATGCGCATGCGAAAACCCCAGAAAATAATGCGACAAGTGGCTAAAAAAAGACTGAAGGCTCTTTCAGTAGCAGCTGCTTCTTATTGCAGAAATCAAACAAAAGGAACTAAATTTTAAAATTTATATTTTTTTCTCCAATCTCTTTATACCGTGACGACAAATCCATTTACGTTGACTACCGTCTCATAGGTGCCGGTTATGTATCTGCGAAAATAAGAAAAATCGACTTACGGAACATTTCACAGCAGATTACACCTGTTGCTTAATAGGTCAAATATAGGGAACTTAATTTCTAATATCTGCTTTTTATTTCTGCAATCTTTTTTCGCCGTGACAACAAAGCTTTTTAGGTTATCTATTGTCTCGCAGGTGCGAATTTCGTACCCGCAAAAACATGAAAGATCGACTTATGGAATATTTTATAGCAGATGACAACTGCTGCTTAAGTCAATTATAGGGATTTTTCTTTTTTCTTTTTCTCTAACTAGGGCCATTAATTTGGTTACGATGACCATCTCACCCATACGTGACCGTTACGTGCTGCGTATAAAGTCGTAAAAATCAACTGGTTGCTGTTGCGGAAACTTTTTCCGATAAAAAAATCTTGTTCTTGTTTGAAGAATTTAGAAGTAGGCCATAAAGATGCAATAAGATGTAAGAATAACTAAGAATCAATTGTTTCTTTGATAGGGTAGAAAACATTGGCGTCATTGTGTGGTAAAAGGTTAATAATTATCCAATCAGAGAAGCTTTAAGGAAATCAGAATGGATACCAGCAGCCAATCAGAGTAGACTTAAGAAATTCAACAGCCAATCAGAGAGCTTCAAAATCGCTCCAAAATGGCGCCAAAATTTATCCATAAAAAAACAGTGAAAAAAACGGCATAAAAGTGGAATTAAAGTCTTCTTTAAAGGCTGCTGTGCAGTCCTTGCAAACTGCCATGCCTGCACCACCCACACATGCCAGATTTCACTCAAAATGGGCAAACATTTAAGAAAATAGGGGCGCAGAAGACCGTTTTGCAAGAATTACTTCCCTTTAACCCTCGATGCACCCCCTCTCCCCAGCCCTTAACTGGATTTGCTTTTCTAACTCAGCCCATAAATAAATGCTGCATATTGAAACTTTCAATAAGCCAAAGTGATCAATGTACAGTGAGTATAAAAAAAAAAAAAAAAAACGCCCAGAAAGTAATGCAAGAATTACTTCCCTTTAACCCTCGATGCACCAAACATCCCCCTCCCCAGCCCTTAACTGGATTTGCTTTTCTAACTCGGCCCACAATAAATGCTGCACATTGGAACTTTCAATAAGCCAAAGTGATCAATGTACAGTGTATAAAAAAAAAAAACGCCCAGAAAATAATGCAAGAATTACTTCCCTTTAACCCTCCATGCACCCAACACCCCCCTCCCCAGCCCTTAACTGGATTTGCTTTTCTAACTCAGCCCACGATAAATGCTGCACATTGAAACTTTCAATAAGCCAAAGTGATCAATGTACAGTGTAAAAAAAAAATGCCCAGAAATTAATGTGACAAGTGGCTAAAAAAAGACTGAAAACTCTTTCAGTTGCTTCCTATTGCATATCTCAAACAAAGGCAACTGAAGTGTAATTTTTCCAATCTCTTCAAACTGCAACAAGAAACCCAGTTACGTTGACTATGTGCCAGTTACGCTCATGCGAAAACCTCAGAAATTAATGTGACAAGTGGCTAAAATAAGACTGAAAACTCTCATATATCAAACAAAGGCAACTGAAGTGTAATTTTTCTAATCTCTTCAAACCGCAACAAGAAATCCAGTTACATTGACTTCCATCTCATACGTGCCAGTTACGCGCATGCGAAAACCCCAGAAAATAATGCGACAAGTGGCTAAAAAAAGACTGAAGGCTCTTTCAGTAGCAGCTGCTTCTTATTGCAGAAATCAAACAAAAGGAACTAAATTTTTAAATTTATATTTTTTTCTCCAATCTCTTTATACCGTGACGACAAATCCATTTACGTTGACTACCGTCTCGTAGGTGCCGGTTACGTATCCGAGAAAATGCGAAAAATCGACTTACGGAACATTTCATAGCAGACGACACCTGTTGCTTAATAGGTCAAATATAGGGAACTTAATTTCTAATATCTGCTTTTTATTTCTGCAATCTTTTTTCGCCGTGACAACAAGGCTTTTTAGGTTGTCTATTCTCTCGCAGGTGCCACTTACGTATCCGCAAAAACATGAAAGATTGACTTACGGAATATTTTATAGCAGACGACAACTGCTGCTTAAGTCAATTATAGGGATTTTTATTTTTTCTTTTTCTCTAACTAGGGCCATTGATTTGGTTACGATGACCATCTCGCCCATACGTGACCGTTACGTGCTGCATATAAAGTCGTAAAATCAACTGGTTGCTGTTGTGGAAACTTTTTCCGATAAAAAGACCTTGTTCTTGTTTGAAGAATTTAGAAGTAGGCCATAAAGATTCAATAAGATGTAAGAATAACTAAGAATCAATTGTTTCTTTGATAGGGTAGAAAACATTGTGGGAAAAGGAGAAAATGCTGGTAACCTGCATTGTCTCCTTTCCTCAGATTATTTTTAAAAGCCTTCTTTAAAAGGCATCATTGTGTGGTAAAAGGTTAATAATTATCCAATCAGAGAAGCTTTAAGGAAATCAGAATGGATACCAGCAGCCAATCAGAGTAGACTTAAGAAATTCAACAGCCAATCAGAGAGCTTCAAAATTGCTCCAAAATGGCGCCAAAATTTATCCATAAAAAAAACAGTGAAAAAAACGGCATAAAAGTTGAATTAAAGTCTTCTTTAAAGGCTGCTGTGCAGTCCTTGCAAACTGCCATGCCTGCACCACCCACACATGCCAGATTTCACTCAAAATGGGCAAACATTTAAGAAAATAGGGGCGCAGAAGACCGTTTTGCAAGAATTACTTCCCTTTAACCCTCGATGCACCCCCCCTCCCCAGCCCTTAACTGGATTTGCTTTTCTAACTCAGCCCATAAATAAATGCTGCATATTGAAACTTTCAATAAGCCAAAGTGATCAATGTACAGTGTGTATAAAAAAAAAACAAAAAAAAAACGCCGAGAAAATAATGCAAGAATTACTTCCCTTTAACCCTCGATGCACCCAACACCCCCCTCCCCAGCCCTTAACTGGATTTGCTTTTCTAACTCGGCCCACAATAAATACTGCACATTGGAACTTTCAATAAGCCAAAGTGATCAATGTACAGTGTATAAAAAAAAAAAACGCCCAGAAAATAATGCAAGAATTACTTCCCTTTAACCCTCCATGCACCCAACACCCCCCTCCCCAGCCCTTAACTGGATTTGCTTTTCTAACTCAGCCCACAATAAATGCTGCACATTGAAACTTTCAATAAGCCAAAGTGATCAATGTACAGTGTAAAAAAAAATGCCCAGAAATTAATGTGACAAGTGGCTAAAAAAAGACTGAAAACTCTTTCAGTTGCTTCCTATTGCATATCTCAAACAAAGGCAACTGAAGTGTAATTTTTCCAATCTCTTCAAACCGCAACAAGAAACCCAGTTACGTTGACTATGTGCCAGTTACGCTCATGCGAAAACCTCAGAAATTAATGTGACAAGTGGCTAAAAACAGACTGAAAACTCTCATATATCAAACAAAGGCAACTGAAGTGTAATTTTTCTAATCTCTTCAAACCGCAACAAGAAACCCAGTTATGTTGACTTCCGTCTCATACGTGCCAGTTAAGCGCATGCGAAAACCCCAGAAAATAATGCGACAAGTGGCTAAAAAAAGACTGAAGGCTCTTTCAGTAGCAGCTGCTTCTTATTGCAGAAATCAAACAAAAGGAACTAAATTTTTAAATTTATATTTTTTTCTCCAATCTCTTTATACCGTGACAACAAATCCATTTACGTTGTCTACCGTCTCGTAGGTGCCGGTTACGTATCCACGAAAATGCGAAAAATCGACTTACGGAACATTTCATAGCAGACGACACCTGTTGCTTAATAGGTCAAATATAGGGAACTTAATTTCTAATATCTGCTTTTTATTTCTGCAATCTTTTTTCGCCGTGACAACAAAGCTTTTTAGGTTGTCTATTGTCTCATAGGTGCCACTTAGTATCCGCAAAAACATGAAAGATCGACTTACGGAATATTTCATAGCAGACGACAACTGCTGCTTAAGTCAATTATAGGGATTTTTCTTTTTTCTTTTTCTCTAACTAGGGCCATTGATTTGGTTACGATGACCATCTCACCCATACGTGACCGTTACGTGCTGCGTATAAAGTCATAAAATCAACTGGTTGCTGTTGCGGAAACTTTTTCCGATAAAAAAATCTTGTTCTTGTTTGAAGAATTTAGAAGTAGGCCATAAAGATGCAATAAGATGTAAGAATAACTAAGAATCAATTTTTTCTTTGATAGGGTAGAAAACATTGTGGGAAAAGGAGAAAATGCTGGTAACCTGCATTGTCTCCTTTCCTCAGATTATTTTTAAAAGCCTTCTTTGAAAGGCGTCATTGTGTGGTAAAAGGTTAATAATTATCCAATCAGAGAAGCTTTAAGGAAATCAGAATGGATACCAGCAGCCAATCAGAGTAGACTTAAGAAATTCAACAGCCAATCAGAGAGCTTCAAAATCGCTCCAAAATGGTGCCAAAATTTATCCATAAAAATACAGTGAAAAAAACGGCATAAAAGTGGAATTAAAGTCTTCTTTAAAGGCTGCTGTGCAGTCCTTGCAAACTGCCATGCCTGCACCACCCACACATGCCAGATTTCACTCAAAATGGGCAAACATTTAAGAAAATAGGGGCGCAGAAGACCGTTTTGCAAGAATTACTTCCCTTTAACCCTCGATGCACCCCCCTCCCCAGCCCTTACCTGGATTTGCTTTTCTAACTCAGCCCATAAATAAATGCTGCATATTGAAACTTTTAATGAGCCAAAGTGATCAATGTACAGTGTGTATAATAAAAAAAAAAACGCCCAGAAAATAATGCAAGAATTACTTCCCTTTAACCCTCGATGCACCCAACACCCCCCTCCCCAGCCCTTAACTGGATTTGCTTTTATAACTCGGCCCACAATAAATGCTGCACATTGGAACTTTCAATAAGCCAAAGTGATCAATGTACAGTGTATAAAAAAAAAAAAAACGCCCAGAAAATAATGCAAGAATTACTTCCCTTTAACCCTCCATGCACCCAACACCCCCCTCCCCAGCCCTTAACTGGATTTGCTTTTCTAACTCAGCCCACAATAAATGCTGCACATTGAAACTTTCAATAAGCCAAAGTGATCAATGTACAGTGTAGAAAAAAATGCCCAGAAATTAATGTGACAAGTGGCTAAAAAAAGACTGAAAACTCTTTCAGTTGCTTCCTATTGCATATCTCAAACAAAGGCAACTGAAGTGTAATTTTTCCAATCTCTTCAAACCGCAACAAGAAACCCAGTTACGTTGACTATGTGCCAGTTACGCTCATGCGAAAACCTCAGAAATTAATGTGACAAGTGGCTAAAAAAAAGACTGAAAACTCTCATATATCAAACAAAGGCAACTAAAGTGTAATTTTTCTAATCTCTTCAAACCGCAACAAGAAACCCAGTTATGTTGACTTCCGTCTCATACGTGCCAGTTAAGCGCATGCGAAAACCCCAGAAAATAATGCGACAAGTGGCTAAAAAAAGACTGAAGGCTCTTTCAGTAGCAGCTGCTTCTTATTGCAGAAATCAAACAAAAGGAACTAAATTTTTAAATCTATATTTTTTTCTCCAATCTCTTTATACCGTGACGACAAATCCATTTACGTTGACTACCGTCTCGTAGGTGCCGGTTACGTATCCGCGAAAATGCGAAAAATTGACTTACGGAACATTTCATAGCAGACGACACCTGTTGCTTAATAGGTCAAATATAGGGAACTTAATTTCTAATATCTGCTTTTTATTTCTGCAATCTTTTTTCGCCGTGACAACAAAGCTTTTTAGGTTGTCTATTGTCTCATAGGTGCCACTTACGTATCCGCAAAAACATGAAAGATCGACTTACGGAATATTTTATAGCAGACGACAACTGCTGCTTAAGTCAATTATAGGGATTTTTCTTTTTTCTTTTTCTCTAACTAGGGCCATTGATTTGGTTACGATGAGCATCTCACCCATACGTGACCGTTACGTGCTGCTTATAAAGTCGTAAAATCAACTGGTTGCTGTTGCGGAAACTTTTTCCGATAAAAAAATCTTGTTCTTGTTTGAAGAATTTAGAAGTAGGCCATAAAGATGCAATAAGATGTAAGAATAACTAAGAATCAATTGTTTCTTTGATAGGGTAGAAAACATTGTGGGAAAAGGAGAAAATGCTGGTAACCTGCATTGTCTCCTTTCCTCAGATTATTTTTAAAAGCCTTCTTTAAAAGGCGTCATTGTGTGGTAAAAGGTTAATAATTATCCAATCAGAGAAGCTTTAAGGAAATCAGAATGGATACCAGCAGCCAATCAGAGTAGACTTAAGAAATTCAACAGCCAATCAGAGAGCTTCAAAATCGCTCCAAAATGGCGCCAAAATTTATCCATAAAAAAACAGTGAAAAAAACGGCATAAAAGTGGAATTAAAGTCTTCTTTAAAGGCTGCTGTGCAGTCCTTGCAAACTGCCATGCCTGCACCACCCACACATGCCAGATTTCACTCAAAATGGGCAAACATTTAAGAAAATAGGGGCGCAGAAGACCGTTTTGCAAGAATTACTTCCCTTTAACCCTCGATGCACCCCCCCTCCCCAGCCCTTAACTGGATTTGCTTTTCTAACTCAGCCCATAAATAAATGCTGCATATTGAAACTTTCAATAAGCCAAAGTGATCAATGTACAGTGTGTATAAAAAAAAAACAAAAAAAAAACGCCCAGAAAATAATGCAAGAATTACTTCCCTTTAACCCTCGATGCACCCAACACCCCCCTCCCCAGCCCTTAACTGGATTTGCTTTTCTAACTCGGCCCACAATAAATGCTGCACATTGGAACTTTCAATAAGCCAAAGTGATCAATGTACAGTGTATAAAAAAAAAAAACGCCCAGAAAATAATGCAAGAATTACTTCCCTTTAACCCTCCATGCACCCAACACCCCCCTCCCCAGCCCTTAACTGGATTTGCTTTTCTAACTCAGCCCACAATAAATGCTGCACATTGAAACTTTCAATAAGCCAAAGTGATCAATGTACACT
Organism: Tridacna crocea; assembly: GCA_943736015.1. Taxonomy (NCBI): domain Eukaryota; kingdom Metazoa; phylum Mollusca; class Bivalvia; order Cardiida; family Cardiidae; genus Tridacna; species Tridacna crocea. The sequence continues at coordinate 9,554,404 of OX031072.1, read as the reverse complement.
GTAAAAAAAAATGCCCAGAAATTAATGTGACAAGTGGCTAAAAAAAGACTGAAAACTCTTTCAGTTGCTTCCTATTGCATATCTCAAACAAAGGCAACTGAAGTGTAATTTTTCCAATCTCTTCAAACCGCAACAAGAAACCCAGTTACATTGACTATGTGCAAGTTACGCTCATGCGAAAACCTCAGAAATTAATGTGACAAGTGGCTAAAAACAGACTGAAAACTCTCATATATCAAACAAAGGCAACTGAAGTGTAATTTTTCTAATCTCTTCAAACCGCAACAAGAAACCCAGTTATGTTGACTTCCGTCTCATACGTGCCAGTTAAGCGCATGCGAAAACCCCAGAAAATAATGCGACAAGTGGCTAAAAAAAGACTGAAGGCTCTTTCAGTAGCAGCTGCTTCTTATTGCAGAAATCAAACAAAAGGAACTAAATTTTTAAATTTATATTTTTTTCTCCAATCTCTTTATACCGTGACAACAAATCCATTTACGTTGTCTACCGTCTCGTAGGTGCCGGTTACGTATCCACGAAAATGCGAAAAATCGACTTACGGAACATTTCATAGCAGACGACACCTGTTGCTTAATAGGTCAAATATAGGGAACTTAATTTCTAATATCTGCTTTTTATTTCTGCAATCTTTTTTCGCCGTGACAACAAAGCTTTTTAGGTTGTCTATTGTCTCATAGGTGCCACTTACGTATCCGCAAAAACATGAAAGATCGACTTACGGAATATTTTATAGCAGACGACAACTGCTGCTTAAGTCAATTATAGGGATTTTTCTTTTTTCTTTTTCTCTAACTAGGGCCATTGATTTGGTTACGATGACCATCTCACCCATACGTGACCGTTACGTGCTGCGTATAAAGTCGTAAAATCAACTGGTTGCTGTTGCGGAAACTTTTTCCGATAAAAAAATCTTGTTTTTGTTTGAAGAATTTAGAAGTAGGCCATAAAGATGCAATAAGATGTAAGAATAACTAAGAATCAATTGTTTCTTTGATAGGGTAGAAAACATTGTGGGAAAAGGAGAAAATGCTGGTAACCTGCATTGTCTCCTTTCCTCAGATTATTTTTAAAAGCCTTCTTTAAAAGGCGTCATTGTGTGGTAAAAGGTTAATAATTATCCAATCAGAGAAGCTTTAAGGAAATCAGAATGGATACCAGCAGCCAATCAGAGTAGACTTAAGAAATTCAACAGCCAATCAGAGAGCTTCAAAATCGCTCCAAAATGGCGCCAAAATTTATCCATAAAAAAAATCAGTGAAAAAAACGGCATAAAAGTGGAATTAAAGTCTTCTTTAAAGGCTGCTGTGCAGTCCTTGCAAACTGCCATGCCTGCACCACCCACACATGCCAGATTTCACTCAAAATGGGCAAACATTTAAGAAAATAGGGGCGCAGAAGACCGTTTTGCAAGAATTACTTCCCTTTAACCCTCGATGCACCCCCCCTCCCCAGCCCTTAACTGGATTTGCTTTTCTAACTCAGCCCATAAATAAATGCTGCATATTGAAACTTTCAATAAGCCAAAGTGATCAATGTACAGTGTGTATAAAAAAAAAAAAACGCCCAGAAAATAATGCAAGAATTACTTCCCTTTAACCCTCGATGCACCCAACACCCCCCTCCCCAGCCCTTAACTGGATTTGCTTTTCTAACTCGGCCCACAATAAATGCTGCACATTGGAACTTTCAATAAGCCAAAGTGATCAATGTACAGTGTATAAAAAAAAAACGCCCAGAAAATAATGCAAGAATTACTTCCCTTTAACCCTCCATGCACCCAACACCCCCCTCCCCAGCCCTTAACTGGATTTGCTTTTCTAACTCAGCCCACAATTAATGCTGCACATTGAAACTTTCAATAAGCCAAAGTGATCAATGTACAGTGTAAAAAAAAATGCCCAGAAATTAATGTGACAAGTGGCTAAAAAAAGACTGAAAACTCTTTCAGTTGCTTCCTATTGCATATCTCAAACAAAGGCAACTGAAGTGTAATTTTTCCAATCTCTTCAAACCGCAACAAGAAACCCAGTTACGTTGACTATGTGCCAGTTACGCTCATGCGAAAACCTCAGAAATTAATGTGACAAGTGGCTAAAAAAAGACTGAAAACTCTCATATATCAAACAAAGGCAACGGAAGTGTAATTTTTCTAATCTCTTGAAACCGCAACAAGAAACCCAGTTACGTTGATTTCCGTCTCATACATGCCAGTTATGCGCATGCCAAAACCCCAGAAAATAATGCGACAAGTGGCTAAAAAAAGACTGAAGGCTCTTTCAGTAGCAGCTGCTTCTTATTGCAGAAATCAAACAAAAGGAACTAAATTTTTAAATTTATATTTTTTTCTCCAATCTCTTTATACCGTGACGACAAATCCATTTACGTTGACTACCGTCTCATAGGTGCCGGTTACGTATCCGCGAAAATGCGAAAAATCGACTTACGGAACATTTCATAGCAGACGACACCTGTTGCTTAATAGGTCAAATATAGGGAACTTAATTTCTAATATCTGCTTTTTATTTCTGCAATCTTTTTTCGCCGTGACAACAAAGCTTTTTAGGTTGTCTATTGTCTCTCAGGTGCCACTTACGTATTCGCAAAAATATGAAAGATCGACTTACGGAATATTTTATAGCAGACGACAACTGCTGCTTAAGTCAATTATAGGGATTTTTCTTTTTTCTTTTTTTCTAACTAGGGCCATTGATTTGGTTACGATGACCATCTCACCCATACGTGACCGTTACGTGCTGCGTATAAAGTCGTAAAATCAACTGGTTGCTGTTGCGGAAACTTTTTCCGATAAAAAAATCTTGTTCTTGTTTGAAGAATTTAGAAGTAGGCCATAAAGATGCAATAAGATGTAAGAATAACTAAGAATCAATTGTTTCTTTGATAGGGTAGAAAGCATTGTGGGAAAAGGAGAAAATGCTGGTAACCTGCATTGTCTCCTTTCCTCAGATTATTTTTAAAAGCCTTCTTTAAAAGGCGTCATTGTGTGGTAAAAGGTTAATAATTATCCAATCAGAGAAGCTTTAAGGAAATCAGAATGGATACCAGCAGCCAATCAGAGTAGACTTAAGAAATTCAACAGCCAATCAGAGAGCTTCAAAATCGCTCCAAAATGGTGCCAAAATTTATCCATAAAAATACAGTGAAAAAAACGGCATAAAAGTGGAATTAAAGTCTTCTTTAAAGGCTGCTGTGCAGTCCTTGCAAACTGCCATGCCTGCACCACCCACACATGCCAGATTTCACTCAAAATGGGCAAACATTTAAGAAAATAGGGGCGCAGAAGACCGTTTTGCAAGAATTACTTCCCTTTAACCCTCGATGCACCCCCCTCCCCAGTCCTTAACTGGATTTGCTTTTCTAACTCAGCCCATAAATAAATGCTGCATATTGAAACTTTTAATAAGCCAAAGTGATCAATGTACAGTGTGTATAATAAAAAAAAAAAAACGCCCAGAAAATAATGCAAGAATTACTTCCCTTTAACCCTCGATGCACCCAACACCCCGCTCCCCAGCCCTTAACTGGATTTGCTTTTCTAACTCGGCCCACAATAAATGCTGCACATTGGAACTTTCAATAAGCCAAAGTGATCAATGTACAGTGTATTAAAAAAAAAAAAAACGCCCAGAAAATAATGCAAGAATTACTTCCCTTTAACCCTCCATGCACCCAACACCCCCCTCCCCAGCCCTTAACTGGATTTGCTTTTCTAACTCAGCCCACAATAAATGCTGCACATTGAAACTTTCAATAAGCCAAAGTGATCAATGTACAGTGTAGAAAAAAATGCCCAGAAATTAATGTGACAAGTGGCTAAAAAAAGACTGAAAACTCTTTCAGTTGCTTCCTATTGCATATCTCAAACAAAGGCAACTGAAGTGTAATTTTTCCAATCTCTTCAAACCGCAACAAGAAACCCAGTTACGTTGACTATGTGCCAGTTACGCTCATGCGAAAACCTCAGAAATTAATGTGACAAGTGGCTAAAAAAAAGACTGAAAACTCTCATATATCAAACAAAGGCAACTGAAGTGTAATTTTTCTAATCTCTTCAAACCGCAACAAGAAACCCAGTTACGTTGACTACCGTCTCATACGTGCCAGTTACGCCCATGCGAAAACCCCAGAAAATAATGCGACAAGTGGCTAAAAAAAGACTGAAGGCTCTTTCAGTTGCAGCTGCTTCTTATTGCAGAAATCAAACAAAAGGAACTAAATTTTTAAATTTATATTTTTTTCTCCAATCTCTTTATACCGTGACGACAAATCCATTTACGTTGACTACCGTCTCGTAGGTGCCGGTTACGTATCCGCGAAAATGCGAAAAATTGACTTACGGAACATTTCATAGCAGATGACACCTGTTGCTTAATAGGTCAAATATAGGGAACTTAATTTCTAATATCTGCTTTTTATTTCTGCAATCTTTTTTCGCCGTGACAACAAAGCTTTTTAGGTTGTCTATTGTCTCGCAGGTGCCACTTACGTATCCGCAAAAACATGAAAGATTGACTTACGGAATATTTTATAGCAGACGACAACTGCTGCTTAAGTCAATTATAGGGTTTTTTATTTTTTCTTTTTCTCTAACTAGGGCCATTGATTTGGTTACGATGACCATCTCACCCATACGTGACCGTTATGTGCTGCATATAAAGTCGTAAAATCGACTGGTTGCTGTTGCGGAAACTTTTTCCGATAAAAAAATCTTGTTCTTGTTTGAAGAATTTAGAAGTAGGCCATAAAGATGCAATAAGATGTAAGAATAACTAAGAATCAATTGTTTCTTTGATAGGGTAGAAAACATTGTGGGAAAAGGAGAAAATGCTGGTAACCTGCATTGTCTCCTTTCCTCAGATTATTTTTAAAAGCCTTCTTTAAAAGGCGTCATTGTGTGGTAAAAGGTTAATAATTATCCAATCAGAGAAGCTTTAAGGAAATCAGAATGGATACCAGCAGCCAATCAGAGTAGACTTAAGAAATTCAACAGCCAATCAGAGAGCTTCAAAATCGCTCCAAAATGGCGCCAAAATTTATCCATAAAAAAAAACAGTGAAAAAAAACGGCATAAAAGTGGAATTAAAGTCTTCTTTAAAGGCTGCTGTGCAGTCCTTGCAAACTGCCATGCCTGCACCACCCACACATGCCAGATTTCACTCAAAATGGGCAAACATTTAAGAAAATAGGGGCGCAGAAGACCGTTTTGCAAGAATTACTTCCCTTTAACCCTCGATGCACCTCCCCTCCCGAGCCCTTAACTGGATTTGCTTTTCTAACTCAGCCCATAAATAAATGCTGCATAGTGAAACTTTCAATAAGCCAAAGTGATCAATGTCCAGTGCGTCAAAAAAAAAAAAAAAAAAGCCCAGAAAGTAATGCAAGAATTACTTCCCTTTAACCCTCGATGCACCCAACACCCCCCTCCCCAGCCCTTAACTGGATTTGCTTTTCTAACTCGGCCCACAATAAATGCTGCACATTGGAACTTTCAATAAGCCAAAGTGATCAATGTACAGTGTATAAAAAAAAAAATGCCCAGAAAATAATGCAAGAATTACTTCCCTTTAACCCTCCATGCACCCAACACCCCCCTCCCCAGCCCCTAACTGGATTTGCTTTTCTAACTCGACCCACAATAAATGCTGCACATTGAAACTTTCAATAAGCCAAAGTGATCAATGTACAGTGTAGAAAAAAATGCCCAGAAATTAATGTGACAAGTGGCTAAAAAAAGACTGAAAACTCTTTCAGTTGCTTCCTATTGCATATCTCAAACAAAGGCAACTGAAGTGTAATTTTTCCAATCTCTTCAAACCGCAACAAGAAACCCAGTTACGTTGACTATGTGCCAGTTACGCTCATGCGAAAACCTCAGAAATTAATGTGACAAGTGGCTAAAAACAGACTGAAAACTCTCATATATCAAACAAAGGCAACTGAAGTGTAATTTTTCTAATCTCTTCAAACCGCAACAAGAAACCCAGTTATGTTGACTTCCGTCTCATACGTGCCAGTTAAGCGCATGCGAAAACCCCAGAAAATAATGCGACAAGTGGCTAAAAAAAGACTGAAGGCTCTTTCAGTAGCAGCTGCTTCTTATTGCAGAAATCAAACAAAAGGAACTAAATTTTTAAATTTATATTTTTTTCTCCAATCTCTTTATACCGTGACAACAAATCCATTTACGTTGTCTACCGTCTCGTAGGTGCCGGTTACGTATCCACGAAAATGCGAAAAATCGACTTACGGAACATTTCATAGCAGACGACACCTGTTGCTTAATAGGTCAAATATAGGGAACTTAATTTCTAATATCTGCTTTTTATTTCTGCAATCTTTTTTCGCCGTGACAACAAAGCTTTTTAGGTTGTCTATTGTCTCATAGGTGCCACTTACGTATCCGCAAAAACATGAAAGATCGACTTACGGAATATTTTATAGCAGACGACAACTGCTGCTTAAGTCAATTATAGGGATTTTTCTTTTTTCTTTTTCTCTAACTAGGGCCATTGATTTGGTTACGATGACCATCTCACCCATACGTGACCGTTACGTGCTGCGTATAAAGTCGTAAAATCAACTGGTTGCTGTTGCGGAAACTTTTTCCGATAAAAAAATCTTGTTCTTGTTTGAAGAATTTAGAAGTAGGCCATAAAGATGCAATAAGATGTAAGAATAACTAAGAATCAATTGTTTCTTTGATAGGGTAGAAAACATTGTGGGAAAAGGAGAAAATGCTGGTAACCTGCATTGTCTCCTTTCCTCAGATTATTTTTAAAAGCCTTCTTTAAAAGGTGTCATTATGTGGTAAAAGGTTAATAATTATCCAATCAGAGAAGCTTTAAGGAAATCAGAATGGATACCAGCAGCCAATCAGAGTAGACTTAAGAAATTCAACAGCCAATCAGAGAGCTTCAAAATCGCTCCAAAATGGCGCCAAAATTTATCCATAAAAAAACAGTGAAAAAAACGGCATAAAAGTGGAATTAAAGTCTTCTTTAAAGGCTGCTGTGCAGTCCTTGCAAACTGCCATGCCTGCACCACCCACACATGCCAGATTTCACTCAAAATGGGCAAACATTTAAGAAAATAGGGGCGCAGAAGACCGTTTTGCAAGAATTACTTCCCTTTAACCCTCGATGCACCCCCCCTCCCCAGCCCTTAACTGGATTTGCTTTTCTAACTCAGCCCATAAATAAATGCTGCATATTGAAACTTTCAATAAGCCAAAGTGATCAATGTACAGTGTGTATAAAAAAAAAAAAAAAAAAAAAAAACGACCAGAAAATAATGCAAGAATTACTTCCCTTTAACCCTCGATGCACCCAACACCCCCCTCCCCAGCCTTTAACTGGATTTGCTTTTCTAACTCGGCCCACAATAAATGCTGCACATTGAAACTTTCAATAAGCCAAAGTGATCAATGTACAGTGTATAAAAAAAAAAAACGCCCAGAAAATAATGCAAGAATTACTTCCCTTTAACCCTCCATGCACCCAACACCCCCCTCCCCAGCCCTTAACTGGATTTGCTTTTCTAACTCAGCCCACAATAAATGCTGCACATTGAAACTTTCAATAAGCCAAAGTGATCAATGTACACTGTAAAAAAAAATGCCCAGAAATTAATGTGACAAGTGGCTAAAAAAAGACTGAAAACTCTTTCAGTTGCTTCCTATTGCATATCTCAAACAAAGGCAACTGAAGTGTAATTTTTCCAATCTCTTCAAACCGCAACAAGAAACCCAGTTACATTGACTATGTGCCAGTTACGCTCATGCGAAAACCTCAGAAATTAATGTGACAAGTGGCTAAAAAAAAGACTGAAAACTCTCATATATCAAACAAAGGCAACTGAAGTGTAATTTTTCTAATCTCTTCAAACCGCAACAAGAAACCCAGTTACGTTGACTTCCGTCTCATACGTGCCAGTTATGCCCATGCGAAAACCCCAGAAAATAATGCGACAAGTGGCTAAAAAAAGACTGAAGGCTCTTTCAGTAGCAGCTGCTTCTTATTGCAGAAATCAAACAAAAGGAACTAAATTTTTAAATTTATATTTTTTTCTCCAATCTCTTTATACCGTGACGACAAATCCATTTACGTTGACTACCGTCTCGTAGGTGCCGGTTACGTATCCGCGAAAATGCGAAAAATTGACTTACGGAACATTTCATAGCAGACGACACCTGTTGCTAAATAGGTCAAATATAGGGAACTTAATTTCTAATATCTGCTTTTTATTTCTGCAATCTTTTTTCGCCGTGACAACAAAGCTTTTTAGGTTGTCTATTGTCTCGCAGGTGCCACTTACGTATCCGCAAAAACATGAAAGATTGACTTACGGAATATTTTATAGCAGACGACAACTGCTGCTTAAGTCAATTATAGGGTTTTTAATTTTTTCTTTTTCTCTAACTAGGGCCATTGATTTGGTTACGATGACCATCTCACCCATACGTGACCGTTATCTGCTGCATATAAAGTCGTAAAATCAACTGGTTGCTGTTGCGGAAACTTTTTCCGATAAAAAAATCTTGTTCTTGTTTCAAGAATTTAGAAGTAGGCCATAAAGATGCAATAAGATGTAAGAATAACTAAGAATCAATTGTTTCTTTGATAGGGTAGAAAACATTGTGGGAAAAGGAGAAAATGCTGGTAACCTGCATTGTCTCCTTTCCTCAGATTATTTTTAAAAGCCTTCTTTAAAAGGCGTCATTGTGTGGTAAAAGGTTAATAATTATCCAATCAGAGAAGCTTTAAGGAAATCAGAATGGATACCAGCAGCCAATCAGAGTAGACTTAAGAAATTCAACAGCCAATCAGAGAGCTTCAAAATCGCTCCAAAATGGCGCCAAAATTTATCCATAAAAAAAATCAGTGAAAAAAACGGCATAAAAGTGGAATTAAAGTCTTCTTTAAAGGCTGCTGTGCAGTCCTTGCAAACTGCCATGCCTGCACCACCCACACATGCCAGATTTCACTCAAAATGGGCAAACATTTAAGAAAATAGGGGCGCAGAAGACCGTTTTGCAAGAATTACTTCCCTTTAACCCTCGATGCACCTCCCCTCCCGAGCCCTTAACTGAATTTGCTTTTCTAACTCAGCCCATAAATAAATGCTGCATAGTGAAACTTTCAATAAGCCAAAGTGATCAATGTCCAGTGCGTAAAAAAAAAAAAAAAAAAAAAAGCCCAGAAAGTAATGCAAGAATTACTTCCCTTTAACCCTCGATGCACCCAACACCCCCCTCCCCAGCCCTTAACTGGATTTGCTTTTCTAACTCGGCCCACAATAAATGCTGCACATTGGAACTTTCAATAAGCCAAAGTGATCAATGTACAGTGTATAAAAAAAAAAAACGCCCAGAAAATAATGCAAGAATTACTTCCCTTTAACCCTCCATGCACCCAACACCCCCCTCCCCAGCCCTTAACTGGATTTGCTTTTCTAACTCAGCCCACAATAAATGCTGCACATTGAAACTTTCAATAAGCCAAAGTGATCAATGTACAGTGTAGAAAAAAATGCCCAGAAATTAATGTGACAAGTGGCTAAAAAAAGACTGAAAACTCTTTCAGTTGCTTCCTATTGCATATCTCAAACAAAGGCAACTGAAGTGTAATTTTTCCAATCTCTTCAAACTGCAACAAGAAACCCAGTTACGTTGACTATGTGCCAGTTACGCTCATGCGAAAACCTCAGAAATTAATGTGACAAGTGGCTAAAAACAGACTGAAAACTCTCATATATCAAACAAAGGCAACTGAAGTGTAATTTTTCTAATCTCTTCAAACCGCAACAAGAAACCCATTTATGTTGACTTCCGTCTCATACGTGCCAGTTAAGCGCATGCGAAAACCCCAGAAAATAATGCGACAAGTGGCTAAAAAAAGACTGAAGGCTCTTTCAGTAGCAGCTGCTTCTTATTGCAGAAATCAAACAAAAGGAACTAAATTTTTAAATTTATATTTTTTTCTCCAATCTCTTTATACCGTGACAACAAATCCATTTACGTTGTCTACCGTCTCGTAGGTGCCGGTTACGTATCCACGAAAATGCGAAAAATCGACTTACGGAACATTTCATAGCAGACGACACCTGTTGCTTAATAGGTCAAATATAGGGAACTTAATTTCTAATATCTGCTTTTTATTTCTGCAATCTTTTTTCGCCGTGACAACAAAGCTTTTTAGGTTGTCTATTGTCTCATAGGTGCCACTTACGTATCCGCAAAAACATGAAAGATCGACTTACGGAATATTTTATAGCAGACGACAACTGCTGCTTAAGTCAATTATAGGGATTTTTCTTTTTTCTTTTTCTCTAACTAGGGCCATTGATTTGGTTACGATGACCATCTCACCCATACGTGACCGTTACGTGCTGCGTATAAAGTCGTAAAATCAACTGGTTGCTGTTGCGGAAACTTTTTCCGATAAAAAAATCTTGTTCTTGTTTGAAGAATTTAGAAGTAGGCCATAAAGATGCAATAAGATGTAAGAATAACTAAGAATCAATTGTTTCTTTGATAGGGTAGAAAACATTGTGGGAAAAGGAGAAAATGCTGGTAACCTGCATTGTCTCCTTTCCTCAGATTATTTTTAAAAGCCTTCTTTAAAAGGCGTCATTGTGTGGTAAAAGGTTAATAATTATCCAATCAGAGAAGCTTTAAGGAAATCAGAATGGATACCAGCAGCCAATCAGAGTAGACTTAAGAAATTCAACAGCCAATCAGAGAGCTTCAAAATCGCTCCAAAATGGCGCCAAAATTTATCCATAAAAAAAATCAGTGAAAAAAACGGCATAAAAGTGGAATTAAAGTCTTCTTTAAAGGCTGCTGTGCAGTCCTTGCAAACTGCCATGCCTGCACCACCCACACATGCCAGATTTCACTCAAAATGGGCAAACATTTAAGAAAATAGGGGCGCAGAAGACCGTTTTGCAAGAATTACTTCCCTTTAACCCTCGATGCACCCCCCCTCCCCAGCCCTTAACTGGATTTGCTTTTCTAACTCAGCCCATAAATAAATGCTGCATATTGAAACTTTCAATAAGCCAAAGTGATCAATGTACAGTGTGTATTAAAAAAAAAAAACGCCCAGAAAATAATGCAAGAATTACTTCCCTTTAACCCTCGATGCACCCAACACCCCCCTCCCCAGCCCTTAACTGGATTTGCTTTTCTAACTCGGCCCACAATAAATGCTGCACATTGGAACTTTCAATAAGCCAAAGTGATCAATGTACAGTGTATAAAAAAAAAAAACGCCCAGAAAATAATGCAAGAATTACTTCCCTTTAACCCTCCATGCACCCAACACCCCCCTCCCCAGCCCTTAACTGGATTTGCTTTTCTAACTCAGCCCACAATAAATGCTGCACATTGAAACTTTCAATAAGCCAAAGTGATCAATGTACACTGTAATAAAAAATGCCCAGAAATTAATGTGAGAAGTGGCTAAAAAAAGACTGAAAACTCTTTCAGTTGCTTCCTATTGCATATCTCAAACAAAGGCAACTGAAGTGTAATTTTTCCAATCTCTTCAAACCGCAACAAGAAACCCAGTTACGTTGACTATGTGCCAGTTACGCTCATGCGAAAACCTCAGAAATTAATGTGACAAGTGGCTAAAAAAAAGACTGAAAACTCTCATATATCAAACAAAGGCAACTGAAGTGTAATTTTTCTAATCTCTTCAAACCGCAACAAGAAACCCAGTTATGTTGACTTCCGTCTCATACGTGCCAGTTACGCCCATGCGAAAACCCCAGAAAATAATGCGACAAGTGGCTAAAAAAAGACTGAAGGCTCTTTCAGTAGCAGCTGCTTCTTATTGCAGAAATCAAACAAAAGGAACTAAATTTTTAAATTTATATTTTTTTCTCCAATCTCTTTATACCGTGACGACAAATCCATTTACATTGACTACCGTCTCGTAGGTGCCGGTTACGTATCCGCGAAAATGCGAAAAATTGACTTACGGAACAATTTATAGCAGACGACACCTGTTGCTTAATAGGTCAAATATAGGGAACTTAATTTCTAATATCTGCTTTTTATTTCTGCAATCTTTTTTCGCCGTGACAAAAAAGCTTTTTAGGTTGTCTATTGTCTCGCAGGTGCCACTTACGTATCCGCAAAAACATGAAAGATTGACTTACGGAAAATTTTATAGCAGACGACAACTGCTGCTTAAGTCAATTATAGGGTTTTTTATTTTTTCTTTATCTCTAACTAGGGCCATTGATTTGGTTACGATGACCATCTCACCCATACGTGACCGTTACGTGCTGCATATAAAGTCATAAAATCAACTGGTTGCTGTTGCGGAAACTTTTTCCGATAAAAAAATCTTGTTCTTGTTTCAAGAATTTAGAAGTAGGCCATAAAGATGCAATAAGATGTAAGAATAACTAAGAATCAATTGTTTCTTTGATAGGGTAGAAAACATTGTGGGAAAAGGAGAAAATGCTGGTAACCTGCATTGTCTCCTTTCCTCAGATTATTTTTAAAAGCCTTCTTTAAAAGGCGTCATTGTGTGGTAAAAGGTTAATAATTATCCAATCAGAGAAGCTTTAAGGAAATCAGAATGGATACCAGCAGCCAATCAGAGTAGACTTAAGAAATTCAACAGCCAATCAGAGAGCTTCAAAATCGCTCCAAAATGGCGCCAAAATTTATCCATAAAAAAAATCAGTGAAAAAAACGGCATAAAAGTGGAATTAAAGTCTTCTTTAAAGGCTGCTGTGCAGTCCTTGCAAACTGCCATGCCTGCACCACCCACACATGCCAGATTTCACTCAAAATGGGCAAACATTTAAGAAAATAGGGGCGCAGAAGACCGTTTTGCAAGAATTACTTCCCTTTAACCCTCGATGCACCCCCCCTCCCCAGCCCTTAACTGGATTTGCTTTTCTAACTCAGCCCATAAATAAATGCTGCATATTGAAACTTTCAATAAGCCAAAGTGATCAATGTACAGTGTGTATAAAAAAAAAACAAAAAAAAAACGCCCAGAAAATAATGCAAGAATTACTTCCCTTTAACCCTCGATGCACCCAACACCCCCCTCCCCAGCCCTTAACTGGATTTGCTTTTCTAACTCGGCCCACAATAAATGCTGCACATTGGAACTTTCAATAAGCCAAAGTGATCAATGTACAGTGTATAAAAAAAAAAAACGCCCAGAAAATAATGCAAGAATTACTTCCCTTTAACCCTCCATGCACCCAACACCCCCCTCCCCAGCCCTTAACTGGATTTGCTTTTCTAACTCAGCCCACAATAAATGCTGCACATTGAAACTTTCAATAAGCCAAAGTGATCAATGTACAGTGTAAAAAAAAATGCCCAGAAATTAATGTGACAAGTGGCTAAAAAAAGACTGAAAACTCTTTCAGTTGCTTCCTATTGCATATCTCAAACAAAGGCAACTGAAGTGTAATTTTTCCAATCTCTTCAAACCGCAACAAGAAACCCAGTTACGTTGACTATGTGCCAGTTACGCTCATGCGAAAACCTCAGAAATTAATGTGACAAGTGGCTAAAAACAGACTGAAAACTCTCATATATCAAACAAAGGCAACTGAAGTGTAATTTTTCTAATCTCTTCAAACCGCAACAAGAAACCCAGTTATGTTGACTTCCGTCTCATACGTGCCAGTTAAGTGCATGCGAAAACCCCAGAAAATAATGCGACAAGTGGCTAAAAAAAGACTGAAGGCTCTTTCAGTAGCAGCTGCTTCTTATTGCAGAAATCAAACAAAAGGAACTAAATTTTTAAATTTATATTTTTTTCTCCAATCTCTTTATACCGTGACGACAAATCCATTTACGTTGACTACCGTCTCATAGGTGCCGGTTACGTATCCGCGAAAATGCGAAAAATCGACTTACGGAACATTTCATAGCAGACGACACCTGTTGCTTAATAGGTCAAATATAGGGAACTTAATTTCTAATATCTGCTTTTTATTTCTGCAATCTTTTTTCGCCGTGACAACAAAGCTTTTTAGGTTGTCTATTGTCTCTCAGGTGCCACTTACGTATTCGCAAAAATATGAAAGATCGACTTACGGAATATTTTATAGCAGACGACAACTGCTGCTTAAGTCAATTATAGGGATTTTTCTTTTTTCTTTTTTTCTAACTAGGGCCATTGATTTGGTTACGATGACCATCTCACCCATACGTGACCGTTACGTGCTGCGTATAAAGTCGTAAAATCAACTGGTTGCTGTTGCGGAAACTTTTTCCGATAAAAAAATCTTGTTCTTGTTTGAAGAATTTAGAAGTAGGCCATAAAGATGCAATAAGATGTAAGAATAACTAAGAATCAATTGTTTCTTTGATAGGGTAGAAAGCATTGTGGGAAAAGGAGAAAATGCTGGTAACCTGCATTGTCTCCTTTCCTCAGATTATTTTTAAAAGCCTTCTTTAAAAGGCGTCATTGTGTGGTAAAAGGTTAATAATTATCCAATCAGAGAAGCTTTAAGGAAATCAGAATGGATACCAGCAGCCAATCAGAGTAGACTTAAGAAATTCAACAGCCAATCAGAGAGCTTCAAAATCGCTCCAAAATGGTGCCAAAATTTATCCATAAAAATACAGTGAAAAAAACGGCATAAAAGTGGAATTAAAGTCTTCTTTAAAGGCTGCTGTGCAGTCCTTGCAAACTGCCATGCCTGCACCACCCACACATGCCAGATTTCACTCAAAATGGGCAAACATTTAAGAAAATAGGGGCGCAGAAGACCGTTTTGCAAGAATTACTTCCCTTTAACCCTCGATGCACCCCCCTCCCCAGTCCTTAACTGGATTTGCTTTTCTAACTCAGCCCATAAATAAATGCTGCATATTGAAACTTTTAATAAGCCAAAGTGATCAATGTACAGTGTGTATAATAAAAAAAAAAAAACGCCCAGAAAATAATGCAAGAATTACTTCCCTTTAACCCTCGATGCACCCAACACCCCCCTCCCCAGCCCTTAACTGGATTTGCTTTTCTAACTCGGCCCACAATAAATGCTGCACATTGGAACTTTCAATAAGCCAAAGTGATCAATGTACAGTGTATTAAAAAAAAAAAAAACGCCCAGAAAATAATGCAAGAATTACTTCCCTTTAACCCTCCATGCACCCAACACCCCCCTCCCCAGCCCTTAACTGGATTTGCTTTTCTAACTCAGCCCACAATAAATGCTGCACATTGAAACTTTCAATAAGCCAAAGTGATCAATGTACAGTGTAGAAAAAAATGCCCAGAAATTAATGTGACAAGTGGCTAAAAAAAGACTGAAAACTCTTTCAGTTGCTTCCTATTGCATATCTCAAACAAAGGCAACTGAAGTGTAATTTTTCCAATCTCTTCAAACCGCAACAAGAAACCCAGTTACGTTGACTATGTGCCAGTTACGCTCATGCGAAAACCTCAGAAATTAATGTGACAAGTGGCTAAAAAAAAGACTGAAAACTCTCATATATCAAACAAAGGCAACTGAAGTGTAATTTTTCTAATCTCTTCAAACCGCAACAAGAAACCCAGTTACGTTGACTACCGTCTCATACGTGCCAGTTACGCCCATGCGAAAACCCCAGAAAATAATGCGACAAGTGGCTAAAAAAAGACTGAAGGCTCTTTCAGTTGCAGCTGCTTCTTATTGCAGAAATCAAACAAAAGGAACTAAATTTTTAAATTTATATTTTTTTCTCCAATCTCTTTATACCGTGACGACAAATCCATTTACGTTGACTACCGTCTCGTAGGTGCCGGTTACGTATCCGCGAAAATGCGAAAAATTGACTTACGGAACATTTCATAGCAGATGACACCTGTTGCTTAATAGGTCAAATATAGGGAACTTAATTTCTAATATCTGCTTTTTATTTCTGCAATCTTTTTTCGCCGTGACAACAAAGCTTTTTAGGTTGTCTATTGTCTCGCAGGTGCCACTTACGTATCCGCAAAAACATGAAAGATTGACTTACGGAATATTTTATAGCAGACGACAACTGCTGCTTAAGTCAATTATAGGGTTTTTTATTTTTTCTTTTTCTCTAACTAGGGCCATTGATTTGGTTACGATGACCATCTCACCCATACGTGACCGTTATGTGCTGCATATAAAGTCGTAAAATCGACTGGTTGCTGTTGCGGAAACTTTTTCCGATAAAAAAATCTTGTTCTTGTTTGAAGAATTTAGAAGTAGGCCATAAAGATGCAATAAGATGTAAGAATAACTAAGAATCAATTGTTTCTTTGATAGGGTAGAAAACATTGTGGGAAAAGGAGAAAATGCTGGTAACCTGCATTGTCTCCTTTCCTCAGATTATTTTTAAAAGCCTTCTTTAAAAGGCGTCATTGTGTGGTAAAAGGTTAATAATTATCCAATCAGAGAAGCTTTAAGGAAATCAGAATGGATACCAGCAGCCAATCAGAGTAGACTTAAGAAATTCAACAGCCAATCAGAGAGCTTCAAAATCGCTCCAAAATGGCGCCAAAATTTATCCATAAAAAAAAACAGTGAAAAAAAACGGCATAAAAGTGGAATTAAAGTCTTCTTTAAAGGCTGCTGTGCAGTCCTTGCAAACTGCCATGCCTGCACCACCCACACATGCCAGATTTCACTCAAAATGGGCAAACATTTAAGAAAATAGGGGCGCAGAAGACCGTTTTGCAAGAATTACTTCCCTTTAACCCTCGATGCACCTCCCCTCCCCAGCCCTTAACTGGATTTGCTTTTCTAACTCAGCCCATAAATAAATGCTGCATAGTGAAACTTTCAATAAGCCAAAGTGATCAATGTCCAGTGCGTCAAAAAAAAAAAAAAAAAAGCCCAGAAAGTAATGCAAGAATTACTTCCCTTTAACCCTCGATGCACCCAACACCCCCCTCCCCAGCCCTTAACTGGATTTGCTTTTCTAACTCGGCCCACAATAAATGCTGCACATTGGAACTTTCAATAAGCCAAAGTGATCAATGTACAGTGTATAAAAAAAAAAATGCCCAGAAAATAATGCAAGAATTACTTCCCTTTAACCCTCCATGCACCCAACACCCCCCTCCCCAGCCCCTAACTGGATTTGCTTTTCTAACTCGACCCACAATAAATGCTGCACATTGAAACTTTCAATAAGCCAAAGTGATCAATGTACAGTGTAGAAAAAAATGCCCAGAAATTAATGTGACAAGTGGCTAAAAAAAGACTGAAAACTCTTTCAGTTGCTTCCTATTGCATATCTCAAACAAAGGCAACTGAAGTGTAATTTTTCCAATCTCTTCAAACCGCAACAAGAAACCCAGTTACGTTGACTATGTGCCAGTTACGCTCATGCGAAAACCTCAGAAATTAATGTGACAAGTGGCTAAAAACAGACTGAAAACTCTCATATATCAAACAAAGGCAACTGAAGTGTAATTTTTCTAATCTCTTCAAACCGCAACAAGAAACCCAGTTATGTTGACTTCCGTCTCATACGTGCCAGTTAAGCGCATGCGAAAACCCCAGAAAATAATGCGACAAGTGGCTAAAAAAAGACTGAAGGCTCTTTCAGTAGCAGCTGCTTCTTATTGCAGAAATCAAACAAAAGGAACTAAATTTTTAAATTTATATTTTTTTCTCCAATCTCTTTATACCGTGACAACAAATCCATTTACGTTGTCTACCGTCTCGTAGGTGCCGGTTACGTATCCACGAAAATGCGAAAAATCGACTTACGGAACATTTCATAGCAGACGACACCTGTTGCTTAATAGGTCAAATATAGGGAACTTAATTTCTAATATCTGCTTTTTATTTCTGCAATCTTTTTTCGCCGTGACAACAAAGCTTTTTAGGTTGTCTATTGTCTCATAGGTGCCACTTACGTATCCGCAAAAACATGAAAGATCGACTTACGGAATATTTTATAGCAGACGACAACTGCTGCTTAAGTCAATTATAGGGATTTTTCTTTTTTCTTTTTCTCTAACTAGGGCCATTGATTTGGTTACGATGACCATCTCACCCATACGTGACCGTTACGTGCTGCGTATAAAGTCGTAAAATCAACTGGTTGCTGTTGCGGAAACTTTTTCCGATAAAAAAATCTTGTTCTTGTTTGAAGAATTTAGAAGTAGGCCATAAAGATGCAATAAGATGTAAGAATAACTAAGAATCAATTGTTTCTTTGATAGGGTAGAAAACATTGTGGGAAAAGGAGAAAATGCTGGTAACCTGCATTGTCTCCTTTCCTCAGATTATTTTTAAAAGCCTTCTTTAAAAGGTGTCATTATGTGGTAAAAGGTTAATAATTATCCAATCAGAGAAGCTTTAAGGAAATCAGAATGGATACCAGCAGCCAATCAGAGTAGACTTAAGAAATTCAACAGCCAATCAGAGAGCTTCAAAATCGCTCCAAAATGGCGCCAAAATTTATCCATAAAAAAACAGTGAAAAAAACGGCATAAAAGTGGAATTAAAGTCTTCTTTAAAGGCTGCTGTGCAGTCCTTGCAAACTGCCATGCCTGCACCACCCACACATGCCAGATTTCACTCAAAATGGGCAAACATTTAAGAAAATAGGGGCGCAGAAGACCGTTTTGCAAGAATTACTTCCCTTTAACCCTCGATGCACCCCCCCTCCCCAGCCCTTAACTGGATTTGCTTTTCTAACTCAGCCCATAAATAAATGCTGCATATTGAAACTTTCAATAAGCCAAAGTGATCAATGTACAGTGTGTATAAAAAAAAAAAAAAAAAAAAAAAACGACCAGAAAATAATGCAAGAATTACTTCCCTTTAACCCTCGATGCACCCAACACCCCCCTCCCCAGCCTTTAACTGGATTTGCTTTTCTAACTCGGCCCACAATAAATGCTGCACATTGAAACTTTCAATAAGCCAAAGTGATCAATGTACAGTGTATAAAAAAAAAAAACGCCCAGAAAATAATGCAAGAATTACTTCCCTTTAACCCTCCATGCACCCAACACCCCCCTCCCCAGCCCTTAACTGGATTTGCTTTTCTAACTCAGCCCACAATAAATGCTGCACATTGAAACTTTCAATAAGCCAAAGTGATCAATGTACACTGTAAAAAAAAATGCCCAGAAATTAATGTGACAAGTGGCTAAAAAAAGACTGAAAACTCTTTCAGTTGCTTCCTATTGCATATCTCAAACAAAGGCAACTGAAGTGTAATTTTTCCAATCTCTTCAAACCGCAACAAGAAACCCAGTTACATTGACTATGTGCCAGTTACGCTCATGCGAAAACCTCAGAAATTAATGTGACAAGTGGCTAAAAAAAAGACTGAAAACTCTCATATATCAAACAAAGGCAACTGAAGTGTAATTTTTCTAATCTCTTCAAACCGCAACAAGAAACCCAGTTACGTTGACTTCCGTCTCATACGTGCCAGTTATGCCCATGCGAAAACCCCAGAAAATAATGCGACAAGTGGCTAAAAAAAGACTGAAGGCTCTTTCAGTAGCAGCTGCTTCTTATTGCAGAAATCAAACAAAAGGAACTAAATTTTTAAATTTATATTTTTTTCTCCAATCTCTTTATACCGTGACGACAAATCCATTTACGTTGACTACCGTCTCGTAGGTGCCGGTTACGTATCCGCGAAAATGCGAAAAATTGACTTACGGAACATTTCATAGCAGACGACACCTGTTGCTAAATAGGTCAAATATAGGGAACTTAATTTCTAATATCTGCTTTTTATTTCTGCAATCTTTTTTCGCCGTGACAACAAAGCTTTTTAGGTTGTCTATTGTCTCGCAGGTGCCACTTACGTATCCGCAAAAACATGAAAGATTGACTTACGGAATATTTTATAGCAGACGACAACTGCTGCTTAAGTCAATTATAGGGTTTTTAATTTTTTCTTTTTCTCTAACTAGGGCCATTGATTTGGTTACGATGACCATCTCACCCATACGTGACCGTTATCTGCTGCATATAAAGTCGTAAAATCAACTGGTTGCTGTTGCGGAAACTTTTTCCGATAAAAAAATCTTGTTCTTGTTTCAAGAATTTAGAAGTAGGCCATAAAGATGCAATAAGATGTAAGAATAACTAAGAATCAATTGTTTCTTTGATAGGGTAGAAAACATTGTGGGAAAAGGAGAAAATGCTGGTAACCTGCATTGTCTCCTTTCCTCAGATTATTTTTAAAAGCCTTCTTTAAAAGGCGTCATTGTGTGGTAAAAGGTTAATAATTATCCAATCAGAGAAGCTTTAAGGAAATCAGAATGGATACCAGCAGCCAATCAGAGTAGACTTAAGAAATTCAACAGCCAATCAGAGAGCTTCAAAATCGCTCCAAAATGGCGCCAAAATTTATCCATAAAAAAAATCAGTGAAAAAAACGGCATAAAAGTGGAATTAAAGTCTTCTTTAAAGGCTGCTGTGCAGTCCTTGCAAACTGCCATGCCTGCACCACCCACACATGCCAGATTTCACTCAAAATGGGCAAACATTTAAGAAAATAGGGGCGCAGAAGACCGTTTTGCAAGAATTACTTCCCTTTAACCCTCGATGCACCTCCCCTCCCGAGCCCTTAACTGAATTTGCTTTTCTAACTCAGCCCATAAATAAATGCTGCATAGTGAAACTTTCAATAAGCCAAAGTGATCAATGTCCAGTGCGTAAAAAAAAAAAAAAAAAAAAAAGCCCAGAAAGTAATGCAAGAATTACTTCCCTTTAACCCTCGATGCACCCAACACCCCCCTCCCCAGCCCTTAACTGGATTTGCTTTTCTAACTCGGCCCACAATAAATGCTGCACATTGGAACTTTCAATAAGCCAAAGTGATCAATGTACAGTGTATAAAAAAAAAAAACGCCCAGAAAATAATGCAAGAATTACTTCCCTTTAACCCTCCATGCACCCAACACCCCCCTCCCCAGCCCTTAACTGGATTTGCTTTTCTAACTCAGCCCACAATAAATGCTGCACATTGAAACTTTCAATAAGCCAAAGTGATCAATGTACAGTGTAGAAAAAAATGCCCAGAAATTAATGTGACAAGTGGCTAAAAAAAGACTGAAAACTCTTTCAGTTGCTTCCTATTGCATATCTCAAACAAAGGCAACTGAAGTGTAATTTTTCCAATCTCTTCAAACTGCAACAAGAAACCCAGTTACGTTGACTATGTGCCAGTTACGCTCATGCGAAAACCTCAGAAATTAATGTGACAAGTGGCTAAAAACAGACTGAAAACTCTCATATATCAAACAAAGGCAACTGAAGTGTAATTTTTCTAATCTCTTCAAACCGCAACAAGAAACCCATTTATGTTGACTTCCGTCTCATACGTGCCAGTTAAGCGCATGCGAAAACCCCAGAAAATAATGCGACAAGTGGCTAAAAAAAGACTGAAGGCTCTTTCAGTAGCAGCTGCTTCTTATTGCAGAAATCAAACAAAAGGAACTAAATTTTTAAATTTATATTTTTTTCTCCAATCTCTTTATACCGTGACAACAAATCCATTTACGTTGTCTACCGTCTCGTAGGTGCCGGTTACGTATCCACGAAAATGCGAAAAATCGACTTACGGAACATTTCATAGCAGACGACACCTGTTGCTTAATAGGTCAAATATAGGGAACTTAATTTCTAATATCTGCTTTTTATTTCTGCAATCTTTTTTCGCCGTGACAACAAAGCTTTTTAGGTTGTCTATTGTCTCATAGGTGCCACTTACGTATCCGCAAAAACATGAAAGATCGACTTACGGAATATTTTATAGCAGACGACAACTGCTGCTTAAGTCAATTATAGGGATTTTTCTTTTTTCTTTTTCTCTAACTAGGGCCATTGATTTGGTTACGATGACCATCTCACCCATACGTGACCGTTACGTGCTGCGTATAAAGTCGTAAAATCAACTGGTTGCTGTTGCGGAAACTTTTTCCGATAAAAAAATCTTGTTCTTGTTTGAAGAATTTAGAAGTAGGCCATAAAGATGCAATAAGATGTAAGAATAACTAAGAATCAATTGTTTCTTTGATAGGGTAGAAAACATTGTGGGAAAAGGAGAAAATGCTGGTAACCTGCATTGTCTCCTTTCCTCAGATTATTTTTAAAAGCCTTCTTTAAAAGGCGTCATTGTGTGGTAAAAGGTTAATAATTATCCAATCAGAGAAGCTTTAAGGAAATCAGAATGGATACCAGCAGCCAATCAGAGTAGACTTAAGAAATTCAACAGCCAATCAGAGAGCTTCAAAATCGCTCCAAAATGGCGCCAAAATTTATCCATAAAAAAAATCAGTGAAAAAAACGGCATAAAAGTGGAATTAAAGTCTTCTTTAAAGGCTGCTGTGCAGTCCTTGCAAACTGCCATGCCTGCACCACCCACACATGCCAGATTTCACTCAAAATGGGCAAACATTTAAGAAAATAGGGGCGCAGAAGACCGTTTTGCAAGAATTACTTCCCTTTAACCCTCGATGCACCCCCCCTCCCCAGCCCTTAACTGGATTTGCTTTTCTAACTCAGCCCATAAATAAATGCTGCATATTGAAACTTTCAATAAGCCAAAGTGATCAATGTACAGTGTGTATTAAAAAAAAAAAACGCCCAGAAAATAATGCAAGAATTACTTCCCTTTAACCCTCGATGCACCCAACACCCCCCTCCCCAGCCCTTAACTGGATTTGCTTTTCTAACTCGGCCCACAATAAATGCTGCACATTGGAACTTTCAATAAGCCAAAGTGATCAATGTACAGTGTATAAAAAAAAAAAACGCCCAGAAAATAATGCAAGAATTACTTCCCTTTAACCCTCCATGCACCCAACACCCCCCTCCCCAGCCCTTAACTGGATTTGCTTTTCTAACTCAGCCCACAATAAATGCTGCACATTGAAACTTTCAATAAGCCAAAGTGATCAATGTACACTGTAATAAAAAATGCCCAGAAATTAATGTGAGAAGTGGCTAAAAAAAGACTGAAAACTCTTTCAGTTGCTTCCTATTGCATATCTCAAACAAAGGCAACTGAAGTGTAATTTTTCCAATCTCTTCAAACCGCAACAAGAAACCCAGTTACGTTGACTATGTGCCAGTTACGCTCATGCGAAAACCTCAGAAATTAATGTGACAAGTGGCTAAAAAAAAGACTGAAAACTCTCATATATCAAACAAAGGCAACTGAAGTGTAATTTTTCTAATCTCTTCAAACCGCAACAAGAAACCCAGTTATGTTGACTTCCGTCTCATACGTGCCAGTTACGCCCATGCGAAAACCCCAGAAAATAATGCGACAAGTGGCTAAAAAAAGACTGAAGGCTCTTTCAGTAGCAGCTGCTTCTTATTGCAGAAATCAAACAAAAGGAACTAAATTTTTAAATTTATATTTTTTTCTCCAATCTCTTTATACCGTGACGACAAATCCATTTACATTGACTACCGTCTCGTAGGTGCCGGTTACGTATCCGCGAAAATGCGAAAAATTGACTTACGGAACAATTTATAGCAGACGACACCTGTTGCTTAATAGGTCAAATATAGGGAACTTAATTTCTAATATCTGCTTTTTATTTCTGCAATCTTTTTTCGCCGTGACAAAAAAGCTTTTTAGGTTGTCTATTGTCTCGCAGGTGCCACTTACGTATCCGCAAAAACATGAAAGATTGACTTACGGAAAATTTTATAGCAGACGACAACTGCTGCTTAAGTCAATTATAGGGTTTTTTATTTTTTCTTTATCTCTAACTAGGGCCATTGATTTGGTTACGATGACCATCTCACCCATACGTGACCGTTACGTGCTGCATATAAAGTCATAAAATCAACTGGTTGCTGTTGCGGAAACTTTTTCCGATAAAAAAATCTTGTTCTTGTTTCAAGAATTTAGAAGTAGGCCATAAAGATGCAATAAGATGTAAGAATAACTAAGAATCAATTGTTTCTTTGATAGGGTAGAAAACATTGTGGGAAAAGGAGAAAATGCTGGTAACCTGCATTGTCTCCTTTCCTCAGATTATTTTTAAAAGCCTTCTTTAAAAGGCGTCATTGTGTGGTAAAAGGTTAATAATTATCCAATCAGAGAAGCTTTAAGGAAATCAGAATGGATACCAGCAGCCAATCAGAGTAGACTTAAGAAATTCAACAGCCAATCAGAGAGCTTCAAAATCGCTCCAAAATGGCGCCAAAATTTATCCATAAAAAAAATCAGTGAAAAAAACGGCATAAAAGTGGAATTAAAGTCTTCTTTAAAGGCTGCTGTGCAGTCCTTGCAAACTGCCATGCCTGCACCACCCACACATGCCAGATTTCACTCAAAATGGGCAAACATTTAAGAAAATAGGGGCGCAGAAGACCGTTTTGCAAGAATTACTTCCCTTTAACCCTCGATGCACCCCCCCTCCCCAGCCCTTAACTGGATTTGCTTTTCTAACTCAGCCCATAAATAAATGCTGCATATTGAAACTTTCAATAAGCCAAAGTGATCAATGTACAGTGTGTATAAAAAAAAAACAAAAAAAAAACGCCCAGAAAATAATGCAAGAATTACTTCCCTTTAACCCTCGATGCACCCAACACCCCCCTCCCCAGCCCTTAACTGGATTTGCTTTTCTAACTCGGCCCACAATAAATGCTGCACATTGGAACTTTCAATAAGCCAAAGTGATCAATGTACAGTGTATAAAAAAAAAAAACGCCCAGAAAATAATGCAAGAATTACTTCCCTTTAACCCTCCATGCACCCAACACCCCCCTCCCCAGCCCTTAACTGGATTTGCTTTTCTAACTCAGCCCACAATAAATGCTGCACATTGAAACTTTCAATAAGCCAAAGTGATCAATGTACAGTGTAAAAAAAAATGCCCAGAAATTAATGTGACAAGTGGCTAAAAAAAGACTGAAAACTCTTTCAGTTGCTTCCTATTGCATATCTCAAACAAAGGCAACTGAAGTGTAATTTTTCCAATCTCTTCAAACCGCAACAAGAAACCCAGTTACGTTGACTATGTGCCAGTTACGCTCATGCGAAAACCTCAGAAATTAATGTGACAAGTGGCTAAAAACAGACTGAAAACTCTCATATATCAAACAAAGGCAACTGAAGTGTAATTTTTCTAATCTCTTCAAACCGCAACAAGAAACCCAGTTATGTTGACTTCCGTCTCATACGTGCCAGTTAAGTGCATGCGAAAACCCCAGAAAATAATGCGACAAGTGGCTAAAAAAAGACTGAAGGCTCTTTCAGTAGCAGCTGCTTCTTATTGCAGAAATCAAACAAAAGGAACTAAATTTTTAAATTTATATTTTTTTCTCCAATCTCTTTATACCGTGACAACAAATCCATTTACGTTGTCTACCGTCTCGTAGGTGCCGGTTACGTATCCACGAAAATGCGAAAAATCGACTTACGGAACATTTCATAGCAGACGACACCTGTTGCTTAATAGGTCAAATATAGGGAACTTAATTTCTAATATCTGCTTTTTATTTCTGAAATCTTTTTTCGCCGTGACAACAAAGCTTTTTAGGTTGTCTATTGTCTCATAGGTGCCACTTACGTATCCGCAAAAACATGAAAGATCGACTTACGGAATATTTTATAGCAGACGACAACTGCTGCTTAAGTCAATTATAGGGATTTTTCTTTTTTCTTTTTCTCTAACTAGGGCCATTGATTTGGTTACGATGACCATCTCACCCATACGTGACCGTTACGTGCTGCGTATAAAGTCGTAAAATCAACTGGTTGCTGTTGCGGAAACTTTTTCCGATAAAAAAATCTTGTTCTTGTTTGAAGAATTTAGAAGTAGGCCATAAAGATGCAATAAGATGTAAGAATAACTAAGAATCAATTGTTTCTTTGATAGGGTAGAAAACATTGTGGGAAAAGGAGAAAATGCTGGTAACCTGCATTGTCTCCTTTCCTCAGATTATTTTTAAAAGCCTTCTTTAAAAGGCGTCATTGTGTGGTAAAAGGTTAATAATTATCCAATCAGAGAAGCTTTAAGGAAATCAGAATGGATACCAGCAGCCAATCAGAGTAGACTTAAGAAATTCAACAGCCAATCAGAGAGCTTCAAAATCGCTCCAAAATGGCGCCAAAATTAATCCATAAAAAAAATCAGTGAAAAAAACGGCATAAAAGTGGAATTAAAGTCTTCTTTAAAGGCTGCTGTGCAGTCCTTGCAAACTGCCATGCCTGCACCACCCACACATGCCAGATTTCACTCAAAATGGGCAAACATTTAAGAAAATAGGGGCGCAGAAGACCGTTTTGCAAGAATTACTTCCCTTTAACCCTCGATGCACCCCCCCTCCCCAGCCCTTAACTGGATTTGCTTTTCTTACTCAGCCCATAAATAAATGCTGCATATTGAAACTTTCAATAAGCCAAAGTGATCAATGTACAGTGTGTATAAAAAAAAAACAAAAAGAAAACGCCCAGAAAATAATGCAAGAATTACTTCCCTTTAACCCTCGATGCACCCAACACCCCCCTCCCCAGCCCTTAACTGGATTTGCTTTTCTAACTCGGCCCACAATAAATGCTGCACATTGGAACTTTCAATAAGCCAAAGTGATCAATGTACAGTGTATAAAAAAAAAAAACGCCCAGAAAATAATGCAAGAATTACTTCCCTTTAACCCTCCATGCACCCAACACCCCCCTCCCCAGCCCTTAACTGGATTTGCTTTTCTAACTCAGCCCACAATAAATGCTGCACATTGAAACTTTCAATAAGCCAAAGTGATCAATGTACAGTGTAAAAAAAAATGCCCAGAAATTAATGTGACAAGTGGCTAAAAAAAGACTGAAAACTCTTTCAGTTGCTTCCTATTGCATATCTCAAACAAAGGCAACTGAAGTGTAATTTTTCCAATCTCTTCAAACCGCAACAAGAAACCCAGTTACGTTGACTATGTGCCAGTTACGCTCATGCGAAAACCTCAGAAATTAATGTGACAAGTGGCTAAAAACAGACTGAAAACTCTCATATATCAAACAAAGGCAACTGAAGTGTAATTTTTCTAATCTCTTCAAACCGCAACAAGAAACCCAGTTATGTTGACTTCCGTCTCATACGTGCCAGTTAAGCGCATGCGAAAACCCCAGAAAATAATGCGACAAGTGGCTAAAAAAAGACTGAAGGCTCTTTCAGTAGCAGCTGCTTCTTATTGCAGAAATCAAACAAAAGGAACTAAATTTTTAAATCTATATTTTTTTCTCCAATCTCTTTATACCGTGACAACAAATCCATTTACGTTGTCTACCGTCTCGTAGGTGCCGGTTACGTATCCACGAAAATGCGAAAAATCGACTTACGGAACATTTCATAGCAGACGACACCTGTTGCTTAATAGGTCAAATATAGGGAACTTAATTTCTAATATCTGCTTTTTATTTCTGAAATCTTTTTTCGCCGTGACAACAAAGCTTTTTAGGTTGTCTATTGTCTCATAGGTGCCACTTACGTATCCGCAAAAACATGAAAGATCGACTTACGGAATATTTTATAGCAGACGACAACTGCTGCTTAAGTCAATTATAGGGATTTTTCTTTTTTCTTTTTCTCTAACTAGGGCCATTGATTTGGTTACGATGACCATCTCACCCATACG
The DNA here is from genome assembly GCA_943736015.1 of Tridacna crocea. NCBI lineage: Eukaryota > Metazoa > Mollusca > Bivalvia > Cardiida > Cardiidae > Tridacna > Tridacna crocea. The sequence continues at coordinate 9,526,780 of OX031072.1, read as the reverse complement.
TGACCGTTACGTGCTGCGTATAAAGTCGTAAAATCAACTGGTTGCTGTTGCGGAAACTTTTTCCGATAAAAAAATCTTGTTCTTGTTTGAAGAATTTAGAAGTAGGCCATAAAGATGCAATAAGATGTAAGAATAACTAAGAATCAATTGTTTCTTTGATAGGGTAGAAAACATTGTGGGAAAAGGAGAAAATGCTGGTAACCTGCATTGTCTCCTTTCCTCAGATTATTTTTAAAAGCCTTCTTTAAAAGGCGTCATTGTGTGGTAAAAGGTTAATAATTATCCAATCAGAGAAGCTTTAAGGAAATCAGAATGGATACCAGCAGCCAATCAGAGTAGACTTAAGAAATTCAACAGCCAATCAGAGAGCTTCAAAATCGCTCCAAAATGGCGCCAAAATTAATCCATAAAAAAAATCAGTGAAAAAAACGGCATAAAAGTGGAATTAAAGTCTTCTTTAAAGGCTGCTGTGCAGTCCTTGCAAACTGCCATGCCTGCACCACCCACACATGCCAGATTTCACTCAAAATGGGCAAACATTTAAGAAAATAGGGGCGCAGAAGACCGTTTTGCAAGAATTACTTCCCTTTAACCCTCGATGCACCCCCCCTCCCCAGCCCTTAACTGGATTTGCTTTTCTTACTCAGCCCATAAATAAATGCTGCATATTGAAACTTTCAATAAGCCAAAGTGATCAATGTACAGTGTGTATAAAAAAAAAAAAAAAAAAAACGCCCAGAAAATAATGCAAGAATTACTTCCCTTTAACCCTCGATGCACCCAACACCCCCCTCCCCAGCCCTTAACTGGATTTGCTTTTCTAACTCGGCCCACAATAAATGCTGCACATTGGAACTTTCAATAAGCCAAAGTGATCAATGTACAGTGTATAAAAAAAAAAAACGCCCAGAAAATAATGCAAGAATTACTTCCCTTTAACCCTCCATGCACCCAACACCCCCCTCCCCAGCCCTTAACTGGATTTGCTTTTCTAACTCAGCCCACAATAAATGCTGCACATTGAAACTTTCAATAAGCCAAAGTGATCAATGTACAGTGTAAAAAAAAATGCCCAGAAATTAATGTGACAAGTGGCTAAAAAAAGACTGAAAACTCTTTCAGTTGCTTCCTATTGCATATCTCAAACAAAGGCAACTGAAGTGTAATTTTTCCAATCTCTTCAAACCGCAACAAGAAACCCAGTTACGTTGACTATGTGCCAGTTACGCTCATGCGAAAACCTCAGAAATTAATGTGACAAGTGGCTAAAAACAGACTGAAAACTCTCATATATCAAACAAAGGCAACTGAAGCGTAATTTTTCTAATCTCTTCAAACCGCAACAAGAAACCCAGTTATGTTGACTTCCGTCTCATACGTGCCAGTTAAGCGCATGCGAAAACCCCAGAAAATAATGCGACAAGTGGCTAAAAAAAGACTGAAGGCTCTTTCAGTAGCAGCTGCTTCTTATTGCAGAAATCAAACAAAAGGAACTAAATTTTTAAATTTATATTTTTTTCTCCAATCTCTTTATACCGTGACAACAAATCCATTTACGTTGTCTACCGTCTCGTAGGTGCCGGTTACGTATCCACGAAAATGCGAAAAATCGACTTACGGAACATTTCATAGCAGACGACACCTGTTGCTTAATAGGTCAAATATAGGGAACTTAATTTCTAATATCTGCTTTTTATTTCTGCAATCTTTTTTCGCCGTGACAACAAAGCTTTTTAGGTTGTCTATTGTCTCATAGGTGCCACTTACGTATCCGCAAAAACATGAAAGATCGACTTACGGAATATTTTATAGCAGATGACAACTGCTGCTTAAGTCAATTATAGGGATTTTTCTTTTTTCTTTTTCTCTAACTAGGGCCATTGATTTGGTTACGATGACCATCTCACCCATACGTGACCGTTACGTGCTGCGTATAAAGTCGTAAAATCAACTGGTTGCTGTTGCGGAAACTTTTTCCGATAAAAAAATCTTGTTCTTGTTTCAAGAATTTAGAAGTAGGCCATAAAGATGCAATAAGATGTAAGAATAACTAAGAATCAATTGTTTCTTTGATAGGGTAGAAAACATTGTGGGAAAAGGAGAAAATGCTGGTAACCTGCATTGTCTCCTTTCCTCAGATTATTTTTAAAAGCCTTCTTTAAAAGGCGTCATTGTGTGGTAAAAGGTTAATAATTATCCAATCAGAGAAGCTTTAAGGAAATCAGAATGGATACCAGCAGCCAATCAGAGTAGACTTAAGAAATTCAACAGCCAATCAGAGAGCTTCAAAATCGCTCCAAAATGGCGCCAAAATTTATCCATAAAAAAACAGTGAAAAAAACGGCATAAAAGTGGAATTAAAGTCTTCTTTAAAGGCTGCTGTGCAGTCCTTGCAAACTGCCATGCCTGCACCACCCACACATGCCAGATTTCACTCAAAATGGGCAAACATTTAAGAAAATAGGGGCGCAGAAGACCGTTTTGCAAGAATTACTTCCCTTTAACACTCGATGCACCCCCCCTCCCCAGCCCTTAACTGGATTTGCTTTTCTAACTCAGCCCATAAATAAATGCTGCATATTGAAACTTTCAATAAGCCAAAGTGATCAATGTACAGTGTGTATTAAAAAAAAAAAACGCCCAGAAAATAATGCAAGAATTACTTCCCTTTAACCCTCGATGCACCCAACACCCCCCTCCCCAGCCCTTAACTGGATTTGCTTTTCTAACTCGGCCCACAATAAATGCTGCACATTGGAACTTTCAATAAGCCAAAGTGATCAATGTACAGTGTATAAAAAAAAAAAACGCCCAGAAAATAATGCAAGAATTACTTCCCTTTAACCCTTCATGCACCCAACACCCCCCTCCCCAGCCCTTAACTGGATTTGCTTTTCTAACTCAGCCCACAATAAATGCTGCACATTGAAACTTTCAATAAGCCAAAGTGATCAATGTACACTGTAAAAAAAAATGCCCAGAAATTAATGTGACAAGTGGCTAAAAAAAGACTGAAAACTCTTTCAGTTGCTTCCTATTGCATATCTCAAACAAAGGCAACTGAAGTGTAATTTTTCCAATCTCTTCAAACCGCAACAAGAAACCCAGTTACGTTGACTATGTGCCAGTTACGCTCATGCGAAAACCTCAGAAATTAATGTGACAAGTGGCTAAAAAAAGACTGAAAACTCTCATATATCAAACAAAGGCAACTGAAGTGTAATTTTTCTAATCTCTTGAAACCGCAACAAGAAACCCAGTTACGTTGATTTCCGTCTCATACATGCCAGTTATGCGCATGCCAAAACCCCAGAAAATAATGCGACAAGTGGCTAAAAAAAGACTGAAGGCTCTTTCAGTAGCAGCTGCTTCTTATTGCAGGAATCAAGCAAAAGGAACTAAATTTTTAAATTTATATTTTTTTCTCCAATCTCTTTATACCGTGACGACAAATCCATTTACGTTGACTACCGTCTCGTAGGTGCCGGTTACGTATCCGCGAAAATGCGAAAAATCGACTTACGGAACATTTCATAGCAGACGACACCTGTTGCTTAATAGGTCAAATATAGGGAACTTAATTTCTAATATCTGCTTTTTATTTCTGCAATCTTTTTTCGCCGTGACAACAAAGCTTTTTAGGTTGTCTATTGTCTCTCAGGTGCCACTTACGTATTCGCAAAAATATGAAAGATTGACTTACGGAATATTTTATAGCAGACGACAACTGCTGCTTAAGTCAATTATAGGGATTTTTCTTTTTTCTTTTTCTCTAACTAGGGCCATTGATTTGGTTACGATGACCATCTCACCCATACGTGACCGTTACGTGCTGCGTATAAAGTCGTAAAATCAACTGGTTGCTGTTGCGGAAACTTTTTCCGATAAAAAAATCTTGTTCTTTTTTGAAGAATTTAGAAGTAGGCCATAAAGATGCAATAAGATGTAAGAATAACTAAGAATCAATTGTTTCTTTGATAGGGTAGAAAGCATTGTGGGAAAAGGAGAAAATGCTGGTAACCTGCATTGTCTCCTTTAACATTTAAGAAAATAGGGGCGCAGAAGACCGTTTTGCAAGAATTACTTCCCTTTAACCCTCGATGCACCCCCCTCCCCAGCCCTTAACTGGATTTGCTTTTCTAACTCAGCCCATAAATAAATGCTGCATATTGAAACTTTTAATAAGCCAAAGTGATCAATGTACAGTGTGTATAATAAAAAAAAAAAAACGCCCAGAAAATAATGCAAGAATTACTTCCCTTTAACCCTCGATGCACCCAACACCCCCCTCCCCAGCCCTTAACTGGATTTGCTTTTCTAACTCGGCCCACAATAAATGCTGCACATTGGAACTTTCAATAAGCCAAAGTGATCAATGTACAGTGTATAAAAAAAAAAAAAAAACGCCCAGAAAATAATGCAAGAATTACTTCCCTTTAACCCTCCATGCACCCAACACCCCCCTCCCCAGCCCTTAACTGGATTTGCTTTTCTAACTCAGCCCACAATAAATGCTGCACATTGAAACTTTCAATAAGCCAAAGTGATCAATGTACAGTGTAAAAGAAAATGCCCAGAAATTAATGTGACAAGTGGCTAAAAAAAGACTGAAAACTCTTTCAGTTGCTTTCTATTGCATATCTCAAACAAAGGCAACTGAAGTGTAATTTTTCCAATCTCTTCAAACCGCAACAAGAAACCCAGTTACGTTGACTATGTGCCAGTTACGCTCATGCGAAAACCTCAGAAATTAATGTGACAAGTGGCTAAAAAAAGACTGAAAACTCTCATATATCAAACAAAGGCAACTGAAGTGTAATTTTTCTAATCTCTTCAAACCGCAACAAGAAACCCAGTTACGTTGACTTCCGTCTCGTACGTGCCAGTTACACGCATGCGAAAACCCCAGAAAATAATGCGACAAGTGGCTAAAAAAAGACTGAAGGCTCTTTCAGTAGCAGCTGCTTCTTATTGCAGAAATCAAACAAAAGGAACTAGATTTTTAAATTTATATTTTTTTCTCCAATCTCTTTATACCGTGACGACAAATCCATTTACGTTGACTACCGTCTCGTAGGTGCCGGTTACGTATCCGAGAAAATGCGAAAAATCGACTTACGGAACATTTCATAGCTGTTGCTTAATAGGTCAAATATAGGGAACTTAATTTCTAATATCTGCTTTTTATTTCTGCAATCTTTTTTCGCCGTGACAACAAGGCTTTTTAGGTTGTCTATTGTCTCGCAGGTGCCACTTACGTATCCCCAAAAACATGAAAGATCGACTTACGGAATATTTTATAGCAGACGACAACTCCTGCTTAAGTCAATTATAGGGTTTTTTATTTTTTCTTTTTCTCTAACTAGGGCCATTGATTTGGTTACGATGACCATCTCGCCCATACGTGACCGTTACGTGCTTCATATAAAGTCGTAAAATCAACTGGTTGCTGTTGCGGAAACTTTTTCCGATAAAAAAATCTTGTTCTTGTTTGAAGAATTTAGAAGTAGGCCATAAAGATGCAATAAGATGTAAGAATAACTAAGAATCAATTGTTTCTTTGATAGGGTAGAAAACATTGTGGGAAAAGGAGAAAATGCTGGTAACCTGCATTGTCTCCTTTCCTCAGATTATTTTTAAAAGCCTTCTTTAAAAGGCATCATTGTGTGGTAAAAGGTTAATAATTATCCAATCAGAGAAGCTTTAAGGAAATCAGAATGGATACCAGCAGCCAATCAGAGTAGACTTAAGAAATTCAACAGCCAATCAGAGAGCTTCAAAATCGCTCCAAAATGGCGCCAAAATTTATCCATAAAAAAACCGTGAAAAAAACGGCATAAAAGTGGAATTAAAGTCTTCTTTAAAGGCTGCTGTGCAGTCCTTGCAAACTGCCATGCCTGCACCACCCACACATGCCAGATTTCACTCAAAATGGGCAAACATTTAAGAAAATAGGGGCGCAGAAGACCGTTTTGCAAGAATTACTTCCCTTTAACCCTCGATCCCTCGATGCACCTCCCCTCCCGAGCCCTTAACTGGATTTGCTTTTCTAACTCAGCCCATAAATAAATGCTGCATATTGAAACTTTCAATAAGCCAAAGTGATCAATGTACAGTGCGTATAAAAAAAAAAAAAAAAAAAGCCCAGAAAGTAATGCAAGAATTACTTCCCTTTAACCCTCGATGCACCAAACACCCCCCTCCCCAGCCCTTAACTGGATTTGCTTTTCTAACTCAGCCCACAATAAATGCTGCACATTGAAACTTTCAATAAGCCAAAGTGATCAATGTACAGTGTATAAAAAAAAAAAAAAACGCCCAGAAAATAATGCAAGAATTACTTCCCTTTAACCCTCCATGCACCCAACACCCCCCTCCCCAGCCCTTAACTGGATTTGCTTTTCTAACTCAGCCCACAATAAATGCTGCACATTGAAACTTTCAATAAGCCAAAGTAATCAATGTACAGTGTAAAAAAAAATGCCCAGAAATTAATGTGACAAGTGGCTAAAAAAAGACTGAAAACTCTTTCAGTTGCTTCCTATTGCATATCTCAAACAAAGGCAACTGAAGTGTAATTTTTCCAATCTCTTCAAACCGCAACAAGAAACCCAGTTATGTTGACTTCCGTCTCATACGTGCCAGTTAAGCGCATGCGAAAACCCCAGAAAATAATGCGACAAGTGGCTAAAAAAAGACTGAAGGCTCTTTCAGTAGCAGCTGCTTCTTATTGCAGAAATCAAACAAAAGGAACTAAATTTTTAAATTTATATTTTTTTCTCCAATCTCTTTATACCGTGACAACAAATCCATTTACGTTGACTACCGTCTCATAGGTGCCGGTTACGTATCCACGAAAATGCGAAAAATCGACTTACGGAACATTTCATAGCAGACGACACCTGTTGCTTAATAGGTCAAATATAGGGAACTTAATTTCTAATATCTGCTTTTTATTTCTGCAATCTTTTTTCACCGTGACAACAAAGCTTTTTAGGTTGTCTATTGTCTCATAGGTGCCACTTACGTATCCGCAAAAACATGAAAGATCGACTTACGGAATATTTTATAGCAGACGACAACTGCTGCTTAAGTCAATTATAGGGATTTTTCTTTTTTCTTTTTCTCTAACTAGGGCCATTGATTTGGTTACGATGACCATCTCACCCATACGTGACCGTTACGTGCTGCGTATAAAGTCGTAAAATCAACTGGTTGCTGTTGCGGAAACTTTTTCCGATAAAAAAATCTTGTTCTTGTTTCAAGAATTTAGAAGTAGGCCATAAAGATGCAATAAGATGTAAGAATAACTAAGAATCAATTGTTTCTTTGATAGGGTAGAAAACATTGTGGGAAAAGGAGAAAATGCTGGTAACCTGCATTGTCTCCTTTCCTCAGATTATTTTTAAAAGCCTTCTTTAAAAGGCGTCATTGTGTGGTAAAAGGTTAATAATTATTCAATCAGAGAAGCTTTAAGGAAATCAGAATGGATACCAGCAGCCAATCAGAGTAGACTTAAGAAATTCAACAGCCAATCAGAGAGCTTCAAAATCGCTCCAAAATGGCGCCAAAATTTATCCATAAAACAACAGTGAAAAAAACGGCATAAAAGTGGAATTAAAGTCTTCTTTAAAGGCTGCTGTGCAGTCCTTGCAAACTGCCATGCCTGCACCACCCACACATGCCAGATTTCACTCAAAATGGGCAAACATTTAAGAAAATAGGGGCGCAGAAGACCGTTTTGCAAGAATTACTTCCCTTTAACCCTCGATGCACCCCCCTCCCCAGCCCTTAACTGGATTTGCTTTTCTAACTCAGCCCATAAATAAATGCTGCATATTGAAACTTTCAATAAGCCAAAGTGATCAATGTACAGTGTGTGTAAAAAAGAAAAAAAAAAACCACCAAGAAAATAATGCAAGAATTACTTCCCTTTAACCCTCCATGCACCCAACATCCCCCTCCCCAGCCCTTAACTGGATTTGCTTTTCTAACTCGGTCCACAATAAATGCTGCACATTGGACCTTTCAATAAGCCAAAGTGATCAATGTACAGTGTAAAAAAAAATGCCCAGAAATTAATGTGACAAGTGGCTAAAAAAAAGACTGAAAACTCTTTCAGTTGCTTCCTATTATATATCTCAAACAAAGGCAACTGAAGTGTAATTTTTCCAATCTCTTCAAACCGCAACAAGAAACCCAGTTACGTTGACTATGTGCCAGTTACGCTCATGCGAAAACCTCAGAAATTAATGTGACAAGTGGCTAAAAAAAGACTGAAAACTCTCATATATCAAACAAAGGCAACTGAAGTGTAATTTTTCTAATCTCTTCAAACCACAACAAGAAACCCAGTTACGTTGACTTCCGTCTCATACGTGCCAGTTACGCGCATGCGAAAACCCCAGAAAATAATGCGACAAGTGGCTAAAAAAAGACTGAAGGCTCTTTCAGTAGCAGCTGCTTCTTATTGCAGAAATCAAACAAAAGGAACTAAATTTTTAAATTTATATTTTTTTCTCCAATCTCTTTATACCATGACGACAAATCCATTTACGTTGACTACCGTCTCGTAGGTGCCGGTTACGTATCCACGAAAATGCGAAAAATCGACTTACGGAACATTTCATAGCAGACGACACCTGTTGCTTAATAGGTCAAATATAGGGAACTTAATTTCTAATATCTGCTTTTTATTTCTGCAATCTTTTTTCGCCGTGACAACAAAGCTTTTTAGGTTGTCTATTGTCTCGCAGGTGCCACTTACGTATCCGCAAAAACATGAAAGATCGACTTACGGAATATTTTATTGCAGACGACAACTGCTGCTTAAGTCAATTATAGGGATTTTTCTTTTTTCTTTTCCTCTAACTAGGGCCATTGATTTGGTTACGATGACCATCTCACCCATACGTGACCGTTACGTGCTGCGTATAAAGTCATAAAATCAACTGGTTGCTGTTGCCGAAACTTTTTCAGATAAAAAAATCTTGTTCTTGTTTGAAGAATTTAGAAGTAGGCCATAAAGATGCAATAAGATGTAAGAATAACTAAGAATCAATTGTTTCTTTGATAGGGTAGAAAACATTGTGGGAAAAGGAGAAAATGCTGGTAACCTGCATTGTCTCCATTCCTCAGATTATTTTTAAAAGCCTTCTTTAAAAGGCGTCATTGTGTGGTAAAAGGTTAATAATTATCCAATCAGAGAAGCTTTAAGGAAATCAGAATGGATACCAGCAGCCAATCAGAGTAGACTTAAGAAATTCAACAGCCAATCAGAGAGCTTCAAAATCGCTCCAAAATGGCGCCAAAATTTATCCATAAAAAAACCGTGAAAAAAACGGCATAAAAGTGGAATTAAAGTCTTCTTTAAAGGCTGCTGTGCAGTCCTTGCAAACTGCCATGCCTGCACCACCCACACATGCCAGATTTCACTCAAAATGGGCAAACATTTAAGAAAATAGGGGCGCAGAAGACCGTTTTGCAAGAATTACTTCCCTTTAACCCTCGATGCACCCCCCTCCCCAGCCCTTAACTGGATTTGCTTTTCTAACTCAGCCCATAAATAAATGCTGCATATTGAAACTTTCAATAAGGCAAAGTGATTAATGTACAGTGTGGATAAAAAAAAAAAAAAAAAAGCCCAGAAAATAATGCAAGAATTACTTCCCTTTAACCCTCGATGCACCCAACACCCCCCTCCCCAGCCCTTAACTGGATTTGCTTTTCTAACACGGCCCACAATAAATGCTGCACATAGGAACTTTCAATAAGCCAAAGTGATCAATGTACAGTGTATAAAAAAAAAATGCCCAGAAAATAATGCAACAATTACTTCCCTCCCCAGCCCTTAACTGGATTTGCTTTTCTAACTCAGCCCACAATAAATGCTGCACATTGAAACTTTCAATAAGCCAAAGTGATCAATGTACAGTGTAAAAAAGCCCCAGAAATTAATGCGACAAGTGGCTAAAAAAAGACTGAAAACTCTTTTAGTTGCTTCCTGTTGCATATATCAAACAAAGGCAACTGAAGTGTAATTTTTCTAATCTCTTCAAACCACAACAAGAAACCCAGTTACGTTGACTACCGTCTCATATGTGCCAGTTACGCTCATGCGAAAACCCCAGAAAATAATGCGACAAGTGGCTAAAAAAAGACTGAATGCTTCTTATTGCATAAATCAAACAAATGGAACAAAATTTTTAATGTATATTTTTTTCCTCCAATCTCTTTATACCATGATGACAAATCTATTTATGTTGACAACCGTCTCATAGGTTCCGGTTACGTATCCGCGAAAACGCGAAAAATCGACTTACGGACCACTTCATAGCAGATGACACCTGTTGCTTAATGGATCAAATATAGGGAACTTAATTTCTGATATCTGTTTTTTACTTCTCAAGTCTTTTTTTACCGTGACGACAAACCCATTTAGGTTGTCTATTGTCTCGCAGGTGCCGGTTACATACCCACGAAAACATGCAAAATCGACTTACGGAATATATTTCATAGCAGACGACAACTGTTGCTTAAAGTCAATTATAGGGATTTTTCTATTTTTCTTTTTCATTTTCTCTCACTAGGGCCAATGATTTGGTTACGATGACCATCTCACCCATATGTGACTGATACGTGCTGCGCATAAAATGGTAAAATCAACTTTGACACTTTCGGAGGCAACTGATACCTGTTAAACAAATCAAAGAATGGTAAACAAAGTTTTTCCCTGTTTTCTTACCAGGGTCACGAAAACATTGAACCAATTTTGACGACCACGCGAGTCAAAAGTCAATTTTATGTTTAATCGCTGCGCAAAAATATAAAATTTAGAAGCAACCGTTTGCTGTTGCGGAAACTTTTTCCAATAAAAAAATCTTGTTCTTGTTTGAAGAATTTAGAAGTAGGCCATAAAGATACAATAAGATGTAAGAATAATTAAAAATCAACTTTTTCTTTGATAGGGTAGTAAACATTGTGGGAAAAGGAGAAAATGCTGGTAACCTGCATTGTCTCCTTTCCTCAGATTATTTTCAAAAGCCTTCTCTTTCAGGGATGTTAAAAGGCGTCATTGTGTGGTAAAAGGTTAATAAGAATAAACAGCTATTCCCCCCCTTCCCATCAGCCAATCAAATCTCTTCTCTCTCTGAAATTATCCAATCAGAGAAGCTTTAAGGAAATCAGAATGGGAACCAAGGAGCCAAATCAGAATGGGAACCAATAGCCAATCAGATATTCAACAGCCAATCAGAGAGCTTCAAAATCGCTCCAAAATGGCGCCATAATTTCTCGATAAAAAACAGTGAAAAAAAAGGCATAAAAGTGGATTTAAAGTCTTCGTTAAAGGCTGTTGTGCAGTCCTTGGCGAACTGCCAGGCATGCACCATCCACACATGCCAGATTTCACTGAAAATGGCCAAACATTTAAGAAAATAGGGGCGCAGCAGACCTTGTTTTGGTCTTTTCAAGCCCCTTGCAAGAATTACTTCCCTTAGACCCTCGATGCACCCCCCCAGCCCTTAACTGGATTTGCTTTTCTAACTCAGCCCACAATAAATGCTGCACATTGAAACTTTCAATAAGCCAAAGTGATCAATGTACAGTGTAAAAAAGCCCCAGAAATTAATGCGACAAGTGGCTAAAAAAAGACTGAAAACTCTTTTAGTTGCTTCCTGTTGCATATATCAAACAAAGGCAACTGAAGTGTAAATTTTCTAATCTCTTCAAACCACAACAAGAAACCCAGTTACGTTGACTACCGTCTCATATGTGCCAGTTACGCTCATGCAAAAACCCCAGAAAATAATGTGACAAGTGGCTAAAAAAAGACTGAATGCTTCTTATTGCATAAATCAAACAAATGGAACAAAATTTTTGATGTATATTTTTTTCCTCCAATCTCTTTATACCATGACGACAAATCTATTTATGTTGACAACTGTCTCATAGGTTCCGGTTACGTATCCGCGAAAACGCGAAAAATCGACTTACGGACCACTTCATAGCAGATGGCACCTGTTGCTTAATGGATCAAATATAGGGAACTTAATTTCTGATATCTGTTTTTTACTTCTCAAGTCTTTTTTTACCGTGACGACAAACCCATTTAGGTTGTCTATTGTCTCGCAGGTGCCGGTTACATACCCGCGAAAACATGCAAAATCGACTTATGGAATATATTTTATAGCAGACGACAACTGTTGCTTAAAGTCAATTATAGGGATTTTTCTATTTTTCTTTTTCATTTTCTCCCACTAGGGCCAAAGATTTGGTTACGATGACCATCTCACCCATATGTGACTGATACGTGCTGCGCATAAAATCGTAAAATCAACTTTGACACTTTCGGAGGCAACTGATACCTGTTAAACAAATCAAAGAAAGGTAAACAAAGTTTTTCCCTGTTTTCTTACCAGGGTCACGAAAACATTGAACCAATTTTGACGACCGCGTGAGTCAAAAGTCAATTTTATGTTTAATTGCTGCGCAAAAATATAAAATTCAGAAGCAACCGTTTGCTGTTGCGGAAACTTTTTCCGATAAAAAAATCTTGTTCTTGTTTGAAGAATTTAGAAGTAGGCCATAAAGATACAATAAGATGTAAGAATAACTAAAAATCAACTTTTTCTTTGATAGGGTAGTAAACATTGTGGGAAAAGGAGAAAATGCTGGTAACCTGCATTGTCTCCTTTCCTCAGATTATTTTCAAAAGCCTTCTCTTTCAGGGGTGTTAAAAGGCGTCATTGTGTGGTAAAAGGTTAATAAGAATAAACAGCTATTCCCCCCCTTCCCATCAGCCAATCAAATCTCTTCTCTCTCTGAAATTATCCAATCAGAGAAGCTGTAAGGAAATCAGAATGGGAACCAAGGAGCCAAATCAGAATGGGAACCAATAGCCAATCAGATATTCAACAGCCAATCAGAGAGCTTCAAAATCGCTCCAAAATGGCGCCATAATTTCTCGATAAAAAACAGTGAAAAAAAAGGCATAAAAGTGGATTTAAAGTCTTCTTTAAAGGCTGTTGTGCAGTCCTTGGCGAACTGCCAGGCATGCACCATCCACACATGCCAGATTTCACTGAAAATGGCCAAACATTTAAGAAAATAGGGGCGCAGCAGACCTTGTTTTGGTCTTTTCAAGCCCCTTGCAAGAATTACTTCCCTTAGACCCTCGATGCACCCCCCAAGCCCTTAACTGGATTTGCTTTTCTAACTCAGCCCACAATAAATGCTGCACACTGAAACTTTCAATAAGCCAAAGTGATCAATGTACAGTGTAAAAAAGCCCCAGAAATTAATGCGACAAGTGGCTAAAAAAAGACTGAAAACTCTTTTAGTTGCTTCCTGTTGCATATATCAAACAAAGGCAACTGAAGTGTAATTTTTCTAATCTCTTCAAACCACAACAAGAAACCCAGTTACGTTGACTACCGTCTCATATGTGCCAGTTACGCTCATGCGAAAACCCCAGAAAATAATGCGACAAGTGGCTAAAAAAAGACTGAATGCTTCTTATTGCATAAATCAAACAAATGGAACAAAATTTTTGATGTATATTTTTTTCCTCCAATCTCTTTATACCATGACGACAAATCTATTTATGTTGACAACCGTCTCATAGGTTCCGGTTACGTATCCGCGAAAACGCGAAAAATCGACTTACGGACCACTTCATAGCAGATGTCACCTGTTGCTTAATGGATCAAATATAGGGAACTTAATTTCTGATATCTGTTTTTTACTTCTCAAGTCTTTTTTTACCGTGACGACAAACCCATTTAGGTTGTCTATTGTCTCGCAGGTGCCGGTTACATACCCGCGAAAACATGCAAAATCGACTTATGGAATATATTTTATAGCAGACAACAACTGTTGCTTAAAGTCAATTATAGGGATTTTTCTATTTTTCTTTTTCATTTTCTCCCACTAGGGCCAAAGATTTGGTTACGATGACCATCTCACCCATATGTGACTGATACGTGCTGCGCATAAAATCGTAAAATCAACTTTGACACTTTCGGAGGCAACTGATACCTGTTAAACAAATCAAAGAAAGGTAAACAAAGTTTTTCCCTGTTTTCTTACCAGGGTCACGAAAACATTGAACCAATTTTGACGACCGCGTGAGTCAAAAGTCAATTTTATGTTTAATCGCTGCGCAAAAATATAAAATTCAGAAGCAACCGTTTGCTGTTGCGGAAACTTTTTCCGATAAAAAAATCTTGTTCTTGTTTGAAGAATTTAGAAGTAGGCCATAAAGATACAATAAGATGTAAGAATAACTAAAAATCAACTTTTTCTTTGATAGGGTAGTAAACATTGTGGGAAAAGGAGAAAATGCTGGTAACCTGCATTGTCTCCTTTCCTCAGATTATTTTCAAAAGCCTTCTCTTTCAGGGGTGTTAAAAGGCGTCATTGTGTGGTAAAAGGTTAATAAGAATAAACAGCTATTCCCCCCCCTTCCCATCAGCCAATCAAATCTCTTCTCTCTCTGAAATTATCCAATCAGAGAAGCTTTAAGGAAATCAGAATGGGAACCAAGGAGCCAAATCAGAATGGGAACCAATAGCCAATCAGATATTCAACAGCCAATCAGAGAGCTTCAAAATCGCTCCAAAATGGCGCCATAATTTCTCGATAAAAAACAGTGAAAAAAAAGGCATAAAAATGGATTAAAAGTCTTCTTTAAAGGCTGTTGTGCAGTCCTTGGCGAACTGCCAGGCATGCACCATCCACACATGCCAGATTTCACTGAAAATGGCCAAACATTTAAGAAAATAGGGGCGCAGCAGACCTTGTTTTGGTCTTTTCAAGCCCCTTGCAAGAATTACTTCCCTTAGACCCTCGATGCACCCCCCAAGCCCTTAACTGGATTTGCTTTTCTAACTCAGCCCACAATAAATGCTGCACACTGAAACTTTCAATAAGCCAAAGTGATCAATGTACAGTGTAAAAAAGCCCCAGAAATTAATGCGACAAGTGGCTAAAAAAAGACTGAAAACTCTTTTAGTTGCTTCCTGTTGCATATATCAAACAAAGGCAACTGCAGTGTAATTTTTCTAATCTCTTCAAACCACAACAAGAAACCCAGTTACGTTGACTACCGTCTCATATGTGCCAGTTACGCTCATGCGAAAACCCCAGAAAATAATGTGACAAGTGGCTAAAAAAAGACTGAATGCTTCTTATTGCATAAATCAAACAAATGGAACAAAATTTTTGATGTATATTTTTTTCCTCCAATCTCTTTATACCATGACGACAAATCTATTTATGTTGACAACCGTCTCATAGGGTCCAGTTACGTATCCGCGAAAACGCGAAAAATCGACTTACGGACCACTTCATAGCAGATGGCACCTGTTGCTTAATGGATCAAATATAGGGAACTTAATTTCTGATATCTGTTTTTTACTTCTCAAGTCTTTTTTTACCGTGACGACAAACCCATTTAGGTTGTCTATTGTCTCGCAGGTGCCGGTTACATACCCGCGAAAACATGCAAAATCGACTTACGGAATATATTTTATAGCAGACGACAACTGTTGCTTAAAGTCAATTATAGGGATTTTTCTATTTTTCTTTTTCATTTTCTCCCACTAGGGCCAAAAAATTGGTTACGATGACCATCTCACCCATATGTGACTGATACGTGCTGCGCATAAAATCGTAAAATCAACTTTGACACTTTCGGAGGCAACTGATACCTGTTAAACAAATCAAAGAAAGGTAAACAAAGTTTTCCCTGTTTTCTTACCAGGGTCACGAAAACATTGAACCAATTTTGACGACCGCGTGAGTCAAAAGTCAATTTTATGTTTAATCGCTGTGCAAAAATATAAAATTCAGAAGCAACCGTTTGCTGTTGCGGAAACTTTTTCCGATAAAAAAATCTTGTTCTTGTTTGAAGAATTTAGAAGTAGGCCATAAAGATACAATAAGATGTAAGAGTAACTAAAAATCAACTTTTTCTTTGATAGGGTAATAAACATTGTGGGAAAAGGAGAAAATGCTGGTAACCTGCATTGTCTCCTTTCCTCAGATTATTTTCAAAAGCCTTTTCTTTCAGGGGTGTTAAAAGGCGTCATTGTGTGGTAAAAGGTTAATAAGAATAAACAGCTATTCCCCCCCTTCCCATCAGCCAATCAAATCTCTTCTCTCTCTGAAAATATCCAATCAGAGAAGCTGTAAGGAAATCAGAATGGGAACCAAGGAGCCAAATCAGAATGGGAACCAATAGCCAATCAGATATTCAACAGCCAATCAGAGAGCTTCAAAATCGCTCCGAAATGGCGCCATAATTTCTCGATAAAAAACAGTGGAAAAAAAGGCATAAAAGTGGATTTAAAGTCTTCTTTAAAGGCTGTTGTGCAGTCCTTGGCGAACTGCCAGGCATGCACCATCCACACATGCCAGATTTCACTGAAAATGGCCAAACATTTAAGAAAATAGGGGCGCAGCAGACCTTGTTTTGGTCTTTTCAAGTCCCTTGCAAGAATTACTTCCCCTAGACCCTCGATGCACCCCCCCAGCCCTTAACTGGATTTGCTTTTCTAACTCAGCCCACAATAAATGCTGCACATTGAAACTTTCAATAAGCCAAAGTGATCAATGTACAGTGTAAAAAAGCCCCAGAAATTAATGCGACAAGTGGCTAAAAAAAGACTGAAAACTCTTTTAGTTGCTTCCTGTTGCATATATCAAACAAAGGCAACTGAAGTGTAATTTTTCTAATCTCTTCAAACCACAACAAGAAACCCAGTTACGTTGACTACCGTCTCATATGTGCCAGTTACGCTCATGCGAAAACCCCAGAAAATAATGCGACAAGTGGCTAAAAAAAGACTGAATGCTTCTTATTGCATAAATCAAACAAATGGAACAAAATTTTTGATGTATATTTTTTTCCTCCAATCTCTTTATACCATGACGACAAATCTATTTATGTTGACAACCGTCTCATAGGTTCCGGTTACGTATCCGCGAAAACGCGAAAAATCGACTTACGGACCACTTCATAGCAGATGGCACCTGTTGCTTAATGGATCAAATATAGGGAACTTAATTTCTGATATCTGTTTTTTACTTCTCAAGTCTTTTTTTACCGTGACGACAAACCCATTTAGGTTGTCTATTGTCTCGCAGGTGCCGGTTACATACCCGCGAAAACATGCAAAATCGACTTACGGAATATATTTTATAGCAGACAACAACTGTTGCTTAAAGTCAATTCTAGGGATTTTTCTATTTTTCTTTTTCATTTTCTCCCACTAGGGCCAAAGATTTGGTTACGATGACCATCTCACCCATATGTGACTGATACGTGCTGCGCATAAAATCGTAAAATCAACTTTGACACTTTCGGAGGCAACTGATACCTGTTAAACAAATCAAAGAAAGGTAAACAAAGTTTTTCCCTGTTTTCTTACCAGGGTCACGAAAACATTGAACCAATTTTGACGACCGCGTGAGTCAAAAGTCAATTTTATGTTTAATCGCTGCGCAAAAATATAAAATTCAGAAGCAACCGTTTGCTGTTGCGGAAACTTTTTCCGATAAAAAAATCTTGTTCTTGTTTGAAGAATTTAGAAGTAGGCCATAAAGATACAATAAGATGTAAGAATAACTAAAAATCAACTTTTTCTTTGATAGGGTAGTAAACATTGTGGGAAAAGGAGAAAATGCTGGTAACCTGCATTGTCTCCTTTCCTCAGATTATTTTCAAAAGCCTTCTCTTTCAGGGATGTTAAAAGGCGTCATTGTGTGGTAAAATGTTACTAAGAATAAACAGCTATTCCCCCCCCTTCCCATCAGCCAATCAAATCTCTTCTCTCTCTGAAATTATCCAATCAGAGAAGCTTTAAGGAAATCAGAATGGGAACCAAGGAGCCAAATCAGAATGGGAACCAATAGCCAATCAGATATTCAACAGCCAATCAGAGAGCTTCAAAATCGCTCCAAAATGGCGCCATAATTTCTCGATAAAAAACAGTGAAAAAAAAGGCATAAAAGTGGATTTAAAGTCTTCTTTAAAGGCTGTTGTGCAGTCCTTGGCGAACTGCCAGGCATGCACCATCCACACATGCCAGATTTCACTGAAAATGGCCAAACATTTAAGAAAATAGGGGCGCAGCAGACCTTGTTTTGGTCTTTTCAAGTCCCTTGCAAGAATTACTTCCCTTAGACCCTCGATGCACCCCCCCAGCCCTTAACTGGATTTGCTTTTCTAACTCAGCCCACAATAAATGCTGCACATTGAAACTTTCAATAAGCCAAAGTGATCAATGTACAGTGTAAAAAAGCCCCAGAAATTAATGCGACAAGTGGCTAAAAAAAGACTGAAAACTCTTTTAGTTGCTTCCTGTTGCATATATCAATCAAAGGCAACTGAAGTGTAATTTTTCTAATATCTTCAAACCACAATAAGAAACCCAGTTACGTTGACTACCGTCTCATATGTGCCAGTTACGCTCATGCGAAAACCCCAGAAAATAATGCGACAAGTGGCTAAAAAAAGACTGAATGCTTCTTATTGCATAAATCAAACAAATGGAACAAAATTTTTAATGTATATTTTTTTCCTCCAATCTCTTTATACCATGACGACAAATCTATTTATGTTGACAACCGTCTCATAGGTTCCGGTTACGTATCCGCGAAAACGCGAAAAATCGACTTACGGACCACTTCATAGCAGATGACACCTGTTGCTTAATGGATCAAATATAGGGAACTTAATTTCTGATATCTGTTTTTTACTTCTCAAGTCTTTTTTTACCGTGATGACAAACCCATTTAGGTTGTCTATTGTCTCGCAGGTGCCGGTTACATACCCGCGAAAACATGCAAAATCGACTTATGGAATATATTTTATACCAGACGACAACTGTTGCTTAAAGTCAATTATAGGGATTTTTCTATTTTTCTTTTTCATTTTCTCCCACTAGGGCCAAAGATTTGGTTACGATGACCATCTCACCCATATGTGACTGATACGTGCTGCGCATAAAATCGTAAAATCAACTTTGACACTTTCGGAGGCAACTGATACCTGTTAAACAAATCAAAGAAAGGTAAACAAAGTTTTTCCCTGTTTTCTTACCAGGGTCACGAAAACATTGAACCAATTTTGACGACCGCATGAGTCAAAAGTCAATTTTATGTTTAATCGCTGCGCAAAAATATAAAATTCAGAAGCAACCGTTTGCTGTTGCGGAAACTTTTTCCGATAAAAAAATCTTGTTCTTGTTTGAAGAATTTAGAAGTAGGCCATAAAGATACAATAAGATGTAAGAATAACTAAAAATCAACTTTTTCTTTGATAGGGTAGTAAACATTGTGGGAAAAGGAGAAAATGCTGGTAACCTGCATTGTCTCCTTTCCTCAGATTATTTTCAAAAGCCTTCTCTTTCAGGGGTGTTAAAAGGCGTCATTGTGTGGTAAAAGGTTAATAAGAATAAACAGCTATTCCCCCCCCTTCCCATCAGCCAATCAAATCTCTTCTCTCTCTGAAATTATCCAATCAGAGAAGCTTTAAGGAAATCAGAATGGGAACCAAGGAGCCAAATCAGAATGGGAACCAATAGCCAATCAGATATTCAACAGCCAATCAGAGAGCTTCAAAATCGCTCCAAAATGGCGCCATAATTTCTCGATAAAAAACAGTGAAAAAAAAGGCATAAAAGTGGATTTAAAGTCTTCTTTAAAGGCTGTTGTGCAGTCCTTGGCGAACTGCCAGGCATGCACCATCCACACATGCCAGATTTCACTGAAAATGGCCAAACATTTAAGAAAATAGGGGCGCAGCAGACCTTGTTTTGGTCTTTTCAAGCCCCTTGCAAGAATTACTTCCCTTAGACCCTCGATGCACCCCCCAAGCCCTTAACTGGATTTGCTTTTCTAACTCAGCCCACAATAAATGCTGCACACTGAAACTTTCAATAAGCCAAAGTGATCAATGTACAGTGTAAAAAAGCCCCAGAAATTAATGCGACAAGTGGCTAAAAAAAGACTGAAAACTCTTTTAGTTGCTTCCTGTTGCATATATCAAACAAAGGCAACTGCAGTGTAATTTTTCTAATCTCTTCAAACCACAACAAGAAACCCAGTTACGTTGACTACCGTCTCATATGTGCCAGTTACGCTCATGCGAAAACCCCAGAAAATAATGTGACAAGTGGCTAAAAAAAGACTGAATGCTTCTTATTGCATAAATCAAACAAATGGAACAAAATTTTTGATGTATATTTTTTTCCTCCAATCTCTTTATACCATGACGACAAATCTATTTATGTTGACAACCGTCTCATAGGGTCCGGTTACGTATCCGCGAAAACGCGAAAAATCGACTTACGGACCACTTCATAGCAGATGGCACCTGTTGCTTAATGGATCAAATATAGGGAACTTAATTTCTGATATCTGTTTTTTACTTCTCAAGTCTTTTTTTACCGTGACGACAAACCCATTTAGGTTGTCTATTGTCTCGCAGGTGCCGGTTACATACCCGCGAAAACATGCAAAATCGACTTACGGAATATATTTTATAGCAGACGACAACTGTTGCTTAAAGTCAATTATAGGGATTTTTCTATTTTTCTTTTTCATTTTCTCCCACTACGGCCAAAAAATTGGTTACGATGACCATCTCACCCATATGTGACTGATACGTGCTGCGCATAAAATCGTAAAATCAACTTTGACACTTTCGGAGGCAACTGATACCTGTTAAACAAATCAAAGAAAGGTAAACAAAGTTTTTCCCTGTTTTCTTACCAGGGTCACGAAAACATTGAACCAATTTTGACGACCGCGTGAGTCAAAAGTCAATTTTATGTTTAATCGCTGTGCAAAAATATAAAATTCAGAAGCAACCGTTCGCTGTTGCGGAAACTTTTTCCGATAAAAAAATCTTGTTCTTGTTTGAAGAATTTAGAAGTAGGCCATAAAGATACAATAAGATGTAAGAGTAACTAAAAATCAACTTTTTCTTTGATAGGGTAATAAACATTGTGGGAAAAGGAGAAAATGCTGGTAACCTGCATTGTCTCCTTTCCTCAGATTATTTTCAAAAGCCTTTTCTTTCAGGGGTGTTAAAAGGCGTCATTGTGTGGTAAAAGGTTAATAAGAATAAACAGCTATTCCCCCCCCTTCCCATCAGCCAATCAAATCTCTTCTCTCTCTGAAAATATCCAATCAGAGAAGCTGTAAGGAAATCAGAATGGGAACCAAGGAGCCAAATCAGAATGGGAACCAATAGCCAATCAGATATTCAACAGCCAATCAGAGAGCTTCAAAATCGCTCCAAAATGGCGCCATAATTTCTCGATAAAAAACAGTGGAAAAAAAGGCATAAAAGTGGATTTAAAGTCTTCTTTAAAGGCTGTTGTGCAGTCCTTGGCGAACTGCCAGGCATGCACCATCCACACATGCCAGATTTCACTGAAAATGGCCAAACATTTAAGAAAATAGGGGCGCAGCAGACCTTGTTTTGGTCTTTTCAAGTCCCTTGCAAGAATTACTTCCCCTAGACCCTCGATGCACCCCCCCAGCCCTTAACTGGATTTGCTTTTCTAACTCAGCCCACAATAAATGCTGCACATTGAAACTTTCAATAAGCCAAAGTGATCAATGTACAGTGTAAAAAAGCCCCAGAAATTAATGCGACAAGTGGCTAAAAAAAGACTGAAAACTCTTTTAGTTGCTTCCTGTTGCATATATCAAACAAAGGCAACTGAAGTGTAATTTTTCTAATCTCTTCAAACCACAACAAGAAACCCTGTTACGTTGACTACCGTCTCATATGTGCCAGTTACGCTCATGCGAAAACCCCAGAAAATAATGCGACAAGTGGCTAAAAAAAGACTGAATGCTTCTTATTGCATAAATCAAACAAATGGAACAAAATTTTTGATGTATATTTTTTTCCTCCAATCTCTTTATACCATGACGACAAATCTATTTATGTTGACAACCGTCTCATAGGTTCCGGTTACGTATCCGCGAAAACGCGAAAAATCGACTTACGGACCACTTCATAGCAGATGGCACCTGTTGCTTAATGGATCAAATATAGGGAACTTAATTTCTGATATCTGTTTTTTACTTCTCAAGTCTTTTTTTACCGTGACGACAAACCCATTTAGGTTGTCTATTGTCTCGCAGGTGCCGGTTACATACCTGCGAAAACATGCAAAATCGACTTACGGAATATATTTTATAGCAGACAACAACTGTTGCTTAAAGTCAATTCTAGGGATTTTTCTATTTTTCTTTTTCATTTTCTCCCACTAGGGCCAAAGATTTGGTTACGATGACCATCTCACCCATATGTGACTGATACGTGCTGCGCATAAAATCGTAAAATCAACTTTGACACTTTCGGAGGCAACTGATACCTGTTAAACAAATCAAAGAAAGGTAAACAAAGTTTTTCCCTGTTTTCTTACCAGGGTCACGAAAACATTGAACCAATTTTGACGACCGCGTGAGTCAAAAGTCAATTTTATGTTTAATCGCTGCGCAAAAATATAAAATTCAGAAGCAACCGTTTGCTGTTGCGGAAACTTTTTCCGATAAAAAAATCTTGTTCTTGTTTGAAGAATTTAGAAGTAGGCCATAAAGATACAATAAGATGTAAGAATAACTAAAAATCAACTTTTTCTTTGATAGGGTAGTAAACATTGTGGGAAAAGGAGAAAATGCTGGTAACCTGCATTGTCTCCTTTCCTCAGATTATTTTCAAAAGCCTTCTCTTTCAGGGGTGTTAAAAGGCGTCATTGTGTGGTAAAAGGTTAATAAGAATAAACAGCTATTCCCCCCCCTTCCCATCAGCCAATCAAATCTCTTCTCTCTCTGAAATTATCCAATCAGAGAAGCTTTAAGGAAATCAGAATGGGAACCAAG
The DNA here is from genome assembly GCA_943736015.1 of Tridacna crocea. Lineage (NCBI taxonomy): Eukaryota > Metazoa > Mollusca > Bivalvia > Cardiida > Cardiidae > Tridacna > Tridacna crocea. The sequence goes on along the minus strand of OX031072.1, from coordinate 9,503,872 downwards.
GAGCCAAATCAGAATGGGAACCAATAGCCAATCAGATATTCAACAGCCAATCAGAGAGCTTCAAAATCGCTCCAAAATGGCGCCATAATTTCTCGATAAAAAACAGTGAAAAAAAAGGCATAAAAGTGGATTTAAAATCTTCTTTAAAGGCTGTTGTGCAGTCCTTGGCGAACTGCCAGGCATGCACCATCCACACATGCCAGATTTCACTGAAAATGGCCAAACATTTAAGAAAATAGGGGCGCAGCAGACCTTGTTTTGGTCTTTTCAAGCCCCTTGCAAGAATTACTTCCCTTAGACCCTCGATGCACCCCCCAAGCCCTTAACTGGATTTGCTTTTCTAACTCAGCCCACAATAAATGCTGCACATTGAAACTTTCAATAAGCCAAAGTGATCAATGTACAGTGTAAAAAAGCCCCAGAAATTAATGCGACAAGTGGCTAAAAAAAGACTGAAAACTCTTTTACTTGCTTCCTGTTGCATATATCAAACAAAGGCAACTGAAGTGTAATTTTTCTAATCTCTTCAAACCACAACAAGAAACCCAGTTACGTTGACTACCGTCTCATATGTGCCAGTTACGCTCATGCGAAAACCCCAGAAAATAATGCGACAAGTGGCTAAAAAAAGACTGAATGCTTCTTATTGCATAAATCAAACAAATGGAACAAAATTTTTAATGTATATTTTTTTCCTCCAATCTCTTTATACCATGACGACAAATCTATTTATGTTGACAACCGTCTCAAAGGTTCCGGTTACGTATCCGCGAAAACGCGAAAAATCGACTTACGGACCACTTCATAGCAGATGACACCTGTTGCTTAATGGATCAAATATAGGGAACTTAATTTCTGATATCTGTTTTTTACTTCTCAAGTCTTTTTTTACCGTGACGACAAACCCATTTAGGTTGTCTATTGTCTCGCAGGTGCCGGTTACATACCCGCGAAAACATGCAAAATCGACTTACGGAATATATTTTATAGCAGACGACAACTGTTGCTTAAAGTCAATTCTAGGGATTTTTCTATTTTTCTTTTTCATTTTCTCTCACTAGGGCCAATGATTTGGTTACGATGACCATCTCACCCATACGTGACTGATACGTGCTGCGCATAAAATCGTAAAATCAACTTTGACACTTTCGGAGGCAACTGATACCTGTTAAACAAATCAAAGAAAGGTAAACAAAGTTTTTCCCTGTTTTCTTACCAGGGTCACGAAAACATTGAACCAATTTTGACGACCACGCGAGTCAAAAGTCAATTTTATGTTTAATCGCTGTGCAAAAATATAAAATTCAGAAGCAACCGTTTGCTGTTGCGGAAACTTTTTCCGATAAAGAAATCTTGTTCTAGTTTGAAGAATTTAGAAGTAGGCCATAAAGATACAATAAGATGTAAGAATAACTAAAAATCAACTTTTTCTTTGATAGGGTAGTAAACATTGTGGGAAAAGGAGAAAATGCTGGTAACCTGCATTGTCTCCTTTCCTCAGATTATTTTCAAAAGCCTTCTCTTTCAGGGGTGTTAAAAGGCGTCATTGTGTGGTAAAAGGTTAATAAGAATAAACAGCTATTCCCCCCCTTCCCATCAGCCAATCAAATCTCTTCTCTCTCTGAAATTATCCAATCAGAGAAGCTTTAAGGAAATCAGAATGGGAACCAAGGAGCCAAATCAGAATGGGAACCAATAGCCAATCAGATATTCAACAGCCAATCAGAGAGCTTCAAAATCGCTCCAAAATGGCGCCATAATTTCTCGATAAAAAACAGTGAAAAAAAAGGCATAAAAGTGGATTTAAAGTCTTCTTTAAAGGCTGTTGTGCAGTCCTTGGCGAAGTGCCAGGCATGCACCATCCACACATGCCAGATTTCACTGAAAATGGCCAAACATTTAAGAAAATAGGGGCGCAGCAGACCTTGTTTTGGTCTTTTCAAGCCCCTTGCAAGAATTACTTCCCTTAGACCCTCGATGCACCCCCCAGCCCTTAACTGGATTTGCTTTTCTAACTCAGCCCACAATAAATGCTGCACATTGAAACTTTCAATAAGCCAAAGTGATCAATGTACAGTGTAAAAAAGCCCTAGAAATTAATGCGACAAGTGGCTAAAAAAAGACTGAAAACTCTTTTAGTTGCTTCCTGTTGCATATATCAAACAAAGGCAACTGAAGTGTAATTTTTCAATCTCTTCAAACCACAACAAGAAACCCAGTTACGTTGACTACCGTCTCATATGTGCCAGTTACGCTCATGCGAAAACCCCAGAAAATAATGCGACAAGTGGCTAAAAAAAGACTGAATGCTTCTTATTGCATAAATCAAACAAATGGAACAAAATTTTTAATGTATATTTTTTTCCTCCAATCTCTTTATACCATGACGACAAATCTATTTATGTTGACAACCGTCTCATAGGTTCAGGTTACGTATCCGCGAAAACGCGAAAAATCGACTTACGGACCACTTCATAGCAGATGACACCTGTTGCTTAATGGATCAAATATAGGGAACTTAATTTCTGATATCTGTTTTTTACTTCTCAAGTCTTTTTTTACCGTGACGACAAACCCATTTAGGTTGTCTATTGTCTCGCAGGTGCCGGTTACATACCCGCGAAAACATGCAAAATCGACTTACGGAATATATTTTATAGCAGACGACAACTGTTGCTTAAAGTCAATTATAGGGATTTTTCTATTTTTCTTTTTCATTTTCTCTCACTAGGGCCAATGATTTGGTTACGATGACCATCTCACCCATATGTGACTGATACGTGCTGCGCATAAAATCGTAAAATCAACTTTGACACTTTCGGAGGCAACTGATACCTGTTAAACAAATCAAAGAAAGGTAAACAAAGTTTTTCCCTGTTTTCTTACCAGGGTCACGAAAACATTGAACCAATTTTGACGACCGCGCGAGTCAAAAGTCAATTTTATGTTTAATCGCTGCGCAAAAATATAAAATTCAGAAGCAACCGTTTGCTGTTGCGGAAACTTTTTCCGATAAAAAAATCTTGTTCTTGTTTGAAGAATTTAGAAGTAGGCCATAAAGATACAATAAGATGTAAGAATAACTAAAAATCAACTTTTTCTTTGATAGGGTAGTAAACATTGTGGGAAAAGGAGAAAATGCTGGTAACTTGCATTGTCTCCTTTCCTCAGATTATTTTCAAAAGCCTTCTCTTTCAGGGGTGTTAAAAGGCGTCATTGTGTGGTAAAAGGTTAATAAGAATAAACAGCTATTTCCCCCCCCTTCCCATCAGCCAATCAAATCTCTTCTCTCTCTGAAATTATCCAATCAGAGAAGCTGTAAGGAAATCAGAATGGGAACCAAGGAGCCAAATCAGAATGGGAACCAATAGCCAATCAGATATTCAACAGCCAATCAGAGAGCTTCAAAATCGCTCCAAAATGGCGCCATAATTTCTCGATAAAAAACAGTGAAAAAAAAGGCATAAAAGTGGATTTAAAGTCTTCTTTAAAGGCTGTTGTGCAGTCCTTGGCGAACTGCCAGGCATGCACCATCCACACATGCCAGATTTCACTGAAAATGGCCAAACATTTAAGAAAATAGGGGCGCAGCAGACCTTGTTTTGGTCTTTTCAAGCCCCTTGCAAGAATTACTTCCATTAGACCCTCGATGCACCCCCCCAGCCTTTAACTGGATTTGCTTTTCTAACTCAGCCCACAATAAATGCTGCACATTGAAACTTTCAATAAGCCAAAGTGATCAATGTACAGTGTAAAAAAGCCCCAGAAATTAATGCGACAAGTGGCTAAAAAAAGACTGAAAAATCTTTTAGTTGCTTCCTGTTGCATATATCAAACAAAGGCAACTGAAGTGTAATTTTTCTAATCTCTTCAAACCACAACAAGAAACCCAGTTACGTTGACTACCGTCTCATATGTGCCAGTTACGCTCATGCGAAAACCCCAGAAAATAATGCGACAAGTGGCTAAAAAAAGACTGAATGCTTCTTATTGCATAAATCAAACAAATGGAACAAAATTTTTAATGTATATTTTTTTCCTCCAATCTCTTTATACCATGACGACAAATCTATTTATGTTGACAACCGTCTCATAGGTTCCGGTTACGTATCCGCGAAAACGCGAAAAATCGACTTACGGACCACTTCATAGCAGATGACACCTGTTGCTTAATGGATCAAATATAGGGAACTTAATTTCTGATATCTGTTTTCTACTTCTCAAGTCTTTTTTTACCGTGACGACAAACCCATTTAGGTTGTCTATTGTCTCGCAGGTGCCGGTTACATACCCGCGAAAACATGCAAAATCGACTTACGGAATATATTTTATAGCAGACGACAACTGTTGCTTAAAGTCAATTATAGGGATTTTTCTATTTTTCTTTTTCATTTTCTCTCACTAGGGCCAATGATTTGGTTACGATGACCATCTCACCCATACGTGACTGATACGTGCTGTGCATAAAATCGTAAAATCAACTTTGACACTTTCGGAGGCAACTGATACCTGTTAAACAAATCAAAGAAAGGTAAACAAAGTTTTTCCCTGTTTTCTTACCAGAGTCACGAAAACATTGAACCAATTTTGACGACCGCGCGAGTCAAAAGTCAATTTTATGTTTAATCGCTGCGCAAAAATATAAAATTCAGAAGCAACCGTTTGCTGTTGCGGAAACTTTTTCCGATAAAAAAATCTTGTTCTTGTTTGAAGAATTTAGAAGTAGGCCATAAAGATACAATAAGATGTAAGAATAACTAAAAATCAACTTTTTCTTTGATAGGGTAGTAAACATTTTGGGAAAAGGAGAAAATGCTGGTAACCTGCATTGTCTCCTTTCCTCAGATTATTTTCAAAAGCCTTCTCTTTCAGGGGTGTTAAAAGGCGTCATTGTGTGGTAAAAGGTTAATAAGAATAAACAGCTATTCCCCCCCCCTTCCCATCAGCCAATCAAATCTCTTCTCTCTCTGAAATTATCCAATCAGAGAAGCTTTAAGGAAATCAGAATGGGAACCAAGGAGCCAAATCAGAATGGGAACCAATAGCCAATCAGATATTCAACAGCCAATCAGAGAGCTTCAAAATCGCTCCAAAATGGCGCCATAATTTCTCGATAAAAAACAGTGAAAAAAAAGGCATAAAAGTGGATTTAAAGTCTTCTTTAAAGGCTGTTGTGCAGTCCTTGGCGAACTGCCAGGCATGCACCATCCACACATGCCAGATTTCACTGAAAATGGCCAAACATTTAAGAAAATAGGGGCGCAGCAGACCTTGTTTTGGTCTTTTCAAGCCCCTTGCAAGAATTACTTCCCTTAGACCCTCGATGCACCCCCCCAGCCCTTAACTGGATTTGCTTTTCTAACTCAGCCCACAATAAATGCTGCACATTGAAACTTTCAATAAGCCAAAGTGATCAATGTACAGTGTAAAAAAGCCCCAGAAATTAATGCGACAAGTGGCTAAAAAAAGACTGAAAACTCTTTTACTTGCTTCCTGTTGCATATATCAAACAAAGGCAACTGAAGTGTAATTTTTCTAATCTCTTCAAACCACAACAAGAAACCCAGTTACGTTGACTACCGTCTCATATGTGCCAGTTACGCTCATGCGAAAACCCCAGAAAATAATGCGACAAGTGGCTAAAAAAAGACTGAATGCTTCTTATTGCATAAATCAAACAAATGGAACAAAATTTTTAATGTATATTTTTTTCCTCCAATCTCTTTATACCATGACGACAAATCTATTTATGTTGACAACCGTCTCATAGGTTCCGGTTACGTATCCGCGAAAACGCGAAAAATCGACTTACGGACCACTTCATAGCAGATGACACCTGTTGCTTAATGGATCAAATATAGGGAACTTAATTTCTGATATCTGTTTTTTACTTCTCAAGTCTTTTTTTACCGTGACGACAAACCCATTTAGGTTGTCTATTGTCTCGCAGGTGCCGGTTACATACCCGCGAAAACATGCAAAATCGACTTACGGAATATATTTTATAGCAGACGACAACTGTTGCTTAAAGTCAATTATAGGGATTTTTCTATTTTTCTTTCTCATTTTCTCTCACTAGGGCCAATGATTTGGTTACGATGACCATCTCACCCATATGTGACTGATACGTGCTGCGCATAAAATTGTAAAATCAACTTTGACACTTTCGGAGGCAACTGATACCTGTTAAACAAATCAAAGAAAGGTAAACAAAGTTTTTCCCTGTTTTCTTACCAGGGTCACGAAAACATTCAACCAATTTTGACGACCGCGCGAGTCAAAAGTCAATTTTATGTTTAATCGCTGCGCAAAAATATAAAATTCAGAAGCAACCGTTTGCTGTTGCGGAAACTTTTTCCGATAAAAAGATCTTGTTCTTGTTTGAAGAATTTAGAAGTAGGCCATAAAGATACAATAAGATGTAAGAATAACTAAAAATCAACTTTTTCTTTGATAGGGTAGTAAACATTGTGGGAAAAGGAGAAAATGCTGGTAACCTGCATTGTCTCCTTTCCTCAGATTATTTTCAAAAGCCTTCTCTTTCAGGGGTGTTAAAAGGCGTCATTGTGTGGTAAAAGGTTAATAAGAATAAACAGCTATTCCCCCCCCCCTTCCCATCAGCCAATCAAATCTCTTCTCTCTCTGAAATTATCCAATCAGAGAAGCTTTAAGGAAATCAGAATGGGAACCAAGGAGCCAAATCAGAATGGGAACCAATAGCCAATCAGATATTCAACAGCCAGTCAGAGAGCTTCAAAATCGCTCCAAAATGGCGCCATAATTTCTCGATAAAAAACAGTGAAAAAAAAGGCATAAAAGTGGATTTAAAGTCTTCTTTAAAGGCTGTTGTGCAGTCCTTGGCGAACTGCCAGGCATGCACCATCCACACATGCCAGATTTCACTGAAAATGGCCAAACATTTAAGAAAATAGGGGCGCAGCAGACCTTGTTTTGGTCTTTTCAAGCACCTTGCAAGAATTACTTCCCTTAGACCCTCGATGCACCCCCCCCAGCCCTTAACTGGATTTGCTTTTCTAACTCAGCCCACAATAAATGCTGCACATTGAAACTTTCAATAAGCCAAAGTGATCAATGTACAGTGTAAAAAAGCCCCAGAAATTAATGCGACAAGTGGCTAAAAAAAGACTGAAAACTCTTTTACTTGCTTCCTGTTGCATATATCAAACAAAGGCAACTGAAGTGTAATTTTTCTAATCTCTTCAAACCACAACAAGAAACCCAGTTACGTTGACTACCGTCTCATATGTGCCAGTTACGCTCATGCGAAAACCCCAGAAAATAATGCGACAAGTGGCTAAAAAAAGACTGAATGCTTCTTATTGCATAAATCAAACAAATGGAACAAAATTTTTAATGTATATTTTTTTCCTCCAATCTCTTTATACCATGACGACAAATCTATTTATGTTGACAACCGTCTCATAGGTTCCGGTTACGTATCCGCGAAAACGCGAAAAATCGACTTACGGACCACTTCATAGCAGATGACACCTGTTGCTTAATGGATCAAATATAGGGAACTTAATTTCTGATATCTGTTTTTTACTTCTCAAGTCTTTTTTTACCGTGACGACAAACCCATTTAGGTTGTCTATTGTCTCGCAGGTGCCGGTTACATACCCGCGAAAACATGCAAAATCGACTTACGGAATATATTTTATAGCAGACGACAACTGTTGCTTAAAGTCAATTATAGGGATTTTTCTATTTTTCTTTTTCATTTTCTCTCACTAGGGCCAATGATTTGGTTACGATGACCATCTCACCCATATGTGACTGATACGTGCTGCGCATAAAATCGTAAAATCAACTTTGACACTTTCGGAGGCAACTGATACCTGTTAAACAAATCAAAGAAAGGTAAACAAAGTTTTTCCCTGTTTTCTTACCAGGGTCACAAAAACATTCAACCAATTTTGACGACCGCGCGAGTCAAAAGTCAATTTTATGTTTAATCGCTGCGCAAAAATATAAAATTCAGAAGCAACCGTTTGCTGTTGCGGAAACTTTTTCCGATAAAAAAATCTTGTTCTTGTTTGAAGAATTTAGAAGTAGGCCATAAAGATACAATAAGATGTAAGAATAACTAAAAATCAACTTTTTCTTTGATAGGGTAGTAAACATTGTGGGAAAAGGAGAAAATGCTGGTAACCTGCATTGTCTCCTTTCCTCAGATTATTTTCAAAAGCCTTCTCTTTCAGGGGTGTTAAAAGGCGTCATTGTGTGGTAAAAGGTTAATAAGAATAAACAGCTATTCCCCCCCTTCCCATCAGCCAATCAAATCTCTTCTCTCTCTGAAATTATCCAATCAGAGAAGCTTTAAGGAAATCAGAATGGGAACCAAGGAGCCAAATCAGAATGGGAACCAATAGCCAATCAGATATTCAACAGCCAATCAGAGAGCTTCAAAATCGCTCCAAAATGGCGCCATAATTTCTCGATAAAAAACAGTGAAAAAAAAGGCATAAAAGTGGATTTAAAGTCTTCTTTAAAGGCTGTTGTGCAGTCCTTGGCGAACTGCCAGGCATGCACCATCCACACATGCCAGATTTCACTGAAAATGGCCAAACATTTAAGAAAATAGGGGCGCAGCAGACCTTGTTTTGGTCTTTTCAAGCCCCTTGCAAGAATTACTTCCCTTAGACCCTCGATGCACCCCCCCAGCCCTTAACTGGATTTGCTTTTCTAACTCAGCCCACAATAAATGCTGCACATTGAAACTTTCAATAAGCCAAAGTGATCAATGTACAGTGTAAAAAAGCCCCAGAAATTAATGCGACAAGTGGCTAAAAAAAGACTGAAAACTCTTTTACTTGCTTCCTGTTGCATATATCAAACAAAGGCAACTGAAGTGTAATTTTTCTAATATCTTCAAACCACAACAAGAAACCCAGTTACGTTGACTACCGTCTCATATGTGCCAGTTACGCTCATGCGAAAACCCCAGAAAATAATGCGACAAGTGGCTAAAAAAAGACTGAATGCTTCTTATTGCATAAATCAAACAAATGGAACAAAATTTTTAATGTATATTTTTTTCCTCCAATCTCTTTATACCATGACGACAAATCTATTTATGTTGACAACCGTCTCATAGGTTCCGGTTACGTATCCGCGAAAACGCGAAAAATCGACTTACGGACCACTTCATAGCAGATGACACCTGTTGCTTAATGGATCAAATATAGGGAACTTAATTTCTGATATCTGTTTTTTACTTCTCAAGTTTTTTTTTACCGTGACGACAAACCCATTTAGGTTGTCTATTGTCTCGCAGGTGCCGGTTACATACCCGCGAAAACATGCAAAATCGACTTACGGAATATATTTTATAGCAGACGACAACTGTTGCTTAAAGTCAATTATAGGGATTTTTCTATTTTTCTTTTTCATTTTCTCTCACTAGGGCCAATGATTTGGTTACGATGACCATCTCACCCATATGTGACTGATACGTGCTGCGCATAAAATCGTAAAATCAATTTTGACACTTTCAGAGGCAACTGATACCTGTTAAACAAATCAAAGAAAGGTAAACAAAGTTTTTCCCTGTTTTCTTACCAGGGTCACGAAAACATTCAACCAATTTTGTGACCGCGCGAGTCAAAAGTCAATTTTATGTTTAATCGCTGCGCAAAAATATAAAATTCAGAAGCAACCGTTTGCTGTTGCGGAAACTTTTTCCGATAAAAAAATCTTGTTCTTGTTTGAAGAATTTAGAAGTAGGCCATAAAGATACAATAAGATGTAAGAATAACTAAAAATCAACTTTTTCTTTGATAGGGTAGTAAACATTGTGGGAAAAGGAGAAAATGCTGGTAACCTGCATTGTCTCCTTTCCTCAGATTATTTTCGAAAGCCAGGGGTGTTAAAAGGCGTCATTGTGTGGTAAAAGGTTAATAAGAATAAACAGCTATTCCCCCCCCTTCCCATCAGCCAATCAAATCTCTTCTCTCTCTGAAATTATCCAATCAGAGAAGCTTTAAGGAAATCAGAATGGGAACCAAGGAGCCAAATCAGAATGGGAACCAATAGCCAATCAGATATTCAACAGCCAATCAGAGAGCTTCAAAATCGCTCCAAAATGGCGCCATAATTTCTCGATAAAAAACAGTGAAAAAAAAGGCATAAAAGTGGATTTAAAGTCTTCTTTAAAGGCTGTTGTGCAGTCCTTGGCGAACTGCCAGGCATGCACCATCCACACATGCCAGATTTCACTGAAAATGGCCAAACATTTAAGAAAATAGGGGCGCAGCAGACCTTGTTTTGGTCTTTTCAAGTCCCTTGCAAGAATTACTTCCCTTAGACCCTCGATGCACCCCCCCAGCCCTTAACTGGATTTGCTTTTCTAACTCAGCCCACAATAAATGCTGCACATTGAAACTTTCAATAAGCCAAAGTGATCAATGTACAGTGTAAAAAAGCCCCAGAAATTAATGCGACAAGTGGCTAAAAAAAGACTGAAAACTCTTTTAGTTGCTTCCTGTTGCATATATCAATCAAAGGCAACTGAAGTGTAATTTTTCTAATATCTTCAAACCACAACAAGAAACCCAGTTACGTTGACTACCGTCTCATATGTGCCAGTTACGCTCATGCGAAAACCCCAGAAAATAATGCGACAAGTGGCTAAAAAAAGACTGAATGCTTCTTATTGCATAAATCAAACAAATGGAACAAAATTTTTAATGTATATTTTTTTCCTCCAATCTCTTTATACCATGACGACAAATCTATTTATGTTGACAACCGTCTCATAGGTTCTGGTTACGTATCCGCGAAAACGCGAAAAATCGACTTACAGACCACTTCATAGCAGATGACACCTGTTGCTTAATGGATCAAATATAGGGAACTTAATTTCTGATATCTGTTTTTTACTTCTCAAGTCTTTTTTTACCGTGACGACAAACCCATTTAGGTTGTCTATTGTCTCGCAGGTGCCGGTTACATACCCGCGAAAACATGCAAAATCGACTTACGGAATATATTTTATAGCAGACGACAACTGTTGCTTAAAGTCAATTATAGGGATTTTTCTATTTTTCTTTTTCATTTTCTCTCACTAGGGCCAATGATTTGGTTACGATGACCATCTCACCCATATGTGACTGATACGTGCTGCGCATAAAATCGTAAAATCAACTTTGACACTTTCGGAGGCAACTGATACCTGTTAAACAAATCAAAGAAAGGTAAACAAAGTTTTTCCCTGTTTTCTTACCAGGGTCACGAAAACATTGAACCAATTTTGACGACCGCGCGAGTCAAAAGTCAATTTTATGTTTAATCGGTGCGCAAAAATATAAAATTCAGAAGCAACCGTTTGCTGTTGCGGAAACTTTTTCCGATAAAAAGATCTTGTTCTTGTTTGAAGAATTTAGAAGTAGGCCATAAAGATACAATAAGATGTAAGAATAACTAAAAATCAACTTTTTCTTTGATAGGGTAGTAAACATTGTGGGAAAAGGAGAAAATGCTGGTAACTTGCATTGTCTCCTTTCCTCAGATCATTTTCAAAAGCCTTCTCTTTCAGGGGTGTTAAAAGGCGTCATTGTGTGGTAAAGGGTTAATAAGAATAAACAGCTATTCCCCCCCCTTCCCATCAGCGAATCAAATCTCTTCTCTCTCTGAAATTATCCAATCAGAGAAGCTTTAAGGAAATCAGAATGGGAACCAAGGAGCCAAATCAGAATGGGAACCAATAGCCAATCAGATATTCAACAGCCAATCAGAGAGCTTCAAAATCGCTCCAAAATGGCGCCATAATTTCTCGATAAAAAACAGTGAAAAAAAGGACATAAAAGTGGATTTAAAGTCTTCTTTAAAGGCTGTTGTGCAGTTCTTGGCGAACTGCCAGGCATGCACCATCCACACATGCCAGATTTCACTTAAAATGGCCAAACATTTAAGAAAATAGAGGCGCAGCAGACCTTGTTTTGGTCTTTTCAAGCCCCTTGCAAGAATTACTTCCCTTAGACCCTCGATGCATCCCCCCAGCCCTTAACTGGATTTGCTTTTCTAACTCAGCCCACAATAAATGCTGCACATTGAAACTTTCAATAAGCCAAAGTGATCAATGTACAGTGTAAAAAAGCCCCAGAAATTAATGCGACAAGTGGCTAAAAAAAGACTGAAAACTCTTTTAGTTGCTTCCTGTTGCATATATCAAACAAAGGCAACTGAAGTGTAATTTTTCTAATCTCTTCAAACCACAACAAGAAACCCAGTTACGTTGACTACCGTCTCATATGTGCCAGTTACGCTCATGCGAAAACCCCAGAAAATAATGCGACAAGTGGCTAAAAAAAGACTGAATGCTTCTTATTGCATAAATCAAACAAATGGAACAAAATTTTTAATGTATATTTTTTTCCGCCAATCTCTTTATACCATGACGACAAATCTATTTATGTTGACAACCGTCTCATAGGTTCCGGTTACGTATCCGCAAAAACGCGAAAAATCGACTTACAGACCACTTCATAGCAGATGACACCTGTTGCTTAATGGATCAAATATAGGGAACTTAATTTCTGATATCTGTTTTTTACTTCTCAAGTCTTTTTTTACCGTGACGACAAACCCATTTAGGTTGTCTATTGTCTCGCAGTTGCCGGTTACATACCCGCGAAAACATGCAAAATTGACTTACGGAATATATTTTATAGCAGACGACAACTGTTGCTTAAAGTCAATTATAGGGATTTTTCTATTTTTCTTTTTCATTTTCTCTCACTAGGGCCAATGATTTGGTTACGATGACCATCTCACCCATACGTGACTGATACGTGCTGCGCATAAAATCGTAAAATCAACTTTGACACTTTCGGAGGCAACTGATACCTGTTAAACAAATAAATGAAAGGTAAACAAAGTTTTTCCCTGTTTTCTTACCAGGGTCACGAAAACATTGAACCAATTTTGACGACCGCGCGAGTCAAAAGTCAATTTTATGTTTAATCGCTGCGCAAAAATATAAAATTCAGAAGCAACCGTTTGCTGTTGCGGAAACTTTTCCGATAAAAAAATCTTGTTCTTGTTTGAAGAATTTAGAAGTAGGCCATAAAGATACAATAAGATGTAAGAATAACTAAAAATCAACTTTTTCTTTGATAGGGTAGTAAACATTGTGGGAAAAGGAGAAAATGCTGGTAACCTGCATTGTCTCCTTTCCGCAGATTATTTTCAAAAGCCTTCTCTTTCAGGGGTGTTAAAAGGCGTCATTGTGTAGTAAAAGGTTAATAAGAATAAACAGCTATTCCCCCCCCCCTTCCCATCAGCCAATCAAATCTCTTCTCTCTCTGAAATTATCCAATCAGAGAAGCTTTAAGGAAATCAGAATGGGAACCAAGGAGCCAAATCAGAATGGGAACCAATAGCCAATCAGATATTCAACAGCCAATCAGAGAGCTTCAAAATCGCTCCAAAATGGCGCCATAATTTCTCGATAAAAAACAGTGAAAAAAAAGGCATAAAAGTGGATTTAAAGTCTTCTTTAAAGGCTGTTGTGCAGTCCTTGGCGAACTGCCAGGCATGCACCATCCACACATGCCAGATTTCACTGAAAATGGCCAAACATTTAAGACAATAGGGGCGCAGCAGACCTTGTTTTGGTCTTTTCAAGCCCCTTGCAAGAATTACTTCCCTTAGACCCTCGATGCACCCCCCCCAGCCCTTAACTGGATTTGCTTTTCTAACTCAGCCCACAATAAATGCTGCACATTGAAACTTTCAATAAGCCAAAGTGATCAATGTACAGTGTAAAAAAGCCCCAGAAATTAATGCGACAAGTGGCTAAAAAAAGACTGAAAACTCTTTTAGTTGCTTCCTGTTGCATATATCAAACAAAGGCAACTGAAGTGTAATTTTTCTAATCTCTTCAAACCACAACAAGAAACCCAGTTACGTTGACTACCGTCTCATATGTGCCAGTTACGCTCATGCGAAAACCCCAGAAAATAATGCGACAAGTGGCTAAAAAAAGACTGAATGCTTCTTATTGCATAAATCAAACAAATGGAACAAAATTTTTAATGTATATTTTTTTCCTCCAATCTCTTTATACCATGACGACAAATCCATTTATGTTGACAGCTGTCTCATAGGTTCCGGTTACGTATCCGCGAAAACGCGAAAAATCGACTTACGGACCACTTCATAGCAGATGACACCTGTTGCTTAATGGATCAAATATAGGGAACTTAATTTCTGATATCTGTTTTTTACTTCTCAAGTCTTTTTTTACCGTGACGACAAACCCATTTAGGTTGTCTACTGTCTCGCAGGTTCCGGTTACATACCCGCGAAAACATGCAAAATCGAATTACGGAATATATTTTATAGCAGACGACAACTGTTGCTTAAAGTCAATTATAGGGATTTTTCTATTTTTCTTTTTCATTTTCTCTCACTAGGGCCAATGATTTGGTTACGATGACCATCTCACCCATACGTGACTGATACGTGCTGCGCATAAAATCGTAAAATCAACTTTGACACTTTCGGAGGCAACTGATACCTGTTAAACAAATCAAAGAAAGGTAAACAAAGTTTTTCCCTGTTTTCTTACCAGGGTCACGAAAACATTGAACCAATTTTGACGACTGCGCGAGTCAAAAGTCAATTTTATGTTTAATCGCTGTGAAAAAATATAAAATTCAGAAGCAACCATTTGCTGTTGCGGAAACTTTTTCCGATAAAAAAATCTTGTTCTTGTTTGAAGAATTTAGAAGTAGGCCATAAAGATACAATAAGATGTAAGAATAACTAAAAATCACCTTTTTCTTTGATAGGGTAGTAAACATTGTGGGAAAAGGAGAAAATGCTGGTAACCTGCATTGTCTCCTTTCCTCAGATTATTTTCAAAAGCCTTCTCTTTCAGGGGTGTTAAAAGGCGTCATTGTGTGGTAAAAGGTTAATAAGAATAAACAGCTATTCCCCCCCCCCTTCCCATCAGCGAATCAAATCTCTTCTCTCTCTGAAATAATCCAATCAGAGAAGCTTTAAGGAAATCAGAATGGGAACCAAGGAGCCAAATCAGAATGGGAACCAATAGCCAATCAGATATTCAACAGCCAATCAGAGACCTTCAAAATCGCTCCAAAATGGCGCCATAATTTCTCGATAACAAACAGTGAAAGAAAGGACATAAAAGTGGATTTAAAGTCTTCTTTAAAGGCTGTTGTGCAGTCCTTGGCGAACTGCCAGGCATGCACTATCCACACATGCCAGATTTCACTGAAAATGGCCAAACATTTAAGAAAATAGGGGCGCAGCAGACCTTGTTTTGGTCTTTTCAAGCCCCTTGCAAGAATTACTTCCCTTAGACCCTCGATGCACCCCCCCAGCCCTAAACTGGATTTGCTTTTCTAACTCAGCCCACAATAAATGCTGCACATTGAAACTTTCAATAAGCCAAAGTGATCAATGTACAGTATAAAAAAGCCCCAGAAATTAATGCGACAAGTGGCTAAAAAAAGACTGAAAACTCTTTTAGTTGCTTCCTGTTGCATATATCAAACAAAGGCAACTGAAGTGTAATTTTTCTAATCTCTTCAAACCACAACAAGAAACCCAGTTACGTTGACTACCGTCTCATATGTGCCAGTTAGGCTCATGCGAAAACCCCAGAAAATAATGCGACAAGTGGCTAAAAAAAGACTGAATGCTTCTTATTGCATAAATCAAACAAATGGAACAAATTTTTTAATGTATATTTTTTTCCTCCAATCTCTTTATACCATGACGACAAATCTATTTATGTTGACAGCTGTCTCATAGGTTCCGGTTACGTATCCGCGAAAACGCGAAAAATCGACTTACGGACCACTTCATAGCAGATGACACCTGTTGCTTAATGGATCAAATATAGGGAACTTAATTTCTGATATCTGTTTTTTACTTCTCAAGTCTTTTTTTACCGTGACGACAAACCCATTTAGGTTGTCTATTGTCTCACAGGTGCCGGTTACATACCGGCGAAAACATGCAAATTGACTTACGGAATATATTTTATAGCAGACGACAACTGTTGCTTAAAGTCAATTATAGGGATTTTTCTATTTTTCTTTTTCATTTTCTCTCACTAGGGCCAATGATTTGGTTACGATGACCATCTCACCCATATGTGACTGATACGTGCTGCGCATAAAATCGTAAAATCAACTTTGACACTTTCGGAGGCAACTGATACCTGTTAAACAAATCAAAGAAAGGTTAACAAAGTTTTTCTCTGTTTTCGTACCAGGGTCACGGAAACATTGAACCAATTTTGACGACCGCGCGAGTCAAAAGTCAATTTTATGTTTAATCGCTGCGCAAAAATATAAAATTCAGAAGCAACCATTTGCTGTTGCGGAAACTTTTTCCAATAAAAAAATCTTGTTCTTGTTTGAAGAATTTAGAAGTAGGCCATAAAGATACAATAAGATGTAAGAATAACTAAAAATCAACTTTTTCTTTGATAGGGTAGTAAACATTGTGGGAAAAGGAGAAAATGCTGGTAACCTGCATTGTCTCCTTTCCTCAGATTATTTTCAAAAGCCTTCTCTTTCAGGGGTGTTAAAAGGCGTCATTGTGTGGTAAAAGGTTAATAAGAATAAACAGCTATTCCCCCCCCCCTTCCCATCAGCGAATCAAATCTCTTCTCTCTCTGAAATAATCCAATCAGAGAAGCTTTAAGGAAATCAGAATGGGAACCAAGGAGCCAAATCAGAATGGGAACCAATAGCCAATCAGATATTCAACAGCCAATCAGAGAGCTTCAAAATCGCTCCAAAATGGCGCTATAATTTCTCGATAAAAAACAGTGAAAAAAAAGGCATAAAAGTGGATTTAAAGTCTTCTTTAAAGGCTGTTGTTCAGTCCTTGGCGAATTGCTAGGCATGCACCATCCACACATGCCAGATTTCACTGAAAATGGCCAAACATTCAAGAAAATAGGGGCGCAGCAGACCTTGTTTTGGTCTTTTCAAGCCCCTTGCAAGAATTACTTCCCTTAGACCCTCGATGCACCCCCCCCCAGCCCTTAACTGGATTTGCTTTTCTAACTCAGCCCACAATAAATGCTGCACATTGAAACTTTCAATAAGCCAAAGTGATCAATGTACAGTGTAAAAAAGCCCCAGAAATTAATGCGACAAGTGGCTAAAAAAAGACTGAAAACTCTTTTAGTTGCTTCCTGTTGCATATATCAAACAAAGGCAACTGAAGTGTAATTTTTCTAATCTCTTCAAACCACAACAAGAAACCCAGTTACGTTGACTACCGTCTCATATGTGCCAGTTACGCTCATGCGAAAACCCCAGAAAATAATGCGACAAGTGGCTAAAAAAAGACTGAATGCTTCTTATTGCATAAATCAAACAAATGGAACAAAATTTTTAATGTATATTTTTTTCCTCCAATCTCTTTATACCATGACGACAAATCTATTTATGTTGACAACCGTCTCATAGGTTCCTGTTACGTATCCGCGAAAACGCGAAAAATCGACTTACGGACCACTTCATAGCAGATGACACCTGTTGCTTAATGGATCAAATATAGGGAACTTAATTTCTGATATCTGTTTTTTACTTCTCAAGTCTTTTTTTACCGTGACGACAAACCCATTTAGGTTGTCTATTGTCTCGCAGGTGCCAGTTACATACCCGCGAAAACATGCAGAATCGACTTACGGAATATATTTTATAGCAGATGACAACTGTTGCTTAAAGTCAATTATAGGGATTTTTCTATTTTTCTTTTTCATTTTCTCTCACTAGGGCCAATGATTTGGTTACGATGACCATCTCACCCATACGTGACTGATACGTGCTGCGCATAAAATCGTAAAATCAACTTTGACACTTTCGGAGGCAACTGATACCTGTTAAACAAATAAATGAAAGGTAAACAAAGTTTTTCCATGTTTTCTTACCAGGGTCACGAAAACATTGAACCAATTTTGACGACCGCGCGAGTCAAAAGTCAATTTTATGTTTAATCGCTGCGCAAAAATATAAAATTCAGAAGCAACCGTTTGCTGTTGCGGAAACTTTTTCCGATAAAAAAATCTTGTTCTTGTTTGATGAATTTAGAAGTAGGCCATAAAGATACAATAAGATGTAAGAAGAACTAAAAATCAACTTTTTCTTGATAGGGTAGTAAACATTGTGGGAAAAGGAGAAAATGCTGGTAACCTGCATTGTCTCCTTTCCTCAGATTATTTTCAAAAGCCTTCTCTTTCAGGGGTGTTAAAAGACGTCATTGTGTGGTAAAAGGTTACTAAGAATAAACAGATATTCCCCCCTTCCCATCAGCCAATCAAATCTCTTCTCTCTCTGAAATAATCCAATCAGAGAAGCTTTAAGGAAATCATAATGGGAACCAAGGAGCCAAATCAGAATGGGAACCAATAGCCAATCAGATATTCAACAGCCAATCAGAGAGCTTCAAAATCGCTCCAAAATGGCGCCATAATTTCTCGATAAAAAACAGTGAAAAAAAAGGCATAAAAGTGGATTTAAAGTCTTCTTTTAAGGCTGTTGTGCAGTCATCTAAAAATAGAACGTGTCTCCCGTTGGTGTCAACCTTGGCTGTAGTACATCTCTAATTTCTCGTGTTGTCGGACAGTTTTCGACTACTGGGGTTTTATGAATGAAAACTAAAAGGCTTTGGGAATATAAGGATGATTCTTTTGCATTTTTGTAAGATTTTCGTCCCAAATTCTGAAGGGCCACTTTTAACTCATTACCACACAATACCTACTTCTGACGACCCTGATAAAGAAGCCTTTAGAAAATATTGTGGTAAAAGGAGAAAATGCTGGTAACTAGCTATTTCTCTCTTTCCCACAATGTTTTCTACCCTTCATAAAGCAAATTTCAAATTTTCAGTCACTTTTATTTTGTTGTCTGCAAATGTTTTCGATTTGGGCACAACTAAAATTTTGTCTTTTTGTATTGAGTGAAAATCTGATCTCGCGTTCATTTACTTAGCCATCCGTCAAACATTCGTACAATTAATCAATTTTTAAGCACCATTTAAAGCATGGCCATCTAAATAATTTAGGTACATAGATAACAGGAATGAGGACTCAAAAGAGATAAGGTACCTGAATTTGATAAGGACCCCGTCTTAGATAGATGAAAGACAACATAGATGACTATAAGAAGAGTAGGCACATAGACAAACGTGGTGAATAAATTAAGGATATAAGTTACATGGCAACCATGATGCAACCATGATGAAGACTATAAAGAGATTAGGCACATAACAACAATGATAAATACTCAGAAGAGATTAGGTACAGGGACAACAGAAATGATAACTCTAAAGAGATTAGGTACATACACAACAGTGATTAATACTCTAAAGAGATCAAGTGCCTACACAACTGTGATGAAGACTGTAAATAGATTGGGTACATACACAGCAGAAATGATGACTCTAAAGAGATTCGGTGCGTACACATCATTGGTAAAGACTCTAACGAGATTAGGTTAATAACAACAATGATGACGACTCATAAAAAATTAGGTGCACACAAATGGAAATGAATACTCTAAAGGGATTAGGTACATAGGACTACAAGACAGAAATGAAGACCCTAAAGAGATAAGGTACATGCACAACAGAAATGAAAAATCTAAAGAGTCAAGGTACAAACACAACAGATATGAAGACTCTAAAGGGTTTAGGTACATACACAACAGAAACGAAGACTCGAAAGGGATAAGGTACAGGGACAACAGAAATGATGACTCTAAAGAGATAAGGTACATACACAACAGAAATGACGACCCTACAGAGTTAAGGTACATACAAAACAGAAATAAAGACTTTAAAGAGTTTATGTACATACACATCAGAAATGATGACTTAAAAGAAAATCGGTGCGTACACAACAGTGATAAAGACTAATGAGATTAGAATCATGACAACAATGATGAAATATCTAAAGGGATTAAGTACATCAAGACAGGAATGAAGACTCTAAAGCGATTAGGTACATACAAAACGGAAATGAAGGCTATAAAGAGTTTAGGTACATACAAAACAGAAATAAAGACCCTAAGTAGATTACGGACATACACATCAACAACGATGACAACTCTAAAGAGATTGTGTACATCAAAACAGAAATGAAGACTCTAAAGAGATTAGGTACATATAAAACGGAAATGAAGACTTTAAAGAGATTAGGAACTTACAAAACAGAAATAAAGACTCTAAAGATTTAAGGTACATACAAAACAAAACAAAACAAAACAAAAAAACCTAAAGAGATTAGGTACAAATACATAAAAAATGATGACAACTCTAAAAGTATAAGGTACATCAAAATAGAAATGAAGACTCTAACGAGACTATGTACATACAAAACAGAAATAAAGACCCCAAAGAGATTAGGTACATATACAACAGAAATAAGAACTCTAAAGGGATTGGGTACATACACAGCAGAAATGATGACTCTAAAGAGATTCGGTGCGTACAAAACATTGGTAAAGACTCTAACGAGATTAGGTTTATAACAAGAATGATGACGAGTCACAAAAAATTAGGTGCACCAAGATGAAAATGAATACTCTAAAGGGATTAGGTACATACAAGACAGAAATAAAGACTGTAATGAGATTAGGTTCCTATAAACAATGATCAAAACTCTAAAGGGATTAGGTACATCAAAACAGAAATAAAGACTCTAAAGCGATTAGGTACATATAAAACCGAAATGAAGACTCTAAATAGTTTAGGTACATACAAAACAGAAATGAAGACCCAAAATATATTATGTACAGACACATCAACAACGATGACAACTCTAAAGGGATTAGGTACATCAAAACAGAAATGAAGACTCTAAAGAGATTGGGTACATATAAAACAGAAATAAAGACTCTGAAGAGTTAAGGTACATACAAAACAGAAAAAAAGACCCTAAAGAGTTAAGGTACATACACATCAACAATGATGACAACTCTAAAGGGATTAGGTACATCAAAACAGAAAGGCAGACTCTAAAGAGATTAGGTATATGCAAAACTGAAATAAAGATCCTTAAGAGTTTAGGTACATACAAAACAGAAATAAAGACCCTAAAGAGATTAGGTACATAGACAGTAGAAATGAGAACTCTAAGGAGATTAGGTATAGGGACACCAGAAATGAGAACTCCAAAGAAGTTATGTACATTCACAACAGTGACTAATACTCTAAAGAGATTAGGTGCCTACACAACTGTGATGAATACTCTTGAGAGATTAGGTACCTACAAAACAGAAATGAAGACACTAAGGAGATAAGGTACATTCAAAAACGGAAA
Organism: Tridacna crocea; assembly: GCA_943736015.1. Classification (NCBI taxonomy): domain Eukaryota; kingdom Metazoa; phylum Mollusca; class Bivalvia; order Cardiida; family Cardiidae; genus Tridacna; species Tridacna crocea. The sequence continues at coordinate 9,482,538 of OX031072.1, read as the reverse complement.
TATAGACTCTAAAGAGATAAGGTACATAAACCACAAAAACAAAGACTCTTAAGAGTTTAGGTACAAACACAACAGATATGAAGACTCTAAAGAGTTTAGGTACACACACAACAGATATGAAGATCCTAAAGAATTAAGGTACATACAATACAAAAATGAACACTCTAAAGAGTTTATGTACATACTAATCAGATATGACGACTGAAAAGTAAATCGGTGGGTACACAACAGTGATAAAGACTCTACTGAGATGAGGTTCACAATGATGAAAACTCTAAAGGGATTAGGTACATCAAAACAGAAATGAAGACTCTAAAAGGATTAGGTACATACTAAACAGAATTAAAGACTCTAAAGGATTAAGGTACATACAAAACAGAAAAAAGACCCTAAAGAGATTACATATACACATCAACAATGATAACAACTCTAAGAGGATTAGGTACATCAAAACAGAAATGAAGACTCTAAAGAGGTTAGGTACATAGACAACAGAAAAAAGAACTATAAAGAAATTAGGTACATACACAGCAGAAATGATGACTCTAAAGAGATTCGTTGATTACACAACATTGGTAAAGACTCTAACGAGATTACGTTGTTGTGTATGAACCCCCGACCCCCCCCCCCCCCACCCCTAGATCCGCCAGTGGCACCGAATCTCTTTAGAGTCATCATTTTTGTTGGGTATGTACCTAATCTCCTAAGACCTTTTTTGACACAAAAGTAAAAGAGGTATTGTATTTTGCATGTACATGTGGCCTTTTTGTTATTGGTCCAGGATGAAATTATACATTAAGCCCCCTTGTTACATGGCACAGGATTTCATTACATAAAACAAGAGGGCCAAAATGGCCCTGGATCGCCCACCTGAATTTTTGAGAGGACCATAGCCTTTTCTTTAGCTCACCTGAGCACAACGTGCTCAAGGGGAGCTTTTAGGGTCATAAGAAGTCCGTCGTCCGTCGTGCGTCATGCGACGTCCGTCGTGCGTCGTCCGTCGTCCGTCGTGCGTCGTCGTCGTCAACAATTCGTTAAACATCAACTCCTCCTAAACCGCTGGGCCAATTTGGACCAAACTTGGTAGGAATGTTCCTTGGGAGGTCCTATTTAAAAAATGTTCACAGAATTTGAATCCGTCAAAAACTCTGGTTGCCATGGCAACGAAATGGAATTTTTAACCAAATTCTTTAAAAATCTTCTCCTCTGAAACCGCTGGTCGGATTTTGAAATAATTTCACAGATATGTTCCTTGGGTGACCCTTTTCAGAAATAGTTCGTGAAATTTTGATACGTCAAAAAATGTGGCTCTGGGGCCCGTTTTACTAAGATAGTTACGAACAAAATTTTCGTAAGTTTTTACGTAAGTCTAAAAAAAGTGCGTAAGTGCGTTTTACTAAAAGAGTTCGTAAGTGATCCGAGCGTAAGTTTTTGCGTAACTTTACGTAAAAAAAAACCTACCGTAACTCTCGCGTAAAAATGGCTGACAACAGAGGCAAAGTGCGGGCCGAAAGAGTTTTTCGTGAAAGTACAAACTGGTTAGACGAATTAAGTGAGAGAGAGGTAAAGGAAAAGTACCGTTTGACGAAAGATAGAATCCGGTGGCTTAACGAATTGATAAGGGACGAAATTGAGCCCCAAACCAACAGGAGCCATAATTATGTCTACATAGATCTATATGAACAATACAATCAACTATCTAAACTTGAGGCTAAGCGGACGCTGTGTTCTTTCTAGTTACCTTTTCATAGATAATTTGTAAAGAATAAGCATGCGTACATACCGTCGGCAGATCTGTTCTCGATGAGTATCTATCTGTTTCAGATATAAGACTTGGTTTATCCTATGTTTTTTGTTAGATATGAATCGAATGACGCCAACGTTTTGTGACCTACTTATTAGAACACACACACAAAAAAAAAACAGTGTCGCAGCTGTTAATTTTTCAATATGTATTTCTGGTTTCCCAGTTCTAGGCTTAATATCGTTCCTATCACGCCAACATTTCAAAAATTCTTAACACAGTATATTCGCTTCCTTCGATCCTTTCTCCAATAGTTCTTTCACTATATATATTCCATCAAATCCACGATAACTTTTTTCTGGGCATTAGCATTTTTTAACCTAATCCCCCGCAATACAAAAGTTTAACTCCGTCATGAAACAAGAAGTCAAGTTCATTTAGGCAAGAGTGATTTTTCCGTTTACACAGTGTACTAAATTTAACTCAGTGGCCTTGGCTTCCAAGAAATCGATCGCTGACGTATTGAATGATGTAACTGATGACGTCGACCATTCAGACTCTCTGTTCACTGTTGGCATTTTATTTTTAGGTGCAAATAAAGTTAAATATGCGTCATTTTATCAAGGATTATTCGTTAGTTTCCTTTTTGCAAGTTTTTTAAAGAAAAAAAAAATTGATCTTTTTGCATTTGACTGATTCAGCGATGGAACTCTAAATATAGCCCATAAACAGTTTGCATGAAATCTAAAATTAGATACCTACAACAATTTGGAAAAACCGAAAGTAGTGCTATTGCGTTCATCGAAAAATAACATGCAGTTTTTTTCATCACATGACCCGATTCTGACCGATCAAAAAACGATTTTACACAATGAGTGCAATTATTACGGTAGATCATTATTGTTCTTCATGGATACCTACTGAAATTAGATACTATGAAGCGTAATTATGATTTTCATGGGTTTTCATGATATACTGTACGTGTGGGGAGTGCCCGGTTTACAATTACTGTAGGCACAGGAATAGCGGAATATTTATAATAGAGAGTGTCCACTTCGGCTGACATTCAGCTACTTTCACTGACTAAACGTCCGATTCCTCCGAAAAAAAACCCTACTTTTTTGAAGAGTTACGAAAAAATATGGCGCGAACGCTCACGCTAAACTTACGCAAGGTTAGTAAAACGCACTTAAGAATTACGTAAGTTTTTCGTAACCTTAAAGATACGCAAAAACTTACGTAAATGTTAGTAAAACGGCACCCTGGTGAATTGGGGTTTCTTGCACTATACAGAAATCAGGGAATTCTTAAAAAATCTTCTTCTCTGAAACCGCTTGTCAGATTTTGAAATAATTTCACAGAATTGTTCCTTGGGTGACCCTTTTCAAAAATTGTTTGTGAAATTTTGATCCGTCAAGAAACATGGCTCTGGTGAATGGGGGCTACTTGCACTATAGGGAAATGAGGAAATTCTTAAAAAAATTTCTTCTCTGAAACTGCTGGTCAGATTTTGAAATAATTTCTCAGTGATGTTCCTTGGGTGACCCTTTTCAAAAAATGTTCACAAAATTTTGATCCGTCAAGAAACATGGCTCTGGTGAATGGGGGCAACTTGTACTATAGGGAAATGAAGAAATTCTTAAAAATTGTTCTTCTCTGAAACGGATGGACAGATTTTGAAATGATTTCACAGAGATGATCCTTGGGTGACCCTTTTCAAAAACTGTTCACAAAATTTTGATCTGTCAAGAAACATGGCTCTGGTGAATGGGGGCTACTTGCACTATATGGAAATGAAGAAATTTTTGAAAATTCTTTTTCTCTGAAACCCCTAGTCAGATTTTAAAATAATTTGACAGAGATTTTCCTTTGGTGATCCTTGCTCTTGTGAATGGGAGCTACTTGCACTATATGGACATGATGAAATTCTTGAAAATTCTCTTTCTCTGAAACCCCTGGTCAGATTTTAAAAGAAATTTTCCGAAATGATCCTTGGTTGACCCTTTTCAAAACTTGTTCGTAAATTTTGATCCATCAAGAAACATGGCTCTCGTGGATGGGGGATACTTGTTCTTATACAGAAATGAGAGTTCTTAAAAATTCTTCTTTTTGAAACTGATGGTCAGATTTCGAAATGAATTTTACAGGTGACCTTTTGAAAATTGCTTAGCAAAATTATAAATTTTGGTTCCAATGTTTCAATACCTCAAAAAAAAAAAAAAAAAAAAAAAATAGGCTATGGTCATCTCAAAAATTCAGGTGAGCGATCCAGGGCCATCTTGGCCCTCTTGTTTTCTTAAGGTATTGAAACACTGGAAACAAAATCATCATTTTGACAAGCAATTTTTAAAAGGTCACCTGTAAAAGTCCTTAATCTGACCAGCAGTTTCAGAGAAGAAGAATTTTCAAGAATTTCTTCATTTCCATATACATGTAGTGCAAGTAGCCCCCATTCACTACAGCAATGTTTCTCGACGAATCAAACTTTCACGAACAATTTTTGAAAAGGGTCACCCAAGGAATATCTCTGTGAAAATTTTCCAAAGACTGACAAGCCGTTTCAGAGAAGAAGAATTTTTTAGAATTTCATCACTGCCCTATAGTGCAAGTAGCCCCCATTCACCAGAGCCATGTTTCTTGATGAATCAAAATTTCACGAACCATTTTTGAAAAGGGTCACCCAGGGAACATCTCTGTGAAATTACTTCAAAATCTGACCAACCTTTCGAGAGAAGAAGAATTTTTAAGAATTTCTTCATTTCCCTATAGCGCAAGTAGCCACCATTCCCCAGAGCCAGGTTTCTTGACCTATCAAAATTTCACGAACAAAATTTGGAAAGGGTCATCCAAGGAACATCTCTGTGAAATTATTTCAAAATCTGACCAGCGGTTTCAGAGAAGAAGAATTTTAAAGAATTGCTTAATTTCTGTATAGTGCAAGAAGCCCCCATTCACCAGAGCTATGTTTCTTGACGGATCAAAATTTCGCAAACAATTTTTGAAAAGGGTCATCCAAGGAACATCTCTGTGAACTTATTTCAAAATCTGACCGGCGGTTTCTGAGAAGAAGAATTTTTAAGAATTTCTTCATTTCTGTATAGTGCAAGAAGCCCCCATTCACCAGAGCCATGTTTCTCGACAGATCAAAATTTCGCGAATAGTTTTTGAAAAGGGTCACCCAAGGAACATCTCTGTGAAATTATTTCAAAATCTGACCAGCGGTTTCAGAGAAGAAGAATTTTTAAGAATTTCTCCATTTCTGTATAGTGCAAGAAGCCCCCATTCACCAGAGCCATGTTTCTTGACCTATCAAAATTTCGCGAACAATTATTGAAAAGGGTCACCCAAGGAACATCTCTGAAATTATTTTAAAATCTGGCCAGCGGTTTCTGAGAAGAAGAATTTTTAAGAATTTCTTCATTTCTGTATAGTGCAAGAAACCCCCATTCACCAGAGCCATGTTTCTAGACGGATCAAAATTTCGCGAACAATTTTTGAAAAGGGTCATCCAAGGAACATCTCTGTGAAATTATTTTAAAATCTGGCCGGAGGTTTTAGAGAAGAAGATTTTTAAAGAATTTCCTAAAAAAAATCCATTTCGTTGCCATGGCAACCACAGATTTTTACGGAATCAAATTCTGTGAACAATTTTTAAAGAGGACCTCCCAAGGAACATTCCAGCCAAGTTTGGTCCAAATTGGGCCAGCGGTTTAGGAGGAGTTGATGTTTGAAGAATTGTAGACGACGCGCTGACGCACGACGGACAACGGACACCGGATGATCCTAAAAGATCCCCTTGAGCACGTTGTGCTCAGGTGAGCTAAAAAAATAAAAGAGGTCCATAACAGGATTATACATTATGTACCTTTTTGCAGAACTTGGCATTTCATAAAATGAAAACAAAAAAAGGAAATATGACATGTCATGGAAAAAGTGGGTTTTATGTATATTTCCTTTATTTGTTTTCATTTCAGGATTTCATATATGTGGGGGGGGGGATGTATCAATGGACTATCCAATGGAAAACATGCGTGAAGTTTCATCAATTTTTATCAAGGACTTTAGAGGATATCCCACTCACAATATAAGCCGCAACACTACTGCCATTTCAAGCAGGTAGCTATATAGAGACTAAAGTGTTGAAATTTGTAGCACCTGCCTGGGTATCTGAATGGATATATAGTATTACTTGTGATCTAAAAGGTTTATGAACAGACTGATGCATGGAGAGACGAATGCACAATTGACTCATTGGTCACTGGCTTTGATCAAGCAATAAATATATGAAGTTCTATGAAAATATGTGCAAAAGTTGGAGATGCACTGATAAAAAATTAAATTTGACATGAAATCCTCTTTTTCCATGATACAGTAATGAATTGCAAAACCCTGACAACATGTGCTAGGTCGCATGATTTGTGAAAATCTCGTCCAAATCTGTTGAGATATGTCCAGTAAATAAAGATCGAGATTCTGGTGAAAAATGAAATACTAACATGATTGTTACATGAAGCCCCCTTATTCCATGATGCAGCTACAAATCCCAAAACCTTGACAATATGCCGTAGGTCACACGATCATGTGAAAATTCCATCTAAATCTGCCAAGAAATATGGAAGGCGTTGGGTTAGGTCACATGATAATGTGAAAATTCCATTCAAATCTGCCAAGAAATGTGGGAGTTACCTTCACAAGAAATAGAATGTGATAAAACATGAAGCCCCCTTTTTTCATGACGCAGCTACAAATCGCAAAATCTTGAGAATATGCGATAGATCAAATGATGAGAAACATTCTGTGAAAATTCTTTTCAATTCTGTCAAGAAATGTGGGACGAGTTGCATTCACAAGAAATAAAATGAAATAAAACATGAAGCCCTCTTTTTTCATGTCGCAGCTACAAATCGCAAAATGTTGACAATATGCAATAGGTCAGAAATATTATGTCAAAATTCTAATCAATTCCTTCAAGAAATGTGGAAGGAGTTGCCTTCACAAGAAATGGAATGAAATGTAACATGAAGCCCCCTTTTTCCATGACACCGTATTACAAAAGCAAGGGAAAATAACTGTGGTGTTGCACGGTCAATGTACGTGGAACTTTTTTTCCTGCATTTCCTAATGGAGGTTGACAGATGCGACAAGTTCAATGTAAAAACTTTGTATAGTTTGAAGACAAGACTCCAAACATCAAAAGTGTACTTAAGTGTAACTTAAGTCAAACTTAAAATCGCTCTCAGTCAGCCATTTTACATCGAACAAAAAAAAAAAAAAACAAAAAACGAAAAAGAGTGTCTCGGGAGAATGGGTTATTGTACACGTGTATAAAGTTTCTCGAAATTCCGTACAATGGTATTGTAGATAATTGCCGGGACGGACACACGCACGGACGGACGGACGGACACACGGACGGACAACGCTAAAACTATATCCCTCCGCCTACGGCGGGGGATAATAACTGATCATCAATCCTTTGAGAACAATTGCAAAATGAGGTTCCGAACCAGTGACCTCTTTTTCCCATAATGTTTTCTACCCTTCCCAAAACAAACTTCATTTTTATGCCCCCCTTTCGAAGAAATGGGGGTATATTGCTTTGCGCTTGTCCGTCGGTCCGTCGGTCCGTAGACCAAGTTTATCCGGAGCATAACTCAAAAACTATTTCAGGTATCATCTTGAAACTACATAGGTGGATAGATCTCATTAAGGAGAAGTGCAGGGCACAAGAACCATAACTCTGCCCATCATATTTTTGGATTATTGCCCTTTGTTGATTTTCATACTTAATTTTTGTCCGGAGCGTAACTCAAAAACTATTTCAGGTATCATCTTGAAACTACATAGGTGGACAGATCTCATTAAGGAGAAGTGCAGTGTACAAGAACCATAACTCTGCCCATCATATTTTTGGAGTTATTGCCCTTTGTTGATTTTCATATTTAATTTTTGTCCGTAGCATAACTCTAAAAGTATTTCAGGTATCACCTTGAAACCTCATATGTGAAAAGATCTTATTAAGGAGAAGTGCAGTGCACAAGAACCATTGTTATTGAGTTATTGCTCTTTGTTGATTTTCAGACTCAATTTTTGTCCGGAGCATAACTCAAAAAGTATTTCAGGTATCATCTTGAAACTACATAGGTGGATAGATCTCATTAAGGAGAAGTGCAGGGCACATGAACAACAACTCTGCCCATCATATTTATGGAGTTATTGCCCTTTGTTGATTTTCATACTTAATTTTTGTCCGGAGCATAACTCTAAAAGTATTTCAGGTATCATCTTAAAACCTCATAGGTGGATAGATCTTACTAAGGAGAAGTTCAGTGCACAGGTACCATAACTCTGCCCATCATATTTTTGGAGTTATTGCCCTTTGTTGATTTTTATAGTCAATTTTTGTCTGGAGCATAACTCAAAAAGTATTTCAGGTATCACCTTGAAACCTCATAGGTGGATTAACCTTATTAAGGAGAAGTGCAGTGCACAAGAACCATAACTCTGCCCATTATATTTTTGGAGTTTTTGCCCTTTGTAGATTTTCATACTTAATTTTTGTCCAGAGCATAACTCAAAAGGTTTTTCAGGTATCACCTTGAAACTTTATATGTGGATAGATCTTTTTCAGGAGAAGTGCATTGCACAAGAACCATAACTCTGCCCATTATATTTTTGCAATTACTGCCCTTTGTGGATTTTCGTACTTATTTTTTTTTCTGGAGCATAACTCAAAAAGTATGTGAGGTAAAATCATGAAACTTTAAAAGTTGATAGTTCACATAAATCTTCACATAAATGGGAAGTACAGTGCCCAAGAATTGTTAATTTATCATTAATAATTTTTGAGTAATTACCTTTTGTTCGTTTTTACACTTTGAACGTAAGAGTTTATAATCACATTGGATGCCATTAGGGGGGCATACATGTTTTACAAACATCTCTTGTTCCAGTTACATATGTGTTCTGTTTGTCGTTGCTTTCATCTGAACGAGTCTTAAATTTTGTCGTTTGGGAAAGGGTTAATTTATACACCCCTTTTCAGAACACTGGGAAAGTATAGATCTACAGTGTAATGATTTTGAAAACGATGTACAAAAAGAAAAATCCTATTTGAGAAGGGTTCTTTTTCTTGAACTTCTACGTCCTTTTCGCGAAAAGGACTAACTCCTATGGCTCCCTTTCATAAAATCTAGTCTTTTCGCGAAAAGGAGTCAAAATAACTTCTTTTCGCGAAAAGGAATCCTTTTCGCAATTTAGACGAATCCAGCCGCACATGTAAGATTACATGAATGTTTATTGAACATTGATTCTTATTGATTGTACATAGAGATGTTAAGAGCTTTAGATTTATTTTGTATTTACATGTTATTATTTTGCGCGATAATCATGAAGATATGCTTACACTGTCCTGCCGGTGATGAATTTTAATCTTTCACTAGTTTTCGTGCCCACGTTTTAAATATCCAATGTCTTCTGTTTACGAGAAATTTCATACCCATGTGATCTTCTTTATCGGAAATCAAAATTCTATAGAATGAAGAAAATAAGGGTGTTTCAGTGGTATTTTGGCATAGGGTTAGGGATTGGTCAGTGTGGCCATATATTTATGACACTCTGAGTTTAAATACATTCACATGAACGTAACGTTACCTGTTGTCTCTAGCCTATGTTGTGCGCCAGGTAGCAATTGGTGGGTTTTTTATATCCTAGTAGTATTTTACTTGATCGATGTAGCCTATTTGTAGCGTGTACTAAGCATGTCTAAGGTATTAAACTGTTGATCAATAGCTGAGTTATTGGAAAAGTCTTCATACTTTTTATAGATTTACGGATGTTTCCGTAACAGACGAGTTAACATAGACTTATAGAGTAAATCAATTGGATGTTTCGGTAATAAAGCAATTATATAGTGTTTTATATGTATCGTGATGTTCTTTACACCCAACGCATGGCTTATTTCGTTAGTTAAAAATTTAATTTGTAATTTCCTCTGTTTCATAAATATTTTTAAGTTATGTACCTCATCACCTTCTTTATGTATTGACCATGTGGATTGCCTATCGTTCAAGCGAAAGAGGATGGAAAGTGAAAAAATAAAGGGTTTGAACCTATCTATCAAGGGATAACTGGGTGAAAAGTGCAAAAATAAAAGGTTTTAACATAAAGCCATACATTAGGTGTAACAGGACATAAGCACAATATAACTGCTTTGTTACGGAAACATCCAAATGATTTACTATATAAGTCTATGTTACCAAACACATCTCTTACCGAAACATCTGTCACTCTTTTTTGGACAACCTTCTTATTTATCTTCATATTTTCTTTCTAGGAAAAAGCAAAGAAATGTCGAATTTGACAGGAATTGCCAGTTTGAGTGATGGTTGTATGCATAATTACTTTACTTGTACCTTTATAACATAATAAAAATTAAGACTTGTCCATAGTTAACCCATTACCACACAATCCCTACTTTTGACGCCCCTGAGAAAGAAGCCTTTAGAAAACAATGTGGGAAAAGGAGAAAATGCTGGTAACCAGCATTTTCTCCTTTTCCCACAATGTTTTCTACTCTTCACAAAACAAATTTCAAATTTTCAGTCACTTATTTTGTCGTCTGCAAATGCTTTCGATTCAGACAAACCTAAAATGTTGTTTTTTGGTAATGACTTAACTCTTTACCACACAATCCTGACTTTTAATGACCCTGAAAAAGAAAGCTTTTGAAAACATTGTAGGAAAAGGAGAAAATACTGATAACCAGCATTTTCTTCTTTTCCCACTATGTTTTCTACCCTTTCCAAATCCAGGTCAAGTTTTTGAGTCGCACTGATTTAGTCGTCTGCAAATGCTTTCAATTTGGACAGGTCCAAAATTTTGTTGTTTGGTAAAGAGTTAGATTGATTCTATGGTGTTTAACGCCATCTTTTGCATTATTTCAGTTTGATCGTTGTGGCCAGTGCACCTATCCATGCTTTCCTGGAGTTTCTTTTATTGCTACTCGGCATAACTTTCTTCCCAGGCCACTGGCTGCCTTCCCTTATAACCATCATTGAAGCAATGGTCAGCGGTGAGAGAGGAATGAATCCTGTTGCCATGACTGCCATCAATCCTTAGAAAAAAATTGGTATTGGCATAGGCAGGGATCAAACCCAATATTCCATGTTATCAAGTCCTGTATGCCAGTGACTGAGCTACCAAGGCTTGGCCCTAATTTTGGACTTGCCAAAATTTAAAGCATTTGTTGACGACAAAATGAACATGACTCAAAAATTGAAACTTGGCTGTGAAAGAGTAAAAAAAAAAACTGTGGGAAAAGGAGAAAATGCTGGATTCAAGCATCTTCTCCTTCAAAGCAATGTTTTACAGATGGCTTCTTCCTCTGGACTGTAAAAACCATGCATTGTTTGGTAAAGGGTGAAAGAAGACAATTAGAATTTTCTTTTTTGAAAGATTTGTACTTTAAAGCCTTGTTGAACTCTTTACCAAACGACAGAATATTGGACTACATATAGTCCGAATTCAAAGCAATATAGACACGAATCAAATATTGAAATTCAATTTGGGAAATGTTGAAAACATTGTTGGGAACCAGCATTTTCTCCTTTTCCCACAATGTTTTTGTAAGCTGTCTGTCTCAAGGTTGTTAAAATTCTGGACTGTGTGGTAAAGAGTTAAACACTGAATATGCTCATATATATATCGAAAATTTACATTTCTACTGTCTTAACCTTTTACCCTATAAGACCTTTCTATGGAATCTCTAAATGACCCAAAATAACAGCAAGGATGAAGCCGTTTCTTATGTGTATATGACACCTTTTGTAGAAAACATTGTGGCAAAAGGTGAAATTGCTCATCATGAGCAATTTCACCTTTTGCCAGAATGTTTTCCAAAGGCTCCTACAAGCAATGTGTAGAAATGAGTGAAAGTTGACACTGTGACCAAGGTTTGAGTATGCTGATAACAGATCTGTTTTTAGTATATTTTGGGAAAAACATTTGTGTGAAAAGGAGCATACACTGGTAATATTAGAAAGGAGAATTTTTTTCTGGTATAAGGTAAAGGTTTTCTTGTCTCTGTTTCAGATGAAACTGATGAGGAATCAGTAGACACACAAAAGCAACTAGTTACTCGGGTATTGAAACAGGTTTCTGCCGAGGATCTGATGACCGTTCCAATAGAACTTCTTCATATTGACTGGGAGAAAATCAAATGTGGTGCAATGACCAAGACACAGCTGAAGTCAACATGGGAGGGAATTCTTTCAAAGGTATGGCCAATTATTCAAGGGCAAATACATGTACTTAGCCTTCACTTTCGAAGTTCTTATCACAGTTGAAGTTAATTTTGTGGCTAGAGTAGATTGAGATCAGGGCCCGTATTCAACAACCATTCTTAAGAACTGTCTTTGTCTTATTCTCCAGAATTTTCTACATTTGTAAGTAACACAACTTCTGATTGGCTAAACCATTTGGTTTAGCCAATCAGAAGTTGTGTTACTTACAAATTTAGAAAACTTTGGAGAATAAGACTAAAAATATTCTCAAGAATGGTTGGTGAATAGGGAGTAATATTCACCAACCATTCTGAAGAATGTTCTAGTTATATGCTGAAGAATTTTCAAAATATGAAAGTGACACAACTGATTGGCTAAACTATATGAGCCATGCTCTGGCAAAAAGGGGCTTAATGCATGCCCATGATTTGTTATACAAAAGAGATCACATAATTTGGGATCCATAGAATCAATTTCATCTGACACTTGACTGAATCTGAAGGAAGAGTTGTTCTTGGACACACAAAAATATTGACCGATAGCAAAATGAATTGACCCTTGTCAGCCTGCATGGACTGCACAGGTTGACATAAGTTGATATTTGTGGCAGATGCATCAAGCCCCCTTTTCACATAGCAATGCTCATGTATTTGAGTCAGTCAATCAGATGTTGTGGTATTTCCAAATCTAGACAATTCTTGAGAGTTAGACAAAGAACATTGTAAGAAATGGTTGGTAACTATGGACAAAGACTGCACAGAATGTTTTATCTAATTGTGACCTGTCACGCAAAAAGAGACCTTCTGGGGTCTGCGAAAAGTGTCCACCATGGTCAGACTGCGCAGTCTGACTAGGGTTGACACTTTTCACTTTAATGACATTTTCTGTGTGAAAAGTGGTCATAATCCCTTATTATAAAATCATTTTTGTGTTATCAACTTAAACTGACCTGCACTATTCATTGATCTGTTTTCATCTAATTGATGAACAAAATTCCCAGATGGTCCCTTTTTTACCTGGTGGGTCACATCATTATGATTTATAGAATGCATTTGTTCATTTGAAAAACAATTAAGATCTTTCAATCTCTATTTCTTTACTTAACTTTTTTTAAAATTTTGGATTCTTTTACATTGGATGTGATGCAAACAGACAAGTACAGTACAACCTGTATTCAGAGACCACTCAAGGGAAGTACTGAAATTGGTCTCTTACAGTAGGTGGTCTTTAAATACAGGTTATATTAGGTTAATGTAAGAAGGGTTGTATCAGAACAGTGGTCTCTTAAAGCAGGCGGTCTCTTAAAGCAGGTGGTTTCTAATTCTATTAGATTATCTTGTAAGGGCAGAAAAAAAATTGAGCTATGCTCTGGCAAAAGGAGGCTTAACCCATTACCACACAATCCCTACTTTTGATGCCCATAAGAAAGGAGCCTTTTGAAAACACTATGGGAAAAGGAGAAAATGCTGATAATTAGCATTTTTCTCCTTTTCCCACAGTGTTTTCTACCCTTCCTAGAACAAATTTCTATTTTTTAGTCACCTTTATTTTGTTGTCTGCAAATGCTCTCAATTTGGACCAGTCTAAAATTTTCTTGTGTGGTAAAGAGTTAATGCATCTCTGTGATGCATGATACCATGCAAAACATCACACTTGCCCTTTGCCATTCAGAAAATTGACCAATAGCAAGAGGTTTAGACACAGGTAAGCCTGCAGGACTGAACTTGTCCTATAATTCTTTCCCTCAGTATTTTCAGGCTTTTTCCCACAGGGTCATATATTACTTGGTAGTTTTACTAAGAGTATTATTAAATATCTGCTTTGTTGAGGATTTTCTAGGTCACAGTGTTCTGATTGATTTTTGTAGGAACGTTTATACAGAACAGGCGGAGATATATTGTTATCTTTTATGGAAAACCCCCACAAACAGTGTGTAAGTGGTTTGCTTATTCCAGCGTAGATGGGTTTCCCAGCCAATACATTATGGGACAGATAATGATAATCCTGGGGTCCATATTTACGAACCATTCTTTAGAACATTTTAAGTTTCACTGTCAAGAATTTTCTTAGTTTCACAGTAATACAACTTCTGATTTAGCCAATTAGAAGTTTTGTTACTTTTAAACCGTTGGTTTAGCCAATTAGATGTTGTGTTACTTTTAAACCATTGGTTTAGCCAGTCGGAAGTCGTTACTACTTTTCATGTTTAGAAAGTTCAGAATGGTTGGTCAAGATAGATCCGAGAGTAATGACTAACCCTGTATCACACATCACTGAGTTTTCACAACCTTAAGGAAGAAAGCTTTTCAAATAGAAAGGGAGGAAATGCTGTAACAAGATTAACCAGTGATAGCCATCATTTTCCCCTCTTCCTACAAAGTTTTCTATACTTCCAAGGCAAAATTTTGGTATTTGAGTCACTTTTTGTCTGCTGCCTTTCTGTTTCATAGACTTCCTTTCTCAAGGTCATTGAAATTTGGGATTGTGTGGTTAAAGGCACCATCCCAGTTTTTTCTGTACTGGTGCCTAAACTCTTTGTTTGGTGTCAAATGGTGTTTTCAAAATTATTTCAGGCATATCATTGTGTTCATTGCACATTTTCATACTTGCTTTCAAGTTTTTTTTTTTTTAACCTTACTCTTTTGATAGATATATAAAGCTCATCAGCGTAATGTGCCCTTGAAGTTTGGTATTAGTCATTTGATATGACAAGCTCACTTGGGCATTTATCCATTGATCTGCAATACATTTGAGACATACGCTGCCTGCAAAAGGGGGTCTACATGATATGGGGTGCAGTAGGCGAAAATGGGCAGTCGGACGTTTGCATAAAATATCGTCTTGGATCAGTCTGTGTGGTCCGCGCAGACTGATCCAAAACGATACTCTATGTTATTGTGTTAGTTTCTGTTTTGTGCTTGTGCAAGTCTACTTTTGGACAAATTCTGATATACTTGTAAAGTACCATCTTGGGTTAGCCTGTGCCTACATGCGGACTGTGTGGACATGGGCAGGCTGATGGGAGAGGACACTTTACACAAATGTCCCTTTTCATGTGCTGCAAGCCATATATTAAGCCAAGCAAACCATCATGTAATTAACCCTTTCCCAAACGATAAACTTTTGGATCAGACCAAATTGAAAGCATTTGCAGACGACAATTCAACTCTTGCTGAAAAGATTATTTCTGTCTATGTTAGGGTAGAAAATATTGTGGGAAAAGGAGAAAATGCTGGTTACCAGCATTTTCTCCTTTTCCCACAATGTTTTCAAAGGGCTACTATTCTAGATCCATAAAAACCAGGGATTGTTTGGGAAAGGGTTAAGGAAATCAATTTTGTCTGACATCTGACCTAATTGTGAGATAGAATGGTCCTTTGATATGCAGAATCCCAGAAGTAGCCAAAATATTCTATACAGGAATGGGCAGTCTGACCTAGGCGAATGCTATATGTTATAGCTTTCCCAAACAATCTCTGGTTTTTACGATGCTGGGAAAGAAGGCTTTTGAAAACACTGTAGGAAAAGGAGAAAATGCTGGTAATCTACAATGTTTTCTACCCTTTCATCGACAAAAACCACCACATTCATTATATTTGATTTGTCGTCTGCAAAGGCTTACAATTCGGTCTAGCACAAAATTTTATCATTTGGGAAAAGGTTAACCCATTACCACACAATCCCTACTTTTGACGCCCCTGAGAAAGAAGCCTTTTGAAAACACTGTGGGAAAAGGAGAAAATGCTGGTAACCAGCACTTTCTCCTTTTCCCTTAGTGTTTCCTACCCTTCCCAGAATAATTTTCAATTTTTCAGTCACTTTTATTTTGCTGTCTGCAAATGCTTTCAATTTGGACCAGTCTAAAATTTTCTCGTGTGGTAAAGAGTTAAATAGCTGTTCTTTTCATAGGGCAAGGTTCATTTGTTTTTTACCTCTTTACCAAATGACAGATTTCTTTGACTGGTTCAAATTCAACGCATTTGCAGATGACATATTTTGAGCGGATGGTAAGATTTGTCTGTGTTAGATAGAAAAAATATTGTGAAAAAAGGAGGAAATGCTGGTTACCAGCATTTTCTCCTTATCCCACAATGTTTTCAAAAGGCTCAGTCTGGGGTCGTTGGTCCCGTGATTGGGTAGTAAGGGGTTAATATTCCTTCCTTACAGAATCCTACAATAAAGAATTGGAATCAGAGATACTTGAGTAGAATGAACTCTTCAAACTCATCAGATGTGTAAGTAAAATTTGACTGTCATGTTCACCTAGTTGTGTATGTTTTTCATTTAGACTTGCGCTAGACTTGTGGTTTTGCAGACAATGTAGATCAAGATCGAACTGCACAGAACAGACACTCTGATCTTATAACAATGTCTGCTATTTTGTAATATATGCTGACAGTAGCAAATATTGTACATACTGGTTCTACTCATAGTAGCTCTGTATTGTTATCCCCCACCAAAGGCAAGGGGAGATATCTTGAAGAATAAGACAAAAACATTGTAAAGAATGGTTGATGAATATGGACCCAAGCAGCACAAAATGTGAATATGTATCTTTAAGGCTAAATCAGAATTGTGAAATTTCCATTTTCTCTTAAGGATATGAAGAATTATCACAATAATGGTTATTTGTCATGACCCAAAGATTTGGGCCATACTGAAAATTGCACATCAAGATCAGTATGTTTTGGGTCCAAAGAATTGGGGCAGTCAATATTTATTTAAAAAAAAAAAAATCACCAATTTGTTTGATACCATTTGTTTAGAAGCATTTATTTCGCACAGTTCCATTTCTACACACATATCGTCGTACGCATGGCTCCCCACCCTCTTGATTTCAATGGGAGTTTCCTGATTCAAGACAGAAAACTTGATCACCTGACTAACTATTTTAAACCCCAATACAAAAAAAGAATTTGATATAAGTGTAAAAAGGGTGTGATAAATTGTATACAAAATGCATAATGTATACATGTAGATCCGAAGTTGAGTGGAAATTACATCGTTCACATCACAATCATAAGCAGTTATAATATGTTGTGAATTTATCTACAAATGCAAAATAACAAATCATCATTGCCATCCCAGGGAGCAGACAAGTTTCAGACTTTTTAGACTTCAACCCAAAGGGTTTAACTCATTACCCAATGACAGTTTAGGCTTGTCCAAATTGAAAGCATTTGCAGAAGACAAAATGAAATTGACTGAAAATTTGAAATTTGTTCCATGAAGAGTCAAAAACATTGTGGGAAAATGCTGATTACCTACATTTTCTCCTTTTCCCACTATGTCTTCGAAAGGCTTCTTTCTCAGGATTGTCAAAAGTAGGGATTGTGTGGTAAAGGGTTAAACTTGAATTACTAGTTTTTTGTTTTTTTTCTTTCAGATGGGCTGAAGTTCAGAAAGTGGAGGAGACAGAGTCACAGAATAACCACCTGCTGATGCTCAAAGAGTATGTGATTTTTAACCCTAGGGCTGTGAGGCTCAACTCACTGACCTTCTGCAGATAGTGTAGATCCAAGATCAGACTGCACATTCTGTGCAGTCTTATCTTGGATCTACACTGTCTGATAAATTGATACTTTTAATACTTTTCGCAAAAAAAAAGTTTTAAATACATAGGGATTTTACTGTTAGCTTAACCCATTACCACATATTGACACCTTTGTTTGACAAAGGGTAAGAGACAAAGGGTGATGTTTGAATCTGGTCCATGTATTTTGAGTGTCTTAACCCTTTACAATACAATCATTCATTTTAATGACCCTGGAAAAGAAAGCTTTTGAAACATTGTGGGAAAAGGAGAGAATGCTGGTCACCAGCATTTTTCTTCTTTTCCCACTATGTTTTTTTTTTATATCTTTTGCCGACAAATCCCATTGTTTATGCCATATTTACTGTGTCCTTTGAAAATGCTTCCAGTTTGGATCCGTCACAAAAAAAAATTTGTCATGAAATGACTAATAAGTCTTCCCTTGGCAACAAAATTTTGGGCTTGCCCAAATTGAAATAACTTAGAAATGGCATGTTAAATGTAGCTTAACCCTTTACCAAACAATCCCTGGTTTTTACGACCCTAAGATAGAGGCCTTTTGAAAACATTGTGGGAAAAGGAGAAAATGCTGGTAACCATTTTCTCCTTTTCCCACAATGTTTTCTACCCTACTGAAAACAAATTCCAATTTTTCTCATCTGGAAATGCTTTCAATTTAGACCAGTCTAATGTTTTATTGTTTGGTTAAGAGTTAAAAAGTGTAATTTTTCTCTGAACTTAAATGTAGAAAACACTACAGGAAAAGCAGAAAATTTTGTTTACCAACAATACCTCCTTTTTCCAATATGTTTTCAAAAGCTTGTTTGTGTTTTTAAAAGGTTGGTATGGGGAAGTATAGGGTTAAATACTTAACCAAACTTCCCTGACCCAGAGAAAAAGGCATTTAAAAACATGGTTGAAATAGGAGAAAATGCTTTCAATTAGCATTTTGTCTATCTCCCAAAATGTGTTTTTGCCTTTCTTAGACTTTCATCATTTTAGCCAGAAAAATACTTTATTTTTTCTAATTGGAATCGTTTTGTCAATTGGTAACTCTTAGGTTGTCTTTGTATCAGGCACTAAAATTTAAGGCCAATTGAAAGTGTATGATATACTTTCAGACAACATTTAATTCTTCAACACACAATTAGGACTTTTGAAGACCCTGAGAGTAAAGCCTTCTGAAAACATTGTGGGAAATGCTGGTGACAAGTATTTTCTTCATTATACCTCCGCAAAACGAATGTTTTTGGGGGGTATACTGGAATCATCTGTTTGTCTGTGCGTCCATCCATGTGTCTGTCTGTGTGTCCAAAATACTTGTAATTGCCTGTTACTATCAAAGCGCTGGTGGGGGTATTAAGTCACAATTAGTGACAGCTCTAGTTCTCTCAATCTTTTCTTCCCGTCCAAGGAAGAAAAACATCGTTCGAGTAACATTCAATTTGCCATCTACGAATGCTTTCAATTTTGTCTAGCCCAAAATTTTGTCCTTTAGTACACAATTTAGAGATTCCCTTTTGCACTGTAATGCACAGATTAGTAAAACCCAGTGGGGTAGATTATTTCTCTAATTAACCACTTGATTTACATCTCTTTGTAGCAAAAAAAATCTGACTGCCAAGGAAAAGAAGGAACTAAAAGAAGAATTAAAAAAATACCCAAGTAAACCGAAGTAAGTATAATTAGCCAAGTACAGCAGTGAAGGGGAGAAAATATGATATGGCTTGCAACACATGAAAAAGGGGCATTCGTGCATTTGCGTAAAGTGTCCTCTCGGATCACCCTGTGCAGGCTGATCTGAGACGGCACTTTACGACTACATTAGATTTTGCGCTCCAGTATACTTGCGAAAAAAAGGAAATTACATAGAAACCGAAAGCGTCCTTTCGCATTAGCCTGCGCCGACCGCGTAACCTGATTCGAGATGACACTTTACACAAATGTCCGAATGCCCCTTTTTGCGTGTTTGCAGGCCATATGATCTATGACAGAAGAGCCAACATAGTGCATGGAAACTTTACTATGTTAGCAGCAAGGGAATCAATAAGAATTAGATGAATTAAAATTTTATGATCTTGGCAACAAGCGAGTCAGAAAAGGCCAATGAATTTTAAACCTTTACCAGACGACAAAATTTTAGCCTTGTCCAGATTGAAAGCATTTGCAGATGACAAATTCAGTCTGGCTCAAATGGTTCAATTGTACTTTGATAGGGTAGAAAACATTGTGGGAAAAGAAGAAAATGCTGATTACCAGCATTTTCTCCTTTTCCCACAATGTTTTCAAAAGGCTTCTCTTTTTAGCTCACCTGAGCACAAAGTGCTCAAGGGGAGCTTTTAGGATCACCCGGTGTCCGTCGTCCGTCGTCCGTCTTTAAACATCAACTCCTCCTAAACCGCTGGGTGGATTTTGACCAAACTTGGCAGGAATGTTCCTTGGGAGGTCCTCTTTAAAAATTGTTCACAGAATTTGATTCCATCAAAAACTCTGGTTGCCATGGCAACCAAATGGAATTTTTTAGCAAATTCTTTAAAAATCTTCTCCTCTGAAACCGCTGGTCAGATTTTGAAATAATTTCACAGGTATGTTCCTTGGGTGACCCTTTTCAAAAATTGTTCGTGAAATTTTGATTCGTCAAAAAATGTGGCTCTGGTGAATGGGGGCTTCTTGCACTATACAGAAATGAAGGAATTTTTTAAAAATCTTCTCCTCTGAAACCGCTGGTGGGATTTTGAAATAATTTCACAGATATGTTCTTTGGGTGACCCTTTTCAAAAATTGTTCGCAAAATTTTGATTGGTCAAGAAACATGGCTCTGGTGAATGGGGGCTACTTGCACTATACAGAAATGAAGAAATTCTTAAAAATTCTTCTTCTCTGAAACCGCTGGCCAGATTTTAAAATAATTTCACACAGATGTTCCTTGGGTGACCCTTTTCAAACATTGTTCGCGAAATTTTGAACCGTCAAGAAACATGGCTCTGGTGAATGGGGGCTTCTTGCACTATACAGAAATGAATAAATTCTTAAAAATTCTTCTTCTCTGAAACCGCTGGCCAGATTTTGAAATAATTTCACAGAAATGTTCCTTGGGTGACCCTTTTCTAAAATTGTTCGCGAAATTTTGATTGGCCAAGAAACATTGCTCTAGTGAATGGGGGCTACTTGCACTATATGGAAATGAAGAAATTCTTGAAAATTCTTCTTCTCTGAAACCCGTGGTCAGATTGTAAAATAATCTGACAGAGATGTTCCTTGGGTGACCCTTTCCAAAAGCTGTACATATAATTTTGATCCGTCAAGAAACATGGCTCTTGTGAATGGGGGCTACTTGCACTATACGGACATGATGAAATTCTTTAAAATTCTCTTTCTCTGAAACCTCTGGTCAGATTTTGAAATAATATCAGAGAGATGTTCCTTGGGTGACCCTTTTCAAAACTTGTTTGTAAATTTTGATCCATCAAGAAACATGGCTCTCGTGGATGGGGGCTACTTGCTCTTATACAGAAATGAAGAATTCTTAAAAATTCTTCTTTTTGAAACTGATGGTTAGATTTCGAAATGACTTTTACAGGTGACCTTTTGAAAATTGCTTGGCAAAATTATAAATTTTGTTCCAATGTTTCAATACCTCAAAAAAAAAAAAAAAAGACTATGGTCATCTCAAAAATTCAGGTGAGCGATCCAGGGCCATCTTGGCCCTCTTGTTTTTTCTCAGGGTTGTTAAAAGTCGGTATTGTGTGGTAATTGGTTAATTGATCTCTGTAGTATCATGATCATTTAGCCTCAAACAGCAGACTGTCTTTTTTTTGAGATTTTTTCTTTCTATACTTTAAGAACAGGCTACCAGTTATTCGTTCAAGAAAAATTAAAGACACATAAGATGGGTGAGATATCAGCCCTGTGGAAGGCCCTTGATGATCAGGAACATGCTCATTATTTCAATATGGCAACTGAGGTATGTGCACAGTCCAGTTGTGCAGTATTAGTTGTACGGTCAGGTGGCAAGGGACTTGGAAATGGCTGTGGTGAGTCATGTCGCTTCGAGCTAAAGGTGGGTTGGCGACATGATTTGGCACAGCCATGAACAACTTTCCAAGTCCCCTGCCACTTGACCGTACAACAAATTTATTATACTGCAAAGTTTTACCCTTTCAAATTGCGTTAAGTGAAATTTTCCTGTTTTTTTTATAATCTAAAGAATCAAGTATGCCAACGAAATCTTCAGAGTGCCCCAATTCAATGAAAACTGACGTAACTGGAACATGACGTCTTTGAATTGTGCAGTTTGGTGCATAACCATGCAGTCTGGTGATTGATTGCCGCCACCATTTGGGATGTTGTGTTGCAAGTGTGGTGATGTTTACGTACCACTCAAAAAGGAAACTAGCTTTACATGGTTTTTGTCAGGGTAAATGATATACTGTATAACAGGGTTTTTTTTAACATGCTGCCAATTTTTACTAATTTTTATGCATAAAAAGGATTCGTAAAAATTTGACGCGTAAGTAATTACAGCGCAAAACCGTAGTATTGTATCGATATGAAATAAAGGGTTATCAGTATGTAATACCTGTGCACTAAATACACGCAATATAAGAATTTTTTCACTTGTGTTCTGATATATTACGTGTGATATGACTTCTCTCAATCAGTCATCTCTATTTGGATATTTGAAGCCACGACTTCTGTGCCCAAACGGAAAACTAACAGAGAATTCTTATCCATACTATACGTGAACTGAATATTTAGGTTAAAAATGCTTTGACACCACGTAAAAGAGGCACCTTCATGATACTCAACACGTTGATTATGGCGGTGATGAGAATTTGACTCGGCATTGGGACCCTCCAAAAATGTCACAAATGAGGCGTGTGAAAAGACGTGGCTGTACAACTGCAAAACAGGAGGTTTTAAAATTTCGATGAGCTAAAGGAGGGCTTTCTAAACAGAGTGAAAAAAGTAATGACAGATGATAATGTGCCTCCACAGTTAGTTATCAATTATGACCATACAGGTATCTGTTAAAACAGTTATTCGCACGTCAAAACAATTACCGCTATTCGCACTCCAAACAAAGAGTGTTACTTTTCTTTCAACCTGTATGTAAAACAAACAATTCACTTATAATCTTAAATGAAAGAGTGGACAATGCATTGATATTTTTAATGCTGTAATTTTTTACGCATGTTTAGAATTAGTAAAAAATAAAATTGTAAAAATTGAAATCACATGTTTTTAGCTGAAATTCGTAAACTTTTACAGCAGTAAAAAAAAAAAACCGTTTTATGGTATATGTTCCCAGCCTGTTAACCAATCAGATTACAAGAAATTTCCTTGCAGTATAATAATCTGTAATGTACAGGATCAGGAGGTGGCTGGTTGAAATCGGCTGCTCTTCTTATTTCTTTCCTTCTTAAACTCTTTGCCAAAGGACAAGTTTTTGGACCAGACCAAATTGAAAGCATTTGCAGAGGATAAATATAAATGTGACTGAAAAATAGAAATTTGTTTTCGGAAGGGAAGAAGACATGGTTACCAGCATTTTCTCCTTTTCCCACATGATTTTCTAAAGGCTTCTTTCTCAGGATTGTTAAAAGTCCGGATTGTATGGTAAAGAGATAATAATTATCAGTGTGACAGGATTCATTCCTTTCTCATCAGTTATCATTATACCCCTGCAGAATGAATGTTTTTGGGGGTATACTGGAATCAGCCTGTCTGTCCATATGTCCCTCAATCCGTGTGTCCGTCTGTGTACAAAATACCAGTGATTTTGCATCGGAATTCGCAAACTCCTCCTACAGTTTTCCTTCAATTGTACTGACACTTTGCACATATACTGAACATTATTGAAGATTTGCAGGACGCAATTTTCAAGTCTCAACTCTTCCTGTTGAGAAATTATCTCCTCTTGAACTTCACGCTTTTTTCTGTTAAAGGGCTGGCGGGGGTATTAAGTCACATTCACTGACAGCTCTAGTTTATTCAAAGATGGTCATGTTGGAAGGTGAAGGTGGCTTGGTAGGACTGTTGTTGGAAGCACAGTAACTACTACAATAAAACTCCTTGAAAGCATGGATAGGTGCACTGGGTGCTTGGCTGCAGCTGCTTGATTTTCAGCAAAATTTTTTAACTCATTACCTAACAACAAAATTTTAGGTTTCTCCAAATCGAAAGCAATTGCAGACAACAAAATAGAAAAGACGGGAAATTTGAAATTTGTTTTGTTAAGGGTAGAAAAGATTGCGGGAAAAGGAGAAAATGCTGGTTACCAGCATTTTCTCCTATTCCCACAATGTTTTTTAAAAGCTTCTCTCTCAGTGTTGTCAAAAATAGGGATTGTGTTGCAATGGGTTAAAGGTTCTCTCTCTCTTTATTTACAGTTAGCAGAAGAATATTTGAAGAAATTGGAAAAATTCTTGCAGGAGCACCCTGATGATGATTATGCCAAGGACTTACACAAGAAATTTTTAAAAACAGTAAGGCTTCTTATCTTATAAAAGGCTACTTGTAGTTTTAAATGCTGTTTTAGACAGTATAGATCAATGCCAGGCTTTACAAACTGTGTTCTCTAATTATGGTTTTGATGAAAAAGAAATAATCCTGCCATTTAGAATTTCTGCAAAGAATTTGCTTCCAATAAAGACTCTGGTTACCATGGTAATGAAATTGAAAATACTGAAAATCTGTAAGAATATTCTTGTCTGGAACCATATGGCTTAGGGCTACCATATATGGTATGTCGCTTCATCTAATAGACCCCTACCAAAATTCTTGAATTACAGCCATATTGACAAAATGGGCTCTGCCCAAGGGGTCACAAGTTTTACAATGCCTTATATAGTGAAAACTTTTAAATCTTTTTCTTTTAACAGGAAAGCATGGGGATACTGAATTTTGCATCTGCTGGATCCCTACTAATACTATTCACATTGCCCTCACCCCAGGGATCACGAGTTTTACATGGGCTCATATTGTGAAAAATTCTAAAGAAATTTTAATCCTACTGTTTGGTCCAGGGCTACCAAATTCGGCAAGTTGCTTCATATAGTAGATCTCTACCAAGATAGTCCCATGTATAGCCCTGGGGTCAAAACTGGCCCTGGCTGGAGGGTGTATCCTGAAGGTGCTTACCAAGTTTACCAGTATCTCATCTGATGGAACTGTAGCAAGATTGTTAAACCTATTCCCTGGGGGGGTAGAGCACTTTACAAGGACTTAACCCATTACCACACAATTCCTACTTTTGACGCCCCTGAGAAAGAAGCCTTTTGAAAACACTGTGGGAAAAGGAGAAAATGCTGGTGACCAGCATTTTCTCCTTTTCCCACAGTGTTTTCTACCGTAGAACGAATTTCAATTTTTCAGTCACCTTTATTTTCTCGTCTGCAAATGCTTTCAATTAAGCCTAGTCTAAAATTTTCCCGTGTGGTAAAGAGTTAAAGTGTTGAAACTTCTAAGTCTTCATGAAGTTTCTATGGTTTAAATTTAGGCTTGTATTGATGAGGGAAAATTTACAAAGTAGCAGTTGTACTGATGAGAGGAAATAACTTCCGTTATACAGATATATAGTAGGGCTCCGTACCGGTACTCGATATATATCGAAAACCGGTATTTTACGTTCGATAGATATATCGGATCGAACGTTTCTGTATCGAACAAAATATCGATCATCAAAAGAAAATAAAAGTAAGCATATAAATACCCAGTTTAGTTGTTTTTAACGGCGAAATTCATTACGAGTTTACTTTAGGTAATCTCTAAAGTCGAGTAGTCGTAGAGGTAGGTGTGGCTACCTGGGAAACTTACAACCAATCGAAATGCGTCATTCTTTATTACTCGCCCTGTACCCGTTACACAATGGATGACAATTAGCTAATACCCCTATTCTCGTTCCCCCGTCATGTTGATTGAAATCTGCAAATTATGCATCAATCAGCAGAGTGCAGACAAATTTACGCTGATAATTGGTCAATATAGTTGATTGAAGAAAGGTAATGAAC
The DNA here is from genome assembly GCA_943736015.1 of Tridacna crocea. Lineage (NCBI taxonomy): Eukaryota > Metazoa > Mollusca > Bivalvia > Cardiida > Cardiidae > Tridacna > Tridacna crocea. Next base: position 9,456,969 of record OX031072.1, on the reverse strand, counting down.
ATCTTGTGATGTGATCGAGAGGTAGCGATGGAAATAATTGAAGCCGTGACCTTTCAACCTTCCTAAGATTTTATTTGGTCGATCTTTTAATATTGCCGAAAAATGTGGCTCGAAAATCAAATCTCTTTTTCCATTAGATTATCTGAAATCAGTGTTCCGACTCGCATAAATTATTGTGTAAATCATTTTATAGACTTGAAATTTGCATAACAAATATTAATCACACGCGAGACCTCACGTAAGAAAAAACATGGACAAAAAAGGCCATTATCTGTTTATTGTGAGTAAAGTAACAGGTTTTGATGCTAGTTCTAATCCTTATTGAGAAATCTATGTCGAATCATGCAAACATACCTATCCAGAAATTAACACGCATGAAAAATTGTTCGGTGAAAAAAAAAACACGGAAACCCATGACACAACAAAATGTGTCCTTGACATTGTCCGATCAGAGTCCTCTTAGACTGTCTTTTCAGCTTTTTAATGAGTAGTAAATGTAGATCTAGTTAGAATTCATATTAACTTAGGCCTACATAATTATGAAATTTCAATACAATCTAGAAGTGTTAAATTTGCGGTATTTTGTTTTTCAGGTATGCTGAAAAAAGAACAAACACAATTTTCGCATTTTTTTCTTTCTTTTCTTGAAAATTGAAATATCATATGATATATCGAATATCGATCATTTTGTATCGATACAAATATCGTATCGATCAAACTGACCGATACGGAGCCCTAATATATAGTGTGCTACTATTTACCTTCCTTGGTTATCAAAGTGCAATCTTGTATGATTTGTGTTAGGTATTCAAGATTTTTGCATAGAAAATGTCCAGTTTTTCAGTGAGAGTTACTGATACTGATGTTTATACCTAGTCATGTTCAAATGGGCTAAATGTTTAGTAAAAAGAACCCATAATTCATGTCTGCTGCAAATGTGCTTCTAAAGATAAAAAGTTATAACTTTTCTGTATGATTCGCCTTATGATGTAACTGTGTGATTCGATTATTTCAGCACTCTAAACCAAAGAATGCCAAAAGGACGAATACAAATGATGAGGTAAGTTTTTAATACCTCTGGAATTTTATTGCCTTGGCTGCATTTAACTCTGTACCAAACTACAAAAATTTTGGACTTGTCCCAGTTCAAAGCAATTTTGCAGACAAATTAAATCTTAGTAATATGATGATTTCTGACTATGATAGGATAGAAAATTTTATGGGAAAAGGAAAAGAATGCCAGTTACCAGCATTTTCTCCTTCTCCAACAATCTTGTCGAAAAATTCCTTCAAAGATATATTCCATTATTTTGGCCTCCTCTTTAAGTTTGTAGTTTATAAATTTGTTTTATTTAGAGAATTTCAGAATTTTATTTCCACCTGTATTACATAAATAAGAGGTCTGGTAAATTTCAGGAAGAATAAGATAAAATTTACAAAAAAATTTAAAAAAAAAAAAAAAGCTCATTGCGCAGTTTTTAAGTTCGTTTCTTCATGAAAATTTGTATTATTAGACTGCAAGGAAATTTCTTGTGATCTGATTGGTTAACATGCTGGGAACATATATATCATGTTCCCTGGCAAAAATCACGTTAAGCCAGATTCCCTTTTGAGTGCCCTGTAAACATCACTACACATGCAACACACATCCGAAATAGCGGCGTCAATCGATCACCAGACTTCACATTTATGCACCACACTGCATGTTTTAGTGATGTCAATTTCCAGTGACATCAGTTTTCATTGAATTAGGGCACTCAGAACGGAATTCCTATTTCGTCAGCATACTCGATATGTGAGATTATAATACAGGAAAATTTCGCTTAACATGCTTTGAAAGTGTAATTAATTTGTTGTGCAGTCAAGTGGCAGGGGACTTGGAAGCCTTTTCATAGCTGTATCGAATCATGTCGCCACCTCACCTTCGGCTCGGGGAGAAATGATTCACCACAGCTGTGAACAAGTTTCCAACAACACCCCTGCCACATGACGGTACAACTAATACTGTATAGTGTCGACCCAAGATCACACTGCACATTCTTAATAGCCTTGAGTTTAACCCATTACCACACAATCCCTATTTCTGATGCCCCTGAGAAAGAAGCCTTAAGAAAACATAGTGGGAAAAAGAGAACATACTGGTAAACAGCATTTTCTCCTTTTCCCACAATGTTTTTTACCCTTCAAAAAAGAAATTTCAAATTTTCAGTCACTATTATTTTGTCGTCTGCAAATGCTTTCAGTTTGGACAAGCTTAAAATATTGTTGTTTGGTAATGAGTTAACCCATTACCACACAATCCCTACTTTTGACGCCCCTGAGAAAGAAGCCTTTGGAAAACATTGTGGGAAAAGGAGAAAATGCTGGTAACCAGCATTTTCTCCTTTACCCACAATGTTTTCTGCCCTTCTCAAAACAAATTAAAAATTTTTAGGTACTTTTATTTTGTCGTCTGCAAATACTTTCGATTTGGAAAAACCTAAAATTCTGTCGTTTGGTAATGAGTTAACATACTCTAAAACAGATCAGTGTATAATTTTCAGACGGTTGTAAGTATGCCTTCCAAAAACAAGAAAAAGAAAGTGGAAACACCTAAGAAAGAATGGACAGGGTTTGATGTTTTTGTTGAGAAAAAAAAGGAAGAATTAACAGTAGAAAACCCTGACATGGACGAAGAAGAAATATTGCAAAAATTAAAGAAAAAGTATGAAAAGATGTCAGACAGTCGGAAGGTAGGTTGTAGAAATGGCTGCCAATGTCAGAGTTGAAAGATGGGATAAAATAGTTTTTTTTGTTTGCGTTTTACAACACAAACACATTTATTTTGTCCTTTGCAATTGCAATTGTATTCATTAAGAGTGAGGGTTTTTTTTAAATATTTGTTGCATGGTTAAATCTTTTACTACATGACAGAATATACATGGTATCACAGTTGTTGTCTGCAGTATTGTGCAAAAGCATGACATTTTATGACATCTGACATCACTGAAGATATCCTTTTGAACAGTGTCTGTAACAAAGAAACAAATGAATGAATGTATAGCAGAAATACAGGAAATGGGCCATCTTCGCAAGCCAAGGCTGACGATTTACTACTCTACTCTACGCTTGGCGGATCAAGCTTGATTTTTACATTCCCTGATACGCTTTTTCATTGGATGCAGCCAGCTCTAACTGCAACGAATGAAATCACTCGTAGCATTTCATCTTTGATTAAAAATAGAACAAGGTCGCCACCTTTCGAATAGAAGGTAAACATGGAAACCCACGTGGATGTCTGCGTATCACATCATGTGCATTCATAAGGGGTTTGTAAAGCGATATTTCATTGGCTTTTAGAAATACTATGTAAAGGGGGGTAGTAACCAGCATCCAATAGAGGGCACAACAAAGGAATCTCGAAATCGGCCACATAGTGATTGTAACCTTGGCTCGCAAAGATAGAACAGGGCAGGATTTGAACCTTGTACGCCTGCACGAAAGGGCTACACCACAACCACTAAGCTAAAGAGAATTCTCCCCTCATATTTGTTAGGTATTGTACTTCAACCGGAATGAAGCCATGCCTGAAGGAGTGGTCTTTCCTAACAATATTTACTTCAGACTTGGACAAATAACATTGTAATTGGAAATTTTTTTAACTCTTTACCAAACAAATTTTTGGACTGGACCAAATTCAATGCATCTGCAGGCAAAAAATCAAATCGTGGTAACATGATGATTTCTGACTTCGATGAGGTGAAAAATATTGCGGGAAAAGGAGAAAATGTTGGTTGCCAGCATTTTCTCTTTTTCTCACAATACTTTCTATAAGTATCTTTCTCGAGGTGGTTGGTGTGGTAAAGAGTTTACAAGGGCAGGTAGCCATCAATGCTTTTTTACACAGTTATACCTGCTTTTCCACTTTGAATTTCCACTGATCAGACTGTTGGCACTGCATGAGGTGCTTTTTCGTTCACTTGTCCTATTTCCTGTTATGTGTTATCACACTATTTGTTGAAAGAGGTCAGCCATAAGATAAAAAAAGAAAACATGTGCATAAAGGTTGTTAAAAAAGAAAAGTCAAATGATTATCAAGAGAAAAAATTCACATGTTGTATTATGAATACTTTTGAGTGAAAAAAGTGATAACTTGTGTGATTTTTTTTCCTCTGTTGTATTTTAACAGGAGAAATACAAAAAATTAGCGGAAGAAATGAATGAAGAAGGATGAAGAACTATCAGCGACTGAAAACAGAAAAAAGTTAGTTACATTCTATGCAGTACCTCCTTAACCCTTTCCCAAACAATCCCTGGTTTTTACAGGTCTGGAATAGTAGCCTTTTGAAAACATTGTGGGAAAAGGAGAAAATGCTGGTAACCAGCATTTTCTCCTTTTCCCACAATGTTTTCTACCCTATCATAGACAGAAATCATCTTTTCAGCAAGAGTTGAATTGTCGTCTGCAAATGCTTTCAATTTGGTCTAGTCCAAGAGTTTGTCATCTGGGAAAGGCTTAACTCTTTACCAAACGACAAAATTTTAGACTGGTCCAAAGTGAAAACACTTGCAGACGACAAAGTAAATGTGACTCAAAAATTGAAATTTGTTTCTAGTATGGTAGAAAACATTGTGTGAAATGCAGAAAATGCTGGATACCGGCATTTTCTCTTTTTCCCACAATGTTTTCAAAAGGCTTCTATTGCAGGGTCGTAAAACCAGATAATTGTTTGGTACAGGGTTTACACTTAGCCAGACAACAAAACTTTGGCAGCTGTTATGCATATGATACTTTTGTTTACAGAATGGTTGAAGACTGGATAAAATGCTGTTTACAAGCATTTTCTCAATTTTGCTGAATGATTTCAAAAGGCTTCTTACTAAGGATCATGAAAGTGAGGACTGATCGAGGGTCAGTCCCAGACTATGTGTCTATTGAAACTCCAAGTTAAGTTTAAAACATTTGCAGACAGTAATTATACCCCCTCACCCCTACAATGTAATGGAGGGGGGTATACTGGAATCGCCGTGGCTGTCTGTCTGTCCATCCTTAGACACAAATTTGTCCAGGAAATACTCCAACAGTTTTTCATGTACTGAACTCAAATTTCTACACAATACTGATATATATATGAAGTTGTGCTTGTGCCATTATCATGACCCTGCTGCAATTTATCACAGAATTATCTCCCCTTGAACGTTTTTCAACCCTTACTTTTGTACTAGATTGTTCTGGATTCTGTGACAAAAGACCTGTTTTTGTGACAAGGAGCTGGTTGGGGGTATAATCAGATTTTGTGATGGCTTTAGTTTCAAAATTGTACAAATGTGTCTTAGTTATCTGATTGGTGGGAAAAGGAAAAAAATGCTGATGATAAATATAAAGGTTGCTTAACCCTTTTCCAGACAATCCCTGGTTTTTACGGGTCTGGAATAGTAGCCTTTTGAAAACATTGTGGGAAAAGGAGAAAATGCTGGTAACCAGTATTTTCTCCGTTTCCAACATTGTTTTCAACCCTATCATAGACAGAAATCATATTTTCACCAAGAGTTGAATTGTTGTTTGGAAATGCTTTCAGTTTGGTCTAGTCCAAAAGTTTGTCGTTTGGGAAAGGGTTAAATTGTGAAATTTGTCTGTGAATGAATTAGAAGAACACATTGTTGGAAAAGGGGAAGATGCTGGTTACTTGTTTTATTTCCTTTTCCTATGAAGTTTTCAAATGTATCATCTGTGTGGCTAGTTTAAAATGGGCATTGTTTGGTAAAGGAGTATGTACTTTAAGCTCATTTTCTAGGTAATGTGACAGGAATGAAATTCAATTTTAAGATTCTGTTCCTTTTTTTTTCTCATATTCAGAGGAATGAAATTCAATTTTAAGATTTTGTTCCTTTTTTTTTCTCATATTCAGTATAAACTTTATGGGAGAGGACAGACTGTTGAATATTCAGAAACAACGAAGATTCAGAAATACACAGATCTCCAGGGAACCAGTCTGAATTGTCCGATGTTAGCTTGCAGAATATACCAAACAGATAATTGACGTCTAGGAACGAGTCTCAGAAGAATGAAATTTTTAAGTTTGCTTTTCCCCAGAATGCTTCAGCTTAGTGGACTGTAGATAAAAGTTTAGACTGTACTGCATACCTTGTGCAGTCTGATCTTGATCTACACTTGGAATATAAGCAGGTAGAGCTCTGAAAGTGGCTTTAAAGGTCAAAACAGGATCCACCTGTCTTTAACCCTTTACCACACAATGATGACTTTCAACCACCCTGTGGTAGAAGCCTATTGAAAACATTGTGGGAAAAAGAGAAAATGCTAGTAAGCAGCATATTCTCCTTTTCCCACAATTTTTTCTACCCTTCACGAAACAGATTTCAAACATTGTTTCTAAAGGCTTCTTTCACATGATAGTCAAAAGTAGGGATTGTATGGTAATGGGTTAATAAGGAGAAAGTGCTGGTTATCAGTACACATATATTCTTTCTACCCCCCTACCCCCCCCCCATCCAGTGTTTTCCACAACCATGTTTCTCAGGGTTAGTAAAGCTAAGATTATTTTGTCCAGGGAAAAAACACTGGCTAAAGTCACCTTTTCTGATAGAATTTTTTTGTTTCTTGTTATTTAGTGTTTTCTTTTGTTATACCCACCCACAACAAATGTGTCTCAAACATTTAAATCAGTTTTTTAAAGGTTAGAAATCAATCTTGGCACAGAGGAAATTATGGTAACAAGCCTTTTTCTGCAGTGTTATTATTGCAAGGGAATGTATGGTACAGAGTTAAAGCAGTTTTTTAGCCTTCTGTATAAAAATGACCCATCTTTAAGGAAAACAAGTTAAAGATTTTATATGTCTTTTGATAAGAAACATTTGTTTTTAACCCTTTAGCACACCAAAGTGACTTTTAACGAGATTTAGGAAGAAGCCTTTTGAAAACATTGTCAGACAAGGAGAAAATACTTGTAACCAGCATTTCCTCCATTTCCCACAAAGTTTTCTACTCTTCCAATCTCAATTTGGACAGATCTAAAAGTTTGCTGTATGATAAAGGGTCAAAGATGGACTTGAACAAAGTATTTGTAACATGTTTTTATGTTAAGAGCCTTTTTACCTGATTTTATCACAGTATCACTTGTCATCTTCGTGTATGCGCCAAATGTGACCTCCGCTGTCAACAGGCCTTAAAATTCCATTAATTCAATTTAGTTCAATTTTATCTGATTTTAAGTCAAGAGTCTTTTACTATCATGAAATCATGCATATTCTATGTAAATAAATGTCAAGAGATTTATTGATATTAATTTTTATATATTATTATATTCTTATGAACAATCTCCAAAACAACGGAACAAATGCATAGCGAAAAGAGGGACAGGATTGGAACTTAGAATGTCAAAAAAAAAAGAACAACATGATAATTGCTGATCGAAGGAGAATTCTTCCAAACACAGTTGTTTTGTATTGTATTTAAACCGGGAATAAGCCATGCATGAAGGAGTGGTCTCCTACAACATTATTTATATTTCTTCCCCCCCCCCACCACCCCCCCGACACCCACACCCACTCTTAACCCATTACCACACAATTCTTACTTTTGACGACCCTGAGGAAGAAGCCTTTAGAAAACATTGTGGGAAAAGGAGAAAATGCTGGTAACTACTTTTATTTTGTCGTCTGCAAATGCTTTCGAGCTGGACAAGCCTGAAATATTGTCGTTTGGTAATAAGTTAACTAAATTGGGGGCATTTATACTCAAATAAGCCTGTCTGTTTATCTGTTCATTTTTTTGTCTGTCTATCCATCTTTCCATCTGTCTATTGGCTTATACATACACACTGTTTAATGTCCTGTTGGCCTCCTGCAGTGTTCAATTTTGTTTTTATGGTTAAGGCTTAACCCTGTAGTACAGTGTTTTAATCCTTTCCCAAACAATCCTGGTTTTCACAACAAAAAAAAAAGCATTTTGAAAACAGTGTGGGAAAAGGAGAAAATGCTGGTTACCAGCATTTTCTCCTTATCCCACAATGTTTTTTTACCTTCTTAGAACAAATTTCTGTTTCTAAGTCAACTTAATTTTGTTATCTGCAAATCCTTTCAATTTGGACCAGTCAAACATATTGTTGTTCGGTAACCACTAACCAGCATTTTCTCCATTTCCCACAATGCTTTCCACTCTCCTTACAACAAATTTCTGTTTTCAAGTCACATTTACATGTACTTTGTCCTCTGCATATGCTTTGAAATTGGGTGGGTCTAAAACTTTTGTTGTCTTGGTAAAGAGTTAACAATATGGCTTTTAAAACGTTGTCAAACAGTGTCTGCCTGTCTGTCCCTTCCCATGTCTGTTGCTCCATCTGTCTGCTGATTGGCCCATAGATAGTGCTTTTTCCAGCAGTGTGTGGGGGGGTGTTCAAATTTGTTGTATGATATAAATGAATTCCATGTTTGAAACACCGTTGAGAGATGAAAGGCTTTGGTAAACACTGTGGGAAAAGCAGAAAATGCTGGTAACCAGCATTTTCTCCTCTTCCCACAGTGCTTTCTTCTCCCTTTTTTGTGGGCATTTTTCATCTATTGAGATGCATTTATTCTGTGGCCTTCACATCATTTCAGACACAGGAAAATGTATAAGTTTGTTGTCTTGTAAAAAACTAATTTAAATTGTCATTTATGCAAATATAGTGTATGGTTTGATAGGTTCTCTGATAGTATTCACATTTACCTGTGGCTGATAAAGGTAACTCCAGGACCTTTTTCCTACATTGTAAATGAAGAACAGACTGCACTGGATCCTCTGGGGTATTTGTGGGATTGTCCATGGGCAAGAAACTTCAGAGCCCAAGCTTAGTACTGATGAAACCCAGGACCCGCTTGATTGATTGTATTGTTGTATGGTGTTTAACACCATTTTCAACATTATTTCAGTTATATTGTGTTGGCCAGTGAACCTATCCATGCATTCTTTGTGGTTCTGTTACCAGTACCTTTGACAATTTTCTTTCCAAGTTACTGGCTGCTTTCCCACATGATCATCATCGAAAAAATGGTCAGTGGTGGTGGAAGAATGAATCCCATCACAGTGACTATGATCAATCCTCGGAAAGAAATTGGGCAAGCCAAGGGTCGTAGCCAGTGATAGAACCCTGGACCCCGTGTTCTTCAGTCCTGCACGCTACCGACTGAGCTACTGTCCCTGAGCAGAGGACACACTTGAATATATGAGCTACTAGTATTTCCTTGACATGTCTGAAGTAATGTGAACTATGTCCATGACATGTCTGAAGTAATGTGAGCTATGTCCATGACATGTCTGAAGTAATTCGAGCTATTTCCTTGACATGTCTGAAGTAATTCGAGCTTTTTCCTTGACATGTCTGAAGTAATGTGAACTTTTTCCTTGACATGTCTGAAGTAATGTGAGCTTTTTCCTTGACATGTCTGAAAGTAGTAAGAGCTATTTCCTTGACATGTCTGAAGTAATCTTGAAAGTGGCTTAAAACACTGTGTTCAATCAATCAGTAGAGCAGTATAGGTACTCATGAAAGTTTTTTGAAAGAACAGAAAACATTGTGATTAAAAAAGAGAAAGCAGGTAACCAGCATTTTTTCCTTTGCCCTTAACCCTTTACTCCATGAGGCATTTCTATGGTATCTCTAAATGACCCTAAATAACAGCAAGGATGAAGCTGTTTCTAACGTGGGCATAACCCCTTTTGATAGCATAGAAAACATTGTGACAAAAGGTGAAATTGCTTGCCAAAGGCTGCTACAAGCAATGCATAGAAATGAGTATCTATGGAGTAAAGGGTTAATATTTCTATAGGAGTCTCTCTTTATTGTCTGTAAGGAAATGACCATCTTCCTCAAGGACATTAAAACTGGACTGTGTGATAATGGAATATAACATAAACACATAGCATTTTTGAGTTACTATCAATAGTAATATGTACTTACAGAATGCAAAGTAGAATGAATACTTGGCTATAGCTTCTTTAACCATGTGGTTTAGCCCATCAGCAAACAATCACAAGTTTAAGTGTCCCCGAGGGAGGGAGCTTTTAAAAACATTGTGGGAAAAGGAGAAAATTCTAGTAACCAGCATTTTCTCCTTTTACCACCATGTTTTCTACAGTTTCTTTATCTCTCCAAATTTTCAAGACCCTGTTACTGTTGGTTCTTTGTCAACTAGTATAGTTAGCATTTAAAGTTCCAAACCTTGATTTAGGTGCTCATGTGGCCAGTGTAGGTGAAGATCAGATTACATATAACATGTAGTCTGATCTTTGAACCACACTATTGCTTTCTTAAACCCCTGTATTCCAACAAAAACTGACATGAACTTCCAATATCGTTTTCCTTTGGGCTGACAGAGAATGTCAATGTCATGTATTTAATTCCACAAGAGATAAAAAGAGTGCATGGACATTGCGGGTAATGACTTGATTTCTAATCTACTAGTTTGCTTCTAAAGTGTTGTAACTATGAAAGCTTTTGCAGAAGGTTAACCCATTACCACACAATCCCTACTTTTGACGCCCCTAAGAAAGAAGCCTTTAGAAAACATTGTGGGAAAAGGAGAAAATGCTGGTAACCAGCATTTTCTCCTTTTCCCACAATGTTTTCTACCCTTCACAGAACAAATTTTAGATTTCCAGTCATTTTTATTTTGTCGTGTGCAAAGGCTTTCAATTCGGACCAGTCTAAAATTTTGTTGTTTGGTAATGAGTTAAAGTACTCTTGCATTCAAAAGACAAAACAAGCTTACCAAGTGGTACAGTGATGACAGAACTCTTAATTGAAATACCTCAGTTGACCTCTTGATTAAAATCTTTTCCCTTTCACATAATTACCCTTTGAATCTTTTTCATGGTAAGACATTAATTTCGAAAACATCATGATGAATAGAATAGTTGTTTAACCCATTACCACACAATCCCTACTTTTGACGCCCCTGAGAAAGAAGCCTTTTGAAAACACTGTGGGAAAAGGAGAAAATGCTGGTAACCAGCATTTTCTCCTTTTCCCACAGTGTTTTCTACCATTCCCAGAAGAAATTTCAATTTTTCAGACACCTTTATTTTGTCGTCTGCAAGTGCTTTCAATTTGGACCAGTCTAAAACTTTATCGTGTGGTAAAGAGTTAAAATCAAGAAGTTCTTGATTTTTCGAAATGTTGAGTGATCTATCAATATTACTGGTAGATCTACCTGTTTACTGATTGGGATTTGAATTTATTTTCTGCACAGATGTTCAGATTATTAACTTATTACCAAACGACAAAATTTAAGGTTTGTCCAAATCAAAAGCATTAGCAGACGAAAAAAATAGAAGTGACTGAAAATTTGAACTTTGTTTTGTGAAGGGTAGAAAACATTGTGGGAAAAGGAGAAAATGCTGGTAACCAGCATTTTCTCCTTTTCCCACAATGTTTTCTAATGGCTTCTTTCTCAGGATCGTCTAAAGTAGGGATTGTTTTGGTAATGGGTAATAACAGTTTTTGGAAATGATGGATAATTGATCCCTACAATACATGAGCATAAGCCAAGTTGGTTTTGAATGCACCCTGGGTAATGATCAAATTGGATAGATCGCTGGTAACCAGCATTTTCTCCTTTTCCCATGATGTTTTCTAATGGCTCCTTTCTCAAGATCGTCTAAAGTAGGGATTGTTTGGCAGTGGGTAATAGCAGCTTTTGGAAATGATGGATAATTGATCCCTACAATACATGAGCATAAGCCAAGTTGGTTTTGAATGCACCCTTGGGTAATGATCAAATTGCATAGATTGCTGGTAACCAGCATTGGTCTTTTTCTTGCAATACTTGTTGTCTTCGAATACCAGCAAGTGTGACAATTCTACATTTCTGTCCTGTGATAAAGAGTTGATTCTAATGTGAAAGACTGTCACTTTACCTTTAACCCTTGTCATGCTAAGTAAGTAAAATGTAACTTTCAAGTCATTTTTTTTTATGTCAAAATTTTGCTAGTTCAACGCTATTTTCGGGGAAATATATCACATTATGGGACAGTGTAGATCCAAGATCAGACTGCACATTTTGTGCAGTCTGATCTTGATCTACACTGCCCCACAAAAAGTCAGTAAATCGGGCTTAGCAGCCTGAGGGTTATGCACCTTTCACAACTGCAGTTGCATTGTGGCCAGTGCAGATCAAGATCAGCATTTACTTGACGTGCTCCCTAAATTTTGGATCTTCACTCTCCAATTTGCTGAGACTTCTAGACAGAATTGTTGAAATTGATATGATTTGGGTCTTCAGTCTAGACTGTAAATGTGTTCGAGATTTTTCAACGCCGTAAGTGTTTAACTCTTTACCACAAAATGAAATTTTAGAATTGTCAAAATTGAAAGCATGCAGACGAAAAATTACAGAAGTTGAAAATTATGAAACTTTTTCTTGAAAGGGTAGAAAACATTGTGGTGTCCGTGGCTGTGAGGTAGAGCGTCGGCCTCGTAACCTAAGGGTCCCGAGTTCGATACCCGGGAGCGGGTGTCAAGTTTGGGATTTTTCATTGGCCCACACATTCGGCGCGAGTACTGGTGTAGTTCCCAGGAAGCAGAATCGAGAGAGATTAGTATAGTTGTAAGAACTTGTTTCTCAATCGATGTAAAATAAGTATGTTTAAACTAAACTTAACATTGAGGGAAAAGGAGAAAATGCTGGTTACCAGCATTTTCTTCTTTTCCCAAAATGCTTTCAAAAGTTTTCTCTCTCAGGGTCGTTAAAACTAGAGATTGTGTGGTAAAGAGTCAACTCTTTACCACCTTGACAGAAGTTTCAAACTCACCAACACTTAAAACATTTGCAGAAATGTGACTCAGGAGATGCAATTTAACTTTGGGGTTGAAACATTGTTAGTCAAGGAGAAAATGCTAGTTACCAGCATTTTGTCTCCTGTTCCCTATAGTTTTCAAAGCCTTTCAGTGGTTTTAAAACTTGTGATTGTGAGGTGAAGGGTCAGGATAAAGGTAGTTAAGTGGTCAATTTCAACATAGAGTGTAGAGAACTGACATCAAGAGTAAGACAAAGATTTCAGAGATAGTAACACAGAGAAAGATGGGGGATGTAGAAATTGAGAAAGATCGTATTCATGTGAAGAAAAGAATTGGACTGTTTGGCGGAATTGCTTTTGTTGTGGGTTCCATCATTGGTTCAGGAATATTTATTTCACCTCGTGGAGCTTTGGCCTTCTCTGGATCTGTTGGACTTAGTCTGATCATTTGGGCGGGATGCGGAGTATTGGCAACCAATTTGGCCATGGTCTATGCGCAGATGGGCGTGTTGATGCCGAAATCGGGTGGAGATTACACTTATATTCGTATTGTGATTGGTGATTTACCAGCATTTCTGGTCACGTGGATTCAAACAACCATTATGCAACCTGGTAGCAGAACTGTTTTATCTTTGGTGTTCGCAGATTATTTATGTGCACCAATATTTGGCGGATGTGGACCACCAAATAGTGTGAGAAAAACAATAGCTGCAGCAGAATTGATCTTTTTGGCGGGAACAAATATTCTCAGCGTTCGATTTGCTACTGCTATGCAAGGACTTTTTACTTCTCTAAAAGTATTGGCGCTAGTAGTCATTTCGGTTGGTGGAGTTATTTTCCTCGCACAGGGAAACACGGACAATTTCAAAAATGCATTTGAAGGAAGTACAACTGATGTAAGCTCTATTTCTTTGGCAATTTATCAATGCATGTGGGCTTACAGTGGGTACAACAGCCTAAATGAGATATCAGAGGAAATTATACAACCTCGTAAAAATATCCCTCGCGTGATCATAATGTCACTTATTCTGGTAACACTGACCTACATAGCTACAAATGTGTCATACTTCACACTGTTAACAAAATCAGAATTTCTATCTGTACCAGCAGTTGCCTTTGCGTGGGGAGGTCGTGCACTCGGTTCGGCAGCCATAATTATTCCAATCAGCGTCATGTGCTCAGTGCATGGAGCAGCCAACGGGGGCATATTTGCTGATGGACGTACAAGATTTGCTGCGTCACGTGCAGGACATCTGCCGGAAGTGTTGTCATTTTTACACCACCGCACAAGAATTCCAGTTGCGTCCCTGATACTCAATAATCTCTGTTCCCTGATCTTGCTGGTGCCCGGAGATATTGCGGAGCTGATCAATCTAATCAGCTTTGTATACATGATCGTCATTTTCTTCACTGTAATTTCCCTGTTGAAATTGAAATACGCAGAAAGAAAATCAAAAGTAAAAACCGACGCTTTCAGTATTCCAATTGTCATACCAATTTTAGCCTTACTTATTACAATTTTCATGATTATCTCCCCCTTTCTATCAGATCCAAAAATAGAATTTCTATATGGCGTCGCTTACGTTGTTGCTGGTGTAGTGATATATGTTCCCTTTGTGTATTTCAACTGGAAAATCCCCGGATTTGATAAGGTAACCACGTTCATCCAGCTGGTACTTGAAGTTTGCCCGACTGTACGAGAGGAAGATATAGTCACTGAGGAACCAGTTAAAACATCAAATGACTATTAATAACTTTGAGAAATGACAAACAACAAAAACAAATAAAACAACAACATCATGATGCGCTGGAAGGCTTGGTGTAATTTTGGTGTGTTTCATCATCAAATTTTGATCATATTAACTCTCTTTATCAAACGACAAAATTTCAGACTCGTCCAGATTGACCACATTTGTAGACGACAAAATAAACATGACTTAGAAATAGAAATTTGACTATAGAAGAGTAGAAAACATTGTGGGAAAAGAAGAAAATGCTGGTTAACAGCATTTTCTCCTTTTCCCAAAATGTTTTAAAAAGGCTTCTCTCTTGGCCGTGGAAAACCAGGGATTATTTGGTAAAGAGTTAAATGACACGTGATGCAATTACTGCGCTTCATACATTTTCTTAAAAAGACATGCCCGTTTCCTGACATATTACCATGCATAGACATATCAGCCATCTTCTAACAAAAGGGAGCTTAATGCATCTCCCTCATCCATGGTACCAAACAAGGCATCACATACTTAATTATGGATCCATAATATCTATTTAAAAAAAAAATATTCATTACATTAGAGTGGTCCTCAGGCAGACAGAAAATTTACCAATAGTGAAAAAATTCGGCCTAGGTCAGCCTGCGGACTGCAGAAGCCAACCTGGGCCGATACTCTTCGCAGATGCATTAAACCCTTTTTTCCACAGAGTCTAGCTCGTATGGTTTTTGTCTGAAATGATCCGTACCCTATATAATAATTATGTCAAGGAGAGGGAAAGATGGGAAATATCACGTGTTTTCCCCGGCCTCGCTGGTATTCACGTGTTGCTTATTTTCCTTTTTTCAATGGTACATTTTAACCCCAGACGACAAAATTTTAGCCTGGTCCAAAATGAAAGCACTTGCAGACGACAATATTAGTGTGTTTAAAATGGTGAAATCTTTTTTTGATAGGGTAGAAAACATTGTGGAAAAAGGAGAAAATGCTGGTTTACCAGCATTTTCTCCTTTTCCAACAATGTTTTCAAATGGCTTCTTTTCCAGGGTCGTTAAAAGTCGTTATTGTATAGTAAAGGGTTAATCAGACTACTTGATAACCTTTTGCGTAAAGTTTGTTTTTTTGTCATTTTTGTAATTAATTTATCCCATTCTCCAATGGCTCATTTTGGATAAAAAAAAAAACACTAGCCCAGCAGACGTAGCAATGGGGAAAGGAAGGCGGCAAGAAATTTCCCTTTCTCGATTTGAATGAAAAAAAATGTTGGAAAAGGCACAGTAGCTTTTACAAAGCAGCTCCATTTAAAAAAAATGTTTGAAAGCTGCCTATGATTGGATGGGTTTTAAGAGACATTTTCGTGACCGTTTATCATGTAATACTGAAAACCAAATAAAATAAGATACATGTATTGTATGAAAATGTTGTTTTTCTTTTAAAAAGCCTGTCGGTAGCTGCTGGTTTGATCTTGCTAGTCATTGATGATAGATAAAACTGACGCATCATTTTCTCTTTTTATCTTTCCATTTTTTGCTCGCTCTCCACCTCTATAAACTATGTACAAGAAAATGTTGATGCGTAATATCAGTGACGTCTCAAATCAGTTGTTTCTGAAATAAGGTACATTACAGCATTTCAAAATTGACCGAAGTAAATTATTCAGAACTTGGTGAGAAATGAACTGAGAAGGCCCAGACAATCTGTAAAATACAACTTAGAACTTCAAAGAGAAAGAACCAGTTGTGATAAAACATAATCATAGCCATTCTTCGGCGAAATTTATCAAAGTTTCAATTGGAGCTGTGTACAAAAGCAGTTTTCGAGCTATGTACAAAATCAGTTGTCATTCGACAACCAACACAAGGAAATAGTATTAAAACTGAGTTCTAAATTACCGAATTGATATTAAAACAGGGTATGAAATTACCAAATTGGTTACTAAACTATGAAAGTGAGTACAAAATGACCAAAATAAAAAGTACAGGTGGGTACGAAATGGCTTCAGTATGAAATGACCTAGTTACGAAATGACTGAAACAGGAGTAAACAACATGGCTGCCTCCATAGGTACTTTTCAAAACCGAAAAAATATCATAGTGCCGCTGCTGAAGCGGCGCCACATTAATTTAAATTATCAAAGCCATGGAAGCGGAAATACTCTCGTAGGCTAAATAAACCGATATACCTAGAGTAATCTCCCTTTAAAAGGAAAAAAAGAAGAGGGAGCCAGAAACGCAGTATCGCTTGAAATCGTCAAAATGTTACGATTATCACCAGCGTTCCTGTTTTACCGTAAGTAGCTCAATTAACATAACTCATAATGTATACAAAAGCTGTTATCATGCTTTTATGTACCTTTTGACACTAGATTATCAATAAGTTGTGTTGAGGCAATTTCATGTTACAAGCTAGAACTACATTTTGCGAAGGCATAGTCTGTTATAAGTCTGTGAATATGTTCTAAAGTTTTGCTTGTGCGAATGGAATTGTAGATGAACATATCCATTATGTGTACAAAACTCTGCATGCGTTTTTGAAGACAATGATGTAAACTCCAGACGACATTCCGTCTCTTTTAAAGCGGAGCAACTCTAGTATTGTTATTAATGCTAGTAAGAGTTACTTCCCTTGAAAGTTTAGGTTGCCACTGCGCACTATTTGAGAGAAGGGGAATAGTGTTACCCTTTATCAAACAATCCCAAATTTAAACGACTCTTTAGAATAAAGCATCTTTAAAAAATGTTGGCAAAAAAAAGGTAACTTCCAAGTCCTCCGATCTTGAAAGCGATCTTTTTCTTTTTAATATATTTTTCCCTCCACTTTGAAAATACCCTTTTTTCGCCAGTGTGAATATCTCTTAGAGAGGCATAATAGCGGTTACATTACGGCAAACGCTCTTTGCTTCGTTTTCTTGGATTTGACAATATTTTTGGTAAAGTTCTGCTGAGGCTTCCAAGCTACCGGCTGGGATCAAACAGTACTAAAGGACATTATCTCCCGCTAGAAGGCAATCTACACATACACATAGATCTATCTAATTTTGGCAGTCTGGGTACAGAAGCAGATCACTATTTTTTTTTTTCAAAACAACAACCGTTAATACTTTGAATTTCAAAATGAAATGAACATTTACACAATAAAACGCCACTTTGTGTGATTCATGAAGCTTTGATCGGCTAGCATGAAATCTATGCATCGGTCATTTAATTAACCCATTACCACACGAGAAAAATTTAGACTGGTCCAAATTGAAAGCATTTGCAGACAACAAAATAAATGTGACTGAAAAATTGAAATTTGTTCTGGGAAGGGTAGAAAACACAGTGGGAAAAGGAGAAAATGCTGGTTACCAGCATTTTCTCCTTTTCCCACAGTGTTTTCAAAAGGCTTCTTTCTCAGGGGTGTCAAAAGTAGGGTTTGTGTGGTAATGGGTTAAAACAGCCTCCACATGCACGGGTATTTGGCTAGCAGCTTCGGTATAAGCCCTACTTTCTCCAGGATGGAATGGGGTGGGTGATGCATCATAGCATAGAGGTCGAATCTCCGACAACGTACTAAAGGATGATCATCAGTTTATTGAGTGTCCCTGGATACCAAAAGATGACCAAACTTTATGCGAAACTATAACCCTTCCTCAATAAGCTGTTGTTTTCATGATCCTAACAAGGTAGTATTATGAAAATATCATGGATCTCAGAGAAAAAAACTGCTAACCGGTATTTTTACCCTTTCTCACAATGGGCTACTCTATCACGGACAAATTCCTTCAATTTAGCCACATTTTATTGTTTGTATGCAATGCTTTAGATTTGGACAAGTCTAAAATCTAGTCATTTGGTAAAGAATTTGTCTATTATGACCTACATCACATGAAAAGGGGGCATACGGATATTTGTGTAAAGTGTTGTCTCGGATCAGCCTGCGCAGTCCACGCGAATTTTTGGTTTTTATGTAGTTGCTTTTTGTTTCACAAATGTCTACTGTAGCACAAAATCTGCTTCAATCGTAAAGTGCCGTCTCGGATTAGCCTGCGCGGACTGCGCAGGCTAATCCGAGATGGCACTTTACGAAAATTTCCGAATGCACCTTTTCGCGTGTTGCAAGCAATATTAAACTGAGATATTAAACTGAGATATGCGTGTAGTAAATACTAGCAATTATCATCACAAGACTGTCGTCAAATCGTCAAATTGGAGTAATAGAGGGGGGGGGGGCTACGAATAGAGAACAGTGTTTTCATTTTCCCTGGTTTGAAGTCGGTTTTCTAAAGTCATCGACCGCAGGTTCACTGGAAGTCAATGACATGCACTAGTATAATTTTAGATGACTGACAGGAAAAAAGTAAACCCTTTACCGTATAAGTTCAACTATTACACCCGCTGTATTATGCTGCTTTTGAAAACATTGCGGGGACAAAAAGCCATGCTGCATGTTTGAATCTTTTGCCGATCTCCACACAAAGTTGTCCTGTACCGTTTACAGGGCTTCCGCTTTGAATGGCCATGTTTACATTTGCACCGTCAAATAGGACAATTCACGAAAAAGCGAAAATAGTAGGCGAAAATACCTTTACATAAGCCTAAAAAAGTCTTATTTTTTCCCAGTCGAGATTTGCCCATGGTCTAAATATGGTTTTTTGTACTTAAAAATGCATTTTTATATCTGCCTGGGTATTTTCAGTATATAGAACACGTGTCCAGATTTATATTGCACGTGCATCCAGTACACATGCACCCGTACTACCCTGATATGAATGAAAAAAAAAAACCTTACCAAACAGTTCCTAGTTTTAAAGAAAGAAGCCTTTTGAAAACATTGTGGGAAAAGGAGAAAATGCTGGTAACCGGTATTTTCTCCTTTTCCCACAATGTTTTCTACTCTTCCAAAGTCAGATTTCGAATTTTGAGTCACGTTTATGTTATCATCTTCAAATGCTTTCAATTTGGACAAGTCTAAAATTTTGTCGTTTGGTAAAAAGTTAAGAAACTTACTTCAGCCAGTTATCGATGCCAGTTTGCCAGTTTACCCTTTACCAGAGGACAAAACTTTGGAGTCGTCCATATTGAAACCAACAGATAAGTTAAATGTAGATTACTTGTTTCAAGCTGTGGTTACGATTTTTTTTTTGTAAGCAAACCGACGATATGCTGTGATACGTTTTTGTAGGTACGGTAACCAGCATTTTCATCTTTTCCCAAAATGTTTTCTACCCTATTATAGACAGAAATCATCTTTTCAGCAAGAGTTGAATTGTCGTCTGCAAATGCTTTGAATTTGGTCTAGTCCAAAAGTTTGTCGTTTGGGAAATGGTTAAATGGAATAAAGCTTGAAGGAAACGAAAATGCGTCAGAGCAGACAGATCGAATCTTCGAGGAATATGGCATTCGCAGACAACGAGTCCCATTTTGCGAAGATGGCTCATATCGTCGGTTTACTTTAAAAACCTCGTAACTACAGTTTGTAATAAGCTGTAGTTAGAAAGTTTTTCGAAGTACATAAATCGACGATATGTTTGGTTATTTGAGAGGCTTAACTCATCTTCGCAAGCCAAGGCTGACGATTCACTACGTTACTCTACCCTTGGCGGATCGAGCTTGATTTTTGCATTCCCCCGATACGCTTTTTCATTGGATGCAGCCAGCTCTAACTGCAACGAATGAAATCGCTCGTTGCATTTCATCTTTGATAAAAATAGAACAAATTCGCTACCTTTCGAATAGAAGGTAAACATGGAAACCCACGTGGTTGTCTGCTTATCGCTTCATGTGTATTCGTAAGCGGTAAGTGTATACATGGATCCGTGGAAATCGATATTTGACCAATCAGGACATCGCATTTATTCTACCCGATGTCCTACCTTGATTTCTGCCATTTCGGCTCACAAATAAACGACTGTTAACGTTGGAAGAATGCAATTCTCTTTATTTATGTTGTGTTTTTAACGTTTGAATTTAAAAAAAAAGCATAAAAAATGTGCTTTGTGAACATGTACGGATGACGTTAGATCACGCAGAGGCTATAGACAAGTTTAAATTGTGATGATTACTGAAAATTTTAACTTATGCAAACAGCTGATCAACGCTGGATAATGGATTAATTCAAAGTATTCTATAATTTTTCCTTTCTAAAAGAGAAAACAGAAAAATAAAGGTAAAAATAGACCTATATGAAGTATTGATAAAAAGAAATACTTTTACTTGAATTTTAACCTTGTTCAATAACCTATACACATCCAAAAAGTGGCCGCGTAACTTGTCACCAATTTTCAATTTGACATTTAATCTTAACCCATAGTGCATGAAGAACGTGCTGAATGTGTGCTGGGATCGTATATACGATCTCTGATGTGTAGATCTAGATCAGATTGCAAATTACATGATGATTAGTCTTGGACTTAAAGCACCTGCTGATTACAAGAAGCACTTTGATGTGTAGTTCTTCCTCACTAGGATCGAGTATATTTCAATTAAAAAAAAAACTTCTGATCTGGTGGAACTTGGAAATTTTTCTCTTGACTTGATGTTTTAACCGTTAACCACATAACACCGAGTTTTAACGACCCGCAGAATGCTTTTAAAAGCATTGTGGAAAAAGGAGAAAATGCTTGTAACATTCATTTTATCATTTTGTCACTGTGTTTTGCTCTCTTTCAAAAACAAATTTCAATTTTTGAATCATTTATTTTGTTGTCTGCAAATATTTGAGTTTGGATTGCTCTAAAAATTTTGTCATTTGGTGACGAGTTTAAATGGATTAGCACATCTGCACATTAGCACAAAGGGTGTTTTGGTAAACTGTTAATTTGATAGGAAGTGTGTTTGATTGCAAAGCAAATTACCGCTCTAATCAACTTGACCACCCGTTGTTATCAGTATATCATACACTACCGTCAGTGATATAAACAATTTTCTTAATTGACAACACACTTAACACATTTTATAATCATCTGACAACCCTTTTCCCCTTAACATAATATTGAAAGTTTTCATTAACTTAAAACGCTCTGTTGAATCAGACATTCTATAAACTTTCCGAAAGGCTTGTAATTCAGTGTTATTTAATTTAGTATGATGCTGAGATGACTTTACTAGCCCAACGAAAGCAATAAGTATCGTTAATGCTATTATTCTGTGGTAAAACGGAGATTTGTTGATGTTTTTTATATGTTCAAATTTTTGTTTAAACATGTAAATCTGTTACATTGTACGTCACCCCCGTTAATCGCCCTTTTAATACATCTCCGTATCTAAATTAGTTAAGCATCATTAAATTGCTAACTGAGAATTTATCATCGATAGAAATATATGATTAAAGTATTTTTTCGGGAATTTTATTGAGAGAACCAGTCATGACAGCACGATTTAAGTAGCCTATCTACTATACTGTATATGTATTGAATACGTTTGTTTGTGAGACCTTGGCAACAGTAACTAAGGTAGTCGGTTTATCTTTTCGCCACGGATCCATGTATTGTATTACATGGCTTTTAGAAATATGATGAAAAGGGGGGGGGTAATAACCAGCATCCAATAGAGGGCGCATCGCAGGAATCTCGAAATCGGGCTCAATCCGCAAAGGTAAGATCCACGTAATGATCGTAAACTTGGCTCGCGAAGATGAGGGCCCGTATTCACCAACCATTCTTAAGAACGGTTTTTGTCCTTTTCTCCAGAATTTTCTACATTTGTAAGTAACACAACTTCTGACTGGCTAAACCATTTGCTTTAGCCAATCAGAAGTTGTTTTACTTACAAATTTAGAAAACCTTGGAGAATAAGACTAGAATATTCTCCAGTATGGTTGGTGAATACGGGTCCAGATGAACACATAGAAAGGTCCTGTAGTAAGTACATAAACTTTACGTCTAGCAGATTGCGTAGGCTGACATGAGTCGATACTTTTAAACAGATGCATCAAGCCCCCTCTTCACACAGCATAGCTATTAAGAAGCTTTCCAAGTTTTATGAGATATTATTTGCAGCTGAAAGAAGTCCAACTTTTTTTGGTGCATACGAAGTTAAAATGATTATACATGTACCAGAAAACATCTTTGGAAAAAGCATTCTAACTGCATCAAGCAATAGAGCCCCTTTGTCGGCAATGTTTTCAAAAGTTAATTACTAGGCTACTAGGGCATGAAAAAAAACTCGGTCTTGTTTTGGGTTTAACCTGGTTTAGAGACAGACGGGGTATTTTTGAACCTTTTATATTGGGTACACTTATAGAATTAGAGCACAATGTAACCGACCGTTGCATGCAAGGATCCTTTGCTATAGAGCTGAAGAACGAATGGACATAATCAAACAATGGAAAACACCAGATATATCCCGGTTTTATTGTATTTTTGATAAAGATCAAATGCTATCAGACAGCGTTGATCCGAGATCAGACTGCACATTCTTTGCAGTCTGATCTTGAATCTGGTCTGTCTGCAAAGGCAGTTAAATTTGTACCTAATGATATAAGGGTGAAAAATTTCTACACGCAGTCAGGACATGATTCTTGAATGCATTCGACCGTCACACTGGGACGGTGGGAAGAAAAGTTAACGTGGGCGCAAATAAAGCTTTGAAAAAAAGGGGGCGGAGAGAGATACGAATTATCTGAGCAAGGCTCTGGCAAAAGGGGGCTTAATGCATCTCTGTGATGCATTATTACAAATTGATTCACCCTTTCCCAAACAGTCCCTGGTTTTTACGACCCTGAGATCAAAGCCTTATGTAAACAATGTGGGGAAAGGAGAAAATGCTGAAGTGTTTTCTAACCTGCTGGAAACAAATTTCAATTTACGAGCTACATTTATTTTGTCGTCTGCAAATGCTTTCGATTTGGACGAGTCTAAAATTTTGTCGTCTGGTAAAGAGTTACACCCTCACATAATTAAGCATCCATAATAGCCACATTTTAACCCATTACCACACAATCCCTACTTTTGACGCCCCTGAGAAAGAAGCCTTTAGAAAACATTGTGGGAAAAGGAGAAAATGCTGGTAACCAGCATTTTCTCCTTTTCCCACAATGTTTTCTACCCTTCACAAAACAAATTTCAAATTTTCAGTCACTTTTATTTTGTCTTCTGCAAATGCTTTCAATTTAGACTAGTCTAAAATATTGTCGTTTGGTAATGAGTTAACAGGCGACTTAATAATGAAGTAGATTGGTCCCTGAATATACAAAAACATTGGCCAACAGTGAAAACTTTCCACCCAGGTCAGTCTCTGCGGACTGCGCATGTTGACATCTGTCATTACTTCTCGCAGATACTTTTACTTTTTAAGCCCGTTTTTGCCAAAGCATGATCAATATGTTTTAGAATATTTGTATTTGTACAGTAGATAGATCAATTTATTTACTTTTTCTGTCCAAATAAAGATTTTTTTAAGTGCATTGAAATGACAGCAATTCAGTCTGTCAGGCCGTCTGAATGTATGTATGTATGTATGTATGTATGTATGTATGGACGGACGGACGGACGGACAGACGGACGGATGGATGGACGGATGGATGTATGGTTGGATGGATGGATGGATGGATGGATGGATGGATGTATGTATGTATGTATGGATGGACGGATGGATGTATGGATGTATGTACATGTATGTATGTATGGATGGATGGATGAATGGATGGATGTATGGATGGATGGATGTATGGATGAATGTATGTATGTATGTATGGATGGATGTATGGATGGATGGATGGATGGATGGATGGATGGATGTATGGATGGATGGATGGATGTATGTATGAATGTATGGATGGATGGATGGATGGATGGATGCTTGTATGGATGGATGGATGGATGTATGTATGTATGGATGGATGGATGGATGGATTTATGTATGGATGGATGGATGGATGGATGGATGGATGGATGGATGGATGTATGTATGGATTTATGTATGTATGGATGGATGTATGTATATATGGATGTATGTTGTATGGATGTATGTATGGATGGATGTATGTATATATGGATGTATGTATGGATGGATGTATGTATATATGGATGTATGGATGGATGTATGTATGGATGTATGTATGGATGGATGGATGTATGTATATATGGATGTATGTATGGATGTATGGATGGATGGATGTATGTATATATGGATGTATGTATGGATGTATGGATGGATGGATGTATGTATATATGGATGTATGTATGGATGTATGGATGGATGGATGGATGTATGGATGGATGGATGGATGGATTTATGTATGTATGTTTGTATGTATGTATGTATGTATGTATGGATGGATGGATGGATGGATGGATGGATGTATGTATGTATGTATGGATGGATGGATGGATGTTTGGATGGATGGATGGATGAATGGATGGATGGATGGATGTATGTATGACTTTTATTTAGACTAGTCTGAAAATTTGTCAGACTATTAAGACTTTCTTTCTTTCATTCATGTTGTAAACTTATATAAGATGTAAAAAGTAACGCGGGGTCCTCTGTGGCTCGATGGCAAAGTGTTCGACTTGTGACCTGGAAGCCCCAGGTTTGAGCCTCGCTGGCTCCTCTTGGCTTTCACGGGAGTGCCCTTGGGCAAGACATCTCATAGCCCCAGCTTAGAACTGGTGAAACCTAGGAAAAGCTGAATATGTGAGCCATTGCTGTGATATGAGCGAAATAATGTTGAAAGCGGCGTAAAACACCATTCAAACAAAGAAAGTAACGCAATTTCTGATTGGTGAACCATAATGGTGTCCCCAATCATAAATTGCGTTATATTTGTACTTTGAATTCAGATAACTCTTGAGAAATTAGGCATAGAATGTTATCAAGACCAATTGGTGGAAATGGGTACAGGGTTTCATTTTTGAAAAAAGGGGACACGGGGCGGGCCCATAAATACTTTGTTCACAAGGTCCATTGTAGGGATGTATCAGGGCGTATTGAGCGCACCAGACCGGAAAAATGTCCCCTATATAAAATCCGTCCGTAAAACTGTCAGTCTATGTAGACAGGTGTTAAATTAGACGATAAATTATGGGGAAGGTAAGATGGAAATATTTGTTTCTTGGTGATTTTTTTCCTATATTTTTCACTCATTGTGCAATGCTTATATAAACTCAGTGTCTTTTTGACAGAATATGAAATTCACTAAAACACAGTAAAAGAAAATTATCGTACACGCTAGATTAAAACTTTCCCGAACAATCCCTGGTTTTTACGTCCCTGAGATAGAACCTTTTTGAAAACATTGTGGGAAAAGGAGAAAATGTTGGTAACCAGTTTTCTGCCCTGGTGGAAACAAACTTCAATTTTTAAGTTACATTTATTTTGTCGTCTGCCAGTGTTTTCAACTTGGACCAGTCTAAAATTTTGTCGTTTGGTAAAGGGTCAAACAAGCGGACGATATGGAGCCAAGGTGAGACTCCACGTTCTGTGTAGTGTGAACTTGATCTACATTATATCGTAGGCAAAGGCACCAGTTTTTGGCTCATATAACATTTAAAGTTAATAGCTCAACTTCCTGAGTTTATCAATGATAAAGAAATTCAAAATACTTCGTAAATTTTTTCTACTGTGATAGAGTTCATTTTAGTCACGTCACTGATTCCTTTTTCGAGTTTATGTAGGAAAGAAGCCAGCTGCTTACTAGTGCTTAGAGAGAGAGAGAGAGAGAGAGAGAGAGAGAGAGAGAGAGAGAGAGAGAGAGAGAGAGAGAGGGAAGGAGGGAGGGAGGGAGGGAGGGAGGGAGAGAGAGAGAGAGTCGTGAGTATAGTAACGAGAAAAAGACATTTATACCGAGAGTATCTAGTTAGGTGTACTGACCGCCGTGATAATGATGAAATAATGAAATAACGCGGACTGCGCAGGCTGATCCGAGACGACACTTTACGCAACTGATGTCCGAATGCCAAATGTGTCTCATCCAATCAAAATGCAGCTTTTTTTTAACCTATGTCATGCTAAGTAAGTGAAATGATACTTTTAAGTCGATAACCTTATTTGCAAGCCAAGGTAACAATCACTTCGTAGATCTTATCTTACCTTGGCTTGCGAAGATGGTCGATGGGGAAAAAAAGTTATTTCAAAGGTATTTTGTGTGTGTGGGGGGGGATATCTCCCTATCGGAAAGTGTAGATCAAAGATCAGACTGCACGTTCTGTGCAGTCTGATCTTGATCTACACTGTCCGCAAAAGGTCAATGAATCGCGCTTACTAGTCTAAGGGTTAAAATTTAGCCGTGATGGCCAATCGTTGGGGCGTCCCGATAGTAGATTTTACCTGGGATATTTCACTGTTTATTACAAAATTGATGGTGTCAAGTTAATCGTAAAAGTTAATTTTTGGGTACTTGGGTTAAGTTCAAAAGTTCACGGGTATCCAAAACTCTGTACAATCATTTGCAGACGACAAATTTAGTGTGGGTCAACTGTTGGAATTTCTCTTTAATAGGCAACAAAATATTGCGGGGAAGGAGAAAATTTTGTTAAACAGCATTTTCTCCTTTTTCCTACAATGTTTTCATAAGGCTTCTTTCCCAGGATCGTTAAAGCATGGTGGCTGTGTATCCTAATTGAAAGCATTTGCAGATGACATTAACTGAGGCTCAGCTGATGGTTTGATAGGGTAGAAAAACATTGTGGGAACAGGAGAAAATGCTACCAGCATTTTCTCCTTTTCTCACTATGTGTTCAAAAGGCTTCTTTCTCAGGATCGTTATGACTTGTTACTTAAATTAAATTAGGATCAACTAATGGACTTTCCTCTTTGATAGTGAACAACTAATGGAATTTAATTGTCTTTGATAAGCTAGAAAACATTGTGGGAAAAGGAGCAAATGCTGGTTACCGGTATTTTCTCCTTTTACAACAATGTTTTTAAAAGGCTTCTTTCTCAGGATCTTTAAAACTGGGGATTATGTAGTAAAAGGTTAATATATTTTAAATTAGACTGTAGAGTCACCAGTTAGGTATTAAATATAACCTACACAGGCCGTTTAAGACAGTAATGAAAAGGCACACAGATGGATTGAAATCAAAGTATATATTAGATCCAACAAGCGAAAATGGAGTAACTTTAAAATGTACCATAAAATAGTTTTAAGCCCTGCGGCTGCAGAAATCAATCCCTTTATCAAATTATCCGTGTTTTAAGCAATAAGCAGACAAAAAAAGTATGTCCAAATTCAAAGCATTTGCAGACGACAAATTGAATTTGCTTTAACTCATTACCACACGAGAAAATTTTAGACTGGTCCAAATTGAAAGCATTTGCAGACGACAAAATAAAGGTGACTAAAAAATAGAAATTGTTCTGGGAAGGGTAGAAAATACTGTGGGAAAAGGAGAAAATGCTGGTTACTAGCAGTTTCTCCTTTTCCCATAGTGTTTTCAAAAGGCTTCTTAGGGGCGTCAAAAGTAGGGATTGTGTGGTAATGGGTTAAATGATACGATTTGTATGTTTGAGTGTAGGAAATACGGTGGAATAGGCAGAAATTCCGTTTACCAACATTTTCTTTTCGTCCCACAATGTTTTTAAAAGCACTTTGCATCAGAGTCCAATCTGTGGTTGGTCGCTTTTTGAAAGATGCTTTCTAAATACCATGGCAACGAAAGAAAATAACGATATTTAGCATTTTCTTATATTCTCACATTGCTTTCTACTTTACCATAGACGACTGTTATAGACAGAGTTTTAGAGGTCTTCACGCAATCCCCCACAGATATCCACATTTCGTCAAAGTTGTATCGTCAGAAATTTGAAAAGAAGATAATTTGATACTAACTCTTGAGTTATTATTTTGTCCATATTTAAAGGATTTACGAACGGGACATACAGGATTTGTTACTGAAATAAGGCTTTGATTGTCCGGTGTCACGTGATACTTCTGGTGCGCCGCTTACGATAAAATGGAAATATCGCTTATATCGAATCTAATTGGCAAATCGTCTATTGTTCATCTCCCACAATCTTTTCTTTGTCGTTAAACCTCGAAATTTTTTATTCTCTCTATTTTATCTTTCATTCCGTGGCTTTATCTATTATTGATTGGAAAGCTGTGAAAGAAAAGATCAATCTATGAAGATTCAAATGAAAAAGTATTAAATTTGCAGTTAGTTGTGTAAGAGGGCCTTTAACCCGTTCGCTGTTAAGCTCGACTAGCTGACCTTTTGCGGACAGTGTAGATCAAGATCAGACTGCACAGAACGTGCAGTCTGATCTTGGATCTACACTGTCCGACGAGGAGATATAAAACCTAAAGCTTACTTTTTGAAACAGCAATATTTAGGTTATTGATATCGAACTGAAAATTTAATTTTAGTTATTTAACCCATTACCACACAATTCCTACTTTTAACGCCCCTTAGAAAGAAGCCTTTTAAAAACACTGTAGGAAAAGGAGAAAATGCTGGTAACCAGCATTTTCTCCTTTTCCAACAGTGTTTTCTACCCTTCACAAAACAAATTTCAAATTTTCAGTCACTTTTATTTTGTCGTCTGCAAATGCTTTCAATTTGGACCAGTCTAAAATATTGTCGTTTGGTAATGAGTTAACAGGATAAGCGTTAATGTTGTCACATGACCGCGACCTAGCGAGTCAGCAAATAGACATTTACATTTACGAGATCATTAAAGATATCGTAAAATATTGTAATTTTTCCTGGCGACAGTTACGCTAAGCTTTTACCAAATACATGTAATTGAATTTGAACCCTTTCCCAGACAAGCGCTTCTTTTTACGTGTCTGCAGTACTACTCTTTTGAAAACACTGTGGGAAAAGGAGAAATTGCTCGTAACGAGCAATTTCTCCTTTTCCCACAGTGTTTTCTACCTATTTGGGGGAACGTTCTACCATTTTTATCAAATTTGAAATTGTCGTCTGCAAACGCTTTGAGTTTGGAAGAGTCTAAAATTTGTGGTTTGGGAAAGGGTTAAACGATACTTTTCGCGGATGCATTAAGTCCCTTTTTCATAGAGCATGGCTCATATATTTCCAGCCGAGCCCCGGTAGCTCAGTCGGTAGCGTACAGGACTTGAGAACAGGAGGTCGTGAGTTTGATCCCCGGCTAGGCCAATTTCTTTCCGAGGATTGATGATAGTCATTGCGACAGGATTCATTCCTCCCTCACCACTGATCATTGTTTCGACGATGGTTATGTTGGAAAGTAGCCAGTGGCTTGGGACGATGTCGTGCAGAGTACTGATAACAGACACTCCAGAAAGGCATGGATAGGTGCGCTGGCTGCCGCGATATAACTGAAATAATGTTGAAAACAACGTTAAACACCACACATTCAGTTGATCTTATATTACCAGCTCTTTGTTTCTATATAGATCTAGATACCATTTTGTGGGGGAAGGGGTTCTTTTATTTCATCGTGCAAGCCGATACAAAACCCTGTGATATATCATGTATTCGCTGTGATTGAGACAAGTCCTCAGGAACATTTCTCCGTTTTCTATACCCTTGACTTGTTTGTTTCAGCGTGCCAGTTACATTGTTTGTGTAGATTAGATATATATCACTTTTCCAGTGGCGAACCTTGCAGAATGGCTACATGATCCATGGCCTCTTGGGCTGGTCGATACAAGTCGTATTTTAAGGATAGAAATATCCTCTTACTGGATACTAGTACTGTATACGAAAATTCATTGAATACTGTGGTTTAGAGATAATAAGAACACTAAAAGGGATTGTGGCGATAAACATCCGGGTATTTGGTATGTCCGAGAACGAGGTTAACCAGTGAAGGGCTGATAAGGATTTTGATATATAATTCATGAATAAATGGTATACATGTACTTAATATACCAGAAATGTTGGGTCTCCCCCTCCCCAAAAAGTATTCCCTTTTATGATCATGGCTAGGAAAGCCGTCGTATGTAATATGTATAGTCGAAGTTTATACATATATTTACAATTTCGGGACAAATTTTTATTTTGCTTGCTAAAACAAGCTTTTTGGGATGAGAGAGGTTACCTGTAACAAATCTTACTCCACTTCGCACAGTATTTTGTACTTGTAATTCTAACTTATAAATGTTCTTTTGTCTCAAATGATTTCCATTGTGTGATCTGTACCGGTTAGAATCATGTCTAGAAATTGTTCTGTCAAGCCACAGGTCTTCAAAGCTGAAATGATCTACCACTGAACACCGCAATTCTCATTGTTTGATCATTGGACACTGGCGACTTGGTAATATGCTATTTTTAGTAACGGTGTTCTAGGATCGACCAATGAAAAATAGTTTCGGTTTTATGCGATGAACCAACGGAGTTTCAATGGCGGCTAGCCTATAAACCGAGACACTGCCGTACATTTGTCGTCGTCTGCATTAGCGTCGTGGATGTTGTCGTGCGAAACCGATGGCTTTTGCCAAGAAAGATCGGCCGATAGACTACAAACCTAGGCTACGAATTAAGGATTTCGAAGTCTTACTGAACGGTAAACATTGTGTAACATCGTAAAGATTATTCGGTCAATCACGACAGCTTCCGTCTTTTAATATGTGATTTAGGAACCGTTGACCTTAACTAACCAATGGAAAGGGAACGCATACAGACTACATACAAGAGAGGCAGGTAATTCTGAAAATATTTTTACACATCTATGTCCTTTTCTTGACCATACAAGTGTCACAGCAAAAACATTATCCCCCGCTAGTTGGCATTCTACAAATACACGTGTACCTAATTTGAGCATTCTGGGTACAGACCCGGACTACTTTTCTACGCGACAACTGTTACTTTGAATTTCAAGGTAAAATAAACTTTTACTTAATAAAACGCTTCCTGGTGCGATTCATTCAGCTATAATCAGCAGCTTAGAGAAATGTGGAGCTAAAACAGGCATAATCTCTCCTCAAACGTATTGATAAAAGCCATTTTCTCCATTGCTACTCAGTTATAGCGCATATTACTACAGTCCCCCTCCCCCACAAAAAAATGGGAGGAGTGATGCGTCATAGCAGACAGGTCGAATCTTCGAAGAATATGACATGCGCAAACACCAGCAAAAAGGAGTTGACAAAAAGGCAAAAAGGAGATTATTGCATCATACCAAGGGTAAGTCATCACATAATTATGGATCCGTAAAGTACCTCTTCATTCTTGTCAAACATCTGACTGAATTATGAGGTAAACCAGTCCTTAAGCATGCAGGAGAATAACCAGTTGTTACGGGAGACCACACCTTTATGCGTGGCTTCGTCCCGATTACCAATCAATCCCTACTTTTAACGCACCTGGAAAAGAAGCCTTTTGAAAACATTGTCGGAAAAGGAGAAAATGCTGGTACCAGCATTTTCTCCTTTTCCCACAATGTTTTCTACCTTATCAATAAACAATTGCACCATTTGAGCCACACTGAAATTGTCGGCTGCAAATGCTTTCAATTTGGACAGAGCTAAAATTTTGTCGTCTGGTAAAATACAATACCTAACTACTGCGTATAAGAGGAATGTCTCTTTGGCTCTGAGGTTAAGGTATTGGCCTTTAGTCCGGGCGTTCTAGGTTCGAATCCTGCCCGGTCCCTGTATTTCCGCCATGCATTTGTTCATTTGTTTCTTTGTTACAGACTTTATTAGTAAGATATGGGCTTGTCCGGGATTGGCCATTGAGCCATTAACCCCATTTGTTGTCCAAAATGGACTTTCTACCTAATATGGCTTTATGTCATCAATAAATGATGACTTTTAGAGGTGTGTGTTACGGGAGACGCTCCTCCATGCAATTGTGCATTTGTTTCTTTATTACGGACTTTGTAAGACCAATAGCGAAAAGTTTCAGCTCAGATTAGCCAGCGCGGATTGCGCAGGCTGACCCGTACGATTCTTTTTAGAGACAGGTTGAGCCCACTTTTCACAGAATGTGGCTCAAGATAATTATGTACCCTCGGTACTAGGGTAGGGCTAGGGTTAAAGAAAATAAGGCATACGGGTACGTTTTGATAATGATGGGTTTGTCAATGATATGTAAATATAGTCACTAAATACGGGTAAACATTTTCCCTTCATATCCTGCTAAATTAGTTAACTTTTTACCAAACAACATAATTTTAGACTAGTCTTCATTGGGAGCATTTGCAGATGACAAAATTAATGTGATTAAAAAACAATGAAATTTGTTTCGGGAAGGGAAGAAAACATTGCAAATTTCGATCATGGCATTGGGTCAGATCTCCTTCCCGGCTTCCGTATTGTGAATTTGTTGCCACGGTGAAATCCAGACATTAATTCTTATATTTCGACCTAAAAAATACGTACAAAACTCTGCATGCTGGTACAGTGCAAATTGGTGTCATAGTATCACGTTTGACTTCCTGCCGAATCTGTATTGTTGTTATGGCGAATCTGAGACTTGTAACTGTATGCCATCCCTAAATTAAACACAAAATAATGAGGCCATACCTTTTGTGATTTCACATACTGCCCTATTTTTTTTATCATAAAACATCTACAATATAGACCGGAAAGATTAATATTTGCATTATTTATAGACTAGTTTTCTGTCTATCATTATATTTGTACAAAGCCTTGGCATGAAACATGATACCAGTCATGCATTGTGATACCAGTCCTGCACTTTTAGACTAGTGCAGATGCGACTGATATACTCGTAATATACTCTTACAGTCGTTTAATTAACATCCTTTATGAAATATTTGAAAACGGTTTTGACTATAAATATCTCTACAAATATCGATCGATGAAGATCAGTGATCAAACTTCATTTTCTGTGAATTCTAATCATGGTCTGCACTGCCCGGAAAAATGTAAATCTTTATACCAAACGACAAAAATTTAGACTGGTCCAAATTGAAAGCACTTGTAAACGACAAAATAAAGGTAACTCAAATATTGAAATTTGTTTCCAGCAGGAAAGAAAACATTTTGGGAAAAGTAGAAAATGCTGGTTACCAGCATTTTCTCCTTTTCCCACAATGTTTTCAGATGGCTTTTTCCTTTGAGTCTAACAACTAGGTATTGTTTGGTAAAGGGTTAAAGCATTCACAGTCAAAAATTAAAGACATTTCAATGGTTTCAATGGTGGCCATTCTTTTGTGTTTATGTCATAGATACTTACCTTCCCGCCTTGTTCACCTGACAACATCCGGGTGAGTCATAAGGTTATTTCGTACTCCAATGAACTTTCTTCGGCAATAGTTTACTGGGCTATATGTACATGTATTTACCTCTTGTTACGATTTAAACCGAACAACTTTTAAAATTTGAAAATAAACTTTTTAATTGTTTGTGGTTATCAGAAGACAAGAAAATGTATGTCGTCTGGTCTTTGCAGACGACAAATCTAGTGTGGCTCAAATGACAGAAATCGTTAGTGAAAGGACAGAAAGCATTGTGGGAAAGGAGAAAATGCTGGTTAACGGCATTTTCTCCTTTTTCTACAATGTTCTCCACAGCCATTTTCACTTGGGTCGTTAAAATTATTTGGGATTGTGCCGTAAAGTGGTTATCTACACCTTTCCCAAACAATCCCTGGTTTTTACGGGTCTCGAATAGTAGCATTATGAAAACATCGTGGGAAAAAGAGAAAATGCTGGTAACCAGCATTTTCTCCTTTTCCCACAATGTTTTCTAGTATCATAGACAGAAATCATCTTTTCAGCAAGAGTTGAATTGTCGTCTGCAAATGCTTTCTATTTTGTCTAGTCCAAAAGTTTGTCGTTTGGGAAAGGGTTAAAATTAAAAACAGCAATTCGTGTCTGAACATGTGGCTAAAGAAGAAAATGCTCGTGATTTGTTAATTTGTCACATTAATTTCAAGGGTGGTCTGGTGTATTCTGAAGGGGAATAAAGGCAAAGAACAGTCTCTCGAAGGCAATGGGTTAATTGGATTATGTACAGTGTACATGTGCTTTAAATATTTGAATATGCTTTTGAATACGTATAAGGTCGCTCCGAACTTAACCCTTTACCAAACAATCGCTGGTTTTTAAGCCTCTGCGATAGAAGTCTTTTGAAAACATAGTGGAAAAAGGAGAAAATGCTGGTAACCAGCATTTTCTCCTTTTCCCACAATGTTTTCTAGCCTGCTGGAAACAAATTTCAATTTTTGGGTTTAATTTATTTTGTCGTTTGCAAGTGCTTTCAACTTTTACCTGTCTGAAACTGTAATTTGTCGTTTGGTGAAATGTTAATTATGCAAAGAACGGAACCTTCAAATACTTGCCGCCCATATCGAGATCATGAACGGTCTGTATTCGCTTATCAATATAAATTGCATCAAAAAACTAATGATTTTTTTTTTAAATTTCAATGTGGTCCCGTTTCCCGTTTGCAGCTTGACTCGTATACAAACGAAAATATTTTAGGCTTGTCCAAATCGAAAGCATTTGCAGATGACAAAATAAAAGTGACAGAAAATTTGAAATTTGTTTTGTGAAGGTTAGAAAACATTGTGGTTACCAGCATTTTCTCTTTTCCCACAATGCTTTCTAAACGCTTTTTTCTCAGGATCGTCAAAAGTCAGGATTCTGTGGTAATGGGTTAAAAGACGCAATTATCTCCCGCTAGATGCCATTCTATAAATACTCATCTATCTAATTTGGGCAT
Source organism: Tridacna crocea (assembly GCA_943736015.1). Taxonomy (NCBI): domain Eukaryota; kingdom Metazoa; phylum Mollusca; class Bivalvia; order Cardiida; family Cardiidae; genus Tridacna; species Tridacna crocea. Next base: position 9,421,938 of record OX031072.1, on the reverse strand, counting down.
CCTGGATACAGAACCGAACCACTTTCATACGCGACAACCGTTACTTTGAATTTTAAACTAAAATAACGTTTACTCAATAAAACGCTACTTCGTGCAATTCACCAAGCTATGATCAGAAGTTTAGAGAAACCTGGAGGTAAAGCAGGTCTCATTTCTCCTCAAACCTGATGATAAAAGTTATTTTCTACATTGCTACTTTATAGAGCGTAATATTACAGTCTGTCCGCTTTCGGGGCTAGTGATGCGTCATATAAGACAGTCGAATCTTCGAAGAATATGACATGCGCAGACATCGAAAAGACGCACGTTGGAAAGACTGGCCGAACAGGCTTTATGGAAATGTCAATGTTACACGATATTTACTGATGAGTTAATCTGCGGCCACATTATCTCCCGCTAGATGGCATTCTATAAACACTCATCTATCTAATTTGGGTATCCTGGGTACAGAACCGGACAGCTTTCCTACGCGACAACCGTTGCTTTGAATTTCAAACTAAAATAAACGATTATTCAATAAAACGCTCCTTCGTGGAATTCACTCAGCTATGATCAGCAGTTTAGAGAAACCTGGAGCTTAAGCAAGTCTCATTTCTCCTCAAACGTATTGATAATAGCTATTTTCTACATTGCTACTTTATAGAGGGACTATTAAAGTCTGCCCGCTTTTGGGGCTAGTGATGCGTCATATAAGACAGTCGAATCTTCGAAGAATATGACATGCGCAGACAACGTCTACGGCCCCTTACTCTCATATTGACAGACGGAAACTGCCGAGATTGGCCGAATGGCCATCATGGAAACATCGTTAAGTATGAGGTACCATCATTTCCGAAATGTTTTTTAGGGTCATCATGGAGTCATAGCGAAGCCTTCACCATATTTCTAACATCTTGCATGAATGATTATTTTTTTTCTATCAGTGACATGACACACAATGGGTCATATCTGTTTCCATAAAAGAAAAAAAAACCTACGGTGGGGCGATGAGGAGGGGCAAATAACCTGAAAAGTCACCAGCAATTTCTGCCTTTCCCACTATGTTTTCAAAGGCCGCTTCCTTAGGGTTGTTTAGCGGATATGTGTTGAAGCATATTTAGTAATAGCAATTATTCATATAAGTAAAACAACTGCAAAACAATCAAAGCGTATAGTCATTTCGTCACTTAAATAATAGTAAATAGCTAAAACATTAGGGAAAGAAATCATTTTATGTCATTTTGATTAAAAAAGAAACACCAGTAACTGTCACAAAGCATGTATTTGCCCTTATAAGGCAAATTTACTCATGTGAATTGAAGCTGAGCCGTAACATTCGTGTTTTTCTTGCACCACGTGACTACCTTTCTGCGCATGGTAATTAATGACGTCACCAGTAGTATGTGGGAATACACTATTCACGCTTGAAATATAATGGGATTACCCTTTTATTTTTGATGTGCATCTTTTCTGAGTCATCATCAACCCCCTCTTGGCTAAACCCCGCCCATGTTCAGTACTTTTCTACCCAAACCTTTTCTGTATTCAAATTGTCATACCCGAAGCCCGAAAACTGTCTGCGTCATGTATGCTGACTCATCCATTTACATGTATGTATCGGTTGTACACCAGTCATTTACCGGTACCATCTTTTACTCAAGATTAAATGCCGTTAACAACATTGCTTCAGTCATAACACGGCGGCTAGTGCACCTATCCACACGTTCCTGCTTTATCCATTACCCTTGAAAACCTTTTTCCAAGTAACTAACGGCGGGAAAGGAATGAATCCTTTAGCATGCAGTGATGCTCGGTCATTTGTTCGAATCCAGGGCCCGTATTCACCAACCATTCTTAAGAATATTCTTTGTCTTATTCTTCAAATTTTTCTGACTGTGAAAGTAACAGAACTTCTGATTGGCTAAACCATTTGGTTTAGCCAATCAGAAGTTCTGTTACTTTCACATGGACAAAATTCTGAAGAATAAGAACAAGAACGTTCTTAAGAATGGTTGGTGAATACGGGCCCTGGTTGATAGAGCGTTTCATCTGATCCACACGACAGAAAACTTCCTCGGTGAAAGTATTTGAGTATGTGTGGAAGGATAGAAAACATCTTTGGAAGAAGGAGAAAATGTTATTTACCAGCATTTTCCTATCCAACGATATTTCATTGGCATTCTTGAATAAGGGGGTCGTCTGGGGTTGTCTGATAAACAAGTGAAGCCCAAATAATGTCCGCTACCCATCCCCTGTCCTTTTTCGGTATCTGTTTCCCCACCCTCAGACATGTATGTACACAAACAATAAACTTAAGCGAGTACAGAAAATGATAGATAGGCTAACCTCACGCAGAATAACTTACTTCATGTAAACAAACAGTTAAAAACAACGTTATTGATAACGAAACGATGTCTATATTTGATGTTTGTGTGATGTATTAACGCTGTTTCAACCGTTTGTCAAATATACCACGGCAAACGGTGTATATGTCACGGCGGGGGGGGGGGGGGGGGGGGGGGGGCAGATCTTCACCTTGCTGGAACCAGTCCTTGGCACAGCACCTTCCCACACAATGACGACTTTTGATAACCCTTTGAAAGAAGCCTTTTGAAAACATCGTGGGGAAAGGAGAAAATGCTGGTAACCACAATGTTTTCTACCCTATCATTAAACAATTGCACCATTTTAGCCACATTGAACTTGTCGTCTGCAAATGCTTTCAGTTTGGACAGGGCTAAAATTTTGTGGTCTGGTAAATGGTTAACCAAGCCGTGCGCAGCTTTCCAACATTTACTCAAAACTATGAATAGCGTAATGTTGCTTACTACAATATGGGCCATGCTCTGGTAAAAGGAGACTTAATGCATATGATTTCTCTGTTGCATAATACCAATCAAGCTATGGCATAATCATGGATCTGTGACAGTCACTTTTTTTAAACAACCGGATGGTAGACTGGTCCTTGAACATACAGAAAATTTACTACAATTTACAGACAGCGAAAAGTTTCAGCAGGCTGATCTGACTCGATAATTATTTTTCGCAGATGCATCAAGCCATTACCACACAATCCCTACTTTTGACGCCCCTGAGAAAGAAGTGTTTTGAAAACACTGTGGGAAAAGGAGAAAATGCTGGTAACCAGCATTTTCTCCTTTTCCCACAGTGTTTTCTATCCTTCCCAAAACAAATTTCAATTTCTCAGTCACTTTTATTTTGTCGTCTGCAAATGCTTTCAGTTTGGACCAGTCTATAATTTTGTCGTGTGGTGAAGAGTTAAGCCCCATGGTTCATATAAATTTTCAGTCATATCCGTGATTGCGATATCCCACTAATTCACAAGTAAGACACAGGGCTCTTATCTTACGAGTCTTGTCAAAGGAAAAACCACGAAAAACAAAACAAACCAAACCAAAAAATAACACCATAATATTTCAAGTTAGGATCTGACCTGGCTCCTTTGAATCCTACACTTTACAATCTTGCTACGTTCAGTGGTCTCTCACCTCTGCTGAAGCAAGTGAGAAAAATAGTCGGTGGCTTTGGAAAGAAAGAAGTGTTAGTACTGGTATGAAAAAGCCAGGAAACACATGTGTGTCACCGACCGCCGTGATATGACCATAGCTGTTAAAGTGGCGTTAAACCCCAATGCAACCAACCAACCAGCGCTCAGTGGTGAAAGGAGATTGAAAACATCGTAATGACTTTCATTCGTCCCCAAGGAGGCTATATTATTGTCATAAACAATTTTATATGTATTTTGTGCGTGTACTTATTTTCCCGTTTGACAGTGCAGCAAACGATCTCTTGGGTCATGTCAACACGAACAATCAATTACTCGTTCGTTTAACTCTTTCATTTGAGCTTTTCCAAGCTGTAGATCACGGATTAAATTCAGGGATCGTATAATTATCTTGATATCATGCAACTCAGACAGTTAAAGGAAAAAGAGACGATGTTACTAGCATTGTCTTCGTTTCCTATAATAATGTTTCGGAAAGCTTTCTTGTTTACCTTTATTCCATCACGAGAATGTTTGGTGAAATGTTTTTCAAAATATTTGAACAAAGGAATAGATTCGAAAAGTGCACCTTCCAACTCCCATGGATGTATAATGAATAATTTTAGACATGCACTGTGAACAGGGGCGTAATGCCTCTGCAAAAAGTATAGACCCGAGTCAGCCTGTGCAGTTCGCACAGGCTGACCTGGGTCGAAACTTTTCGCTATAAGTAGATTTTCTGTATATCCAATGCCCAATCTAACTCTCGATTAAGTCGGCTGTTAGAAGATGTGGCTACAATAGATCTGTAATAATGTAATGACTTTCTTTGTTCAGTACATCACGGAGATGCATTAAGGTAGTGGTCCCGTAATACTTCTATTGCAGCATGGCATAAATTGTCTTGACAGTTGATAAAGACAGATTTATATACAGATATATTACTTTTGTAGCTTTTTAAACAACCGGAAATTCCTTTGGTGTCTATTTTCAAATTATTTGTTAGTTTCCAGAAAAGGGAGGTAATTATCGTATCTCTTTGTAATCGTTGTCTGCGCATGTCATATTCTCCGAAGATTCTTATATGACGCATCACTATCCCCGATATCTGGAAGACTGTAGTAATACGCGCCATAAAGTAGCAATGGAGAAAATTGTTTTTATCAATACGTTTGAGGAAAAGTCAGACCTGTTTTAGTCCAAGATTTCTCTAAACTGCTGATCATAGCTGAGTGAATCGCACGAGGTAGGTTTTATTGAGTAAACGTTTATTTTAGTTTGAAATTCAAAGTACCGGCTGTGGCGTAGGAAAGTGCATGATTCGGATCTGTACCCAGGATGCCCGAATAGACGATTTGCCAATTAAATTTGATATAAGCGATATTTCCATTTTATCGTAAGCGACGCACCGGAAGTATCACGTGACACCGGACAATCAAAGCATTATTTCAATAACAAATACCGTATGTCCCGTTCACAAATCCTTTAAATTTGGACAAATTCATCACTGAAAAAAAGTGACATAGTAAGAAATCTATATGAAATCAATCCTAACATAATTTATTCATATTTCATGACATTGCTTTTGAAAAAAAATAATTAGGAACAGACAAAGTACGCAGTTTTTGAGACCGTATTAAATTAAATTGCATGTAGAAAGTAAGAATGAACTTACCCTCTGTAACCTGTATAAAATTCATAATCCCGTCCACTAATGATCACCAAACGGGTAAATAAATATGAAACAAAAGATAAGAAGGGTCAATTTAATGTGACACGTGTTTGTTAGTCTGTAAGAAGTAAGTACATTCTGTTCTAAAGGTCTTCCGCCCTATCCAGCACAGTGCGATACCGAGATCAAAGGAACACCGAGTTAACCCTTCACCCATTATTTTTTTGTATAAAACTTCATTAGACGCATATTTTTAAATACATATACTCAACATGAAGCTTGAATAATTATTTTGTGAAGAAGGTACGGAAGGTTTGAAATTTGAAGCCACGTTTCTTTCGTTCATGATCTATAATATGAAGTTATTCGTCAATGGGAACATGCCTGAAAGTGCAAAAAAGACGTTTGATAATAGTGCTATAATATCAGTAAATGGACTGTCCCTGTCTTTCTGAAACACTGGACAGCTATTTAACCTTTTACCAAAGTATTCCGAGTTATGGGGATCCGGAAAAAAGGGGGCAGACGTGCTGATTTTGCCCATTTCATGTTATTTGTCTCACTTTCTAAACCTTAACACATCCCCCCCCCCAAAAAAAAAAAAAAAAAAACGAAAAAAGTAATCAATATATAGTTCAGAGACATCTGTGAAAAATGAATTTTCGAAGAGTGAGAGAAAATATTGTTGGAAAAAAAAGAAGGGATTGGAACAAGTACTTTCTCCTGCCACAACAATATTCTTTTACCTTTTCAAGGACAATTAAAACCATTTTGACCTTTTTTTATTCGATCGTCTCCATATGCTAAGTATCTGGACGAGTCCAAGGTGTTGACGTCGGGTGAAAACATTCACGGTAACTATTTGACCTTTTACCAGGCGACAAAATTTTAGACTGGACAAAATTGAAAGCACTTGCAGATGACAAAATACGTAACTCAAAAATTGACATGCGATTCCAGCAGGGTATGAAACATTGTGGGAAAAGGAGAAAAATGCTTGTTACCAGCATTTTCTCCTTTTTCCCACAATGATTTCAAAAGGCTTGTATCTCACGGTCATAAAAACTTGGAAATGTTTGGTAAAAGGTTAAAACCCTATACTACATAACCCAAGCTTTTTAAGACCCTGAGAAATATTGCTTTTGAAAATGTTGTTAAATAGGGATAAAGTTCTGGTTACCAACATTTTCTCCTTTTTCTTTGCTATCCAAAATAGCGAAAAAAGGGGAAAAACGACATTTATATAACTGCAATAGACCTTTCATATTTTTATGTCTGATTGGTCAACTAATGTTTGCCGAATTCCGTAGCTAGGTATGTAACGTACAGGCTCGAAATCCAGGGGTTGGTGGTTTGAATTATTTAAACTATTAAAGTGATAGTAATTCTTTTTTTAAAAAAAATTCGTTCCAGTATCTGCAAATAGACAGACACAGTCTATTTACCAAAAACTGGGACATTATACAGTTTGAATTTACGGGATTCATTTTCAGTGGGCAAATACGTGCTATACTTGTTTTCATTGAAAAGTTAGTAAAGGGTTATACAGTTTGAATTTACGGGATTCATTTTCTTTGGGCAAATACGTGCTATACTTGTTTTCATTGAAAAGTTAGTAAAGGGTTAGCTGGGTGTTCTTTTGATCTCGGTATTTCACCGAAAAGTGGGTGCATCTATTTGAAAAGCTTTTATGCTCTTCTCAGGCACCGACTAACACACACGTGTCATAATTGTTTATATTACGTTCAGTCTGACGTGGATCACTTGTAAAGGTTTGGAATTGTTTAAATCTGTTACAGGGGTAAGTCTGTTCTAATCATTGGCCCCTTCATTTTTTTTCCAAATGCATTATTATGTAACCTGATTTAACTGGTCTCAGTTTAACTGTATATTTGCACTCATTTCTTTCGGAATGGGAGGGGGATTTGATTTTCAAGTTATTAAACCTTATCCTACTAAATAATAATATGACACAAATTTAAAAGTTGATAGTAAAATCCCAAATATTATTTCAAAGGAATATCTCCAGGTAAAATATCTCCGTTTCGGACAGTGTAGATCTAGGATCAGACTGCACGTTTTTCGTAGTATGATCTTGATCTAAATCATCTGCAAAAAGTCGTTGAGTCGCGCTTTGCAACATAAGGGTTAATGCAGTCTGAATACAAAAAGTTCTATCAACGCGCCCGACAGGAGACAGCGCTGCTTATGATTTCTGAAATTTACCGAAAGATTGACAAAACGACAGTTCTTTTTTTGTGTTTCTTCGAAAAATATAATTGATAAAACTACTGGCATGGCCGATTTAGGGTTTTTGTTGTCTTATTTATCAAGTTTAGGGTGAATTCCATTTAAAAAATAGGACCTTTTCACTATTCGGTATATTCAAGATCGGGAAAGATTGTCCGGTGGAGAGTACTCGCAAGGGAAGTAACTCGTGGTGACGCATCAGTAATGGAATTTGGCAAATGGTCTATTAGATAGATGAGATTTATAGAATGCCATCTAGCGGGAGATAATGCTTTGTAATGAGAATAATTATAGTGGTTTTAGATTTATAAATAATAATTCCAAAAAGGACAACAGAAAAAGGTGGCTTTGTGAAAGTAGTACAATAATACTCATTTTTAATCTTAGCATTTTTTTTAGGATAATGATATAGTGGAAACAGCTGTTTTCTATTACGGGTCCACTACGTTAAGTCCCCTTTTTGCCAAAGCATGGTTCAATTTATATTGCGCATTAATAGTCCGTACAATGGCTATGATACCTGCTAGTAAACTCCCACTAAATTGTCATAAACTTATTTATCTACTAACTAAAACTGTATGATTTTCTAAGTACCTTCTTTTGACATTTTTCAAACATATGATTAGGAGAAAAACTGCTTTTTGCATTCCCCCTTGCTTTTCCTCCAATCAATCAATCAATCAATAAATCAATCAATCAATCAATCCAATTAATCAGTCTATCAATTGATTATCTTGGTTTTTTTTAAACACAAGGCCCAAACATTAATTTGATTACTTGTAGTTCTTAGAATATTTATTTTTTCGACTATGAGCAAATATTAGGGGGGTGGTGCGAAATAAACAAGAAAGGAAAATGGAGAAACTATTTTTTTGACGTGCGCGTTTTATTATTTTAAAATGTGTAACGAGGATTGGTCGGTTCAGGGAGGCTGTTGTACAGGTAAATAATTATGCTTTCCCATCAGGTGATAGTTGATACCATTCTCGTCAATATTAAAGACAGATAAATTGGGACTCAGATTTTATCTAAAAGATCATTACACTGAAAATTCTACAGATATTTGGTAACAACCGTAATCTTTAAAATAGAAAACGCAATTCTGTTTGGTTTGAGGATATTTTACATTTTCCTCAATTTTGTTGACATTTTATGGTACACTTGGACAAAGTTATAAATAGCACAGGAGAGAAGGGTCTAAATCTTTTGAGTCATTTGTATACGTATACGTCATAAGCTTACCTGCGACTATTTAATATGAGAAAATTTTGATGGCTGGATCAAATTGACTTCAGTCGGAATAACTTAAGTTTCCTTTTTTTTCTAAAACAAAGTTGTTTATTTAGTTATTTACTTATTTATTGTTTATATATTGGAGAAAAAGTTTTGCTCAGGACTTGAACATTGTTTTGTGTATATTTGAAAATGCCGTCGTCCTATCAAGTGTCAAAAGACAAGGTAAATATATATTTTTTTCTTATAGCAGACTTAAAGCGCTAATTAAATTAGTTACTATTTCCATGCCTTCGGTTATTGTCATAGTTGTATTAACATTTTTCTTGCTTAGTACGTAAAGTGAAAACTTCTGGTTTTTCAAACGAGTATTATTTGAGGAAAGATATCTCCCTATCGGACAGTGTAGATCCAAGATCAGACTGCACATTCTGTGCAGTCGGATCTTGATCTGCACTGTCCGCTAAAGGTCTTTGACTCCCACTTAGCAGCCAAAGGGTTAAAAATTCAGATTATATAGATCGAGTAGATTGCGTTCTTGTCACAGCAAAAGCAACACCAATATAGTTATGCGTTATCTTCAGCCATTTTAAAAACATAAAATTTATACATACAAGCATAGATAACATCATGCATGTCCAAAATATATCCTTTTTAAGTGCACAGGTACAGAAAGGTCAGTGTTTATGATGATGATGATGATGATCATTATCATCATCATCGTCATCATCATCAGCATCATCAGCATCATCATCATCATCATGGAATAATAAAACGGAAACTTAAACGTTTAGTTTCTGGAGTCAAAACGCTAGAATTAGCCTTCAATCGGTCATTTCGCTCGAGTGTTATTCCATTTTCGGCGTATAAGAAAATAGGTGCAGAGAGAGAGAAAGAGAGAGAGAGAGATTTTAAAGAAAATTAAAGAGAGGCTGTTTGATTGTAAATTCTATTTGATCTTTCTATCTTTAGTAGCCGTATTCATTTAAATATCATATACATAAACAAGCTTTCAACTTAAAAGCTATAATATAAAAAGAAAATAAAATGCCCGAAGGGACCTTTTAGTCTTTATGTAGTGTTGGCCTTCATTACTCTTTACCAAACGGAAAAAAGATAGACTTGTCTAGATTCACAGTGATTGCGGACGGTAAGTCAGATATGGTACACTTGATACTGAATTTGTTCTTAAACAGGTTCGTACTGTGTAAGATATTTCAAACATGACATTAGAGTATATAACTCATTACCAAACGACAATATTTTAGGTTTGTCCAAATTGAAAGCATTTGCAGACGACAAAATAAAAGTGACCGAAAATTTGAAAGTTGTTTTGTGAAAGGTAGAAAACATTGTGGGAAAAGGAGAAAATGCTGGTTACCAGCATTTTCTCCTTTTCCAACAATGTTTTCTAAAGGCTTTTTCTCAGGGGCGTCAAAAGTAGGGACTATGTGGTAATGGGTTAATGATCGTACACTCACATGTATCAAGAGGAAAAAATAGTTATTAAGCGGCGGGAAACTGTTTAAACCGATTTAAATTTCGTGAAATCTTGAATACGACGTCAATTGTTGACACAGTGCAACTGTAGGCCTGCCTAATGTATATCTTCACACTTGCATTATTTTCCTTTTTGTAAGGTATTTAATTCTTTAACGCTAAAAGAAAGATGTCTGCATACTGACGAACTGTTTGTTGTTAGATGCAATGATCGTCTAGACTAAATTTAAGTAACGCTATACATGAAGGCTTACCTACTTTTTTAATGCTGTCAGACAAGCAGCTTATCATAGTGCCATGTGGTATACGCACTCGTGACAACTCGGTCGCTTCCGTAAATACGTCTTGATCACCAGATCCACTTCTACCTCATCCGTATCACGGTCGTTTTCGTTTGAACTGCGAATCACGTGATCTTACAGATGGTTAAACAGCCACGATGAAGTTATTAAACATCTGTCTATCTGTCGGTGAAAACTTCAATAGGAATTGATAAACCACGTTAAAAAATTGAAACTCAAGTTTTATTTTGTAAGAGGAGCCTGACAATTTTCAGAACGGTAAACCGGCGTACTTCCGGGCGATGAAAGTACCGATCTGCTGCATATCAATCCACCAGATACAGCCGAGGGATTTGATGGCTCCCATCACACGAGGTACGCCGAATGCTTCCGAAGTTGCTTGGAAAATGGCCGCCTGCGATCATGAGATGATCATATTCATAGGAATAAAATGAATTTGCTTCCTAGAATGAATGAAAATGAATACTTTTGGAAACATTGTAGGAAAAAGAAGAAACTGCAAGATCTAATAACCAGCATTTACCCCTTCGACTGTTTAGAACTACTCTAAATTCCAAAGAAGACTCTTTTGATACGAGTTGCATTCTGTGTCGTCTGCAAATGTTCGCCCAGTGTTTTCCAAGTTCTTGGGTAGGTCTAGATCTAGGATTAACAAATGATAAGACAAGCAAACTCATACCAAACTTGCGCAAGTAGATTCTACATTCACATGTGCTGCACCGAATAGATCTACAACATTTTTTGAATTTAACATTCGGTGAAGCGCGTGAATTATAATTTCATAATGTTGCGCGGTCGTTCTGAAAAGAAGACTTATTTTTTCATTTATCATATATAGCTACCCCATTCCTCCAAGTTCAGTAAACTGTTGTGATTTATGAGAGACTTGTACGAGATATACTTGCATATATAATACTTTACCAAACGTCAGTTTATTGTGGACTTTTCCAAATTGACAGCATTTGCAGATGACAAAAATAATAGTGACTTAAAATTTGAAATATTTTTGAAGGGTAGAAAACATTGTGGGAAAAGGAGAAAATGCTGGTAACCAGCTTTTTAACTCATTACCAAACGACAAAATTGTAGACTGGTCTGAATCGAAAGCATTTGCAGACGATAAAAATAAAAGTGGCTGGAAATTTGAAATTTGTTTTGTGAAGGGTAGAAAACATTGTGGGAAAAGGAGAAAATGCTGGTTTCCAGCATTTTCTCCTTTTCCCCCAATGTTTTCTAAAGGCTTCTTTCTCAGGGGCGTCAAAAGTAGGGATTGTGTCGTAATGGGTTAAGGCCTCTTTCTCAGAGTTTGTTAAAGTCAGGATTGTGTGGTTGAGTTAAAAAAGATAATTAGGTGAAAGCACCTGTTGGGTGCTTTTGAGCCTCATGGAGTAAGGCCAGCAGACAATTTTCAATCTAGTTGATCGAATAGTACCCAACTTTGTGTGATTTTGAGGTTTCTTTTGTCTGTTAACACCATTGATCAAAGATCAAAAGACACATTTTGTGATCTTGATTTTCATTCACGGTCGTTTTCATTTGAACTGCAGCTGTTCTGATGATATTGCTGTTACCCCTACTTAACAAAAACCACAAAATTTACTTGTAGCTGGTACAAGCAACTATTCCTTTTCCAACAATCTTTAACTCATTATGACATAATCCTTACTTTTGATGATTCTGAGAAAGAAGCCTTTAGAAAACATTGTGGGAAAAGAAGAAAATGCTGGTAACCAGCATTTTCTCCTTTTCCCACAATGCTTTCTACCTTTCGCAAAACAAATTTCAAATTTTTAGTCACTTTTAAATTGTCGTCTGCAAATTTATTGGTTGTGAAAGGCATTTTGCAGGTAAATGAATTACATATATAGAAATACGCATCTGAAGAAGACAAGATCACTGGTTTATGAGTCTTGTTCCTGAGGTGTTTTTCAAGTTGCACACCCTGCTCTAAGACTAGTAGTCGATCCCTGGTAGCTCATTCGATAGCCTGCAGGACATGAGAACACATGGTCCAGTGTTCAATCCCAAGCTACAACCCCTGGGTTGGCCATTTTCTTTCCAAGGATTCATGATAGTCACTGCAACAGGATTCATTTCTGTCTCACCTCTGACCATCTGATCATTTTGACAATGATCATGTGGGAAAGCAGTCAGTGGCTTGAAAAGAAATTTGTGCAACTTGTGTTGATTGATTAAGAAGAAACTGCAGGAACACATGGATAGGTGCACTGGCATTTAAGACACAATGACTGTGAACTTTAGGCGAAAAACGGAGAAAGGATGAGTATTGTTACATTTTTTCAGCAGAGTGAGGTTGCATAATTTACCATACTTGTCTTGTGTATTCATGTATATATAAATATTTGCCCGCAGGGCTCTTCGTTAAACAATCTAATAAAATGTCGCCATGAACACCTTTACAGTTTACCTGTAGATATAAATTTATTAAAACAAACCTAGCTTTCTTTTATTGTAACTCTTCACCAAACAATATTATACATTACAAGTCTTTCTGTAAAGAACTTTAACAACTCTTTGGGAATAGCAGAAATGTAAGTAAATATTGAAGGTACCGGTTAGTCTCATATTCTCAGATGACAAGAGAATGGTTCATAACCCTTTCCCAGCCAACAAATTTTGGACTCTTCCAATCTGAAAGAGTTTGCAGATAACAATTTCAAATTTGATGAAAATGGTAGAAAGTTCTCTTAAAGGGTAGAAAACACTGTGGGAAAAGGAGAAATTGCTCGTTATGAGCAATTTCTCCTTTTCCAACAGTGTTTTCAAAAGACTTGTACTGCAGACACTGAAAACCAGGGCTTGTTTAGGAAAGGGTTGATTAAATTATTAGAGTTGCCATTGATAGAGACAAAAATGTTTCAGAAAAAACACAAAATGCTGGCTACAAGCATTGTCTCCTTTTCCTACAATGTTTTCATAAGTTACTGATAGGTACATGTACATAATAGACACAAAGCAGAAATTTTCATGGAAGAAAAAAGCCCTTATACTACATTCTATCTTTGGCCAGAAAAATCTGATAATAGCAGCTAATGTAAACCCAAGATCAGATTGCACAGAAATTAAAGTCTGATCTTGAGCTCTGCTTCAAGCAAATATATGTATTTCATTTAGCTGTCACCAAAAGGTAAGAGCCAAAAGAAAACAGGAAAGCTAACTGTAGAAAACCCTGAATCAGTTTTATTTTGATGGACAAATTATTGAGAAGTTTTTGCATGCATAATCCCTTGGATTCATATACATGTACCAGTTAACTCCTTACCAAACAGTAAATTTATAGACCTGACCAAATTCAAAGCCTTTACAGACAACACAACAAATGTGACTGAAAGATTTAAATTTGGTTTTGGAAGGGTTGTAAACATTGTGGAAAAAGGAGAAAATGCTGGTTACCAGCATTTTCTTCTTTTCCAACAATGTTTTCCAAAGGCTTCTTTCTCAGGGTTGTTTAAAGCCGGGATCATATGGTAAAGAATTAAGTTGTTATGCTGTAATATTAACTCTTTACCACACGAGAAAATTTTAGACTGGTCCAAATTGAAAGCATTTGCAGACGACAAAATAAAGGTGACTGAAAAATTGAAATTTGTTCTGGGAAGGGTAGAAAACACCGTGGGAAAAGGAGAAAATGCTGGCTACCAGCATTTTCTCCTTTTCCCACAGTGTTTTCAAAAGGCTTCTTTCTCAGGGGCGTCAAAAGTAGGGAGTGTGTGGTAATGGGTTAAATCTGTTATGCATCACCTCCTGCAGGTTATACATTTTTGTGGTTGCAGCAGATAGCTTATATGTATTAAGATATTCTGACTGAAAAGTTACTTGTAAAAAGCCATCTCTGCTTTTGCCACAATGCCCTCAGTTTTTTTTCATTTTTAGACTAGATCTTTTAACCCTTTACTCCATAAGGCATTTCTATGGTATCTCTAATTGACCCTAAATAACAGCAAGGATGAAGCCGTTTCTTATATGTATATGACACCTTTTGATAGCATAGAAAACATTGTGACAAAAGGTGAAATTGCTCGTCACGAACAATTTCACCTTTTGTCACAAAGTTTTCCAAAGGCTCCTACAAGCAATGCGTAGAAATGAGTATCTATGGAGTAAAGGGTTAATCTTAAATGTGTTTTTCGTAGCTATACATTTTGATTCCAAATTTGTAGTCTGATCTTTGGTCTCTACTATCTACCTTCCTGCATCACTGTAGATATCGGAAACCATGAAATTTTAACCGTTTACCCCATAGATACTCATTTCTACGCATTGCTTGTAGGAGCCTTTGGAAAACACTTTGCAGTCATTCTCAAAAAATGGGTACAATTACACTTGAAAAAATGTCCAGATTTTTAGTTTCTCAAATGATTATCATATCTCCTGGAAAGTGAAATTCAACTATCGAATAAATTATCTGCGAAGTTTGACACAGTCAACATCAACCATCTCGGAGAAATGTGCTGGCAAAGTAATCAAGCATCAGGCTCTGTTACGGATGTTAGAAACACTACTTTAACATTTGTTTGATATATTAATCTACTTCTGTGACAGAGATATGTTGTTTAAGTTTGAGATTTTGACATATGATTTCATTACGGTTACAGAGAATAGCAAATATTTGGTCAAGTTTTGCCACAACATTAAAAATACATCATCATACAAATTGATATTCTGAGAAAACATTTATTTTAATCAAACATTGTCCAATGTTTGTAATTTAAGTACTCTAAATGAGTGATGGAATACATTTTTAATATAAAAGTGGAACCAATAAACTAAATAAACATTTTACTGACATACGCTATTACATCAAAGTATACACACCTGTATTTCTGGTATAAATCTAGCCATTGCGTTTGTCACGGAGGTTAGCAAAACGTGTTGATTTGAATAAAAACAAACATATTTAATCTTATTGCTGCACCCACAACATGATACCATTAGCAAGCAGCTATTATTTCTTTTAAGACACTAAGCTATTCAGTGTCTTCTCAGAAACCAAACTGTTTATTCTAGTTCCGGACAACATTTACACCAGAAAATGGATTAAGTATGAAATAGTTTCTGCTCTTTTTGTTTAACAAATAAGCCAACCAGCACAATGATAATATAGATATCTTGAGAACGATACAGTATGACAAAACTGATAAACACACCAGCATTGTTGGTAGAAACCTAATTAATACTTTTCTTATGGATATTTATTTAGCAAAAAGGGAAAAATAGCCAAATAAAATATATAAAACTTTCTTTTGAATACGCAACATGATACGATTAGCATACAGAAATGATTCTCATATGACATAAAGTTGTTTTGTGTCTTGTCAGGATCCAAGCTGTTTGACTTTAAAGGTGTTGTACTAGAAAACCTAATTGGTTAGCTAAAATGCCGATGAAAGAAAGTACTCTCAATCACTTTCTGCATTTTTAGTTAACTTGAACACTCTCTTTCTTCTTTGTTCTTTCTTTGCAAAAAAAAAGCCTTTGCTTTTTGTTTCTGTCTTTAGCTCAATTTCTTATGCCTTTTAACGTTTATGATTGCCGGTCTGCAACAGAAATCATGTGATCCGATATGGAACTTTGAAGTAATATTATTGACAGTTTGGTGTGTTTGAACTTACCAATTTCTAATCGATAATATATATATTTTTTCAAACCTCCACTGATTTCTAATGTCCGTAACGCCATAATTTAACACTATCAAACACTATTAACTTTAAAAAGGTTTTTCTAATGTTAACATTTATCTAAATCATAACTGGACTGAACAAGATTCAATCTTTTTATGTCAAGCTGACTTAGAAAAATGACAGATTGAGGAACAGTGATTACTTCATCTGACCTCCGTAACGATTTAGTACCGTTTACATATATTTTTATCATCAATGCTTGCACTTTTTACATTTCACACACTATGTGACGTCTTATTAGACTGAAAACATGATTTAAGAAATTCAAAACGGATCTAAATTGATTTCATGAAGTAAAATGAATATCTGGTCACGAGTCTAACTTCCGTAACAAAAAGGGGGAGGATTTGATTGCTCAGAAATATTCAGTGTTGATACTGGTATCAAGGTGGTGAATTTTTTTTAACAGTCACGTTCCTGGTGCTTATGATACATATCAAAAATAATCAGTCAGTACAGATATCACCGTTTAAAAGTCTGTTTATGATGTACTAGAGAACTCATTTGGCACTACTTCCAGCCTCCGGCATGGGTTCCAGACACAACACTTGCAGCCGATTGTTTTCATTTCGAACATATACATTGATGGCGGTGTCAAAATAGGTTACACCCTCAGCATAAGATCTTAAGTGAAGTGACTTTTGTTAGAATGAATATTTCGTTACGGATGTTAGACGTTACGGATGTTAGAAATATTTCATTGAAACTAACATTTAGCTAAGGAGATGCAGGACAGACTCATGTGCAGTGTTTTAATTATGTGTCCTTGATTGTGTCTAAACTAAAATGGCATCAATTTCACGGAGACCAATCAAGTTATAGTAGAAAAAACCGTTACGGATGTTAGAAAAGAATTTGTCCCAAATAGCTATTTTGTATTTCACATGTAACAGTCAGCTCAACTCTAAGGGAATGTTAAAAAATATCAAAGGATTGTGATCTCTATTCATTCCACCACTGAAAAAAGGTATTTTAGGGTAGATGACACTGTTCAAAAGACTTGCAATAAATTGATCAAAATGTGTTACGGACGTTAGGTATGATTTTGCGACAAACGATTTTGGATGAAAAAATATATCAGCTCTGGATATAATTAAGAAAAATATCCAAATACGGTAGATGATAGTTGTGTCGATTCAAAAAATAAAATATACGACCCGATTCTTCCTAAACTTAAGATACAGCAGAAGTACACATACTGTGAATAGTACCTGCGACAGGCAAAATTTAACAACATCCATGCTATTAAAAGGATACTGTTGTCACAAAAATGAATCTGATGACTTTCAAAGTATACTTATTGTAGACCAGTATGATCAGTGATATAAAAATAATTGGTCTGTCTGTCATTTGTTTGTAATCATTAGAGTAATTCACGTATGTATTGATGCGACAAGCATTTTTCGTAATTGTACCCATTTTTGGAGAATGACTGTTTGGCAAAAGGTGAAATTGCTTGTGATGAGCAATTTCACCTTTTGTCACAATGTTTTCTATGCTACATGTATCAAAAGGTACCATATACAGATAAGAAACTGCTTCATCCTTGCTGTTTTTTAGTGTCAATTAGAGATACCATAGAAATGCCTTATAAGCTAAAGGGTTAACTCAGTTGCCTATCCATATTATATGAACAAATTTTGAAAGTCGTCCAAGACGGATTTAGTTTGAGAGGTGATGCGTCCAAAATATAAATGCATTGCCTTTTAAAATGAAACCAAATTTTGTTATTTTGAGGCTGTTTTTACCACAATGTCTCCCAAAGTACTAGATCAAAGATCAGACTGTAAATGTGCAGTCTGATCTAAATCAGAAGAACACCTTATATAGGGCAGTCATCTAACCTATATTGGAATACCATCTTATTCCCTGTCTATATTATCTTACTTAATTCAGAACATAAAAACAAAATGGTTATTCTTTTCTTTTAAGTAATTTTCATCTTGTACTGGGTAGCAGGCTGTTTGCCTAAAATAGCTGTATTGGTATTAACCCTTTACCACACAATCCCGACTTTTTACTAGAAAGAAGCCTTTTAAAAACATTGCGGGAAAAGGAGAAAATGCTGGTAACCAGCATTTTCTTCTTTTCCCACAATGTTTTCTACCCTTCCTAACCAAAGTTTTGATTTTTCGGTCACATTTTTTCGTCTGCAAATACTTTCAATTTGGGCCAGTCTACAATTTTGTCCTTTGGTAAAGACTCAACTCTTTACCAAACGACAAAAGTTTAGACTGGTCCAATTTGAAAGCATTTGCAGACGACAAAATATACGCTTCTCAAAAATGGAAATTTGTTTCCAGAAGGGTAGAAAACATTGTGGGAAAAGGAGAAAATGCTGGTTATAAGCATTTTCTCCTTTCCCCACAATGTTTTCAGAAGGCTTTTATCTCAGGGTCGTAAAAACCAGGGATTGTATGGTAAAGGGTTAAACAACTGATTACCTCATATTTAATGGCAGTATGGACAAAGACTAACGATAATGGTGTCTAGATTTTAGAGATTATGGAAGTAGGTCTTTATAAATAGAAACCTACTCATTGGAACTGAATAAACCCCAAAAAATGTATTAAAATGACTTTTTATAGCCCTTTACCAAACCAGCATTTTCTCCCTTTCCCCCCCCCCCCCCCCCCCCAATATTTTCAACCATGTTCATTGGCAAAATTTCACCACTTGTGCAAGGCTTGATTTTTCTTCTGCAAACATTTTCAATACAGATGAGTATAAAGTTTTGTTGGTTTGTGATGAGCTCACACTATACCATGTGATCCCTGGTTTTCACGATCCAGAGGAAGAAAGGTTTTGAAAACATTGTCGGAAAAGGAGAAAATGCTGGTAACCAGCATTTTCTCCTTTTCCAACACTGTTTTTTACTCTGTCAGATAAATGTAGCACCATTTGTCCACATTTAAATTATCTTCTGCACATATTTTCAATTTAGACGAGGTTAAAATTTGTTGTTTGGTGAAGGGATAAAGATCTACTTTTTATGCCTGATACATATCTTTATGACACATCTTTCGTGATGTCATTTATTCCCCAAAACATGAAACACCTACACATTTTGAAATGAGTGTTTCTTTTTTTATTTCAGTTTCGTGAACCAGCTTCTAACGTTAGCTCTACGACTGATGTCAATGATGTTTCGATCTCTGAGGCATCCGATGTCGAGGATCGAGGGGAATGGGGCAATAAAGCTGAGTTTATCCTGTCTTGTGTCGGTCTCTCTGTTGGGCTTGGAAATGTGTGGAGATTTCCGTATTTGGCATATGAATATGGCGGAGGTAAGTTTGGTACTTCTGGAAGAATGCCTTAATAACCCTTGGATAATAAGATTAGTAGAAATGGACATTTTAGCCAGTACTCGAGACTGAAGCCTTGATGCTTCTAGTGTGAAATACATATACCAGTAAATTGTATTCTGTGAATAAAAGAGAACATTGTTGCTGTTTTGAGAATATTGCAGTTACCCCTTCTTGGCAAAATCACAAAATTTACTTGTAGCTGATACGAGCAACTATTCCTTTCCTAATAATCTATAACCCGTTGTTACAACATAATCCCTACTTTTGATGATTCTGAGAGGGAAGCCTTTAGAAAACATTGTGTGAAAAGGAGAAAATGCTGGGAACCTTTTCCCACAATGTTTTCTACCTTTCAGAAAACAAATTTCAAATTTTCAGTCACTTTTAAATTGTCGTCTGCAAATGCTTTTTGATTTGGGAAAACCTTAAATTTAGTCATTTGGTAACGAGTTAACCCTTTACCCCATAAGGCATTTCTATGGTATCTCTAATTGACCCTAAACAACAGCAAAGATGAAGCCGTTTCTTGTGTGTATATGACAATTTTTGATAGCATAGAAAACATAGTGGCAAAAGGTGAAATTGCTCGTCACGAGCAATTTCACCTATTGCCACAATGTTTTCCAAAGGTTTCTGCAAGCAATGCGTAGAAATGAGTATCTATGGAGTAAAGGGTTAATATGGGAAACTGGAGCAGAGGGTAGAATGTTATGTAGATGACGTAGAACAAGATAGGACTGCATATTTGGGACAACCTAGATTTGGAAATCAGACTTCATAGAACAAGCCATCTGAGTTATTATCTTTTCTATAAGACAGAGTGTCACATTTTGATTACATGTGTAAGTACATAATTATAAAAAAGGTCTGCTTATATTTCAGCTGCTTTTCTCATTGCATACTTGATTCTGCAAATCCTGATTGGAAAGCCCATGTATATGATGGAACTTGTGATGGGACAATACTCCGGTAAAGGACCTACAGGTGTTTGGAACATGAACCCAAGTGCTAAAGGTATTTATGCTGTCATCTAACCCTTATACCAGTAGAGAGAGGCTGACATACAGAGAGAGAGAGAGAGAGATAGAGAAACAGAGAAACAGAGAGAGACAGAGATCCAGTGTCAGCAAGGAATGCTTGCTATACACTGTAATCATTCTAGAATAAGTAAAGGACATTATAAGCTGTTTATGATAGCTCATAATGTTTTATTATACTTTTATTCTTTTAACTTTTTACCAAATGATAACATTTTAGACTGGTCCAAATTGAAAGCACTTGCCGACCACAAAATAAAACTAACTCAAAAATTGAAATTTATTTACAGCAGGGTAGAAACACTATGGGAAAAGGAGAAAATGGTGATTACCAGCATTTTCTTCTTTTCCTATAATGTTTTCAAAAGGCTTCCATCTCAGGGTTGTAAAAACAAGAGATTGTTTGGAAACAGATTAGGATTTAATGGTAAATGTGTAATTGTTTCTGTTCAGTGTCTTTTAAAGCTTCTTTACCCCATTACCACACAATGACGACTTTTAACAACCCCGGAGGAAGAAGCCTTTTTAAAACATTGTGGGAACCAGCATTTTGTCCTTTTGCCACAAAGTTTTCTACCCTATTAAAGTAAAATTGTGTCAATTGAGCCACTTTAAAATTGTCACCTGCAAATGCTTTGAATTTGGATAGGACTAAAACTTTGCTGTGTGGTAAAGAGTTAAGGAGGGTAGTTTAAAAAGCTGCAAAAAAAATGATTAGCCCATTACCACACAATCCCTACTTTTGACAACCCTGAGAAAGAAGCCTTTAGAAAACATTGGTAACCAGCATTTTCTCCTTTTCCAACAATGTTTTCTACCCTTCTCAAAGCAAATTTCAATTTCTCAATCACATTTATTTTGTCTTCTGCACATGCTTTCAATTTAGACTGGCCTAAAATTTTCTCATGTGGTGAAGAGTTAACCTAATAGGTAAGCTAGTGTTAAAGTTGCTAATATATTTTGGTAACTATCAAAAAAAAGTAATATGTAAATTTTTTTTCATTCTGTTTTCAGGTATTGGTATATCGATGGCCATCATTTCTCTGGTAGTTGCAATCTACTATAATGTGATCATGGCGTACACTCTGTACTACTTTTTCTCCTCCATGCAGGCAACTTTACCATGGACAAAATGTAAAGAGGTAGGATGAGTGAATGATGAAATTTATTTAACCCATTACCACACAATCCCTACTTTTGACGCCCCTGAGAAAGAAGCCTTTAGAAAACATTGTGGGAAAAGGAGAAAATGCTGGTAACCAGCATTTTCTCCTTTTCCCACAGTGTTTTCAACCCTTCACAAAACAAATTTACAATTTTCAGTTACTTTTATTTCGTCGTCTGCTTATGCTTTTAATTTGGACCAGTCTAAAATATTGTCGTGTGGTAATGGGTTAACAAAATTAACACTAAGATCCTCGAAAATTTAGTCACCAGTTTTATGATTTAACACTTTATCAAGTTACAAAATGTTTAACTCATTACCAAACGACAATATTTCAGGCTTGTCCAAATCGAAAGCATTTGCAGACGATAAAATAAAAGTGACTGAACATTTGAAATTTGTTTTGTGAAGGGTAGAAAACATGGTGGGAAAAGGAGAAAATGGTTACCAGCATTTTCTCCTTTTCCCACAATGTTTTCTAAAGGCTTCTTTCTTAGGGTCATCAAAAGAAGGGACTGTGAGGTAATGGGCCAAGTTGTCCAAATTCAAAGCATTTACAAAAACAATTTAAATGTAGCTCAAATGATGAAATTTGTCTTTGACAGGTTAGAACGAATTATATGATTGGTCAATTTGACTTTTAGATGGGCAAATAAACCAACCAGAATTTTCAAATCTAGAATTGAGTCGCAAATAATTAGAATGTTATAGTTTCTTTTATTTTAGTGTTTCAGCAAAAAAGATTGCAAAGATCAGAGATCAGACTGCACTTTTTTTCACGAATAGGATAGAAACAAGTCACAAATAATTATACTTGAAATCATGGTTGCTCTTATCATCAGAGCTAACCGTTTGTCAAAGACCAGACTACTCATCAATTTTGCATTCCGATCTTGATGTATACTGGCTGCAACATTAACTATACTTGTGAAAGGTGCTTTAAGGTGTAAATTATACGACTTTAATCTTTACCAAACAACAAAATTTTAGACTGATCCAAATTGAAAGCACTTGCAGAAGACAAAATAAACATGACTGAAAATTGAAATTGGTTTACAGCAGGGTAGAAAACAATGTGGGAAAAAGGAGAAAATGCTGGTTTCCAGCATTTTCTCCTTTTCCCACAATGTTTTCAAAAGGCTTCTACCTCAGGGCCATAAAAACCAGGAAATGTTTTATAAAGGATTAATCCTCCTGTCGTCTTTTTTCCAGGAATGGTATGACTTAGGTTGTGTAGAACAGACCACAAAGAAGCTAGAACAGTGTACCGGTAACTTCACCATTGACAATGGCACAAGATGTCTATGTTCACCTACAAACTATACATTCAACTCTATGTTAGAAACAAACTGTACTAACACATCAAATGTTGCTGTTGCTGAGCTGTTTTTCGAGTAAGTTATCTCACACATGTAAACTTTATCTTAACCCATTACCACAGGACAACATTTTAGTTTTGTCCAAATCGAAAGCATTTGCAGATGACAAAATAGAAGTGACTGAAAATTTGAAATTTGTTTTGTGAAGGGT
This sequence comes from Tridacna crocea, assembly GCA_943736015.1. Classification (NCBI taxonomy): domain Eukaryota; kingdom Metazoa; phylum Mollusca; class Bivalvia; order Cardiida; family Cardiidae; genus Tridacna; species Tridacna crocea. Next base: position 9,398,755 of record OX031072.1, on the reverse strand, counting down.
AGAAAACATCGTGGGAAAAGGAGAAAATGCAGATTACCAGCATTTTCTCCTTTTCCCACAATGTTTTCTAAAGGCTTCTTTCTCAGGGTCATCAGAAGTCGGCATTGTGTAGTAATGGGTTAATTGGCAAAATATTGGTAGATCAGTAGATCAGCAGCCATTAACCCTTATCCTGTAATATAACTAAAATTGAATTTTCAACTCGATACTAATAACCCAAACATTGCTGTTTCAAAATTATGCTTTGAAGAATAATATCTCCTTATTGGACAGTGATCCAGTGATCAGAGATCAGACTGCACAGTTTGTGCTGTCTGATCTTGATCTACACTGTCTGCAAATGGTCAGCCAGTCGTGCTTAGCAGTCAAAGGATTAATAGCTGGCTAAGACTATGATAGATGATGAAATGCAAATGATATGACCCATATTTCATTCTTTGGTTTGTCTTTGCAAAAAGAAAAAAGTTTTCTATCCTTCCAAGTACTGAGTTACATTTATTTTCCTGTATGCAAATACTTTCATATTCGGCAAGCCCACAGTTTTTATCATCTTATAGAGTTAAACACCTCAGTAAATGTAATATACATTTTGTTGTTTTTAATGCCTGAAATTAGGAATTTCACTTATTTAGACCTTTTTTGGTTCAACAGTCTTGCATATTTGAAAAACTCGGAGTTTGTTATAAACATTGGTGCCACAGATAAATAAACTCTTTACCAAATGAAAAAATCTTAGGCTTGTAGAAATTGAAAGCATTGGCAGACAACAAAATTAATATGGCTTGAAAATTGAATTTGTCTTGGGAAGAGTAGAAAACATTGTGGGAAAAGGAGAAAATGCTGGTTTCCAGCTTTTTCTTCTTTTCCTACAGTGTTTTCAAAAGGCTTCTTTCATAGGGGCATTAAAAGTTGGGATTGTGTGACAAAGGGTTAATGCAAATACATGTATATTTTCAGGCGTACTGTGATACAGAAATCTGTGGGTTTACACCCAGATCAGGTTGGTACACCAATCTGGCAGCTTGCCCTCTGTTTACTACTCTCGTGGATCATTGTTGTGGCTTGCTTGTATAAGGGCGTGAAATCTTCCGGAAAGGTAGGTTCTTCTATACTAGATACTTTGATTTGTTAGTATTAAACTAATGACAGTTAAGGGTTAACCCTTTACCTCACAATCCCGACTTTTATCCACCCTGAGTAATAAGCCTTTTGAAAACACTGTAGGAAAAGGAGAAAATGCTGGTAACCAGCATTTTCTCCTTTTCCTACAATGTTTTCTACCCTTCCCAAAACAAGTTTAAATTTTTCAGTCATATTTATTTTGTCATCTGCAAATGCTTTCAATTTGGACCAATCTAAAATTTCGTTGTTTGGTAAAGAGTTAATCCTTTCTCGAAATAATCCTGTGTTTTTAACTCATTACTAAACGACAATATTAAAAGTTTGTCAAAATCTAAAGCATTTACAGACGACAAAATAAAAGTGACTGTTTTGTGAAGGGTAGAAATATTTTGGGATAAGGAGAAAACGCTGGTTACCAGCATTTACTTCTTTTCCCACATTGTTTTCTAAAGGCTTCTTTCTCAAGGTCATCAAAAGTAGGGATTGTGTGGTAATGGATTAAACAGTGTTTTAGTTCCACTGGTCAAAGGCCAGTGGGCTTATGTCATGGCACGGTGTCCATTGTGCGTGTGTGTGCCCTTGTGTCTGTCTGTCCGTGCATGTGTTAACATTTTTTTCAAACTATTTCTTCTCTGAAACTACCCATCTAAAAGTGATGAAACTTCACAGAAATGATCCTGCCATGGTCCTCTTTAGAATTTCTTCAAAGAATTGATTCCTCCAAAAACTCTGGTTGCCATGGCAACAAAACCGAAAAATTTTGAACATCTTTGAAAATCTTCTTGTATGAAACCATAAGGCCCATTATGTTTTCTATTCCATCCGAAACAAATTTTAAAATTTTAATGTTTGTGTCAGATATATTTTTTTTTAATATCTGTAAATGCTTTGAATTTGGACCAATTTTGCCGTAAAGAGTTACTTGTTAACTGACATTTATTAAATCCGCTTTGCCGGGAATTCATTAAAATTATCGGGAGAATACAAGTGACCATGTACAAAATACCCTGTGTTTATTTTTTCAGGTTGTCTACTTTACAGCTACTTTTCCCTACATTATTTTGTTAATTCTTCTTGTTCGTGGATCTCTGCTGGACGGTGCAATTGATGGTGTGAAATACTTTATTATTCCAAAGTGGGACAAACTGTTGTCATTAGAGGTAGGTAGTTAGCTCTGTCAGTATTTCTATTGGAGTTTAACCCTTTACCACTCGATCCTAACTTTTAACAACCCTAAGAAAGACAGCTTATGAAAACCTTGTGGGAAAATTCACATTAATGTTGTTGCCTGCAATTGCTTTCAAATTGGACTAACCCAAAAGGTTTTCGTTTGGTAAAGAGTTTACACCATTTTAACATATCAGGGTGGTCCGTAATGCACCAGTTGATTTCCTGGTTTTCTCACACCAGCACTGATACAACTTTCTTTCCATAGCCACGGACTACTTTTCTCATGTGCATCAGAGCAGAGAGCTCAAAAATCACCCTAGAGAAAGTTTGCTGCACCTGGGTATTGAACTGGCAACCTCCAGGTCACGAGTCAGATAAGCTAATCACTTGACCAAATTAAGAGCATTTTTCAGATGACAGTGGTTGCCAAAATGATGTTTCTGTTTTTTACTGGAAAGAAAACATAATGAGAAAAAGAGAAAATGCTGGGTATATTAGTTCTGCTACTCTTTAGGTGTTTTGTTGATGATCTGAGGGGCTGCGTTTTAGTGCGGAAGATTGATTGTTCAGAAGTGTACATCAGTATAACTAATAGAAGTTTAAATCAATAAAGAAATAGTCTTCTTGGTACATATGTTTCTTTGTCAGAATCTTATGGACATGACTGCCTCTTCTGGTATTTTAATTTAAGCAGTTGTCCACAGGACTGGTGTAGAATGACTCATCAGTACAAGACGAGAAAAGTTTAGAATCATCTAAATTGAAAGCATTTGAAGATAAATAATTATTGGGCTCAAATAATTTTTTTTTTCCCCAAAGAAACTGTTGTGCAAAAATGGAGGAAATGCCTTGGTAACCAACTCTTTCTCATTTTCCTAAAATTTTTTTCAAAAGTCTCTTTAGGATTGTTAACTCTTTACCAAATGACAAAATTATAGACTGATCCAAATTAAAAGCATTTGCAGACGTCAAATTAAAAGTGACTGAAAATTTGAATTTTTTAATGAAGAGGAGAGAAAACATTGTGGAAAAAGAAGAAAATGCTGTTTACCAGCATTTTCTCCTTTTCCCACAATGTTTTCAAAAGGCTTTCTTCTCAGGGTTGTCAAAAGTCAACATTGTATGGTGAAGGGTTAAAAAGGGGGAATAGTTGGCAAAATACTGCAAAAGGCAATGATGTGACAGTGTGTATCTATACATTTGGTTCTTTTTACATCTTTGTTTAGGTGTGGGTAGCAGCTGCTGGTCAGATGTTTTTCTCACTGAGTGTTTCATTTGGTGGAATCATCATGTTTGGAAGTTACAATAAATTCAAGAACAATGTATATGGGTAGGTACATATAGAAATTTTGTCAGAAATCTGTTTCTATTTATACAAAGATTAGTCCTAATCAAAAAGAATTCAAATAGTCGGACTCTACAGTAGTACCTAGCCAGGGCACTGTTGTAGGAACCAGACAGAGGTGTCTGGGAGTGTTACCAATAGAAGAAATGCATCTACCTTTGATTTGATTTTTTGTAAAAACAACAGAAAAAATTCTAGATCCTCCCAAATTGAACACATCTGTAGAAAACAGTTTTTCTGATTGGATAGAAAACATTTTGAGAAAAGGAGAAAATATTGGTTATCAGTTTGACCTCCATTTTTCCAAGGTGTCATTATAACAATATGTTGTTTGGTAAATGCTGTTTGAAACCACAAGTATGACATTATCAGTAGACTTTCTTAGATGTATATATTGTATAAAGGGAGATAAGAGTTTGGAATATAACACACTTGATAAACAACTGTTTTTTGACATTTTACAAAGCACAGTTGTATGAAAATTTTGCTCTTATTATAGAAAATTGTCTGAGAGCCATATGAGTTGAATAGATACAATGGATTCTCACAATCTTTTCCTGATTCTGTCACTTGTGCTAGTCAGTTACAGTGCTATGTGTTGTGCTTGTAGTGGTATACTAGTATCTTGTCCAAGATACTTGTAGTGGTATGTCTAAACTAGCCTAGCCCTTGTCTAGGACTGTTGAAATCTTGAAATCCAGGACATGCATGAACAAGTGAGTTGTGATATCACAAACATTGATGGCTTAGTAAAAAACAGTTTAATAAATCAAAACTACGCTTGTTTTACAGTGCAACAAAATTTCAAAAAAATAATGGTTTTGCATTTTTTGCATTTCCGTATTACATTATTGACAAACCTACTCTCATATGTACATCATTAAACAGGTTTGGTATGTAATCCATAAGTGCACATGCTTTGTTTAGAAATATCAAAAACATATTAAACTATTTCACCATGAACATACAAAAACTATTGAAGTTCAACTGTATTTTTTGTTTTATGCAAATATTCCTTTCCCCACAGTGTTGCCAAAACCTTGTAAGGGACAGGTTTAGAATTCTGAATTTGTATAATTATAAATTCAATGTTTTATTTCAGAGATGCCTTACTAATCAGCATAATGGACGTGGTAACCAGTATCATAGCAGGATTTGTCATCTTTACAACATTCGGAGGAATGGCCAAGAAAATTGGTGTAGATGTGGAAGACGTTGCAAAAGGAGGATATGGGCTTGCCTTTGTAGCCTACCCGGAAGCCCTATCGAACTTCCCCGTCCCACAACTGTGGTCAATCTTGTTCTTCTTCATGTTGTTTACTCTTGGGTTGGATAGTGAGGTATGATTTTGGTTTACTGTTAAATGTTATACAATCAACCAGCATCACCTATGATCTTTATTAATGCTTTACCCAAGGACAATTCTACTTTAATTAGAAGTATTTTCAGGCATCTAATTCAATGTGGCATAAACTAAATGTGATATAATTTGTATGTTTATATCTAAAGGTGAAGAAATGAGCTGTTGAAAACATTGTGAGAAAAGGAAGAAAACAGCAGTATTCTCTTTTTTTTTTTTGCACATATTGATACACTTTCCAAAAGACAGACACCATCATAAAAGCTATAGATGTTATATTTAACTCTCTACCAAACAACAAAATTTTAGACTTGTCCTAATTGAAATCATTTGCAGACAACAAAATGAACCTAACTCAAAAATTAAAACTTGAAAGCAGAAGAGTATAAAACATTGTGGGAAAAGGAGAAAATGCTGGTTACCAGCATTTTCTCCTTTTCCCACAGTGTTTTTAAAAGGTTTCTTTTTCAGGACCGTAAAAACCAGGGATTGTTTGGTAAAGGGTTAAGCCAATACTCTATGCTTCTACAAAAAGCATCAAGCCATGTCAACTTGCTGAGTATGTGCCGGCTGATATGTACAAGGAGTAGTCTACTTCATGAGTCTGTCTGTCCTTAACTCTTTTCAAAAGGTTTTCTTTCCCATGGTCGTTAAAAGTAGTGATTGTGTGGTATAGGGTTAAATCAGCTTTGCAGTGTCATTAACCTAAAAGAATGAATTAGTGTGATTTTATGTCTTGTAGATAGGTTCGAAATATTAGTAAAAAACACGGGAAAAAATGATGGATCATTTCCTATTTTTTCCCCTCTCTAATTTCCATTCCTGTCATTATTAATTCATCTTTCTAGATTTTTATCTTATGTCTGTTTTCATATCTCTTTTCAGTTTGCCCTTTTAGAGACAGTGCTTACATGTGTACAAGATGAATACCCAAAACTGAGAAAATACAAAGGGTTTATGTGTGTTGGGGTTGGTGTTGTGTGTTATTTCCTGGCATTGCCTTGTGTCACACCAGTAAGTAATATAATTTGTCTCTTTGTAATGAGTATTTAGCATATTTTAACCCTTACTCTGCTAAATAACTGAAATTGAATTTTCAATTTGATAGAAAAAAATCCAAATACTACTATTTAAAAGTTAGATTTTGGGTAATAATATCTCCTTATCGGACAGTGTAGATCAAAGATTAAAGATCAGACTGCATGTTCTGTGCAATCTGATCTTGATCTACATTGTTTGCAAAAGGTCAGCAAGTCGCACTTAGCAGCCTAGGGGTTAGAATTTTCACATGTATTCAGCTCCTGTCATTTATTATTTCATTTATATCTTGGGTACCTATCCCATCTTTGCAAGCCAAGGCTGACGATTCACTATCGCTTATAGCATTTCATCTTTGATAAAAATAGATCATAAGCGGTTTGTAAAACGATATTTCATTGGCTTTTAGAAATATGATATAAAGGGGGGTAATAACCAGCATCCAATAGAGGGCACATCGCAGGAATCTCGAAACCGGGCTCCATCAGACAAGGTAAGATCCATATAGTGATCGTAACCTTGGCTTGCGAAGATGTACCTATCCATACTTTCCTTGGGATTTGTTTTACTATTAACTCTTTACCAAATGACAACATTAAATGAAAGCATTTGCAGATGACAAAATAAGTGTGACTCAAAAATTGAAACTTTACTTCAGAAGAGTAGAAAAGATAGTAGGTAAGGGAGAAAATGCTGCTAGCCAGCATTTTCTCCTTTTCCTACAATATTTTCAGAGGGCTTCTTCCTCTAGATCATGAAAACCAGGTATTATTTAGTAAAAGGTTAAAGAGTCCTTTATCAAATGACGAAATGTTTAGACTTGTCCAAGTTGAAAGAGTTTGCAAAAGAAAAAAAAATTTAATCACATTTTCTCCTTTTCCTACAATTTTTCAAAAGCCGTCGTCAAGGTCATTGAAACTGGGAATTTTGTGGCTAAGGGTTAAATACTATTCTTTTTGTGTCAATACAGGCTGGTGATTATATTGTGTCACTTATGGATCACTATGGTGCTGATTTTTCTGTACTGTTTGTGGCCACGTTTGAATGTATAGCTGTCATGTGGGTGTATGGTAAGTATAATGTTAGATTCTAAGGGAGAAAAAAAGGAGACAAAGTGAGAGAGTGAGAGAGAGACAGACAGAGAGAGAGAGAGACAGAGTGACAGAGAGAGAGAGATAAAACAAGACAGACAGACTGAAATAGTAGTAAAGACTGTGTGTTTTTTTGGGGAAAGATATCTTCTGATATTATTAACCCTTTACTTCATAGATACTCATTTCTAAGCATTACTTGTAGGAGCTTTTGGAAAATATTGTGGCAAAAGGTGAAATTGCTCGTGACGAGCAATTTCACCTTTAGTCACAATGTTTTCTATGCTATCAAAAGGTATCATATACACATAAGAAATGGCTTCATTCTTGCTGTTATTTAGGGTCAATTAGAGATACCATAGAAATGCCTTATGGGGTAAAGGGTTAAATCAGTTTAGATTCAAGAGTCATGCTTGGTAGCCTAAAGGTAAATGACCCTGAAGAAGACGTGTTTTAAAAACAGTGTAGGAAGGGGAGAAAATACTGGGTACCAGCATTTTCTCCATTTCCAACAATTTTTCTTATGGCTCAGAGACTTACGACATCAAATGAGGCACATTGTATTTTGTTCTGCAAAATTTTAATGCTTACAGTATTGACAAGTCTGAAATTTTGTGTTTTTTTGCTTTACAGTAAAATTTCTCCTTTTTTAACAGAGTTTTCATAAAACTCATTTTTCTCAAAGATTTAAATTTCCCTTTTTGTCACAACAAAAATTTTAATGCTTACAGTATTGACAATTCTAAAATTTTGTGTTTTTTTCTGCTTTACAGTAAAATTTCTCTTTTTTTAACAGAGTTTTCATAAGACTCATTTTTCTCAAAGATTTAAATTTTTCTTTTTGTCACAACAAAAATTTTAATGCTTACAGTATTGACAAGTCTAAAATTCAGTATTTTTTTGCTTTACAGTAAAATTTCTCCTTTTTTAACAGAGTTTTCATAAGACTCATTTTTCTCAATGATTTAAATTTCTCTTTTTGTCACAACGTTTTAATACTGGATCTGCTACAGATCATTTTTAGATGGTAATTTTCTGGTGACATGCCATTTTTGTGTATTTTTCAGGGGTTGGTAGATTTGTAAGGGATATGTCCTACATGCTGGGTCATCCACCTGCGCCCAAATATTTCTGGATTGTGTGTTGGTCTATTATATCTCCACTGTTGATAGGGGTAAGTTTTAACCCTTTACCCCATAAAGCATTTCTATGGTATCTCTAATTGACCCTAAATAACACCAAGGATGAAGCCGTTTCTTATGTGTATATGACACCTTTTGGTAGTGTAGAAAACATTGTGGCAAAAGGTGAAATTGCTCGTCACGAGCAATTTCACCTTTTGCCACAATGTTTTCCAAAGGCTCCCACAAGTAATGCATACAAATGAGTATCTATGGAGTAAAGGGTTAAATTATATACCAGTAAATTTTTGCAGCTCAAGTACAATTGAATAAAATAAATCACACAACAGAAAAAATATCTGTATACACACACACTGTGAAATACAATTCCAAATATGGTATAATAACATGTCAAGCACTTAGACTAAGCATCTGTTCATTCGCGATTTGATTAGTCAAAATGTTATGCTGTTATATTAATCCACTGTACATTAAAACAGAATTACTATTTTCAACACTATCAATTGTCTCATTTTGTTTACTGTTCTCGAATAAAATGTCAATAACTGCAAAATGTTGCCGTTATAAGTTATAGGTATATAATGAAAGGAATATTACATGTATATAATTATGTTGTAGTAACTTTCCTTGTGCATGTTATTTACTTTGTGATGCAGATGACAATTACTAAATGCTGCTCATATGCTGAAATTTGTCTTTGAAAGGGTAGAAAACAGTAACGCCTAAGGAGAAAATTCTCCTTTCCCAATGTGTTTTTCAGGAGTCGTCTTCTTCAGGGTTGAGAGGTAAATGGGCTTCAAAATAAGTTGCCCGTATTTCAGTGATTTAACCCTTTACCACCCAATCCAGACTTTTAACACTCCTGTGGAAGAAACCTTTTGAAAACATTGTGGGAAAAGGAGAAAATGCTGGTAACCACAATTTTTTCTACCCTATCAAAGATAAAAAAAAAACATCATTTGAGCTACATTTATTTTGTTGTCTGCAAATGCTTCCAATTTAGACTAGTCTAAAATTTGTCATTTGGTAAAGGGTTAAAAAGAAAGTTAAGGTGCTTGAGTCACAGTGCTTTCATTACAGTATTTTTATGTTCCTGTATAATATATTTTTGATGCAGTTCTTTCTTCGCAATAGCACAATATTCATGTTTATGTATATTCTATCTTTATACTTCAGGCTCTGTTTTTATACAGAATGATAAAATACAAAGCACCAGAGATCACAGACGGAGAGCCATTCCCAGAATTTGCACAGGCTGTTGGCTGGGTCCTAACTTGTATTGTGCTGGTTCCTATCCCACTTATGTTTATCTACAAGCTTTTCATGGCTGAAGGAGACTTTATGGAGAGACTTCATTCAATTACAACTCCAACAGATGAATGGGGACCAAATGACGGCAGTGATAAAAAACCCATTTCTGATGGGCACGAGATGAGTCGGAAATACGGACTTGATAACCCAGGGGCCATCAACATGCACATTTAAGTCCGAAGTTGGCAAAGACATTATTCTCCAATATCATCCATTTTTAATGTCTAACAAATTACCTCTCCTAGATTAATTCTTTCTCTTTTTTTGCTTACTATCCCACAAAACATTTTGAAAACACTTTGGTAAAAGATGAAATTGCTTGTTGCGCGCTGTAATTCCTTTTGTCACAATGTTTTTGCCTGTTATGAAATGGTGAAACTTGATACAAAGAAAATTGTCCATTTTTTACAAGGGTTTTTTTTTTTTAATTCATCAGCGGCAAATTTTTCTGAAGAGGTAATCAGTTAGATTTATTACGAAGAGAAATACAAGTTGAGAGACTGTCATTAGGGCAAGAAGAACTGTACAGTGATGGGCAATTATTCCTCTAGATCTATAGAAAAGGCCTGGCAAGCCTTCAGTGCATACAGAACATGTGAACTACGCAATAGTAAGCATTCCCCTGTATGAAATATTCTTGTTTAACCCTTTACCACACAATGACGACTTTTAACAACCCTGAGGAAGAAGCCTTTTGATAAGATTGTGGGGAATGGAGAAAATGCTGGTAACCAGCATTTTCTCCTTTTCCCACAATGTTTTCTACCCTATTAAAACAAAATTGCACCATTTGAGCCACTTTGAAATGTTGTCTGCAAATGCCTCCAATTTGGATAGGTCTAAAATTTTGCTGTGTGTTAAACCATTACCACACGAGAAAATATAGACTGGTCCAAATTCAGAGCATTTGCAGATGACAAAATAAAGGTGACTCAAAAATAGAAATTTGTTCTGGTAAGTGTTGAAAACACTGTGGGAAAAGGAGAAAATGCTGGTAACCAGCATTTTCTCCTTTTCCCACAGTGTTTTCAAAAGGCTTCTTTCTCAGGGGTGTCAAAAGTAGGGATTGTGTGGTAATGGGTTAATTAAAGGGTTAACTCTTTACCACACGACAAAATTTTAGACTGGTTCGAATTGGAAGCATTTGCAGACGACAACATAAAGGTGACTGAAACATCGAAATTTGATCTGGCAAGGGTAGAAAACACTGTGGGAAAAGGAGAAAATGCTGGTAACCAGCATTTTCTCCTTTTCCCACAGTGTTTTCAAAAGGCTTCTTTCTCAGGGGTGTCAAAAGTAGGGATTGTGTGGTAATGGGTTAATTAAAGGGTTAATCAGCTGCAACATTTCCGGCCCAAAATGCATGTATCTCAGGAGCATAAAATCTGACTCAATAGGAACAAGTCTATATCTACACTGTGTCAAAGACTTTCTGAAACATGTCATGATGGAGTAAACTGCATACTGATTACTGTCAGTTACATTTCCAATTAGATTTGTCAAAATGTTACCTATCACACAATAGTGACATATCTCTATCCAAAATTTGCCTTTATACTTAATTACAAAGGCCTATCAGTAGGCAGCCACTTAGTAATGTATTTTGTATATAACAGGTCTTTTCATAATTATACCCCCCACAACATAGTTGAGGGGGGTATACTGGATTTGCCATGGCTGTCTGTCCATCTGTCTGTCCGCACATCTGCCTGTCCATAGACACAAATTTGTCCGGAGCTATACTCCTACAGTTTTTCACTTACTGAACTCATATTTACACACAGGGTTACTATATACATAACGTTGTGCATGTGCAATTTTCATGACACTGCTGTGATTTATATGGAGTTATCACCCCTTGAACTTTTTTTTAACTCTTACTTTTGTACTTAACCATTCTGCATTCTTTGACAAAGACCTGTTTGTGACCAGGAGCTGGCAAGGGGTATGATCATGATTAGTGTTAGCTCTAGTTGGTAAGGCTGTTTTTTAAGAAAACTTTTGAGTCACTGTCATAGCAGTGTTGTCATCATTGTCTGTGTCATTATCATCTTGCAAAAACTTTGATATTCTACAATATCATCTGTTATTACTCTAGATATTTACTTTAAACTCAGACAATTTTTAACTATGTAAGAGAGAACCCGCAGTACAAGGGTAGGTACCTATCAAGGTTTTTTTCTATACAGTTATGCCCTTTTTTTTGACTTCAGTTTTTCTCTGCAACAAGCAACTATAACAGAGCACTGGCAATGGCATGTAATGCTCTTGTGTACATCTTACTATCATTTTATCATTTTCACCTTTTCATACCATTACAGAGTTCTTCATATTTATCACTTTACTACAGCATTCCTTGTTATATATATTAAAACTCTTTACCAAACAAGCCCTGGTTTTCACGACCCTGGGAAGGAAAGCTTTGAAAACCTAGCTTGTGCAAAAATGAGAAAATGCTGGTAACCACCATTTTCTCCTTATCCCACAAGGTTTTCTCGCCATTCCAAAACAAATTTTATGAATCGAGACACTTTTCATTTGTTTTGTGCAAATGCTTTCAATATGGACTACATTTTCTTGCTTCTCTTTACCACACAATCCCTACTTTTGACGACCCTGGGAAAGAAGCCTTTAGAAAACATTGTGGGAAAAGGAGAAAATGCTAGTAACCAGGATTTTCTACTTTTTCCACAATTTTTTCTACCCTTTCCAAATCAATTTACAGTTTTTCATTTCCATTTATTTTGTCGTCTTCAAATGCTTTCGATTTGGACAAGTCTAACATTTTGTCGTTTGGTAATGAGTTAGATAACCTTGGTCATAGATGAGCCATAAAACAACATTGAATTCATTCATTGTAAATGTGACATTATAACATTCATCTGTCATCCATAAAAAGAATTTATAACTCACTACAGATGTGTTTGTTCTATTTTTTTATGCAAATTTGTATGTATTCTATCATTTTAAAAACATTTGAATTACCTTATTTAAATTCCTTCAAAATGGAGGGGTCTCAAATTTTGCCATGTGGGTTAACTGTAGGTCTCTTGGTTTCTCATGATGAGGTTTGAAGTTGGAATCTCTTTCCTGGCAAACATTCCTTTTATGGTTTGATAAGAGTTAACCCTTTACTCCATAGATACTCATTTCTAAGCATTGCTTGTCTGAGCCTTTGGAAAACATTGTGGCAAAAGGTGAAACTGCTCGTGATGAGCAATTTCACCTTTTGTCACAATGTTTTCTGTGCTATCAAAAGGTGTCATTACACATTAGAAATGGCTTCATCCTTGCTGTTATTTAGGGTCAATTAGAGATACCACAGAAATGCCTTTTGGGGTAAGAGGTTAAACGTGCAAGAATTTTTATGTATCCTTTTGGCTTTAAGTTGTTTTGATTTAGTTTTTGTGGGAAAGCAGCTAGCAACTTTGTTGTGGGAAAGCAGCCAGCAACTGAAATAGAGTTTAGTGCAAAGTGTCTGAAAGGAGTTTTGGCATACTACTTGTATGGAAGCACATAGGATACATACTGGTAAATAGGTCCACTGGCCCTGTAAAACGATCAACTAAATGGAATAGTTGCTTTTAAAAAGCAATCTCTCCTTTTCCAAGAATGTTTTCAAAGGCTGTCCACTGCATGCAGGTAATTTTTTGTGTTGATCAAGAAATGTCCTGATACACTTATACAGACATAATGGACAAAACCGATACATAAAAAGGATAAAATCCTTTTGAAACTGGCCAGGAAATCAGAGAAAAACAGAAATGTGCTTTTATTTTAGTAATTTGTAAATATATGTACATAACTGTAAAATATGTTTTCTCAGGAGACTTACGTATAAAAAGATAGCTATTTTTGTATACATGTATTATACTTGGTCTTGGATAAAATTTATGCAACAGACAATACTTCATTGACTTGTCGTCTTTACTAATCTTTAGAACAATGTCTGTAACAAAGAAACAAATAAATGCATAGCTCAAATACAAACCACATCTAGCAGGATTTGAACTCATGAAGGGCAAATATCCTCATTTTTCGAGGTTAACCCTTTACCCAATAAGGCATTTCTATGGTATCTCTAATTGACCCTAAATAACAGCAAGGATGAAGCCGTTTCTTATGGGTATATGACACTTTTTGATAGCATAGAAAACATTGTGACAAAAGGTGAAATTGCTTGTCATGAGCAATTTCACCTTTTTGTCACAATGTTTTCCAAAGGCTCCAACAAGCAATGCGTAGAAATGAGTATCTATGGAGTAAAGGGTTAAAAGACCAATACCATAACCACTGAACCAAAGAGAATTCTCTCTGAGGCAGTTGTCAGGTATTGATTTTATTCGGGAAAGCTATGCAGTAAGGTAGGGGTGATCTCCTGTAAACTAAACAGTCCTGAGTTTTAATGACTGTGAGATTGAAGACTTTTTTTTGAAATACAGTGGAAAAAGGAGAAAATGGTGGTAACCAGTATTTTCCCTTTTCTCACAGTGTTTTTTTGCCCTGTCACAGATACAGTCCTTAAGATTTAGCCATAAGTATGTAATTCGTTGATAGCATAATGCTTCCAATCTGGACAATCATGAAATCTTGTCTGCAATGTAATGCAATGATGAAACAGAAACATGCAATTGATGCTACTGCTGCTGATGATGATGATGATGATGATGATGATGATTCTTACCATGAGATAGTCCTGGTACAAGGCTGAAAAAAAAGGAAGTATTACTCCATTTAACTCTTTACCAAATGACAAAAAAAAATTTTTAGATTCATCCAAATTGACAGCATTTGCAGAAGACAATATAAAATTAAAAACAGATATTAAAATTGATTTGGAAAGGGTAGAAAACATGGGTGGGAAAAGGAGGAAATACTGACTTCCAACATTTTCTCCTTTTCCCACAATGTTTACAAGAGCTTTCTTTCTCAGGGCCTTTAAAAGTAGGGATTGTGTGGTAAAGGGTTAAGAAAAGATACTCACTACATTGACTTTTACTCTCTGACACCTTATCAGAGAGCAAAACTATTGAAGCAGGAACCAATAAAAAAAGAGCAGATAACCTTCAAAATATTAATTACAGAGTTATGCCCCTTTTTCAGCTTATAATTATCATTGAAAGAGCAACTGTAGCAGAACATTGTGGTGATTTTGTTAACTGTTTACCAAATTACAGAATTTTACACTTACCCAATTCAAGCATTCAAAGATGACAAATTTCTGATTAATAGTGTAGAAAACATTGTGGGAAAAGGAGAAAATGCTTGTGACCAGCATTTTCTCCTTTTCTCACAAGTTTTTCTAAAGACTTCCTTCCCCAAAGCAGGATTGTTTGGTACAGGATTAATTATATTAGAAATAAACCTTTCCCAGTGAAACATCCTTACCACCCGCTATAATAAATTTGCACCAGGCTTTGACAACAACCATGTAAATTATGAATGATTAACACCATAGTTTAATTTCCTGATTGATCGATACCATGATGCTTAACGTTACTTAGTTAAATGGCCCGTACCATGCGAAAAGGGCATTCAAACATTTGCGTAAAGTGTCATCTCGGATCAGCCTCTGCAGTCCATGCAGGCTAATCCAAAACAACACTTTCGGTCTTTATAATATCTTCTATTTTGCACAAGCCTACTGTAGCACAAAATCTAATATACATGTAGTTGTAAAGTGCTGTCTTGGCCAGGGCAGGCTGATCCGAGACAACACTTTACGCAAATGTCTGAATGCCCTTTTTCGCGTGTTGCAGACCACATAATAATGGCCAGCGCACTTATCCTTGCTTTCCCAAAGTTTCTGTTTCTAGTTCTTTGTACAATATTCTTAGCAAACCACTTGCTGCTTTCCCATGTAACCATCATAAGAATAAAATTAAGAGGTGACTCAGAGAGGAAAGAATTCTGTCCCTATGACTATCATAAATCGTCGGAAAGCCTAAACATGGCCTAGCTAGGGATTTGAACCAGCAACACCCTGTCCTTTACCAATGGGGCTACTAGTGCTCAACCTTTAACTCTTTACCAGAAAACAAAATTTGAGACATGTCCAAATTGAAAGCATTTGCAGTTGACAATATAAATGTGGCTCAAAAATTGAAATTTGTTTTTGGAAAGGGTAGAAAACATTGTAGGAAAAGGAGAAAATGCTTGCTACCAGCATTTTCTCCTTTTGCCACAATGTTTTCAAAAAGCTTTTTTCCAGGGGTAGTCTAAAGTAAACATTGTGTGGGGAATTGTTAAACTATTGAAATTTTCAGTGCCATAATTCTGAGGCTGACAACACAATTCACAGAAAAAGTTTAGTTATTTTTTTGGTTTGACTATTTTCAAAGGAAACATTGAGATATTTTCACCCTGTTATCATAGCCTGCAACATCAACGTTGTTCCTAAATTTGACATTTTATCTTATCTTTGTCAACACAGAAGAAATTTACTCCAAATTTGGACAAGTTATTGACTTTCCATAGGGAAACTCGTACAATAGGGGCAGGCAACCATCAACACATCTTTGATACAGTCATGTCCCTTTTTCACTAAAAAAATCAAGCAACTGCAGCCAAGTTTTGGCATCTGCATATGGTGCTCTTCTTATTTTATGCGATTAATTGACAGGGGGATGGTAAAGATCTAAGACCATCTTGCACGAACTGTGCAGCCTGATCTTGGTCTATGCATTCTACAAAAGCCTGTCTTTTCACCTATACCATTGAAAGGTTAATTTATTGAAACATGAAAACTAAGTAACCAAACATAATGGCAATCTATCACTATTAGGTCCTAAAAGAACATTTTTTTTAAAGTGGATGGGTACTAGCCAAGGAAGTTTGCAGATTAACCTTTTACCACGACTTATAACGCCCCTGAGGAAAAGGCCTTTGAAAACTGTGAAGGAAAAGGAGAAAATGCTGGTTACCAGCATTTTCTCCTTTTCTAACAAATAGTTTTCTTCTTTATCAAAGAAAAATTGCATCATTAGAGCCACTATGAAATTATTGCCCACAAATGCGTTTGTTTTTGATAGGTCTAAAATTCTGTTGTGTGGTAAAGGGTTAAAAGATAGTAATTGTCAGCTTTGAAACATTGTGGAAAAAGGATCAAGTGCATGTCACCAGTAACTGCTCTTGTTTTAACCCTTTACCAAACCATCTCAGAGGAAGTGGCCTTCTTGAAAACATTTTAGGAAAAGGAAAAAAAAAATGCTAGTTACCAGCATTTTCTCTTTTTCCCACTATGTTTCCACTCTTCCAAAGCCAATTTTTGACATAATTTTAGACTTGACCAAAAGCATTTGCAGACGACAAAATAAATGTAACTCAAACTTTGAAATTTGTTTCCTGCTGGGTAGAAAACATTGTAGGAAATGGAGGAAATGCTGGCCACCAGCATTCTCCTTTTACCACATTTTCAACTGGCTTTTATTTCAGGGTCATAAAAACGATGGATTGTTAGGTAAAGGATTATGCAAGACTATGTTTGTCAACCAAAAACTTGAAACTTGACTGTAGAAGAGTAGAAAACATTGTGGGGAAAGGAGAAAATGCTTCTTTGCCAGCATTTTCTCCTTTTCCCACAATGTTTTCAACAGGCTTCTATCTCAGAATCGTAAAAACAAGGGATTGTTTGGTAAAGGATTATGCAAGTCTATGTTTGTCAACCAAAAACTGTAAACTTGACTATAGAAGAGTAGAAAACATTGTGGGAAAAGGAGAAAATGCTGGTTACCAGCATTGTCCCCATTTTCCACAATGTTTTCAACAGGCTTTTATTTCAGGGTCATTAAAACGAGGGATTGTTTGGTAACGGATTACGCAAGGCTAAGTTTGTCAACCAAAAACTCGAAAATTGACTCTAGAAGAGTAGAAAACATTGTGGGAAAAGGAGAAAATGCTGGTTACCAGCATTTTCTCATTTTCCCACAATGTTTTCAACAGCTTTCATTCTACGGGTTAAAAAAAGGGTTGTTTGGCAAAGGCTTATGCGATGCAAGGCTAAGTTTGTCAACCAAGACAACAAGTGCCAGTAGACTGCATTATCTCCCGCTAGATGGCATTCTTCAAATACGCAGAAGAAAATGACATGCGCAGTCAACGCGGTGGATTGTCGCGAGGATCTCGTGCTTCTTGTGCAGCCAGAGTGACGGAATGGCGTTATGAACTGCATACATAACTTATCAACTTTCATCAACAAGAAAATATTTGCTGTAGTTTCTGTCCATTTCGATATTTGTGTATTTCATTGTCTTGCTCCTCGTCATCATCTTCTACAGGAATATGTAAGTCTTTAAAAATACGACTATATCTTGGACTCGACCAAATCAGGGATCCTATCTAGTATCCCTGACCAAATTCAAAGAAGTTGAAGACAACAAGACCAAGGCAGCTAAAATGATGATTTTCTGTCTTTGATGGTTTACAAAGCATTTCGGGAAATAGGAGAAAATCCTGATTAGCTACCAGCGTTTTCTCCTATTCCCATTATGTTTTTAAAAAAAAAACCTTTTCTCTGCAGAATCGTCAGGTTTCAAAACTTGGGATTGTGTGGTAAAGGATCGTTTAAATTAAGGATGGTTTAGATCTGTCGGGTAACAGTTCTGTTGCGCATGACTGTTTCCTGTTAGTGTCGCTATAAATAGAATTTTGAAATATACATTATTTTTTTGACAGTTCAAGAATTTCTGAAAATACACAGGTTTGTAGACGATTTGGAATTTTAAATTCGAGTAAATTAGGATATATCTAGGTGAAACTTTCCATCGAGATTAGACAATAAGTGATTCAGCATCTAATCTCAGTCCAAACTTTTGTGAAAAAGCATTATATTTTTTCAAAACTTATTTAAAAAAGGTGCGCCGATTGAAAAAGTAGCAGACGACATTTTATTGCGGGCGCAATCGCTCGGAATTTGTAAGCAACGACAACAAAAACAGGACTTTGGGCGTTTTTTGAGTTGGCTATCATTGTCGGAGTAAGACTGAAGTGTTGGAGTAAGTCTTGCCTGTTGAATTCATCTACATCACTTTCCGATCTACACTGATGGGTCAGACTGCTGGTCACACTGCCGAAAACATCACAGGAGCAGTTCTTTATGGAATGAAAGATCATGATATCGGTCTACTGAAAAGGGTAAGTGAAATTAGTTGAGTTTATTAGATAGTTATCTCTTTTCCAAACGACAAAATTTTGGATCAATCAAAATTGAAAGCATTTTCAGACAATAAAATAAATTGCAATTTTATTTGGAAAGGGTAGAAAACATTGGGGGAAGAGGAGAAAATGCTGATTACCAAAGGCTTTCCTTCTTAGGGTCGTTAAAAGTCGGCACTGTGTGGTAAAGAGTTAAAACCCTTTACCACGTAGTCCCAACTTTAAACGACCCTGTCCACATTGAATATGTCCGGAAATTCTTCCAATGTGAACAAGTGCAAAATTTTGTCGTCTATAAAGGTATCCATTGACAACTACAGACATAGATAAAAGAGATCTAGAAGACATAAAACAGGTATCGCCGGTTTACTTAAAAAAACCTCGTAACTACAGCTTGAAACAATCTGTAGTTACGAGGTTTCGGAAGTAAACCGACGATATGTGTTTTTATGCATGCTAGATCTAACATTCATGATATTCGTTTGAGTTACCTCCCTTTGACCATAAAAAATTGCGCGCGAAATCTTGAAATTCAGTATAAATGTACAATTGTATTGGTACATGTCTATTTTGAAAGGAACATTTTTTCCAGTATGATCAATTATTTATTCTGGAGAGAGAGAGAGAGAGAGAGAGAGAGAGAGAGAGAGAGAGAGAGTTTAACCCGTTTACTAGAAAAGGTCTTGAATTTTGTCGATCGCGAAAGAGTAAGTAGAGTCTAGTCTAAATTTTGGTTTTACAGTCAAAAGTCACAGAAAACTTTTATCCTCTACGTGACGAACTCATTTCTCTCCGAAACAATTTTCTCCACAAGATATTTTAAAAACATCGCTGCATCATATTTGAATCATCAGCATCGATTAAGATTCAATACATGAATACGGATGAAAAGATGGTATGAAAAGAAATGTGCATTATGCCACGCTGTTTTTTTACTAGTAGACCTACAACCTTTATGACAAATCAGTCATTTTTACGGAATACTTTGCTGTTCGAATTAGGAAAAACAAGAATTCAATCCAATTTTTTTCTTTTTCCGCGAGGTGATCTCCCTTTGGCCGTAGAATAGGTACTTCCTTGAATTATGTCCCTTTGACCATGAAATAGACCGAGGAATACCCGGTGTCATCCCACAGAGAGACATAGGCTTGCCCTTTTTCAAACATTCCAAAGCTGTATTTCAGAAAGAAGACTATTGAAAACATGGTGAGAAAATGCAAGTAACCACCAGCTTTTACCATTTCCAAACCTATTTTTCATCATTCCATTATCACATTTGAATTAAATTTAGTTTGTCCCCGATATTGTTTTGTACAAGTGCATCGGTAATTGTCTTTTTTAAAGAAAAAAAAACCCTGTTACTCATTACAATTTATTATTCCTACTGTTGAGAGAGAGAGAGAGAAACAGAGAGAGAGAGGGGGGGGGAATCGAGATCTCATTTGCTAATGTTCACACTTTACCAAATGCACACAAATAGACTGGCCCAAGGACTGCAGACAACTGGTTTATTATATTGTTTGCAAGATTTTTCCCTGTGACCGGTTAGAAAACATCATGGGGAAGGACAAAATGCTGATTTACCAGCATTTTCTCTTTTTCACTGATGCATTCAGAAACTTTTTTCTGGGGTCTTTTAAGTGAAGATTATTAATTTGGTAAAAATTATCTTTATTACTGAGTTTGATTATCAAACTGTTGAGTCCGGTTACGAATTAGTTGGCTTATCTCCCATTGGAAAACGAATTTGTTGTTATCTACGTAGCTAAAGACATGATGCCACGAAACAGTTTTCCTGTTGTTTTCTGTGAGACATATAAATTAACCCTTTACTCCATAGGTACTCGTTTCTATGCATTGCTTATAGGAGCCTTTTGAAAACAATGTGGCAAAAGGTGAAATTGCTCGTGAGGAGCAATTTCACCTTTTGTCACAATGTTTTTAATACTATCAAAGGTCTCATTTACCCAACGGCTTCACTCTTGCTGTTATTTAGGGTCAATTAGACATACCATAGAAATGCCTTATGGGGTAAAGGGTTAAGAGAAAAACATGGATTTGGTGTGCAATTGAATAGCAATAAAAAAAAAAAACCAATGAATCTGGTATTTTGGTAGTTTCCTTTTTTCTGTGGAGCATTCTTTGGTTTATACAGGATTATCTCCCTTAAAAAAGATAATATTGAACTAAAACCGTCGGTTGGTGTTTTCGAAAAAAAGAATGTTTCTTACAAAAAGGGAAAGCAAGCCATGCATGGGTAAAATAATTTGCTGTGGTAATTTAATCTGCAAATGAGAGCTCGCAACTGTAGTGACATCCTCGGAACCCAGGTTTGAAGCATTACGTTACACTCGATGCATTACAGAATGCATCGATACTGGGTCACTCTAGCAAAGGACAACAAAACATCTGGGTCCATATTCACCAACCACTCTTAAGAACATTCTTTGCCCTGTTCTTCAAGATTTCCTGACTGAAAGTAACAGAACTTCTGATTGGCTGAACAAAATGGTTTAGGGTTCCGTTACTTTCACGTTGATAAAATTTTGAAGAACAAGACTAAGAATGTTCTTAAGAATAGTTAGTGAATACAGACCCTGGTCGAAGAGAAAACGAACGGCTGAAGTGCAACGTTTCCTTGGTAAAATATCAAAAATGATTAAAACTGACTTGAATGTATTTTATTGCCCACTGCTCTGGCAAATTGGGGTTTAATGCACCTATATTATATCAAGAAAGCTATCACTGGTCCACATGTTAATGGACAAGTAAAATTCACTCTGTCTAACAGCTGGCCTTAACCCTTTACCAGACGACAAAATTTTAGCCCTGTACAAATTGAAAGCATTTGCACAGGACTCAATGTGTCTCAAATGGTGCAATTGTATATTGATAGGGAAGAAAACATTGTGGGAAAAGGAGAAAATGCTGGTTACCAGCATTTTCTCCTTTTCACACAATGTTTTCACTTTTCAAAATGCTACTTTCCAAGGGTCGTCAAAAGTCATTATTGTGTGGAAAAAGGTTAAGGCTGCTAATTGCGATTCAGGACTCTTGCTGACAATGTAGATCAAAATCAGACTGCAAAGAACGTGCGGTCTGATCTAAGATCTACAATGTCCGATGAGATTATATTAACCCCCCCCCCCCATTTCTTCGAAATAGAAATATGGTCGGTTTACTTCAAAAACCTCGTAACTGCAGCTTGTTTCAAACTTAAAGAGATGGACCCGTGATCTGAAGGCCCGGACTTCGAGTTTTTCGTGGGGTTGACCTTATGCCAGACAGTCAGAACCCCAGCCCAGTACTGGTGAAACTCAGGAAATGCATGAATACCGTCGGTTTACTTCGAAAAGCTCGTAACTGCAGCTAGTCACAAGCTGTAGTTACGAGGTTTTTGAAGTACACCGACCTATGTGAGCTATAACCATTATGTGACCTAAATAATGCTGAAAGCGGCGTTATCTTGACATTGGATCAGGAAAAAAAAACATTCATTAAACAGTGGCATACCTTGGGCAATAGAGGACCAATGACGATGAAAACTACTAGATGCTTCCCCGAGATGCATTTTGCCAGGGTAGGCCTATATCGTCTTTTTACTTAAAAAACCTCGTAACTACAGCTTCAAATAAGCTGTAGTTACGAGGTTTTTGAATGTAAACCGGCGATGTAGAGCTTACATTTGAAATTAAATAATAGAAAAATTCTTACTCGGAAGAAAGTGAAACGGTATCATACTAGCTATAAGGTCTATATTTACTATGTTTAAAGAAATTATTTCCTGAGCCATAGAAAAAAATTACGATAAAGTTTCCAATTACGTTGATATCTTAGGTACAAATCGACTTGTAATTTATTCAGCTCGTGAAATTGTCATCTAATTTTAGACCTCTGTGTTCGCACTTTGACTGATTTTTTTTTGGAAAAAAAATACCAGCATGGCGTGAATTAAAATGTGACACGTAGGTGTGCGCGCTATGTTGTGATCGACAATTTCAAAGGTGTTGGAAAAAACCAAGG
This sequence comes from Tridacna crocea, assembly GCA_943736015.1. Lineage (NCBI taxonomy): Eukaryota > Metazoa > Mollusca > Bivalvia > Cardiida > Cardiidae > Tridacna > Tridacna crocea. Next base: position 9,376,000 of record OX031072.1, on the reverse strand, counting down.
GCACATTCATAGTAATAAAAAACAAGCGTCTAGTTTAACCGTTAACCTGCTAGATAATTGAAATGAATCTTTCCAAAACTGAAAGTAAAAACCAAATTTCGCTGTTTCCAAGGCATTTGGGAGAAAGATATCTCCTAATCGGACATAGTAGAATCAAGATCAGACTGCACATCCTGTACAGTCTGATTTTGATCTAGGCCGTCGGCGAAATGTCTTTGGGCGGATTCCGAACACTCCGAACATGTTCTAGGTCAATGAGTATTTCGGAAAACTGTGCCGTGTTCTTCAGAACATGTTCTGACTGTTCTAATCCAATCGAGGTGCAGCGCACCTGCTGAACGGTTGCTAGGCGATACAAGATGGCTGAAAGACGGACAATTTTTCGTTGCCAAATTTGCAATTGTCTTTTTTACGATATGAATGCCATAAATGGGGGCATTGTAGACTCTTCCCTACTCCCTCTCCGCAGCTAATCATTTCCTTAACTAACACAGCTATGACAATAGCTCTTGCAACAGCCATCATGACTATGTATTTCATTTCGATATGGTTTAGAACAATGGTCCGAACAAGCACCATTTCGAACATACCTCCGAAACTGTATTGTGTTCTGAAATATTCCTTTCGCACATTCCAGAAAAACATTCCAGAACACAGAACATTGTGCCAGAACAGGTTAAAGGAATACGCCCTTTGAGTTGCGCTTGACCGCCTATGGGTAAACTTGATTTGCCTCTATAATATTACGTTGGTTTACTTCGAAAACCTCATAACTACAGCTTGTTTCAAGCTGTAGATACGAGGTTTTTGAAGTAAACCGACGATTAGTTCTTTCTCAGGTTTGATATTTCCTTTATCACTCGCCCTTAGATACGCGTAATCTGAGAATCAACATGGCGGGTTACTTTGTGCAAGTCATGTATAGAACTTACCTTGTACATAAAATATTTATTTTAAGGCTGTAAAATCATACAGAAGGTGAGAAAGAAACACCCAATGACTATCACTAATCCTCGGGAAAAAATGGCCAAGCTAGGATTTCGAACCATTGGTCATCTCCTATTTATTTCACCAATTACCACACAATCGCTAGTTTTGACGATCCTAAGAAAGAAGTCTTTAGAAAACATCGTGGGAAAAGGAGAAAATGCTGGTAACCAGCATTTTCTCCTTTTTCCATAATGTTTTCTACCCTTAACAAAACAAATTTAAAATTTTCAATCACTTTTATTTTGTCGTCTACAAATGCTTTCGATTTGGACAAACCTAGAATTTTGTCGTTTGGTAATGAGTTAAGGCCTGCGCACTACCGACGGCGCTATCTGACTGGACACATGGTCATTTAGTAAATGGTTGGGACATTATGTACATCAGGACTGAGAATGATATGCAACAACTTTTGGGAATATCCCTGTTGGGGGGGCAAAAGAGTAGTAGACAATCTTGGGGAAAATCTCTGTAAAGGGGTAAAGGGTAGTAGAAAACTTTAGGGAAAAACCCCTACAAGGGGCTATAGGGTAGTAGTCAAGTTTAGGGAAAACCCCTACAAGGGGTTAAATGGTAGTAGAAAATTTTAGGGAAAAATCCCTACGAGGGGCTATAGGGTAGTAGAAAAGTTTAGAGAAAATCCCTACGAGGGGCTATAGGGTAGTAGAAAAGTTTAGGGAAAATCCCTGCAAGGGGCTAAAGGGTAGTAGAAAAGTTTAGGGAAAAATCCCTACAAGGGGCTATAGGGTAGTAGACAAGTTTAGGGAAAAATCCCTACAAGGGGCAATAGGGTAGTAGACAACTTTGAGAAAAAACACTGCTAGGAGCTAAAGTGTAGTTGACAAATTTTGGGAAAAATCCGTGATGGGATTGCGTAAAGTAGATAACCTTAGGGGAATCCACCAAAGCCTCCGTTTTTTCGTTTGAAAATAGGCCTATACCTAGGGGTGTGATTCGGTTGTACCCATGACTGTGCCTTTTGACTGAACCCTATGACATTCAATTGGTTTTTGATTGAAAGTGACAGCTTGTCTTTTTCATCACATATCATATTTTATCGTCAAGTCGGCTATCATAATTATCTTCTATTGTAATCTACAGCACTTGATACCACGGGGCTGTTGATGCGAATTCACAGTTTCTTTGCAAGGATTGACGGTAGTCACCGGAACTGGGTTGTTTTGTCTTTGACAGCAGGGCCCGTATTCACCAACCATTCTTGAGAATATTCTTAGTCTTATTCTCCTAGGTTTTCTATACTTGTAAGTAACTTAACTTCTGAATGGCTAAACCATATGGTTTAGCCAATCAGATGTTGTGTTACTAATGTAGAAAATTCTGGATAATAAGACAAAGAACGTTCTTAAGAATGGTTGTTGAATACGGACCCTGATAATTTTTTTTCTATGGTTGTTAAGTGGAAAAATATTGTGCGAAGTACCCAGGAAAAGGATGGATATATGAAACACTGAAATATTCATTGGTCGATCATCGAAAAGTGACTTCTTGAAATAGTACATTAGCGAATCCTCTTCTATATCTTGTATACCTAATAGATATACGATAAAGAGGCGATGTGCCGATGTGCTACTTTTTGTCCGGTGTTTGATGATCAAGATCGAAAATTTCGGTATTCTGTGATAGACCAATGGAGCTCAGTAGTCTATGGCTTATTCTAGAGAAATCCGCCCCTTTTCTCAGCATAGTTGGTTCGATACAATTCACCTATCTTTATTATCTTTATTCATTGCACTGTGGTACAGTCATATTGATTTATTTTGATGTAAATAGTCATGGTCATATGTATCGCATGTAAATATCCTACAGAAAATGCGGTGAGGTTGGTATCTTATTTGTAGCTCACCTGAACACGAACTGCTCATGTTGAGCTATGGTGATCGTGGTGTGTCCGGCGTCAGTCGTGCGTCGTAAACCTTTTACCTTGTGTACCCTCTAGAAATCACATTTTCCGTCGGATACTCATGAAACTTGGTCAGAATGTTTGCCCCGATGATATCTCGAACATTGTCAAAAAATGGGTCATGTAGGGTCAGAAACTAGGTCAAAAGGTCAAATTTTAGAAAAAAAAAAAAAAAAAAAAACTTTTGCAAGCCCTAGAGGCCACATTTACAGTCCAATACATCTTAAAGTTTGTCAGAATGTTTGTCTTGATGATATCTCGGACGAGCTTGAAATTGGTCAGGTCGGGTCAAAACTATGTCATCAGGTCGAATCTTAGAATCTTAGTAAACCTTGTGGAGGTAGGCCACATTTTCAGTCCAATACTCCTGAAAGTTGAATAAAATGTTTCTCTTAATAATATCGCGGAGCAGTTCGAAAATGTGTAATGTCGTGTCAAAACTAGGTAACCAGGTAAAATCTAAGAAAATCTTTGTACGCTTTAGAGGCTACATTTTCAGTCCAATATTCTTGAAAGTTGCTCAGAATGTTTGTCATGAAAATATCTCCGACGGGTTTGAAAAATGGGCCATGTTAAGTCAAAAGCTAGTTCACCAGGTCAAATCTTAGAAAAAAAAACTTTGTGTACGCTCCAGAAGCCACAATTTCTGTCCAGTTCACTTGAAAATTGCTCAGAATGTTTGTCTTGATGATATTTCGGAAGAGTCTGAAAATGGGCCATGTCGAAACAAAAACTAGGTCACCAGATCAAATCTTAGAAAAACCTTGTGTACGCTCATGAGCCACATTTTCAGTTTAAGTTGGTCAGAATATTTGTCTTGATGAATTCTCATTTGAATCTGAAAAGGGGCCATGTATTGTCAAAAACTAGGTCACCAGGTCAAATCCTAGAAAAAACTATAATGGGCTATAAAGTAGCAATGGAGAAAATGGCCTAAATCAATACTTTCTAGGAGAAATCAGGCCTGGTTTAGGTCCAGATTTCTCCAAACTGCTGATCATAGCTGACTGAATCGCATCAGGTAGCGTTTTATTGAATAAACGTGTATTTTAGTTTGAAATTCAAAGAAAATTAGTCCAGTTCTGTACCCAGAATGCTCAAATTAGATACGTGTGTGTCTGTGGAATGGCATCTAACGGGAGATAATGCCTATGGGTCGTAAAAAACAAGGATTGTTTGGTAAAGGATTAATTATTGCAGACCTGTGCAGCTCAAATTTAATTACCTGACTCGGTCACACCAACGCAAATTTTTGCTTTACGTAAATTTATTCAACACCTACTAGTATGTAAGCCATGGTCTGTGAAAAGGCAAGGAGGGGTGTGAGGGGGTCAATGCATCTTGCAAAAATTATCGACCTAGGTCAGGCTGCGCAGTCCGCGCAGGCTGACTAGGGCCGAACCTTTTTGCTAGTGCTCAATTTTCGGTATTTCCAAGGACCAGTTTACCTCATGGTTGGTAGACAAAATAAATTTTATGGCTGCATGATTATGCTGAGCTCCATTTAGAGGGAGTGATTTTGATTTCAAAATTGGAAATATTAATTTTTCTGCACTGAAACCTATGTTGTGGGTACTCATTAGAATCGTCTCGATGAGACGTTTCTAATGAGTACCCACAACATAGGGTTTCAAAGAGAAATAATGGATTTAGAAATACATCACTCCCTCTTATCTGGAGCTCTGATAATGTGATAGCTTGCTTGGTGTAATGCATCATGGAGACGAGTTAAATAGAGGATAATCAACTGGTTATTTTTGATATGAAAAATATCTCACGAGGATGCATTGTTAAGCGTTGAAAAAAAAACGAGTGAAAGCAGAAATCAGGGATATAGTGCGGATGAATACATAATTTAAAAGAACAAAACAAGACTGAGAAAAGTAGTTGGATTGTCTGGTTGAAAATATAGAACTTACAATTAACACTATCTATAAGTGCTTAATGAAAAAAAAAAGTTCCTAAATTACGGCAGGAAGTGTAAGTGAAAGTTTATATCGTCACTAGTGATGATATCCAAATTTATTACACTGGGAAATTCCAGGATTTCACTGCTAGGTATATAATTAACCCCCTTTTGCCAGAGCATGGCTCATTTATTAATGTAACTATACCCTGATTTTTCGTGTGTCCGTCTTTTCTTACGTGTCAGGGTGTCTGTTTATCTGTCAATTTATTTGTTCTACCAAGCAACAAGAGATGATTATGAAAGAAGTGGCTGCTTTTCAGAAAAGTCTTCTTTTCTGTGATACCATGGTAATCTCGTCTGTCTGTCTGTCTGTCTCTGTCTCTCTCTCTCTCTCGGGGATCGATAGCACCGCGTTTCTCAGGGTAAAGTGTTTCCGCTAATGTCGAGGTGAGATTTAGCATTTCGAGAAGACTCAGTGTTTATAGAACTGACGGTTGAGATAGTGGTAGCTATTTCTCTATTTTCCCCAGTATTTGTCACGACAAATACTGCAGCTCTACCAGAAAAGTTAAAAGTGTAACCAATGAGACAGAACGTCCAAATAAAAGTTTGCATCTGAAGCAAATCAAAAGGTTCCATCATTAATCAACAATAACAAAGTATCGTATTAAGATTTTGAATATAGAAAGTAATTACTACTTGCACAAAAGAATTTGAACTTTTCTTCTTACACAGTGAAGGAAGAATTCCGCGTATTCACCTGAGTTTGATGCATTCGAAAGAAATTCGTTAGAAACCAGAAATTAGTTCGAATATAGTCACACTCTATGAAAAGGGGAGCTTAATGAATCTGCAAAAAGCATTAAATTAGATCGGCCTTCGTAGTCTGTGCAGGAAGACCTGAGTCTAAACCTTTTGTCATTGGTCAATATTCTAGATGTCAACGGAACAATCTACATGTACACATTTTTTATTGAAAAAGGGGCTTTACGCGTCTTCAAAAATGTATCAACCCAGATCAACCTGCGCAGTCTACGAAGGCTGAACTGGGTCGAAACTTTTTGCCACTGGTCGATATTCTTCATGTCAAAGGACCAGTTTACCTGCATGTACACATGAGCCGTTTTCATTGAAAATGGTGGTTTAACGTATCTGCAGAAAGTATCGACCCAGGTCAGCCCGGGCAGTCCACGCAGGCTGACCCGAGTCGAAACTTTTTGCCACTGGTCGACATTCTTCATGTCAAAGGACCAGTCTACCTGCATGTACACATGAGCCATTTTCATTGAAAATGGGGGCTTAACGTAGCTGCAAAACGTATCGACTCAGATCAGCCTGTGCAGTCCAAGCAGGCTGACCTGAGTCGAAACTTTTTGCAACTGGTGGATATTCTTCATGTCAAAGGACCAGTCTACTTCATGGTTCATTAAGTTGTTTGATAAAATGAATGTTATAGATCTATAATTGTATGATTACTTTCTTTGTATAATGTATCAAAGAGTCGAAACAGTTTGCCACTGGTCAATATTCTCCATGTCAAAGGACGAGTCTACCTCAAGGTTGAGTCGATTGTTTGATAAATAGAGATTATTTCATCAGCTTGTGGTTAATATGGGAAAAACAGAAACAAAACAGAACTTTGACGTGCAAATTTAACCCTTTGGCTGCTAAGCGCGACTCACTGACCTTTTGCGGACAGTGTAGATTAAGACCAGGGCCCGTATTCACCAACCATTCTTAAGAACATTCTTTGTCTTATTCTCCAGAATTTTCTACATCTGTAAGTAACACAACTTCTGATTGGCTAAACCATTCGGTTTAGCCAATCAGAAGTTGTGTTACTTACAAATGTAGAAAGTCTTGAAGAATAAGACTAAGAAAATTCTCAAGAATGGTTGGTGAATACAGGCCCAGACTGCACAGAACGTGCAAAACACAACACAACTTTAAATCAGCAGTAATTGGGTTATTAGTATCAAATTGAAAATTTGATTTTAGTTTTTATAGCAGGATAAGAGTTAGGTTGGTACGCTTATTGAAAGTATTTGCTAGCGAGAAACTAAACTTCACTACGAAAATACGGAATTTAATTTTTGAGGGCCATGTAAAGATTGGTACAACAGGAGAAAATCCTGGTTAATAGCGTTTTCTCCTTTTTCAACAATGTTTTTTAGAACTGTCTTCCCCAGAGACATACAAACACGAACAAGGATTGTCTGGAAGTTTTGGTAATGCAGTCATCTGTTCTGAGAACTGTTATAAATCAAAGTACTGATAGTACTGAAGGTCAGGAGATTGAGGATACGAAACAATACAAGAGATCAATTTTAATTAATACAAACAGGTAGACGGACAGGGATACACGCAGATTCCACTAAGCCCCTGGAATTCTTGGTTTTAACTGGAAATTTTGAGCTGATACAAGAAAGCACCAGCCAGAAACTAATTAAGCCAGAGCTAGGCATTTGCTCACAGTTATGGGGTGCTTGATAATGGCTTAGAATACTTAGTAATTTGTCGTGCTTGTAAACAATCGCAAGTCAAAATTGAACTATTCAATCGGTGCAATACCAACTTTGGTTATCTAAATTTTCTGAAAACATATGAAGTCCTGAATGACGTTATTTTTCACATTTATGAGTCGTCTATTCACAGTAGCATATTTTTCCCCAAAATATATCGAAATCAAATGACAAGTTTCTTTATTGTCAATTACGTTTCACAGTAGATTGTATACATGTATTAAAAATGTTTTATCACCATTTTAATTGCCAAATCAACTACCTTTATTATATTTCCATTGATGACCCACATAAAATTAGTAATCACTTCATGAGAGATTATAGGGCCAACATATAATTACAATTAAAAACTGAGATTTATAAGCAACTTTTACAGATAATAAATTAACCAAAAGACATTTTTTTTCTAGAAAAAAAAGTTGAAAGCAGTTGCAGAAGACAAATCAAATGTTAATAAAAAAGTAGCATTCGTCTTTCAAATGCTAGAAAATATTGTGGGAAAAGGAGGAAATGCTTTTGTTGAAAAGGGGTTTCAATATACAGTAACCAGAAATGTGATTCAATAAAACACACTTTATGGGATCAAACTAGTGACTTCAAGATCGACTGCTGGACATGAATCTCGTATTGGGTGATGGAAAATGTACAGGTAGGAAAGGGCAGGAAAACATACGAGAGAGAGAGAGAGAGAATGAAAAAAAAAACTTCGTACAATAAATCAAAATAATGGGCACATATGATTATAAAAAATATATATCAAATGGCAAGCGAACTATAACAAAAAAAAAATATAAGCATTTATTTGGTTTCAAATCAAAGTCAATCAAATACATATTTTAAGAATCACACAGGTGTAATCTATTTGTGACAGGTGTAAAAGGTTTGAAATACATCCTATCAGTGTGAAATAGGCAGTTATAAACAATGGCAAAACTACCAAATGACTCTTAGATAAAGGTAACTAGTACACATAATGTAGGTACTAAAGACAACGAAGTTTCAAAAATAATTTTTATAGATAACTTGAATAACGATATGGATGAAATTTGATGTTGGGGTCGATTTCTCTAAAATATTATTTTGGGACGATTTCAGCAGATTTCTCCGGAGAAATCGTCTCCTAGCAGTTTGGGGACGATTTTTCCAGGGGCCGATTTCTTGGACAGTCGGAAATTGCTTCACAGCAGCGGGTGGTATGCAGAGAAGTGGACACACTAGTGTCGTGGAAAATAGTTGGTTTTTGTCGGTGTAGAAAGCACCACAGACAATCAAAGTACCCTAGATTTAGTCGATATACATAAGAAAAAGTCATAAACGTAACATGGGCCAATATTCTATATGTACATGTAGTTTGCTTTATTTACAATCGCATTTCAGCGGAGACGAGCTTTGTAACACATGTGTTCAAATTTTAACATAACGTTATAGATATTAACCGTATAGCGCGTAGGAATACACAACTGCCGGATAAAGCTAAGTTTATTAGGTTACCCCTTTATTAGGTCAATGTTAATGACGAAAACGGGATAAAAACACTCACTCGTCAGTTATTTAAGGGTCGTAATACCCTTGCAATTCCATGGCATTTTGGAGATGAAAGCTTTGAGGGAAACTAGTTGTTTTGGCGGACTCAGCGATATCGAGTGGACACACCGTTCAACATTTTGTCTGAAAGTAGTCCGGAAAAGGCAGCTTACGATCCCTACAGGCAAGGGAATCCCTTGAGAGGGATTCCCTGGCCAAACAATGGAGTGTTAATTCGTCCAATGGTCGGTTGAACCCATCGAACTTCCACAAATTTGAATAATCAAGATCTCGGCTTCAGTTTAAAAAAGGGGTGTGGCAAGTGCTACAGATGTTATTTATTTGAAAATTGTGTAATATTTACAAGATTCAAATTACACGTAAGTTACAATTTCTCAGTTAAGCCCGAGTTCGTGAAGCCACACCCTTGGGTCAATAAGAGAACCATTTATTCATATTCATATTTGTTGATTAATTTTGTTTGCTTGTCTGTATCCTGTTTATAAAGTGTTAGTCACTGACAGAAAAATGAATCATGAAATTCATCGCGAATTGGCACCAGTTTGCATAGTTTTAAATTTCATTCGATTGCCCTCGACTGGCACTTGGACTGACCGTGCAATTAGAGATTGTCATCTTCACAATGGTTTCAATATTTTTCAGATAGTATGACTTAAATCTAGATACATTTTAATACTCGCAATGCTTGCTTTTGGGCGTCACGAGGACTTATTTAAAGCGTCGATACCTAATCACTTAGTTTAAACATATTTTATTTCAACAAGAAGAAATGGGGTTGGACAACAAGTTCTTTCAACTTGGAATCTGTCCTTCCCCTACAATACATTCAGTGTAAATTATACAATGGCTCTAGAAACCAAACAGACGTGCTCACGCATCACACACACATATACACCCGCAGGCAAAGAGAAAGAGAGAGAGAGAGAGAGAATTTATAGGATATAAGATGGTGATCTCTGTAGAATGTTGATGCTCTAATAGGCAGTAAAAAGTAGAGCTGCTGCAAAAAAAAAAACCCAATTACACAAAACGCTTGGTATCTCTAATGTATGAGTGAACTGCCTCAAAAAGTAAACAGTTTTGTTCATAACTCAAGTTGGCATTTCCAAACAGTAATTTGTGAACGCTCAAAGGATGAAAAGCTCTAATAGTGCATTGTGCTTTGATAGGGTAGAAAACGTTGTGGGAAAAGGAGAAAAGGTTACCATTATTTTCTCCTTTTCCCACAATGTTTTCAAAGGGCTTCTTTCTCAGGGTCGTTAATAATTGTCATTGTGTGGAAAAGCGTGGATCTGATATCTGCATAGCGGGAACACCTAAATAAATAATGTTCTGCTTTTCAATTTCGTTACCGCATTCACACATAGGGTCCAGTCTCAAGTGATTTTGGTAGAGGCTTTCATTTAGATTACTGCAGTTATTTCTTAACCGTGCATGTAAAACCGAAATATTTCTATTTCCAATACAGTAGATTTTTGGAACTTTTATAGGTTTCGTCTTTTTACTTATTTTGGATTGAAAGGAACTAATCGAAATACTATTTCTTATATCTTGTTCGAGATTATTCCAAAGACAAATAGAAGAAGGGATACATGGCTTTTGCATTAAACTTGTTCTGGCATATACATATAAGTTATCAAAATTTTGGCTGTCTCTAAGCTCATATTACGTTCTTTAACAACCAAAAGAGGAATCAGTTCTTCTATGTAATGCGGGACAATATTATTTGACACTTTGAACATAAAATGTAATTTAAAACTTTTTCTTCTGGACTCTAATGTTTCCCAGCCACATTCTTTGTAAAATTTTCTCGGGAAACTATCTCGTAAGGCCCGTTACAATGCGTGCAGCTTCATTTTGTAATTTTTGAATGGAATCTGAAGATGTCTTATAGAACAACCATCCCAAACTATCGATGCATACTCCAGAGTTGGTCTTATATAAAACAGATAAATTTGATTAAGAGCAGTACGAGTAAGATTAAACTGAAGTCTACGCATGTGTATTACTTCAGACGCAGCCTCTAAATTATTGTTTATAATTATGGTCATTCCATTGGGCTGAGCCCAATGTCAAAGCAATATGTTAATGTTGATCTACGATTTTGATCTTAGTGTTTTCAAAAGTTAACACTGGTTCTCTTAAATCTCTTTTCGTAGAAGAAAACAACTGCTTCAGTCTTGTTTGGGTTGAAATCAACCAGCCACTGCTTTGCCCATTTGGAGACAATAGTTTAATCATGATTTAGTATACCCTCTATATCTTGTAATGATGTTGCAGAACAAAACAAAACAAAGCACTGTCGTCTGCATATACATGTAGTCGTGTTAAACTTAATAAGGATTGGGTGATATCATTTACATAGATAATGAATAGAAGACGCCCACAAACAGAACCCTGGAGCACACCTGTTGCTAAGGGTAAAAGAGTAGATTCGGATGCTTGGATAACCACTATTGTTCAGACTACTTTTAGAAACGACAGCCATTACTTTGAAAATAAATAAATGATTAGACAATAAAACGATTCCTGGTGCGATTCATTCAGCAATGATCAGCACCAGCAATCTATTAAACCAACCCTACAGGCTTTGGTAATAGCTTCAGTGTAAGTCTTATGTACGTGGAATAGTTGATGCTTCATAGTAGACAGGTCGAATCTTCGAAGGAGATGATATGCGCAGACAACGATAAATAGAGATAATCAAAGTACTGAAAGTACTGGCAATCTATTAAACCAACCCTACAGGCTTTGGTAATAGCTTCGGTGTAAGTCTTATGTTTCCCACGCAGAATAGTTGATGCTTCATAGCAGACAGGTCGAATCTTGGAAGAAGATGATATGCGCAGACAACGATAAATAGAAATAATCAAAGTACTGAAAGTACTGACAGACTAGCGAATTTGAAACTAGTAAGTGGCTATGGTAAATGTAAATCTTTCTTGATTTATACCAGACTGAAGAAGTATTGTCATATTTGGTTTCTGAGTCTGTTCCAGGTCCATTGGTTTATTCTGGTTATTAACCCTTTCCCAAACGACAAAATTTTAGACTGATCCAAAATGAAAGCGCTTGCAGACGACAAAATAAACATAATTAAAAATTGAAATTTGTTTCCAGAAGGGTAGAAAACATTGTGGGAAAAGGAGAATATGCTGGTTACCAGCATTTTCTCCTTTTACCACAATGTTTTCAAAAAGCTTCTTTCTCAGGGTCATAAAAACCAGGGATTGTTTGGTAAAGGGTTAATCCCCATTCGGTTCAATACAAACACAGTTCAATCCACTTCACCCGACGCTCTTGACTGTTTTCTTCTCTAACACAAGAAATATTGCAAAAAATTTCAGTTTGTTAACTTTCAATTTAAAACAGATTATTTTCTTGAAATGAAATTTCCTGCCTAAAAGGACATCTTTAGATAGGAGGAAACAAGAGGTAAATGGTGTTTTGCACGTACACCTGGCCTTTTAGTTATTTCCTTAGAATAGCATTTAAAAAGATAAAACAAATATGATTGTTTGTGGCCTGTTTACAAAATGAATACGAAAAGTTTCATAAAATTTTGTCCATCAGTCCATAATGGAAATATACATCAAACCCCCTTTTCCGATGACACGGCATCAGATGAAAAAAGAATCTTTAACGGTGGACTATCGTGAGGAATATAATTATGAATGATGTTTCACCAGTTTTCATCAAGGATTTTAAAAGATGTCTGTCTGGACAGAGGACCGGATAGACAATGTGGAATAAGATCAGGCAACAAAGTCTGTACAATCTGATCTTGGATCTATACTAACCGATAATGGGATATTTATTTTTCTTTTACAAAAATATAACTTTAAAATAACAATATTCAGATTTTCACCATTCGCCAGAATGTTTCATTTAACTTGTTCTTATCAGGTTGAGGATTAACTTGGATTATACAGTTAACCCGTTACCATACAGCAAACTTTTAGACATTCCAAATTGAAAACATTTGCAGATGGCAATTTCAAAGTGGCTCAAATGGTGCAATTGTGCTTTGATAGGGTAGGAAACGTTGTGGGAAAAGGTAAAAAGGTTACCATTATTTTCTCCTTTTCCCACAATGTTTTCAAAAGGCTTCTTTCTCAGGGTCGTTAATAGTTGTCATTGTGTGGTAAAGGGTTAACAGCACAGGATGCAATAGTCAACTATTTAACTCTTTACAAAACGAAACATTTTACGGCCCTCCAGACGATGAAGTTAAATGTGACTAAATTAATGAAAATTAATGAAAACATATTCTAAAAGGGTTGAAAACAACATGAGAAAAGGGGGAAATGCTTGTAACCAACATTTTCTTCTTGTTTTCAAAGGGCTTCTTCCCCACTTATGTGAAAAATCAGGATTGTGTGGTAAAGGGTTAATTTACAAGACGTTAAAAAACAGTTTAACGTATTAGTTTTGCATTCACAAATACCAAAATAATGAATGACTGGAGGAATGAGAAGGGTTCCCTGGCCAGTGAGGGTTTGTGTAACTGGAATTTGCTAAAAGTCACCTGGTGGTATTATTTTTAGATCCATTCATATTTTTGTGTACTGCGGAGTAGGAATCAGTGATATGAATCTGATTTGCATATAGGTCACTTAATTTACATATAAGCAAGCATCATGTACCTTATTAATGACATCTTGTACAGTCTATTGCTTTGAAAGTGGACAAGTTCAAATTGGAATGGTAGAGCTTCTGCGCTTTAAGTCAAAGTTGTCATAATGATTGAATTAAAATTCCTAACGGTGAGGAATTATTTTATGTGAGGCAGTATTTGACAACTGTGAGGTTTTTCGTCTACATTGAGTCTGGCTCAATCTGGATGCCTATAGACTAGCTTCGCAAGTCTAAAAATCAAAACAACATCACGGAAATGATACTATGAAATTATTGTATATTTAGGAACGTAGTGTATCGTCTCTTTATTTTAGTATATTCCTTTTGTGCTTTGCTCCTGCAAAAATTCAGACTTAACACATTTCCGTGTTGCATCATACCTAGAAAGCCATTTTTAATCAAAGATCCATAATCCATTTCGTCAAACAACCGACTTAATCATGAGGTAGTCCAGTCCTTGGACATGGTAAAAACGACCTTAACCCTTTCCCAAACAATTCCTGGTTGTTACGGGTCTGGAATAGTAGCCTTTTATAAACATTGTGGGAAAAAGAGAAAATGCTGGTAACCAGCATTTTCTCCTTTTCCCACAATATTTTCTACCCTATCATAGACAGAAATCATCTTTTCAGCAAGAGTTGAATTGTCGTCTGCAAATGCTTTCAGTTTGGTCTAGTCCAAAAGTTTTTCGTTTGGGAAAGGGTTAAGCAAGCACTTTCGACCTAGGTTAGCCTATGCGGACTGCGCAGGCTGATCTGGTCGATACCTTTTGCCGGTACATTAAGCCCCCTTGTCTCAAAACTCGGCTCGTACATTTCTGTCGGACATCTTTCCGATCTTACCCTTACGAGATAACACATTATATCACTGTTGTACTATAGTGTATGCGGTCACACATTTTGGCACTTAAATTAGTTGGAAAGAAAGTAATTTAAATTGTTTATGGTAGGATTGGCCTCTTGGTGCTGAAATATTATGATAACATCTATAAAGTGTCAAAGTTGTTATAATTACGGAAAGACAGCAGTCCATCATACCACTGCGAACGTGAAACAAAGGTCTAATAAGACAAAACCAAACATATAAGGGGTAACGGAACTTTGCCTTAGCTGATCCACTTAATTTTTACCCTACAATCCCTAGTTTTATGGAAAGCCAGCCTTTGAAAGCCCCGGAAAAAAGAGAGATTGCTTGCAACAAACAATTCCTCTTTTGCCAACGATGCTTCCTACACTATCAGTGTGAACATCCCCTTTGTATTAATATCAACTTATCATATATAGAAGCACTTGGGTCGTTAAAAGACGAAATTGTGTGGCAAAGAGTTAAGCGAGGAATCTCTTTGTCATTTGTTGGTTTTTTTTTCATGTTTTAAGTTCATCTAAATATACAGTCGAGATAGCGTTTGACTGTGACCTCTCATAAAAAAATATCAGACTGTACAGAATAAAGACAATACTGCACGTATTGTGCAGTGTGATCCTAATCTATACGGGCTGCATAGGCATAACAACTGGCCTTCAGCTTGCCAAGAGTTTGAATTGCCAAAGAGACTCATTAATGGAATAAAGGAGCCATGGCCAATGCAATAATGAGAAAATGGCGGTCTATCATTATTAGTAGAACTCCCGTTGTAGCACTTCATTGGTGCTAGTTGAAGCTTCAGAGGGTATAGCTCTTTATCAGACAAACTCGTGAATATAATTCTATCGCCCTGCTTTTGTCTTGATCGTCTCTGTAACCAGAGGCGACCAGTCAAAAAGTAACATCGCCTTATTACAGTTATCTGTACTATACCCACAAGTGCCTGACATGTCTGATACCATACATCCCATCTATATAGATATAACATCTGTATAGAGGTGTTGTTATACCGTTGACTACATGTACTTTCTGAACCACATGTATAAAAAGCTCCGTTGCTGTATCGTAAATAATAATCAAGTGTCTTTAGCAAGAGAAAAAAGTTTAATTGAAGGTTATTGGTCACGATAGTTTAAATGGCATGCATCACGCGAACAGGGGCATTGGGACATTTGCGGAAGGTGAAGTTGCGAATCAGTCTGCGCCTTCTGCGCTGACTAATCCGAAGCGACATTTTCCGTTTTCATGCAATTTCCTGTTTTGTGCAAGTCTACTGCAGGACAAAATCTAATATAGCCGTAAAATGCCGTCTCGGTTTACCAAGATTAGCCTGCGTGGACTGCGCTGGCTGAACCGACACTCGTGACACTACACAAATGTCCGACAGCACCTTTTCGCGTTTCTAGGCCAATACCAGAAGAGAACATCCTGGTCTTGTTTAGGTTGAAAGCATTTGCAGGTGACACATCAAATCGTCGGTTTGCTTCCAAAACCTCGCTTGAAACAAGTTGTAGTTACGAGGTTTTGGGAGCAAACCGACGAAATGTGACTCAACTGGTGGAATGTCCTATGGCGATAAAACGATGTTGAGCGAGATCGATGAAATGCTGATTTTCTACAATATTTGCCTTTTCCACTTTGTTTGCAACAGCCCTCTTCTTCGGTATCATACATAACAACATGACAATATTGGGTAAATAACTAAATGAAAAGGCCACTTATAGACAAACTCTGTGTAGAGCTGTACAAGTCACATGATGCGAAGGGGAAGCGTCTCGGAGTAAAAGAAAATAGCTGTATCAAAATTACACTGAAATAATAGCGTGGAAATTGGCAATTGCTCATATTCCCACAATGCTTCTTATAGACGTAAGGTCTTGATGCAAGATGGTGTAATAAATAGAGGATATTTGTTTTTTTCGGTGAAAGATCGAAATTTATTTCATCGAGTGAACACCATCGGTAATATTTTCACTCGTGGCTGCCACGAGTGAAAATATTACTGATGGTGTTCACTCGATGAAATAAATTTCGATCTTTCACCGAAAAAACAAATATTCTATTTATTTTATGCTTTTAACCCTTTCTGGGAGGAGCTTTATCAAAATTCAGTACAATTCTTTTCCCTCATTCCCCGTAGCGTACCCCTCCCGCATAGCAAAGTTACGTCAAGCGCGAGAAATGTAAGGTATATGACGTCATATTTCCCATCTGGATGTTAGGCACGCGCAATTTACCTAGGCAACAAGAACGTGAAAATCGGTATTTTCGCAGGTGGTACCAGTGTAAGATCGAAAAATATTTTCACTGCTATTTCTCGATATCCCACCGGAAAGCATGAAATAAAATGGTCAACCGAACGGACTTGCAAAGGTTCGTGAGGGACACAAGAAATGCTGCCATATTTTGTGCCCATTTATTTTTCTTTTGGTCATAATTGTATCAATGATATTTTTCTTTAAATTTCACAGAAATAATCTTTTATCATACTTTCTACAGCAGTCGCTATAATCACTAAAGACGAAGATCGTAAAGTACTGAAACAAGAGTTCGAAAGATCAAATGAAAGGTTAAGTGAAATATATACATATAATTCGATATTGATGAGGTTCTCTGTTTCAGAAGAAATCCATGTATAGTCAGCGCTGATTTTCCTAAAGCTGTGTATCATTCAAGCTTGTGTAGATGAGCGCAATTTCGAAGAATGGACCAACTTTAACCTCGTGTCTGTTTGGTAAACATAGTCCCCGGTATACCTCCTGGAATGACAAAAGACGTGTGCGATAAGAACTTGTTCAAATCAGGTGAAATACTCTAAACCTTTAAACCAGTAAAAAGAATCTATATTGTCTTGCGACAGCTGTGTCCCTGTAAGAAACAGGCGTGATATGGATTGCCTTAAGAAAAAGGCCTAACTTGAGAAGAATTTGGTTTGCAGATTTGCGTGCTCAGATGAGAACATTACAGAGAAAAGGCAGGGTAACAAAATAGTGCAAAGAAATTGGTAATAGGTATGAATAAATTAGTGTATCTAAAATAAGTTATCAAATGAACATTTTTGTGGTGATTGTCATTTCATTGGTCTTTTACTCTTAGCAAATCGTCGTATTGTTACATGGCCGTATTTAGATGCTGGGTATGATAATAAGAAGCGGGTTACCCACCTTTCCTTGATATCCTGAAATGTTTATAATCCAAGCGTGATTTTCATCGGTCTTCAGCCCAAAAGCCTTCACAACCTGTAGACAACCACCGTCTTTGTATCTGAGAGACAGGTTAAACGGGTTTCGTGAGTTTGGATAAGCGTCTTTAAGACTGAAGGCGGCTTGAACGAAAGCATCCATTACAGCTAAAATCTGAGGAATCGGTAATGTTAATTCATATCGCCGCCTTGCTCCTCCTTCCATGTTCACGTTCAATGATAGCTTGAGGTTCTGCAAAATCATACTCATATAATAATATCAGTTATTATTCTAGGAAGCTTTGAAGTACTATTTTCAGCCTGATTACTCTACGACAGCTCTGGGTCCGTATTCACCAACCATTCTTAAGAAACAAAATTTTGTTTTATTCTTCAAGATTGTCTGACTGTGAAAGTAACAGAACTTCTGATTGGCTAAACCAAATGGTTTGGCCAATCTGAAGTTCTGTTACTTTCACATTGACTAAATTTTGAAGACTAAGACTAAGAGTGTTCTTAAGAATGATTGGTGAATACGGACTCTGATCTGAAACCGAAAAAGTTCAGGCGTGTCAGGGCCAACACAAAAATAATGCTTCCATTAAAAGTAGTTCAGTAATTTTAACTGACATTCAGACTGTCGTCCTGTTTCACTCTCAAAGAAATTTAACTTTAAGATTTGCTGTTCAATTGTTACATCGAAGTAATGCCATAGGTGTCCCTTCCATTTTCTATTGCATAAAGATCTTTTGCTCCCTGTACAGTCACAGCTTTCAATCAGATGTTTGGTTTTTGCGGCGTTATAACGTTGACTGAATCTGGTTCTCAATCGTTTTAGGACCAATGATGAAAATGACACTTAAAATTGCGGACCCAGATATACATAGTCCGCTTGCTTTGAAATTTCTCTGACTGTATATTGTATTTTCAGCTGTCAAAGCTGTCGACTTTATATAAGGTGGTGTTGAAAAGTCTTGATACAGGGCATTAGATGTCCTAACACTTGAGTTAGTGCCTTGCTCATGTCATATTCTTCAGAGATTGACCTGTCCGCTGACTTGCGGTGCGCATAGATCAAGAATCACCCGCTAAAAAGAAGCAAACGGAAAATGGCTGTGGAGAAATCATGCCTTTAATCTGAAGATTGCAACAATTTAAAACCGGAAAAGTGCTTTCGAAAATATCCTTGTTTATTGCAAATGTGTGTTTTTTTTTTTTTAACAGATACTAAATACAAAAAAAAAAACGTAATTTGTGCAGGGATTTTCACAGGCTTTACGCAAAAAAATGCTCTCTCCAAGCTGAGCTTATACTGGACCTATTTCCCGGGCCTATAGGGACTGTGTTTATAAATAACTGGTACATAGATTACATGTATATGCTAGCAAACCATTGCTGAATAAAACGTACCGTTTAGCATTATTTTGAATAAACGCATATCTTATTTTGAAATTCCCCGTACTAATTACCATCTTAAAGCCAGAATGTCCAAATCAAATAGGTATGTACGATATTTTGGCGAAAGATGATGTGATCTAGTAGGGAGCCATTCGTAATGCCGCCACAATAGTCAGAGAGAAACACAGTTGCAAACATTTTGGCTTGTTAATTTCACAGAAATAACCGGAAATACATCATCGTTATCAAAAGAAATTGTCCATATGTACAGAATTACCTAAAATGTACATAGCTCGCCTAGCGTCAACAGTTTCCTGTCTACCAGGTCTTTGTAAATGGGGATTACAACTGATGATGCATCTTGTCTACCGACTTTTATTATTTACACAGTCTTTAATCGGATTTTGACCGACAATATTCTTAAAAGAACACTGACATCTTTAGATCGCAGCAAGCCTTCGGTCAAAGATCCGTTAATTCTAGATATGCAGGCGATATTTTTTTTATCAATTACAAACAAGATAAGTCAAGATCTGACTGAATCAAACGTAGCATATATGTGACTTTACTTTGAAGTAACACTTTCTCGGACAACACAATTTCAGACTAGTTGATATAGAAAGCATTTGCTAGCGAATAACTATGTGAAACAAAACAGGATTTGTCTTTGAGAGGTTAGTAAAAAAGTTTTTAAAAGCCATAACAATAAGTATTCGATTGGTCATCATGTGAATGACGCGTCAGAGAATTGCATTTCAGGTAGCCACGCCCACTGAACTCTAGCGACATGGGGACACTCTCATGGAGATACTCAAATGTTTCAGTGCTTCTACAATTACCTAAAACTTCACCAAAAGAGTTTGTGTTTTACTACCATGAGAAAGGCCGCTGTTGAATAAAGGGGAAAAAATGCTGGGAACTAGCATTTTATGCTTTGTCCAAAAAGTTTTCTACACTCTCATAGACAGATTCAATTATATTATTCTTATCTGATTTTTAGCATGCTACTACATTGTACTTTCATTGTAACCCTTTACGCATTGACGAATTTTAATGCCCCCGAGAGAGAAGGCTTTAGAAAACACTGTGGGGAAAGGAGAAAATGCTGGTTACCAGCATTTTCTCCTTTTTTTTACTGCTTTTTTTCCCTTTCCAAATCAGATTTTAATTTTTGATTGACATTTTTATTTTGTTGTGTCCAAATGCTTTCAATTTTGACTAGTTCGAAATTTTGTGGTTTGATGAAAAATTAAATGTACAGATGATGCTTACCAGGAACATGAATCTTTTGTGTAGATTATATAGGTTTCTCGTTTGTGCATCCTTTTGTTGTGCTTGTACTCCTGTCAAAGCGTCTTCATCAACCAGATTTTCATCAGTATCTTGTAAAAGTGTGTACATTTCGTCTTGCTGACTGATGTCAAACGAGTCTGTATCATCAACAGACGCTTCGACTTTCATTGTAGAGGATTCAGAATCCTCGTACTCATTTGATGACTGCGAAAAGGGGTTTCCATTTTCCTGAAGAACAATAAAGGAGAAAAAAATAAATTACTGAAAAAAATTTTTTGAAAAATTTGAGAAAGAACTAGAAAATCGACCCAGTATTGTAAGTTTATATGGCCAGGTTTTCTCGCCCATATTCGCCCAATTTCTATATTAGGATAGGCTCACCGTGACCATGGATAAATATTTCACACAGTTTAGCTTGTTTATATATATTTTGAAATCATAGATAATGAAATGCAATGACAGGTAATCTTTAACAATTATTTGGATGTTAGGACCAAAATCATAAGGTCAAATATCATCAAATGCATTTTATAATGAAGTTCAGGCACATATTAAACTGTCTAAGAAATCAATTGGACTGAAGCAAGGAGAGCCTTTGTAACCTTAACTTTTTATCCATTTTTGAATAAGCGATATTGGATAAAATCTTGATTTTGATTCGTGCAGTACTTAAGACATAGATTTACTTATGATGCATCTTTCCCTTTTAATTGTCAAATCCAGACTTTGCATATCAAACATGCACTGTTCACAAGCTTAGATGAATGGTATTGCTAAATGCTCAGAATTATTGAAAAATGTGGGAAAAAAAACGCATTTCTTATTTATATTAATAATTGAAGGAATATGAAGATAGTTGAGCTTTTATTTGGGGATTAAATTCATATAACAAGGGTACTTTTTAAGTCGCTGTGCAGCTTTTACACGAACAAGCACTAAAGGCTTATAAATCATAGCCGTTTTT
Organism: Tridacna crocea; assembly: GCA_943736015.1. NCBI lineage: Eukaryota > Metazoa > Mollusca > Bivalvia > Cardiida > Cardiidae > Tridacna > Tridacna crocea. Next base: position 9,354,778 of record OX031072.1, on the reverse strand, counting down.
TTGGTTTTTGATGAAGTTTGATTATTTATAAACCAAACCTGAAAGGTAGTAAAGAAAGCGTGTAAAATCAAAGATAACAAAGAGATGGGCTACATGACTAAATAATAAAATACTGCTGCTGTTTTTCCTATGCTCCTTTTTTATCGTAGAAACTTGCAATGGCCTAACCCTCTACCTAGCGAGAAAATATTGAATCCAAATTTGAGAGCATTTGCAGACTACACAGTCATACAATGTGGCGCACAAGTGGAAAGTTTTTCCTTTGACAGGATGGAAAACATCATGGGAACAGACAAAAAAATAAACCACTGGTTACTAGTGAAATCCGCGCGGGTTCATCGGATACGATACTTTCACTTATATTTTTTTTAGCTCACCTGAGCACAACGTGCTCAAAGGGAGCTTTTAGGATCACACGGTGTCCGTCGTGCGTCGTGCATCAGTGCGTCGTGTGTCGTCAACAATTCTTCAAACATCAACTCCTCCTAAACCGCGGGGCAAATTTGGACCAAACTTGGCTGGAATGTTCCTTGGGAGGTCCTCTTTAAAAAATGTTCACAGGATTTGATTCCGTGAAAAACTCTGGTTGCCATGGCAACGAAATGGATTTTTTTAGGAAATTCTTTAAAAATCTTCTTCTCTGAAACCGCTTGCCGGATTTTAAAATAATTTCACACAGATGTTTCTTGGGTGACCCTTTTCAAAAAGTGTTCGCGAAATTTTGATCCGTCGAGGAACATGGCTCTGGTGAATGGGGGCTTCTTGCACTATACAGAAATGAAGAAATTCTTAAAAATTCTTCTTCTCTGAAACCGCTGGTCAGATTTTAAAATAATTTCACAGAGATGTTCCTTGGATGACCCTTTTCAAAATTTGTTCGTGAAATTTTGATCCGTCCAGGAATATGGCTCTGGTGAATGGGGGTTTCTTGCACTATACAGAAATTAAGAAATTCTTAAAAATTCTTCTTCTCAGAAACTGCCGGCCAGATTTTAAAATAATTTCACAGAGATGTTCCTTTGGTGACCCTTTTCAAAAACTGTTAGCGAAATTTTGATCCGTCAAGATACATGGCTCTGGTGAATTGGGGCTTCTTGCACTATACAGAAATGAAGAAATTCTTAAAAATTCTTCTTCTCCGAAACCGCTGGTCAGATTTTGAAATAATTTCACAGAGATGTTCCTTGGATGACCTTTTTCAAAAATTGTCCGTGAAATTCTGATATGTCAAGAAACCTGGCTCTGGTGAATGGGGGCTACTTGCGCTATAGGGAAATGAAAGAATTCATAAAAAATTTTTCTTCTCGAGAACGGCTGATCAGATTTTGAAATAATTTCACAGAGATGTTCCTTTGGTGACCCTTTTAAAAAAGTGTTCAAAAAGCGTTCATGAAATTTTGATTCATCAAGAAACATGGCTCTGGTCATTCTCTGAAACGGCTGGTCAGATTTTGGAAAATTTTCACAGAGATATTCCTTGGGTGACCCTTTTCAAAAATTGTTTGTGAAAGTTTGATTCGTTGAGAAACATTGCTCTGGTGAATGGGGGCTACTTGCACTATATGGAAATGAAGAAATTCTTGAAAATTCTTCTTCTCTGAAACAGCTGGTCAGATTTGAAAATTGTTTCACGGAAATATTCCTTGAATGGCCTTTTTTAAAATTTGTTCGCGAAATTTTGATAGGTCAAGAAACATGGCTCTTGTGAATGGGGGCTACTTGCACTGTTCGGAAATTAAGAAACTCATAAAAATTCTCCTTTTTTGAAACTGCTAATCAGATTTTGAAAGTACTTTTACAGGTGACCTTTTAAAAATTGCTTGGCAAATTAATGGTTTTGTTTCCAGTGTTTCAAAAAAAAAAGGCTATGGTCCTCCCAAAAATTCAGGTGAGCGATCCAGGGCCATCTTGGCCCTCTTGTTTTGTTTTGCACAAGTCTAATGTAGCGCAAAATCTAATGTAGTCGTAAAGTACCATCTCAGACTAACCTGCGCGGACTGCTCAGGTTGCGCAGGTTGATACGAGAAGACACTTTACGCAAATATTCGAATGCCCCTTTTCGCGTGTTGCGAGTCATATGATATGGATCTATGCAATCCATCTTTCCTAACAATTGGCAGAATCATGAAGTAGAATGGTCCTTTTATGTGCAAAACATTGACCAAAAAGCAACAGGTTTAGACTCATGTCAGCCTAAATAGACTGCGCAGGCTAACATGTGTCGATGCTTTTTTGCAGATAAATTGACCCTTAGGCTGCTAAGCGCAACTCACTGATCTTTAGAGGACAGTGTAGATCAAGATCAGACTGCACAGAACGTGCAGTCTGATCTTGATCTACACTGTCCGATAAGGAGATATAATTCCACAAGATATAACTTTGAAATATTAATATTTAGGTTTTTACTATCGAATTGAAAATTTCTTTTTATTTATTCAGCAGGATAAGGATTAAAGCCCCTGTTTACCGAGCATTTCTTTTTAAATGCAACGTGTAAGACTCTGTTGTTGTTTAGTTTTTCGTTATCCTCAAATTAATAAAGAAGAATTTTTTTTTTTTTCATAAGACATAATTAACTTACCACTGTCATTGTTGCACCTTTGTCGTTCGTCGAGACTTCATCACCAACCGATTTTCTCAAAAGTGCATAGAAAAAAATAATGAACACACTAAGCTTAGACAAATGCATTTTTCCCTTTACTTTGGTTAAGTTTTTTTCTTTAAGTTCGAAGGTTCTTTTGTACGTAGTGATACGTAAATAAGTAACCAACTTTTTAAAGAGAAAATCCGATTTGTGCCAGATGCGACGTTCGAATGGCATTTTTAACGGCGAATTCTGTGATTTCAATCCGATAGGGGCGGGGCGTTTATAATCACGTGCTCTAGAAAAACTCAGATTCATCCTCTGTTGTGTTCGATTGGAATAATGTTACTAAGTAGCGAAAAGATTTCAGAATGAAATTCAGATAGTACGCAGCAGATACGGTCTACTATAGAAAAATGTTGTTGTTTTTTGTTTATGGCAATTTATTGGCTCAAACGACAACCGTTACTCTGAATTTCAAAATAAAAAGAACCTTTGCCCATTTAAACGGTACCTGGTACATTGCATGGAACCTATGCTCCGGCTATTCATAAAACCAGCCCCCATAGGGTATTTGCTTAGGTGTAAGCCCAGATATTTCTTGTTGATATGTCTGTGGAAAAAAAAGCTGCACGCATTTTGCTTACCCTTTAATTTATATTTAGAAACTGTATTCAAAGATGTGCAGTAAAACAAGAATATTTGCAAAAAACTGTTTTTCCCTTTTGAAATAATCAAATTTTCAAAATATTTGGAGCGAAAAACAGGCAACAATTTTCCACTGATGCATTGTTTATAGCCATTTTCTTCATTGGTGCTTTATTAGCGGCGTATTAATATATTGTAGAGGATGGTGTGATGCGTCATAGCAGAAAGCACTCGTCACTACTCGGTCGATTCCGTACCTGTCTGTATAACGGTTGTTTCCATTCACGTGATCTTAGTCATGGCGGCGCCACTGTAAGTCGTTTAGCAACGACATAAACAATCTCGATGACATTATTCACATCTATCTATCTGTCGGTGAAAACTTCGATCGGATTAGATAAACAACCTTAAAAATGAATGTGCGGTGTTTGTCAACTGAAATACAGTTAGAAGATTTCGATAGAAAATTGAGACTCGAGATTTCTTTTTTAAGAGGAGCCTTACAATTTGCAGAACGGTAAACCGGCGTATTTCCGGCAATGAAATGCACCGTGTAGGTGCATATCAAGCTACCAGATATAGCAGAGGGATTTGATAGCTCCCATCATCCGCACCGAATGAGCAGACAGGTCGAATCTTCGAAGAATATGACATGTGTAGACAACGGTGCTTACTCAGTGTGGCGTATTGAATGTATCGGTTATGCTTAGTATTAATTAGTGTTTGGGTACAATGTGTCGCTCTATAGCAACAGTACACCTGCCCCCGCAGTCCTGTGGTTTCGTTCACCAGTACCATACGCGTAGTTTGATTGTATTTCTACTCTGATAGATTTAACCCTTTATCGCGCAATTCCTCATTTTAACAACCCTGATAAAGAAGGCTTTGAAAGCAATTTGGGAAAAGGAGAAAACGTTAGTAGCCAGCATATTTTCCTTTTCTCAAATGATTTCTATTCTTTCATAGACCAATACCAGTATTTGATTTACACTATACTTTGTCATCTGCAAACGTTTTGGACTTCGGCAAGTCCAATATTGGTGAAGACTTTAACTACTATTGCATGCAATCTTCTTTATTGAAGCAAACAAGTTCTTCTGCTAACATCAGTAGGCATACATGTACGACGAATACTTTCTTTTTTTACTCTTTACCAAACGACAAAGTTGTAGACCATTCCAAATTGAAAGCACTTGCAGACGACAAAATCAACCTAACTAAAAAATTGAAGTTTGTTTCCAGCAGGGTAGAAACATAGTGGGAAAAGGAGAAAATGCTGGTAACCAGCATTTTCTTCTTTTCCAACTATGTTTTCAGAGGGTTTCTTCCTCTAGGTCGTAAAAAACAGGGATTGTTTGGTAAAGGGTTAATCCATTTCGGTGTTATAGACAAGTGTTTGTAGCTTTGTGAATTGTGGATAAAAATAAAAAAGCTGTTATGAATATCGTCGGTTTACTTCAAAAACCTCCTAACTACAGTTTGTATTAAGCTGTAGTTAAGAGGTTTTCGAAGTAAGCCGACAATTTGCTATGTGATCTTGAATCTACAGTTTCCAACAAATCATGAGATGGCGCTTACAAACAGATCTTGTTTTCTACCTATTTAAGGACCGACCACACCCATTAAATTTTTTAATAAATACTTCCTTTTTTAAACAACCTCGAGAAAACAGGCTATTGTAATCATTTTAGAAAAGAAGATACTGCTGGTACCAGCAGTTTTTCCTTCCACGGTGTCTTCAGCTCTATCACAGACACTTTATATTACTAACGCAACACTTAATTTGTCCTCTGCAAATACTGTCCATTTTTGGGCACAGTCTGCAATTCTGTTGTGTGGTTATGGGTGACTGCATTTGGCTGGCTGACGACATAGGATTGCTATTAGCTTAAATCAAGCCTTTATTGGTCCACAAAATTTTAGACGCTCGTCCAAAATGAAAGCATTTCTAAACGACAATTTCAATGGGGTTTAAATGATGCATTTTTAGCTCACCGGAGCACATAGTGCTCGGGGTGAGCTTTTGTGATCGGCCAATGTCCGTCGTCCGTCTGTTCGTCTGTCTGTCCGTCCGTAAACAATGACTAAAAAAATCTTCTCCTCTGAATCCACCGATCAGATTTCAATAAACTTCACAGAAATGATCCTTAAGTGATGCACTTTCAGAATACTTCAAAGATTTGTTTTCCATGAAGAACTATGGTTGCCATGGCAACCGAAAGAAAAAACTTTAAAAATCTTCTTGTCCCAAACTGTAAGGGCTAGAGCTTTTTATATATGGCATGTAGCTTCATCTAGTGGCCCTCTACCAAAATACTTCAAGTTATGGCCCTAGTGTTGAAAATGGCCCTATGTTATGGGTTCTCGGATTTCACATAGAGATAAAGAAGGAAATTTGTAAAAAATCTTCTTGTCCCAAACCGGTAGGGGTAGAACTTTCGCATTTGACATGTAGCATCATCTAGTGGCCCTCTACCAAAATACTTAAATTATGGCTCTAGCGTGGAATATGGCCCTATGCTGTGGGTTCTCGGATTTCACATACATAGAGATAAAGAAAGAAATCTTTGAAAATATTCATGTCCCAAACCGTAAGGGCTAGAGCTTTCATATTTGGCATTTAGCATCATCTAGTAGCCCTCTACCAAAATACTTAAAATTATGGCCCTGGAGTGAAAATTAGCCCTATTGGTATCGGATTTCACATAGAGATTTTGTCCTTGAATGAGAAAACCTGCTATATTTGACTTTGTTTACACTCTATCATCTAGAAGTATCAACCAGTCAGCACCAAACTTGGTCAAAATATATATGACTATAAGGTCTCGGACGAGTTTGATAATGGGTATAATCCAACTACAACGACTGGAGTTATTTGCCCTTGAATTATAAGAATTACTATATTTGACATTGTTTACACTCTAGCATCCATAAATATCAACCAATCAGCACCAAACTTGGTCAAAATATATATGACCATAAGATATCGGATGAGTTCGTTTATGGGTCTAATTAGATCAGAACGACAGGAATCATTTGCCCTTAAATGAGAAAGTTCTATAGAAAAGTTCCTTGTCTAGAGCATAACTTTGTCATCTCCAGTCCGTTTGACTTAAAACTTGGCAATTTGTGTTTGCAATAATACAGAATGCAGTGTGAAAGAACCATAACTCTACCTCGTACTGTCTATGAGCTAGTTCACTTTGACCATCATTCTTACAGCATTTTCTGCTTTGGAATATAACTGTCATCTCTAGCCTGAGCATCTTCAGATTTTGTATGCGTGATTTCAAAATTACGGAGTGCAGTGCACAAGAACCATAACTCTTCCTGTCTTAAATTTTGAGTTATTCCCCCTTTGACCTTCATTTTTGTAGCCTTTCTTCCTTGTCTGGAGCAAAACTTTGTCATCTGAAGTAGGAATGACTTGAAATTTGGTATACTTATTTGTTTATTTGGAATATTTGGAAGTGCAGTGCACAAGAACTGTAAGTCTGCCTCATGCTGTCTACGAATTATTTCCCTTTGATTGTCAGTTTTACAGTGTTTAGTGCAGCTGCTTGTCCGGAATATAACTTTGTCATCTCGAGTCAGAAGGGCTTCAAACTTGGTATGCATGTTTGTTGCAATATTACCCAGTACTGTGCGCAAGAACAATAACTCTACCTAGGGCGGTTTTTGCGTTATTCCCCTTTGATCTTCATTTTTACTGTATTTTTGCTTGTCCGGAATGGAACTTTGAAGTATTAAGTCAAATTGATTAGAAACTTGATAAACATGTTTGTTGCGTTACCTGACCTTTTGAATTATTATACCTCCTCGACAATTGGCGGTGGGATGGGCATATCTTGCGACAGTTTGCCTCTCTTGTTTCATTGGTCGCCCGGCAGAAGCCGGCGACCTTATATTTAATATAGTTCAGAAGAGATGCTCATGGAGAGTGTAGGTACTTCCGGTTGAAATATTTCACCATATTCGCCAGATTTAATTTGGTAAAATAGGTGTGAATGTTTGTGAAATTGTTGTGTGGGGTTTTCTTCACCTTTTTTGAGGTTGTTTACCTGTTTTTAAACCGATAAAGAATCGTGAAAGAATTATTAACGGTCTGCTGCGCAACATTTTGTAAAACAATTAATGTTCTTGTGCAGAATGCATCTATTTTTAACGCAAATGAACTCGTCCAGTCACATGATCTTAGGAACCAATGGAAATGCAGAACTGCTCCTACTCTTTACCTTTGTCTGTCGATGATTGAGTATTTATAGAATACCATCTAGCGGGAGATAATGACTCTTTACCGGTAGGCCTAAAGAGCGGAATGGAAATATTTTAGAGCAATGGACGGAATGGAAAAGAAAATACGCATGGAAATATATCATGCCTGTTTATTAAATATAATAACAATAATGATTTGATTTTTTCTACCCATTAAAGGTAATTTACAAGTAAAAACCAAAACTTACGTTTTTGTACCGCTGAAAAAAATGTACTTGTAGTGATATTTAAGTTTATGCACGTATTCCTAGATGGCGAAATGAAAAATTTACCAACAGTATATTGTACCTAAAGTGTTACAGGTCTTTAATGTATTTTCTTATGGGTAGTTAAAGGTGGGTATTTAGAATTTTTTCATCTCACCAAATTAAAAAATATATATATCACTGAAATTCATATGAAAAAATAATACAAATCATCAATAATTAAGATTCATGAAATTACAAAAAAAATTTTTTTTGATGGTATTCCCTTAAAAGGCTACGTAGCCACTTAAGATGTTTTTAGATTTCGCGCCAAAAATCAATAAAGCATTTCGGGAATGCCTAGTGACTGGCACGTGACTCATAACGCTTTAATTCCATTACATAACAAACACGTAATAATTATTTTCCATAAAGTCTTCTTCAAACGCTATGTTTGAAACTTCGTCTGTGTATACCTGTTTGTAAATGAGCGAATTGATAATCTAAAAATAGAACGTGTCTCCCCTCGGTGTCGACCTGGGCTGTAGTAAATCTCTAATTTCTCGTGTTGTTGGACGGTGTTCGACTACTGGGGTTTTATGAATGAAAATTAAAAGGCTTTGGGAGTGTAAGGATGATTTTTTTGCATTTTTGTACAATTTTCGTCCCAAGACCTGAAGGGCCACCTTTAATTGAAGAAAATGATTAGAATTTCTTTATGCTTATAAGTACAAATGTTAAAACCTTTTAACCCTTTCCAAACGACAAACTTTTGGACTAGACCAAATTGAAAGCATTAGAAGACGAAATTTAAACTATTGCTGAAAAGATGATTTCTGTCTATGATAGGGTAGAAAACATTGTGGGAAAAGCAGAGAATGCTGGATACCAGCATTTTCTTCTTTTCCCACAATGTTTTCAAAAGGCTACTATTCTAGATCCGTAAAAACCAGGGATTGTTTGGGAAAGGGTTAAATTTCCTTTGTGCGGGACTGGCGCAATGGGAAAGAAAGTATATGCAATAGACATTATACATTTGTTACTATATAAAGTAAATATGTATGATTTCAAACGTGTGTATTTGTACTCATATATCTTTCCTAGGGTATATCTACAGGAATATTGAAAAATAAAGTTTTTACTGGTAAAAAAATATATTTGTAGCAATATTTCCTTCCTTAAGCAGGTAATCTCAGAAGGGGAAATGGAAAAATTACCAAGTTCGAACTAGTACAATATAATGCACCCAACACAGGTCTTAAAGTTCAGATCGAATTTTAAAATGGATAATAACTTGATTTATATATCAGCTAACATGCATTAGACTGCGTGAATGTAGGATCAGACTCCAGTTTTGGTAAGTCTGAATTTGATCTACACCCTCTTCAGATATTTCACTGATCGGCTTTGGTTACATGTATGATCTTATATACCGGTGCATTACATTGCGTGAATATAGGATCAGATTGTAATTTTGGTAAGTCTGATCTTCATCTACACCGTTCTCAGATATTTCGGATTGTTCTAAAAATTTTGTCATTTGGTGTGCAAAATAAAGATGAAGTGTTAAGTTATAAGTTGTAAGTTAAATAAACTGAAACTTTTTTCCCAATACCTATTGAGTACCCAGATAATAAAACTTCATTTCAAATTTCCATTGCGCGGGATAGGCGCAATGGAAAAACAAAATTCGCATTGGAAATATAATGTTACTATAATATAAGTTGTAAAGTAAAGTATTTGGTATCCACGTATTGTTTCAAATGTGTTAATTTTATTTGTAGTCATTGACCAATTATATCTCCAGTTATAAACGAAATACAATATTTTTGTAATCATGGCTGAAAAATATATTTGTAGCATTTTTTTTTTTTTTTTTCATTATGCAGTTATTCTCAGATGGCAAAATTGAAAATAGACATAAAAGTAGCATAAAATGTAAATCGGGCATTTGAACGTTTTCCAGCCCGAAAACCCATACTTTATCTTGACAGTTGGTTATATGACATTGCAGGTCACTATTGTCATGTCAATTTATTGGAAAACAATATCTATTTTTTTCTCAAATGAAAAATAACTGAAAAAATTGAAGTCGGATATATTCTCTTGACTGCATATTTGTTTAATAATGGAAAGGGAAAAAAATCATTTTCGGGCGACCTTTGACGCTCTTGCGTCTTCTTTTTCTCTTGTTATCATTTGGCCTTGTACCTCAATATTTGGTATTTATCTTCATCGTAGACCTTTTTGCTTAGTACTCAGGTAAGCCATATAAGACCATCATGGTCCTCTTGTTTCTTTTATAGGTAGACAACATTGTTGGATAAGTAGAAAATACTGGTTATCAGCATTTTCTCTTTTTCCCACAATGTTTTGAAAAGGCTTCTTTCCCAGGGTCGTTCAAAGTCGGCAATTTGCGGTAAGTGCTTTACTGTGTAAATTTACTACTGTTGTTTTTGTCCAACCTATTCTTTTAACTAATCAATTTCCGGAATATTGAAACGAACACGACACTGACTAAGCGCCAAACATAGTAACAGTATTACGTCAATGAACAACTGTTATTTCACTCATTACCAAACGACAATATTTAAGGCTTGCCGAAATTGGAAGCATTTGCAGACGACTAAATAAAAGTGACTGATAATTTGAAATTTGTTTTGTGAAGGGTAGAAAACATTATGGGAAAAGGAGAAAATGCTGGTTACCAGCATTTTCTCCTTTTCCCACAATGTTTTCTAAAGGCTTCTTTCTCAGGGTAGTCAAAGGTAGGGAGTGTGTGGTAATGGGATAAGAACACGTGACAAAGTTTCAAATATAGATACATCTTATTACAACTTGTACAAATAGTGCTGAAATAACTGAGCCACGCTCTGGCATTGAAGGGTTCCATGCATTTCCATGATGCAATATTCAAAACCAGTCATCTCATATAATATGGATCCATGGAATATATTTCTGTCTTACAACCCACTGAATTATAAGGTAGACCATTCCTTTGACACGCACAAAATTGACCGATTGACGAAAAGGTTCAACCCAGCTCAGCCTGCGCGAACTGCGGAGTCTGACCTGAGTGGGTACTTGTTGCAGATGCATTAAGTCCCTATTTCAAAAGGAATGACTCATTTTCTCCTTGATTTATTTAAGTCGTAATTATTACTATGTTTACAATTTCTGTCGAAAAACTTCAAAATGTCAGTTAATTATGGGATAATCAGTCTTGATCTCAAATTAACATTTAAATAATGTAAATTTGAAACCCAATTCATCTTGGTCTAATTTTAGAACACCTGTCACTTGATAATGACTTCCGGTTTTTAGCAATCTCCGACCAGAGTTGTCGTTCGTTACTCTTACCACATATCTCTGCAATGGGCATTATCTCCCGGTAGACGGCATTCTATAAATACTCATCTATCTAATTTGGGCCTCCTGGGTACAGAACCGAACCACTTTCCTACAAAACAACCGTTACTTTGAATTTAAAAAAAAAAAAACATTTACTCAATAAAACGCTACCTCGTGCAATTCACTCAGCTTTGATCAGCAGCCTAGAGAAATCTGGAGCTAAAGCAGGTCTCATTTCTCCTCAAACGTATTGATCAAAGCTATTTTCTACATTACTACTATATAGAGCGGTATATTACAGTCAGCCCGGTTTTGGGGCTAGTGATGCGTCATATAAGGCAAGTCGAATCTTCGAAGAATATGACATGCGCAGACAACCCTGCAATGGGCTAAATGACAAGAGTCAAACCGAGGAAAACATGTTTTGTCACTGTTTAACTGTTTCATGTGTAACATTATAAAGTAGACAAAGGAAATATGATTCTGGATACATTATAGGTGCATTCAAACTGATGAATTTACCTGTATGCAAGGGAACTATTTTTTTCAAGCTTCTTTACTGATCAGAATTTTAACAAAAACGGCTGCGCCCATGAATGATGACAACAATTTTGACACACCGATGGATCTCAGTTTATAAGATTAAAAAAACAAGTTATCGTCCTTTAAAAGACATTTAAGCTTTTCAGAAGATCCCTCTTTTTCACATTTCCTATCACTTAGTCTGTTTGGCCGTATGCTGTTTGAACACCACACAAAGTAATCGATATTGGTCTTTTTTTCACCGGCGTTTGTGTCGCCATTTTTAGTTCTGGTCATGTGACGAAAGTATCACGGAATGACGGACTACTTTCTGAGCCCACTACAGAGGTGAATGTGAATGATCCAGAGTGCAAGAGAGTGGGTTTTTAGCTCACCTTAGCAGGAAGCGCTAAAGGTGAGCTATTGTGATTGCCCTATGTCCGGCGTCCGTCGTTCATCGTCCATCGTCCGTCAACAATTTCTTTAAACATCTTCTTCTCCTTAACTACTGGTTTAATCTTGATGAAACTTGGCAGAGATGCTTCTTCGTTGAGGCTCTACCAAACTTATTCAAATAATTGAATTACACCCATAACTGTGGTTGCCATGGCAACAAAAAGGAAATAAAATACAAGATCTTTGAAAATCTTCTTCTCTGAAACTAGAAGGCGTAGAGCTTTGATATTTGGTATGTGGCATCTCCTAGTGGACCTCTATTTAGTTGATTCAAATGATGCCCCTGGGGTCAAAGCTGGCCCCACCCGGGAGGGTCACAAGTTTGAGCATAGGAACAAAGAAGGAAAGCTTTAACACTCTTCTTTTTTGAAACTAGATGGCGTTGAGCTTCGATATTTGGTATGTGGCATTTCCTAGTGAAACTCTACCAAGTTTCTTCAACTGATGCCCCTTGGGTCAAAACTGGCCCCGCCCCGGGGGTCACAAGTTTGAGCATAGGAACAAAGAAGGAAAAATTTAAAAATCTTCTCGTCTAAAACTAGATGGCGTAGAGCTTTGATATTTGGTATGTGGCATTTCCTAGTGGACCTCTACCAACTTTGTTCAAATAATGCCTCTGAGGTCATAACTGGCGCCGCTCCGCGGGACACAAGTATAAGCATAGCAAAAAAGAAGGAACATTTTAAGAAATCTTTCCCTCTGAAATTAGAAGTCATAGAGCTTTGATATTTGGTAAGTAGCGTCTCCTAGTTGACCTCTACTAAGTTTGTTCACGTAATACCCCTGGCGTCAAAACTGGTCCCGCCCCGGGGGTTACAAGTTCAAACATAGGAACAAAGAATGAAAACTTTAATGTTCTTCTTCTCAAAAACTAAAAGGCATAGAGCTTTGATATTTGGTATGTAGCATCTCCTAGTGGATCTCTACCACATTTGTTCATATGATTTCCTTGGGGTCAAAACTGGCCTAGCCCCGGGGGTCATAAGTTAGAACACATGAACAAAGAAGGGAAACTTTAAGAATTTTCTTATCTTAAACTTGAAGGCGTAGAGCTTTGATATAAAGCTAAATCTCAGGTAAGCGCTCCAGGGCCAATGGCCCTCTTGTTTGTATTTCTTTTAAATTAGATTTTCGCAGATTACAGTAGTGTTTCGATGACTGGGTCTCTTTCAGCCGTCGAAGGTTATCTGACAGCAATGAATGATAGGGTTTTCATGTTTTTTACCGTTACATGTGGGTTTTTCAGTGATGTGTGGTTTTGGTGTCTTCGATTCGTCAGCATCTTCGGTTAAGCTGAATAGCTGACTTTTGACGTACATGCTGCAGGGCCCGTCCTCACCAACCATTCTTCAGAATGTTCTTATTTCTGGCCCCCAGAATTTTCTAAATGTGAAAGTAATACAACTCTTGATTGGCTAAACCACTTGTTTTAGTCAGTCAGAATCAGCGGGTGCCAGCGCAAAAAAAAGCATGAAGTAGAGTGCTGGTTTGGTTGGTTGTGTGAAGCTAGAACACTGCATTTCTGTGCGAGTTGCAGCACAATTTTGAAAAGTGCCACAAAAAAGCCATTATTCTGTTGATTGAACTACACAAGGCGCCAGCAAAACATCCCATCATTGGACTCAGACTTCTTAAAACGGTATGATGATGCCAAATTGATCCCCATTACAAACATTCAAAGTATTTCAGAAGTAATGTCAAACTTTCGTGAGAAGGCCTTGTCGTGTACAAGATAGACCTCTGAGCATCCTTTGCTTGGACGTAGGCCATTGTATAAGGCCACATCTATCTCAACGTGAAATGACTTAAACATTTAAAATCAATGTGTACCAATAGCGGATATCGTTAGCGACTCGACATTTAAGTGAAGGGTTTTGAGAAATTCTTTGGATAAACCCGAGAAATCTAATCAGTCACAGACCCTTTTTTTAAGAACCTCGTATATAAGGTCAGGAAAGGTGTTTGGCACACGGATGACAGACCTACCAACATTACCGCAAGGCTATAGAGAATTCATACAAAGAACGTATCTTTAATCATCACTTTTAACGTATTTAATCGCAATCAGAATCCAGACAACAAAACGATAAACGCATTCGTTTAACCCATTACCACACAATCCCTACATTTGATGATCCTAGGAAAGAAGGCTTTAGAAAACATTGTGGAACAAGGAGAAAATGCTGGTTACCATTGTTACCAATGTTTTCTACCATTCACAAAATAAATTTCAAATTTTCAGTCACTTTTGTTTTGTCGTCTGCAAATGCTTTCGATTTGGACAAATTTGAAATATTGTCGTTTGGTAATGAATTTAAGAAGGTTTAACAGATGATAAACATGTATATCATTCAAATGATGGAATATGCGTTTGAAACAATGGAAAAGAAAATCGATGGAAAAAAAAGGATATACAGATGCTTTCACCCGCCATGTTCAAAAAACCTTCCTACTGAAAGCTCGTAGATGACATAATCGTCCGGTAAGAGTATGCAACTTTTCAACATAATCATTATAGACAGTAATACAAGTGTAATACCAGTTTAATTGAAATAGTTTTCAAGTTATTGCTAGGCACCAGAGATGTTGATTGCTTCATGTCATTCATTGTTTAGTACTATTCCGTGAATAGCACTATGAGGTTGTTGAAAAAGTCACGGAAAATGTTACTTCTGTTCGGCATCATCGTAGCTAGTGTTACCTTTCACAGGCTTTGGTATACGTGTTTCTGTACGATATGTTTTTAGTCAGCTCGCAAGAGCACTTTATGCTAGAGTTTAGCTTTCATAATGGCCCACAGCCCGTCGCCTCCTCTCAGCACGACTTTTGTCCATCATCTAGTTCAAAGATATTTTCCTCAGACACCTCTCGGTCATTCAGACTCACTTCTCCCAAGAACTTGATATGACTTCTCACTGTCACTAATACCTCAGAGTTTTTTTTTTTCATATAATTGGCATAGACAGACCTTTGACTTATTTTCTGTAGGTTAAATACTGAAGTACAGTACTATGATCTATCGATTTGTAAACGAGAACATAAAAGATCTTCTTGTATTGACGTATTGAGCTTAGTGATCCTCTGAGATGCTCATGTTGTGCCCCTGGAACTATTTAAAGCAGGCACTTACCGGATGTTTATAATTATGTTTTACATAGAGGCACAGGTGGAAATTTGAAAAAGAACAACTAAAATGTCTGAAACTGCAAGGGCGGGGTATCAATATTTGTTTTGCATCTTGATCGAATGTCCTTACACCAAAGGTGTACGAATGGTGACCATGTCGTCAAAGATAGTCCCATTGAGTAGGTCCTGATGTTTGACGTAGTCAGGTATGGTAAATGAAAAAAAAAACCTATTTGTTTCAAATCTAGACTTAGTCTCGAGATAATCTGCATTTATTTGGTAATTGCCTTCCTTATTCGTGTCTTGGACCACAGTCAAAGACCATCGGCTGGTAAATGCTCAGGGATTCCCATAAAGACACCAACAACTGTAGCTGCGTTATGGGCGTCCCGACCATGAGTGTCGCTGTATCAACCGATATCATAATAATGGCTTGCAACACACGCAAAGGGGCATTCGGACAGTTGCGTAAAGTGTCGTCTCGGATCCACGCAGACTAATCCGAGACGGCACTTTACGCCAATATTAGATTATTTTCCTACAGTAGATTTGCATGAAACAAAATATCACACACGATCGGAAAGTGTCGTCTCGGATCAGCCTGCGCGGATTGCACAGGCTGATCCGAAACAGCACTTTACGCAAATGTCCGAATGTCCCTTTTCCCGTGTTGCAAGCCAATTATTGGTGTCCAAGTGTGTGTGTCGTTAAAAAGATAGTAACTGAGTTATGTTATGTGAAAAGATTGTTCAGTGTAGCTGCAAAATGTATCAAGTTATGTTGGCCTGCACAGTTCGCCTAGATTGACAAAGGTTTTGCCATTTGTAAATTTTCTGCATGACTATGTACTATTCTACGTTAAGGTGCAGTCGGCTGTTTGAAAAAAAATGTTTTTTTTAGACTAAAGAAGTTAACGTTAGTTTATATGCATCCAAATTGACCCAGATTCAATGTAAACAAAAACCTCACAGTTGCCAAATACTGCCTCGGAGAAAATAATTCTTTCTGTTAGACATCTTAATTCTGCTATACTAGTATATGACAATTTTGGCAGAAAAGATTATGCACATTTGATAAATCTGTATAAACCCCGGTGAATAGTATTTAATGGTTTTCAGACTCAGACATCAGTTTGTCTTTGCATAAATATAATTTAGTCATGTTCTGTGAAGCATCGATCTATGTCAGCCTACACTATTGACTCAGGCTGACATTAGTCAAAACTAGCTTTTTATATTTTTTTCTGAATGAGCATGGACTCTTCTACCTTATGAGACAAAATAGATTTTATGGCTCCATTATTACGTGACGACTACCTTTCTTAAAGGCATCACGGAGCTTCATTAATCAGAGCCCCAGAAAAGAGGGAGTGGTTGTATTCTATATCCATTATTTCTCTTTGAAACCCCATGTTGTGGGCACTCATTAGAATCGTCTCAATGAGACGATTCTAATGAGTACCCACAACATAGGGTTCAGTGTAGAATAACAAATATTTTCAATTTTGAAATCAAAATCACTCCCTCTATCTAAAGCACTGATTAGCTCCATTTCTAGAGGACCAGTGTAAGGGTTTGGAGGGGGGTATAAAGACAGTAAGGGAAATGGAAAAATAAAATCGAGCAACGACTGTGTCCAAGCTATAGCACCTTCTGATGTTTATTTCAGTATTATATCTGTACAATTTTCCTAACAACTGTAAATCTGAATCTTGGACGCCTTTGCATCATAGAATGTAATTAGAACATAAAAAATGAACCTATAAAGTTGAGATTCCACAAAAAACAAAGACAGTAAAGTACCTATACTATATTTCATGTGTCTGTTTTTCAGAAATATTAGGGGTAAAGAAATGTCGTAATTTAAGCTGAGGAAATTATTTCCCCGTCACAGTGAATATTTTCCTCCTGCCGAAAATCTGGAACTACTTTTTGAAAATATCTGTTATTCGGTTAACTTTCTTGAGATCACTAGTTTTAAAAGTAGCATTCGTTGACAAAATAATCAGAGGAAATATAATACAGAGTTTACTTGTGGTTACTATGCGGAAATATTTGCCTCAAAAGGGCACTTTTGATTTTCGCATACCTTTCCCTTTTTCGGCAAATATTTCCCCATATCAACCACAAGCGGATAAAATAAACTCTATATATCCCACAATCATTATCTAAAAACCTCTTTATAGTAGCATTCTTTACCAAACAGCAAAATTTTAGATTTTTCCAAATTGAAAGCATTTGCAGACGACAGTGTAGGTCAGGCTTAAGAGACTTCTTGCATTCTTTGAAATGGAATAGTAGAAATATTATGGAAAAATAAGAAAATGTTGATTACCAGCATTTTCTTTTTTCCCACAATGCTTTCAAAAGCTTTCTTCTTCAGGATCGTCAAAGACGAGATTATGTGGTCAAGGGTTAAACTGCTACATAAATTTAAATGAAACGTTTTTTCTCTCTTTTTTCTTTAAAAATCTGATTCTTTCAAACACAGTGGATCCAGGATTAGACTACAATTTCTTTGCAATCAAATCTCATAATCTCTCTGTTTGCAAAGGCGCACTGGAACCTGCTTACCAGCAATAAAGATGTAAATATATTGTCCAGTAAGGTACAATATGTCAGGTACCAGGGGACGTGTTCACCAATCATTCTTAAGAGCATTCTTAGTCTTATTCTTCTGAATTTCGTCAGTGTGAAAGTAACAGAACTTCTGATTGGCTAAACCACATATGGTTTAACCGATCAGAAGTTCTGTTACTTTCACTCTCAGAAAATCTTGGAGACTAAGACAAAGAACGTTCTTAAGAATGGTTGGTGAATACGGACCCAGGACTGTATATCTCTGTGTTAATTTTAAATCAAGTCATCTCATTGGCCTAGACGTTCTGTCCGAGCCAACAGATATATCGTCTCTGAATTTAGAAAAAAAGTTAAATGTAGAACAGTTGGTGGATGAAGACCCGACAAATTTCCGAAGTATACGTCATTATGTATCCTCTTTTGACGTCATATCCGGGTCATGTGACACGTGAGAACTGGTTTCCGTGCTATTGGATAATTTGTGTAAGAAACTTCTTGCGTAATTTCCAAAAGGTTGATTTGATGGCAAGATGAAATTCTGGTGTTTGGTGCTTGAGATTGAAAGATCTGGAATAATGACATCAAAAATTTGTATTGTTATTTTGTGCTCTTTACGTTCGTAAAGCCCGAGTTATGTTCATTATTATTCGTGAGCATTTTACCGCTTATTCTTGCGAACCTGCTAGAGGAGAAATTAAACCAATGAGTTATTTTTAAGGTTTTTTTTTTACCGCATTAATAGTAATAACGTAGCGAAAAAAAAAATATATATATATACTTAAAACTTATGTATGTAAAACAAAATTTTAAATACAGAAACAAAAACCATGATTAAAACTACCCAAAGATATACGACAAGCATTGTAAGAAAAATAATAGGAGAGAATTCAATATGTTTTTGGAAATTGTTCCACAAAATACATGTAAAGAGTCGAAAGTTGCCTTAACAAGGTCTGGTTACTGGTCGATTTCTTACATACATTAATTACAACAAAAACTACCTTGAAATGGCGAAATAGGAGATGATGGTGGAAATATGCAGGGAACAGGCGTCAACGGCGTCGATGTGTGTGACCATGGAAACGGCAACCTAGGTAACCAAGGATACATGGAAGCTGTCAGACTTGGGACGGTAGCAGGGCTCAAGGTTAATGGTGACGGCATGACGGGAAAATTTTCGCTTCGATGACGTAATACGTCAAACATTCTTATTATGTTTCTTTCGTGTTTCCGCCATTTTGCCCGTCTGTTTTGAAACCATACCTGCAATAAGAATATATATGTACAGTTATAGTTAGGTTGTATTCGAATGAAACTCAAAGTATTGCCATGGCTCTGTAGTCAGTAAACATGTCGTTGGTTACTGCGCACTTGCTGTATGGGCACCCCTTTTGATAATTAACAACTAGCAACTAGACCTAGTTTAACCCTTTACCAAACAATCCCTGATTTTACGACCCTGAGATAGATACCCTTTGAAAACATTGTAGGAAAAGGAGAAAATGCTGGTAACCAGCATTTTCTCCTTTTCCTACAATGTTTTCTACCGTCTTTGAAACAAATATCAATTTTTGGATTACCTTTCATTTGTCCTCAGCAAGTGCTTTCAATTTGGACCACTGTAAAATTTTGTCGTTTGATAAGGAGTTAAAGTAAATACATGTATCTTGGGTAATGGTAACAATATATGAATAAAATTTCAAAAGTTTTGCAGTCGAACTAACGTAAACAACAAAACAGTAAATGTACTGATAATGATTATCTCCTATTCACACACTGTTTTTCAAACATCTTGCATCTGAAGATCGTTAAAAAAAGAGAGAACGTATATAAAGGATTAAGGAAATCCATAAGGAAAGGTGGTGCACGCGACTGAAGCGTTTTAAGAATTCTTAATCCGTTTAAATCGGTAATTGTCTAATAGATTTAAATGGCAAAGAATCAAAACTTTGGTATAGTATTTCAAATAGGCTTAATTATCAAGTTTACTGGGTTTAATCAGATTGACGGATCTGAATTTTGTATATTGATATGTAACTGAAACTCTGCCAAGTATATGTGTGGCCATTCTCGGAACCCAGGTTTGAAGCATTACGTTACTCTCCTTGCATCCATTTTCTCAAGAATTTTCTAAATTTGAAAGTAAAACACCTTCTAATTGGCTAAACCAAATGATTTCGCCAAATAAAAGTTGTGTTATTTTCAAATCTATGATTAAAGTAAGAATGCTTTTGGTAATGGCTTGTGAATACGGACTTTGTAAAAATCTATGTAATTTATTTCAGTACCTGTACTCGAGCTTCCGTGAGATCTACTTTTTCGGCGATTTGTTCTCGCAGTGTGCAGTCGGGATAGTGTGTATGCCTAAACACTGTCTCTAATTCCCTCAGCTGATCGGAGGTGAAAGTAGTCCGGTTTCTCCGTTGTTTCTTGTGATGTGATAAAAACCCATCGTCGTCCTCGTCATCTATCTCAGCTGAATCTGGAAATGAAATATAAATGTCGTTTAACCCTTTCCCAAACAATCCTTGCTTTTACGACACTGAGATAGAAGCCTTTTGAAAACATTGTTGGAAAAGGAGAAAATGCTGGTTACCAGCATTTTCTCCTTTTCCCACAATATTTTCTGTTTTCTACCTTGCTGGAAATAAATTTCAATTTTTGAGATACATGTATTTTGTCGTTTGCACGTGCTTTTAATTTGGACCAGTCTAAAATTTAGTCGTTTGGTAAAGGGTTAAATAGTAATCGTAGTAGAAATATTAGTATTGGTAGAAGTAAAAGAAGAAGCGGTAGATATAATCATAAATAAGTAATGTTCTCTGAGAAGGAGGTTAATTAACTCATTACCAAACGACAATATTTTAGGTTTGTCCAAATCGAAAGTATTTGCAGACGACAATGTAAATGTGAATCAAAAATGACATTTGTTTTGTAAGGGGTAGAAAACATTGTGGGAAGGGGAGAAAATGCTGGTTACCAGCATTTTCGTCTTTTTCCACAATGTTTTGTAAATGCTTCTTTCTCGGGGGTCGTCAAAAGTAGGGATTGTGTGGTATTAGGTTAAAGGCACCTACGAAAAGTATCGAACAAGGTCGCAATCCACTTAGGCTGACCTTGGCGGAAACTTTTTCGCTTCTGGCAAATTTTCTGTATATCCATGGACCAATCTATCTAATTGTTAACCCATTACCACACAATCCCTACCTTTGACGACCCTGAGAAAGAAGCCTTTAGAAAACATTGTGGGAAAAGGAGAAAATGCTGGTAACCAGCATTTTCTCCTTTTTCCACAATGATTTCTACACTTCACAAAACAAATTTCAAATTTTCAATCACTTTTATTTTGTCGTCTGCAAATGCTTTCGATTTGGACCAGTCTAAAATTTTGTCGTTTGGTAATGAGTTAAGTCGGTTTTTGGAAAAGTTGCTATTTCCGATCATAACTATACGATTACTTGTACTTGCGTCGTACAATCCTTGTGGTAGATAAATTAAGCCTCCTTTTACCAGACCGTTGTTCAAATGTTGTTTAGGCGGTTGTGGAAGTAGTAGTAGTACTAGTGGTAGTAGTAGCAAAAGGAGTAGTATTAGAAATGATTATGAATGAGCCACGCGCTCGCCAAAGTAATCTACTCCATTACCACACAATCCCTACTTTTGACGCCCCTGAGAAAGAAGCTTTTTGAAAACATTGTGCGAAAAGGTGAAAATGCTGGTAACCAGCATTTTCTCCTTTTCCCACAATGTTTTCTACCCCTCACAAAACAAATGTCATTTTTTGATTCACATTTACATTGTCGTCTATGATTTCTACGCTTCACAAAACAAATTTCAAATTTTCAGTCAGTTTTACTTTGTCGTCTGCAAATGCTTTTAATTTGGACAAACCAGAAATGTTGTCGTTTGGTAATGAGTTAATGCATCTCCGTTATCCATCTTACCAAGCAAGTCATCACATAATTATGGACCCATAAAATCACTTTGTAGAAAAAACTGTCTAAATCATCATGATTTAGCATGGCTCTTTGACGAGAAGAAAATTTACAAGTAGAAGTTTTTGGCCCTTTTCAGCCTGCGCTGATTTCACAGCCTGACGAGGTCGATACTTTTTGCAGATGCATTAAATTCTATTTTCACAAAAATGTCTCGAATTGATCTATAAATACATGAAACTACCGCCAACTAAAAGATGGGCAGATAGCAGGCAGGTGCTATTTTTCATAGCGTCAAAATGATTCGATGGCGGTAAAGCGGTCTAAATTTCCGGTAAAACATCTTTATTGCAACTCCGAGTTTAATACATCTGCAAAAAGTTTCGGTCAAAGTCAGCCTGCACTCTCCGAGCAAGCTGACATGAGTCCAAACTTTTTGCAGATTTACGTAAATTCTCTTTTCAGAAATATGTCTCAAATTTATCTATGAATATATGTAATTATTAAAGACAGAATAAAAATGGGAATAGGTCTTATTTTCCGTAGCGTAACAACGAGTTATTGACGGTAAATCGTCCTAAATTTCCTGTAAGACACCTTTACTCAAACAATCCAGCATTTTAACGACCTTGAGGAAAGAAATCTAAAATAAAACGATAAAAACGGCAATGGCAATAAAAGATCTTTGTCGTTACAATTCAAGACATTTTTATATGTGAATGTCTTTACAAGCTTACAAACGTTTTTTGTTAACTTTTTCTCACACAATGTCAAAGACTCTGAGAAAGAAAGCTTTTGAAAACATTGTGGGAAAAGGAGAAAATGCTGGTTACCAGCATTTTCTCCTTTTTCCACAAGATTTTTTTCTACCTATCCCAAACACAAGTTTCAATTTTTGAGCCACACTTATTTTGTCATTTGCAAGTGTTGTCGATCTGGACTAGTCTGAAATTTTGTTGTTGGGTAAAAAGTTTAATTCGTACTTCGTGTAGATGAAGACCGTTTCTTGAAGAAAATATCAAAGTAATCTGATATACATAAAAAAATCATTTCTTTAAACCTCTAGCTTTTTACCGACCAACCCCATGTTTAACGGCCTTGAGGAGAGCTTTTTGAGAACAATACAGGAAAAGGAAAAAATGCTGGTGAGCAACATTTTCTACCTTTAATTTTTTTTTCTATTCTTTCAGTGCTGGTTACGAACATGTTCTGCTTTTGCCACAATTTTTTGATAGAGCCCAAGTAAAGTGACATCCAGTCGTTACAAGGATGATAATTGACTTGTTCTATTTTTTCTCGTAAAAAGACACAAAATATAATACAGTTTGAAGCAAAGATTAAAGTGAAATACACTGTCTGTGCAGTCCGATCTTGATCGACACTGTCAGTTTAAGCACCTCATGTAACTCTTAAGATTCCTGGTGCTTATGAGTTTCAATGTGTAAAATAGATTACTGATGAAATATAAATTTGGGTTTGAGAGAGAGAGAGAGGGAGAGGGAGAGAAGAGAACTGACATAGCGTTATCAAAAATTGGAAAACGCTACACCATATGTCAGATCTGATCTTGATCTACACTATCTGCAAAAGCACAATGAATTATTCTACGTGCCGGAAGGGTTAAACTTGCCAAACTAAAACTCATCCATATAGTAAAAGAGAAAAAAAAAGACACACGGAGCTCCAGCCTCCAGATAAGAGTAGTTGACAGTATTCTAAAGTATTCTAAATCCACTATCTCTCTTCGAAACCCTATGTTATGTGTATTCATTAGAATTGTCTAAATTAGACAATTCTAAAGAGTACCAACTATTGAGACGATTCTAATGAGTACCCACAACATTGGGGTTAGTGAAGAATAAATAATACTTTCTAATTTGAAATCAAAATCACTCCATCTATCTAGAGCTCTGATACTCTAAGGGTGCATTTTTATTGTTGCCGTTTGATATATTTATCACGATGATATTTGCTTTTATCATTTACAATCACGAACTAGAGAAATATGCGAACATCTTCACTTTTAATATGTTTTAAACCCTTTACCAGATATCAAAATGTTAAACTTGACCTTTTTGAAAGTATCTGCCAACAATAAATCAGGTGTCGCCACAAAGGACGTAAGGTATCGTTTACAGAATATAAACATTGTGGGAAAAGGAGAAAATGCTGTTTACCAGCATTTTCTCCTTTTCCCATAATGTTTTCAGATTTTCCTCTACAGGGTCTTGCAGGTCGGTATTGTTTGATAAAAGGTGAAAACAATGACGAAGCGAAACAGGTAATTCGATGCCAAATCAAGACCATCTATTCTGTCCTATTTCTTGCCTAATAAGTGATATCATTCCTAGACATGAGGAGTCATATTAACACATTATTGGGAATGAAATTCTAAAATTCTAATTATAAATAAACCATATAATCATGGTTGGCCAAGAGACCTCGTATCCCAGTCACACATATGTGACCTATCACACAAAAAGGTACCGTCCGGGAATTCTGTTCAGATGAAAACAGATCAACGATAATGCAGGTCTGTTTAAGTTGATAATTCAAAAACGATTGTATAACAATGCACAATGACCACAGAAAAAAGGGAAAAGTGTCAACCCCTTTTCACATAGAATTGTTCATAAATACGTTTAAACTGAATACATTGTTGTACTTACCGTTTGTTTTATCGAGATCAGTTCCATTCACTACGTCTATCTCATCATCGTCGTTATCCGACAGAGTGGGTGGTGGGGTACTAGTTGAACCGGAAGAGCTTGTCATCTTGTTTGGATGTAGGTCGAATTGTATTGGACGGAATCAATGGCTGTCTGGGAAAAATTGTAATGTTATTTATGTTGGATGGCTGGTGAGATACTAGACAGACAGACAGACAGACATGTATAATTCTATCTGTATATAAAAAAAAAATTGGTAATTTTTGACGAATTCAGTCTGAAATCTGGATTTCCTGGCAAAAATACGCAAGGCTGTAACCTGTCGGTATGAAGTATTTAGTGCCAGTGGATAATGTGGATGAAGGCCAGATTTGTTCAGAACGTGCTGTATGATTTTAGAACCACAATTTGGGATATTTCTTTTTGATATTTCTTGATACTCTGACAAAAATATCTATAGCCTGTTCTGATCCATCTAGATCTGAAAGCTTTCACATAATTAACAGGTCTGTTATACATGTAGTTATTTGTCCTATAACGATTCAAATAATATTGTGATAATAATAATAATAAAATGCTGTACACAGAAAAGCTGTCCCATACACAGACAGTTTGACAAATAAGTAAAAAGACGAAAGAGGTTGAAGTGAAATAATCTTGACTTCAAACGAATTTTCCCCTGTTTCCCTACAAAATTGTCGGGGAAAAATGGGGAAAAACATTTTTTTTTCATGGAGTTTCGCTTTAAGAGGGGCGTTCCTCTAACATAGAACAATTCTTAGAAACACTGAATATCTTTTTATATCTATTTGTTGATAAATCAGCATCCCAATAAATATAACAGAATAGATTTGGTAAAAGGGGTTTAATGCCTCCGAGTGATGAATTAAATTAAACAAGTCAATACATAACTTTGAATGCCCTAAAAACTCATTTTGTTAACCCATTACCACACAATCCCTACTTTTGACGACCCTGGGAAAGAAACTTTTTGAAAACATTTGCCAGGGAAAAGGAGAAAACGCTGGTAACCAGCATTTTCTCCTTTACCCACAATGTTTTCTTCCCGTCCAAAATCAAAATTCAATTTTTGATTCACATTTATTTTGTCATCTGCAAATGCTTTCATTTTGAACTAGTCCAACATTTTCTCGTTTGCTTAAGAAGTTAACCTATTACCACACAATCCCTACTTTTGACGATCCTGAGAAAGAAGCCTTTAGAAAACATAGTGGGAATAGGAGAAAATGCTGGTAATCTGCATTTTCTCCTTTTCCCACAATGTTTTCTACTCTTCAAAAAACAAATTTCAAATTTTCAGTCACTTTTATTTTGTCGTCTGCAAATGTTTTCAATTTGGATAAGCCTAAAATATTGTCGTTTGGTAAAGAGTTAAACGGCTGACTAAATCACGGGATAGACTGGTCCTTTTCCTTTTGCGGAAAATTGATAAAAAGTTTCGGTCCATGTCAGTCTGCGCGAAATGCGCTGTCTGACATCGGCCAACAGTGTTTATAGCTGCATTGAGCCCCCTTTTCACAGAGTTTGCCACATTTATGTTCGTTCAGGCTTTAGAAGTTCTTCAAATGCTTGTAAATCTTATTGATTTTGTTTTTTCTACAGTATTGTCACTTTTTCGAAAATTAAAACTTCCAGATGACACAAACTGAAACAAGACGCACATACAGATAAAAATAGGAGTTTCAAAAGTATAGTTCTACTCACACGCTATCCTTTCAGCCAACTAATTCTTTATTCGGATTTGTTAAGAAAATAAATATTTTACAACAATGATAATAAAGACTAAAACCTTCGGATTTGTAGAAAAATAAAGAAATTCAAATCACTATACAATATTTATCTGCTTAGACTTAATTAAGAGGTACCCCGTAGAGTAACGCGATTAAAAGTTTTGGGTTCATGGACGAATAGATTTAGGGCCGTCTGTTCATAAAGAAATAGCTGGAGTTCCATTGGTCAGTCTTATATGGAATTTTCGCTTAAAAATAAATCCCGGTACTTTATTTTATTAGATCAAGTTATTTTATAAAAACTGAATTTAATCCTTTTTGAAATGACCAGAACCTTTACCGTACATTCTTGGTTTGTCTGGGTTCGCTCTTACACTTTACATGCCAAAGATGAAACGAGAAGCTCGTGGACAGTGCAGATGAAGATCACACTGCACAGAACGTGGAGTCTGATCTCTGATCTGCACTGTCTACTGCTTTATTCTAGATTATGAACGAACTGTCCCCATGATCTTGTAGTAGAACTGCACTTCTAGCCATTGGGAAAATGCAATTTATCTATAAGAAGTGAAAAAGTTAATAAGGTTGTTTTCAAAAAATGTGTTTTATTTACTTCTCTTTTTTTGCATGCCTGGAGGCATAGTTTCAGTAAAGAAACTGGCGACCGATTAACAAAAAATAAAAGAAGTGAAATAATATGTACCTTCATTGAAGTTTGGCTTTCTTGAAGTCACTTTTTTTTTTCTAATGATGATGATGATGATGACGACGAAAATGGTTATGGCAGAGTGGCCATCAAGGCACTTCACTACCTGGTGTGAAAGTGTTGTCCGTGTACATCGTGACTTAGACTTACAAGCTTCTTCTTCTTCTTCTTCTTCTAGACTTACAAGCTTCTTCTTCTTCTTCTTCTTCTTCTATGAACTGTCACATCTTGATTTACATTTAAAAGTGCTAAAAGATACAACCAGTTAATAATCTTTGCAAGACGTAAATAATTAGAATTTTCCATTGTGGGAAACAGAAAAATGCTGGTTTACCGCTCTATAGCATTTTCGCGGTTTTCAAGAGAACGGCTATAAGTTACCCTACCAATTTTTGTTTGTGTGTTTTACGTTTACATTGATGGTGCTATGGGATGGCTTACCTTTAACCCTTTACCACATGGTAAAATATTAGGCCTATCCATATTGAAAGCATTTGGAGGCGACAATTTCATAGTGGCTCAAATGACGCAGTTTTTCTTTGATAAGGTAGAAAGTTTTGTGGGAAAAGGAGAAAATGCTGGTTACCAGCATTTTCTCCTTTTCCCACAATGTTTTCTAAAGGCCTCTTCCTTAAGGTCGTTAAAAGGCGTCATTGTATGGTAAAGGTTAATTATTATCCAATGGAGTGCTTTCTCTCGAGAACTCTAGGGTATATTTGGTGTAAAGATGAACAAGTTTCATCTCGCAATAATATCAATATAATTATATGGTATCTTATACATGCGACAAAACGTCAACCATTATTAACCTATAACGAGAATAATACATAGGAAATAAAAGCCTGCATTCCTCATTGCTGTTATCTGCGCATGTCATATTCTTCGAAGATTAGACCTGTCTGCTATGACGCATCACCGATCCCATATGCTAGGGAAAAGTAGGGCTTACACCGAAGCTATTACACAAGCCTGTAGGGGCTGTTTAAATAAATTGCTGGTGTAATGCAGCGAAATGACCCCCATTACAAAATGACCCACGGTCATTTCTCGACGTAGAGGATAGACCCATGGGTCATTTCTCTACGTAGAATAATGACCCGGGTCATTTTTCTACGTCGAGAAATGACCCGTGGGTCATTTTGTAATGGGGGTCATTTCTCTGCATTATAGTTGTCGCGTAGAAAAGTAGTCCGGTTCTTCACCCAGAATACCCAAATTAGATAACTGTATATTTGTAGATTGCCATCTAGCTAGGGATCAATGTAGTCAGTGGAGGCGTTTTCTATTATTGTACTTCATTTATGACGTCGTTGTTTTTGTTTACGCGTCTTTCCGGTGGTAAGTCTAAACACGCCTTAGATTTGAAGAGTTCCTAGTGTTACGGTAGACCACTCCTTCATGCCTGCATCGTTGCGATTTAAATACAATACCTGACAACTGCGTTGGAGAAATGTATCTTTAGCTCAGTGGTTATGGTATTGGTCTTTTTAACCTCGAAAAACGAAGATATTTGCCCGTCATGGGTTCGAATGCCGCCAGAGGCGGTTTGTATTTCAACATGCATTTGTCGCGAGCACTCATGTTCGTAAGATGGGGGCTCGTCCGGAATTGGTCATTGAGCCATACATTAATCCCGTTTGTTGTCCAAAAACGGACTTTCTACGTTATAAGGCTTTATGTGTGGCTATGTTATGGGAGACCACTCCTTCATGCATGGCTTCGTCCAGATTTAAATACAATACCTGACAAATGCATTGGAGAGATGTCTTTTTAGCTCAGTGGTTATGGTATTAGTCTGTTAAACCTCGGAACACCAGGATATTTGCATTTGTTACAAACTTTCATGTTCGTAAGACTAGAATGAAAACGAGAAGTATGAATAGTCCTAAGTACGCGATAAGCGTTGCCAGCTTGGATCGAACTAGGATTTTCTAATCACGAAATTCACTGCCATAACCACTGAACTTTGGAGGGCCTTGGTTTTAGAAAGAAAACGAATTTGAACGAAATCCCATATGAGAAAAGGAGGAGTTTGTGAGGGCAACGATATCAAGTAGAAATGTTAACCACTACGAAATCGGCTTAACCAAAGTTCCTCATGGTTTTTAATGCTTTACCACAAAATGACGACTTTTGATGACCCTGAGGTAGACGCCTTTTAAAAACCTTGTGGGAAAAATAGAAAACGCTGGAAACCATCATTTTCTCCTCTTCGCACTAGGTTTTCCATCCTTCCCAAATCAAATTTCGATTTTTCAGTCACCTATATTTTGTTTTCTGCAAATACTTTCAATTTGGACCAGTCTATAAATTTGTCGTTTGGTAAAGAGTTAACGCTTTACCATACGGCCGACTTAAAGATTTGTCTAAATTGAAACGTTTGCAGACTATAACGTAAATGTGCCTTCAAATTTGATATGAGTTTTTAGAAGGGTAGAAAACGTTGTGGGAAAAGGAGAAAATGCTGGCTACCAGCATTTTCACCTTTCCCTACAATGTTTTCAAAAGTATTTTGTGTTAGGGTTGTTAGGACTCGGATATGCTTGATATGAGCACGGTTAGTCTTAACTTGTACGTCATATGGAAAATAAATGTAGGAGGGAAATGTAGGAGGGAAATGATATGAATACGACAAAAGGGAAGAAATGGTTTCCATAAAAAGCAAAATTAAAAAGGGACGAATTCTGGAAACACCTTGCCGTAAGAAACGCTTTCTCTATATATATGCTTTGCAGTATCCTTACCCCAAAGTGAATCTGCTACCTTTGATTTCATAAATTTGTTGAGAAGAGTAGAGAGAGAGAGGGAGAGAGGGGGGGGGGGGGCGAAGAGGGACGGGGAGAAAGAGAGGAAGGCAGAGGGAGTTGGAGAGAGAGGGGGATGGGCGGGAGAGAGAGAGAGAGAGAGAGAGAGAGAGAGAGAGAGATAAAAACACAAGCTTTTATTCTCTATTTTTTTTATATATATATTTTTGCACAATTATTTTCTTTTTTATATAAAAATATATCCTACTTTCACGCCTAATATATGACACGAAAAAGTGTCGTTGATTAACACATAAAGGATACGTAGCGTACTACAGGGTCAATAGCTGAACAGTTCTGTAATCCACACAGCTCCTTAAGCTGATCCGATTTTCTCGGTCTAAGACCAATTAATGTTACCTCTTTTTTTTTTAATTTCCTTTTCTTGAGTTTTTTTTTTCCTTTCTACTGATATATGAGATTTCATTATCGTTACTATTAATTCATTTCTTGAATGATATTGTACGTTTGGAGGTTCGATTTTCAGATGAACCATGCTCTGTGAAAAGGGGGTTTAAAGCAATTACAAAAAGTTTTGACCCAGGTCATCCCGGCTATATTGTCTTTCTGATCTCAATTCGATTCTCGAGATATTGATGTAACTTGGCATTCTGGATTCGATGTAGTGATATGTTTAATTGCATAACCTTTATTCAACGTAGATTTTTGTTTTCTGAATAAATCACCAGAAAGAAATGATCTGAGGAAAACAATACAGAAAGAAACTGTTGCAAAATTTACTTTAATTTTAAGACGGAACCATTTCGTCGGTTTACTTCGAAAACCTCGTAACTACAGCTTGTAACAAGATGTAGTTACGAGGTTTTCGAAGTAAACCGACGATTTGCTGTTTCGACTCTATACCAGACGACAGAATTGGAGAACATTTAAGGCATTTGCATACGACAAATTAATTGTGGCATAAATCATGACATTTACTGTGAAACAGTAGAAAACATAATTGGAAAAGGGGAAATGCTGTTTGTTAGCATTTTCCCATTTCCCACAATGTTTTCATCAGCCTTCTTTCTTATGGTCGTTGAAATTCGGAATTATGTTGTCAAAGGATTAAATCCTTAAGAAAATGGGAATGAAACTGATCCAAGAAGAAAAGAAAGATAAAAAAAATCATTCGAATCAGTGAGATTATTCTTTTAAAAAAGGGGGAATCGTTCTCGAGTATGTGATTAAACAAGTTCATGAAAAAAATGAACATGTCTTTGGTTTTAATATTTAGAATGTGTGTTCTCGAAGTAAGATTAGAGTCACTGCTGCAGTGAATGTTAAAGTACATTATCACGGCGGGGAATCACGTGACACAACAACAACAACAATGACCGTTATTTGAAAAAATTCCCCGACTTCAGGTAAGAAAACCTTCAATAATTCCGTTAATACATGACCGATTGGAAATTGGTTTGAAGCAGAGAAGGTGGAAGGACTCCAGGGATTTGCATGATGTGTTAGAGTTTTTAAACAACACCTGATAAAAAAGTTATTGACGAGCAAACAAATTTTTTACCCTGGATAATTTGTTTGCTCGTCAATAACTTTTTTATCAGGTGTTGTTTAAAAAATCTAACACATCAAGCAAATCCCCGGAGTCCTTCCGCCTTCTTTGCTTCAAACCAAATTCCAATCGGTCACGTATTAACGGAATTATTGAAGATTTTCTTACTTGAAGTTGGGGAATTTTTTCAAATAACGGTCATTGTTGTTGTTGTGCTGTCACGTGATTCCCCGCCGTGATTATAATACTGAAGTTGTTAATAAATTTACTGCAGTTTTCTGTATTGGGATTACGTAGCGTTTAGCCGGTGAAGACACGCATTTGAACCCAGACAAAATAAATCAGTTTTGACTGATAAGATCAGAACCTTTATTTACGTCTGACCATGAGTCATAAATATAACTCGGAAATGAATAAAAAGGCCAACTTTAGCGCCAATAGAATTTGATTTTGATAACATAAAATCATAAAAACTCGAACACCCGATCTTTCGAAGTATCCAATAATTCGAGGTATAAGATAGAATGGAAGTATTTTCCAGAAATTTTGCACAATTACGACTTTCATTCTGCAGCTTTATGTTCTATGATATGAAATTAACACTTTACAAGACCAACGTTGGGAGGTTCGTGATCGTTTGAATATTATAATTTTCATGTATTTACATTGATAAAAATCCAGTGATAATTTGCACAAGGAATCTGAGTATTTTATATTGTTTAGACTCAATTTCGAATTATCGCACGTTTGTTGTATGTGGAACCTTATTTTGCGGAATAATTGTTTGCCTGATTGGTAGGTGGAGAAATAATAACAATGTGTTGATAATGTAAATATACTTCATCTATGAAAGGTAACTAGATTGATTGCTTTTTTTTGCTGACAGAAATGCACCGAAAAGGCTGTTAATCATATGGCCTGCAACGCGCAAAAAAGGGGTATTCGGGCATTTGCGTAAAGTGTCGTCTCTGATCAGCCTGCGCAATCCGCGAAGGCTAATCCGAGAAGGCACTTTACGTCTAAATTAGGTTTTTTTTTCCTACAGAAGACTTGCGAAAATCAGAAAATTACGTAAAAACGGAAAGTGTCGTTTCGGATCAGCCTGCGCGGCTTGCGCAGGCTGATCCGAGACGACACATTACGCATAAGCCCGAATGCCCCTTTTCACGTGTTGCAGGCCACTATTATTACAGGGAAAGTGCAAGGTGAAGGACGAAACCTATAGGTTACCACAGGTTACTTAATACTTTACCACACAACAATATTTCAGGCTTGTCCAAATCGAAAGCATTTGCTGACGACAAATTAAAAGTGACAGAAAATTTGAAATTTGTTTTGTGAAGAGTAGAAAACATTGTGGGAAAAGGAGAAAATGCTGGTTACCAGCATTTTCTCCTTTTCCCACAATGTTTTCTAAAGGCCTCTTTTTCAGGGTTTTTAAAAGAAGGGACTGTGTGGTAATGGGTTGCTGGATGTACAGTACAACACCGTCACACGGGATCTAGGTTTAAATATCTCATCCATAAGGGATTAAGTATTTTTTGAGTTGGCCTGTCGTGGGGCTCGAACTTTGGATAGTTATACAGTTTCGGAATATCGGGTTTTCGACTAATCAAGATTTCCTTGAATCAGAATCCCGTAAAATGAGGTACAAACGAAAGTGAAGAAAAAAGGGAATCTCGAATTTCATTTTGTTGATTGATAAACAAATGTTGCAAACAAAAAGTTACTTTTACCATTCTATATACATTCACAATTGCATTATATACAATAGAGAACAGAAATGAACTATACGAGGCATAAAAAAACGTCATAATAGATTTGATATAGTCTTACACTCCACCGAGCGACACTATTTTAGCCTTGCCCAAGTCCAAAGTACATGTAATTGCATATAAGACGAATTTGATTATCAGATACCGTACGAAATATGAGATTTGACTGTTTCTGAATGTTTTGAAAACGTTGCTACCATGTTTTCAAAAGTCGTCAAATGGAATTACGTCATAGTCGAGAAGATCAAGAGGGTTAGAATTTTCTAACCCTTAGGGTGCTAAGTGTTGCAAACTGACCATTTGCGGACAGTGTAGATCAAGATCAGACTGCACTGAACATGCAGTCTGATCTTTAATCGACACAGTCCGATAAGGAGATGTTTTCTCTAAAGAAAAGAAGTTTGAAATAGCCATATTTTGCCATATTTAAGTTTTTACTGGAAAGTCTCGTGTATGTTATGTAGTAGGAAGAGTGTTATGAAGAACTCGGTCTTCTCTGCATCAGGCACGAGTAGAACATAGGAATTACTGTTAAAGAAACTAGTTAGAGAGCCTGCGTCCTAAAACTCATCGTGATGTTGTCTTCTCTTGTGCTGTTGTTGTTGTTGTTGTTGTTGTTTTTACTTCCTGTTGTTGTTGTTTCACATTTAACTCATTACCAAACGACAAAATTATAGGTTTGTCCAAATCGAAAGCACTTGCAGACGACTGAATAAAAGAGACTGAAAACTTGAAATTTGTTTTTGTGCAGAGAAGAAAACATTGTGGGAAAAGGAGAAAATGCTGGTTACCAGCATTTTCTCCTTTTCCCACAATGTTTTCTAAAGGCGTCTTGCTCAGGGTTGTCAAAAGTAGGGATTGTGTGGTAATAAGTTAATAGACTATTTTACGTCGTATACTAGTATACAAAGGTCAGCAGCCTTTTCGATAATTGAACGTTCAATAGAATAATTTCAGTGCATTCCTGGGCAAAAAAAATACGCCATTGTTCCGACTATTTCCGGTCTGCTACCTCCAATCTTCATACGCCAAGAAATAGTCCCGAGTATTCTGAGCCGGACATTATAATTATGTTGAATGATGACGCATTGTCGATGTAAACCGATGTGTACTGTTTCTCCTGCAAGAAATGAAACACTGATTACAATCAGGCTTGCAACACGCGAAAAGGGGCACACAGACATTTGCGTAAAGTGTCGTCTCGGATCAGCCTGCGCAGTCCGCGCAGGCTGATCCGAGACGGCACTTTACGACTACATTAGATTTTGTGATACAGTAGACTTGTGAAAAACAGAAAATCAAATTAAAACGGAAAATGTAGTTTCGGATTAGCCTGGGCGGACTGCGTAGGCTGATCCGAGAGTACACTTCACGCAAATGTCCGAATGTCCCTTTTTGGCGTGCTGCAGGCCATGTGATATTGCTATTACTGATTAATGGCTCCTTTTACACAGTATCCTAATTTTCAACGACGCCAAGGAAGACGGCATTTGAAAACATTGCAGAAAAAGGGTACAATGTTTTAAAAAGCAATGGTACCATTACTGATTACTAGCTCTATAACACAGAACCCCGACTTTTAGCTAGCTATAACTTTAATTGAATCAAATAAAAAAAAAATAAGACACGTGTCTTCATAGAGATTATAGTTGGGTTCATGTGGAATGCTATACATTTATAATGTCATAGAATGTGACATTGATTATTCGTAATCGTCACTGGTTGCCCTAACGTGTGAAGCCCACTGAGGAGTGTTACTTAACCCATTACCACACAATCCCTACTTTTGACGCCCCTGAGAAAGAAGCCTTCGGAAAACATTGTGGGAAAAGGAGAAAATGCTGGTAACCAGCATTTTCTCCTTTTCCCACAATGTTTTCTACTCTTAACAAAACAAATTTCAAATTTTTAGTCACATTTATTTTGTCATCTGCTAATACTTTCGATTTGAACAAACCTAAAATTTTGTTATTTGGTAACGAGTTAAGTTGCGGGGGATAGTGCACAATACAGGACGACACCCATCCTTAGTTCTCATGGTTCTTTACCCTGCTCGGTATATCGTTATCAGGGACCTTCGTTTAACGTCCGAATGACATTGAGAATTTGTAAATACGTTTGCCAATCGCGCGAATCAAACCCGCAACCTCAAGTGTGCAGAAGTCTGTCGCTTAGAAGACTATCGCCCTACCACCTGAGCTTTTACGGCTAACCTATAGAAGGTGACCTCAAAGATGACAATAAATGGGTAACAGTTTTCGTGTTTGTGTAAGAACTAATCCTTTGGCTGCTGATCGCGACTCACTGACCTTTTGCGGACAGTGTAGATCAAGATCAGACTGCACAGAACGTGCAGTCTGATCTTTGATCTACACTGTCCGAGAAGGAGATATTTCTTCCATAAAAGTTAACTTTGAAATTACAACCCTTGAATTTCTACTCTCCACTTTAAGGTATCGTTTAACATGTTTACACAGCAGGATAAGGGTTAACCCATTCCCAAACAATCCCTGGTTTTTACGGGTTTGGAATAGTAGCCTTTGGAAAACATTGTGGGAAAAGGAGAAAATGCTGGTAACCAGCATTTTCTCCTTTTCCCACAATGTTTTCTACCCTATCTATCATAGACAGAAATCATCTTTTCAGCAAGAGTTGAATTGCCGTCTGCAAATGCTTTCAGTTTGGTCTAGTCCAAAAGTTTGTCGTTTGGGAAAGGGTTAATAACGATATTCGTCTACTGAACTGGTTGATGAAATAAATATGTCGACTGCTGTATGCATCAATCATACTCGACCAGGTATCTTCACTGTTTCCCTTAGAACTCCGCATAAACAAACAATTCTTTAATTTTACTACAAAGTTGTGCTATCAAAATGTTTTAGGTGTAAAACAGATTAATGAAAGAAACAAATGACACATATATCATTAACAATCGATTAAATTCAAAGAACCAATCATAAAATTCTCTCCTTCCCTTTTCTTTCTTTCTTTCTTTCTTTCTTTGTTTCTTTCTTTCTTTGTTTCTTTCTTTCTTTATTTATTTCTTTGTTTCTTCTTTTGTTTCTTTCTAAAAAGAAGGGTTTTTGTTTATTTATTTACCTGCAAATGTAAAGTTCCTGTGATGGTAGCAGTGAACAGTTGTTTGTGTTTGGTAATACCAGTTATGGTTGCAATGGAACTGGAAAAAGAAATAAACGATGTCCAAATTAGTTACGCTTTTCTTTAATGCATCTGCGAAACAAAATCTCGGACTGTGCAGGCTGACCTGGATCGATAGTTTTAACAGATGTAATAAGCCCCCTTTTCACAGAGCATGTCTCAATGTTCCTAAAATCTTGCCGCCGAGCCCCGGTAGCTTAGTTGGTAGCATGCAGGACTGAGAACACGGGGTCCAGGGTTTGATCTCTGGCTCTGACCCCTGACTCGGCCAATTTCATTGCAGGGGATTGATGATAATCACTGCTACAGGATCCATCCCTCTCTCACCCCAGACCATTGTTTCGACGATGATCATGTGGCTATAAAGCAGCCAGTGGCTTGAAAAGAAAATTGTACTTGTAAAAGACATTCCAGGAACGCATGGATAGGTGCACTGGCCGCCGCGGTATAACGGCGTTAACCCATTACCTCACAATCCCTACTTTGACGACCCTGAGAAAGAAGCCTTTAGAAAACATTATGGGAAAAGGAGAAAATGCTGGTAACCAGCATTTTCTCCTTTTCCCACAATGTTTTCTACCCTTCACAAAACAAGTTTCAAATTTCCAGCCACATTTATTTTGTCGTCTGCAAATACTTTCAATTTGGACAAGCCTAAAATTTTGTCGTTTGGTAATGAGTTAAACACCATAAAATCAATCACTCAATCAATCGATCAATCAATCAATCAATTGATCGACCGATAGATCAATCCATCAATCAATCAATCAAATATTTTTACCATTCTGATAAAACGTATGAAGATACTTACGTATTAGTTTTACACATAGAATCTATACATATTGAGACCTCCACGTATTCTGAGGACTTGATACGGGGCTTCGGTTTCTTTTTAGATCGAACTTTCAACCTCAAGCTGGCTGTAAAATGATAAACCCCGTCTCTAGGCACGACAAAGCGGCCCTCGTCTGTGTTAAAACTGTCACCCCTTTGAAAAGACCCAGGTCCAAACGGCTGTATTATGAAAATGGATATGTGTATCATTATTATTATTATGACACTGCCTTGGCTTTAAAGGTATGTCACCCTGCTTAGAAAGTATTTTAAGGCTTTGACATAAGCACAAATTCTAGACTTGTTCATATTTAAAGCATTTCGCATTTGAAAAATTAAGGCAGATAAAGTATTTGCAGACGTCAAATTAGAAGTTGCAGAAATAATGATTACTATCTTTAAAAGGGTAAAAAGTATGGTGGAAAATGCTTCCAACGATTCTTCAAACGCCTACTTCTTCTTAGAGTAAAAAAAAATAAAAAGTGATTTGCTATCATTTGAAGCTATTATTTTTTTTTTGTCAAAATGTCTTGGTAGGTAATGAATAGTTATTGATAGAAAGGAACACACAGAGATAGACAGAGAGACAGAGAGACAGAGTCAGAGAGACAGAGATACAGAGGGATACAGAGACAGAGAGAGACGGAGACAGAGATAGAGACAGAGAGAGACAGAGACAGATAGAAAATCAAAGAGAGACAGAGACTGACAGAGATAGACAGAGATAGACAGAAACAGATGGAGAAACAAACAGAGACAGAGATAGACGGAGACAGATAGAGACAGAAAGAGACGGAGACAGAGATAGATAGAGACAGAGATAGACAGAGACAAGAGACAGACAGAGATGGAGACAGATGGAGAGACGGAGACAGAGATAGACATAGATAGAGACAGAGAGACTAAGACAGAGATAGACACAGACAGATAGAGAGACAGAGAGCGACGAAAACAGAGACAGAGATAGACGGAGGGAGACAAAGACGGAGATAGACAGAGACAGAGAGAGATTGAGATTGACATAAACAGAGACAGAGAGAGACAGAGACATTGAAAGAGACAGAGGGAGACAGAGATAGAGACAGAGGGAGACAGAGCGAGAGAGAAACAGAGGGAGATGGAGACAGAGACACAGACAGAGACATAGACAGAGAGAGACGGAGACAGAGAAAGACGGAGACAGATAGAGAGACAGAGAGAGATGGAGACAGAGATTGAGACAGAGACAGAGATAGACATAGACAGATACACAGATTGAGAGAGAGACAAAGATAGACAGAGACAGACAGAGACAGATATTGACAGAGACAGAGAAAGAGACAGAGATAGACAGAGACAGAGAAAGACATAGACAGAGACAGAGACAGAGACTCACCTGTTGAAAGAGTTTTAATTCTTTTAAAGATTTTCTCTGAACAATTTCTCGCGTCTTTAATCTCATGGAAAACCCTGCATAGATCCTTGGAATTGACAAAAACTGGGAAGTGACGTCATCAGCTAACGAAATCGAGGTTCTATTTTCATCTTTATCAATCTACGAAAGTACATAAATGATATTTTGCATTTCTTTATATCTCGATATAGTGTTCTAAAGTAATAAACGGTTTGTTATTTACCACGTGGTGAAGGTTTGGAATTTGCATACCTAAA
The DNA here is from genome assembly GCA_943736015.1 of Tridacna crocea. Taxonomy (NCBI): domain Eukaryota; kingdom Metazoa; phylum Mollusca; class Bivalvia; order Cardiida; family Cardiidae; genus Tridacna; species Tridacna crocea. The sequence goes on along the minus strand of OX031072.1, from coordinate 9,316,259 downwards.
CAAAGGAGAAAAATGCATCAGTAATCATGCTACACAAGTAGTCACTTAGGTAAAATCTGAGGGTTTTTTTTTTTTCTTTCACTTTCTTTTATTTTAATAAATGTTGTTGTTTTTTCCACCAATAGAACTTGACTTGTTGATTGCCATTACGATGTTAGTGTGTGACTGGGACAAAATTGTCGTCAAAAATGAAATGAAAATTTAGTGCAATACTAGAAAGCCAAACGTGAAATGGGCCTCACTAAAAAAATGTAATTTCATAAAGGGAATGACCGAATCTAAGTTGCGAGAACTTGTGGTCTCTTGTTGCCTAGTCGTTTGATTATGTATATTGTTCTTTCTTTGTTCTTTATTGTAAGTTTTATTCTTGTAACATAACTTGGCAATAAAATATGTTCAATTAAACTAAAAAAAAACTTTACAAGATTTAAGAATAACCGTGCTTAAGTAGACGATTAAAGAAATGGAAACGCTTCTTGGTCACTTTAACTCTTTACTAATCGACAAAATTTTAGGTTTGTCTAAACTGAAAGCATTTGCAGACGACATATCAAAGGTGGCCCTACTGAAGAGGAAATTTGTTCTTGATAGGGAAGAAAACCTTTTCCTGTAGTATTTCCTAAAGCCTTTTCTCTCACAGTCGTTGAACCTCGAGACTGGGTGTTAAAGGGTCCAGAATTCACTTCTGTGCCAACTATCCTTTGTTAACCCATTACTTCACAATCTGTAATGTCCGTGGTTGTGGGGGTGGAGGTAAAAACGGCCTCTTAACGATAAAGTCCTGAGTTCGATTCCCGGGAGCGTGTGTCAACTTAGGGAATTCTCATTGGCCAACACATTCGGTGCAAGCACTGGTGTGGTTCCCATGAAGCGGAATCGAGGTAGATTATTATAAGTTATAGAACTTGTTTCTCAATCGATTTAAAATGAATATGTTTAAATTAATTAATCTAACACACAATCCCTACTTTTGACGATCCTGAGAAAGAAGCCTTTAGAAAACATTGTGGGAAAAGGAGAAAATGCTTGTAACCAGCATTTTCTTCTTTTCCCACAATGTTTTCTACTCTTTACAAAACAAATTTCAAATTTTTCAGTCACTTTTATTTCGTCATCTGCAAATGCTTTCGACTTGGACAAGCCTTAAATATTGTTGTTTGGTAAGGAGTTAAAGAAGGACCAGGCCTTATAGTCTATATACTTTTGGTAGCACTTACCATAGTTGACAACAGTTCTTGCGCTCTTTTCTCTGCGGCATCTAAGAAAAGTAAATAATTTGAGAAAAAAATTCAAATTTTGATTAACTGTTTCAGCGCCAAATATATATACATTCTCTGACAAAAAGGGGCTTGATTCATCTGCGTGATCCATGATATCAAGCACAGGTGCCTTACATGTTTGGTATCATACAACCCATCTAATACTAGTAGATATTTATATATAGGGGTTGTATGATACCAGACATGTCAGGCACCTGTGATATCAAGGAAGCCATAACATACTATGCAGCCATAATATACAATTACTTAACCATGAGGTAGATTGGTCTGTTGACATACAGAGAAGTGACCGATAGAGATCATTTTTGCCCTTGGTCAGCCTGCGTGCACTGTGTAGGCTGAGCTGGGTCGAAACTTCTCGCAGAAGCATTAAGCCTCTCTTTTTTTTACAGAGCATGGCTCATATTATGAGGTCTGTCTGATGTGTTGATGGATGAAAAATACTCGTACAAACCACTAAAACTTAGAAGACAGATATTTATCTTCTAGGCATGACGAAACAAGCTGACGGTTTCGATCCAAGATCAAAATGCATGGACTGTGCAGTCTGATCTTTATCTACGCCGTCCATAGAACTCTTTTATTTTCGCCTATGCCCTTGGGAGAATTATGGAGAACGATGCTCTTCATTTGTTGATTGATTGAAAGAAATATGGAGGCAAGTAGCAAGGGAGACCACTCTGAATTATTGTATTCTGTAGTTGAATGTTGTTATCTCCCCTCACTGAAATCAAAATCGGCTTGATACATACAGTTCTGAATGAAAATTAAATCGCTCAATATTTTCTTTGGAAAATCAGGGTTCGTATTCACCAAGCATTCCTTCTTAAGAGTATTCTTAGTTTTATTCTCCAAGATTTTCTAACTAAGAAACACATCATCTGTTATTTGGTTAAGCCCATCAGAGTGTGTCATTTTTAAAGTTAGAAAATTCTCGAGACTGAGACCAAGAACGTCCTCAGGAATGGTTTGCGAATACAGCTGATGAAAGTTAAATATCTTCAACTTAAGTTTATTCCTTACCTATAGATAATGTTTGTTATCACAAGTTCGATTTTTGTGTGTTTGCATTTATTCAAAGAAACAATTTCTCACCCAGCAGTTCAACAGGCCTAAAGCTAATATTTCAGCCAACCAAAATGTGTGATCTGACATTATCTTTGAGTGGTATGATATTAAATAAAATATTGATATACGTACATAGGCCATGCTGTATGAAAAGGTGGCTTAACTCATTACCAAACAATAGTATTTTAGACTTGTCCAAATCAAAAGCATTTGCAGACAACAAAATAAAAGTGACTGAAAATTTGAAACTTGTTTTGTGAAGGGTAGAAAACATTGTGGGAAAAGGAGAAAATGCTGGTTACCAGCATTTTCTCCTTTTCTCACAATGTTTTCTAAAGACTTCTTTCTTACAGTCGTCAAAATTAGGGATTGTGTGGTAATGACTTAATGCTCCTGCAAAAAGATTCGGTTCAGGTCAGCCTGCGCAGTCAGCACAGGTTGACCTGAACTGAATCTTTTTGCTTTTGTTCAATTTCCTGCATATCAAAGTACCTTTTTTCCGTAGGAAATAAAAAAACTATGTATCGTCGGTTTACTTCCAAAACTTCGTAACTAATCCGCAGAGCTCTTTGAAAATGGGGCTTTATGCACTGCAAAAAGTTTCGACCCAGCTCAACCTGCGCAGTTCCCATGGCTTACACGTAGTTATAAAGTTTGACCTCAATTTGGGATACGTATCTTGTTCTTGGATCTAAAAGTAAGACTTAAGTTATGTTTCACCTTTAATGAGTTCTTGTAGATCAGCCATAATTTCTTCCTTTGTAATACTTGTGCCCGGGGGTCCTGGTGGGCCCGGGGGTCCGGCGGGACCTGGTGGTCCATGCTGGAACATAGAAACATATTCAGATAATGAGGTTGTGCAGAACATAACAAATAAAGTTGTTAGTCTTTGTTAAATGTCCGTGTCAGCACAAAGGTACACAACTAACCCAAGCCCGCTGTTTGCATTTAGTGCACTAGCGTTCGTCGTACTCAGTGGGTTGATCTCTTCGTCTATGCTATCTTGAACCATTGATTAGATGCAGTTAGGGCAGAGCTCTAGATAAGAGGGGGGGGGGTGATGATATTCTAAATTTGTTATTTCTCTTCCAAACCCTATGTTGTGGGTACTCATTAGAATCGTCTCGATGAGACGATTCTAATGAGTACACATAACATAGGGTTTAATGGAGAATGACTAATATTTTCAATTTTGAAATCAAAATCACTCCCAATATCTGGTGCTCTGGTTATTTGGACCCATATTTACCATCCATTCTCGAACTATTTGAAAGGCGTATGGATAATACTGCTCAGAGGAATTTGCGGCAAACTATCTAGGGCAAACATATGAAGGCAAGATTTAATATCTCACCTTTCCAAAAACGATGGGCAAGATAATGTTAGAAAAAATGTGATAGCTCTCCTCAATATTTAGAAACGGAAGTGACTTACCAGAGTTTTATTTCGATGTTTCCGGTTTCGTTTTTTCTTTCGTCTTTCAGAATTTTTATCCCCGGTGCGATCTTCGGAATATTTAACGAAAGAAAACCAGCTGCCTTTTGGGTCAATCTTTTTTCGTCTGGGTGGTTCCACTTCCTGTAATAATTCAGAAAACCGGAAATGATGCGATGTTATACCACCAACCAATCAGCCTTATGTATTTGATGTTGAGACTTAAAAATATAAATGTCTTCACTTGGTTGCTGTTCTCTCTCTGTTTGATTTAAAGTGTTTCTTACAAATTTAGTGATTTAGTTTTTCATTGACAATTTGCCTTTCTGTTTCCTTGACTTGCTGTTGTACTGGAAAAGCAAACTTGACAATTGGCCCTTACAAGGGACTGGCGATTCATGTTCAGTGTATTTGTCACAAAATACCCGGATCTGTATTCACCAGAATTTTGTTATTCTTAGAGTAACACATTTTTGGATTGGCTTAAACAATTGGTTTAGCCAATCAGAAGTTGTGTTGCTTTCAAAAATAGAAAGCCGAAGATACAAAGTATAAGAATGCTCTAAAGGATGATTGGTGTGTACGACTTCCGGTTTCGATTGCTCTGTCTACGTCATAAAAGGTAAATTAATATGAAAATGTTGACAAACAATACATGGAACCACCAAATGGCAATGCTGTCTTTAACAGCAGGGAAGTTTTATATTTCAAGCGTTTAGATACTCTTTAGAAGTACATACAAACTTAATTCTACCATTGATATCCACGTGAAACTTTTTATGAATGGCTTTACCTATTGTTTTTAATTTCATATTGTGAAAATTTCAGATATCGAACGTTTTACTGAAAACAGATCATGTGTATTGCATGATCTGTTCGTTGTTCATCTTTCCCCCTCACCTTCCCCCCCCCCCCCCTCCAGATGTGGTACATATAAACTTAGATATAACGACTTGATCACTTCCCTTGCATATGATTATATTTCAGAGAGAGAGAGAGAGAGAAGAAAGAGAGAGAGTTTGTAAATATGTTGGGAGAAATGAAAAATGAACAGCCTCTAGGATGCAGGGAGGTAAAGTATATAATTGATAAGAAATGACAGAAATTAATTTCGTTAAGATAAAAATGATAAATGCAAAGATTTACAAGTTTTATCAAAAATATATTTTTAACCTTAAACTTTTTATGCATTTAAAAATCTAATTATAAATTATGGCATCTATTTTTTATTTGAGAAAAAAAAATGCACCTCGATTTTTTTTATCTTTATGAAATGATAGTGCGCAGGAAACTAGCTGCCGATGCTAAAATTTCCTTCAAATTAAATTCCCATTATTTTTCGAAACAATTGATACTAAAAATAGCCTAGACATGTTCCAGGTCATCTGTTTTTGTATTCAAAGTTTATCGGCGTAAAGATAGAGTATCAGTCCATATTTCCATGAACCATAGATCCTTTTCTCATACGGTAAAATCTATATAAATTGCGGGGGAAACAGATTTGATGCATCGAAGTTCAAGGCATAGTTGCCAAGAAAATTTTCGTATAATATGGACTCGGATGAATCATGAGTTAGAGTGGTTCTGTGACATACCAAGAGAATCACCATTGGCAAAAAGTATGGATCCAAATCAGCCTGCGTAGTCCCGGCAGGCTGCGCAGGCTGACTTGGATCGACAGTTTTTGCAATTGTATTAAACCTTCATTTTTCACAAAGCATGACCGATAATACAGTCAGTTGGATGTGATACTAATTCATAATTCTGCTAAATGTGTCTTTAAAACTTTAAAATAACTGTCTCATAATTTTCTGATCGTTGTGTATCTTCATCATCATCATCATCATCATCATTATTATTATTATTATTATTATTATTCAAGCTGACAAGTTGGCAAGGAAAGACGTTTTATAGACGCGTCAATTCAGTTAAAACAGTTCGAATAAGTGCTTTACCCCGATTTCTTTCTGATCTAAAATACAAAAAAAAACATTTAATCATAAGATATTATAGCTCAGAAGAACTGTCTGTATAATTTTCTTTATTGTATGACTTTCATTCGAAAATAGTGTCTTAACTCTTAGAACGCCGAATAAACCCAGACAATCATTTTCATTGGTGAAAAAAAATCCTAATAATTGCAATTGAAATGTTGCTTTTATCCGGAATGTCCCTGTTAATCGGACAGTGTAGATTAATGATCAGACTGCACGTTTTGTGCAGTCTGATCTTGATCTACCTGGCCGTAAAGGCAGCTAGCGTTGTGAAAAGGAGCTCTGAAGATTTTTATTTAGCACGAATGGCTTATCTGTAAAATAGACAGAGTTCACAGCACTTTCATGTTCTTCCCAATTCACGCCATGTTGGTTTTCACGATAACACGAATTCTCAGTGGACGAAATGAATTTCGTTTTCTTTTTTTTTTATGTCTGAATATTATGATTAATCACCTTCTTCCAAACTACGTTTTGAAAGAGTGGGTTTTTTCCTTGGTCTCCCCTCATTTTTTTAGCTCACCTAAGCACAATGTGCTCAAGGGGAGCTTTTAGGGTCACTGGGTGTCCGTCGTGCGTCGTGCGTCGTCAACAATTCTTTAAACATCAACTCCTCCTAAACCACTGGACCAATTTGGACCAAACTTGGCTGGAATGTTCCTTGGGAGGTCCTCTTTAAGAGTTGTTCACAGAATTTGATTCCGTCAAAAACTCTGGTTGCCATGGCAACCAAATGGAATTTTCTAGGAAATTCTTTAAAAATCTTCTCTGAAACCGCTGGCCAGATTTTAAAATAATTTCACAGAGATTTACCTTAGGTGACCCTTTTCAAAAAGTGTTCGTGAAATTTTGACTCTGGTGAATGGGGGCTTCTTGCACTATACAGAAATGAAGGAATTCTTAAAAATTCTTCTTCTCTGAAACGGATGGTCAGATTTTGAAATAATTTCACAGAGATGTTCCTTGGATGACCCTTTTCAAAAACTGGTCGCGAAATTTTGATCTGTCAAGAATCATGGCTCTGGTAAATGGGGGCTACCTGCACTATACAGAAATTCTTTAAAATTCTTCTTCTCTGAAACCGCTGGTCAGAATTTGAAATAATTTCACAGAGATGTTCCTTGGATGACCCTTTTCAAAATTTGTTCGCGAAATTTTGATTCGTCAAAAAATGTGGCTCTGATGAATGGGGGCTACTTGCATTATAGGGAAATGAACAAATTCTTAAAAACTCTTCTTCTCTGAAACCGCTGGTCAGATTTTGAAATTATTTCACAGAGATGTTCCTTGGGTGAAACTTTTCAAAATGTGTTCATGAAAATTTTTTTAAATTTTTCTCTGAAACGGCTGATCAGGTTCTGAAATAATTTCACAGAAATGTATCTTAGTTGACCCTTTTTGAAAATTGCTCGAAATATTTTGATCCATCAAGAAACATGGCTCTGATGGTTGTGGGCCATTTACACTATACAGACATGAGGAAATTCTAAATTCTTCTTCTCTGAAATGGTTGTTTAGATTGTGAAAAAATTGGCTATGGTCCTCTCAAAAATTCAGGTGAGCGAACCAGGGCCATCTTGGCCCTCTTGTTGTAATTTCAAACAGTTTATCCCAGATCAGAGGTTTACTTTTTACTGAAATATTTTGCCCTTTATAAAGTTGATAAATGCATCTTGATGCAGAACTACAGTCGTATTTATTTATTTATTTATTATGCAAGCCATTGTCTGTAAAATAGCGACTTAATACATCTGGAAAAAAGTATTGACCCAGGTCGGCCTGCGCAGTCCACGCAGGCTGACCGGGGTGGTAACCTTTTTTGCTTCCCTGAATTTTCTGCGTGTTAACCCATTACCAAACGACAAAATTTTTGACTGGTCCAAATTGAAAGCATTTGCTGACGACAAAATAAAAGTGACTAAAAATTTGAAATTTGTTTTGTGAAGGGTAGAAAACATTGTGGGAAAAGGAGAAAATGCTGGTTACCAGCATTTTCTCCTTTTCCCACAATGGTTTCTATAGGTTTCTTTCTCAGGGGCGTCAAAAGCAGGGATTGAGTGGTAATGGGTTAATGGACCAGTGTACCTGATGATTCACTCGTTTGTGATATTCTGCGCGGGGTCCAGGGTTCGACCCCGCGCGACAACGCCTGGCGAGGCCAATTTCTTTCCAAGGATTGATTATTGTCACTTCGACAGGATTCATTTCTCTTCCATTATGTTTGAATGCAGCCAGTGGCTTGGAAAGAAAATTGTGCGGGTTACTGGTAAAATAGACTCCAGGAAAGCATGGATAGGTGCACTGGCCGCCGCGATATAACGGAAATAATGTTGAAAACGGCGTTTTATTCTGTTCTAGTAAAGAGCTGAACCTGTCTTTAACAGTGGTGTTATCTCTTTACCACACGAGAAAATTTTAGACTGGTCCAAATTGAATGCATTTGCAGACGACAAAATAAAGGTGACTAAAAGTTAGAAATTTGTTCTGGGAAGGGTAGAAAACACTGTGGGAAAAGGAGAAAATGCTGGTTACCAGCATTTTCTCCTTTTCCCATTGTGTTTTCAAAAGGCTTCTTTCTCAGGGGCGTCAAAAGTAGGGATTGTGTGGTAATGGGTTAAATGGGCGTTCACTTGTGTACATCTGCAGACTGAGAGGGTGTCTGATTAATACTTTACCAAACGACAAAACTGTCGACTTGTCCAAAATGGAAGCATTCGCAGACGATAAAATGAACGTGAACCAGAAATTGAAATTCCCTTTGGGACAGGTAGAAAACATTGTGGGAAAAGGAGAAAATGCTGGATACAGCATTTTCTCCTTTTCCCAAAATGTTTTCAAAAGGCTTCTTTGTCAGGGTCGTTCAAGGTCGGGATTGTGTGGTAAAGGGTTAAATCAGGGCTGGGGCACCAGTATCTTTCCTGGGTGTGACGTCTGACTCACCCAAAATTGTGTTCAATGATCAGAGATCGAAGATATGACACGATATGTTTGATTAACTGGCCAATCGATACAACTCATCAATCGATCAAACTTATTATCTGTAATGATAACCTTAAAGTAACAGACAATAATTATGAATAAAACAGATCACTGAGATTTTGGTAACATCAAATTTTCAGATCGGTTCTATAAATGTGACCCATCACGAAAAAAAGGACTATCTTGGAATTCTGTACATCAATTAGATGAAAACAGGATGAACGATAGTGCACGGCAGTTTAAGTTGATAGTTCAAAAATGATTGTATAACAAGTTAGAAGAACCACTTTTCATACAGAAAATATCATTAAAGCGAAAAGTGTCAACCCTGATCAGACTGCGCAATCCGCGCAGTCTGATCAGGGTTGACACTTTTCGCAGTTCCCAGAAGGTCCCTTTTTGCCTTTGTGATGGGTCATAAATAAATGAGACATGCTGTGGCAAATGGAGGATTGAATGCATTGTCGTAATGAAATATTCCAAACAAGTCATCAGATCATTGTGGATCCATAAAACCCGTTTATAGTCTGACGACCGACTCAATCGTGAGCTGGAGCGGTCCTTTGACATGCACAAAATGTATAAATATGACCACCAATCAAGCAAAAAGGGGCCTTCTGTGAACTTCGAATTGCGCAGGGTGACCAGGGTTGACACTTTTCGCTTTCATGAAAAGTGGTCACTGTACCTTGTTACACAATCGTTTTTTGAATTAACAACTTAAACTGACCTGCACTATCGTTGATCTGGCTTCATCTAATTGATGTACAGAAGTCCCAGATGGTCCATTTTTGCATGATGGGTCACAAACAGCTAAAGGTTCAGATCCATGTCAGCATGTGCGGACCGCGCAGGCTGACCTGGATCGAAACTTTTGCAAATGCAGTAAGCCCCCCCCCCCCCACCGCTTTTTACATGCCATGGCTCTTATATTTTACGGCCGGGTCTTGCAGTCCAATCTTCAGTGTACAAGAAATGAAATGTAGGGTTCGGCGATTTCCCCGTCAGCTCTGTCATAAATATTGTCCGGGCAATAATGATAATATGCAGTAATTTTGCACCATAACCATTTCGTGCCATTCCGTTTATGACCATTTCGATCCCATTCATTGACCACTTCGTAACATGAATTTACAATTTCATACCATAGCGTTATCTATGGTACGAAATAGTCAAATTATGGTACGCAGTGGCTGGTGCGAAATGCTTATGGTACGAAATGGATATGGTACGAAACATCTGTAATTCATAATAATAGTCATTGCTACAGGATCAGTGGACATATTTTCTACAGTATCTAGGCTGGTAAGCAAGAAGTGGTTTGAAAATTAGATGCCGAAAGAATAATCTGAATGAAAAATAAGCCGATCCTCAAAAGGGTGTTTGTAGGCTACTAGTACAGGGTGATTCATGAAACTAGCTCAGTATCTGTTACGGATTTACTGTAAGTTGGATTTCTTTCATTTTCAAAATCCGGACAAGTCTTACAAATCAGTGGAGAGAGTACATATGTACATGTATCTATAAATTAAGGGAAAGACGTTGACGTCATGACTTTTTCAATACGTCATAGAAATGTGCTTGTTTTTCCAAGACGGCGGTACCTAGGGAAATGGCTGCTGACGCATATCAGCTGGATTTTGAAAGTCGCTCTGCTACTCGAGAAATGTTAATAAGCGATACCCAAATGATGCAGAAATGTCTACAAGTTTGTTTAATTATTCAGAAAGACGGATCTGCTGCAGACAAGTACCATGAGACTTAAAGTCATGCACTGTTTTAAAAAAATTGATAACCATATCATTTGTTATGAACCACCCTGTAAGTACTTATTGACGATCCAACGAGTTAAGTATTGAACTATAGACTGAAATCTTATACTTTAGTCTTGAATTGGAAAAACAGAAACAAAATAGTATTATCGAAGTCAATTAATTAGACTATCAGACCACGCCTTGCTTGAAAATTTCGATAATTTGCTATGATAAAGGTATAAATAGTCCATTCTTATTTTAGTAACCCTGGGAAATTGTGAAAAAAATAGTCCCGTCCAATGCTTTGGTCCACTAATTGACTGCAACTCTATGCACCTTTATGAGTTAGTTTGTCAGACGTATGCAAGTCATTGGTGTTATGAAGATTGGTTACTTTCTTCCTTACTTGCTCGCTGGGTTACTTGATTGAATTACTGATTGATTGAATGATTGATTGATTGAGTGAGTGAGTGAGTGAGTGAGTGAGTGAGTGAGTGCAAGTGTGGATGGGTGAGTGCAAGTGTGGATGGTTGAGTAAATAATTTCTGAATAACTTCGATGGTCGAATTTTTGTGAATCTTCCGAATTTAAAAGTAACGCAATTTCTGATTAAAAAAAAAGAAAAGAAAATACTTCACTTTGCAAATCAAGAATAAGATTTACAATGCAATTTGTAAGGGTTGGTGATGACCAACCGGTGTTGGTGACCTGAAGATATTCTTTGGTTAGGCACTAGGAAGTCCAACCTTATGCTAGAATCCAGAGAAGACGTTTTTAAGTTAGTCGTCCCCTTAATTTGACTGAGATACTTTTTATAATTCATTACCAAACAACAAATTTTTAGACCGGTCCAGATTGAAAGTATTTTCAGACGACTAATTCAGTATTTTTCCATTGGCGAAATGCTGGTGTCCACTTTATGAGTATTTTGTGCTTTTCCCACAGTTTTCAAAAGACTTTTTCCTTATTGGTGTTGAAACACGATTTTGTTCGGTAAAGGTCTATTGTCGAATAGGGAACAAACCACAATTTGTCGGTTTGTGGTTTTAGAACATCTAACTAGTTTGTTTTTGTGTGTCTGTGTCCCTACCTAAAAGTACGTATGTCCGTTTGACTTTCTGGTTATTTGTCCGTCTGTCTTTTAATTTATCTACTTTTATGTATGTTTGTATGTCCGATCTTACGTACTTTACAGGCGTTTGTAAAGTGCTACGTCATATACATAGAATGGCAGTGTCATAACGATCATTGATACAAAAACAATAATGATTTGTACTATTCATACCTAAACCTTTTATCACACGGTCCTGACAATTAACAGCAATTAACATTTAAAGATATTATGGGAAAAGGAGAAAATGATGGAAACCAGCATTTTTTCCTTTTCCAACATTTTTTTATATCCATATATACATAAATTTCAATGTTTAAGTCAGCTTTATTTGTCGTCTGCAAAATTAATGCTTTTGACTAGTGCGAAATTTTGCTGTTTGGTATTAAGTTAAAGCGATAATCAAAAACAACCCTACAAATCTCAAATCAGAAATAACGACTTACACGTTGCAGTTCGAGCATTTTTTTTATTGCACAAAACGTGGATTAACTCTTTACCAAACGACAAAATTTTAAACTTGTCCAGATTGAAAGCATTTGCAGATAACAAAATAAACGTGACTCAAAAATTGGAACTTGACTTTAGAAGAGACCAAAACATGGTGGGAAAAGTAGAAAATGCTGGTTACCAGCATTTTCTCCTTTTCCCACAATGTTTTCAGAAGGCTCCTTCCTCTGGGTCATAATAACCAGGGATTGTTTGGTAAAGGGTTAAGCAACCATATTTTGGGTTCGTTGATAGAATTGCATTATTCCTGTGAGTTAGACTATCTCTCTTGCCAAATAAAGACTGAAGTTGGCCAAATAACATAGTGGTCCTAACACCTGTATTCCTTTGTCTTTATCCTTGATTCCCTTGGGGATGTTGCGATAATTATAACAATGATTTATGATGCCTGTTTAAGGTCCACGTGTAAATCAACTCAAATTCTGTTCTTAATAACCAGGAACTCTCTATATATAGATTTGTAAAACAATCTAACTAGTTTTACTTTAAATATTGTCTCGGGAAAATAGCTGCTCAGTGCAAGAAAATCAAGGATTAAATCCGAGTAATTTCCATATCAAGAGTAAATGTAGTACTGGAGAAAAATCAAGGGAAATAACTGAAGAATGGACCTCATTAAGGAAGCATATAATAAGAAATCAGAGAGGCTAGCAAGCATAGATTTACAGCAGAGGTAAGCAAGCACCTGTGCAGGTCAGTTTAAGTTAATAATTCAAAAATGATTGTATATCAAGGTACAATTACCACTCTTCGTACAGAAAATGTCATTAAAGCGAAAAGTGTCAACCCTGGTCAGCTTGCGCAATTTGCGCAGTCTTGCCAGGTTTGGCACTCTTCTCAGTTCCCAGAAGGTCCCTGTTTGCGTGATGGGTCACATTTGTGTAGTCAAAAATAGTAAGAAACAATTCGGAAAAGGAATATAAGCTGGTTATCAGCACTTTCTCCTTTTCCCACAATGTTTTCAAAGGTCTTTCTGTTTAGTGTCGTCATAAGACTGGATTCTTTGGTAAAGGGTTGTGGAAATGGAATAGGTTCTAATTAAAAGGGTGTGGTCTCTGATTGACAACTAAGACCGTTTAGAAGAACAATAGAATAGATAATAAGGACAATTAGAGGCGTCGGTTCCTGTCTTAGACTCTTTCCCTTATAGTGACTTCGTTGACCAAATCTGTGACGATTGTCTTGGTCAATTTAATCATCTACTACTACTACAGCTACCACTGCCTCTCCTCCTTTTGTGACTTTCTACTGTTTTACCGCTAATGCATAGAAGCGTACATACATTGGAACATTTGCAATGAGATACGTTGTAAAATTGCTTTACTGAAGAGCACATAATGTTGTTTGATAAAAAAAATCGTGACAAATTCATGCTGTTGATATTAAAGAAGCATTTTGTTTCTAATTTGATCTCATTAACCCTTTACCACATGGCAAAAGTTAAAGATTGAAAGTTAGACCAATCTAAATTGAAAGCATTTGCAGATGATAATTTCATAGTGGCTCAAATGACGCAATTTTTCTTCGATAGGGTGGAAAACTGTGTGGGTAAAGGGAGAAATGCTGGTTACCAGCATTTTCTCCTTTTCCCACAATGTTTTCTAAAGACTTCTTTCTTCGTTGAAATCGTCATTGCGTGGTAATGGGTTATGGGCTTTAACCAGTGCCATCTTTGGACTCGATGATGTCTAACCCCGACCAGTCTGAAACCTGCGTCGAACATTTCTATCGTTAGAAGTCTTGTGGCTGTATACCTAGGTTTGGAAAAGCATCCCACCCATAATTCTGCTGTCACACACTATATTTTTTTTTCTCTCTCACCTTCTAATAAAAGAATCACATTTTCGAATGAATTAGATGTTTGCTGTTGAGCAAATAAGTGGAAAGTGATACTCATCCTTGACTCTTTCTCTTCCCGCTGCATATTGCTAACTCAGTTGTATTTTTTTAAAAATAAAACTATAACTAGTCAGATAGTTAAAAGGCTAACTTATTTGAGAAATTTGATTGAACCATTTCCAGGAAGACCTGCAAGTATGAACTGCCGTCAGTGAATTACCACATTGCCAAACGACAACATTTTAGACTCGTCTAGTTTGAAATTATTTGCGGACAACAAATTTAATGTGACTCAAAAATTGAATTTTGTTTTGGGTAGTACAGAAAATTTTGTGAGAAAAAGGAGAAAATGCTGGTTACCAGCATTTTCTCCTTTTCTCACAATGTTTTCAAAAGTCTTCTCCTTCAGGGTCGTGAAAACCAGGAATTGTTTAGTAAAGATTTAAGTCCCCTTACAGTACTGTATGCAACAACGGCGATTCTTTATAGTCGTTAAAGTGATTATCAGGATGACGGGGACTATTTTTTTGTCAAAAATATTTGAGCCATGCTCATGCAAAAGGAGGTTTAATGAATCTCAGTGATGCACAAGACAAAAAAAATTTCATTACATAATCATGGATCAAAAAAATCCATTCTGTCAACTGACTAATCTGGGGGGTAAACTGGTCCCAGTAAATGCAGAAAGAAATGACCGAAAGCAAAGAGTTTCGACACAGGTCAGCCTGCGCGGACTGCGCAGGCTGACCTGGGTCGATACTTTTTGTTGATTCATGAAACCCCGGTTTGACAGAGTTTGTGTAAAACAGAAGTTCTTAACACTTATTCTCCGACTCGCTCGTGTTGCATCAAAAAAGTGAAACAACAGACTTTGGGAGAATTCTCTTGAGTAAACCATACGAAGTGTTGAAAAACAATTAGATGTAAACCTATACTCACTGTATACTTTGTAACATTAACGAACACAATGTAATCTTTCAAAACAGATAATTAACAGGCAAAGTTCACACTGTATCGTTTTACGATAAGAATTTCAATCATTTCAGTGCCTTTCTCGATTATTGATTAATGAACCTAGTCCGATCTTTATTTTCTTGTACTTGATTTAACCCCCCTTTGGAAAACAACAATTCGACAGTAAATTAAAGTTGCCCAAATTGAAAGTATTTGCAGACATGGTAAAAATCTTATGTAACGTTACGTTACTTCAAATGATACAAGTTACATATTGGGTGTAGAAAATATTGCGGGAACAGAAGAAAATGCTGGTTAGCAGCATTTTCTTCTTTTCCAACAATGTTTTCAAAGGCTTCCTTCTTTAAAATTGTTGAAACGCACTGCATTGTTTGGTAAAGGTTTGATTGTCTTATAAGTGTAAACAAGTCCTCACCCATAGGTTTGCCATTCATAACTTTACTTAGAGGCCGTATATACGTGGCTCAGCAATGAAGGTGCAGTAATCGCACTGTTTGTTTAATATCAGAAATAACGTTGGAAAGCGATTTTGGTGAAAATTCTAAACATTTAAAAAAGAAATATTTGGCATCCATTGATCGACGATATAACGAATTCGCGGCTAAAAATTATGATGTGAAATACTACAGTATTGGGGACCCCGGGTTCATTCTCACTTGTGGGGCTCAATTCTTCTCGGGAATGACCAAGAAAGTTGTACAGCCCATGCCTTATACTGATGAAGCTCAGAAGCAAACATAATGATGAGTCATGCTTTGTGAAAAGGGGGTTTAATGCATCTTCAAAAAGTATTGACTCAGGTGATCCTGCGCAGTTCGCGCAGGCTGACCTGAGCCAAAACTGTTTTGCTTTTCGTCAGTTTTGTGCCTTTCAAATGACTATTGTACATGTACTTCAGGATTCAACAGGTTATTGTTCAATACGGGTTTTAGGAATGTATGATAATTGGGATGAGGTGCTTGGTGTCATGCACCAATGAGATGCATTTAAGCCCCCTTTTACCAGAGCTTGGCTCATATATAAGAGCCGTGCTCTGCCATAAGGGGGCTTAATGCGTATATAATAGAAAAAAATGATACGATTATGATCGCCATGGCTGTTTGTCTTTCCGAGTCCATCTCTTTACATTTCGAACGGCATGGCCATTCAGATATTCGACATTCTATGGGTAAAGGATTTGGCTTCACACACCAATGTTATTTTTTGGACAACAAGCACTGCCCCATGTAATTTGTCGCTATTTCAAAGAGACGTTAAACTTTCGGTAAATAGTGCCAAACGGCACACGTCATGTTGGCGCCATTTTATTCTCTCGTCAAATATAAGATCCTATGACACACTTTACGTGGGTTTCAATACGCTATCGCGAAAAGCATGCGCATTAATCGGGAATTTTGCACTTAAATGACATTTCCAGCAACTTAAAAACTAATCTTTTTGACAAATATTGCAACAATTGATTTATTTAATCAGCCATTTTTAAAAAAAGACCGCCGCCATTTTGATTTACTTTTTACATGTCAGTTTAAACTGCGGAGCCTTTTTGACTGTCCTGGATAAAGAATGGATATTTTTAGAGAGACTTAAGCCGATACATTCCACAATAACTAGATACATACAACAATGTTTGAACAGTAGCGTGAAGTGGCCTTAAGTCAATAAGAAACTAATAATCAGCCGAATATTTTGACACCACAGTGGCTATCTCACGCTTAACACTTGAAGAACCAAAAAAGGGGAACTGATTTATTCATTAGGTTAACCCATCATCACTCAATCCCTATTTTGAACGATCCTGAGAAAGAAGCCTTTAGAAAACAGTGGGAAAAAGTGAAAATGCCGGTAACTAGCATTTTCTCCTTTTAACACAATGTTTTCTACCCTTCACGAAACAAACTTTAAATTTTTATTCATTTTCATTTTGTCGTCTTCAAATGCTTTCGATTTGGACAAGCCAAAAATTTTGTCGTTTGAGAGATCTATGCATTACTGTTTCAACTTTTTGTGTATTTTAGCCCCACTGGCCGAAAGTCTGTAAGCTTATGCCATGGCCCCGTCTTGCGTCGGCCCGTCCGTGTAAAATCTTATTTTATACATCTTCTGTGAAAATAGCCACAAAATGTTCACGAAACTTTACAGAAGTGATCCTGCCATGACCCTTTCTAGACTTTTATAGAATTTGATTTCAGTGAAAATCTGGTCGCTATAGCAACAAAATCAGTGAAACAAACATCGAAAAATAGAAATTCAAAGTTCTTTTCGTCTTAATTTTTTACCAAACGACAAAATTATAGACCAGTCCGAATTGAAAATAATTGCAGAAGACACAATAAATGTTACAGAAAAACTGAAAATTGGTTTGGGAAGAGTGGAAAACATTGTGAGAAAAGGAGAAAATTTTGGTTACCATGTTTGAAAGGGGAGAGGGGTGATTCCTACAAGCCTTTCTCTCTCACAAATCTAACAAAAGAAAAAAATCAAAAGAAAAGACTGGGAGAAACGAAACCTTTTTCAGACGTCGTGTCATTTTGTTTGCAATGGGTTTAAACAAGGGCCTGTTGTTTTGAGAATCAAAGTCCCCCAAGTATCATTAATGAACCAAAGTCAAATACAGGGCTTTTATCGCTTTATGCAAACTATTTTTACACCCGATTGTTTTGGGTATCGTAGACACTCAAGTGTGAGAAAGACACACAGACCTTTTTATCTTCAGTTTGCGGAAGGTTACATTATTTTGATATTTTGAGACTATTTTGCCCATCGAAAAGATAATATTCACTTTTTTGTCAAATCAAACGTTTTTTTCTTCTTCTTTGAAGTGTTTACCCGTTTCAAAATAAATGCGTAAAAGAGGAGAAAATGCCTTTTTTGACAATATTCCATATCCTTTCATCTATTTTTTGCCCGTCGAAAAAAACATATTTAAGAAAACGTGTGATTCCCATATCCTCACAATGTATCATATTATTTAGTCATATACGGCTTGCAACAGGCAAAAAGGGGTATTCGTACAATTGTGTAAAGTGTAGTCTCGGATCACAGTCCGCACAGGCTGATCCGAGACGATACCTTCCGCTTTTAGGTTATTTTCTGTTTGGGGCAAGTCTATACTGTAGGACAAAATGTTGTGTAGACGTAAAATGCCGTCTGGGATTAGCCTGCGCGGACTGCGCAGGCTGATCCAAAACGACACTCTACGCAATTGTCCGAATGCCCCTTTTCGCGTGTAACAGGCCATATAATAAGGAGCTATGTGAGCATATATGTGAGCTATGTGAGCATATAATAGTGAGCCATAAACCAAGGAAGTCATCACGTAACTGTGAACCAAACAAATCCACTTTGTATATTCTTACGAATAAAGTCCGTAACAAAGAAACAAATAAACTAATACATAGCAGACATACTGAGACCGGACAGGATTCGACCCCCCCCCCCTAAAATGCCCGGACGAAAGGTCAACACCATAACCACCGAGCTAAAGAGAGTTCTCCCTAACGCGGTTGTTAGGTAGTGCATAAATTTAAACCGGGATGAAGCCATGTATTAAAGAGAGGTTTCCCGTACCAATATACAATAGATCGATTGGATCTGGAGGTACAATGAACCAATACCAACAGGTTTCAACCCATATCAGCCTGCGCGAACTGTGCAAGATGACATGGGTCTTTTCTTTTTGCCGATTTTACGTGAGCCCCTTTTTCACAGAACATGGTTCCTTTTGTTGTTTGCAGATTGATTGATTGGTTGTATTGGGGCTTAACACCACTTTAACAGCTAAGGTCATATCATGGCGGTCGGTGACGCACATGTGTTTCCTGGCTTTCTCATACCAGTACTTACACTACTTTCTTTCCAAAGCCACCGACTACTTTTCTCACATGCTTCAGCAGAGGTGAGAGGCGAAAATACGCCGGAAAGAAAGTTCGCCTCAACTGGGTATCGAACTCACAACCAGCAGGTCATGAGTCCGACACACTCACCACTGAGCCACCCGGGCGGGCGTTGTTTGCAGATACAAAGCCTCATCATTGATCTGATAAATTTATCTTGAACCACAGTTACTATTCACCTTACAAGCCGGCATTGTGACTACTCTGAGGGAGAAAGCTTTTGAAAATATTGTGGGAAAAGGAGACAGCGCTGGTACCAAGCATTTTCTCCTTTCGTGACAATACTTTTTTACCCTGTCGGAAACCAATATCTTAATTTTTGCTCTATATTTAATTTTGTCCTCTGCAAATGCTTTTGGACTTGTCCATGTTTTGTTCGTTTTATAAAGAATGACTAAGGGTATTATCCTTAATACAGGTATTATAAATCCTGAGATAAAGAGCTTTTGAAAACATTGTGTGAAAAAAAGAAAATGCTGGTAACCAGCATTTTCTCTCTTTCCCCCACAATGTTTTCTATCTAATCAAGGTAAGAAATCATCACTTAAGCCACATTGATTTTGTCGTCTGCAAATGAGTTAAATTAAGACAAGTCCAAAATATTGTCGTTTGATAAAGTTTAAATCTTACCCAGAAAACAAATTTTAGACTGGCCTAACTTGATAGCACGTGCATTGCAGACGACAAATTACCTACAACTGTAACTGATGGTATGTGATATCATTTTTCTTTTTCGTTTTTTTCCACAATGTTTTTAAAAACCTCCATTCTCAGTGTCGCAAACCACAGAATTGTTCAGCTTTGGGTTTAGAAAGAAAAGAAAAAAAAAAAACACCTTCTTTGTAAATAGAATAGGCGTTAATTACAATTCGTTCCTTTTTTAAGATTAACTGTTGCTAAGCACTTGAATGCGTTTTGTGAATATAATGGTTTTCAGTGCCCTTTGAATTGCGAAAAAAAAACCCGATCGCTTTATAATTGATGAAGTGATTTTTAATACATTTTTCAAAACAGTTCAGGCGTTGTCAAAAGATTTAAGAAATCGTTTGTTATTTGATTAAAGGGCGCACGCAACTAATTGTGTTTGACCCACATAATTGTTAACCCATTACCACACAATCCCTACTTTTGACGCCCCTGAGAAAGAAGCATTTTGAAAACACTATGGGAAAAGGAGAAAATGCTGGAAACCAGCATTTTCTCCTTTTTCCCACAGTGTTTTCTACCCTTCCTAGAACAAATTTCAATTTTTCAGTCACCTTTATTTTGTCGTCTGCAAATGCTTTCAACTTGGACCAGTCTAAATTTTTCTCGTGTGGTAATTGGTTAAAAAGAGGGGTAGACCTTTGTTGGTTTTGAGGAGTTTTCAGAAAAAGAGGGATAAAAAGGAGAGTGAGACTTGCGATGAAAGGTATTCGAGAGAAAGAGGGGAGAGAGAGAGGAGAGAGAGAGAGAGAGAGAGAGAGAGAGAGAGAGAGAGAGAGAGAGGGAGGGGGGGGGATTGGTGAACATGGCTGTAGAATGGTGGAGACAGAAAGGCTGGTGGGCTGGGGAGCCCAGAAAGTACTCAAAGTTCTTAAAGTGCCAAATGTAAACAAAGCGGACTTTAAAGTGCATTTCAGTTTAAATCATACCATTTAAAAATATGGACGTTATTGTGAAAGTTTTTGTCTGTATTTGCACGGTCGGTCCCAGTTCTAGTTGCCGACAGAGAAATTGATTTCAAAACTAGGTCTAAACCTGCCAGGTCACTCTTGTCTTTTGTTTACTTCTTCACGATCTGATTTTAAAAACTAATTTTTCTGCCAGCGACTTATACTCGGGCCAACCACACAGCAACTGGTTGTCATTTTCACAGTATTTTCCATACTTTTAACTGGTATGATTTATCTTTAAATCCATTTTTAACGACTGCTTTGATTTTTTAGCCGCCCTTAAGGCTTGTGAGAGAGACAGAAACAGACGGTGCAAATTCAATTTCATCATTACATGTATACCTTATTCATATTTCATTGTATGCAATAACGTGAAAAAGTCAAAAAGATATATATTTTATAGTTTCCGTTATGATTTCTAAAGGATCAAAGTAAGTTTTATAGCTATTTTCTTGTCGTAACACTTTATATATAGCTTACAACACATGAAAAGGGGTATTCGGACATTTGCGTAAAGTCTCGTCTCGGATCAGCCTGCGCAGTCCGCGCAGGCTAATCCGAGACGACACTTTCCGTTTTTAGGTAATTTTCTGTTTTGCACGAGTCAACTGTAGCACAAAATCTAATGTTGTCGTAAAGTGTCGTTTCGGATTAGCCTGCGCGGACTGCGCAGGCTGATCCGAGACGAGACTTTACGCAAATGTCCAGATACCCCTTTTCGCGTGTTGCAGGCCACGTCTGGCTTGTATTAGGCTTTTTAAACCCTCGTGTGAAAAATGACTTTATTTGCAGCGACTTTTGTCAACCTTTGTGTGCACTTTTAATCAATTGTGTGCACTTTTGATCAATTTTACAACTCGCAAATTACAATGTCTGTCTGCTTGTCACTAACAGACAATGGTTATGAGCCATGCTCTGTGAAAAGGGGGTTTAATGCTTCTGCAAAATAGTATCGATTCCGATCAGCCTGTGCTGTTGGCACAGGCTGAATGGAATCGATACCTTTTAGCTGTAGGACAATTCTCTGCATGTCAGAGGACCAGTGAACCTCATGATTCGGTCTGTTGTTTTACATCAGTAATGAATCTGTATAAGCCATGGTTCCAACCTTGATCACATGCTTTCTTGACAATAACCCATTGCCATTTACATACGAGGCATTCTTTGACAAAAGAGGGCTTAGTGAGCTAGGCATCACACACATATTGATCGACAATATACACTTTTTTAAAACAGCCAACTTGATAATGAGATAGGCTGGTCCTTGGGCATACAGAAATTGGACCAATAGCGAAAAGTTCCGGCCGAGGTCAGCCTGCGCGGACTGCGTAGGGTGACCTGAGTCGATACTTTTCGCAGATGCATTTAAGCCCTCCCCCATTTCCCATACAGCAATGTTCATATTACAGTTAATAACGGTGAATTGTGTATCATTCAGTGGTTTTAGCAATCTTTATCAAAGACAATAATTGGGCTGAAACCCGCGAAAAGAGGCATTCGGACATCTGCGTAAAGTGTCGTCTCGGATCAGCCTTTGCAGTCCGCCCAGGCTAATCCCAAAGGACATTTCCCGATTTTACGTAATTTTCTGTTTTGCGCAAGTCTACTCTAGCACAAAATCTAATTCAGTCGTAAAGTGTCGTCTCGGATTAGCCTGCGCGGACAGAGCAGGCTGATCCGAGACGACACTTTACGCAAATGTCCGAATGTCCCTCTTCTTATGTCGCAAGCCATATGTAAAATAAAACATACATGTTGTTTCTTCATCTGAGTCGTGCTCTGGCAAAAGGAGACTTAATGCCTGTCCTAGATGAATTATACCTAGCAAAACATCAGATAATTAAGGATACGTAAAATCCATCATGTCTACCAATCAACACGATCTGAAGGTAGACTGGTCCGTTGACATGCCACAATTTAGCTGATAGGCAAAAGATTTGGAACAAGGTCGGCCTGCATGGACCGCACAGGCAGGCTTGGGTTGCTTTTTTGGGATGAATAAGCACCCCCCCTTTCAAATAGCATGATTCTCTGTTTTGAGAAATATATATGAAATGGGTCTTATTGTCTACACTTTAACCCTTTACTCCATAAATATTCATTTCAACGCATTGCTTGTAGGAGCCTTTGGAAAACATTGTGGCTAAAGGTGAAATTGCTCGAGATGAGTAATTTCACCTTTTGCCACAATGTTTTCTATGCTATCAAAAAGTGTCATATACACATAAGAAACAGGTTCATCCTCGCTGGTTACCAGCATTTTCTCCTTTTCCCACAATGTTTTCTAAAGGCTTCTTTCTCAGGGTGGTCAAAAGTAGGGATTATATGTGGTAATAGGTTAAAAGCGATACCTTGCACTTGCTTCCGGTAAGAATAAGAAGTTCCCTTTTCCGAAGATAATTTCATATAAAGATGGCCCTTATAGCACCGGAGAAGGGGTGTGTTTTATATGATAATGAGTTAACTTTTTACCAAACGACAAAATTTTAGACTTGTCAAAATTGAAAGCATTTAGCAGACAATAGTTAACTCTTTACTAAACAATCCCTGGTTTTTACAACCCAGAGGAAGAGGCCTTCTGAAAACATTGTAGGTAACAAGTGTTTTCTCCTTCTCCCACAACATTTTCTACCCTTCCAAAAACAAATTTTGAATTTTTGAGCCACGTTTATTTTGTTGTCTGCAAATGCTTTCAATTTGGACAAGTCTAAAACCCTCGTGGTTGCACTGTTTTAGCGGGTAGAAAACGTTGTTGGAAAAGGTTAAGATGCTCATAACAAAAAACTTGACTTCTCCTTTTTTCCAACAATATTTCAAGGACCATCTTCCTTTAGGGCGCTAAAATATCGGCACGTATGGTCTTTACAAAATAATGTTTTTTTTTTATTCTTGTCTAAATTGAAAGCATGTACGGACGACAAAACCAATGTGACTGAAATATTGATATTTTTTCTTTTTCAGTGTCGTTAAAAGTCAGGATTGTTTGGCAAAGGGTGGTAGGGTGCCACTCAGGTGAGATTCATGGCGTTAACAAACGTCTTGTCTGACGTTTTCATTACAAAATTCTGCATAACACAAAGGAAACAAAAACCTATAAAAACGAAATTTTTGAGGGGAAAAATCAAACAAAACTCGTGAAATACTCTCCTACTGTAGTAAAAAAGGCGTAAAAACGATTTAATATTCGTTATAATGATTTCAGCGATAAGTACCGAGGTATTAGCCATGGAGGTTTTTTCCTTTCACAAATTCGCAATGTTTTGGATAATTGCTCTCTGTCGGACGAATAGTGCTTCATTGATTTACTCGCACTCAGATCCCTAACCGGCTTTTTGATATTTTTTACAAGCCTTTTTTTTACTGCGTGAAAAATTAAACTTGCTTATGAAGAAATTACATCAAGCCTAGATATTGGGCGAACATATCCTAGCAAATGACTGACAAAGTAGATCGAGGGGCTTGGTTGTATGTCAAATATTGTGCTATGTAGTTCGGACTGAATTAACAGTCTTGAAGGCACATCGTCTTGTCTTGTGCATGTTTTCTCAAACTAGTAGAGTCTTTACTGAGATTTGGATATGAAACGAAACTGAATTAGAGCTTATTTGGCGGAAGGGCACTGCTTTCAATTTGTTATTGACCATAAAGCATGCCCTGTACGAATTCATCTAACAATACGTAGAGTTCTTAATCACAATTTGAACCATGCCACAAAAAGCCCTTGTAAAGATCAACCTATCCGACTTTTTATGCTCTTGCATTACAAACCATTTGCCCACAAAAGTTTAGATAGATTTCATCATTGGAAAAATTCTGCCTTTGCTATTCTTCTCCTTGCCGGTGTAATGCAGAGAAATGAACCTCCCCTACAAAATGACCCGGGTCATTTTACTATGTAGTAAATTGACCTATGAATCATTTTGTAGGGAGGGTCATTTCTCTGCATTACACAGGCGTTATTTAAAAGGGTTTGTGTCTTCTTAATTTCTTAAAGTTAATTGATTAAAATAAGGTAATGGAATAAAAAAAAATGTCTTCTCAATATGTTTTCAAATTCATCAGGTGTAAAGCCAACTTCCTTTCCTCACATATCAGTCCTTGGTCTCACTTTTGCTGCTTATACCAACACGAGTAACGTTAACCCACTACCAAACGACAATATTTTAGACTGATCCAAATTGAAAGCATTTGCAGACGACAAAATAAAAGTGACCGAAAATTTGAATTTAGTTTTGAGAAGGGTTGAAAACATTGTGGGAAAAAGAAAGGAGAAAATGCTGGTAATCAGCATTTTCTCCTTTTCCCGCAATGTTTTCTAAAGGCTCCTTTCTTAGAGGCGTCAAAAGTAGGGATTGTGTGGTAATGGTTAAATTAATTCTTTAAGGTAATGCATTAAACAAAAGGTATTTTTCATGAGTGTTTTCATTCAATTTCATCGTGTGTACAGATATTTTACTTTCCTTCACAATTTTATCCTTGTCACCAGTACCGCCGTTTGTGTCTTGAATAAACCCCCTCAGTGTAATGGATAAAGCAAGAAATTACTAAGCACTTATAGTAGAACTCAAAAATATGTCAATCTAATTGATTTATATCAAATAGGGCAATAGGTTTTGAACATTATTTTACATCAAAGCTAAAACAGATGTTCATCGCAATTCAACCCTTTTTGTGTTACTGGTAAGTTTAAAACCAGCCTTTGCGGACACTGTAGATTCAAGATCAGACTGCACAGAACGTGCAGTCTGATCTTGGATCTACATCGTCCGCTATCTGACGCTAAACCATGGTTCATATCGTATCATATTGCAACTGAAATCTGCTTTTTGAAACGTTTAAGCTACATGTACTAAGTTGGGTGTAAGAGAGTTGATTAGAATTGTTAATGAACGGTAAATCTTATACGTGAAAAATGTATACGCCATGTAACTTTCTTTCTTTTTCTTGCTCTCTCTCTCTCTCTCTCTCTCTCTCTCTCTCTCTCTCTCTCTCTCTCTCTCTCTCTCTCCCCTCTCTCAATGTATTTATCTCATAAGATTTATCTCACTATACCTGCCAAAATTCAAAATTTACATTTGTGCATTCCAATGTTTTGAAATATCTGCGATAGTCTCGCCACCTACACCATTTTGATATTCTAGGAATTTGATTTAGAAGCCAATTCATCAACATTTTTACAGAAACTTTCAGTAATTTTTAGAAAGGTTTACGAAACAATATAATAAAACTACACTGTACTCCCTTTGACTCTAAGCCATGGCCATAACCCCCTCTAATGGAGGGTCTTGCAGCCAGCTGAGCCTGGTAAGATTTTCGGTAGCATGCTCTGGTAAACGGGAGCCTAGTGCAAGTCCAAGATGCATGACACCTTGAGAGCCATCACATAATCATGTGTCCGTAAAATAAACTTTGTCCAACAACCGATGGACACTTGAGGTAGGTTCGTCCTTTAACTCATTACTACACAATCCCTACTTTTGGCGACCCTGAGAAAGAAGCCTGTAGAAAACATTGTGGAAAAAGGAGAAATGCTGGTAACCAGCATTTTCTCCTTTTCCCACAATGTTTTCTCCCCTGCTGGAAAGTAATTTTTTAACGTTTGAGTAACATTGAGTTTGTCGCCTGCAAATACTTTCAATTTGGACCAGTCTAAAATTTTGTCGTTTGGTAAAGAGTTTACGTACAGAAAAATTAACCAACATCAAAAAGTTCGGCCTAGGTTAGCCTGCACAAAGTGCGTAGGCTCACCTAGGTCGATACTTTTTGCAAATATACAAGCCCCGCCCCCTTTTCTTTGCACGAGTAGCCTTGTTACAAAGCATGGCTTGTATACATTTGTAGACAAAGATTCTCTTCTTTGCTATCATGATAAATAAATACATGTATACGTATTTTAATTGATCAGTGGGTCGAGCCCTTCAACTGACATGGTACAGGTGCTACAGATGTGTGGCGAAAACAAATATGACATGCATAACTTTACATTGTAAATCAATCGAGTATTCTTTTGATGTGTTTAGATGTACCTAAAAAGGTGAAAACAATGCATTTTATTATACCCCCTTTTTTTTTCAGTTGTTTTTCTTTTGTTGCTTATACAGTACATTTGTCGTTGATTTTACTTTATTTTTGATGTGAATAGAGTATTTTATTGCCAGTTCTTATTGTTCTTCAATTCTTTTACCACTTTGTTCCTTACACTCCTTACACAATACATTTGCGGTTTAATTTTATTTCTAATGTGATGACTGACGGATGGACCAGTTCAACTCTTCAACAAAGGACAAAACTTTCGACTCATCCGATATACATGTAAAAGCATGAGTACACGTAGACTGCAAAATATACGTGACTCCAATAACTGAAGGTTTGCAAAAATTGTAGGAAAAGGAGAAAGTGCTGGTTAATAGCATTTTCTTTTCCCATTAAGTGTTTTCAAAAGACATATTTTCCATAGAGTCGTAAGATAACGAATTTGTGTGGTACAAAATGAAGTTGCTCACAGATCAATAGCTTGACTTTTACCGAACAATAATTTTTAGACGCGTCCAAATAAAAGGCATTGCAGACGCGGACCGAAGTTAGAAAGGGTACAAACGAGCTGAACTTCTCTTATATATGGTTGAAAACATTGCTGGCAAAGAAATATCGCTTGTTACAAGCAACATCTCCCTTTTCAACTATATATGTTTTCAGAGCTGTCTTCACAGGATTCGTTGAATTTGCATATTATTTATCGTCACAACCAGTTGCTTAGTTAGGTAATGTTACGGAGGATGGTGCAAGATACAGGACTAAACCCATCCGAAGTTACATCTTGTTCTTTAACGTGCTCGGTGTATCGCGCATGGGACCTAGGATTAACGCCACATCTGAAAAAACTATTAGTAATGTTAGATCACCAGTCTTGGGGCTCGAACACACACCTTCAAGTGACCCATGACTTAATATTTACAATCCCCATGCTGTGCCACCTGAGCTGTACTGGTTGGCCATCTTCTTCAGAGATAATTTGGTAAATTCTTAAAAGGGTGAATTATTCTAAACTAGACGACAACATTTTAGATTCATGGA
Source organism: Tridacna crocea (assembly GCA_943736015.1). Taxonomy (NCBI): domain Eukaryota; kingdom Metazoa; phylum Mollusca; class Bivalvia; order Cardiida; family Cardiidae; genus Tridacna; species Tridacna crocea. The sequence continues at coordinate 9,288,693 of OX031072.1, read as the reverse complement.
AAGATATGCAGACGAATTAAACTTGACTCAAGCGATAAATTTGTCTTTGAAAGGCTAGGAAACATCTCTGGAAACAGGGAAAATGCTGGTAATTAGTGTTTTCTACTTTTTCTATGATGTTTTCTAAAGTCGCGTTGCCTAGGGTCATTGAAACGAGGCCTATGTGGTATGGGTTACTAGCAAAGTCTATATACACATATAAAAAGAACAATTGCTCTGGTAACAAGAGAAAAATCAGAGTTGAAGGACGATTTGAATTAATACGTCCGCGTCACGTGATCTAACACTTCCGGTGTGTTTAGCGAAAAATTCGGCTATCAAGTCCAGACGCTGAAGTTGATTTCCTTTGGTCTGTCGGATCTCACAACACGTGCAAATTTGCGCGTCTTTGATAAGATTAAGCGGCGAAAAACCGACTTCAGCTTAAGAAACAGATAATTTAATGAATATAATTAGAACGAAATAGCGGTTATCAGTCCAAAGTTTGAGAGAGTGTAAAAAAGTACTCCCAAAAGTAGTTCGCTTCACGGAAGACCGAGAAGTTATTGGCTGAAGTTCAAAGGTTCTGCGATTCTAAGATAGAGAGGATTGAAGATAATATTTTCATTGAGTCATCTCATTTTCATTGCCTTAGATCGTGTGGGAGGGATAGATACGTCATGAGAAATCTGCCTAGAATCTTACGATTGGCCTCTTTGCATGAGGATACAGGGTGTCACACCGGAAGTAGATTGAAAACTACTCTCTTTGACCTTTTACAGCTTTCCTTCCTCCCCCCCCCCCCCCCCGCCCCCATGACGATGATAGGGGCATTTACAGTTTATTTTCTTTGAAAAGTACGCAGGCTGAACCAGGTTTATATCACCATTACGCACTCTTAGTTACGGCTTACGAAATAAAGTTATGAACATTTTCATATTGAAAGCATGTGGAGCGGACAAATTAAATATAGTTCAAATATTTATATTTGTCTTTGAAAGAATAGAAAACGATGTGGGAAAACGAGAAAATGCTGATTACCAGTATTTTCTGCGTTTCTAATAGTGTTTTCAGAGTTCCACTCCCGAAAAGTCGTTTTAAAACGAGATTCTTCGGTAGAGTTATCAATGTGGATGGCATTATTCTCTATAGTGGCAATACGCACTCGTGTTCCCCTTTTTACATCACGCAATTATGCATTTTGTCCCACGTCCTTGACATTTGCCTAGTGGCCTATACAAGAGAAAAAGTAGAAAAAATATGGTATCATAAGTGACGAATTTTTCTTTTACCTATTTCTCCCTCAGAAAATCAGGCCAGAAAGAGGCCTTTGCTATTTTCGGTATTTACAAACCATTTTGAAGATCATTCATAGCTTCAGATTCGTATTTTTTTTTAATTGAAAGTAACCAAACTTCATATAGGCTACACCATATGGTTTAGATAATCAGATGTTTTGTTACTTTCAAATCGAAAACAATCTTCAGCACAAGACTTAAGAAAATTCCCAAGAATGGTTGGTAAATATGGTCCTCGGTGATATCTACTTCAACCCGGAAGCATTCCGGTCTGTTGTTACACCAAAGGTCACTAGGGTCTGTATTCAGCAACCATTCTTAAGAGCATTCTTTATCTTACTCTTCAAGATTTTCTAACTGTGAAAGTAACAGAACTTCTCATTGGCTAAACCGAATGGTTTAGCAATGAGAAGTTCTGTTACTTTCACATTGATAAAATTCTGACGAGTAAAACAAAGAATGTTCATAAGAATGGTTGGTGAATACGGGCCCAGGGCCCCGTTTCACCAAGATAATTACGCGAACAAAATTTGCGCAAGTTTTATGTAACTATAGTATCGTGGCATTAATCGGCTACGAGATGCATGAAAACTATCATGATAGTTTTCATCTACCGGTATCTCGTAGCAGATTAATGACACAATACTATATAGTTACGTAAAACTTACGCAAATTTTGTTTGTAACTATCTTGGTGAAACGGGGCCCTGGGATCTTACTGTATTGAACGATCTTTGATGACACAAAAGTACGATGCTACGATATCTTCTTTACAGAACATCAAAGAGAGGAGGGAAAAGGAAAAAGTGGGGGAATGCTATTTGAGCCTCATCTTCGCGAGCCAAGTTTACGATCACTACGTGGATATTACCTTGGCTGATTGAGCCCGATTTCGAGATTCCTGTGATGCACCCTCTATTGGATGCTGGTTATTACTCCTCTTTATATCATGTTTCTAAAAGCAAATGAAATATCGTTTTACAAACCGCTTACGAATACACATGAAGCGATAAGCAGACATCCACGTGGGTTTGCATGTTTTACCTATTATTCGAAAGGTAGAGACCGTGTTCTATTTTTATCAAAGATTAAATGCTACGAGCAATTTTATTCGATGCAGCTAGAGCTGGCTGCATCCAATGAAAAAGGCGTATCGGGGGGTTGTAAAAATCAAGCTCAATCCGCCAAGGTAAGATCCACGTAGTGATCGTAAACTTGGCTGGCGAAGATGTTTGAGCCTATACATCAAAAGAAAATTATCTTTTTAAGGCACCGAAGCCGGAAGGTGACCTAAATTTCATTTTCACCTAGTCTAGAAAAATCTGACGCTATCATAACGCATGAGGCTCACTCCTTGACCTTGACAAGTCGCAACACACCGCAAGGTTAACTCAGGAGTTTAACAAAACTAGGTCAAAACAATTCCATGCCATTTTCTCTTGTGTTTTAATTCTTAGGTTGCTAAGAGCAACTCACTGGCCTTTTGCAGACAGTGTAGATCAAGATCAGACTGCACAGAACGTGCAGTCTGATCTTTGATCTACGCTGTCAGCAAAAGAGATATCTTTTCCAAAAATTTGCATTTAATGTTTCATTTCATTTGAGCCATGCTCTGGCAAAAGGGGGCTTAATGTATCTCCGTGATCCAAGCAAGTCATAACATTATCATGGATCCATTAAAGTCATTTTTCGAACAACCGACTTAGTCATGAGGTAGACAGACCCTTTGATATACAGAAAATTGACTAGCACCGAAAGGTTTCGACCTAGGTCAGCCTGCCCGTGCTGTAATAATGCAGCATATCCAGAACGTACTGCCTGGTAAAAATGTAGGAAAAAAATAAAGTCTGTGGGAAAGGGGGGTTTTTTTATCGGAAACCAGACGCGTTAAATTGTTTTTTTGGTGTGATTCCTCAAAATTATATTATTGTAGCTTTTTTTTTTAATGTCTAAAACGTGAGAGAAAGTGTGTAAGTTGAACCATATTGCATGTCTAGATTGTTTTCCGTTCGATATATAATAACACAAACACTCACATCCAAGAGTGTTTCATGGGCCAGCGGATATCCTATCTGACTCTTGTGATGTAGTAGTTACGGATTCGATAACCGGTGTCGTCAAACTTTCTTTACGGCGATTTTTTCGCTATTCACCTATGATGGATGTGAGAAGAGTGGTCAGTGACTTGAATAGAAAGTTGTGCCAGTAGGCCCTACTGGTGTGAGAAGGCCAGGAACCACATACGTATATGGTGTGTCTTACGAACAAAGTCCGTAACAAAGAAAGAAATGAATAAATGCATGGCAGAAATAAGGATCGGAGCGGGATTCGAACTCCGAACTCCCGGACGCAAAGCCAATACCCTAACCACTGAGCCAAAGAGATATCTCCCTGACGCAGTAGCCAGGTATTGTATTTAAATCGGGAGTATGCCATGCAGGAAGGAGTGGTCTCCCGTAACACACCCCCTCTTAAAGTCATCATTTATTGATGACTCAAAGCCTTATTAGGCAGGAAGTCCAATTTTGGACAACAAATGGGATTAATGGCTCAATGGCCAATCCCGGACGAGCCCCCATCTTACGAACAAAGTCCGTAACAAAGAAACAAAGGAATAAATGCATGGCAGAAATAAGGATCGGAGCGGGATTCGAACTCCGAACTCCCGGACGCAAAGCCAATACCCTAACCACTGAGCCAAAGAGATATCTCCCTGACGCAGTAGCCAGGTATTGTATTTAAATCGGGAGTATGCCATGCAGGAAGGAGTGGTCTCCCGTAACATGTGCAACACGCGAAAAGGTGCATTCGGACATTTGCGTAAAGTGTCGTCCCGGATTAGCCTGCGCAGTCCGCGCAGGCTAATCCGAGACGGCACTTTACGACTACATTAGATTTTGTGCCACAGTAGACTTGCGTAAAACAGAAAATCATATAAAGTCGGAAAGTGTCGTTTCGGATTAGCCTGTGCGGACGGCACAGGCTGATCCGAGACGACACTTTACGCAAATGTCCGAATGCACCTTTTCGCGTGTTGTAAGCCATATGCATTGGCCGCCGTGATATGACCTAAGCCGTAAAACCCAAATACAAACGAATGAAAAAAAGCATGACTATCGGTATTTCATTCTTTTCCCACGATGTTTTGAAAGGATTCTTACACTAGATACTTAAAACGCAGCAGTATTTTACGAGAATTGTTTTCTGTAATGAGCGACTTTGATATACATCCATATAATATCTGCAATATGAATGAAGATTCAACTTATACATGTACAAACATTGTTAAAACAATTTTGTAAAAGGAGAAATCACTCGTCAAAAGCGATCTATCATTCAGTCACATTGGTTCAAAACTTGTCAGCTGCGAAAAAAAAGTACAGTGCAGGTGGCATCATTTTTTATGTGAGGTCTGATTAACTCTTTACCAAATGACAAAATTTTAGACTGGCCCGAATTTAAAGCATTTGCAGACGACAAAATAAAAGTGACTGAAAATCTGAAATTCGTTTTGTGAAGGGTAGAAAACATTGTGGGAAAAGGAGAAAATGCTGGTTACCAGCATTTTCTCCTTTTCCCCCAATGTTTTCTAAAGCTATTTTTCTCAGGGGCGTCAAAAGTAGGGATTGTGTGGTAATGGGTTAATAACACTGAATCTACTAAACAAGTTAAACTGTCAAGTTGATAGTAAATGCCAGATGTTGTGTTTCAAAGTTTTTGTTTGGGGAAATAGCTCCTATAAATTGGACATTGCAGATCCAGGATCAGGCTGCATGTACCGTGCAGTCTGATCTTGATCTACACTGTCCGCAAAAGGTCCTTGAATTGCTCTTAGCAACTGAAGGGGTTAAGTTAGGGCGTTGAGTGTCTTCATATACATGTGGCCCATCACGCAAAAAAGGGACCTTCTGGGAACTGCGAAAAGTGTCAGCCCTGGTCAGACTGCGCGAATTGCGCAGGCTGACCAGGGTTGACACTTTTCGCTTTCATGATATTTTCTGCATGAACAGTGGTCATTCTACCTTACTATAGAATCATTTATAACTATCAACTTAAATTGACTGGTACTATCTTTGATCTTTTTCTAAATGATGTACGGATTTCCCAGAATGTCCTTTTTGGCGTGACGGGTCACATATGTTTAACAACCCACAACCAGATGAAAAAAAATACACTGGTCCATATTAAAGACATCTGCAGACGACAGGTCAAATGTCGTTAATTTTCTATGAAATGGTGGAGAACATTGTGTGAAAAGGAGAAAATTTTGGTAACTACTATTTTCTCCTTCTACAAGACTGATTTCATAATTCTTTTTCCTAAGGGTCGTGAAAACCCAACTTTGATAGATCTAAAGGGTTTTAAACATTTGTATGCGTTATATACTTGAACAATATTCCAAGCCTTTTAACTCACCACTGCAGAGAAACCCTGAGAAAGAAGTCTTTTGGAAACATTGTGGAAAAAAGGGGCATATGCTGTTAACCAGCATATTCTCCTTTTCTCACACTGTTTTCTATCCTTTCACTGGCCAAAAAAAATCATTTGAGCTACATATAAACTGTCGTCTGCAAATGCTTTCAGTTTGGACAAGTCTACATTTTTTCTCGTGTGGTAAAGAGTTCAAGAATAAGACCAAATCGAAAAAGACAATAAGGATAATTGTTATCCACGTTCAATATTCATGCATAGTTAATTCTCTTTGAATAAATGACAATCATCTTGTAAGTTTATCACAATGCATGGCGTTTACTTAATTTTTTTGCAGACGAAAAACGTTTAGACTAGTCCAAATTGAAAACATTTGCAGTCGACAATTTAAATGAGGCCCAAATCATGATTTTTTACTTCCCATGAAGGCTTTGAAAACATTGTGAGAAAAGGAGAAAATGCTGGATACTCCTTTTCCCGCAACGTTTTCAAAAGGCTTTTTCCAGGGGGGGGGATGTAGTTCTCTGGGGGGAAAGGGGTTAAAACTTTCTATTTAAAAGAAAGAGCAATAAAAAAGGTCGGGGGTCAATTGCACTCGACATGCAAAATATCACGTAAGATTGACAGTCGGTTGTAGTTTATGTCATGTGACTTTGACTGAAGAATATAATTCCCTTTGCCAACGGTCTAATGTTTAGCAAACGGTAGAATTTTTTTCAAATCATTGCGGGTGAAGAAGGAAATTCTGGTAACTGGATGGATGGATGGATGGATGGATGGATGGATGGATGGATGGATGGACGGAGGGAGGGATGGATGGATGGATGGATGAGAGAGAGCGCGAAGAAATAAAGATTCAGCTATCAAAATTTGCTACTATACGTTTAACCTATTACCGCACAATCCCTACTTTTGACGCCCCTGAGAAAGAAGCCTTTTGAAAACACTGTAGGAAAAGGAGAAAATGCTGGTAACCAGCATTTTCTCCTTTTCCCACAGTGTTTTCTACCCATCCCAGAACAAATTTCAATTTTTTAGTCACTTTTATTTTGTCGTCTGCAAATGCTTTCAATTTGAACCAGTCTAAAATTTTGTCGTGTGGTAATGAGTTAAGTCAAAACACATATACATGTATATAGGATGTTGCATTCCTGGAGAGTTAACCTTTTGGCTGCTAAGTGCGACTTAAGACCTTTTCCGGACAGGATAGATCAAGATCAGACTTCAGAGAACGTCCAGTCTGATCTTGGATCTATACTGTCGATGAGGACATATTTTTTTTTAAAAATTGCATATGAAATAGCAGAATTGTAAGTTTTCCTGTCAGCCTGGCTGTTTCAATCACTTATTTAGCAAGTTAAAGGTTTTTAAAGGAAACAGCTGTTTTGGTTTAACCCATTACCACACAATCCCTACTTTTGACGCCCCTGAGAAAGAAACCTTTTGAAAACATTGTGGGAAAAGGAGAAAATGCTGGTAACCAGCATTTTCCCCTTTTTCCACAATGTTTTCTACCCTGCACAAAACAAATTTCATATTTTCAGTCACTTTTATTTTGTCGTCTGCAAATGCTTTCAATTTGGACCAGTCTAAAACTTTCTCGTGTGGTAAGAGTCTGTTTCTCTGTCAATGCTGGCCTCAATAATTTCCGTGGACGACGATATATATATCATTCTACGCAGCCTGACATTTTGTCCTAGCTGTCCTCTATATATGTAATGGTTACTGTGACGATGACCAAAACTATAAAAAAAATCCTCTTTGTCGGACAATTGACTGAATATATGGATAGAATGGTCCTCAGACATGCACAAATTTTACGAATGGAAAATAGTTCCAACCCAAACCTTTTTCCTATTCCGCATAGAGTATGTTATGGACTGGCAACGGAAGTTAATCAGACACACGCACTTCTGGGATTTCTTTTTCGTGAAATATGGACGAACAGAAGTACATATCGTCAATTTAGTTCAAAAACTTCGTAACTGCAGCTTGTTACAAGTTGTAGTTACGAGATTTTTGAAGTGAAACCGATGATATGATCTGATCACGCAGCTGTAGTTGAAAACAATCCAAATGTTAATTTATGAAACGGGAAATCCATTTATTGGATTTAATTTACGCACGATTGCGAGCATTTAATTCCGCCCAGTTGGCAGAACATTCTCTCAGCGCCATGGACTACACTTGTTGCTTACTGACTGCTAGCACCGTAATCCTTAAAGCGGACAGAATGATTGATTTTGTCTATTCCTATATATGTCTTTAAAATATTGTTAGAGGTTTTTTTTTGCACTATGTTACACCATCCATTCTTGATAATTGAGCCCTAAAATTGGTAAAAAATGAAAATTTCAACCGATAGTAAAATGCCCAAAATTGTGATTTTTTCCAAATTTTCTTTTCGTTGAAAATCTCACTTACACTTGACAGTGTAGATCAAGATCAAAATTCACGTTCTGTGTTGTGTGATCTTAATTTACGCTGCCCGAAAAAAACTTTACTTTTTAAGTTGTAGTTAAAAAAAAAGAAGACATTTATGGTCTTGTATTGTGTATACTGGCCACAGGGGCTACTTAACTCATTACCAAACGACAATATTTTAGGCTTGTCCAAATTGAAAGCATTTGCAGACGACAAAATAAAAGTGACTGAAAATTTGAAATTTCTTTTGTGAAAGGTAGAAAACATTGTGGGAAAAGGAGAAAATGCTGGTTACCAGCATTTTCTCCTTTTCCCACAATATTTTCTAAAGGCTTCTTTCTCAGGGGCGTCAAAAGTAGGGATTGTGTGGTAATGGGTTAAATTGTCCAGAGATGGTACTGCGAACACTTGGTGGAATTGAATACCGTACTATGTCGGTTTACTTCAGAAAACCTCGTAACTACAGCTTGTTTCAAGCTATATTTACAAGGTTTTTGAAGTAAACCGACGACTTGCAACAGTTGTGGACGGTTTGCGGGACATTGGACACAAGACTGCCCGGACGGACACAAGCTCCGCATTTCACTCTGCAAAGCTAGATCTAGTTACAAAGATTAAACTATAAATACTTCTTAATCATACTTCTACCTCGTTATTTGTGCTGAGATTAACTGTGTCGTCCGGATCCATGACGTCATACATTTCGTCATTCATGTCCTCGTCCGCCATGTTGTTCCGGTGACGGTTCCTTGCTTCCTTGTGGCGCCATCTGTTGTCCATGACATTCATTTGATCTGAAATGGCGGGCTGTTGGGGTTTGTCCTTCCGGCGTGCAGCGGAACATTCCGATGAAAGTTCGGAAAATAAGCACAAACACAAAAAGATCTGCGTGCAAGTAAATGCATCTATCCACATTGTGTATGGTTTTTAACGTTTTTGAGGAAATTACACAACTTTTCTAAAATCCTGTGTTAATGATTCTGAATGTCAGTCCTTGAATATTGTTTCGCCCCACATCATGTTCGAGGCAGATGCCACTTTTCACAGATGCTACTTCAATTTTGATATTTTATCTTGTGAAACAAAACACATATTCTTTGTTCCCTGCAAATCTGTGATTTAGTTTATAGGTTGATGTCGACCTAGAAATGTTTGAAAATATGTTAAAAGGCGAAAACTAAAATGGAGTGCTAAAATGAGCTTTATTGCTTTACCATACAATCTCGAGTTTTAACTAACTTTGGGGGGGGGGAGCTTTTTAAAACATTGATAACCAGGGTTTTTTTTTTTTTCTTTTCACGCGATGTTTCGTGCTTTTCAAGGGAAGATAATAATTAATAGCGAAGTTTTAATGTAAAGAACGCAAAAGTTTTCAGTTTGGACCAGTCTTAACTGTTGTCTGTTACTTCAGGTAAATAGTTCAAACAATTTCAAAGCGCTACTTATTTGCTTATAAGGATAGATTTCAGAGAGAGAGAGAGAGAGAGAGAGATGAATGGACCAGAAGGAATTACAAAGGACAAAATAATCATAATTTATCTGCGTTCTGGGTTAAATGCATCTCCTTCATGAGTAAAGCCCCTTTTTCACATAGTATGGTTCAGATCTTGATCGATTATTTATCAGGCAGAATGTTGCAATCGAAACAAACTATTGTCTTATCTTCATTTCATCATCCATTCTTCTCCTAGGCGAAATTTAAAAAAAAAAAACAGTTGCCAAAGAAACTCCGTATTCTTTTGATACTTTTTTTTTCGGAAGGCGATAGATCTAGCAGCCCTTGTCAAGGATACTCAACTTCAGCGAATTAACGCTTTGGAACAGATCATGTAGATCTATTATTGTTTCAACTGAGCCATGATCGTTGAAAAAGGCGTTTAATGTGCCTGCAAAATATGGACTAAGGTCAACCTGCATAATCATGTCTTAGAAATTTTCTAATTGTTCACGGACCATTCTACCTCCGGATTAACTGTTTACCACACGACAAAATTTTAGACTGGTTCAAATTGAAAGCATTTGCGTACGACAAAATAAAGTTGACTGAAAAAATGAAATTTGTTCTGGGAAGGGTAGAAAACACTGTGGGAAAAGGAGAAAATGCTGGTTACCAGCATTTTCTCCTTTTCCTACAGTGTTTTCAGAAGGCTTCTTTCTCAAAAGTAGGGATTGTGTGGTAATGGGTTAAGTCGGTCGTGAGGAAAAAAGGGTTTTACGAATCCATTATCATTATGATGACTGTGACGTGGTATAATCCGTCAAGGAGATTATGTAATGATCGTATTGCTACTGGTGGATTTTGTGCTTGTCCAAGGACCAGTGTACCTCATCACCATGTCGGTCGTTAGACCGAATGGACTTTATAGATCAACAGTTATGTGATCACTCTCTTGGTGTCACTCATCACGGAGATGCTTAAAGTCCCCTTTTACAGGGCATGGCTGGATTATTTCTTGAATGAGATGTAGAATTTGTTTTTTATCTTTCTGGAAGATGTGCGTTCTCAATATTGTGCGGAAAAGGGGAGAACATTTTAAAGATTAAGGATAAAAACATGCCAAAACAAAGAGGTTTATTTATAACCCCATTTATCTAGCCCCTGACCTTTACAAGGGGATTTAAAGGTGATAAAAAGCTTGGGTTCATCCCTTATTTTTAAACCCACGAAATTCTGGAATGATTGGAATACGGATTTCCAGTCGATATGACAGCCCGTTTGTTGCAAACCAGGCTTCTGGTCTCACATGTCGTGCAATCTGATCTTGATCTACATCGCCCGCTGAAGCACCTAATCTTGAATTTTGCAGTTTTAGGCTTAAAGAGCTATTTCTGATTCATTTTAAAAGCGAGAGATTTCGCAGACACCGACTTATATAGGTTTACATTTAGAAAATTATTGTCAAGGAAAAAAAAATGCCAAAAATGTAGAAATTGTTTAATTCGGGCAATATACCTTACGTAAGCCAAAGTGCAACGTTATCAATAGAAAAGAAAACGATTGTTCGCTCCTGGGATTAGAAAGAAGACGAGGAAGGGGTAGCTATACTGCATATTTTCACGATTTCGACTTAATCAAAACTGATAACGCAAAGCTGGGAGATCGGTGAATTACATCTAATTCTCACGATAAAAGATTTATTCCTGTCATCTTTCTGCTCCTATGTTGTAGTTAGTTATAGTCAGGTTTTTAATCATTGGATTGTCAGGATCTGCACAAACGGTCTATGTGATAGTGCGGATCTAGATCAGCCGCCGCGAATTGAAATAGTGTGACTGTAGATCAGTGATACATTCTACGTTAGAGCTCCTTCCTCTGATAGCTTTGCTAACGTTACTAGAGTAGGAAATAGTTAGAAAGTAGACTTGATAAGATTCAATGCGTCACATTAGTTCCGTAAATAATAAAGTGACCTATCACACAAAAGATGGACAATATGGGAATTCTCTACATCAATTAAATAAAAAAATATTAAAGATTATGCAAGTCAATTTAAGTTGATGGTTCAAAAATGAGCGTATAGTATAAGGTAGAACGAGTGCAATGATCATGTAGCAATGACTACCACCAGTCCTCGGTAAGAAACTTGCTGCCGGCTAGAGATTCGAACTGTTCTCAAGTCCTTCAACCCATTACCACACAATACCTACTTTTGACGCCCCTGAGAAAGAAGCCTTTAGAAAACATTGTGGGAGAAGGAGAAAATGCTGGTAACCAGCATTTTCTCCTTTTCCCACAATGTTTTCTACCCTTCACAAAACAAATTTTAAATTTTCAGTCACTTTTATTCTGTCGTCTGCAAATGCTTTCAATTTGGATAAGTCTAAAATTTTGTCGTCTGGTAATGAGTTAAGCTATCGACTGTGTTACCGGAGCTCGACTCTAATTATTCTACAGTCACAGGCGTCAGAAACATGAATTTATTATTTTCATGACAGGTGTAATTAAAAGCTAAGATTTTTAGTTATGCTGGTGTATTGATAATATTGGGTAATAAAAGAAAACTACATTTCGATGGTCAAATCAACTGCTTACTAATTTGTCCTAATCCGTTACCAGATTACAAACTTTTAGACATGCAGACGAGAATTTTATTGCTGATCAGAAATGTTGATTGCCAAAATTTATTTCTCGACGATGTTTTCAAAGGCTTTATCTCGGAATGTCATTAAAATACTGGACTATGTGGTAAAGCGTTAACTCATTACCAGACGACAATATTTTAGACTTGTCCAAAATTAAAGCATTTGCAGACGACAAAATTAAAGTGACTGAAAATTTGAAATGTGTTTTGTGAAGGGTAGAAAACATTGTGGGAAAAGGAGAAAATGCTGGTTATCAGCATTTTCTCCTTTTCCCACAATGTTTTCTAGAGACGTCTTTCTCAGGGGCGTCAAAAGTAGGGATTGTGTGGTAATGGGTTAATTCAACAGATGAATTTTATCTAATAGCTCGTATTTGGATCTTCACCTTTTAGATCTACGTAGATGTAAATATTATGTGCACGTTTTATTTACTTTGAAATTTTATCGGAAATCAACTGTTTATTACAAATAAAATGCAATTTTACGAACTGCTATTTTGTGAAATACACTTCTACGCCTAGAGGTCGAATTAGAAGGGAAAACATTTCTGGTTCTGTTTATATTTGCATTAGACGATAACGCTGAAAAAAAATTTTTTAATCATATTCCTATTATTATTTCAAGTGCAGTCTTTAACAAGTCATTTCCACATTCTTTTTTATTAAAAGAAAAAAAAAAACATTTAAAATCCATAGATAAATTTCCATATAGAATATGAATAACTGAAAACTCAAACGCACAAAAAATATCCAGAATTAATTTTAGCAGCAAGTCGGGTAAAAATCTATATTACTTTGTTAACGCTTCTAAATATAGCACCTTTTTTCCCGTCAATAAATTACATTCTTTTCTTTTACAGAATGGTAATTAAAAAGGAGAGACCCTTTCAAACCAATTCTAACACTTAAATTATTTTTTTACCTCTGTTTAAACACACACACGCTCACAAAAGCATTATTTTCCTACTCGCACAATTAACGTTTCGTCCTGCTAAATGAAAGAATGAATGTGTTTCTTTTATTAAATTTTCAGCCAATCGAATTACAGAATAAATTTTGCTGTGACCCTTTTCTCCAAATTTAGCCCTTGTTGTGCGGATGTCGATATCCGATGCCCTTTTGTGAAATTCGGAAAATAAAGAAAGGATCAGCCTGCTCGAAAGCATAGTCTGGTCTAAGGCTGCTCTTTTGGATACTTCATTGATCTTGATGCTACTATTCATAACCCTATGCGTCTTTTGCACACACTGCAGATCAAGATCAGACCATACATAATGTGCAGTCTGATCTTTGATCTACTGTGTCCGATAGGGAAAGATTTTTTTTCACTTCGACGGAAAGAACTTTAAAAAGAGATGGTTTGTAGGTTTGTACTGCGATTTTCGAATTTTAATTTATTTTATTAAGCAGTTTAGAGTTATTAATCGGAACTTTATTTTCTCTATAAAGTATGTTTGCCAATATATGAACCCTGCTCTGTGAAAAAGGGGCTTCGTGCATCTGCGACAAGTTTCGACCCAGGTCAGCCTGCGCAGTCCGCGCAGGCTGACCTGGGCCGAAACTTTCCGCTGTTGGTCAGTTTTGTGTACGTCCAAGGACCAGTCTACTTCATGGTTCAGTCGGTTACTTTAAAAAAAAGTGGCTATTATGGATCCATAGATATGTGATGACTGGCCGGTATAATGCATTACAATGATTCATTAAGCCCCCTTGTGTCATAGCATGACTGATAGTATCTTTTTTGTTCACACTTTCAGCGCCAAGTCAATCAACCCGATTTCAGACGACGACCGAAATTAGCCTATACCGTCCACGGAAACGCGGGTAAGTTCTTCATTTTTTTTTTATAGTATAGATCGAGATCAGACTGCACATTCTGTGCAGTCTGATCTTGATCTGTATCGTCTGCAAAAGCCAGTAGTTTTGCCAGTCGTGCTGACAGAATTAATGATGCTGATTTACAAGATATCGGCCCTCTCACCTTTTTTTTTGACAAGTATAATACGACTTTATGAAATTGAAAGTTTAATTGCAGGATTTCCAGTAAAGGTGAATTAGGTCATTAGCTCGGCATTGATTGATTGATCGATCGATCAGGTGATTGATTGATTGATTGATTGATTTACGCCGCTTTCAACATTATCGCAGTAATATCACAGCGACAGCTCGGATTTACATGCTTATTTCTTGGGTACTACTGTTACTCGGCTTAGACTCTGAAGTGCCTTGCCGAAGGACACTCCTGGGATAAACCCAGTGGATCCAGTAAAGTTCGAGACCGGGACTTCCAGATCAAGATCCTTCAATTTACCACTGAGCGACGCAGGATGGATGGATGGATGAGATGGATGGATGGACGGACGGATGGATGGATAGAAGTCCAGCCTATCGATCAATTGCGGGATAGTAGAATGGATCGATTGTAATATCGAACGATGGATAGATTGATGGATCGTTCAAGACAGAAAGCGGAAAAATGATAATCCTAGTTGGCAGATTTATACAGTATTTACTCTCCTTTCGTCCTTTTCTTTAAGATCTTTATGACCGGGGTAATCCTGACCTGTTACAATTATTGCGACCTGTCTTAACAGGGATTATTCGAACGAGGCCTGCCTCGAATTAGGGGCGCAATTATCGACCCTGATGACCCTTAGCTTGCTTGGCTCGACTCACTGACCTTCTGCGGACAGTGACTGCTTATCGCGATTTGCTGACCTTTTGCGGACAGCGTAGATCAAGATCGGACTGCACAGAACGTGCAGTCTGATCTTTGATCTACACTGTCCGATAAAGATATTGCTTTTCGCGATTTGCTGACCTTTTGCGGACAGCGTAGATCAAGATCAGACTGCACAGAACGTGCAGTCTGATCTTGGATCTACACTATCCGATAAAGAGATATTTTTCTCTCCTAAAGAAAAGGTTGAAATAGCATTATTCTGTTGTTTTTACTTGCTGCATAAAAGTTTCTATTTACCTTTCTCCTACTGAATGAATTAAATTGAACTTTTGAAGCCAATATTGAAAAACCCAAATGATGTTATTTCAATTTTTTTTTCTTAATGAAAAATATCTCTTTATCGGATAGTGTAGATCCAAGATCAGACTGCACGTTCTGTGCAGTCTGATCTTGATCCACGCTGTCCGCAAAAGGTTAGCAAATTGCGATAACAAGCCTAAAGGTTAACTTACTTGACAAGATAAGGGTTAATACATTACTCGTGACCTACGGAAGCTTTTTTTTGTGACCTACTGCTTTTGAAAGTACGAGTATTATGGCAACGTGCCCGGAGATTTTATATATATTTTTTATGAATTTTTCTATGTAGTCGAGTGCTGTAAATTTAGAAAAAAAATGTGAAAGAGTAAAGCCAATGCGCTAGTGTCAGGGCTTTTTTCGAGAGAGAGCTTTGTCGGTTTAGTTCCTGTGCATTCCCATTTGTTTCCTGTAACATGTGATTTATATCTGTTCAAGACGTCATTTGCTCCCTGTAAACCGTCATTTATTCCCTATAAACTGTCCCTTACTTCCTGTAAACCGTCATTTGCTCCCTGTAAAACTTCATTTCCTCCCGTAAAATGCCATATGTTCCCTCTAACACGACATTTGCTTCCTGTTAACCATCATTTGCTTCCTGTAAAACGACATTTACTCCCTGTAAAACATCTTTTGCTTCTTGAAAACGCCATTTTGCTCCCTGTAAAACTTCATTTGCCCGCTGTAAAATGTCATATTATGCTCCCTGTAAAACGACATTTGCTCCCCGTAAAACGACATTTACTTCCTGTAAAACGTCATTTGCTTCCTGTCAAACGTCATTTGCAACCTATAAACTGTCATTTGCTCCCTGTAAAACGTAATTTGCTCCCTGTAAAACGTAATTTGCTCCCTGTAAATCATCATTTGCTTAATGTTAACCATCATTTGCTTTATGTTAACCATCATTTGCTTAATGTTTACCATCATTTGCTTAATGTTAACCATCATTTGCTTCCTGTAAAACAACATCTGCACCCGTAAAACCTCATTTGCTTCTTGTAAACCATCATTTGCTTTCTGTAAAACGTCATTTGTTTCCTTTGAGCCGTCATTCACTCCCTGTAAAACGTCATTTGCTCCTCATAAAAAGTCATTTGCTCCCTGTAAAACGACATTTGCTCCTTGTTAACCGTCATTTGCTTCCTATAAACGGCAGTTTACGCCCTGTTAAACGGCATTTGCGTCCTGTTAAATGTCATTTGCTTCCTGTAAAACGACATTTGCTCCATGTAAACTGTATTTTGCTCCCTGTAAACTGTCATTTGCCCCTTGTAAAACGGCATTTGGTCTCTGTTAAACATCATTTACTTCTTTAACAACTGTCATTTGCTCCCTATAAACCGTCCTTTGCTCCCTTTGAAACGTCATTTGCTTCCTGTAAAACGTCATTTGCTCCCCATAAACAGCTATAGCTCCCTGTAAAATGACATTTGCTCCCTGTAAAACGTCATTTGCTCCCTGTAAAAGTTCATTTACTCCCTGTAAAACGTCATTTTGTTTCCTGTAAAACGCCATTTGTTCCCTGTAAAACGTCACTTGCTCCCTGTAAAACGTCACTTACTCCATGTAAAACGTCATTTGCTCCATGTAAAACGTCATTTGCTCCCTGTAAAACGTTAGTTGCTCCATGTAAAACGTCAGTTGCTCCATGTAAAACGTCATTTGCTCCATGTAAAACGTCAATTGCTCCCTGTAAAACGTCATTTGCTCCCTGCAAAACGTCAGTTGCTCCCTGTAAAACGTCAGTTGCTCCCTGTAAAACGTCAGTTGCTCAATGTAAAACGTCATTTGCTCCCTGTAAAACGTCACCTGCTCCCGGTAAAACGTCATTTGCTCTCTGTAAAACGTCATTTACTCCCGATAAAATACCACATGCTCCCTGTAAAACGTCACTTTCTTCCTGTAAAACTTCATTTGCTCGCTGTAAACGTCATTTGCTCCCTGTAAAAGTTCATTTGCTCCCTGTAAAATGTCACATTCTCCCTGTAAAACTTCATTTGCTCGCTGTAAACGTCATTTGCTCCCTGTAAAAGTTCATTTGCTCCCTGTAAAACGTCATTTTGTTTCCTGTAAAATGCCATTTGTTCCCTCTAAAATGTCATTTGCTCCCTGCAAAACGTCGTTTTCTCCTTGCAAAACGTCAATTGCTCCCTGTAAAACGTCACTTGCTCATGTAAAACGTCATTTGCTTCCTGTAAACTTGACCTGCTCCCGGTTAAACGTCAGTTGCTCCATGTAAAACGTCAGTTGCTCAATTGAAAAAAAAAACGTCATTTGCTCCCTGTAAAACGTCACTTGCTCCATGTAAAACGTCACTTGCTCCCTGTAAAACGTCATTTGCTCCATGTAAAACGTCACTTGCTCCATGTAAAACGTCACTTGCTCCATGTAAAACGTCAGTTGCTCCCTGTAAAACGTCAGTTGCTCAATGTAAAACGTCATTTGCTCCCTGTAAAACGTCACCTGCTCCCGGTAAAACGTCATTTGCTCTCTGTAAAACGTCATTTACTCCCGATAAAATACCACATGCTCCCTGTAAAACGTCACTCTCTTCCTGTAAAACTTCATTTGCTCGCTGTAAACGTCATTTGCTCCCTGTAAAATGTCACTTTCTCCCTGTAAAACTTCATTTACTCGCTGTAAACGTCATTTGCTCCCTGTAAAAGTTCATTTGCTCCTTGTAAAACGTCATTTTGTTTCCTGTAAAATGCCATTTGTTCCCTCTAAAATGTCATTTGCTCCCTGCAAAACGTCGTTTTCTCCTTGCAAAACGTCACTTGCTCCCTGTAAAACGTCACTTGCTCATGTAAAACGTCATTTGCTTCCTGTAAACTTGACCTGCTCCCGGTTAAACGTCAGTTGCTCCATGTAAAACGTCAGTTGCTCAATTGAAAAAAAAACGTCATTTGCTCCCTGTAAAACGTCACTTGCTCGCTGTAAAACGTCACTTGCTCCATGTAAAACGTCACTTGCTCCCTGTAAAACGTCACTTGCTCCATGTAAAACGTCACTTGCTCCATGTAAAACGTCATTTGCTCCCTGTAAAACGTCAGTTGCTCCCTGTAAAACGTCAGGAAAACGTCACCTGCTCCCTGTAAAACGTCACTTGTTCCATGTAAAAAGTCACCTGCTCCCGGTAAAACGTCAGTTGTAAAACGTCATTTACTCCCGGTAAAACACTACATGCTCCCTGTAAATCGTCACTTTCTCCCTGTAAAACGTCATTTGCTCCCTGTAAATGTCATTTGCTTCCTGTGAACCGTCATTTGCTTCCTTTGAAACGCCTCTAAATCGGCATTTTCTTCCTGTAATTCCTGAAACTTCTTTTTCTCTGAAACGGCTGGTCAGATTTTAAAATAATTTCACAGAAGTGTTCTTTGAATGACCCTTTTCAGAAAATGTTAGTGAAATTTTGATAGGTCCTGAAACATGGCTCTGGTGATTGGGGCTACTTGCACTATAGGGAAATTAATAAACTCTTAAAAATTCTTTTCTGAAACTGCTCGTCAGATTTTGAAATGACTTTTACAGGTGACCTTTTGAAAATTGCTTGGCAAAATAATGGTTTTGTTTCCAGTATTTAAATACCTCATAAAAAATATTGGCTATGGTCCTCTCAAGAATTCAGGTGAGCGATCCAGAGCCATCTCGGCCCTCTTATTTCTGTATTAAGCTATTAAAACTGTAAAACGTCATTTTTATCTTTTTAACGCTATTCAAATGTTTCCTGTTAAACGTCTTTTTTTTTCTGTATAAAGCTATTTTAGTGACGTAAACCGCCATTTTTGTCACTGTGATATATCTAGAAATACTGTTGAAAGCAGGGTAAAGCACCATTCGAACAACTAATTAGTAAACGGGCGATTTTAACCCATAACCTGCTAAGTAACTTGAAAGAAATTTTCGATTCCATTGTAAAAACCTACGTGTTGCCATTTCAAAAGTATATTTCGAGGAATAGAATATCGTTATCGGAAAGTGCAGATCCAAGATCAGACTGCACGTTCTGTGCAGTCTGATCTTGATCTACACTGTCCGCAAAAGGTCAGCGAGTCGCGCTAAGCATCCCAAGTGTTAAGACAGTCCTTACATTGTTCATATTTCCACCACTAGGTTCACCCGGTACAGACACATGTTTGTACGTATCAATAAGCGTTTGAAATCCTTACGCGTCTTGTTAGGGTAATACGTGGGATTTCGGGAGATTTTTACAAAGAGTCAAACAGCGTTTTATTGAGTTACCGGACTACGTTTTCCCTGTGGCAAGCATAATAAAACACTGAAAACTCTTATTTGGTTTAATAAGAGGATTTTTATTTGTATAAATTTCTTGAACTTCAGTGGAGTAATGGTCGAAACCCGAGACAAAAAGAGAAATATTTCTCTCTTTCGTTTTTATGGAGAAATTATGTTTCTTCGACTTTGATTTCATGTAAAAAGCTGTTTTCATACAATTCAGTATCACACAGGCACCGCCTTTACGCAAACGCACATTTCTGGCAATAAAAGAAAATACATTTTATATTGGCTTGCAACACGCAAAAAGGGGCCTTCGGACATTTGCGTAAAGTGTTGTCTCGGATCAGCGTGCGCAGTTCGCACAGGCTAATCCGAAACGACACTTTCCGTTTTTGATGTAATTTTCTGTTTTGTGCAAGTCTACTGTAACATAAGATATAATTTAGTCGTAAAGTGCCGTCTCGGATTAGCCTGTGCGGAAAGCACAGGATGATCCGAGACGACACTTTACGCAAATGTCCGAATGTGCCTTTTCGCGTGTTGCAAGCCAATTATTATTATCTTTGTATGTGTCTATGCTTGCATGTACTATGTAAACAAGTTGATACCGAGTTCATTTGAGCCATGCTCTGTGAAGAGGGGTCTTAATGCGTCTCCGTGATTCGTGGTACCAGGCAACCCATCGCATACTTTAGGATCAATAATAGTCAACTTTTTTATCAACTGACTTAATCTCAGGGTAGACTGGTCCATGAACATACAGAAAATTGACCGATAGCCAGAAGTTTCGACCCAGGTCAGCCTACGCGGACTGCGCAGGCTGACCTGAGTCAAAACTTTGCGCAGAATGCATTAAGCCCCCTTTTCACAGAGCAAGGCTCATTTACCTACTGTACTCAATTAATGCCCCAAGAAGAGAGGTATTCGGACATTTGTGTAAAGTGTCGTCTCGGATCTGTCTGCGCAATCTGCGCAGGCTAATCCGAAACGACATCTTCCGTTTTTATGTGATTTTCTGTTTTTCGCATGTCTACTGTAGCACAAAAACTAATGTATTCGTATAGTATCGTCTCGGATTAGCCTCCGAGACGATACTTTACGCAAATTTTCGAATGCCTTCTTTCGTAGGTTGCCTTATAGAGTACAGTAATACATAAACACATACAAACATATATAAAACGAACCATAGTCTTGGAGAAAAGGGTTTTTTTTTTTTTCATCTATGTGATGCCTTTTTGCAAGCAAGTCGTCACATAGATATGGCAGACCTCCAGATAGAAGGAGTGATTTTGATTTCAAAAGTAAAAATCTTAATAATTTTTCACTAAACCCTAGGTTGTGGGTTCTCATTAGAATCGTTTCATCGAGACGATTCTAATGAGTACCCACAACATAGGGTTTTGAAGAGAAATAATGGATTTAGAATGCCTTCGCTCCCTCTTATCTGGAATTCTGGATAAGACTTCATAAAATCTATTATGTCTAATCACTGGCTGAATCCTGAAGTAGACTGGTCCTTCGACGTGCAAAAATTTGCCAAATGCAAAAGCTTTCGATCATGGTAAGTTTGTGCAAGCTGATCTCGGTCTATACTTTTTTGGAGATGCGTTAGGCCCCTTTGCGCAGACTACAGTTAACTTTTAGACTAAAAGAATACATAGACATTCATAAAAGAAATAAAAATATTTCCGTTTATTAACTGTACAGTTACCGTTTGTCCCCCAGTCCTATCCCCTTTTGTACTGAAAGAAAAATAAATTTCTTTTCTAGTCGGATATGCACTCGGGGGCACAAGGAATCGCGGCCATTAATTCCCTGAAATGCTTTGAAATTATTACTCCGCCCATACAGGCATACTTACAGGAAATAATTGGACGAGCGTACAGGACAGATGGAAATGCGGACGAACACCGAAAAAAGACTAGTATATTTTTGTCTTTGCTACCCTTTCATAAATACACACAAAGAGACATTTTTTAAGTCAGTGGGTGATTTTTAACTCCATTGTCTATCTTATCCAGAGCACATCTTAAAAGTATCAAAGAGTGTATAACTGCCGGAACTTTCTTTTTTTTTATCTTGGTCCTTGCCGTCCCTTTTCAGCAATCAAAACCGCATTACGCAGTACGTCCAGTTTTATTAAGAGAGATAAACGCGAATATACAAATCATTACGTACGCAGTTATCTCCCTTTGACTAGAAATGAGAATGCCCCCCCCCCCCCCCCCCCCCATCTTGTGATCGCCGAGGCATATTTATCTCTTTTAAGCGTTGACAATATCTGTTCGGTCGCAATGAATGAGGGGAAGAGTGTAGATACAGGTCAGACTGGTCGAAATATAAAGTCTGATGTTCGTATGTGTGCACACTACCGGATTTTCGTTGGTGTTGATAGAAGATGAAATCAGCATTCTTCATGGTCTTATTCGATGGTCCCCAATAAGTGAGAATATGTTGTTTTTTTCAGTTAGAAATGAGACCATTAATGTTACATTTTCGACTTTTAACCCTTTTGTACATAATCCTGAGTTTTTACAGCCTTTGAGAGGGAGGCTTTTGAAAACATCAAAATAAAGGCATTGTAGCTTATATAAACCCTTCACCAAACAATCCCTTGTTTTCAGGACCCTGAGGAATAAGCCTTTTGAAAACATTGAGGGAAAAGGAGAAAATGCTGGTAACCAGCATTTTCTCCTTTTCCCACAATGTTTTCCACCCTTTTAAGAACAAATTTCAATATTTGAGTCATTAATTTTGTTGTCTGCAAATGCTTTCAATTTGGACCAGTCTTAAATTTTGTCGTTTGGTAAAGAGTTGAGTAAGCTATCACCTGGTCCATATCACCTGTTATTACACAATCCCAAGTTTTAAGAAACTGGACGAGGATAGAAAACATTGTGAGAGATTAACAGTTTTTTTTCTCTTTTTTCCCACATTGTTCTAAAAGGCCTTTTTCAGCAAGATCATTAATTCTCTTTATCATGTGGTTTGGGGTCAAATATGGGGAGGTACTATACACGATACCAACATTATATTTTATACTCTGTTTATTACGCTGTAAATAGAGTGTCAAACTTTTTAAGAAATAGTTTCAATTTTTATAAGGTATTACACCCAACTATACAATATTAATATAAAAACCTAATTTCAACAATGTCTAACAAAGTATATTATAAACGATTCATGCAGTGTAAAAAGGGGCTAATGGCATCTGAAAAGTATCGACCCAGGTCAGCCTGCACATTCCGTGCAGGTTGACCTGGGCCAAAACTTTTCACCATGGGTCAATTTTCTGCATGTCAGAGGACCAGTGCACCTCTTGACTCAGTAGGCTGTTATGCAAAATGGATTTCATGGATCTATTTCACCATCATGGTTTGCTCCATCAAGCCCCTTTTTCCAGAGCATGGCTCAAATAGCTTGCAACACATGAAAGGGGGTATTTGGACATTTGTGTAAAGTGTCATTTCAAATCAACCTGCACAGTCCACAAAGGCTTATCAGAAATAATACTTTACCTCTACAGTAGATTTGGTTCTTCCGTAGACATGTGCAAAACAGTACATTAGGTAGATATGGAAACTGTTGTTTCAGATTAGCCTGCGCAGACTGTATAGGCTGATGCAAGACAACACTAGATGCAAATGTCCAAATGACATTTTCATGTGTTGTAAGCCAACAATAAGTTGTTATTGTCTTCTGACGGACAGAGAAAGAGAGACAAAAGGGTTAAAAAAAAAACAGTAAAGTTCACAATCTCTATTTAACTCATTACCAAACGACAATATTTTAGGCTTGTCCAAATCCAAAGCATTTGCAGACGACAAAATATATGTGACTGAAAGTTTGAAATTTGTTTTGTGAAGGTAGAAAACATTGTGGGAAAAAGGAGAAAGTGCTGGTTACCAGCATTTTCTCCTTTTCCCACAATGTTTTCTAAGAGCTTCTTTCACAGGGGCGTCAAAAGTAGGGATTGTGTGGTAATGGGTTAGAAAACATGTAAAGTTGTTCCAATACATATAAAATTCTAGTGCATCTCTTGCTGACAATTTCAGAAATGAACCAGTTGCTTGTAAAGGCATTTGTTCCAGCTTTTTGTCAAAATTGTTTTTAACAAAATTAAGAAAAATACTTCCATAAAGTGATTCCTTTTTAGCAAAATCACATTTTTTTATGTCGCATCTGGACTGATGGACAGAGAAATGACAGTGCAACTTTTGTGCAAGAAGATAGACTGGACTTGTAGTCAAAACAAAAAACAAACAAAACAAGAAAATATCTAAACACTAAAAAATCCACAAGTACAAATACAAGAGTCTTGATGATAATGCTTCTTCGATAGCAACATCAAAAATGTTGGATTGTATTTAGAACCCTGTTTCTTATATGTGACCTGTTCCAGACTGTCGCGTTTTGCATGATGGGTCACTAATAATGCTTATAGGCTGATTGAATGCTTATAGGTGGATTGAATAATTTTCACATTGAGTTAAAACCTTATAGTTTTAAAGCAAAAAACAGAATTTCACAGAAAATTGAAATAAGCAAATAAATTCACACATTGATCTAGCAGAAATTTTCAAGTCACTAAATAAAAATGCACTGTTTAACAAATTCAAACATGGAAGAAAATATTAAATGAGAAAAATGTGCCAGGAAAAACCTAGAATTCTTTTCATGTAAAAAAAAATAATATTTAACTGACAAAAACTAACTTTCAGTGTCAAAATCTGTGATCTCTCAGCCAAATGACATCCTATGCACTTGACTGTACATCAAAAAATTACAAAACTTTATGAAGAAAAGAATAAGCGCTGCATTATGTAAGGATTTGAAATACACGTGAAGGCATATTTTTATTTTTTTTTTAAAAATGACACTTAAAGTTTGGTCTCTTTAATTCATTTATTTCATATGTAAAGGCACTACATCTTTAGTTATAACTCAATTTTTCATCGTCACTGAATGTTTTGGCTTTTGGCCTACTTTTTTTATTCTAATAACTCATTACCAAACGACAAAATTTTAGATTTGTCCAAATAGAAAAGATTTAGAAGACGAAATAAAAGTGACTGAAAAGCTGAAATTTGTTTTGTGGAGGGTAGAAAACGTTGTGGGAAAGGGAGAAAATGCTGGTTACCAGCATTTTCTCCTTTTCCCACAATGTTTTCAAAAGGCTTCTATCACAGGGTTGTCAAAAGTTGTCAATGAGTGATAAAGGGTTAATTCATTTACTGGTATTTTATATGTAAAGCCATCACATTTTTAGTTACATCTAAATTTTTCAGTGTAGCTGAATGTGCTGGCTTTTGTTGTTGTTTTTTTTTGTACTATTAACAAATGAATACATAGAAAATGGTAAATTTATGGGGTCTATGTCTATCTTTTTTAAAGATATTTCTTGTTCAAACTATAAAGTAGGAACTCCTAATTCACACATAGTAGTTTCATCGTTGACCAAACAAAAAACCATGTATAACAACTGCAAGGAGGAAAAATTTTGATAATATTTTGGGAAAAGGAGAAAATACAGGAAACTTGCATTTTAATTTTCTCCTTTTCCCATAATGTTATCAAAAGCTTTCTTTCTCAGGTCCTTGAAACTTGAGGTCATTTGGTACAGGGGTTTAACCCTTTACCACACAATGATGACTTTTAACAACCCTAAGGAAGAAACCTTTTGAAAAAATTGTGGGAAAAAGGAGAAAATGCAAGTAACCAGCATTTCCTCCTTTTACCATAAAGTGTTCACCCTATCAAAGCAAAATTACACCATTTGAGCCACTTTGAAATTGTTGTCTGCACATGCTTTCAATTTGGATAGGTCTAAAATTTTGCCATGTGGTAACAAGTTAAGATTACAAACAAAAAGATCTTCGACAACACCTTTTTGTGAACTCAACAAATAAAACAACTAAATACAAAAAGATGAAGAAAAATAAACAAAAACCTAGTGACAGAACTAAATGTTGTATCATGTTTGAAATGTTAATGAAGTATAAACAAACAAAATACACTGATTTATGGCAGAGATCTAAGCTTGATATGTGGTAGAAGATACGTTTCCTCCATGACCTGTCCAGTTGGTATGGATGAATTTACCTGGACTGCTCAATAGCTCATACGTGTGAGCACCAAAGTAATCTCGCTGGGCCTGAAAAATAGATTCTTAACCATTAAGTCTTTACCAAACGACAAAATTTAAGACTGGTCCAAATTTAAAGCATTATTGCAGATGACAAAATAAACATGGCTTAAAAAATGTATTTATCTTTCGAAAGAGTTGAAAACATTGTGGGAAAAGGGGAAAATGCTGGTTACTAGCATTTTCTCCTTTTCCCACAATGTTTTCAATAGGCTTTTGCTTAGGGTCATTTAAATACAGGATTGTATGGGAAAGAGTTAAAGGGATTAACTCTTACAACAAACAAAATCATCAACAGAGAGGGCTACTTGAAAATAGTGCAGGAAAGCAAGAAATAACATGAAACACAAAAAAGGTGACATAAGTGTATCAGAAATATTTTCATACCCTTTGGTATGTGTTTACCTTCTGATATTTAACAATTATGCATTTTTTTTCTTTGTTTGTTTGTTTGTTTGTTTGGTGCTTAACATAGTTTTCAACATTGTTTCAGTTACATCAAGGCAATCAGTGCACCTCTTCTTACTTTCCTGGTAGTTAGTTTACCAGTGCTTCACACACCAGTCTGCCTAAGGTACTGGCTCCTTTTCCACATATTACTATCGTCTAAACAATGATCAGCTGTGTACAAAATTTAAATCCTTTTGTAATAAGTATTATCCGAAAGAAATTGGCCAAGCAGATGGTTCAAACCAGTGACCTCCTGGGCCCGTATTCACCAACCATCCTTAACTCATTACCACATGAGAAAATTTTGGACTGGTCCAAAGTGAAAGCATTTGAAGATGACAAAATAAAGGTGACTGAAAAATAGAAATGTGTTCTGGGTAGGGTAAAAAACACTGTGGGAAAAGGAGAAAATGCTGGTTACCAGCATTTTCTCCTTTTCCCACAATGTTTTCAAAAGGCTTTATTCCTAGGGTCTTTAAAAGTCGGGATTGTGTGGTAAAGGGTTAAGAACATCCTTTGTCTTATTCACCAGAATTCTCCACATTTGTAAGTAACACAACTTCTGATTGGCTAAACCGTATGGTTTAGTCAATAAGAAGTTGTGTTACTTACAAATTTAGAAAACCTTGGAGAATTAGACTAAGAATATTCTCAAGAATGGTTGGTGAATACGGGCCCTGGTTTTAGGCCCTGTATTATGCCTGTCTTGAGCTGCTGCGATGGGGCCTACATACAGCAGTTTGATCTTATTCACGGTCAGGTTTGGCAGGTCAAAGGTTAAATTTACCTGTAAGAGGTTGGCAGGAAGCCTTTCAGATCTGTACCCATCATAGAAAGCCAGGGCTGTACTGAATGCTGGGGTGGGAATACCTAGTAACACAGCCTGGGACACGACCTTTCTCCATGCGTCCTGTAATAAAGAAAAACTATTTGTGCAATGTCTTACGAACGAAGTCCGTAACAAAGAAACAAATGAATAAATGCATGACAGAAATAAGGATCGGAGCGGGATTCGAACTCCGAACTCCCGGACACAAGACCAATACCCTAACCACTGAGCCAAAGAGATATCTCTCTGACGCAGTAGCCAGGTATTGTATTTAAATCGGGAGTATGCCATGCAGGAAGGAGTGGTCTCCCATAACACACCCCCTCTTAAAGTCATCATTTATTGATGACTCGAAGCCTTATTAGGCAGGAAGTCCGATTTTGGACAACAAATGGGATTAATGGCTCAATGGCCTATCCCGGACGAGCCCCCATCTTACGAACGAAGTCCGTAACAAAGAAACAAATGAATAAATGCATGACAGAAATAAGGATCGGAGCGGGATTCGAACTCCGAACTCCCGGACACAAGACCAATACCCTAACCACTGAGCCAAAGAGATATCTCTCTGACGCAGTAGCCAGGTATTGTATTTAAATCGGGAGTATGCCATGCAGGAAGGAGTGGTCTCCCATAACAAATGCTCTAGCAAAAGTTGATGTATAACTCTTTACCACAAACAAAAATTTTAGAAAAGTCCAACTTGAAGTCCTTTGCAGATGATAAAATCACTGATGAGGTAAAAAAAAAAAATGTGGGAAAAGGAGAAAATTAACCCTTAGGCTGCTAATTGCAACTTCAGGACCTTATGTGGAAAGTGTATATCAAGATCAGATTGCATAGAATGTGAGGTCCAATCTTTGATCTACACTGTTAGATCAGGGTCCACATTCATCAACAATTCTTGAGAATATTCTTAGTCTAATCCCTCAAGGTTTTCTAAATTTGTAAGTAACACAACTTCTGATTGGCTAAACCATTCGGTTTAGCCAATCAGTTGTGTTACTTACAAATGTAGAAAATTCTGGAGAATAAGACAAAGAAGGTTCTTAAGAATGTTTGGTGAATACAGGCCCATGAGACATTATTCCTCAAAATATAACTTTGAAATAGCAATAGTTGAGTTTTTACAATCAATTTGAATTCAATTATAGCTATTTAGTAGGATAATGGTTAATGCTAGTTAGCCGCTGATGGTGGCTTTTCATAAGGAAAAAAAATTGACTCCCTCTATCCCCCCAGTCCCTCGTTGTCCGTTCCTTGTTGTTTTTGACCTTTATCCTGTAATCATTTGGTAAAGAGTTAATATATCTCGTCGATGCATGATACCAAGTAAGTCATCACATAATTACAGATCTGTAAACTCATTTTTGACAAACAACTAATTGAGTTATGAGGTATACTAATCCTTTGATCTACTGGTTTTACAAGACTGTTTTCCAAGTCCTCTGAGCACCACAAATAAAGTGAACCCCTGGCTGTCCTGACCTTGAAAAATAAGGTTTTTGAAAAAGAATTTGGGAAATAGAAAATGTTGATAACCACTTTCTCTTCCGCATAATATAATCTACCGTACTTACTTGACATTTGTGGATTTCTTTTTTGAAAAAGTCATCTAGCAGAAGGTTAGTCAGCTCTGGGTTTTTGACAAAGGCCTGCTTGATGTTTCCAAGAAAACGACTGGAATAGAAAAAAATCGATTTAGGGAGCATATTGAAATTCTTTATTGTAACTATGTACAAGGTGTATAAGTCATTCATTTGTTCCTTTGTTTGCCTGTTTTTCCACCCACCTACTCCCTTGTTTGTTCGTTGCTTGTCTGTCCACCCAGTCACTCACTTGTTCATTTCGTTTACCTGTCTGTTCACCCAGCCACTCACTTGCTCGCTTGCTCACTCGCCCATCCACCCACCTCCCCACTCACACACTGTTGATGTAAAAAAAAATAATTTTTTGAAAAGAAAATAAAGACAAGACTTAATAAAAATAAATAGATAAGAACTAATGAACAAAAGAAAATAAAGGTGGGGAAGAGAGATTGAGAAAGAGAGAGACGGACAGAGAAAGGGACCAAGTCAGACAGAGATATGTTTTCCACTTTTCAAAAGAATGAATTGAAATATTTGAGACACAACTAAAATTACGTCGGCCTTGTAACCAAAAGGTCCTGAGTTGGATACCCGGGAGCGGGTGTCAACTTTCGGATTTTTCATCGGCCCACACATTCGGCGCGAGTATTGGTGTAGTTCCCAGGAAGCAGAATCGACAGATTAGTATAAGTTGTAAGAACTTGTTTCTCAATCGATGTAAAATAAATATGTTTAAACTATGTTTAAATTATAAACAACTAAAATTTTGTAGTTTCATAAAGAGTTGACAAAATCAGCTTAACAAAAGTTACCTTCTAATGATACAACCCCCTCTCCACATTAGAGCAATTCCTCCAAAGTTCAATTTCCAATTAAATTCTTTCGCTGCTTCCCGCATGAGCATGAAACCCTGAGCGTACGATACAATTTTAGATGCGTATAGAGCTTGTCGAATGCATTCTACAAATTGTTTCTTGTCTCCATCATAACGAGCATTTGAGGGTCCTTTAAGTTCCTTGCTGGCTGATTCTCTTTCTGCCTTTAAGGCTGATAAGCATCGTGAGAACACTGCTTCACCTGTTGAAGTTAAACATATTTTGAATATTAAACCTTTTCCTGCCACATAAAACTTTTAACCCCATTACTCCATAGATACTAATTTCTACACATTGCTCAGAGGAGCCTATGGAAAACATTGTGACAAAAGGTGAAATTGCTTGTGACGAGCAATTTCACCTTTTGTCAGAATGTTTTCTATGCTATCAAAAGGTGTCATTTACACAGAAGAAACAGCTTCATCCTTGCTGTTATTTAGGGTCAAGCCACAGAAATGTCCTATGGGGTAAAGGGTTAAGCCATTGATGACAACCAAAATTTTGCTATTTCAAAGGTATTTTTTGGACAGAAATAAGTCCATATCGAACAGTGTAGATCTAGGATCAGACTGCACATTCTGTGCAGTCTGATTTTGATCAACACAGTCTACAGAAGGTCAGTGAGTTGCGCTTCGCAGCCTAGGGGTTAACTCTTTACTAATCAATGAAATTTAAGACTAGTCCAAATTGGAAGCAATTGCAGATAACAAATTTAATGTGGCTCAAATTTTGAAGATCATTCTGGAATGGATGGAAAACATGGTTACAAGCATTTTCTCCTTTTTTAACAGTGTTTTCAGATGGCTTCCTTGTCGGGGTTGTCAAAAGTCAGGATAGTGTGGTAAAGAGTTAATCCTTTACCACATGACAAAAATGTAGACTTGTACGCATTTGAAGCATTTGCAGACAAGAAATTTAAAGCAGCATGAATTATGGAGTGTGTATTTGGGGACAAAATAGTGTTAGAAAAAAAGAAATGCTGTATAACAGCATTTTCTCTATTTCCCACATTGTTTTCAAAATTCCTTTTCCTTGGGGAGGTGGCTTTAAACCTTTACCACATAATCCCGACTTTTAACAACCCTGAGAAAGAAGCCTTCTGAAAACATTGTGGGAAAAGGAGAAAATGCTCCTTTTTCCTCAATGTTTTCTTCCCTTCACCCAAAAGTTTCAAATTTTCGGTCACTTTTAATTTGTCATTTGCAAATTATTTCAATTTGGACAAGTCTAAAATTTTGTGGTTTGGTAAATAGTTAAAACCTGGAATTGTGTTGTAAAGGGTTAAAGTTACCCTGCGTGGTGAAAGATTATCCTGATGAAAGGTTATCCTGATACTTGTAAATTAAATGTCACATTTCCAAACTTGTAAACTAGATGTAACCTATGCCTAGTAAAATCTTTAGTCAATAATAATCTCATGACATCCACTGTTTGAGACACACAACTTAACAGTCCTCTTTAATCTTTACCTTGAGGAAAGGAAAGAAATAAAAATTGAGCCATACTCTGGCAAAAGGCAGCTTAATGCATCTTTGTGACACATGATCCTAGCTCAAGTCGTCATATTATGAATTCACACTAATGGTGTTTTTCAACAACTGAAATATTCATGTGGTAGATTGGTCATTTGACACACACAAAATTGACCAAAAGCGAAAAGTTTCGGTCCAGGTCAGCCTGACCTTGGTCGATACTTTTCGCAGATTCGTTACGCCCCCTTTTCACAGAGGCTGACTCAAATATGAGTACTGGACATGGATATCATACTCAGCTGCAGACAGAGGCATTACTCTGTAAAAAACATGACGAGAGTTACCTGCCAACTTGGTGCTGGTTCTCCTTTTGATTGTAAACAAATAGTTGGAGTTTGAAGAAAAACATCTTCAGTTGTAACACAGATATGAGAAAATGTCAAAGTTTTTGACTCACTACGATAATGACAATGCACTATACCAACCAAGACATTGCCTAATTATAGATCCATACCATTAATTTTTTCAAACATCTGCTTGAACCATGAGGTAGAATTATCCTTTGAAATGCAGAAAATATAACT
Source organism: Tridacna crocea (assembly GCA_943736015.1). Classification (NCBI taxonomy): domain Eukaryota; kingdom Metazoa; phylum Mollusca; class Bivalvia; order Cardiida; family Cardiidae; genus Tridacna; species Tridacna crocea. The sequence goes on along the minus strand of OX031072.1, from coordinate 9,257,254 downwards.
ATTCACCAAACAGTCCCTGGTTTTTACGACCCTGAGATAGAAGCCATTTGACAACATTGTGGGAAAAGGAGAAAATGCTGGTAACCAGCATTTTCTCCTTTTCCCACAGTGTTTTCTAACCTATCATAGACAGAAATCATCTTTTCAGCAGGAGTTGAATTGTCGTCTGCAGATGCTTTCAATTTGGTTTAGTCCAAATATTTGTCGTTTGGGAAAGGGTTGAAGATAGCGAAAAGTTTCAGCCCATGCAACTTGCTGACCTCTTTGCAGACAGTGCAGATCAAGATCAGACTGCACAAAATAATTACCCAAAAGATGAGTTGGAAATGCACTTGGAAATGCATTAAGCCCCCTTTTCACAGAGCACGACTCAAAAACAGCATACCTATCAGTGTGACTGGCATCCCATATTCCAAGGCAGAGATAGCTGTCCATTTACCAGTACCCTTTTGTCCAGCAGTGTCTCTGATTTTCTCCACCAGAGGTTTACCATCAGTGTCTTTAAATTTCATTATGTCTCGTGTGATTTCAATCAGGAATGAATCCAACTCCGATTTGTTCCAATCATCAAAAACCTGCAAGTCAAAATAAAGATTTCCAACAATGTCCTTTCTTCCATTTCTATAAAGGTTTCTGAAGCAGACAACTTAACTCTTTACCACACAATACCGAGTTTTGACGCCCTTGAAGAAAAAGCATTTTGAAAACATTGTGGGAAAAGGAGAAAATGCTGGTAACCAGCATTTTCTCCTTTTCCCGCAATGTTTTCTACCCTTCCAAAAAAACTTTCATTTTTTGAGCAAAGTTTATTTTGTCGTCTGCAAATGCTTTGAATTTGGACCAGCCTGAAATTTTGTCGTTTGGTAAAGAGTTAACAGCATTGTGATGTGAGGAAGATGCTCCAAACTGACTCTTTTATGGTATATATTTTACCCTTTGACTGCTAAATGCAACTCTCTGACCTTTTTGTGGACAGTGTAGATCAAGATCAGATTGCACAAAATATGCAGTCTGATCTTTGATCTACACTGTCCGATAAGGAGATATTATTACCAAAAAGATGAGTTTAAAACAGCAGTCCTTGGGTTATTGATATTGAATTAAAAATTTAATTTTAGTTATTTGGCAGGATAAGAATTAAAATAGAAATTGATTATATCAAGAACTTGCTCCTTCTATAACAATTCCTTCTCACATAATCCTTTACATAAAGATTAGCTCACGGTTTTTTTCCCTATTTTATCTCGAAAACTTCAATCTGAAAGAACCTGCAATGACAACATATCTCAACTAGAGGCGCTTGAGCGCCTGTATCGCTCCACAGGCCTGATTTTCCTGAAACGGTGAAGAGAAGTTTTTAACAATTACCATTCATTCCAGCATTTTAGGTCACTAAAGAAAAAAAGCTATGAAAAAAATTGTGAGAAAAGAAGAAAATAAAAGTAACCTGCATTTTCTTAGTTTTACACAATAATTTCTACCCTTTTTGATACAAGTTTTACTAATTTGAAGATTTATTATGTTGTCTGCAACATCTTTCAATTATGGCCAGTTATAAAAATTTTGTCTTCTGGTTATAGTTAACTCATTACCAAACAACAACATTTTAGGGTTGTCGAAATGGAAAACATTTGTAGATGAAAAAATAAAAGTGACTGAAAATTTGTAAGTTGTTTTGTGAAGGGTAGATAACATTGTGGGAAAAGGTTACCAGCATTTTCTCCTTTTCCCACAATGTTTTCTAAAGTCTCCTTTGTCAGGGATCAGTTTGATTGGATAACAAAATGCCTTATCACAACAGTAAAGCCCTGTCCCTCTTTGTACCAGGTCACCAGTAGGTCAACAAACCTTTACCAGAACTAATCAAAGTGCAGAGGTTCTCTTGTTTTATATGAAAAGGATTATAGATTATGTAAAGCAACCATCTTTAACTCTTTACCAAACGACAAAATTTGGGATGTGACCAAACTGAAAGCATTTGCAGACAACAAATTAAACATTGATGAAATGATGTTTTCTCTCTTTGATAGAGTAGAAAACACTGAGGGAAAAGGAGAAAATGCTGATTACCAGCATTTTCTCCTTTTCCAAGGGTGTTTTCCAAAAACTTCTTCTTTAGGGTGGTTGAAAGTCAGGATCATATGGTAAAGACTTACCACCATAGGAACTAACCTGCAATACAACAATGAAATCAAAACAAGTAGTTTGAGAGAAGAAATTTTTCAAAGATTTTACTTTATACCATATAAGGAAAATAAGTCTCCCATAAAAGCCATGTTTTTTGACGGATCTTTTTTTTTTTTTTAAGGAATTCTGTAGACCTCTATCTAAGGAACATTCCTGCAAAAAAATAAGGCTATCCAATTAGCGGTTTGGGAGGAGAAGATTTTTAAAGGTTTTTTACTTTGGTTGCCATGGCAACCAGAATTATTCATGAAACACAATTATTTGAAGGAATTTGAAAGAGGACCACCTAAGGAACATTCCTGTGAAATTTGGTAAAAATCCAGTCAATAGTTTATGAGGAGAAGTTTTTTAAAGAAAAAGTTTACGGACGCACGCACGCACGCACGGACGGACGCACGATGGACACAACACCATGACAATAGCTCGCTGGCCTTCGGCCACAGGCTATCTAACTTACCTTTGCCATTTCATCATTGGACATTCCTAGGGCATTTTTCATTAAATGGTAGGATTCACAAATCAGCTGCATGTCTCCATATTCTATACCATTGTGGACCATCTTTACAAAATGGCCAGCGCCTTCAGGGCCCACCTAGGGAAATAACGTGGGAAAAAAACAATATCATTCTGTAGACTGAAAATGATAGTTATTGCCAACAGAATTCTCAATGAGAGGATTCCAATGAGTACCCATAACATAGGGTTTAGTGGAGAATAATCAATATTTTCAATTTTGAAATCAAAACCACTCTCTCAATGTGGAACTCTGTGTAAAGTACATGTACATGCATTTGAAACAAGGGATAGCTGACTTCAGTCCCAAGCTTGTCCACTTTCTTTTCCATGGACTGATGGTAGTCATTTTAACACGATTCAGCACTTTATCACAGCTGATCATTGTTTAACCCATTACCAAATGACAAAATTTTAGACTGGTCCAAATTGAAAGCATTTGCAGACAACAAAATAAAAGTGACTGAAAATATGAAATTTGTTTTGTGAAGGTAGAAAACATTGTGGGAACAGGAGAAAATGCTGGTTACCAGCATTTTCTCCTTTTCCCACAATGTTTTCGAAAGGTTTCATTCTGAGGGGCGTCAAAAGTAGGGATTGTGTGGTAATGGGTTAAGTCTTTACCACTCAATCCCAGCATTTTCTCCTTTTCCCACAATGTTTTCTACCCTTCTTAAATAAAACTTAGGTTTTTCAGTCACATTTATTTTGTCGTCTGCCAATGCTTTTAATTTGGACCAGTCTATAAATTTGTTGTTTGGCAAAGAGTTAGCTGATGGTTTAGTGGAAAACCAGCTAGTGGCATGGCAAGAATATTTCATAAAGCACTGATTAAAGAAACTACAGGAGACCATGGCACTTGCCACAATAATAACACCCAAATAATGTTGAAAATGGTACTAAATACCAAGCAAACAATCAAACAGTCCAAAAGGATGAATTTGCATCATAAACAGTCACATATGACAAAGTTTTGCCCTAGATGAAAATATAATGGTAGAACAATAGGATTACTCTTGAAATTCTATCACTAACCCTTTCCCAAAGGACAACTTTTACATTGCTTGATTGGATAGTGTTTCATGATCTTTTAAGCCATTACCACACAATCCCTACTTTTGACGCCTCTGAGAAAGAAGCCTTTAGAAAACATTGTGGGAAAAGGAGAAAATGCTGGTAACCAGCATTTTCTCCCTTTCCCAAAATGTTTTCTACCCTTCATAAAACAAATCTCAAATTTTCAGACACTTTCATTTTGTCAACTGCAAATGCTTTCAATTTGGACAAGTCTATAATATTGTCGTTTGGTAATGGATTAACTTCAATTTAGTTGTATCACGGAAGCTAGTGCACCTATACATACTTTCCCTAGGTTTCTTTTACCGGTACTCAGCACAATATTCTTTCAAAGCCACAGGCTGCTTTCCTACATTTAAATTTTGGTCTGCACATGTTTTGAATTTGGACTAGTGTAAAATATTACTGTTTGGTTAACTCATTACCAAACGACAAAATTTTAGGTTTGCCAAATTGAAAACTTTTCCAGAGGACAAAATAAAAGTGACTGAAAATTTGAAATTTGTTTTCTGAAGGCAAGAAAACATTGTGGGAAAAGGAGAAAATGCTGGTTACCAGCATTTTCTCCTTTTCCAATAATGTTTTCTTAAGGCTTCTTTTTCAGGGGCGTCAACAGTAGAGATTGTGTGGTAATGGGTAAAGAGTTTCCTGTATTTCTTGTATAAGGTAAAAAATCCATAAAGCCACTATAGTATCTTCTTAATCACAGTAGAAGTAAACTTGTATGTATATACTCTCTTGGTTAGTGATATACATGTATATATGTAATAAAAAGTCTACAGTTTGGGATTTTCAGTATTACATTACCACACAATGTTGTTTTTAAAGGCCCCAACAAAATAAGGCTTTTGAAATCTAGTAACCAGCATTTTCTCCTTTTCCCCACAATGTTTTCTAGGCTGTCAGAGAAACGTTGCACCATTTGAGCGACACTGAAACTGTCGTCTGCGAATGCTTTCAATTTGGGCAAGGCTAAAATTTCGTCATTTGGTTTAGGGTTAAACAGAATTTAACATGATTATGTATGTAAATAAGGTAAGCAGAGAACCAATCATGACGGACTTCTGTTACATACCCAGTCACAGCAAGGCTCACCCTCACTTTTAGCTGCAATGGACTGGAATATATTCTTTATATGAGGCCTGAAAATAAATAGCGTTACAAATCTTCTGACATTTGTTACCTGTCATGCGAAAAGGGACTATCTAGGAATTCCACACATCAATTAGATGAAAACAGATCAATGATGGTGAAAGTCAATTTAAGCTGATAGCTCATGCCTAAAAAAATGAGGTAGAATGACCACTTTTCATATATAATAATTATATAATAAAAGAATATAATAAAACATACCATAGAGATTCATTGTGGTAAGTTTGAATTTTTGCAATGGAAACTGAAAGAGGAATTTAGTGCACAAGAAATTGCCAACAGGCAGACAGACAACCAAAGTCAAAACATGATACAACCCTTCGGATAAATAAAATGGGAAAAAATTCTAGTAAACAAAAGGCTTCATCCTATGGGTGGTTACTAGCAGTATTTCTATTTGAATCCATCTACCGATAACCCATTACCACACAATCCCTACTTTTGACATCATTATTCTACGTAAAGAAATTATCCCAGAGGGTGATTTCTCTATGTAGGAAAATGACCCATTTCTCTTCGTAATGAAATGACCCATCGGTCATTTCTCTACGCAGTGAAATGACCCATGGGTAATTTTGTAGGTGAAGGTCATTTCTCTGTATTACACAGGAAAGCATTGATATTGTACTGCCCACCACGATATAACTGAAATAATGTTGTAAATGGCGTAAGAAACCACTCAATAAACTTTTTTTTAGCTCCACCGGCCGATGGCCTGCTGGCTTATCATGTCATGGCTGGGCATCCATCCGTGTTAACTTTTATTTCAAACATATCTGAAACTACCCATCCAAATTTGATAAAACTTCACAAAAATTATCCTGCCATGGTTTTCCTTGAAAAAAACTGATTCCTTCAAAAACTCTGGTGACCATGGCAACAAAACTGAAAAAATATTTCGAATTCTTGAAAATCTTCTTCTGTGAAACCGTAAGGCCAAGGGTTCCTGAATTTAGCATGTAGCTTTATCTAATGGACCTTAACTCATTACCACACAATCCCTACTTTTGACGCCCTTGAGAAAGAAGCCTTTTGAAAACACAGTGGGAAAAGGAGAAAATGCTGGTAACCAGCATTTTCTCCTTTTCCCACAGTGTTTTGTACCCTTCCCAGAACAAATTTCTATTTTTCAGTCCCCTTTATTTTGTCGTCTGCAAATGCTTTCAATTTGGACCAGTCTAAAATTTTCTCGTGTGGTAAAGAGTTAAACAAGTTTCTCCATATTAAAGACCTGGGGTTAAAACTGGCTCCATCCCTGGGGATCACAAGTTTAACAATGGTTTGTTCAGTACTAACAATAACTCACCATGCCTCCTCTGCACCCCCAGGCATCAATGAGGGTCCATATCTGGCCCCATCTTCACCACCACTGACCCCACTTCCACAGAACAGAATCCCTTTCTCCTTCAAATCCCTACATCTCCTCTAAAATATAAGGATGATAGAAATGACGGACTGGGATTTCTGCAAAACTCTTTACCAAACAACATAATTTTATACTAGTCAAATTGGAGGCATTTGCAGACAAAATTACTGTGACCTATATATTAAAATTTGTTTCCGGAAGGAAAGAAAACTTTGTGGGACAAAGAAAACAATGCTGGTTACCAGTATTTTCTCCTTTTGCCATGTTTTAGAAGGATTCTTTCTCAGGGACATGAAAACTAGGGACTTTTTGGTAAAAGGTTCATAAGATATCATATCATACAAAGGTTTCCATATTCAAGCATTTTCTACTTTTTCCACATTGTTTTTAACTCTTTACCACACAATCCCGACTTTAAACGACACTGAGAAAGAAGCCTTCTGAAAACATGGTGGGAGAAAATGCTGGTAACCAGCATTTTCTCCTTTTGCCACAATGTTTTCTTCCCTCCCAAAAACAAATTTCAAATTCTCAGCCACTTTTATTTTCACGTCTGTAAATGCTTTCAATTTGGTCCAGTCTAGAATTTTGTTGTCGTCTGGTAATGGGATATGGGCTATCCTTTTAATGGCCATATACACACAGGATTGTTTGGTATACAGTTAACTTTACCAGATAACAAAATGTTCTATTACTCTCAATCCATAAATGTTTCGTCTTTAGTTAATGTTACTGTTTGTGTTTGGGATATCCAGTTTAAAAACATGAACAAGATAATTTAGAAACCCAACAGAATAAGGTTTAAATTATCTTAACAAGGTTCTAGGTTTTTAACTTTTATTCCTTAAAGCAAGTCATAACACAGCATATTAATTTATTGAGTATGAGTTATACTTGCCCAAATAGAAATGACTTGCAGACAACAAAATAAATGTGAACCAAATTATTAGACTTTCCAGTGAAAGGTAACAAAAAAGACTAAAGCCATACTCTCCAGGTTATGAGTCCTAAAGGACCTCTATTATTTCCAGGAAAAAAAGTAGAGAATGAGAATGCTGAAAAGATAGAAACAAGTCGTTGAAAATTTTACTTACATTTGAGTCTGTATATTCAGAGTTGCCTCCATCAATAACGATGTCACCTTTTTCAAGCAGGGGTACCTGTGAATCAAGTAGATACCCTTTATTCTTCACCAAACAACAAGATTTCATTTTAGACCTGTCCTCCATATTGAAAGTACTTGAGCTCTGCTCCAGCAAAAACATGGTTTAACTCTACCAAACAATATAATTTTGGACTAGTCGCAAATGGAAGCATTTGCAGACAAAAAAAATCAATGTGAGTCAAAAATTGCGATTTGTTTAGGGAAAGTTTGAAAACATTGTGTGAAAAGGGGAAAATGCTGGTATCCAGCATTTTCTCCTTTTCACACAATGTTTTCAGATGGCATGTTTCTCATGGTTATGAAAACCCCAAATTGTTTGGAAAATGGTACCACGTACCTGTATTCATGGCACATTTGACCAAGCAATCTGTCACATGATTGCAAGTTCATCATACCTATTTAGTCTAACAAATGACTGATCATTCGGTAGACTGGTCCTTTCATATTCAGAATTTTTTTTTTACTTTTTTACCTTTACTAGACAGAATTTAAGGCTTGATCAAGTTAAAAGCATTTGAATGTGTGATGTCTATGGGTTGTTATTTCATCTGAGTGCAAACTGTCAACAAAACAGGATGGAAAAAGCCATCGATTCTGCACAGGATTTGTAAAGAAGTCAGAAACCTTGGACATTGATTCAGTGCAAGATTTTAAGTCTTCATTTCAGCACAAAACCTTTTACCTGTTTAAACCTCCTGTAAGTTGGTTTTGTATTATCCATCCTCCCAACTCACGGCAAAGAAGTGATAACCGTTGACTGGTTAACTCTTTACCGCATAATCCCGACTTTGAACGACCCTGGGAAAGAAGTCTATGGAAAACATTGTGGGAAAAGGAGAAAATGCTGCTAACCAGCATTTTCTCCTTTTCCCACAATGTTTTCTACCCTGCTAGAAATAAAATTCAATTTTTGAATTACATGTACTTTATTATTTTCTACCCTATCAAATTCAGAAATATCATATTAATAAGATTTAATTTTTTGTCTGCAGATGCTTTGAATTTAGTCCAGTCCAAAGATTTGTTATTTGGTAAAGAGTTAAGGCTTATGCAAGCTGATTACTTTCACTAAGTAACCTAACAAAACCCATTCCTAACAATAGGTTTACGCAGGTGAGTGATTATCAAAATTGCGCTGAATTGATGAGCAGGTTTTGTGCTGAATCGATGACAATTTTTCTAATTTTTTTTTTCTGCCCAAATGATGCAGAGCCATCGTGGATATGTGATAGAGTACTGGCCTTGTAAACATAAGGTCCAGAGTTTGGTTCCCAGGAGTAGGTGTCAACTTTGGAACTTTTTATTGCCCATCTCACTCGGCGCAAAGACCATTGTGGTCCCCAGGAGGCAGAATCGAGAGGAATAAGTATAAGTTGTAAGAACTTATTTCTCAATCGATAAAAAATAAATATTGTTAAACTAGAGCATTTGTAATGATTGAAAATGACTCTGAAAGGGTACAAAACATTATGGGAAAGGAAGAAAATGCTCCTTAGATGCATTTTCTACTTTCCCCACAATGTTTTCAAATGGCCTCTTTCTCCAGGCCACTTGGGATGTATTTGGTAGAGCGTTAAAGTATAATAAATACAGTGGCCTTTTGGAGCTCATAAAACATTAATCCCTTTATCTCTACCCTAGCAATTGGTAGAATAATCATTTTTTTCATTTACCAGTTTGTCTATAAAAGCATCGACTGCTTGCCCAGCTTTGACCAGCAACATGACCCGACGTGGCTTCTTCAATTTGGACACCATGTCCTCTAAGGATTTAGCCCCAATAATGTTTGTGCCTTTAGCTTCATTCTTCATAAATTGTTCCACTTTCTCCACTGTGCGGTTATAGGCTACAATCTAGAAAATAACAGCATCATAGAGCTCCAGATAAAAGGGAGTGATGGTAATCTACATTCATTGTATCGCTTTGAAACCCTATGTTGTGGGTACTCATTAGAATCGTCTTGATGAGACGATTCTAATGAGTACCCACAACATACGGTTTAGTGGTGAATGATTTATACTTTTCATTTTGAAATCAAAATCACTCCTTCTATCTGCAGCTCTGGCATCATATTGTTATTAATATTGAGTAGTTATTGCTCTTTTTCTTAAATCAAAAACAAGGTGCATTTTTGGTCAGTGTAGATCAAGATCAGACTGCACAAAGTGCGGTCCAAGAGTGACTTAATTTATACCAGACTGATCTTATTCAAATTTATCAGAGATTTTATCAGATAAACATTCTGGCCATGTTTCATTTACTATATAAAGTATCAAATGTAGCTTCTTGATCAGAGATTTGATGCAGTAGTCTTGTTTATGACCTCAGATTACCAATTTCTAACCTGCTTGCATCTCTCTGAGACTCTCTCTCCCTACCTCTCCATGCTTCTCTCTCACCTCCTAATGCCTCTCTATCTCTTTCTCTCTCTCTCTCTCTCTCTCTCTCTCTCTCTCAAGATTAAGCACTTACTGTAAATTTATGATCGTTCATGTTCAATATCAGATTTTGACCCATGACGGCCAGCCCAATGAGCGCAAGATCTCCCCTAAAATAGATAAACAGATACATACATCAAAACATCAGTAACATGGAAACAAGAGAGGGAAATTTTCATAAACCCTTAACTCTTAACCAAATAACAAATTGAAAGCATTTATAGACAACAGAATAAATGCTATGGTAAAATGGAAATTGCTATTGGAAAGGGTAGAAAACATTGTGGGAAAAAAAGAAAACCCTGATTTTTAACATTTTCTCCTTCTGCCACAATGTTTTCCAAGGTCTTCTTCTGGGTCAATAATACTCGGGATAATATGGTAAATGGTCAAGACGCCTTTCATGACTCAAGTTGCCTCTGTGGACAGTATAGATCAAGATCAGACTGCACAAAATGGCAGTCTGATCTTGATCTACACTGTCCACTTTTCTGTGACATTCTGAATTGAAGTGACCTTGACATGGCATTTGTTTTTAATCTTATTTCTTGACTAAAGTTGTTGTTATTTTTTATTCCACACACTGAGGCTTTCTAGTTTGATTTGTCTGTGAAAGAAGCCTTTAGAAAACATTTTCTCCTTTTCCCACAATGTTTTCTACCCTTCACAAAACAAATTTCAAATTTTCAGCCACTTTTATTTTGTAGTCTGCAAATGATTTTGATTTGGACAAGCCTCAAATATTGTCGTTTGGTAATGAGTTATAATGCAACAAGTCAACTCTTCACAAAAGAAGATAGTTTAAACCTTTACAGATTGAGAGCATTTACAGACAACAAAGCGCAGGTGTCTAAAAAGATAGACTTTTTCTTTGATAGAGTAGAAAACATTGTAAAATGTGATGAGTCAAAAAATCTTCACAAAAACAGATAGTTTATACCTCTCCAAATTGAAAGCATTCGCAGACGACATGTCAAAGATGGCTAAAACAATAGACTTTGACTTGATAGGGTAGAAAACACTGTTTGAGAAGGAAAAAATCCTGGTCCAAACATTTTCTCCTTTTCTGTGAATGTTTTAAGTACCATCTTTGTCAGGTCTATATTGCTTTACAACACAATCCAGAATTTTAACAACCTTGACAGGATAAGCTTTTAAAAACATTATGGAAAAAGGAGAGAATATCTTTTCCTGCATATTTTCTACCCTACCATAAAACTTCATCCTGTTTGTACCAATTTTTAATTTGTTGTCTGCAGATATTTCAAATTTGGAAGAGTCTAAAATCTGTCTGTTGGGAAGGAGTTCAACTCTGTATTGTGTGGCAAGGAGTTATCTCTTCACCTATGAATCAGAAAATTTTAACCCTTTCCCAAACGACAAACTTTTGGACAAGACCAAATTGAAAGCATTTGCAGACGACAATTCAACTCTTGCTGAAAAGATGATTTCTGTCTATGATAGGGTAGAAAACAGTGTGGGAAAAGGAGAAAATGCTGGTTACCAGCATTTTCTCCTTTACCCACAATGTTTTCAAATTTAGGCTACTTTTCCAGACCCGTAAAAACCAGGGATTGTTTGGGAAAGGGTTAAACCTATCAAGATTGAATGTGACTGTATATGGCTAAATGATGGGATATTTCTTAACTCATACCCAAACGACAATATTTTAGGCTTGTCCAAATTGAAAGCATTTGCAGACGACAAAATAAAAGTGACTGAAAATTTGAAATTTGTTTTGTTAAGGGTAGAAAAAATTGTGGGAAAAGGAGAAAATGCTGGTTACCAGCATTTTCTCCTTTCCCCACAATGTTTTCTAAAGGCTTCTTTCTCAGGGGCGTCAAAAGTAGGGATTGTGTGGTAATGAGTTAAGAAAGGTACAAAATAATGCAGGATAAGGGAAAAATGTTGCCAAATAGCATTTACCCCTTTTCCAAAACAAAGAAGTTCTCAAAAAATTTCCTTCGGATATGCTATAAATACAGGATTGTTTGTAAAGGGGTTAACCCTTTACCAAACTATCCTGTATAATAAGGACCCAGGAGATAAAAGCTTTTAAGAACATTGTGGAAAAGGGAGATGCTGATAAGCAACATTATCTCCTTTTTCAACAATGTTTTCTACTTTATCAGATCCAGTTTCCATCATTAGTAACACATTTAAATGTCATCTGCAAACACTTTCAAATGAGAGAAGTCGAGAATATTGGTAAAAAATTCACAAAAAATTAAAAGCACTGAGATGACGACAAAAATTGATCTTTGTTCAAATGTCCGGACTGATCGTTGAAAAAAAAGAAAACATAGTGGGAAAATACTGGTTAAAGGCATTTTTTTCCTTTTCCCAAAATGTTTTCAAAAGCATTCTTTCTCGGGGTCATTAAAAACTAGAATTGTGTGATAAAGGATCAACCAGGATTTTACCTGGGTAGCTAGATTTACAGACATGACGTATGATTAAATCTCAAAAGATCTGCAAATAAAATTACTGTTATATCCGGGTTCAGGGCTTGGTTTGCCCTTGGCAAATCTTAAATATACTTTTGTAATGTAAAATGGCTACGAAAATAGTATTTTGAGGATATGTTGTTGATATATTTAGAGACATGCATGGAGCCCCTTTTTAACTTTTTTTATTTTTTCAAATATTTATTCATTCTCAAGTAATATTGATCCAAATTTGGTAAAAAATTTAAGATTAATTGTTATGAAATAACACACAATACATGCACTTAGTCTGGTAAACTCTTTACTGCAAGAGAAAATTTTAGACTGGTCCAAATTGAAAGCATTTGCAGATGACAAAATAAAGGTGACTAAAAATTTGTTCTGAGAAGGGTAGAAAACACTGTGGGAAAAGGAGAAAATGCTGGTTACCAGCATTTTCTCCTTTTCCCATAGTGTTTTCAAAAGGCTTCTTTCCCAGGGGCGTCAAAAGTAGGGATTGTGTGGTAATGGGTTAAAACACAATTGCATCATTGTTTTATTTATTTTCTTGCTTCAATATTTTCAAAGCCCCTTAGAGAAAATTTATCTCACAGTCTTATGTATACTGAAACATGATAAGATGGTATCTATCACTCTGTAAAGTGTGCTTAAGTAAAGCCAACAACATGCCCAGTGCTTTAGGAGGTTGAAAGGTAATTACTATACCCCTTTGCTTTTGAAACCATTTTGAGAAAAGGTAAAAATTCTGGTTATCAGCCTACACAAAGTGACAATGTGTTCCGTCATTTCAAAGATCATAAAACTCTTAACTATTTCAAGCTAGATGAAATTTGTCAAATGCAAATGCTTTCAATATGAAAAAATCTACAATTCTGAAGAGGAAGAAGTCTTGGTTCTTAGTTGTTACCAAGTAATTTCACTCTTTATCAAACGACAAAATTTTAGACTGGTCCAAATTGAAAGCATTTGCAGATGACAGAATGAATGTGACTAAAGAATTGATATTTGTTTCAGGAAGGGAAGAAAACATTGTGGGAAAAAAAGGAGCAAATGCTGGTTACCAGCATTTTCTCCTTTTCCCACAATGTTTTTAAAAGGCTTCTTTCACATGGGATGTTACAAGTCTGGACTGTGTGGTAAAGGGTTAACAACCTATTTGAGCCATGTTCTGGCCAAAGGGGGCTTAATTCATCTACAGATTGCATTATACCAAGCAAGTGACCCTATAACTATGAATTTGTATAACCCATTCTGTTTGACAAACAACCAAATCACCAAGTAGACAAGTCCTGTGACATGCATCAAATTGACCGCAAGTAAAAGGTTTGATCCTGTTCAGCCTGTGCAGGCCGACCTGTGTAGATACTTGTAGATGCATTAACTCTTCACCACACAAACCCGACTTTTAACGAGCCTGAGATAGAAGCCTTTTGAAAACATTGTGGGAAAAGGACAAAATGCTGGTAACTAACGTTTTCTCCTTTTCCCACAATATTTTCTACCCAACTGGAAACAAATTATCATTTTTGAGTTACGTTTATTTTGTCGTCTGCAAGTGCTTTCAATTTGGACCAGTCCAGAATTCTGTCATTTGGTAAAGAGTTAGACCCCAAATACCAAGCAATCCTATGTTTAATTAAACAACTTCGGTAAAGAAGGTTCGAAACACATTTTGGAAAAACAGAGAAAATGCTAGTTTTCTATCCCTTCAAAGATATCCTTTCACCTAAACCACATTTAACATGCTGTCTGCAAATGCTTTCAATTTTCAACAGTACTTCAGTGATATCACGGCGCCCAGTGTACCTATCCATACATTCTTAATGTAGTTTGTAAAACGTTTGTATATGTATGCATGTATCATAGGCTGGAGGCCTTATTACTGAATAAATTGTATTGTATTGTATTGTATTGTATTATGGTATCTTTTACAAGTACTTCCAAAAATATTCTTTCCAAGCCACTTGCTGCTTGGTCTAATATTCTGTATCACAGGGTTAAGAGTTGTAAAAAGGATTTGACATCCTGCTTTCTGCATAGTGAAGCATATCTACACTTGTTTAAGATATCAGTTTTCATGGCTCCAATATTAAACTTATTTATCACAAAATGATGTAGCTCTCTCTCTTATCCACCATTAAATCTAAAGCATCCAAATATGGGCTCGTGCTCATAGCCTCAAAGTCCTAACACAAGGTCTTCTCCTTTTTAACAGACACTACAACTGTTGTATGGTACTCCTACAAGGTAAGTTTCACAACCTCTGATTGGCTAAACCAAATGGTTTAGCAAATCAGAGATTGTGTTACTTAAAAATTTAGAAAACCTTAGAGAATAAGACTAAGAATATTCTCAAGAATGGTTGGTGAGTATGGGTCCTGATCGAACAAAAAAAAATTTAATGGCTGTAGATACATGTACATGGGTTTAACCCATTACCACACGAGAGCAATTTAGACTGGTCCAAATTGAAAGCATTTGCAGACGACAAAATGAAGGTGACTGAAAATTTGAAATTTGTTCTGGGAAGGATAGAAAACACTGTGGGAAAAGGAGAAAATGCTGGTTACCAGCATTTTCTCCTTTTCCCACAGTGTTTTCAAAAGGCTTCTTTCTCAGGGGCGTCAAAAGTAGGGATTGTGTGGTAATGGGTTAACTGTTTGGTGTTTACTAGATGATGCAAATTCAAACTTGTCTGAATTGAAAGCATTTGCAGATTTTCATTTGAAAGCATTTGTAGATTGTAGCAAGCAATTTTCAATATTTCACAATCTTTTCAAAGATGTGACCTATCACACAAAAAGGAACAACCCGGAAATTCTGTACATGCATGAATTAGATGAAAACAGTTCAACGATAGTGCAGGTCAGTTGAAATTGATAGTTCAAAAGTGATTGTATAACAAGGTAGAATGACCACTTTTCATACAGAAAATATCATAAAAGCAAAAGTGTCAACCCTGGTCAGTCTTCGCAATTTGCGTAGTCTGACCAGGGTTGACATTTTCATTGACCAGGATTGACTTTTGACCCAGATGGTCCCTTTGGCCCTTTTTGCGTGATGGGTCACATTTATTCATGTATCAAAAAAAAAATTTTTATTTACCAGTATTGTAAGTATTTATAGATAACAATTTGACTGTTACTCAAGAACTGAAATTTGTCTTTGGAAGAGTAGAACACATCGTGAGAAAAAGAGAAATACTGGTAACTGGATGCAAATTTAATACGAACATAATTATATGTAGTGAATGTATTCAGAGTAATGCTTCACAAATGCTCATTTCTAATAGGGCATTATGATTAAATATAATAAATCTTCAAATGTAGAAATATTCAAGTAAGCAGTATGGGATTGCTGGGTGCTACATCTAAATCCAATGACACATATTATTCTGACCAAGTGAAGTACATTGAACTGTATCTGTCGCTTATCTTTTACTCCATGTTTTGTCTAAATTTAACCCTTGACCCTTTCCAAACAATCCCTGGTTTTCACAACCCTGGGAAAGGTGGCTTTTGAAAACATTGTAGGAAAAAGAGAAAATGCTGGTAACCACTATTTTTTCCTTTTCCCACAATGTTTTTCTACCCTGTCTGAGACCTTATACTCACTTGTATCTGTTCTGAAATTGTCGTCTGCGGTTATTTTGAACGTGAAATTGTCTAACAGTTGTTGTTTGGTAAAGGGTTAAAGCACCTTTCAAAACTACAGATTGTAGTGGCCTTTACAGCCTGTGTAGATAAAGAAAAGATCAGACTACAAATGTGCAGTCTGATCTTTGATCTGCACTATACACTTTGCTGGAACAGATCAAAGCAGCCTTGATATCGTTATTTCATATTTTATTATCTTATTCATTATCTGAGTCTTATTTCTTAAAAGAAAAAGCTACTAGATTTAGTTGGCACTCTTGATAAACTTGGCAGAGTCTAGGGTTATTTGTATTTTCATCAGTATTAATAGCCAATTTCTAAAACCTTTATTACACAGTGATAAATTTTAATGACACTAAGAAAGGAACCTTCTGAACATTTTCTCCTTTCCCCACAATGTTTACCCCAGCATAGAAAAATTCCATTCTCTGAACGAAATTTACATCATTTCCTGCAAATGCTTTTATTCATCAACAGCGTTCAAGAAAGTGCAAATGCCAAGTGACATGCTGTTAATGATATTTTGGTGTGGGATGTTTTAACATTTAACACATTGCTAAGAAATTGTATGTTTCTCCTCAAGCTTTGAATAAGATCAGTTCCAAGAGCATCCTGTAATGTAAGTATGTAAATGCAAACAAACAAATGCGAAAATACAATAAGAAGATAAGGAGAAAAAGTATTGGTGTTCAAGGAAGACAAACTGTACAAAGTAGACATGTAATATATTTGCATAGAATATTTCCAGCTATTTTTATACTCCTGAAATGTTATTCAAGACACTGGAAGCATTGTTTAATCCTTTCCCAAAAAGCAAATCTTTTTAAACACTGTCTTAACCCATTACCACACAATCCGTACTTTTGACGCCCCTGAGAAAGTAGTCTTTAGAAAACATTGTGGGAAAAGGAGAAAATGCTGGTAACCAGCATTTTCTCCTTTTCCCACAATGTTTTCTACCCTTCACAAAATAAATTTCAAATTTTCAGTCATTTTATTTTGTCGTCTGCAAATGCTTTCGATTTGGACAAGCCTAAAATTTTGTTGTATGGTAATGTGTCAAACAAAAAGACTTTTTGAAAATCTTGGAAAAGAGTATTTAAAAACCAAATACTCTCTTTTTCCCATGTTTTCTATCCTTTCCAAAACAAGGTTTCTAATTTCAAACCCCAATGTGTTGTTATCTCCAAATAGGTATGTTTAAATTGGTTTTCTGGTAAAGACTTAACATACATGTTCTAGATGTGGACCCGGGGTTAAACATTTTGACAGCAAAATGAATGTCTAAATGTCAACGCGGAAAAGAACGAATTCCTACAGTAAATTAATAAGCTATAAATTACTTACTTTTGTTCAGACATTTTTCAGTATTTTAACTGTTGAATCTTTGCAGATGTTGACGTGTCAGTCAAAATTTCCTAAACTAGATCCTGTTTCTAAATTGAAGCCGAGGTATCCACCCGTGACATACGTAAGCGGCTTAATTTACCTTAACACCGCTTTTACTAACCAGAGTGATCGAATTTTGCCGGAAAGGAATTTTTTAAGGAGAATGTATTTTCGATTCTATCGTTTGATCAAAATGGAATGTCACATAATAAAATTATGTCCTCTTTCAAATTCAAAGGATGTAATTAGGATAAAAGGTCTGAAGATAAATAGGAATGATTGTCAGTGGCACAAAATATTCATGTATTGCACTGTATCGGTCAAATTGTTGAAGTAAATCGGTACTTTGATTGTAGTAGGAATCTGTCAAAATCAAAGTACCCACATGCAAACGAGGCAAGTATTTTGCTAATTGTTCAAACGATCTTTTGAAGAAACTTTTGAAAAATTTGAATTCCCATTTTAAGGTGTCATTTCCTCACTCCTAGCAACTTAATATTTGCCTCTAGGAAATGAGGACTGTTTGCAAATATTTGTAGTCACAAAATGCTCGTTGCGTAACATATTTGAAACGCGTTGGAAACAATGTTAGGCCAGCAGTTGTAGATGTATAATGACTGTTTCTGGTATGCCTGCATCGCTTTGAAACATTCAAGGCCATGAATAACTTACCTGACCATCTATAGAGAGCTACAGTTGATAAGAAAAAAAAAAACAGCAGGCCAGGTACACGTTTTGAACAATATTTCATATATAACCTGTACACTGGCTGGTAAGTTTGATCGAAAAAGCCGATGAAAATCAGATTATCTGTATCTATATAGACTTAAATCATGAGATGGCCAAATATTAGACCCTATATATATGTCATTACGGCACAGTTGGCTTTGCAGCTTAATCTAGTGTAGATCGCCTTTATCTAGATCGTATTTGTAGACGAACAAAAAATATTGGGCGCTTTTCATTTACTCCTATCTTGGCGTAAAAGTTAAATGAAAGCTTTAAACTTATTTTAAAAGTCCAAATAATCTTATTTCAAGTATTTTTGGAGAAAAATATCTCCTAAGCGAAAATGTGTATATGAAGTCTGTGCGTTCTATGCAGTCTGATCTTAATCTACACTGTCCACTAAGGTCAGTAGTCTGCGCTTAGCAGAATAAAGTGAATAGATCTAGTCCACAAATTTCTATCGATATAGCTTAGGTTTACTGTCAAAGAGACTTAACCATTAATTGACTTTCAATTGGATGTATATGATATTGATCAAAACTTCTGGAAATATATGGAAATATAGAACAAAGATCAGAGTCGTTCTTCTGTACAGTCTGATCTGAATCTACGCACCTGCTGACCAATTTCGATAGAGATACTGTCTACCTGTGGTAGGCGTTTGCACAGGTGTACTGAGGTAAAACAAGGGAGAGAAATCTGTCAGACTGTTTTACAGAGGATATCGATCTACTCGGCGGATTTGTCTTCCATGTTGTCACTGTGCACATTTTTATCTTATTTTACTTCCTGTTTTCTGCATTTGGCGTTAAATTGTTGACTTTACACATGTAAAATGTATTTCATTAATTGTATTGTTGTGAGACAAACGGGCCACTACAGAGAAACTGCTGAAATAGATTTATGACGACCTAGAATTCTGCTGTGGTATGCAAAGTAGTAATTTAAAATTATTACTTTTTGCTAAATACTTGGAATATAAAGGAAATATTGCATAGTACGTGATGGGAGTCCGCTGCATATAGCATATTTCAAACGATACGACTACGGTCAACCTACTTGAAATTGAATTAATAGATTTGAATCTTATGGCTATATGTATCCCTTGACTTCCTTTTGTTAATTTTTCTTATCTCTTATCCAAACAACATAATGTTCGACATGATGATTGATTGATTAACTGGTGTTTAACCCCTTACCAGACCACAAAGTTTTATTCTTGTCCAAATTGAAAGCTCTAGCAGACAAAATTGTAATTGTTGATCTAAACATGGATTATGTCTTTTATATGGTAGAAAACATAGTGGGAAAAAGAGAAAATGCTGGTTACCAGCATTTTTACATTTTCCCACAATGTTTTCGAAAGTCTTCTTTCACAGGGCCGTTAAAAGTCAGTGTTGTGCTGTAAAGAGTTAACCCATTACCACACAATCCCTACTTTTGACTCCCCTAAGAAAGAAGCCTTCAGAAAACATTGTGGGAAAAGGAGAAAATGCTGGTAACCAGCATTTTCTCCTTTTCCCACTATGTTTTCTACCCTTAACAAAACAAATTCCAAATTTTCTGTCACTTTTATTCTGTCGTCTGCAAATGCTTTCGATTTGGACAAGCCTTAAATATTGTCGTTTGGTAATAAGTTAACGACGTTTTCAACATTACTTCAGTGATATCACGGCGCCCAGTACACCTATCCATGCATTCTTATACTATCTTTTACTAGTACTTCCCAAAATATTCTTTCCAAGCCTGCTGCTTTCCCATATATTGAAATGTTTTAAACTAAACCCTGAGACTTAAGGACAAAGTCTGAGGTTTGCTCATATAATGGAGTAGAAAACGGTTTTGGAAAGAAAGGAAAATGCTAGTTATCAGCATTTTCTCTTTTTTCCCCACAGTATTTTCAAAACCCCTTTCTAACCCCTAAGCTGCTAATTGCAACTAACTGACCTTTAGCAGACAGTGTGGATCAAGATCAGACTGCACAGAACGTGCAACCTCATGGGCGGATCCAGAGGGGGGACCGGGAGTCCGGACCCCCCCCCCCCCCACCTGGAATTTTGGGAAAAATGTGGTTATCGGATTCGTGAAATGGTACTGGTTTGATATTGCACAGCATTTATGTAAAATACAGCCATGAATTTAAAAAGAAAAGTTCTAAATGTGGAGACCTCCTCATGGTTAGAACTGGAAACGTTGACTTTTCTTGTAAACAGCTTAAATCCACTGAAATCCGGAAATCAAAGTATCATATAATAAGACGAGTGCGTTTTCTGTGGGACCCCCCCCTCCCCCACCCCACCCCCGAGAAAGATATCTGGATCTGCGCATGAGCAATTACTGTGACTTACTTGTACATGTACAGAAGCCGAAGGAAAGACTTAACTCTTTACTTAACTACAAAATTTTGGACTGGTACAAATTGAAAGCATTTGCAGGCGTCCAAATTGAAAGCATCTGCAGATGACAAAATAAATGTGACTAAAGAATTGAAATTTGTTTTAGGAAGGGAAGAAAATATTGTGGGAAAAAGGAGAAAATGCTGGTTACCAGCATTTTCTCCTTTTCCCACATTGTTTTCAAAAGGCTTCTTGGACAGGGGTGTTAAAAGTCGGGATTGTGTGGTAAAGGGTTAAACTTGTGAAGGCTTATCTCGTTGTTGACGTCAGCGGTTCTTCATTGCACCAGAACACGAACCTTTAACGGCCTGCCAGAAAAAGTAAAGAAAACTTTCCAAATATTTCTAGTACAAAACCGAAATCCGTTTATGCTGTCTTTGCGGTCTGGTCAAGACCTACGCCTCAGTACACTGTCACCGTCTTTCAGAAGATCACTTTTGGAAGGACAAACACGATGTTACAGAAAAATATTGCTCATAAGGAGCAAATTTTCCTTTTGCCACAATGTTTTCACGTGAATTAGTGACTTTAAGTCACTCTATGCTTAATAATGGACATATTCCACATTTCAAAAGGAAATATGTTGTTTTGGTCGATAAGATGGTCTTTTAACCCATTACCACACAGCAAACTTTTAGACCTATCCAAATTGAAAGCATTTGCAGATGACAATTTAGAACTAAGTGGCTCAAATGGTGCAATTTTGCTTTGATAGGGTAGAAAACTTTGTGGGAAAAGGAGAAAATGCTGGTTACCAGCATTTTCTCCTTTTCCCACAATGTTTTCAAAGGGCTTCTTCCCCAGGGGCGTTAAAAGGTGTCATTGAGTGGTTATGGGTAAATGTACGATAAAATAAGGGAGAGAAATCTGGACGATGCATATTGATCTTCCTTACACATTTACTTCCCTTCCTATACGCACATACTCACTATAAATTTTGCTTAATTTATTTTCCTGTTTTGTGGTTTTGGTTTCAGATGAATGACTTATTTGATTGAAGATAACTTAAACTATTTAAATGTTTACCAGATTGATTTACTTTTTAGGACAAGTTCTTCTAGTAGATTTATTGTCTTTAAATATATTACTGTAGTATGTAAATGAGTAATTTGAAACTGCTACCTGTTTGTATTTACTCGATATGTAAATGAAAATTATGAAAGGTAGGATTGGGAGTCCGCCGCATATAGCATATTTCAGCGTTACGACTACGGTCAACCTACTTGAATTTGCGATACATAGATTTGATTCTTACGGCTATATGTGTCCCTAGACTCTCTTTTGATGCAATTTTGTTTTATTATGTCTACTCATTGCGCCTGAACGGACAGTGAAGTTCTAAGTACAGTCTGATGTTGGATTATGGCCAAAATATTTTCTTTTCTACCTTTTTCCAACCCATTACTATAGATGTTTTGAGGCCGAGAAATTTTCTTAGAATTGTACCGGGAAAAAGGAAGTTGAAACTCGAAGCCACGTTGATCATCCAATTTTAACCCTTATCCTTCAGAAAAAGTGAAATGAGGACTTTAAGCTTGTAGTAAAAACCCAAACTTTGCTATTTCAAAGGTAAATTTTTAAGGGAATAACGTACATCTCTTTGTCGGACAGTGTAGATCCAAGATCAGACTGCACGTTCTGTGCAGTCTGATCTTGATCTACTCTGTCCGAAAAAGGTCAGCGAGTCGCGCTTAGCAGCCAAATGTATGTACATGTATATAGTTTCAAGATTGTCTACTATAACTTTTTCGAAAAGAATACACCTGATCATGACTATTGGGAAATTGTACCATCATGTGTGTATATTTCTGTTCCTTAGCCGTTGCGTTTTTCACCCAAAGGGGAAAAAAAGAAAAACGCAAGTTCTTGGACGTAGAAACCTTACTCATCCTCACATGCTGTATACTTCGGATTTTCCCGGCATAATAATTCAATGTTTATTCTTCCTTTTATTAAGTTTGTTTTTAATTCGGAGAATCATTGCTGACGGACTTGGTTAAAATAATCCATTACTCATTCTATAAATGGCGGTAAAATATTTTAAACGCTTTACCACCGCGACAATGCCGAGTTTTTGCCTTATAACTTTTCACTTGATTAACTTACATTTGTCTGTTATTTTTAAAATGCTATGATCACCTTGTCTTTAACTCTTTCCATACCATAGACGACACCAGAAACTTTTTTGGACAGTATAGATCAAGATCAGACTGCACAGAGCATGTCCACTGTTATTTCGGGTATTTTTTACGATTCCGTAAAACACGATAAATCTTTCAGCCTCATAAACATTATCTCCCGCTAGATGGCATTCTATAAATACTCATCTATCTGATATGGGCATCCTTGGTACAGAACCGAACCACTTTCCTACGCGACAACCGTTACTTTGAATTTAAAACTGAAATGAAGGTTTACTCAATAAAACGCTACCTCGTGTAATTCACTCAACTATGATCAGCAGTTTAGAGAAATCTGGAGCTAAAGCAGGTCTCATTTCTCCTCAAACGTATTGATCAAAGCTATTTTCTACATTGCTACTTTATAGAGCGTAATATTACAGTCAGCCCGCTTTCCGGGCTAGTGATGTGTCATATAAGACAGTCGAATCTTCGAAGAATATGACATGCGCAGACAACGGTCTCATAAAGAGTTAAATCGTTCCCATAGATCTGCATTCAGATGTCAATAGCTTAACATGAGTTTAGATGGTAATTTAAGGTCTACTTCCCCTGACTTTCGCTTAAGAGGACGGAAGCTGCCGAGATTGACCGAAAAGCCTTTACGAAAATGTCGTTGTTTGCCGATGAGAGAGGGATCGTAGACCTTTAAGTGTAATCAGTTGTATTAGAGGTCATTTACTTTTCAAGAATTTGTTCGAGATATATGAAATAAATAAACGCTTCTATAGAAAGACTGTTAAGAAGTGATAGAATAACTCAATCTTTTTCAAGGAAATTAACTCCAACCACCCACCCCCAGCGCAATATGTGCGAAATCATGTGCATTTGCGACGGCAGAGATCAAGATCAGACTGCACGTAATGTTCAGTCTGATCTTTGATCTCTGCCGTTCGCTGGATAAGTAAAGCCAATGAGGTGAAACACTGAGCTTCAGCTGAACATATTTAACTCATGCACCGTGAAAAAGGTGCTTAATGCATTTGCGAAAAGTATCCAATCAGGTCAGCCTGTGCAATCCATGCAGGCTGACCTGGGCTGAAAAATTTCGCCATGGGTCAATTTCCTGTATGTCAAAGGACCAGTCTACCACATGGTCAAGTCGGCTGTTAAAAAAAGAAAGTGGATATTATGGGGCCATGAGTATATGCATGTGATTGCTTGCTGGGTACCATGGATCATGCTTATGTGTAAATGACACCTTTTGATAGCATAGAAAACATTGTGACAAAAGGTGAAATTGCTCGTCACGAGCAAATTTCACCTTTTGCCACAATGTTTTCCAAAGGCTCCTACAAGCAATGTGTAGAAATGAGTATCTATGGAGTAAAGGGTTAAGGTTAAAGGATAAAACAAAATATTGTTCTCAAGAAAGAATTACTCTAAAAAAGCTGATGTTCCTTTTTTCATAATATTTTCATTAGATAATTCTTGACTAAAAGTTTCAGTTGTGTTCGTTATCCACATTTAAAAAGAATATTTTTTTAAACCATGATTGTGTTGATTTTGGTGTTGATTTTGGTGTTGGTTTTGGTGTTTTCATGTGTTGTTTTTTCGATATAGCAAGGGAGGAAAATCTTGGAAATATTGATCGTTTATGCACAGTTATCTCCCATTACTCGATCGCCACTCATCACTATAAATATAGCTACATGTATTTCCTGTTTGGTGGTTTTGGTTTCATATGAATCACTTAAACGATTGAATATAATTAAAATTAATTCAGCGAGTGTTAGAAAGATTTACTTCTCGTGAGAATTTGTTCGTATAGATTTATTGTCGTTGAATATATTACGGTAGTATTTAAATAAGTAATTTGAAATTATTACTTATAACTATTGACTTGGTATTTACAGTAAACCTTTACCACAGTCGACTGGGAGTCCGCCGCATATAGCATATTTCAGCGTTACGACTACGGTCAACCTACTTGAATTTGCGAAAATATAGATTTGATTCTTACGGCTATGTGTGTCCCTTGACTCTCTTTTGATGTTTTTTTTGTTTTTTGTTTTGTGGCCTCCAACGTGCGAAAAGGGGCATTCGGACATATGCCTAAAGTTTTGTCTCAGATCAGCCTGTTCTGTCCGCGCAGGCAAATCCGAAACGACACTTTCGGTCGTTATGTATTTAATTTGTTTTGTCCAAGACCTATGAAGAACAAAATGTAATGTAGATGTAAAGTGCCGTCTCGGATTGTGCAGGCTGATCCGAAACGACACTTTACGCCATTTCTTTTTTTTAGTTGGCCAGCCGGGGATTCGAACCCACAACCTGTAGTGACCCGAAACATTCTGTTCAGGAGTCCTACGCTCTGGTTTTGTCCATGGGGGGTTTTGTCCCAGGTTTTTTTTGTCCGTAGCCCAACTGCATTTATAAACTAGAACATCTATAAATAGAAATGGATTACCCTTCTCCATTAATGTATTGCATGTAAAATGGAGTAATAAGGAAAGAAACTCGTTAATACAATGCTGGGAACCAGTATTTTACTCTTTTCCACAATGTACTAGTAATTTAGTTTTATATGTTATGGTCGTAAAACAAGGAACTGTTCGGTAAAGAGTTAAATTATTACCAAATGATAAAATTTAAGGCTTGTCCAAATCAAAAGTATTTGCAGACGACAAAAGAAAAGTGACTGAAAATTTGAAATTGTTTTGTGAAGGGTAGAAAACATTCTGGGAAAAGGAGAAAATGCTGGTTACCAGCATTTTCTCCTTTTCCCCACAATGTTTTCAAAATGATTCTTTCTCAGGGGCGTCAAAAGTAGGAATAGAAAACTGTAACCTTATTTAACGATTAAAACACATATATGGGCATTACAGGAATATTCTTTTTCCTGCAAGATGCGCACTTGTGGTTGTATTATTTTATCGACGATTACGGTTTGCATTTTGTTTATTTTTCAGTCCTATTTGTGTTTTATGAGAGAAAGAGAGATAGAGAGAGGAGTTGATTGGAATTTTATGATTATTGGCATTTTTTTCATATTTATTACATGTAGATTACTATTGTTGATTTTATAAAAAGAAAAACTCCATCATTTTATTGTTGCGTAATTGTATAAATCATGTATTTATTCAATAAGAGACTACGTATTTCATTGGCAAATACAATGAAAAATGTATGTTCTTGTGCTTTTGTCATTTATTTTAATACCTACATGTAGTTCAATCACAAACCATACTTTGATGCTTAATTCTGTCATAATGATCTATAAATGTACTTCATAATTCCAAACATATTCAATAAATTTTGAATAAACGTTGAATATTTGTATTTATGTAAACTTGTTGTTTTGTTATTGTTTCTACACAACAGTATCACTGAATGCTTTCAGTAATATATTACCCAAAGGCCTAAGTACAGGTAACTGACTATTAAAAGACATCTTTGATACTTTCTGGGTTAGAATCTCAACCTCGACTGTCTACCTCGTCCTGCAGATTGTTTTGGTGTTTCCATGCCGATTTCAACAATATTTCAGTTACGTTACAGCAGCCAGTACACCTATTCAGACTTTGCAGAAGTTTCTTACAACAGTGCTTCACTCTTTTGCAAGCCACTGGCTGCTCAGTGCTTTCCTTACATATATATGAAAAAGACAACTGAATCCTGACCCATTGGCTGTCATTATCTCTGGAACAATTTGGTCGAGCTGAGACCTCACCTGGCAACCCTTGGATTACAAACTCTATACTTTGACTAAGGTACCGTGCTTGGCACACAACGTCGTTAATACGTGACTTGTAAGTTCAAATTACTGGACTAGACTGGCTTATCACTTCTCTTATGCATGGGTTCTGTGTTACAACCTGTAGACCCTTTTTGTCAAAACATGACTCAATTTTCCTTTACCAGTATTTAACTGTTTACCAAACCGCAAAATCTTGGGACTGTTCCGAATTGAAAGCACTTACAGACGTCAAAATAAACATTACTAAAAAATCGCAACTTGACCTTGGAAGAGTAGAAAAGGTTGTGGGAAAAGGAGAAAATGCTACCCAGCTTTTCCCCCTTTTCCCACAATGTTTTCTAAAGGCTTCCTCCTCTTGGTCGGAAAAACCTGAGATTGTTTGGTAAAGAGTTAATTGTGAATCCAAGGTTGGTTATCGAAATGGCCCCCATCTTAACTGTTTACCACACAATCCCAACTTTTAATGACCCCGAGAAAGAGGCCTACAGAAAACATTGAGATTTGGGTCCCTTCTCACAAACCATTCTTAGGAACATTCCCTAAGAATTTCTAAATTTGAAAGTAACATAATTTCTGTGTGTTACTTTCAAATGTAGAAAATTGTGTATTTTCTAGAGAATAACACCAACATACTATTTTGTTGTTGAAAAGAAAGAAATATTCTCGGGAAAAGGCAAAAATGCTGGCCATCATCTTATTTGAGTCAAGCTCTGTGGAAGGTTTCTACCACGTCAGCATGCGCGGACAGTGTAGGTTGAACTAAGTTGATCTTTTTGCAGATACATTGAACACCCTTCTCACAGAAAATGAAAAAATGTATAGATAATGACAAAGATATATTCAGCTGACCATCTGTATGATAAGAGCACTTTGTGAAGCTGCCTATCTTCAGCCTACCTTCAGCTGCAGATACGGTTGAATAGTCCTTTCAGATGCAAAATATTTACCAGTGGCAAACAGTTTTGACTCGGCTCAGTGTTCGCGGATTCCGCAGACTGACATGAGTCGAACCTTATCCTGCTGTATAACCAGCATATAACTAAATTTTCCATATCATATCAATAACCCAAATATTGTCGTTACAAAGTTATGTTTTGGGGAATAATATCTCTTTATCGGACAGTGTAGATCAAAGATGAGACCGCACGTTCTGTGAAGTCTGATCTTGATCTACACCGTCCACAATAGGCCAGCTAGTCGCCCTAGCAGCCAAAGGGTTAAATTCGCTTTTCCCCACAGGTACCTCAGGCATGTGATTTCAAGAAAAAGGTACTTGCGCTCTGTCCAGTCTTTTGATAGCCTTCCTAGTGATAAGACGTACTTAGACTGTTATCGATAGCTATTTAGTTTCTTCATTATATAGTTGTTTTTCACCTTCTGTAAGTACATCTTATGTCATAATTGTTCTATTCATCGTGTTCCTCATCATATTATTTATATTTTGTTAATTGAACGTGAATGTGTGAACTTTTCTGGTTGAGTCGTAGTATTCGGGTGGGAGATGACCGCCATTTTGGCCCATGCTCATTTGACCTGACCATTTTCAAAATCGACATTTCCCTTTGCATAGTGCCTTGTTGCAAGAAGAATACCCTTCACAAAACAAATTTCAAATTTTCAGTCACTTTTATTTTGTCATATCCAAATGCATTCGATTCGGACAAGCCTAAGATATTGTCGTTTGGTAAAGAATTGACTCTTTACCACACGACAAAATTTTAGACTGGTTCAAATTGAAAGCATTTGCAGACTACAAAATAAAGGTGACTGAAAAATTGAAATTTGTTCTGGGAAGGGTAGAAAACACTGTGGGAAAAGGAGAAAATGCTGGTTACCAGCATTTTCTCCTTTTCCTCCAGTGTTTTCAAAAGGCTTTTTTCTTACGTGCGTCAAAAGTAGGGATTGTGTGGTAATGCGTAAAAGAAGCAATTACTTGCAAAAAACAGTAACTGCCCTCTTTATCACGATGCTTACATCATGTTGAAAAAGATAACGGCCCATTCCTTCCATAAAGTGTTTATCCTTTACATAATTGAGTAATACTGTTTGGTAGGCCAAGACATAATCCAGAAAGTGCTGGGTTTAACCCATTACCACACAATCCCTACTTTTGACGCCCCTGAGAAAGAGGCCTTTTGAAAACACTGTGGGAAAAGGAGAAAATGCTGGTAACCAGCATTTTCTCCTTTTCCCACATTGTTTTCTACCCTTCCCAGAACAAATTTCAATGTTTCAGTCACCTTTATTTTGTCGTCTGCAAATGCTTTCAATTTGGACCAGTCTAAAATTTTGTTGTGTGGTAAAGAGTTAAATGAACAATTCTAGTGCAGTATTTACAAACCATTAAAAAAATCTAGCACTGTCTATAAATTCCAAGACCAGCCATAGCATTGTTCAAGACACTGTGTCTTAGCCAATCAGGTTGTTTGTCTTAGAATTTAGACTTACAATAAAGATACAGGAATGATGAAAACAGTCCAGGAGCAGACAGTATAAATCAATAATCACACTGCATATTCTACAGTCAGATCTTGATCCATACTGCACTGAGTTGATGTATTATCAAAGAATTGTGTTCTTTAACCCTTTACCACACAATGCCGTCTTTTGACGGCCCTGGAAAAGAAGCCTTTTGAAAGTATTGTTGGAAAAGGAGAAAATGCTGGTAACCAGCATTTTCTCCTTTTTCCACAATGTTTTCTACCCTATCAAAGGAAATTTGCAGCATTTGAGCCACACTGAAATTGCCGTCTGCAAATGCATTCAGTTTGGACAAGACTAAAATTTTGTCGTTAGGTAAAGAGTTAATGACAATGGTAAGATGGCAGTTGAAAATACTGGCAAAAGGAGAAAATGCTACTTTTCACAGTCCCACAATGTTAGTCTACCGTTTTAACCCTTTATCATACAATACCAACTTTTGATGCACCTGGAAAAGAAACCTTTTGAAAACATTGTGGGAAAAAGAGAAACTGCTGGTAACCAGCATTTTCTTCTTTTCTCATCATGTTTTCAACTCTATCAAAGAAAAGTTACACCATTTGAGGACAGGAATTTGACATTGTCAAGGTTCAAATTTAACGGTCGCAAACTCACAAAATGCTGGCTGAAATGAAAAAATGCGAGTGCCAAATTCTAACAGTCAAAATAATTTGTGAGTGCGCCGGAAAATGGACAAATCTACCGCTTAAACCAGGGTTTTAGTGTGACAGTTCCGTTTGCGGGTCCCTGGGACTCGACTTCCATGATTATGGGAGTCCTGGCTTAAAAATTGGGAGTCCCTTGTACAAATTTGAATACTAATACCTATTATTTTTTCCATATATTCAAATTTCCAAATGAGTAAAAAAAAAAAAAGTATTTCAAGCATCTGCAGACGACCACTCCCGTCTGCTATGGGTCTGTATTTTCATTTCATGTTGTTTTTTTTTTTCACTCATGAACGGAAATATAGCATCCAATTATTGCTTTACACAGAGATTTGTGTAAGTTCACTGTTTAAATTCATTATTGCAGATGAGAAGATAGTTTTAAGTCCCCCTGATCGGACGATGCCACACTGCTTATTGTAATGTCATGAGTTTTCGCGCATTTTTAGCGATCTATTTTTTTGTGACAATTAATTTTTGGAGAAGTATTACTACATAATTTGACATCGGTTAGTCAGTTTCAATAGCAAGTAACTTAAAAATCTGTCACTTTACACTAGATAAGAGGAATAACACCTTTGTTACTCTGTAATATATGACTCGCAAACTTCATTATCATCCGCGTATCCTTCGCATTTTATACTTATCGTGTTTGGCCCATATTTCTGCCAGATACACACAAGCTAGGTGATATGAAGCTCTAGACGATAATTTCATGCGTCATATTTGCATTTAGGCAGATATTTTTCATTCTCAAAGACAGGTCATTTCAAATTTCCAAGTGTCAAAACCCGGACTCAGGGATCAAATGAGAGGAGTACTGAGTTGTAAAGTTTTGTCAAGACATCCATGGATAAATATTTCTTTCTCATTTTTCCGACCAATTTTCATGTTTGTTATCACTATGTTTAATCGAAGATTGTGATTAATTTTAGTCACAAAACCAAGAGTTCAAGATTAGGCACCAAGCGTGCTCTAGAACCGACTACAATCGATTCTGGGATTTCTTAATCGATTATCGGAATCGGAACCCAAAACTAACTGCCTTTCTACTATAGTCGATCATTGGCCCACTACTAGTTTGCAGACGCTATTTTTAATGCTGTGTCAGCACAAACAACCTTTAGGGGCTGGGTCTAAATCGAGCCGGCCACAGACGTAGTTTATCAAGGTCAAAATTAATGATAAGTTTCGGCGGATGCTATACATTCATTTTTTTAACAACATATCTTTACTTTTGAAAAGAATTACTGTAAAGAACATTTTTTGTTGAACTGTATTACCTATTTTCGATCTGACAGCTTGTCAAGAATGCTGGGATTTTACACCATACTAATCGTTAAATCTTTACCCAATGACAAACTTAGCAACAAAGTTAGAATTGCGTCCCATGGGACGCAGTAGCATAAGTTTTGGGAGTCCTGCCTCCCTATTTCTGCGTGCGAAATGCAGAAAATGTGCGTCCGTTAAAACCCTGTTAAACTCTGAATTAATCCATGAATGTAGTCGTTTTCGGTGTACATTGTATTGCCATATGCGGCGTAGAACTATCCTTTGAGAGTATCACTGACCATGTGACCAGTATTCATAGCGACGCTTGTTGCGATATCGTAAATACATGTATCCGATATTTAGAGCATGTAGACGATTTTGATGTTGTTTTTACGTCTGTCTGCATTGCCTCGCTGAGAGTGTGGAGCGGAAAATATCTAGTTTTTTCTATTTTTGGCAAAAGGCCGGATTCCGTGACATTGACGGAATACACAGACATCCAAAACGATAAAACTTGATAAAACTATCGAATGTGTAGAGTCAGAGCTATAATATTAGGCTTATTTTATCGTTTTCCAACAATGTTTTCTACCTTTCCAAGTTTTGATTTTTCAGTCACATTTATTTTGTCGTCTGTATAAGGTTTCAGTTTATACTAGTCTATAAATTTGTCATTTGGTAAAGAGTTAAGAAAGAGTTGAGGGGGTTAAGGGATCCTTAAATATTGTATCTTCACTGAAGCATATGTTGTGGGTACTTGTTGTCTGCAGATGCTTTGAATTTGGTCTTGTCCAAAAATTTGCCTTTTTGTATAGTTGAAATTTTATAGGAAAGTTTGTAATTTACACATTACCTTATGCAGAGAACTGTTTTTGTATTATAACAGGCCACTTTTTAAAACATTAATGCAGAAGGAGAAATTGTTCTTAAGGAGCAATGTCTCCTTTTGCCAGAGAGATTTTAACTGGTATTGGTATTACTATAATGTTATTAATCAAGTGATTTCGTATTGGCCCAGTTACAGGTCTGAGGTCAGCCGTATTGGCCCCAGGCCTGCCAATACGGCTGACCTCAGACCTGTAACTGGGCCAATACGAAATCACTTGATTAATGACAATTTTATTAATTAACCCTTTACCAAACAATCTCTGGTTTTTACGACCCTGAAAAAGAAGCCTTCTGAAAACATTGTGAGAAAAGGAGAAAATGCTGGTAACCAGGTTTATCTCCTTTTTCCCACAATGTTTTCTACCCTGCTGGAAACAAATATCAGGTTTTGGGTTACGTTTACTTTGCCGCCTCCTTGAACGTGATTGGCTAAAAGTAAGCGTAGACCCTCACGCAACTGAACTTTTGACCAATCACGTTCAAGGATTTCTGTATTGGTCGTGTGTCGTCAATATTGATATGATGTCAACTGTATTGATTGGCGGTCAAGTCGTATTAAGCCGGGGTCACGACCTGTGTACTATACGAAATCAGAAATGTGACTGGTATCGCGTGGACTGGTTTCAATGTATAACTTCTATACAGGGCTCCGGAAATTTTCGACCCCCCCCCCGATCGTAATAGTTCAAACATTTGCAGATGACCATGAATTGCTTTGCAAAACTCGGACCGATTCATAGGTATATTTTCGGAATTCTAATC
This sequence comes from Tridacna crocea, assembly GCA_943736015.1. Lineage (NCBI taxonomy): Eukaryota > Metazoa > Mollusca > Bivalvia > Cardiida > Cardiidae > Tridacna > Tridacna crocea. The sequence goes on along the minus strand of OX031072.1, from coordinate 9,224,788 downwards.
GGTCCGGCTACTCAAAAATCGGTCTGGACCGGCATTTTGTCAGTTTTCCGTAGCCCTGCTTCTATATATCCAATAGTTAATTAATAATGTGTAATATTATTCCAAATATTTACCAAATTTCTACAATCTGGCAATGGAAGGCTCCTGAAAATAATGGGACAATGGTAGTGACCATCATTTTTCTACAAATGTTTTCTACCCTTTCAAAAATGTAATTTATCATTTGTAATTTGCCTATAACCCTTAGCCCTGAACCAAACAATCCCCGGTTTTTACGACCCTGAGTTAGAGGTCCTCTGAAAACATTGAGCGGAAAAGAGAAAATGCTGGTCAACAGCAATTTCGCCTTTACCCACCATAATTTCTACCCTGCTATAAACAAATCTAAATTTATGTGTTATGTTTATTTTGTCGTCTGCAAGTGCTTTTAAATTTGGACCAGTCCTGTCTAAAATTTTGTCATCTGGTAAAAAGTTTAGGCACTTTTACAAGCTATAGTTGTTTATCGTTTAGCATCACTTGATGTAACATCAGCAATTCATATCAATGGGGAGGAGGCTTTTGTTGTTCAACTCATTACCCAACTACAAAATTTTAGGTTTGTCCAAATCGGAAGCATTTGCAGACGACAAAATAAAAGTGACTGAAAATGTGAAACTTGTTTTGTGAAGGGTAGAAAACATTGTGGGAAAAGGAGAAAATGCTGGTTACCAGCATTTTCTCATTTTCCCACAATGTTTTCTAAAGACTTCTTTCTCAGGGTCGTCAAAAGTAGGGATTGTGTGGTAATGGGTTAAAAAAGGGAATGAGTATTGATGTTAAAAAGGGAGGAGGTGGGGGAGGAGGGCGGCTATAAAAATTGAATTTTTGCAATATATATACATACACTTTGTGTTGTCAAGTTCTTGGGTTGGATTGGGGTCATAGTGTTGTTTTAGCATGTTTTGAGTATCACATACCCGATTGTGTATTTGTTAGCCTTGAGGGTATGTTCAGTTTTCTATGAACAAGCATTATGTTCATGGTAGAGTTTGAAATTGATGAGTTGTGAAAACATGTTCACGTCCCTGAGGTTATTCTAAAAATGGGAACACAATGGCAGAAAATAACCCTTAACAAGCAATTTCACATTCTGCTTTCAAAAGCTTGTCTTAGTTTAAAAATTGGTCATGTAAGTAGTTGGAAATTGGTTGTGCTAGGTCAAAAGGCTCAGGTGTGGGACTCCAGGGCCATCATGGCCCTCTTGTCTCCTTTTCCAACAATTTTTGGCACTCTTTGTGATTTATATGCGATTTCATCATTAATAATGTGCAGAGCTGCAGTAGCTCAGTCAGTAGGGCTTTTGAGTTTGATCCCTGGCTAAATTCCATGCATAGCAATTTCTTTTCAAGGATTTCTGATAGTCATTACAATAAGACCATGGTTTTGGCGATGATTATTATAAGGGAAAGCAACCAGAGTACTGGTGAAAGAGACTCTAGGAAAGCATTGATAGGTGCACTGATCTGAGCCTATTAAGCTGAACTTGTTATTCCTGGCTTGGTTGCTTTTTTTAATGTTCTCATATTTCTTTTCAAATCATATCTGGAGCTTTGAGAGCTTTAACTCTTTACCAAACGACAAAATTTTAAGTAGGTCCAAATTGAAGGCATTTGCCTAGAGCTGGGTATTGCCAAGAAAAATGTATCGCGATACTATCACGATACCAGGCAGGCGATACGATACAATATCACGATACTTAATTGATCCAGATATACTTAATGACAGTCTATTAAAAGAGAGACTGTTTTCATGCCATATACGCAAACAAGATTTTATAGATAGATCTACATGTTCACACTTACATGTATATTTAGCTCTTCAAAAACTTTAGGAACCTTTCCATAAACTGTGCAAACTATTCAATCGGTGCAATACCAACTTTTGTTATCTAAATTTTCTGAGACATGTAATGTCTTGTAGTCCTGAATGACGTTATTTTTTTACACTTATGACGCAAGAACATATTTATTTTTATTGATTTCAATGAAAATACATGGAAGATAGATATCAATGTAAAATGTAATGAATAATAAAGATTGGAGTGATATGGCAGTTGGTCATGTTGTCTCTACCTTCCACAAGTCGACGAAATTTCGAACTGGTCATATTTGAAGGAAGTTGTAGATGAAAATCCAAAGTAGTTCTTCGTGTATATTGAAAAGTAAGATTTTGGGGAAATTGGGAGGAAATTGCTTGTTACAAGCAAATTCTCTTTTAGCCAAAATATTTTCTCAATAAAATACTGTGAAAAGGTTGCATTGTTTTGGGAAAAAGATTAGGCTCGGTTTACCTATTTTACTTGCCTATTTTATGGACAAGTCACAGTAACTTGAGCTTCGACACTTATATCTACATAATATTAAAAGACGTTAATCCTAATTCATAATCGTTGTCCAAGGACAACTTGTGTCAAGCCCGCGAACACTTGACTCTCAAGCTTGACCTAGACCCTGGACCTGAATAAATGTTTCAAAGGGAACTTCTGCTCATGATGGAGAACAATGCATTATGCTAATTTATAATGGAATCTATCTAAAAATGTAGGAGTTATGGTTCGGACGAAAAATTGGCCCTCAATGTGGCCTTGATAATCAACCTACTTCAACAGATATTTCAAATGGCACATTTATTCGTGATGGAGGTCAATTGTGCCAAATTATTTTGAAATCCATCCAGAATTGTAGAATTTATGGACCGGAAATATTTGGATGCACACAAGCCCTAGTGAACACTATCTAGAAATATGTGTGTCGGAGACACTGATGCCCCTGCTAAATGGTATTGGTCACAGGTATGTCATATGACACTTGTAGAGAGAGAGATAAAAAAAACATAAAATCACAAGTGAACGACTACAGAAAAAAATTATAAGCATTTATTTGGTTTCAAAGTCAATCAAAAACATTTTTAAGAATCACACAGGTGTATCTATTTGTGACAGGTGTAAAAGGTGTGAAATACATCCTATCAATGTGAAATAGGCAGTATAAACAATGACAAAACTACCAAATAACTCTTGGATAAAGGTAACTAATACACATAATATACATACTAAAGACAACGAACTTTCAAAAATATTTCTATAGTCAACTTGATTGACGATATGGATGAAATTTGATGTTGGGGTCGATTTTTCTAAAATTTTATTTGGGGACGATTTCACCAAAGAAATCGTCTCCAGGGGACGATTTCTCCAGAGTATTAAACATAACACGGGCCAAGCAGTTTGAGGACGATTTCTCCAGGGGCCGATTTCTTCAGCATTCCGCTGAAGTACCCTAGATTTAGTCGATATACATAAGAAAAAAGTGATCAACATAACACGGGCCAATATTCTATATGTAGTTTGCTTTATTTACAATCGCATTTTAGCGGAGACGCATTTTGTGACACATATGTTCAAATGTCAACACAACGTTCTAGACAAATTCCGAGCAGAGTTTTCGTTCGTTACTCTCACCATACATGAATGTGAATGATCCGGAGTGCAAGAGAGAGCGTTACAGATATTAACCGTATATAGCGCGTAGGAATACACAACTGCCGGATAAAGCCAAGTTTATTAGGTTACGCCTTTATTAGGTCAGTGTTAATGACAAAAACGGGATAAAAAACACATACTCATCAGTTATGAAAGGGTCATAATACCCTTGCAATTCCATGGCATTTTGCAGATGAAAGCTTTGAGGATAGGAAAGCATTTACACCATGTGATAAGCAATCTCTGTATATACTTGGGAAGCTAGTTGTTTTGGCGGACTCAGCGAGTGGACACACCGTCCAACATTTTTGTCTGAATAGGCAGCTTACGATCCCTATAGGCAAGGGAATCCCTTGAGAGGGATTCCCTGGCCTAAAAATGAGAAGATAGTTTGAAGTCCCTCTGATCGGCCGATGCCACGCTGATCATTGTAGTGTCATGGGTTTTCACGGCTTTTTGGCGATCTATTTTTTCGTGACAATTAATTTTTGGAAAAGTATTACTACATTATTTGACATCAGTTTGCCATTTTGAATAGCAGGTAACTTTAAAATCTGTCACTTTACACTAGATAAGAGTATTAACACCTTTATTACGTTGTCATAAATGACTCGCCAGCTTCCTGATCATGCGCGTGTCCTTTGCATTTTATACGGATCGTGTTTAGCCCATATTTCTGCTGGATGCATGAAAGCTAGGTTATATGAAGCTCTAGATCATAACTTAATGTGTCAGATTGACAATTAGGCAGATACTTTCAGCGTCAAAGACGTCATTTCAAATTTCTCAGCGTCAAAACTCGCACTATTGTCAACTTCGGAAGACGGTTGCCGATCTGCAGGTCATTCATTTGTTACTTAAAAAGAACAGACATTTCAAATTGAGCTATCTTTCGCTAGCAAATAATCAAATTGCAGCTTATATTCGTCCCGTAAATCAAATGACCTTGTTAATGAATGCTTTATTTTATCTTACAGTCCTTGTGACAAAAATGTTAAGGAGGCAAACCGATCAAAACAGCCGCAACTTTTTGGGCACGAACAAAATATGATAACCTTAAAGTGTTCCGAATTAGCATCTATATTTAAAACCGAGAAAACCCTAGGCAAGAGCGAGTGACTAAACATTTCACTGCAAATTATTCCCCGAATTGCAAAGTTTTATGAATTTCATTGTTTCTAGGGCGAGTTGTTTGTATGTTCTTGTATGTATAGCAGAGACAAATTGTGCATATTTTTTTTCTATTTCATACACGAATCATGTACACTTAAACATGATCACACACACTGTGCACAAGACGTAAATGTATCGCCAAGTATCGATACAATGAGTAAGTATCGCGATATACTATTGCCAGCAAAAATATCACAATGCACCGATGCATCGATGATATCGCCCCAGCTCTACATTTGCCAGCGACAAAATAAACATAACTCAAAAATTGAAATTTGTTTCCGTAAAGGTAGATAACATTGTGGGAAAAGGAGAAAATGACGGTTACTAGCATTTTCTGCTTTTCCCACAATGTTTTCAAGAGGCTTCTTTCTCAGGGTCATAAAAACCAGGGATTGTATGGTAAAGGGTTAAAGCAGTATATTTAAGGATGGTCTTTAACTTCACAAAGGAAATAGTTACAGCAAAAAATCATAACCTGTAAACATGTTCCACTTTAAATGACATTTTGTGTGGAAATTGCAAGTTTAACTATTTCTTAAGGATTCTGTCTGCATTTTGAAGAAATAGTATTTCAAAAATTACTAACTGTATATAACTAACAAGGTCACTGTCAGTTCCCTACCCACTCCTGATGCTAAGGGTATAGAAATGTATTCTTGCAATGAAAAGTAAGTATCATAGAAGAAGCCATAAACAAAGGTTATCGGTAGCCCAGGTGAAATTATTTAAGCCTACAGACTTGATTAAACAAATGGTTTGTGTAGATGCAAGAGCAGATTGCCTGGCCTGTGAAGTCTGATCTTCATCTCTGCAATCTGCCAAAGCCTATGGGGCTGAGAGGGTAATGTAGTGTTTTCTTATTCAGGGTACTTATCTGATTTGAAGTGATGCAATCTGTTCACATACTTTGATGACCCTTTCCCAAACAAGCCCTGGTTTTTACCTGTCTGCAGTAAAAGTCTTTTGAAAACACTGGGGGAAAAGGAGAAATTGCTCGTAACGAGCAATTTCTCCCTTTCCCACAGTGTTTCCTACCCTTTTTGAGAACTTTCTGCCATTTTCTACCTATCTAAAATTGTCATCTGCAAACTCTCTTAGTTTGGAAGAGTCCAATATTTGTCGTTTGGGAAAGGTTTAATATCCTACCAGCCCTCATTTGAAGTAAATTTGAAATTTTCCTTGTTTACTCAAAGCTTTTTTCACTTATGGGCAGTTCTTGATAGGAGCTGATCTGTCACTGATTTTTACTATTAAATGTTTTGTTTTTTTAGCTCACCTGAGCACAACGTGCTCAAGGGGAGCTTTTAGGCTCACCCGGTGTCCGTCATCCGTCGTGCGTCGTCAACAATTCTTTAAACATCAATTCCTCCTAAATCGCTGGGCCAATTTGCACCAAACTTGGCTGGAATGTTCCTTGGGAGGTCCTCTCTAAAAAGTGTTCGCAGAATTTGATTCAATCAAGAACTCTGGTTGCCATGGCAACGAAATGGAACTTTTTAGGAAATTCTTTAAAAATCTTCTCTGAAACCCCTGGCCAGATTACAAAATAATCTCACAGAGGTGTTCCTTGGGTGACCCTTTTCAAATTTTGTTCGCGAAATTTTGATCCTCCAAGAAACATGGCTCTGGTGAATGGGGGCTTCTGCACTATACAGAAATGAAGGAATTCTTAAAATTTCTTCTTCTCTGAAACCGCTGGACAGATTTTAAAATAATTTCACAGAGATGTTCTTTGGATGACCCTTTTCAAAAGATGTTCATGAAATTTTTATCCGTCAAGAAACATGGCTCTGGTGAATGGGGGCCACTTGCACTATAGGGAAATTCTTAAAAATTCTTCTTCTCTGAAACCACTGGTCAGATTTTGAAATAATTTCACAGAGATGTTCCTTGGGTGACCCTTTTCAAAATTTGTTCTTGAAATTTTGATCTGTCAAGAAACATGGCTCTGGTGAATGGGGGCTACTTGCACTATAGGGCAATGAAGAAATGCTTAAAAATTATTCTTTTTTTGAAACAGCTGGTCAGATTTTGGAAAATTTTCACAGAGATATTCCTTGGGTGACCATTTTCAAAAATTGTTCATGAAAGTTTGATTCGTCGAGAAACATTGCTCTGGTGAATGGGGGCTACTTGCACTATATGGAAATGAAGAATTTCTTGAAAATTCTTCTTCTCTGAAAAGGCTGGCCAGATTTGAAAATTATTTCACGGAAATACTCCTTTAATGACCTTTTTTAAAATTTGTTTCGTGACATTTTGATAGGTCAAGAAACATGGCTCTGGTGAATGGGGGCTACTTGCACTGTACGGAAATTAAGAAACTCCTAAAAATTCTTATTTTCTGAAACTGGTGGTCAGATTTTGAAAGGACTTTTACAGGTGACCTTTTGAAGATTGCTTGGCAAAATAATGATTTTGTTTTCAGTGTTTCAATACCTTCAAAAAAAAAAAGGCTATGGTCCTCTCAAAAATTCAGGTGAGCGATCCAGGGCCATCTTGGCCTTCTTGTTTATTATACTAAAATATGACTAAATTTATGTTTTCAAAATAATTTTACACAGTCATTTTTCGTTCAAATGACACAGAAAAATGGCATTCACAGGGCACTTTTTAGAGCCATATCAATTTCCAAAGAGTGATTTCTTCAATAAAGTAAAGAGAAAAAAAAGTCAAATGGGCTGAGGTTTGGAGAATAGGGTGGATTGGGAAGCTGTACCACCTTTTTCATTTCCAGGAAATTCTGAACAGTTGCAGACTTGTGAGCAGCTGCATTGTCATGAATAAGGCACAGGCCCCTTAACCCATTACCACACAATCCCTACTTTTGATGACCCTGAGAAAGTAGCATTCAGAAGACATTGTGGGAAAAGGAGAAAATGCTGGTAGCCCGCATTTTTTCCTGTTCCCACAATATTTTCTACCCTTCACAAAACAAATTTCAAATTTTCAGTCACTTTTATTTTGTAGTCTGCAGATGCTTCCGATTTGGACAAACATTAAAATTTTGTCATTTGATAATGAGTTAACACTTTATCAAACAATGCAATGTTAAGCCACACTAAAGTGAAGGCATTTGGTGAGGACAAAATAAATGTAATTTAATTCTTTACCAAACGACAAAATTCTAGACTGATCTAAGTTGAAAGCCTTAGCAGATGACAAAATAAAGAGTGACTCAAAAATTGTTTAGAGAAAGGTAGGAAACATTGTGGGAAAAGGAGAAAATGCTGATTGCCAGCATTTTCTAATTTTCCCATAATGTTTTCAAAAGGTTTCTTTCACCAAGTCTCGAAAACCAGACTGTTTGGTAAGGAATGAAAATTGAATTATGTATATGGAAAGATAGAAAGAATTGTGGGTAAAGGAGAAAATGCTAGTTTTCTCCTTTTCCAACAGTGCTTTCAGAAGTATTCTACTTCAGGGTCATTAAAAATTGTGATTGTGTGGTAAAAGGTTAATCCAGTTCTAGGTGTCCGGTTTTTAGCTCATATGAGCAGAAAGTGCTCAAGTCAAGCTTTCATGATCCTGTTGTGTTCATTGTCTATCATGCATTGTCTATCATGCATTGTCTGTAATGCGTCGTCTTTTGTCAATTTTTACGCTGTGCACGCTTTAGAGGCCATATTTTCAGTCCGATACTCATGAAACTTGGTCAGAATATTTTTCTCAATTTGCTTTTGACGAGTATGATAATGGGTCATGTCGGGTCAAGAACTGGGGTACTTGGTAAAATCTTACAAAAACCTTGTGTACACTCTATAGAGTCCACATTTTCAGTCCAAAAATGTTGAAAATTGGTCAAAATGTTTTCCATGATGATACCTTGCAGGGTTTCAACAAGTCATGTCAGGTCAAAAACTAGGTCACCAGGTCAAATCTTGGTATAATCTTGTGTACGCTCTAAAGGTCACATTTTTGTCAAAAAATCTTGAAAGTTTGTTAGAATGATGTATCAGACAAGTTCAAAAATAGGTCTTAATGGGTCAAAATTTAGGTCACTGGGTCATATCTTTAAAGACAACTTTGTGTAGGCTTTAACTCTTTACCACACAATCCCGACTTTTAACGACCTCTGAGAAAGAAGCCTTTTGAAAACATTGTGGGAAAAGGAGAAAATGCTGGTAACCAGCATTTTCTCCTTTTCCTACAATGTTTTCTACCCTTCTCAAACCAAGTTTCAATTTTTCAGTCACATTTATTTAGATTGTTGGCAAATGCTTTCAATTTGGAACAGTCGAATTTTTTCTTGTGTGGTAAAGAGTTAACAGACCACATTTTCAGTCCAACTCTTGAAAGTTGGCCATATTGTCTTAATGATATCTCAGACGATTTTGAAAATCGGTCATGCTGACCAAAACTGGGACATTAATTCTAATCTTCAAAAACCTTGTAGTCTTTCTAGAGGCCACATTTTTAATGCAATACTTATGAAGCGTACTATGTCACAATGTTTTTTTGTGATGATTTGTTGGACAAGTTTGCAAATAAGTCATGTTGGGTCATAAAATAGTTCACTGATAAACCTTGGAAAACCCTTGTGTATAGTCCAGAGACCAAATTTTTAGTCAGATATTTATGAAAATCTTGGTAGAATGTTTATCATTATCTTGAAAGAAATTGAAAATGGCTTTGGTCAAAAATCTCGGATGTGTGATTTCAGGGCCATTATGGCCTTCTTGTCATAGTATTTCTTTGTTTTTGAAAGAGTATTGTTCTTGTAAAACTTGCCCATAACTGTTTGAGCAATTGGACCACCTGGATCAAAAAAAAAAATATGGCATATAGAACTTTTACCACGCTTTTTTCCCTCTTTGCTGTGATCTGCCTTGCTTGGTCTTTGTGTAGCCACTGTTTATTATTGTCTGGCGCGTCTCTGACACTCAAAATAGTTAATCCAAGTTTCATCACCTATGACCAGTTCTGATATTCTCTATCTGCATCTTTTAAGTAAGTTCTACCATCTTAAAATATTTTATACCATCTGAAAATGAACAGTTTTGTTACTGCAAAAGCCCCATGTATGTTACGTAATTCACTAAGTATTTGTAAAGCCGATTAAATTAGACTGAACATCACTTTTAAAGGTGGGTACATGTATCTAGAATTTTCACATTCCACCAAATCAGAAAATATATATACCACAGAAATCTATATGAAAAAAACAATACAAATCATCAATAAATTAAGAATCATAACATAAAAAAAAATCTTTTTTGTTGGTATTCCCTTAAAAGGCTACGTAGCCTCTTAAGCTATTTTTAGATTTCCCGCCAAAAATAAAAAAGGGGTTTGTGGGAATGTTAAGCGACTGGCACGTGACTAATGGCGCTGAAATTCTATAACATAACAAACATGTAATTATTTTCCATAAAGTCTTCTTCAAATGCTATGTTTGAAGCTTCTTCTGTATATTTCCGGTGTGAAAATGAGCGAGGTACTCATGTAAAAATAGACCGTGTTTCCCATCGGTGTCGACCTCGGCTGTAGTAAATCTCTAATTTCTCTTATTGTCAGAAGTTTTTGACCACTGGGGTTTTATGAATGAAAATAATGAGGCTTTTGGAGTATAAGGATGATTTTTTTGTATTCTTGTAAAATTTTCGTCCCAACATCTGAAGGGCCACCTTTAATGTAGGCCCTTATTTCAAGCTTTGCTTTTAGGTTCATTGTACAAAGTCATTCAATGATACAGCCAATGTATGTGAGTGCACCTGCTTTAACTTTCAATAAATTTTGAAAGAATGAATCTATCAATACAAAAATTTTGTGCCAGTATCAAAATGACTCGCTTGTGAAAATAATGTTTTTTTCCATTTGATGAATTGGTCCTGTGGTATGGAGGTGAATTAGTGACACATTTAAATTAACACACCTTTTATTCTCTAATGATTCAGTCATTTTTTACTGTTTTTTTTTTTAGAAAGATGTCATTTTGTAGATGTGTAACTCATAAATTCATGAGGCATATTAGAGACAATTAAATGAAGGACCTTGTATTCTCCAATGATACGGTCATTTTTAGCTCACCTGAGCACAACGTGCTCAAGGGGAGCTTTTAGGGTCACTGGGTGTCCGTCGTCCGTCGTCCGTCGTGCGTCGTGCGTCGTCAACAATTCTTTAAACATCAACTCCTCCTAAACCACTGGGCCAATTTGGACCAAACTTGGCAGGAATGTTCCTTGGGAGGCCCTCTTTAAAAATTGTTCACAGAATTTGATTCCGTCAAAAACTCTGGTTGCCATGGCAACGAAATGGAATTTTTTAGCAAATTCTTTAAAAATCTTCTCCTCTGAAACCGCTGGTCGGATTTTGAAATAATTTCACAGATATGTTCCTTGGGTGACCCTTTTCAAAAATTGTTCGTGAAATTTTGATCCGTCAAAAATTGTGGCTCTGGTGAATGGGGGCTACTTGCACTATACAGAAATGAAGGAATTCTTAAAAAATCTTCTCCTCTGAAACCGCTGGTTGGATTTTGAAATAATTTCACAGATATGTTCCTTGGGTGACCCTTTTCAAAAATTGTCTGTGAAATTTTGATCCGTCAAAAAATGTGGCTCTGGTGAACGGGGGCTACTTGCACTATATAGAAATGAAGGAATTCTTAAAAAATCTTCTTCTCTGAAACCGCTGGTCAGATTTTGAAATAATTTCACAGAGATGTTCCTTGGGTGACCCTTTTCAAAAATTGTTCGCGAAATTTTGATCCGACAAGAAACATGGCTCTGGTGAATGGGGGCTTCTTGCACTATTGGGAAATGAAATTCTTAAAATTTTTTCTTCTCTGAAACCACTAGTCAGATTTTGAAATAATTTCTCAGGGATATTCCTTGGGTGACCCTTTTCAAAAAGTGTTCACAAAATTTTAATCCGTCAAGAAACATGGCTCTGGTGAATGGGGGCTACTTGCACTATAGGGAAATAAAGAAATTTTTAAAAATTCTTCTTCTCTGAAACGGCTGGACAGATTTTAAAATGATTTCACAGTGATGATCCTTGGGTGACCCTTTTCAAAAACTGTTCACAAAATTTTGATCCATGAAGAAACATGGCTCTGGTGAATGGGGGCTACTTGCACTATATGGAAATGAAGAAATTCTTGAAAATTCTTTTTCTCTGAAACCCCTAGTCAGATTTTAAAATAATTTGACAGAGATGTTCCTTGGGTGATCCTTGCTCTTGTGAATGGGAGCTACTTGCACTATATGGACATGATGATATTCTTGAAAATTCTCTTTCTCTGAAACCCCTGGTCAGATTTTAAAAGAAATTTTCCGAAATGTTCCTTGGGTGACCCTTTTCAAAACTTGTTCGTAAATTTTGATCCATCAAGAAACATGGCTCTCGTGGATGGGGGATACTTGCTCTTATACAGAAATGAAGAATTCTTAAAAATTTTTCTTTTTGAAACTGATGGTCAGATTTGGAAATGAATTTTACAGGTGACCTTTTGAAAATTGCTTGGCAAAATTATAAATTTGGTTCCAATGTTTCAATACCTCAAAAAAAAAATATAGGCTATGGTCATCTCAAAACTCAGGTGAGCGATCCAGGGCCATCTTGGCCCTCTTGTTTGTATTTTTCTAGAAAGATGTCATTTTGTAGATTTGTAGTTCATAAATTCCTGTTTTACTGCCTCTAGATATTTGTATTTGCAGTTAAAAGCTCTTTCATGTTGTGTAAAGAATCTCCACCAGCAAAGGTGCTGCTATTCACTTTGGCTTATCACTGTGGACACCTTGATGATGAGTGTGACAATTTTCAATTCATGAAAGGTAAGGTCAGATTATGATCATGTTCTTGTATTATTTTGCTTACGACAAGTGAAAAGGGATATTGGGTCATTTGTATAAAGTGTTGTTTCGGATCGGCCTGCACAGGCTGATCAGAGAGGGCACTTTACATTTACATTAGATTTTTCTTACTGTAGGTTTGCATGAAACAGAAAATCACACACAACTGGAAAGTGTTGTCTGGGATCAGCCTGCGCAGACTGTGCCGGCTGATCCAGGACGACTTTTCATGCAAAAGTCAGAATGTCCCATCTCTCATTTTGCAACCTGTTTAATCTCTTTACAACGGGACAAAATATCAGACATGTCTGAATAGAGAGCATTTTGTAGACAACTTAACCCATTACCACACAATCCCTACTTTTGACGACCCTGTGAAAGAAGCCTTTAGAAAACATTGTGGGAAAAGGAGAAAATGTTGGTAACCAGCATTTTCTCCTTTTCCTACTTGTTTTCTACCCTTCACAAAATAAATTTCAAATTTTCGGTCATTTTTATTTCGTCATCTTCAAATGGTTTCCATTTGGACAAACCTAAAGTATTGTTGTTTGGTAATGAGTTAATGATGGCTTATGACAAATGACGCATTTTGTCTTTACAAGGATAGAAAAATTGTAAAAAAAGGAGAAAACACTGTGTCTCAGTGTTCTCAAGAAACTTTCACCATAGGGCAGGGTCCAAAAAATTTCAGAATTCTTACTTGTCCTCTTGCAATTTTGCACTTGTCCTACAGTTAGGCAAAGAAGGATACTGGCTTGCCCTCACCAAATTTTTACTAGTGCTGATGAGTGGATTTTTTTTGGACCCTGTAGGGTTGATAAAAATCTGGATTGTGTAGTAAAGGGTGAAATTTAAACATTGTTCTCATTTATTTGCTTCATACCTGTGATTTTGGGCCTCTTGTCTCTGATGCTTGTGGGAAGAGAAATTAGTGATTTGGACAGAAAGTACAGTTAGTACTGGTTTGAGAAAGCAAGGAAACATATATGTAGGTGCTCTGACCACCATCATATGGCCTAAGCTGTTTGATTCTTTACCCACACAATCCTGACTTCTAATGACCCTGAGAAAGAAGCCTATAGAAAACATTGTGGGAAAAAGAGAAAATGCTGGTAACCAGCCTTTTCTCACAATATTTTCTACCCTGTCAAAGTTAAGAGATCACCACAAAATTTATTTTGTTGTATGCAGATGCTTTGAATTGGGTCTAGTCCAAACATTTGTCGTTAGGTAGACTTAAACAAGTTGAATGGTGTTAAACTCCAATACAATCAAGCAATATTTATTTTGCATTGAATTTTTCATGAATATTGTATTTTTTTGTAAAAATTTCCATTGGAGTAACAAAAGTTTCTCGAGGAGATTGCAGAAAACGATTCATGCATTGTCTGCTTTATGCAAAATCTTCGACATTTTCAAAAGCTTTGACTCTCCATATTACTAAAGATATTTTTTTGGGCTATAACTATAAAAAGGGAAACCCATACAACACGTGCAGGTAACCATCAAAGCATTTCTGACACAGTTGGGTCTGTTCTTCAAAGGAATTTTCAACAAAATCAAGCAACTTCAATTTAGCGTTGGCACCTGCATGTAGTGCTCTGGTTTCCTTTCCAAACAATATTTTCTACTCTTAAATTCCCCTGTCCATTTAAATCTATACCAAACAATCTAATGCTTTTTAAATTATTGTGGGAAAAGGACAAAATGCATGTCTGTCATATGCACACTGTCGTTTGTGCGATATTTATAGGGGTATTTAATAATGCAGTCTCAAGTGAAAATATTATTGATACTGTTCATGAGATAAAATGAATTTTAATTATTCACCAAAAAAGTATCTCATTGTTTTAACCCTTCACCACACAAGAACATTTTAGACCTGAAAGCATTTGCAGATGACAATTTCAATGTGGCTTGATAAAGCAATTTTTGTCTGATAGGGTAGAAAACATTGTGGGAAAATGAGAAAATGCTGGAAACCAGCATTTTCTCCTTTTTTCCACATTGTTTTCAAATGCTCCTTTTTCATGGTAGTTAAAAGTTTGCATTGTGTTGTAAAGGGTTAATGCTTTAGACCCCCCTTTCTGTTTGTTTAAAATCCAGTACGTTTGTTTACAGTATTCTCCATAGTATACCCCTCTCCACATAAGAACACAAATTAAAATATTATGCAAAGCACAAGAAATGTAGGATAAATTTGCATGAATTACATCATATTTTTCTTGTGTTAACCCATTACCACTCAATCCCTACTTTTGACGCCCCTGAGAAAGAAGCCTTTTGAAAACACTGTGGGAAAAGGAGAAAATGCTGGTAACCAGCATTTTCTCCTTTTCCCACAGTGTTTTCTACCCTTTCCAGAACAAATTTCTATTTTTCGGTCCCGTTTATTTTGTCGTCTGCAAATGCTTTCAATTTGGACCAGTCCAAAATTTTCTCGTGTGGTAAAGAGTTAAATGGCACCCGCTTTTACCTATTTGACTTAAGGTAAGACCTGTGTAATGGAAAGCATCTATTTCCACTAAAATATCATCATGCAAAATTAGCTATAGTTAAAAATGAGTATTATTGAACTACTTCCACCTTTTCATTTTTTCCATTTTTTCTTTCTTTGAATTATCATTTATAAATCTAAAATGGCTAAATTGGAAAAGAGATAGTAATTACCTCCCTTTTTAGAAAACAAACAAAAGTATCAAAAAATAGTTTCAAGATAGACATAAACAGAATTTCTGATCCGTTAAAAATGTGCAAAAATATTATTTCTGCATAAATCCTTATTCATCCTTATTTAACAACCAATTAGAATTTTTGCCAAATGTTCACCAGAAGTGTATTACACAGGTCTTACCTTAAGTGCACAGGACCTACTGTTTGCACCTTCATCATCTTGCCCGCTTTGAAACCTTTGTCAGAGAAGCCTTTATTAATAGACAGCAAGTAGTATCTGTCTTTTTTGACCTTGAGAACGCTTACGATACAACCTGAAAGTACGGAATTCTTGAAGACTTGCATAACTTTGGTCTTTGAGGCCGGTCTTTGAGGCCGTCTTCCTCTTTTTATTTCAGTCTTCTTGGACGAACGTCTTTTCCATGTCCGAGTTGGTAATGCTGTCTCGGGAGCCCGTGAACAGGAGATGGGTGTACCCCAAGGATGTATTCTCTCTGTTACACTTTTCAGTGTAAAAATAAACAGTATAGTTAAAGCTATCTGTCCTGGTGTAGACTGTTCCCTCAATGTTGATGACTTCGTTATATGCTTCAGATCTGGAAATATGAATATTATTGAGAGACAACTTCAACAGTGTCTCAACAAACTGCAAACATGGTCTGATGAAAATGGCCTCAAATTTTCGAAGTCCAAAAC
Organism: Tridacna crocea; assembly: GCA_943736015.1. Lineage (NCBI taxonomy): Eukaryota > Metazoa > Mollusca > Bivalvia > Cardiida > Cardiidae > Tridacna > Tridacna crocea. Next base: position 9,208,924 of record OX031072.1, on the reverse strand, counting down.
TAAGTGTATACACCTCTGTAATCTACGAGGTGTTCATCCAGATCCTGAACTGTATTTGGGCAAAACTAAAATTGAAGTTGTGTCCGAGTTTAAATTTCTTTGAGTCATCTTTGACAGAAAGCTTTCCTTCCTTCCTTCCTCACATCACTGCACTTAAAAAGAAGTGCAAGAAGGCTCTTAATCTTCTTAAGGTTGTGGCCAATTCTGAATGGGGAGCAGACCGTAAAGTCCTCTTGCGACTTTATCGGTCTTTAGTTCGCTCCAAATTAGACTACGGATCTGTTGTATACGGATCAGCCTGTAAATCCTACCTGAAAATTCTTGATTCTATACACCACGAAGGTCTGCGTCATGTACTTGGAGCTTTCAGAACTTCTCCTGTCAATAGTCTCTTTGTTGAGGCTAATGAACCTTCCCTTTCTTACAGGAGAGAAAAACTCTCACTTCAATATATTTTAAAACTGAAGTCGAATCGTTTTAATCCAACTCATATCGTTGTTTTTAAACCTCAATATAAACGTCTTTTTAAAAGAAAACCAAATGATATTCCTACATTTGGTACTTGGAGCTTTCAGAACTTCTCCTGTCAATAGTCTCTTTGTTGAGGCTAATGAACCTTCCCTTTCTTACAGGAGAGAAAAACTCTCACTTCAATATATTTTAAAACTGAAGTCGAACCGTTTTAATCCAACTCATATCGTTGTTTTTAAACCTCAATACAAACGTCTTTTTAAAAGAAAACCAAATGATATTCCTACATTTGGTATCCGCATGGAGCCCATTGTACATTCATTTTACGCTAAACAGACAATTTCAGTGTTATGATTGTCTTTTTATATGCTCATTGAAGAAAGTCGACATACCTGCATATATATATGTCTTCTGTTGACTTGGACATTCTGTCCAACCATTATAACTGAAATATTTTAGTCATGTACACATACGGACTTTCAGTTCTCACAGGCAACACTAATTAAGCCTGAAATTTCTTTGTCCCACTGCGGTATACTTTCTGAATTGTGTAAATTCTGAAGTTTAGTTGAAGAATCAAATGCTGTTTTCGAGATGTTTTAAAACGCAGATGAAACGTGGTAGTCATAACATCGTGAGTTTTTATCCATCCAGGTCAATGTCATTTAACATCCGCCAAATAAAATTGTCCTCTTTAGAAAGGTCAGATACGTTAAACCATTTAGAGGGTGGTAATGTATCAACAATAAACAGATTAGAAACACACTAAATACACTAGAATGTAAGTATGACCTGTATCAAACCTGACAAAATAATAAAAATCCGTTACTGTCAAGAATTTAATAAATTCCTTTATCAAAAGTCAAACTTTACAAAAATATATGCTGAAATCGTCAAATACGTTAAATAGGTTTTTCAATGCCCTGTACATAGTTCAGACTTCGTTTACAAGTAAAAATCTGAAAGAAATAGTATCATGGGTAAATATGTTTTGTGCGGAATGCGTTGCTTACCCAAAGTTTGTAAGGTACTTAGCTCTAGAACTTATTTGGTTTATATGATCATCAAATACGTTAGTGTCAAATACGTTATATATAACATTTTGTCTTTATCTTTTTATCCCCATTTAATGCCCCAAATGTCTAATTTTGTCATATTATGACGTAGTGATATACGACATTTTTCTACCTCACATCTTTGACCTCGTGATCACGCGCATTGATTGTTTACTGTCATGTCAGGTTGAAAATAATGTTGTTGCAGTTTTTCTGCATAAAAAGGGATGGAGTGGTGATTTTTAGCTCACCTGAGCACATAGTGCTCAGGGTGAGCTATTGTGATCGATCGTTGTCCGGCGTCCGTCCGTCCGTCCATGTGTCCATCCGTCCGTCTGTCCGTCCGTCTGTGAACAATTACTTAAAAATTCTTCTCCTCTGAAACCGCCCAACAGATTTCAGTGAAACTTCACAGAAATGATCCTTAGGTGATGCACTTTCAAAATACTTTAAAGATTTGAATTCCATGGAGAACTCTGGTTGCCATGGCAACCGAGAGAAAAAACTTTAAAAATCTTCTTGTCCCAAACCGTAAGGGCTAGAGCTCTCATATTTTGCATGTAGCATCATCTAGTGACCCTCTACCAAAATACTTCAAATTATGGCCCTAGTGTTGAAAATGGCCCTATGTTGTGGGTTCTTGGATTTCACATGGAGATAAAGAAGGAAATCTTTAAAAATTTTCTTGTCCCAAACCATAAAGGCTAGAGCTCTCATATATGGCATGTAGTATCATCTAGTGGCCCTCTATTAAAATACTTCAAATAATGGCCCTAGTGTAGAAATTGGCCCTATGTTGTGGGTTCTCGGATTTCACATAGAGATAAAGAAGGAAATCTTTAAAAATCTTCTTGTCCCAAACCGTAAGGGCTCGAGCTTTCATATTTGGCATGTAGCATCATCTAGTGACCCTCTACCAAAATACTTCAAATTATGGCCCTAGTTTGAAAATGGCCCTATGTTGTGGATTCTCGGATTTCACATAGAGATAAAGAAGGAAATCTTTAAAAATCTTCTTGTCCCAAACCATAAGGGCTAGAGCTCTCATATATGGCATGTAGTATCATCTAGTGGCCCTCTACCAAAATACTTCAAATAATGGCCCTAGTGTGGAAATTGGCCCTATGTTGTGGGTTCTCCGATTCCACATAGAGATAAAGAAGGAAATCTGTAAAAAACTTTATGTCCCAAACCTTAAGGGCTAGAGCTTTCATATTTGGCATGCATCATCATCTAGTGGCCCTCTACCAAAATACTTCAAATTATGGCCCTAGTGTTGAAAATGGCCCTATGTTGTGGGTTCTTGGATTTTACATAGAGATAAAGAAGGAAATCTTTAAAAATCTTCTTGTCCCAAACCTTAAAGGCTAGAGCTCTCATATATGGCATGTAGTATCATCTAGTGGCCCCCTATTAAAATACTTCAAATAATGGCCCTAGTATGGAAATTGGCCCTATGTTGTGGGTTCTCGGATTTCACATAGAGATAAAGAAGGAAATCTTCAAAAATCTTCTTGTCCCAAACCTTAAGGGCTAGAGCTTTCATATTTGGCATGTAGCATCATCTAGTGGCCCTCTACCAAAATACTTCAAATTATGGCCCTAGTTTGAAAATAGCCCTATGTTGTGGGTTCTCGGATTTCACATAGAGATAAAGAAGGAAATCTTTAACTATACTAGCTAGGGTTATGAAATTTCATGGGTGGATAGATCTCATCAAGGGGGAGTGCAGTGCACAGGAATCATAACTCCTGCTCTCTTAATTTTTAGCTCACCTGAGCACGAAGTGCTCAAGGTGAGCTATTGAGATCGATCAATGTCCGTCGTTCGTCCGTCTGTCTGTCCGTCCGTTCACAATTACAAAAAAATCTTCTCCTCCTAAACTAACAATCAGATTTCAGTCGAACTTCACAGAAATGATCCCTAGATGATGCACTTTCAAAATACTTCAAAGATTTGAAATCCATGTAGAACTCTGGTTGCTATGGCAACAGAGTGAAAAAACTTTAAAAATCTTCTTGTCAAAAACTGTAAGGGCTAGAGCTTTCATATTTGGCATGTAGCATTATCTAATGGCCCTCTACCAAAATACTTCAAATTGTGGCTCTAGTCTTGAAATTGGCCCTATGCTGTGGGTTCTCAGATTTCACATAGAGATAAAGAAGGAAATATTAGAAAATCTCCTTCTCCCAAACCGTAAGGGTTAGAGCTCTCATAATTTGCATGTAGCATCATCTAGTGGCCCTCTACTGAAATACTTCAAATTATCACCTTAGTGTGGAAATTGGTCCTATGTTGTGGGGTCTGGGATTTCACAAAGAAATAAAGAAGGAAATCTCAGAAAATGTTCTTGTCCCAAACCGTAAGGGCTAGAGCTTTCATATTTGGCATGCATCATCATCTAGTGACCCTCTACCAAAATACTTCAAATTAAGGCCCTGGTGTGAAATTAAACCTATGTTGTTGGTCTTGGATTTCACATAAAGACAAGGAAGGAAATCTTTAAAAACCTTCTTGTGCAAATGGTAAAGGCCAGAGCTTTCATATTTGGCATGTAGCATCATCTAGTAGCCCTCTACCAATTTTCGTCAAATTATGTCCCTGATGTAAAGAATTTGCCCTATGTTGTGGGTCTCGGATTTCACATAGCGATAAAGAAGGAAATCTTAGAAAATTTTCTTGTACCAAACCGTAATGGCCAGAGCTTTCATATTTGGCATATAGCATCATCTAGTGGCTTTCTATCAACATACCTCAAATTATGGCCCTCTGTTGTAGGTTCCCGGATTTCACATAGCGATAAAGAAGGAAATCTTAGAAAATCTTCTTCTCCCAAACCATAAGGGCTAGAGCTTTCATATTTGGCATATAGCATCATCTAGTGGCTTTCTATCAACATACCTCGAATTATGGCCCTATGTTGTAGGTTCCCGGATTTCACATCGCGATAAAGGAGGAAATCTTAGAAAATCTTCTTCTCCCAAACCATAAGGGCTAGAGCTTTCATATTTGGCATGTAGCATCATCTAGTGGCCCTCTACTAAAATACTTCAAATTATGATCCTGGTGTGAAAGTTAGCTCTATGTTGTTGGTCTCAGATTTCACATAGGGATAAAGAGGGAAATGTTTAAAAGTGTTCTTGTGAGCACTCTTGAGACCACATTTCTTGCTAAGCTGAATTGAAAATTGGTTAGAATGTTTTTCTCAATAAAATCTCACATGAGTCTGCATTGAATGCTTGTTTGGAATATAACTTTGTCATCTCAAGTCGGAACGAATTCAAAATTGGTATGCATGTTTGTTGTGATATTACTGAGTACTCGGTTCAAGAACAATAACTCTACCTAGCGTGGATTTTGAGAAATTCCACTTTGATCTTTATTTTAATAGTATTGTTTGCTTGTCCAGAGTGGAATTTTGAAGTCTCAAGTCAAATTGTCTGTTGCATTGCCAGCCCTTTGCAACTATTATACCTCCTATACAACTGGTGGTGGGATTGCATATCTTTCGACAATTTGCCGCTCTTTTTTGATCATCATTAGCCCTTGAACCTCAGTATTTGGTAATTATAGTCTTTGTTGTAGACCTTTGCTGCTTAGTACTCAGGTGAGCGATATAGGACCATCATGGTCCTCTTGTTTTTCAATGATTAGCATCCGTTGTCTTTGTTAGCTCACCTGAGCACAACGTGCTCGAGGGGAGCTTTTAGGGTCACTGGGTGTCCGTCGTGCGTCGTCAACAATTCTTTAAACATCAACTCCTCCTAAACCACTGGGCCAATTTGGACCAAACTTGGCAGGAATGTTCCTTGGGAGGTCCACTTTAAAAATGATTCACAGAATTTGATTCCGTCAAAAACTCTGGTTGCCATGGCAACCAAATGGAATTTTTTAGCAAATTCTTTAAAAATCTTCTCCTCTGAAACCGCTGGTCAGATTTTGAAATTATTTCACAGATTATGTTCCTTGGGTGACCCTTTTCAAAAATTGTTCGTGAAATTTTGATCCGTCGAAAAATGTGGCTCTGGTGAATGGGGGCTACTTGCACTATACAGAAATCAAGGAATTCTTTAAAAATCTTCTCCTCTGAAACCGCTGGTCGGATTTTGAAATAACTTCACAGATATGTTACTTGGGTGACCCTTTTCAAAATTTGTTCGTGAAATTTTGATCCGTCAAAAAATGTGGATCTGGTGAATGGGGGCCACTTGCACTATACAGAAATCAAGGAATTCTTAAAAAATCTTCTTCTCTGAAACTGCTGGTCAGATTTTGAAATAATTTCACAGAGTTGTTCCTTGGGTGACCCTTTTCAAAATATGTTCGCAAAATTTTGATTGGTCAAGAAACATGGCTCTGGTGAATGGGGGCTACTTGTACTATAGGGAAATGAGGAAATTCTTAAAAAATTTTCTTCTCTAAAACAGATGGTCAGATTTTGAAATAATTTCTCAGGGATGTTCCTTGGGTGACCCTTTTCAAATAGTTTTCGCGAAATTTTGATTGGTCAAGAAATATGGCTCTGGTGAATGGGGGCTACTTGCACTATATGGAAATGAAGAAATTCTTGACCCTTTTGAAAACTTGTTCGTAAATTTTGATCCATCAAGAAACATGGCTCTCGTGGATGGGGTATACTTGCTCTTATACAGAAATGAAGAATTCTTAAAAATTCTTCTTTTTGAAACTGATGGTCAGATTTCGAAATGACTTTTACAGGTGACCTTTTGAAAATTGCTTAGCAAATTTATAAATTTGGTTTCAATACCTCAAAAAAAAAAATAGGCTATGGTCATCTCAAAAATTCAGGTGAGCGATCCAGGGCCATCTTGGCCCTCTTGTTTAGTAATTCCCTTTGCTATATTAAACCCACTTGAATGTGAAAAATAGAATATGCCAAAACAAGAAGTATTTAAAAGATATTTAACATATCTGATGCATAAATTTAACGTATCTGATTCTGAAAGGTTCTGCAAGGAGATCATTGTTGTTTTTCAAATATACCATATTTTTCCCTGTGCTTCTTTCAAACACAGATATATAACCTACACTTTAATCAATGTTTGTTGACCAGATTGTAAAATATCCATGAAACCTGAAACTTTTTATTTTCTATCTAACGTATCTGATGCAATCTTCTTCTTTCGGAAACATGGGTAAAACTCCTGCGGAATACCGGAAAGCATACAAAGAACTCAAAGAGACAGAGGGATTAATCATTTTTCCCAAAACTTTTGTATATATGATGATGATTTCTGATGACAGTTATCATTTTAAATCAAAGTTCTTAATGATTTTGAAGTAATAGGAAATGAAACAAGTTCAGTCGTTTTTTTAATTGTGTTGCGTTGTTTTGTCCTCCTAACTTTTGACTTCAATTTCATTTATTTCTACCAAGAAATGTCACATAATCAAAATGTATTAAATATGAAAGTAATATTTTGTATGGTAAAAGCTGTATACAGCTTTAAAAAGCAAATCTGTAACTTAATGTATCTGACGCATGAAATTTTAGTGGCATTATTCCGGACGTTGCTTTAGAAAAAAGAAGGCATGTTTGTGTCCCCCATTATTGGAACACTGAAAAGGACATGTTACCCTATTCATTTATCAAAGAGTATCGATTTAAAGCCTAAGTTTATTTTTTCTCATATTGAATAGATAATTAGTACACTTAGCGTAGAAAGAACGTGTAGCTAACCTCGGCATTGACACTGAGTCTATTGCCGACTGTAAAATCTCTGAAATCCCTCCATGGACACTAAACAGTCACACTGGGGAGACCTTACGAACTTGCTCCTGGTCAACGTTACTGCCCCTGTCAATTTTACGTACCCGTTCGAGTAAAAAACATGGCTGCGCCCACAAGATTACACTAGGTAAGCAGAAAAACATACTTCTATAACAACCAGATGAGTAGTTGTGCTGTAGATGGTTGTTGCACGGAATGTCTGGGATGTTAGTGCATATTTCTGTATTGTTCGTTTGGTGGTTTGTTATTTGTTAAAGACGTTTAATCCAACAAACTTCTGTCAGCGACTGCGATTTCTGAATAATCAACACACGGAAGTCGGCAAAAAGCTTCTTTAAACATACAAACACAATAATCTGAAGTTTGTGTTGTGTGAAGTGAATTACATATGCCTTATTCACCACATTTGAAAACAAAAAACTATACGACATCCATTAAAAAGCACTTTTCTCTCAATTTTTGTAGGCAACGCTCCACGCTCCAGAACACAATAAAACGATCCAGTTCCTGAATTGAAAAAGAGAACGATATCATAATGTGATTGTGTATGAGTTTAATGATTTTTCCCTTTTTTTGTCCATCTTTTGGCTTTTCTTTCCATCAAGTTTATTGTCCTTTTGATGCGTTTGAAATGAAATGCCATGATATAGACATGGGAATTTGACCTTCTATAACCAAAATAAATGATAAAGTATGGAAAAAAATTTCCCCTATATAATATAAACACAAGGAATGCAGCGCCTCGATTGCAAGCGACAGCACAAAACAGCCTTTCCCACCCAAAATCAACCACGAAACAAAAATTGATCATAATTTCCTTTAGCCTAACGATAGACAACACAAAAATGTACCTGCGACATTCGGCGATTCCTCAGAAGACACCTTTTAACCGGAGACAATTTCTATTCATCGAGGAGGCCATTCGCTGACGTCAGGGGAAGGGCCAGGAAGCATATTTTCGGATTACGTATTACTATTATTTTTTTCGTTTTTAAGATATATTTATGGACATCACATGATACTTAATAGAAGTAACTAACAAAAGTATTTAACCGTATTCTCTTTTAAAGAAAAGATATTTGATTCTAATACATAATCCGACAATACACTTCCTGGCCCTTCCTGGGAATCCTGTGACGTCAACGAATGGCTTCCTCGATGGATAGAAATTGTCAAAAAAAAAATTGTAATACATGACGGATATTTCCGGTTAAAAGGTGTCTACTGAGGAATCGCCGAATGTCGCAAGTACATTTTTGTGTTTTCTGTCGCTAGGCTAACAGTGATCGGTAAAGAATTTATTTCAATGAGACAATGTCTCCTGTCTTTGAAAACCAATGGGACATTTTCCAAACATTTGAGACATTTAAATCTTCAGATGAGACGTTATAAAGATTTCAAGTAAAGCACTTTATTCTGTTTTATTTTTTTAGCACATGAATAATCAAAACTGTTCATTTTTCCATATACAAAAAAACAATCAGACATATTTAAAATATTTGCAGACGATGACTTAAACCCCCCCCGCAAAACCTGTCTGCTATAGATCTATATTTTTATTTCATAAAACAACATTTTTTCTCTCATGAACCCGGAAATTTAGCTTCCAATTATTGTTTTATTCATTTATTCAGAGATTTGTGTAAATTCACTGTGTTTAAATTCATTATTAAAGATGAGAAGATAGTTTGAAGTCCCCCTCATCGGACGATGCCATGCTGTTCATTGTAGTGTCATGGCTTTTGACGCTTTTTTGGCGATCTACTTTTTCGTGACAATTAATTTTTGGAGAAGTATTGCTACATGATTTGACATCATCCAGTCAGTTTAAATAGCAAGTAACTTAAAAATCTGTCACTTTACACTAGATAAGAGGAAAAACACCTTTGTTACTCTGTCATAAATGACTCACCAGTTTCATTATCACCCTTCTGCTATAAATCTACATTTCCATTTCATAAAACAATTTTTTTTTTCACTCATGAACGGAATTTAGCTTCCACTTATTGCTTTATTCAGAGATTTGTGTAAATTCACTGTATAAATTCATTATTATTGATGAGAAGATAGTTTGAAGACCCCCTGATCGGACGAGGCCAAGCTGCTCATTGTATTGTCATGGGTTTTCACACTTTTTTGGCAATCTATTTTTTCGTGACAATTAATTTTTGGAGATGTATTGCTACATGACTTGACATCATCCAGTCAGTTTAAATAGCAAATAAATTTAAAAAATCTATCACTTTACACTAGATAAGAGGAATAACACCTTTGTTACTCTGTCATAAATGACTCGACAGCCTCATTATCATCCGCGTGTCCTTTGCATTTTATACTGATCGTGTTCAGCCCAATTTTCTGCCGGATGCGCGCAAGCTAGATTTTATGAAGCTCTGGACGATAATTTTATGCGTCAGATATTTTCCACTGTCAAAGACAGATCATTTCAAATTTCCAAGTCTCAAAACCCGGACTCAGGGATCAAATGAGAAGCGTGCCGAGTTGTCAAGGTTTGTCAAATAATCCATGGACAAAAATTTCTTTCTCATTTTTCCGGCCAATTTTGATGTTTGTTATCTACTGTTCAATCGGAGATTGTAATTAATGATATTCACAAAACCAAGAATTCAAGTTTAGGCATCAAGCGAGTTCAAGAATAGACTACAATAAATTCCGGGTTTTCTCAAGCGATTATCGGAATTGGAAGCCAAAACCAAATGACTTTCGACTATAGTCAATCATCTGCCCACCACTTAGTGATAGATACAAGGACTTCCTGCAATGAGCAGTTTAATTTATGGCTCTGTCCCGATGATTCATTCACAGTATCTCGGATATGAAATCGCAATGTATTATCGAGTAACATTCCCGAATACCGATGTTAGAATTAGATTCTAACGCATACAATCAATAATAATATTCACAAAATACGAGAATACCTAACTTCACTTTTCTTTTGTTTTAGTTTCAGAAAGATTTGCAAAAAATATAGGCGCAACTTCCGTATTCCTATGGGACAGTTGGGCACATTCCTAATGATACACCTCTCTCTCTCTCTCTCTCTCTTTTTCATGATGGGTGTCTGATTCTGCCAGCTTAATAAAATTGGGGATAGAAACAGAGAACCCGAGATCGCCTGAATACATACCCAGTAACATTAGGCCTATTGATAGAAGGAAGAGTTCAATGTGTTGTAGAATTGTACTTCCATTCAAGTATTTATTTAACTATACTACGACTGTGACTACGATAATTAATATAGAATCTTGACCAAAATGACAAAGTTGTTCACTGTAACACAAACCCATACACTTACAGTATTTTCAGCTCAGAAGCTGAATCGTTGTATTGACTGTAGAAGCATCTTACGTTATAATGTAAAAATGGCAAAATATCCCTTAATAACTGCAATTTGATTTTTTATCGGTTTATAGTGCTGAGGATAATCACTGTATTGGTCATCTGACACGGCACACACTTCAGAATATTGAGTGTATATGTTTTACAAAGGTTTATGGAGACTCCAAGTAGTGTTTTTCCAAAAATCGTAGTCGCCGACGAAACTTTGTTGGATTAAATGTCTTCAACAAACGATTAACCACCAAAAGAACTAAAGATTAACATGCACTGACATCCCAGACATTCCGTGCGACAACCTGCAACTGCATATCTATTCAATAACATGTTAAAAAAATTGTTTTTGTGCTTACCTTGTGTAATCTTGTGGGCGCAGCCATGTTTTTTACTCGAGCGGGTACGTAAAATTGACAGGGACAGTAACGTTGACCAGGAGCATGTTCGTTAGGTCTCTCCAGTGTGAACAGTGCAGACTTCAGATTTGACCTTGCATCTGACAAAAAGTCTGTCATGGATAGAACTGTGTTTCATGCTAGATACAACGAGATAAAGGAGCATTATTTTTCCTTCAAACCCATCTATACAGATGGATCTAAAGAAGGCAATTCTGTAGCAGCTGCCGCTGTTTATGGACAAAGGAGTTTAAAAGGCCACCTTCCAAACAACTCCTCTATCTGCTCTGCTGAAATCAAAGCAATTGATCTTGCCCTAAATCTAGCTGAAAGTTCTAATTCCAACCTTTTTATTATCTTTTCGGACTCTTTGTCAACATTACAGGCACTTTCAAATCAACGACTTGAGAATCCCTTAATCTGTAATTTACTTGAAAGGATCTCACAAATTTCTTCTAAGAATAGATTGGTGTTCTGCAGGCTTCCAAGCCATGTAGGCATCATAGGCAATGAAAATGCCAATAGGTCTGCCAAATCTGCAAATAACCTTCCCATTTCAGATTTTAAAGTTCCACACACTGATTTTAAATCCTCCGTTCTATCACATATCCAATCTTCTTGGCAATCCCAGTGGGATGCTGATATTTTCAATAAACTGCATTCAGTTAAAACATCCCTTGGTGAATGGTATCCCATTTACAGATCCGTTCGTCGAGAAGAAGTGATAATTGCACGACTTCGAATTGGCCATTCACGCATCACACCTTCCTGGCTCTTGACAAGAGATGATGCCCCTGAATGTATACCATGCAATGCAACCTTTTCTGTAAAACATATCCTACTAGATTGCATTGACTTTCAGCCAGTTCATTCAAAATATTTCGTCGATAGTTTGAAAAATCTTTTTGATTCTGTCAGCGTTGAATCTATTATCGCTTTCATAAAGGAGATTGGCATTTACAGTAAATAAACTGTGATAGTTACTCTTTACTTTCTTACCCATCTTTTTAAAGCATTCTTTACTTCATTAATATTCAGTTTGCATCTCCTTAATGGAAGGATTTGCTCTCTTGGGGACATCTTATCTCATTGGAGACAGGACCTCTTTAATGGGAGCATATTGATCCCATTGGAGGCTCTGGGACAATGCTTACCATTTTTAACATCATTTCCAAGAAAAGCCATATTATCAGTCTTACCTTTTAATCTAAAGCCCCGGTCACATATTCACGGAAGACCTCCACGGAAGAGCTACGGTCTAATCGCTCACGGATGACTACGGAAATGACAAATTCCGTAGTCCGCTACGGTTCCAATACGGATACACAACGGTGTGAGTACGGAGTTTGACGGATCTACAGCCAAAATGTAGGTCACAGTTCCAGGAGTGATACGGACTGTTACGGTTGGACACGGTTTAATACGGAGCGACACGAATCAGGACGATTGTAGTACGGATACACTACGATTTGCTACAGTACAGATACGGATTAGTACGAATAAGAACGATCCGATACGTAGTAGTACGAATCGTCACGGGTCGATACGGACCTACCACGATTTAGCATTCCGTCCAAATGCTCTAGCCCGCTCACTTTCAAAATGCAACAAGTTCGGCCATGAGAGCCTCATACTGGCCATGGACAGGTCTTCGTAAAAGCCAATCTCTAGTCCACATATTCTCTGTCTTTTATTACCTGATTATTATAATCAGTAACCCATCACAAGTTGACGAAATTTGGCTTCCACGAAATTGAAAGCATCTGCAGACAACAACTGTAAATTTGGTACAAACGAACTTCAGTTCAACAATAAGGTAGAAAGCATTGTGGGAAATGGAGGAATTGCCCATTTTGAGCATTTTTTTCGATTTCCTAGAATCAGAATGTTTTCTTGACTTGTCTGTTGCAGACCCATAAAAAGAATGGATTGAATGGCAAAGGGTTCAATGAAAATATTGATCAATAGCGTTTCTCTCATGTTCATAAAATCTGCTGCTTATTCCACAGTTACACTGATTATCGTGAATGGGTATGTTTTAAAAGTAAAGTGCTTGTCTTTATAATTAGTATCACCCATTTCGAAAGGGCCAGGCAGGCAACCAGTAACCATACATTTAACTAGCTGGCGGTTCACCAACAAGCCATTTCAGAACAAGCTCCTGGCGGGGCTCGAACCTGTGACCTCACGTTTCTTTGGCGGTTGTCAGAACCCCCAGAAACGGTGACAGTTTTATGTACTCTTTTTACTTGCATGTTTAGCATCATTGTTTTGACAGAATGTCACATTATAATACTGATGTTTATTCATTTTCGTACAATGTTTTGTAAAATATTTAACCTTAAATTAAAGGTATTATTAGTACTACGATAAAAATATAATTATTACATCTATGTATGTCATCAAGCTGCTGGACCAGTGCCTTGACATTTTCTGCCATACCAATATCCAGTTGCCGCCAATTCATTGCAAACATCATTTGTTGACGATTCATGATTGTGAACTCAACAACAAAGCGCAATTGTGTTGTATTCTACAAAGACAGAGTAAAAATACCCTTGTTGAAGTACATGATTTTGAATTTATCCTACCAAACAATAGTGGTCCTTACAATTCCGTACTGTGTCGTGTTGCAACGTAGTGAACCGTAAAAGACCGTGCGAATCCCTCCCTCTCCGTAGTACAAGGTATTAAGGTCGTGACTCTCCGTGACAAATCCGTATCATAACGTAACTAAAACGTAGTGTAACCGTGCTAATACGTAGTTCTCCGTATCAAATCCTGAAAAAATTTTGGGCCTACGGATAAGTATGGACTGATACGGTTTTAATACGAACCAGAACGTATCAGTACGGTCTTATACGGACTAGTAAGGATACGCTACGGTCGTTTGATCCGTGGCAAATTTTTGTGCATGTTCAAAAATTGTCAAGGACCGCTACGGATATACAAGGACTACTACGAATGACTACGGTTATAATACGGAGAGCTACAGCCTAGTACGATTAGTCACGGACAATGCCGGAACGAATCCGTAGCTCTTCCGTGGCGGCCTTCCGTGAATATGTGACCGGGGTATAAAACTGTTGAGTAGGCAGGGAATGCCCAGCCACTCAGTATCATATTTTATGCACATTATAAATGACACATATTTCTTTTTCATTTAAAAAACTTTTTTTAATCAATCCAACACTGACTTCAACCCTTTTTATCACAATCTTAAATCTATACATCTAAAACTTTTGAGTATATAGGGATTGCCCTATAACTCGATAATGTCCTTTATGCATACTTCTTAATTCAATTCTTTTATTGTCATTAACGTATTCAAACTTTATTCTGTAACTCGATAATTCCCTTTATGCATACTTCTTAATTCAATTCTTTTATTGTCATTAATGTATTCAAACTTTATTCAGTTTAAACAACTCCACTTTTATTAAGTTTTAACACATATGCGCGCTAAATGACCAAAGCTGTCGATGCGCCATAAAACAACATTCATTCATTCATTGCACCTTCAGTTGCAGAGTCAGAAAATGTGAATCTTGGATTTTTTACCGGTTGTTGTAACAATTAAATATTAAACAATAGACTATTGAAAAGCATGACTTAAATTTTATCTGCAAATCTACAATTTTATCCAAAAAAAAAAGAGTGAACCATTTACAACAGCAGCCTTATTGAAATATTGTTGGTAAGGGAAAAAATGCTATTAATGAGCATTTGCTCCTTTGCCCACAATGTTTTCTACCCTTTTTAAGATACAAAGCATCCTTTTGGTTAAATTTTACTTTTTTTGTCTGGAAATGCATTTAATGAAGGCAAATCTAGAATTAAAGATTAATTATTTCAATGATAACTTTCAGGTGTCCATATTGATGACCAGAATGACTTGCTGCAAGATACATGCATTGGTGGAGATGCTTTACAAAGGTTTGGTATAGTAAAACACAAGTTGTAGTTTTTGTCCAGGTAACAAGTAAGTATTTTTTTTTTAGGTAAAATGAATTTCCTCATGAAGATTTATTGTATTTTGTCCAAAAAATAGTTTTACTCTTCAACCAAAAAAAGTTAGTGTTAGAACTATCCAATTTAACCCGTTACCACACAGTCCCTACTTTTGACGACCCTGAGAAAGAAACCTTTAGAAAACATTGTGGGAAAAGAAGAAAATGCTAGTAACCAGCAATTTCTCCTTTTCCCACAAATGTTTTTCTCTTCACAAGACGAATTTCAAATTTTCAGTCGCTTTTATTTTGTCGTCTGTAAATGCCTTCGATTTGGACAAGCCTAAAATTTCGTCATTTCGTAATGAGTTAAAGCATTTCCAGAGGATCATTTTAACTAGGGATGGCAATGGACAGAAAAATTGCTAACTAGTTCACCATTGAATATTTCGATTGGTTAAATGGTTAACGATCGTGTAAAGATAATTTAAGATGAAGGTTCCGCTACTTGCTTAATTTGTCAACATTGATAAACTGTGTGAGAAATGCATGCCCATGATGTTTACTATTTCTGTACTTTGGTGCAGAAGACACTCAATCTATCAATGACATCTCTCTCTTTTGATTGTTTATTAATGGAGACTGGGGACCAATTAGTGGATTAATATTGTTCATTGCACAGTAGTGATAGGTGGATGATCAACTATAGTTGAGAGTCAGTTGGTTTTGGCTTTTGACTCAAATAATCAATCAAGAAATCCTGGAACTGATTGTAGGCGGTTCCTGAACTTGCTCGGTCCTAAGACTTGAATTCTGGTTTTAAGCGCTTGGTTTTGTGTCTAATATTAATCGCACTCTTTGATTCAACATAGTGAATAATCAACATAGTGAATAACAAACAGGAAAAGTAGCAAAAAAAATGAGAAAGAACTTTTTGTCCATGGATATCTTTACAAAACTAAACAAGCTTCTCATTTGATCCCTGAGCCAAGGTTTTGACACTTGTTAATTTGAAATGACCTGTCTTTGACACTGAAAAATATCTGCCTAAATATGAATCTGACGCATGAAATTATCTTCTAGTGCTTCATATAACCCAGCTTGGGTACATCCGGGAGAAATATGGGCTAAATATGATCAGTATAAAATGCGAAGGGCATGCGCATGATAATGAAGCTGGCGAGTCATTTATGACAAAGTAAGAAAGTTTGTTAATCCTCTTATCTAGTGTAAAGTGACAGATTTTAAACTTACCTGCTATTCAAACTGACTAACTGATGTCAAATCAATTAATAATACATCTAAAATTAATTGTCACAAGAAAATAGATCGCCCCTGACAGTACAATGAGCAGCACGGCATCGTCCAACCAGAGGGATTTCAAACTATCTTCTCATCTTTAATGATGAATTTAAACAGTGATTTTACACAGATTTGTGAATAAAACAATAAGTGGAAGCTAAAATTCTCTTCATGAGTCAAAAAAAATGTTGTTTTATGGAATGAAAATAAAGATCTCTATCGAAAGACGTCTGCAAATGTTTGAAATATGTCGGATTCTTTTTAAATTGTTTGGAAATTAAGATTTAAGGAACAACATGGATGATATTGAATAAAGCAGAAAATTTTATGGTAATATATTTCCATTGGCTTTTTAAAGTGCAAAATAAACATCTAATTTCTCATGTAGACAAAATTGTCACAGTATTTAAAGCAAAAAGGTATTCTCGTTCAAAGAAACCAATTGTACAACTGATAGCTAGTTGGTTTGCTCTTCCAATTACAAAGAGATAATCAATTGAGATTTTAAATCGATTGCCTAACACTATTGCACAGACATGTCAAACTGTGTATCACACCTTTGTTGCATCTGGCGACATGGATGCGCATATGATGCAGTTGTGGTTGTAAGAACTCGTAAAGTTAATTTTGTAGATATATGTTTTCACTTTTTCGGTAAAATTTCTGTATTATATAATTTTTTTCTGGTTACTCACTTTCCGATTTCCCAAATCAGTTGATCAGTCATTCATTTAGTTTATCCGTTAATCGGTGAATCATTGCAATCGTTGCCATCCCTAATTTTAACCCTTTATCACACAATCTTTAATTGTAGCCAAAGATTTACGTATTGAAAACATTGTGGGGAAAGAACTACTGACTGTGAATGTCCACTTCATATAGCAAGCAGCACAAAGGTTATTCTGGTAGCAAACAACAAATTTAGAACTCTTCCAAACTGATAGCATCTGCAGATGACAAATCTGAAAGTAGTACATATAAATAAGTTCTTTGACAGAGTAGAAAGCATTAACCTTTTACCACACTATGACAACTTTTAATGCCCCTGAGGAAGAGACCTTATGAATCATTGTGGGAGCAGGAGAAAACCCTGGTAACCGGCATTTTCTCCTTTACCCACAAAGTTTTTCTACCTTATCAAAGCAAAATTGCACCATTTTAGCCACATTCAAATTGTCTTCTGCGAATGCTTTCAATTTGGATAGATTTAAAATTTTGCTGTGTGGTAACAGGTTAACTCTTTACCACATAATCCAAAGTTTAACCCATTACCACACAATCCCTACTTTTGACAGCCCCGAGAAAGAAGCCTTAAAAAAACATAGTGGGAAAAGGAGAAAATGCTGGTTTGGATAGATTTAAAATTTTGCTGTGTGGTAACAGGTTAACTCTTTACCACATAATCCAAAGTTTAACCCATTACCACACAATCCCTACTTTTGACGGCCCCGAGAAAGAAGCCTTAAAAAAACATAGTGGGAAAAGGAGAAAATGCTGGTACCAGCTTTTTGTCCTTTTCCCACAATGTTTTCAACCTATCACAAAACAAATTTCAAATTTGCAGTCACTTTTATTTTGTTGTCTGCAAATGCTTTCAATTTGGACAAGTCTATAATATTTTCGTTTGGTAATGAGTTAAATGACCCTGAGGAAAAAGCCTTTGGAAAACCTTGTGGTAACCAGCATTTTCTCCTTATCCCACAAGGTTTTCTACACTTTCACTGACAATTATACTCAGTTGAGATAAATTTAGTGTCGTCTGCAAATGCTTTCAGTTTGGACCAGTCTAACATGTTGTTGTTTGGTAAAGAGTTCAGGAAAAGGTAGAAAATATTAGTAACCATGTGTTTTCAAATACCTTTATACTGTTTATCATGGTCATTAAAACTCTGGATTTTATTATATAGTTTTGAAAACATTTCCAAGGTCCTTTTGTAAATTTTTAAATCTTTAACAAGCGACAAAATTATAGTCATGTCTAAACTGAAAGCACTTGTAGACAACAAAATAAATGTGACTTTATTTAGAATCGAGATCAGGCTACATAGGTGTAACCAGGAAAAAGTAAATTATACACACGCCAGAGTTGGGCATTTTTGAGGCAGGTGACAAGATCAATTCAGAATCAGCCGAATGGAATCAGAGCCGTAAAATTAAGATATTTCTGATCTTGGCTGTTTTAGAAAACGTCCAAACTGAAAAAATATGCAAAAAGAGGGAACCTACGACCTATTCTTGATTTTTTTTACATTACGCACATGCGTGGTGTGCGTAATAGAAGTTACGCCTATGGGCTTCACTATCTATGTACTCTAATATCTAATTGTCGGAAAATCTTTGAATGTTGCCACCTTGCCATTTCCTGTAAAAGAGAAAACTCTGACCGTACAATTTGAAATGGTCCAATTAAAAGTATTTGCAGATATTTTTTTTTTCTGTAAAAGGATAAAAACCATTATGAGGACAGGACAATTTTTCTCTTTTGTGTGTGTGTGTGTGTTGGGGGTAAGTTGGGGGTGTGTGTGCACAGTCCTTAGCTCTGTCATCTTGTTTACTAGAAGTGATGAAAGCCAATGCAACAGGATTCATTTCTCTCTCACTACCATTGTTTCTATGATGGTGGTTATCTTATGTGGGAAAGCAGCCAGTGGCATGGGAAGGATGTGGATCAAAGTACTTGTAACAAAAACTCCAAGAAAGCATTGTTAGGTGCATTTGCTGCTGTGATATAACTGGAATTATGCTGAAAATAGGATTAAACACCACAATTGTTTTTCCCCACATTCAACTCCCAAATGTTCACCAAAACAGGTTGTAGATTGAATTGTATTTTACTCCACTGTAAACATTGTTTCAGTCATGTTACTGTGACAGCTTGCATGTATGTCCTAGATATCACAAATGCTGGGCTTGGGCCCTGAAATGTCTTGCCCAAAGACAATCATAAAAATCCACTGATATTGGTGAGACAGCAAGTCCTACACTTTTGATCCATGCAGGGCCCTCATTGGAAAAGCTTCCAGAGCTAAGCATTTTTCTCACTTTTCAAGTCAATTTCTTAGTTTACATAGTAACACCAGTTCTGATTGGCTAAAATATTGTGGGAAAGCCAATCAGAACTGGTGTTACTTTCAAATGTTGAAAATTCTTGAGAATTAGACTAAGGATTTTGTCAAGAATGGCTAATGAATATGGACTGTTATGCTCCTAGACATTGCATGAAATATATTGTTGTTTTTATAAAAGCAGGGATGAAACCTTACCTTTCTTTTTATACCAAATTATATAGCATGTCATGGCATATTACATCTACATGTATATGCTTAACCCTTTAGCACATAATCCCTGAGAAAGAAAGATTTTGAAAACATAATGGGAAAAGGAAAAAATGCTGGTAACCAGCATTTTCTCCTTTTTCCATAATATTTTCCAATCTATCTAAGTCAGAAATCATCATTTTAGCAAGATTTAATTTGTTGTCTTCAGATGCTTTGAATTTGGTCCAGTCCAAAAATTTGTCATTTGGTAAAGAGTTAAAGGCATATTACAGAATTTTATAGCATTACATAGCCCGTTCCCAAAAGACAGATTTTAACTGAAAGAGTTCGCAGACGACAATTTTAACTTTCATAACAATGGCAGAAAATTATCCAAACGGGCAGAAAACGCTGTGGAAAAAGGAGAAATTGCTCGATACGAGCAATTTCTCCTTTTCCCTCAGTGTTTTCAAAAGACTTGTACTGCAGACACATAAAAACATGGGCTTGTTTGGGAAAGGGTTAACTCCTCAACCCATTACACAAAATCCCTATGTTTGACGACCCTGAGATAGAAGCCTTTAGAAAATGTTGTGGGAAAAGGAGAAAATGCTGGTAACCAGTATTTTCTCCTTTTCCTACAATGTTTTCTACCCTTCACAAAACAAATTTCAAAATTTCTGTCACTTTTATTTTGTTGTCTGCAAATGCTTTCGATTTGGACAAACCTAAAATTTTGTCATTTGGTTACGAGTTAATACACATTACCTACCTATAATGACCCAGAAAAAAGTTTTTGCAAACATTGTTGTAAAAGGAGAAAATGCACTTAACCAGCACTTTCTCTTTCACTGACAGTTTCCTAACTTTCCCAAAAGAAATTTCAAGTTTCCAGTTTGGTATACTTTCTTGTCTGCAAATTTCTTTCAATTTGGACAGGTCTAAAGTTTTGTCATTTGGTAAAGAGTTACTTTTTCCCTAAACAATTCTGTGTTTGCACAACCCTCATAATCACTTTTTTTTTTATCATTTCCTCCTAGTTCCATAAATTGTGTAACTATTTAACAAACAACAAAATTATAGTCTGGTCTAAACTGAAAGCATTTGCAAATGACAAAAATAAATGCAACTTAAGAATTAAAGTTTGGTCAGTGAAGGGTAGAAAAACATTGTAGGAAAAGGAGAAAATGCTGGTTACCAACATTTTCTCCTTTTTCCACAATGTTTTCAAAAGGCTTCTTCCTTAAGGTTGTTAAAAGTCAGGACTGTGTGGTAAAGGGTAAAGCCTTATCCTGCTATATAAATTTATCAATGTAGATCCAAGATCATAAGATCATGCAAGTTTTCTTCTGAAACATTCTTGAAAGTCACTGTGACCCTCAATGTTCTGAGAAAAATAGAATAATTTCCTTTTCTTCACTTTGAAACGCTGTCATCTGTTCAGTTGTGAATTACCATTTATGTGAAGGAATGGAAATACATGTAGCATTTGTAGTTTGTAAAAGAAACAGAAAAGAGTAAAAGAAAAGTTCCATTTTGTTTTTCCATTAAATATCTTTGACAGCTTGAGTGACCTTTTCTGATATGGCAGATCGGAGCCCTGGTAGCTCAGCCAGTGCTGTACAGGACTAAGAACAAGGGGTCACTGGTTCAATCTCGGGTTCAGCCAATTTGTTTCCAAGGAAACCCCCTAAAATGAAGTGGAGGGGGTATACTGGAATTGCCATGGCTGTCTGCCTATCAGTCATCCATATGTCCGTCTATTTGCCCATCTGCCTTTCCATCAGTCTGTCTGCCCGCCTGTCTGTAGGAAGACACAAATTTGTCTGGCAAAATGCTCTAAAAGTTTTTGAGGTACTGAACTCAAATTTATACAAAGTGCTTCTATATATATGAAATTATGCATGTGCCGTTTTCATGACCCTACTGTGATGCTTTGTAGATTTATCATGAACTGTGCAGTTTTTGCTAAATTGTATTGCTTTAGTTTAAAATTTGTCCAGTGTAATACTCCTTTACTTTTAAATGTACAGAACTATTTAACTCATTACCAAATGACAATATTTTAGGCTTGTCCAAATTGAAAGCATTTGCCGACGACAAAATAAAAGTGACTGAAAATTTGAAATTTGTTTTGTGAAGGGTAGAAAACATTGTGGGAAAAGGAGAAAATGCTGGTTACCAGCATTTCTCCTTTTTCAGCAATGTTTTCTAAAGGCTTCTTTCTCAGGGTCGTCAAAAGTAGGGATTATGTGGTAATGGGTTAATAATATGTTTGTGTGTTTCTTACTGTGAATTTTCAATATAATCTCTCCATGTGTCTGTTTCCGTCTGCCATAGACACAAATTTTTTTTCTGAAATACTTCTAAAATTTTTCAGGTATTAAACTAAAATTTACACAGTGTTCCCATTTATACATCAAGTTGTGCATGTGCAATTTTCATGACTCTGTAGCGACATGTTTGCAGAACTATCTCCCTTTGAACAATGCAAATGTTTCCTTATTTCATCACTTTAGACCCCTTGTGGTTTAATTGGGGTTATAAGAATAAACCACTGCAGTCCTGCAATCGTCACATCTGCCATTTCATCTAGCGGAACAAAAGTGACAGCATGCATGTCGTGAAAGGCGACAAAAGGGGCATCATTTTGTGTTTCGTCCATTCCTCATTTATCATGTTTGTCTTATGTTGTTGCACATGTATGTTATTTTCACAGCGCATTATTGTTTACTAAGTTAGTGCGCCCAATATGACCCAAGTTGTCAACGGGCCTTAAAACGCAATTTATTTATTTATTTATCGTCACTTTAATTCACAGTTTGTCCAGTTTAACCCATTACCACACAATCCCTACTTTTGACACCCCTGAGAAAGAAGCCTTTAGAAAACATTGTGGGAAAAGGAGAAAATGCTGGTAACCAGCATTTTCTCCTTTTTCCACAATCTTTTCTACCTTTCACAAAACAAATTTCAAATTTTCAGCCACTTTAATTTTGTTGTCTGCACATGCTTTCAATTTGGATCAGTGTAAAATATTGTCGTTTGGTAATGGGTTAATACTACTACAAAACTATGTGAATTCTGTGTGTAATTTGTGCAAATAACAATTATTTTGTGTGAATAACAACGCTCACACCCTGAAGTACTACAATGACCACAGTTTGATTACAGTTGCAATTCAAAAAAAGACATGATCTGTAAATATACTTAAGGACAAAAGTCTTGTCCGGTTAGGGTTTCCTTACTAATATCAAAATCAACGAAGGTATGAACTTGAAATTTTGCCTATTTTCTTTCAACCAATTTCCAAACTGGTCAATCGGGTTTTGATTTCAAGGCTGCACCGAATTACCGCGATTCAGTAACGGCGACGATTACACATGCATCGTCGTGTATGCAAAACTGTGTGTTTCACTATTGATTTGTTTATGTCAACACATCCTTTTCGATATTCCAATCGAAAGACATCGAAAGTCTTAATAGACCTTGCATTAGGACGTTTGAAAGCAGTCGGCTTATGTTGCCGTCGTCCATACCACGGATCTAAATTAACACAAAGTCACAGACGTTTACGAAGGCAATGGGCTTTACGTCATCGAAGATGGCGTTTAAAAGGATGGCAAACGATTATATTTACAGACGAGAGTAGATTTTGCATTGATTGGTGCGATCAACGACAGCGTGTATATTGGCGCAGTGGAGAGAGATTTGCGGACCCGTGTGTCGTTGAAACTGACCGTTGGGGTGGGCAAAGCATCATGGTTTGGGCAGGGTTTACCTACCATCACAAGACTCAGCTCGTGTTTCTTGACTTTGGTCGAGTACAGGGTCCTGGTCTCACTGCGCCGCATTATAGCGACCAAGTTTTGCGTCCAATTGCTCTGCCATTTATTGTTGCCCACCAAGGCACTGTTTTACACATAATGTTCCAAAATTACCTTGGCCAGCTTTATCAGCCGACCTGAACCCCATCAAGCATGTATGGGATTACATGAAACGTAAGATCAGATCACGGAACGTAAACAACGTCCAGCTGTAAGACGGGCAATTGCTGACTAATAGAACAATCTTCCTGTCAGATTTTTATGCAGGCTAGTTTGCTCCATGAGGCGAAGGTGCACTGCAGTCATAAGGGTACATGGGGGCCATACTCATTACTGATTTTGTCTTTTCAGCATAATGTAACTTCATAATTTATAGTGCCTTACTTTGTTGGGGTTTTGCATAGACAGTACTGATCCAAACTCTTTCAAAATTTTACCATTAAATGCGTCTTGAATTGTTCTTTTCATTGATACCTGATTTGTTTTTGTACTCTGAACAAAAAATGAAATATTCAATATTTTGTAGACCGGACAAGACTTTTGTCCATTAGTATATTAATGGCAAGGTTACCTCTATATCATTCCTATAGTTCATATAGCTGCTTATCTATAATATGAAAAATGCAAGCCTTGATCCATACAAACAATGTGAATGATAGCTGGATCTATTGATTCCAATGACAAGCTAAATTCTAGATCTTGAAATCAAACAGTTTTGAGTTTGAATTCTGGCTTTGCCAAAAACTAATTTTGAGCGTTGTCAAAAGTAGATAGCAGTTTTCTTTTGTAGATTTATACATGTGAAATAAGGCAAACTGGCCCTGATTTCCTTATCAAAAGAAAGACAGTTCCTTGACAATTTTGTATATTTATGTCTAGAAAAATGACTTAGAATGATTATTGGTTCTCACACTTGTAAAGACCATTTTGCGTGAACATTTTCTTACTGCATGTAGATCTAGATCTATATAAGAAAGACTTTGATTTTTTACGAGGAATTGGTCTGTAATTTGGGAAGAATATTGAGCAGAGTACCTGTAAAAAGAACTTAAGAATGGCTGGTAGGTGCTTTTGCTACAGCAATGAATATATAGATAAAAGGGAAAAAAACAAACAAACAAAAACAATATTTCTTTCATTTCCTTGTTAGTGCACAGGTCTACCAATATGTTTAACCTTGACTTTGTTTAAAATCAGAGTGTGTAGATCCCTAGAATATGATTATATGCAGCTTTCCTTTGTCATCCCATCTGCTTTCCTACATGTCCATCTTTGAAACAGTGATAAGTGCAGAGACAGGAATGAATTTTGTCACAATGACTAGATCTATCATCAATCCAAGGAGAGAAATTTGCCGAGTTATAAAAAAAACCACCAAACTTTTAGATCTATTAACAAGCTTTCATAACATTAAATTACATTTCAGCCATGTTGCGGTAAAAGAGGGTTTATGCCTGTAATGCTCTGTAATGGATGATACCAAGCAAGACATCACATAGATCTAGTTTTACATCCACATTGTATCATAAATGAATCAAAAGGCATGCATACTAGTCATTTGATATGCAGACAAATGAAAAAAAAAATTTAGCAAAGGGTTTTGATCCAGGTTAGATTGCACGGATGGGTCCATAGTTTTTATAGATACATTAAGCTCCCTTTAACTCTTTACCAAACAACAAAATTGTAGACAGCCAAAACTGAAAGCATTTGCAGACAATAAATGTGGCTCAAAAATTGAAATTTGTTTTGGGAGGAATACAAAATATTGTAGGAAAGGGAGAAAATGCTGGTTACCAGCATTTTCTCCTTTTCCCACAATGTTTTCAAAAGGCTTTTTTCTGGGGGTCAGGAGAAGTCAGGATTGTGTGATAAAGAGTTAAGCATATCAGAAATACGGCTTTCTCTGAAAATGGTAATTTGAAATGGTCAAAGAACTAGTTTAGTCATGATTCCCTTGACACAATGTTTTCTCTGTTGAAGAAAAAAAAGCTGTTTATACACACAGATGTTTAATATGCTGAAAGTAAGAAAGAAATTAAATAATCTGAACTCATCAAACTGATAAATGACTTTTTAAGTAATCATTTGATTGGTGGATAATAATTGTCATTTTTGACCAATTGCGTAACTGTGGGAAAGATTGTCATTTAGGCTAAAAAATTCTGGAACAGTTTTACCGCAAAACGAGCTTTGCTTGTTATGGGTTGTTACGGGCTTTGCTGGTAACTCAATGTCGCTCGCTTTTACTAAAGATGTATTTTATATACCTTCAGTATCTGTGTTTTAACGGTGACAAATTAACCTCGCCCTAAGTGCAAACCCTTTTTCAGAAGTATCATTTTTTTCAACTCTTACTTTTGTACTGAACCATTCTGCATTCTCTGACAAAGCACTGTTATCTGAGAAGGAGCTGGTGGGGGGTATGATCACAGCTCTAGTTGCAACAGGATTCACTCATCTCTCACTGTTAGCCATTGGTTTTGCAATGGTTATGTGGGAAAGAAGCCTGTGCCTTGTAAGAATATTGTGCAGAGTTCTAGTAAGAAAAAAATCCAGGAAAGCATAGATAGGTGCACTGGCCACTGCAATTTAACTGAAATATTGTTCAAACAGGATTTAACACCATTCTATCAACCAGTCTGATGTGCAAATGCCTTTGGATGTAATGAACAATCTCCGCCCTAAAAATGCATATCACGCTATTTCAAAGCTGCTTTTGTTAGAACATCAGCATTAAAGGAGACGGCATAGATTCAAGATCAGACTGCACACTCTGTTTTGTCTGATCTTTATCTATACTCTCTCTTATCTTATCCCATTACCACACAATCCCTACCTTTGACAACCCTTACAAAGAAGCCTTTAGAAAACATTGTGGGAAAAAGAGAAAATGCTGATAACCAGCATTTCTCCTTTTCCCACAATGTTTTCTACCTTCCACAAAAAACATATTTCAAATTTTCAGTCACTTTTATTTTGTTGTCTGCAAATGCTTTTGATTTGGAGAGACCTAAAATTTTGTCATTTGGTGATGAGTTAACCCTTCACTCCATAGATACGCATTTCTACGCATTGCTTGTAGTAGCCTTTGGAAAACATTGTGGCAAAAGGTGAAATTGCTTGTGACGAGCAATTTCCCCTTTTGTCACAATGTTTTCTACACTATCAAAGGGGTTTAATATACACATAAGAAATGGCTTCATCCTTGCTGTTATTTAGTGTCAATTAGAGATACCATAGAAGTGCCCAATAGGGTAGAGTTAGCAACTAAGTCTGGGTTCATCACAGCTAAGGTTAATGAAAATTTTATTTTTTTTTGCTTCTTTCTCTTTTCAGGTACGGAAGGAATCTTCATTTAAGATAAGTAGTCATGATTACTTTTGTACTGTCTGGACTTAGTTATACTGCTGATCTTCTGTCATGGGCACAGAAGAAGCTGGAGGAGGCTGATACAGCCTTGCCAGCTGTCTTCGGTGACCGTGAGGAAGACGTTGTCGGGGTCTCCTTGGATGAGAGCACATCGATGTATGAAGGTTCCTGTGATGACTCGCTGACCTGGGACTGTATGCACACTGAGGAGGAGGTGGAGGAAGAGGTTAGCTCTTTTGAGCTAAGCTGTTCTTCCATTTTCTCATCAGTTGAGGATGTGGATATGAGGGATGAGATCTCTATGGATCTCAGTTCTATATCCACATCACCTGAGATGTGGAGTGGCATTCCAGCAGAGTTTCTCAGGATTGCCTTCACTGAGGAGGAGGAAGAACAGAGCTCTTGTGAGTTTGGTTCAGCTTCTTTCTGGTCGGTAGAAGGTGAGGAGATGGAAGAAGGGGACACTATGGACCATTCTTTCGGATCCACACCTTCTATGTCTGATTGTGTGGACACCGAGGTGCTTTTGGAAGAGGAGAAGGAAATCTTCCGAGATGGAGGTGTTTGGGAAGACACAGAGATGGAACTTAGCCCTGTTGAGCTAAATGATATCTCATTGTCTTCCCTAACACCTGAGCACGATTTGCAGATCAGCGAGGATTTTGTTGGCCTGCCTGATGGGGAAGCAACTGAGCTTAGCTTAGAATCTTTCCCTATCAGTCAGGGGGGTGAATTAGAACTTTGTTTGGCTGAACAGAGTTCTTGTTCACCTGTTGTAGTCACCCGCAGTGGGCGGCATAGCCGTCGGCCTGATAGGTATGGGGAGTGGGTGTACTACTAAATGTTTTTAAAAGTTTGTCAGTGCAGACTAATGCAAATTCTTCAAGTTTTCAAAAGTTTTTGATACGTTCTCTAGTCAAATCTCTCGCCCCCCCTTTCCCATAATAGAATTGAACTGTTTACCTCACAATCCAGAGTTTCAACAACTGACCTCTTTGAAAACATTGTGGAAAAAGGAGAAAATTCTTGTAACATGTATGTTTTCTACTCTCTTCATGAGAAATTTAAATGTTTGTGTCAAATTTACTTTGTCATCTGCCGATGTTTTCAATGTGGCAAGAACATGTTTTTTGTGTAAAGGTTAGCATGTGTGGGGGTAGAGAGATCTCTGTAGTTTAGAGACAGATACATGGGCTTGTACTGGCTATCTGTCCAGTAGTCTCTCTGCCTGCAACTCTGGTAATGATCAAAGATAGACTGTGAGTCCATCAGTGCTCTCAGTAAACTTTCATCTTCTTTTGGTTTCTTGTTTTAGGATTCATGGTGTCATTTTTGCAGGGTTCATTCTTCTGGGAATTTTCTAGGAGCCAGTGGTTTCAAAATATGCCAATTAATAGTTAAAGAAATTGCAAGAAAGAATAGATAGGTACACTGGCAGCAGCAATAAATTGGTTGTGCATAGTTTACTAACATTACTTTAATGTTTGTGCAGAAATTGGACCTTCATTATTTGCTTTTTTCGGGTTATTTTAAGCTTCTATATCATACAGAACTTTATTCATTAAGTACTAGTGAAATAAAAATGCATTAGGATAAGGTATGATGGAATCCGTGTGAAATTTTGACTAGGATTTGCACACAGATTTTGGCAATGCATCCGTTTTTTTTTTCCATGCATAAGGATAAGGTATGACGAAAAAATTTTGACCAGGATTTGCATGCAGATTTTTAAAATGTCTTTGGTTTATTTCAATTTTGTTAGGTGTTAGGATAAGGTGCGATGGAATCTATTCCATCTGCATTTTGACCAGGACTTGCTTGCAGATTTTTGAAATGCCCCCAGTTTTCTTATTTTTCCTATTTTCTTTGGCATGAGAGAAAGGCACTGATAGAACATGTGATTTTACTAAACTTGCTTGGAAATCTTTAAAATGCCCTTGTTTCTTTCTTATTATTTTTTTTCTAAGTTTTGTTAGGATAAGGTATGATGAAATCCGTCTGAAATTTTTACCAAACTTGCTTGGAAATCTTTAAAATGCCCTTGTTTCTAACAATTTTTATTTCTAGATTTGTTAGCTATTAGGGTAAGGTTTGATGGAATCTTTTTGCATTTTGACCAAACTTGCTTGGAAATCTTTAAAATGCCCGTCTTTTTAAATATTTTTTCCCAAGTTTTGTTAGGTATTAGGATAAGGTTTGATGAAATCCGTCTGAAATGTTGACCAAACTTGCTTGGAAATGTTTAAAATGCCCTTGTTTCTAACATTTTTTTTTTTCTAGTTTTCTTGGGCATTGGGATAAGGTATGATTCTGCATTTTGACCAAACTTGCTTGGAAATCTTTGAAATGTCCTTTTTTCTTTTCTATTTTTTATTCTCAGTTTTGTTAGGCATTCCGATGATGAAATCCGTTTGAAATTTCGACCAAACTTGCTTGGAAATCTTTAAAATGCCCTTGTTTCTAACATTTTTTTTCTAGTTTTCTTGGGCATTAGGATAAGGTATGATAGAATCTTTCTGCATTTTGACCAAACTTGCATGGAAATCTTTAAAATGCCCTTTTTTCTTTTCTATTTTTTTTCCCAGTTTTGTTAGGCATTAATATAAGGTATGATGAAATCTGTCTGAAATTTTGACCAAACTTGCTTGGAAATCTTTAAAATGCCCTTGTTTCTAACATTTTTTTTCTAGTTTTGTTAGCTATTAGGGTAAGGTATGATTGACTTTTTCTGTATTTTGACCAAACTTGCTTGGAAATCTTTAAAAAACCATTGTTTCTGTTCCATTTATTTTCCCAATTTTGTTAGGCATTAGGATAAGGTACAATAGAATCTTTCTGCATTTTGACCAAACTTGCTTGGAAATCTTTGAAATGCCATTGTTTCTTTTCTATTTTTTTTCCCAGTTTTGTTTGGCATTAATATAAGGTATGATGGAATCTGCACACTGACCAGGGATTGTTTGCAGCTTCTTGAAATGCCTCCATTTTTTTTTTCTACTTTTCCAAATTTAGTTAGGCATTAGGGCAAGGTATGCAATTGCTTTTTTTCTTTTTTTTTCCAATTTTGTTAGGCATTAAGATAAGGTACAATAGAATCTTTCTGCATTTTGACCAAACTTGCATGGAAATCTTTAAAATGCCCTTTTTTCTTTTCTATTTTTTTTCCCAGTTTTGTTAGGCATTAGGATAAGGTATGATGAAATCAGTCTGACATTTTGACCAAACTTGCTTGGACATCTTCAAAATGCCCTTGTTTCTAACATTTTTTTTTCTAGTTTTGTTAGCTATTAGGGTAAGGTATGATGGACTTTTTCTTTATTTTGACCAAACTTGCTTGGAAATCTTAAAATACCCTTGTTTCTTTTCCATTTCTTTTCCCAGTTTTGTTAGGCATTAGGATAAGGTATGATGAAATCAGTCTGAAATTTTTACCAAATTTGCTTGGAAATCTTTGAAATGCCCTTGTTTCTAACCAATTTTTTTTTAGTTTCGTTAGCTATTAGGATAAGGTACGATAGAATCTTTCTGCATTTTGACCAAACTTGCTTGGAAATCTTTAAAATGCCCCTGTTTCTTTTTTATTTTTTTGTCCAGTTTCGTTTGGCATTAATACAAGGTATGATGGAATCTGCACACTGACCAGGGATTGTTTGCAGCTTCTTGAAATACCTCCAGTTTTTTTTCTACTTTTCCAAATTTAGTTAGGCATTAGGGCAAGGTATTGATAGAATCTCCCTGAATTTTTAGGCAGGACTTACATGATTTTTTTAAGTATGCAATTGCTTTTTTTTTTCTCTTTTTTTTTTCAATTTTGTTAGGCATTAAGATAAGATACAATAGAATCTTTTTGCATTTTGACCAAACTTGCTTGGAAATCTTTAAAATGCCCTTGTTTCTCTTCTATTTTTTTTTTCTCCAGTTTTGTTTGGCATTAATATAAGGCATGATGGAATCTGCACACTGACCAGGGATTGTTTGCAGCTTTTTGAAATGCCTCCATTTTTTTTTCTATATTTCCAAATTTAGTTAGGAATTAGGGAAAGGTATTGATAAAATCCCCCTGAATTTTCACCCAGGATTTGCATGAATTTCTAGGATGCACTTTCTTTTTTTCTCTTTTTTCTTCAAATTTGTTATTTGTTAGGAGAAAGAGTGATGGGATCTTTCCGCATTTTGACCAGGGCTTGCTTGCAGATTTTTGAAATGCCTCCAATTTATTTTTTCTATTTTGTTAGGCATTAGGGAATGGTACTGATGGAATATGACTGCATTTTGACCAAACTTGCTTGCAAATTTTTAAAATGCCTCCTGTTGTCCCCCTTTTTTTAATTAAATTTTGTTTGGCATTAGGTTTAAGAGGTATGGAATCTCTCTGCATTTTGATCAAAACTTAGCTTTGTTGATAGATTTTGACCAGGCTTACAGTTGGACACCTTTCCAATTGTACACAATTGTTGTATAATACCATTGCTTTCTTAATAAGAACAAAGGAAAGTGTTCAGCATCAGGTTCAAGAGTTCTTCTCTTTTCTTTACTTACTTCTTGGATTGAAAAACCCTAGGTCTTCATGTATGTAACTGAAAATACTCAGTCATCTTCTTATGATACATCCAATGGCCACACTGAACATACTGATGGCTTCACAATCTGTTCTTGACAACTACCACAATCTCAGGCCAAGAGATGAAGCCACATATGGTTATTATATCCCATGAACCTGACTCTGAGATCTACAGATTAGGTTAAGATAGTGATTCCAAAGTTTAAAGTGTTTTCGAGATAGTGACTCAGTGTGGAGTTAGTTACTCCTAAATATATTGAGATAGTGACTCAGTGTGGAGTTAGTAGCTTCTACATATATTGAGATAGTGACTCAGTGTGGAGTTAGTTACTCCTAAATGTAGAGAGTTGGAGGAGGTAGTGACTCCAAAATGTAGAGAGGAGGAGGAGGGAGGAGGAGGAGGAAGAAGGAAATAGAGGAGAAAGAGGAGAAAGAGGAGTTCTTGTAGATATGAGCACTGGTTATAAATATAAACATGCTTACTTAGGAGAGAGATTGATGGTGTCATTGCTTTCTGTTACTCACTTCTTTCAGTTTGGACCTCTCTGAAATTTTGTTTTATGGTTAAGGGTTGTGTGGATGGTAACAAGAATCTACAAGTATGAGATAATTAGATCCATAATTAAATGAGAAAGTGATGTTGAAGAGGAGGTGGAGATAGGTGTAAAGGTGTATAAGAGGTTGAGGAGTAGGGGGAGGAGGAGGACGGAAAAGGAGGTAGATTTACAGATTTGAGTACTGGTTATACATATAAACATGCTAGCTTACTTAGGAGAGAGATTGAGGGAGTGATTGCTTACTATTAGAATACTATAAATTATTATTTAGAGATAAGAGCTTGGCTGTATTTCTTTACTATAAAATCTTGACTTCAAACAAATCTGACCAAGAAAGGTTCTAGAAACACTGGAAAAGGAGGAGTTGCTAGTTTCCAGCATTTTCTCCTTTTGCTATGATGTCTATCCTAACAAATTTTATTTGGTCCATCTTCAGTTGTTATCTGCAAGTTCTTCCATTTTAGACCTGTCAGAAATTTTGTTGTATGGTTAAGGGTTGTGTGGATGACAAAAAGAATCTTACAAGTATGAGAAAATTAGATCCATAATTTAATGAGAAAGTGATGATGAAGAGGAGGTGGAGATAGGTGTAAAGGTTGAGACAGTGGTCACTAGAGCTGGCTAGGAGGAGGAAGGAAGGAGAGAGATTAGGGGAGTCATTTCTTGCTGTTAGTTAAGAGGAAAGTCTGTAAAGTTTGTGGAATATGCTGGAAAGTAAGAAAAGTGCAAGTTATATGCAGGAAACTTATATAATTGTAAAGAGCAAACTCTTCTCAACTGACATTTGAAAAAAAAAATATGATACTAGTAATTGTTTTTCGTTCATTGGTCCTAGCCTGCATATATTTATAAGAACCCGGGACAGGTGTTAACGTCATCATGATGTCACGACATTGTTTGCAAACATTATATTGATAAGCTGTCAGTTGCTTACCATGGAATCACTTTGTATATGCGAGATAATCAAACATGATGCAAAACTTCTAGAAATATCTACTTTTCGCTACAATGTATTTCGGTACGCCACTTCCCGAACTCTGACACTTTAATCCTGTTCAGTGGTTGTATTCACCGAAACATCCATGGCATGATAATGATTCTTGATCGTCCATATCTTACGACGTTGTCACGGGTTAAATTTGCCTGTCCAAAAATCTCCTATGCCTTGTAGCTTCAAACAGCATTTTCATGGTATTTACAGTTATTTCCCTCAACTGGTACTAAATTTTATAATCTTCAACATTCATTTCCGCCATTTTTGACAAAAACATCTTTGCAATGCTTCAGAACTTGTGTACGCAAAATTTGAATGGCTTCGCTATTGTCTGTATTTTGTAGAAATGATTTGAACATCATCATCACAGGATAAAATTTGAAAAGGACCAGTTTGTTTTTCATCAGGTTACAGACTGCAGAAACCATTTTGAAAAATCAATTTCATTGTGTTTTTGTGTTTGCCCCGGATGCCACTCGCATTGTTCAAAGTATAATTTGTATAGCACATATCGTTGGTGCAATATCTGTGTAATTTTTACATAGAATGTCAAAGATATACCTAAAAGTAATAGAGACAATTAAATACGCAAAAGTACATTACATACTTGCTATATTGCCACTGTCTATGAACTTTACGGTCATACCTCATAGAATAGGATAATTAAGTTATAATTAAGAGTTAAAAACATAGCTCTTTTTTTCACTCTTTACCACATAATGCTGATTTTTAACAAGTCTGAAAATGAGCCTCTAGAAACACTGTGGAAAAGTGAGAAAATGGTGATATCCAGTATTTTCTCCTTTCCCCACAACAGTTTCTACCAAAATAACATTTGGCCACTTTCAGTTTGTCATCTTTAAATGCTTTAAATTTGGACCTGTCTGAAATTTTGTTGTCTGGTAAAGGTATTTAGGAATTTTACGGATGGCAACAAGAACCTTAAAAGTATACGAAAATTAAATACATAACTGAATGAGACAGAACACAGCAATCTGACCCATACTTCATAAAAGTTGGGTGCCTATTGTGTAGGTTCTAAAAATGAATATATATAATGTCTATGTGACTCTTTCGGTTGGGTTTCAATAACTTTGATCAGCAGTTATACAGTGGGGACTTTTATGTCATTTTTGGCTGATATTAAGAGTATCACCTTTGTGCTTTGTGATAGACCAGTTACATATAAACCTTTGTTTAACAAGCTAAAGACATACCATTATTTGTTGCCATCCTGTTAAGGTTATTTGGTTAGCAAAAGACTGGATTTAAGGTGCTAGGATTAAGAGAACAGTAGATTCCATTGGAATTTAGACAAATTGACAGATTACGTTCACAGAGTGGACAATTTTTTTCCCGTAGAGACCCTGTTAGGGTCAGGATATTTCACACATGCCAAAAAAACTATTTTAGAACCTCTTTGGATTACAGATTAGTGTATGGAATCTACTGCTATGTTTAGAAATAAGCTTACTTAGTCATAAACATCACTCGTTGCGTCAATTTCAGGCATTATTACGGTAACTTGTTCTTGTTTTTTTTTTTCTGTCTTGCAGAATCAATGAGTAGATACCTGTCTACGGTAAGGGTAAAATAATACTCTGCTTCTAAAATCCTTGAAAAAATACCACAAAATACGAGGTAAAAATCTAGAACTTCATATCCAGCTAATAGAGCCAGTTATATGATGACTAGAAAAGTCTAAAACTTTTGGAAGTCAAGCCCTTAATTCAATGCAAAGATGGAAGATTTACCAGTACTTAAGACTGTTAGTAACTGTCACCCACACATGTAATATGAACTATAATGTCAAAGTTGAAGACCTTCCCCACAGTCTCTCAGTTACAAGTATGACCAGGCCATGGATTGAACCATTCAGTTCTTAAATCATGTAGTTGCAGCCCCACAAAAATATTGCTAGATATGACATTTTTACTTTGCCAGTACTAAGGGGCTTGTAGGCTTATGATTACTGACTTTTGCCCATGATTTGTAACACACACACTTGAAGCCTTGAAGCCATAGTCAAATTGAAGGCTTTTTCTTGTCTCTCAGACATGGGTTGATATGACTAGTCTGTATTGAATCAATAATTGTTCATTCAACTGGCCACTCTGTAAACTATTTTGCTCACAATATTTCATTAAACAAGGGATTGAACTAGTTACCAGTACTATTTTTGTATGGACTAATCTTACATACATGTACTTGTGTTAGTGTGCATAATTTATGAGCATTTACATATTGAGAACATAGAGCAGACACAGAAAAGCTATTAAAACTTGTGAACATAAATGCATAATAAAGGTGATCATTTGCTTGGTTGCCTAAGATTGCTTTTTAGCATAGTCAATATAGTGGAATGGTTTAGCGTGCCCCACCGTGGTTGTCCTGTGGGAATGAATCATTATGCAGCTGGGAAACATCACAGGTGAGAATCGATTATCATACTTATTATTTACAGGCATTACTAGTAATAAGCTAAGAAATATGAAATATCTCTATATATCTGACAATCGGCATCCAAGATCAGACTGGACATTCTGTATTTTTGCGATCTAGCCTATGCGCTCATTTCATAAAGACAACTGAACCATGCTCTGGCAAAAGGATTTTTAATGCCAGTGTCGTGCCCAATACCAAACAACTTACCACATAATTACATGTATAGCAACTCATCACACAATTATAGATCCGTAAAGTCCATTTTGTATAACAAGTGCTTGAATCATGGCATAAATTGGTCCTTTGTTATGCAGAACATTGACTCGTCATGTAAGTATTCTCTGGGTTGTTGGATAAGCTTAGGGATTGTGTTGTAAAGGGTAAATTATTAACCCATTACCAAACAATTCCTACTTTTGATAACCTGAAAACAAAGCCTATAGAAAACATTGTGGGAAAATGAGAAAATGTTACTGGCTAAATTCCCAGCTTGGCCAATTTCTGTGGAAGGATTGATGAAATTTGTGCAACAGGACTCATTACTCCCACTGCTGATCATTGTTTTGACGATTATGTTGGAAAGCAGCCATTGGGTTGGGAAAAAAATTGTGCAGTTGCCGGTCAAAAAAACCTGCAGGAAAGCAAAGATAGATGAATTGCCTCCTGCGATGCAACTGAAATAATTTTTAAAATGGCGTTGAATACCGTACAATCATTTGAAAAAAGACTTTTGAAGATACTGTATAAAAAAAAGAGGAAAACACTGGTAAGCCAAATTCAATATTGAAGCCATGGTTTCTGTTTTTAGCTCACCTGAACCAACATGCTCAAGGGGAGCTTTTAGGATCACCCAGTGTCCGTCGTTTGTCGTGCTTGGTCCGTCGTATGTCGTCAACAATTCTTTAAACATCAACTTCTCCTAAACCACAGGGCTAATTTGGACCAAACTTGGCTGGAATGTTTCTTTGGAGGTCCTCTTTAAAAATTGTTCACAGAATTTGATTCTGTCAAAAACTCTGGTTGCCATGGCAACGAAATGGAATTTTTAGGTAATTCTTTAAAAATCTTCTCTGAAACCACTGGCCAGATTTTAAAATAATTTCACAGAGATGTTCGTTGGGTGACCCTTTTTAAATATTGTGCGCGAAATTTTGATCCGTCTAGAAACATGGCTCTGGTAAATGAGGGCTTCTTGCACTATACAGAAATGAAGGAATTCTTAAAAATTCTTCTTCTCTGAAACTGCAGGCCAGATTTTAAAATGATTTCACAGAGATGTTCCTTGGGTGACCCTTTTCAAAAATTGTTCGCGAAATTTTGATCCATCAAGAAACATGGCTCAGGTGAATGGGGGCTTCTAGCACTATACAGAAATGAAGAAATTCTTAAAAATTCCTCTTCTCTGAAACCGCTGGTCAGATTTTGAAATAATTTCACTGAGATGTTTTTTGGATGACCCTTTTCAAAACTTGTTCATGAAATTTTGATCCGTCAAGAAACATGGCTCTGGTGAATGGGGACTACTTGCGCTATAGGGAAATGAAGAAATTCTTAAAAATTATTCTTCTCTGAAACCGCTGGTCAGATTTTGAAATAATTCACAGAGATATTCCTTGGGTGACCCTTTTCAAAAAGTGTTCGTGAAATTTTGATTCGTCAAGAAATATGGCTCTGGTGAATGGGGACTACTTGCACTAATATATGGCAATGAAGAAATTCTTAAAAATTCTTCTTCTCTGAAACAGCTGGTCAGATTTTGGAAATTTTTCACAGAGATATTCCTTGGGTGACCCTTTTCAAAAAGTGTTCGTGAAAGTTTGATTCGTCGAGAAACATTGCTCTGGTGAATGGGGGTTACTTGCACTATATGGAAATGAAAAATTTCTTGAAAATTCTTCTTCTCTGAAACAGATGGTCAGATTTGAAAATTACTTCATGGAAATATTCCTTGAATGACCCTATTTAAAATTTGTTCGCGAAATTTTGATAGGTCAAGAAACATGGCTCTGGTGAATGGGGGCTAATTGCACTGTATGGAAATTCAGAAACTCCTAAAAATTCTTCTTTTCTGAAACTGCTGGTCAGATTTTGAAAGGACTTTTACTGATGACCTTTTAAAAATTGCTTGGCAAAATAATGATTTTGTTTCCAGTGTTTCAATACATTAAAAAAAAAAAGACTATGGTCCTCTCAAGAATTCAGATGAGCGATCCAGGGCCATCTTGGCCCTCTTGTTTCAAGTTTTTAACCCTTTACTCCATAAATACTCATTTCTTTGAATTGTTTGTAGGAGCATTTAGAAAACATTGTGGAAAAAGGTGATATTGCTCATGACAAGCAATTTCACCTTTTTTCCACAAGGTTTTCTATGCTATTAAAAGGTGTCATATTCACATGAACAGCTTCAACCTTACTGCTATTTAGGGTCAATTAAAGATACCATAGAAATGCCTTATGGGGTTAAGGGTTAAAGAGCTGTCAAACTCCAATACAAACTATAACTTTTTGATTTCATTTTGTCAAGGGTCAAGAATGTTGTTGTTTGGTAATGCATGAAAACTTCTCTATAGAAAAGTTAAAATTTTCAGTTTCCAGGACCTATTAACTCTTTACCAAACGACAAGATTTTAGACTTCTCCAAACTCAAAGTATTGGCAGATGACAAAATAAAGGTGACTCAAGAATTGAAATTTTGATTCAGAGGATTAGAAAATAATGTGGGAAAAGGAGAAAGTGCAGGTTGCCAACATTTTCTCCTTTTCCCACAATGTTTTCACATGGCTTCTTTTTCAGGGGCATTAAAAGTCTTGATTGTGTGGTAAAGGGTTAAGCCATCTGTCTTTTTCAGTACTCAACATTTGTGTTTACATTCTTATTCTTTACTTCAGGCTTCCCTATAAGGAATTCAAAGTGTAGGCAGAGTCTTTCCTATTAGGAAGAGGCTATCGTAAAGTAAGCAATTTCTATACTGACGATAATTTGTTTGTTTTTTTCTCTCTTAAAATCTTGCCATA
The DNA here is from genome assembly GCA_943736015.1 of Tridacna crocea. NCBI lineage: Eukaryota > Metazoa > Mollusca > Bivalvia > Cardiida > Cardiidae > Tridacna > Tridacna crocea. Next base: position 9,170,618 of record OX031072.1, on the reverse strand, counting down.
TTTATTTGTGCCATGTTTCTAGAAATATTAAATTCAATGCATCTCCTTAATGCTCTGTGCCAAGCCACTTGCGCCTGTTAAGTTTTTAACCCATTGCCACACAATCCCAACTTTTAACAACCCTATAGAAGAAAGGCTCTGAAAACACTGTAGGAAAAAGAGAAAATGCTAGAAAATGGCATTTTCTCCTTTTCTCATGTTTTCAGTCCTACCAGACAGAAAAATCAACATTTTAGCAACATTAAATTTGTTGTCTGCAAATGTTTTGAATTTGGTCCAGTCTAAAGATATTGTCGTTTGGTAAAGAGTTTACTTTTTACCAAACATTCCCTGGTATTCACGACTCTGTGAAAGAAGCCCTTAGAAAACTTTGGAGAAAGGGAGAAATAGGTTGGTAACCAGCATTTTCTTCTTTTCCCTAAATGTTTTCAACCATTCACAAAATAAATTCCAAATTTTTTTTTTATCACTTCTCGCCTTGTCTTCTTGGAAAGTGTGGTTATCCCCGTTTGGATGGCTTAGGCATACGTTAAATTCTTTTTGCTGCCAAATTCTTTTTGCTGCAAATTTTTTTTGAGTCACTTCAATTTTGATGCCTACTAATGCTTTCAATTTGGAAAAGTCGTAAGATTTTACCGTCTGGTAAAGAGTTAATGGTGTGATACAAACATGAGCTATGCTCTTGGAAAAGGGGTGTAACTGAAGGCTAAAAAGTCTCACGGTTTATTCCATTTTCTTTTTCCAGAGTCTCTCCTCCACCGCAGCTTTAAAAGACAGACACATACCAAAGATTTCCCTGTCGACCAGAAGGTTGCCACAATATGGTAAAACATTGTCATTATGTCTCAATATTATTTGTTCACATTTTCAGGGTTTAACCAATTCCAACCATAAGGAAGTCTTTCAAAACATCGTGGGAAGAGGAGAAAATGCTGTTAACCACCATTTTTACTTTTTCAGACAATGTTTTCTTTCCTCATAAGCTGAGCCCCAGTAGCTCAGTAAGTTGAGAACATGGGGTCGTAGGTTCAATACCTGGCTTGGTCAATTGAGGATGATCATTGCTGCAAGATTTATTTCTCTCCCAAGGATAACCATTGTCTCGATGATGGTTATGTGGGAAAGCAGCCAATAGCTTAGAAGGAATTTTTGTGTGGAGTCCTGGTAAAAAGAAATTCCAGGAAAGCATGAATAGGTGCCAAACCACTGTGATATACCTGAAACAATGTTGAAAACGGCATTAAATACCGTACAGTCAATCACGAAATATACAGTTGAATCTGAGTTAGTGGTCATCCGTGCATAGCCGCCAATCTGTGATGAACAGTCAGTTCAGACCTGGTAAGACATGGTTGAACATCGTGACCTGCACAGAGTCCAAAACTCAACCTTAACCTGCACGACTTCCTGCTTTGCAGTGTGTTGAAATCAAAGGTCTATGATCCCAACCTAAACAACCCAGACATGTCGTTAAAAAAAATCGTAGTGAAATCAGTGTGATTGATGTTTGAATGCATTTCAAAGTGTATGAAAATTTCATTGTGCTTGTTTGGCTAGGAAAGAGTGTAAAAGGCCGTCACATTGAAAACGTCATTAATTACTAAAATGACGTCAATGACCGAAAAAGGACTTTTGAAGTGAAATCTGTATAAAAGCGCAAAGTGTTATGAAAATTCAATTAAATTATCACACAAAAAATCTTACACGTTTTATTTACATGTATATATATTTTTCATCTCGTAATCTTGTATTTTAAGCCAAAATATAAAAGTATGAAAGTGTTACCTTACATTCCGGACACCCTGTATTTACCACACAATCCCAACTTTTAACATCCCTGAGAAAGAAGCCTTTTGAAAACATTTTAGGAAAAGGAGAAACTCTTTTTCCCACGATGTATTCAAACCAATGACCTCAATGAATAAAGGTATTGAAAACATTGTGGAAACTGGAGAAAATGCTAGTTACCAGCATTTTCTGCTTTTCCCACAATGTTTTCAACCCATTCCAGATCAAATTCCATCATTTGAGCCACAACTAAATTGTCTGCAAAAACTTACAAGTTTGACAGGTCTACATTTTTTTGTTGTGAAGTTAGGCCTTCAGGATCTCAAATTTATATAATTTTTCTTTCCTTCAGCCATTTTCTCCAGTATTCAGACTCCCCAATCACAGTAGCAGAAGAAAGTCTATGTAGTTGTTACAAGATTCTATCAGCTTTGACAGAGCGACACATACAGACATTTTTTGCTTTTGTAAAATATAAGTGGAGGTACACTGATATAACACTGCAACTATGAGCACCATCTCTATTTCTTAGCAAAAATGCCTATTAAAACAGACAAGCTTTTTTCCAAAAGATACCCTCTGATTTACATGGGTGTCTCTTTGTGCAACATATATTTTCTTGAAATTTGTTTTGGAAGCTGCAAATCCATTTCATTGAATGAGGCCCAACATTCCATGGCATTAGACATTGACAAATGGGCACAGGTTTCCAGAGTTTTTTCTACTTGTAGCTTTTATCTCTGGTTTTTCCTGGGCGAGTCGGCCATTGGATAATAAATGATATCAATATGATTAACACATATAATATCAATAGTATTTAGAAATATAGGGATGCTTCTCATGATTTCAAAGGACATAAATCAGCACATAATCATTAATACGGTGGAATACATTAATACAGTGCAATGACACAGTGACGTATTGTACATTGTGGATTGAGCTATATAATGAATAAAGTTTGACTTATGTATTTGTGAATGCAATATATCTGCAAAAAACAAAAAGGCTGTAAGAATTAACCTGGCAGCTAACCTTTTTTAAGTCCACCAGTATATTTTTCATGTAAGTGGCCTTAACCTACAAGCTGTAGTTTGGAATTTTTTGTTGTAAATCTATGTAAACACAATTCATGCAGTACTTTATTGATCCATTTCTTTATGGAATATGGCTACTTGCAGTGATTTTTAGCTCACCTGAGCACAACGTGCTCAAGGGGAGCTTTTAGGATCACTGGGTGTCCGTCGTGTGTCGTCCGTCGTCCGTCGTCAACAATTCTTTAAATATCAACTCCTCCTAAACCACTGGACGGATTTGGACCAAACTTGGCAGGAATGTTCCTTGGGAGGTCCTCTTAAAAAAGTGTTCACAGAATTTAATTCTATCAAAAACTCTGGTTGCCATGGCAACCAAATGGAATTTTTTAGCAAATTCTTTAAAAATCTTCTCCTCTGAAACCACTGGTCGGATTTTGAAATAATTTTACAGATATGTTCCTTGGGTGACCCTTTTCAAAAAGTGTTCGTGAAATTTTGATCCGTCAAAAAATGTGGGTCTGGTGAATGGGGGCTACTTGCACGATACAGAAATGAAGGAATTCTTTAAAAATCTTCTCCTCTGAAACCGTTGGTCGAATTTTGAAATAATTTCACAGATATGTTCCTTGGGTGACCCTTTTCAAAAATTGTTTGTGAAATTTTGATCCGTCAAAAAATGTGGCTCTGGTGAATGGGGGCTACTTGCACGATACAGAAATGAAGGAATTCTTAAAAAATCCTCTTCTCTGAAACCGCTGGTCAGATTTTGAAATAATTTCACAGAGTTGCTCCTTGGGTGACCCTTTTCAAAAATTGTTGGTGAAATTTTGATCCGTCAAGAAACATGGCTCTGGTGAACGGGGGCTTCTTGCACTATACAGAAGTGAAGAAATTCTTAAAAAATCTTCTTCTCTGAAACAGCTGGTTAGATTTTGAAATAATTTCACAGAGTTGCTCCTTGGGTGACCCTCCTCAAAAATTGTTCGCGAAATTTTGATCAGTCAAGAAACATGGCTCTGGTGAATGGGGGCTACTTGCACTATACAGAAATGAAGAAATTCTTAAAAATTCTTCTCTGAAACAGCTGGTTAAATTTTGAAATAATTTCACAGACTTGTTCCTTGGGTGACCTTTTTCAAAAATTGTTCGCAAAATTTTGATTGGTCAAGAAAAATGGCTCTGGTGAATGGGGGCTACTTGCACTATACAGAAATGAAGAAATTCTTGAAAAATCTTTTTCTTTGAAATGGTTGGACAGATTTTGAAATAATTTCACAGAGATGTTCCTTGGGTGATCCTTTTCTAAAATTGTTTGCGAAATTTTGATTGGCCAAGAAACATGGCTCTGGTGAATGGGGGCTACTTGCACTATATGGAAATGAAGAAATTCTTGAAAATATTTTTTCTCTGAAACCCGTGGTCAGATTTTAAAATAATCTGACAGAGAGGTTCCTTAGGTGACCCTTTTCAAAAGATGTACTTATAATTTTGATCCGTCGAGAAACATGGCTCTTGTGAATGGGGGCTACTTGCACTATACGGACATGATGAAATTCTTGAAAATTCTCTTTCTCTGAAACCCCTGGTCAGATTTTAAAAGAAATTTTCCGAAATTTTCCTTGGGTGACCCTTTTCAAAACTTGTTTGTAAATTTTGATCCATCAAGAAACATGGCTCTTGTGGATGGAAACATGGTTCTTGTGGATGGGGGCTACTTGCTCTTATGCAGAAATGAAGAATTCTTAAAAATTCTTTTTTTTGAAACTGATGGTCAGATTTCGAAATGACTTTTACAGGTGACCTTTTGAAAATTGCTTGGCAAAATTATAAATTTGGTTCCAATGTTTCAATACCTCAAAAAAAAAAAAAAAATAGACTATGGTCATCTCAAAAATTCAGGTGAGCGATCCAGGGCCATCTTGGCCCTCTTGTTAACTATTTTACCTCTATCCAAAATGATGTAACATAGCTCCGCCCTTCCAGGTCAAATCTTACAGCTTATACTAGAATCCCTGTTTACAATGGTTGTTGTTTTTGTTCAAGATGAAACAAAGAGAGGCAGGTTTATAGTGAAACTTCTTTCACTTGATACTTAATGAATATTCAGTCCTTGTCTGTAAAATATTTTATAGATCTCCGATTACTTCATGATTTTTATAAGGTGTTTACTTTGGGATCACACATCCAAGTATTTTACCTCGCTCTTCACCATTAAAATGGCAATGAGAACATTTCAACATTTGAACTCTATTTAGACTAAGGCAAATACCGGAAAACTGACAACAGTCATGGACACAAAGTAGTGACAGGTTAAAGCAGTTTCACAGAAGTCTGTCAAGTTTGTCCCATTTAAAGAATTGATGGTGATTGCAACGTTGTGTTCATGGCTAGTAATTATATGTTTAATGCAGTTGCAGTTACATGTGCTTGCTCTCTCAAGTGCTCTGTACCATATTTTAACATTTCACATGTGTTTGTTTATATTGACTTTACATATGAGAAGGTCTATAATTTATTCCTTCCTCACACAATCCTAAAAAAAACCTTTCGAAAACAATGTTGGAAAAAGGAGAAAATGGTGGTAACCAGCATTTTTCTCCTTTTCCAAAAATGCTTTCTACTCGTTCATGGGAATAAAATGATGATGCCACATTTGCCGTAGGAAAATAATCTGAAGTTGGACATGTGTAGAACTTGTTGTATGGTAAAGATTTTATGGAACAAAATATGTAAAAAACAGTCCCCATTTTTTAAGCTTTTATGAATTTTCTCAAGCTTTAGGTGTGTGACTTGTGGAAGTGTTCAAGATATTTCATTAGCTGAAAAATTAAATTACATTAATGGTCAGTTGAATCTTTGAAATGTGCACTTATCATATAAAATTGTTACCTGTATGATACAAATTGATGTACCAAAATGTGTGTATTTCACACACTTTTGTGCTGTTACATGTTTGAGGTTTGTAAATCAAAAGAATTTGTTCTAGTCCAATGACATGATGATGTTAGGTTTGTCTTTTATACCATTTAATTTTTTTCATGTCTCCAGTGGTTTTGACTGTTAGGGATTTTTAATTACGGTAATGCTCCTAAGGAAACTTCCTCGTCTCACTTAACTCTTGTATCCTTTTTAAAGTACTAGTGTTTACTAGGAAACAAAAAGGTGCAAGAGAAAAGGTCTCACATAACTCTTGTATCCTTTTTAAAGTACTGGTGTTTACAGGAAACAAAAAGGTGCAATGGTAAGGGTCTCACATAACTTTTGTATCCTTTTTAAAGTATGTGTTCACTAGGAAACAAAAAGGTGCAATGGTAAGGGTCTCACATAACTCTGTATCCTTTTTAAAGTACTAGTGTATACTAGGAAACAAAAAGGTGCAATGGCAAGGGTCTCACATAACTCTTGTATCCTTTTTTAACCCTTTACCAAACAATCCCTGGTTGTTACAACCCTGAGATATACGGTAAGCCTTTTGAAAACATTGTGGGAAACAATGTTTTCTACCCTCCTGGAAACAGTATTCAGTTTTTGAGTTACGTTTATCTTGTCATCTGCAAATGCTTTCAATTTTGACCAGTCTGAAATTTTGTCGTTTGGTAAAGGGTTAAAGTACTAGTGTATACTAGCAAACAAAAAGGTGCAAGGGAAGACAGAAACTGACAGCAGACATACCAGAAGCTGCATGCAGGTTTTTGAAATGCCTTTGTAGAGTAAGGTGTAAGGTGTAAGAGTAGTTCTGTAAGACTTTAAGGACAGGCATGGATGGAACTTGTCTGCAGCTAGACCAGGAGCATTACATAGATTTTGACAAGACAGACTGCTTCGTTCACAGTTTTCTCCCTTTTGCCCCAAATTCCTTTGGTTTACAAACATCTCAAAGATGTTTCCAATGGCAAGGTTTTGTTGTATATACAGTAGATTTAATATAAACAGGTAGTTTGGGACCTAGTGCCTTTAAAAGATTCACTGGCCTGTCTATGTGCATTACTTATATCAGATGTGACCATGACGCTCATTGCTAATCAGCTTTTGAAATATTTTGAATGCTAGCATAAGTTACATTTCTTTCAACTCTGTACCAAACAACGTAATTTTAGACTAGTCCATATTGAAAGCATTTTGAAGACAAAATTGATATAAATGAAAAATTGAAGTTTGTTTTGAGAAGGATTGAAAGCACTGTTGGAAAAGAGAAAATGCTGGTTACTAGCATTTCCTCCTTTCCCCACAATGTTTTCAAAAGGTTCCCTTCTCAGAGTAATTAAAAGTCCAGATTGTGTGATAAAGGCTTAAACTCTATGAAAGATTTGCCTAAAACTCTGATCAGGAGTTCACCTTAAGGACAGTGAACACATTTAATGACAGTTGTAATTTTCTGCAACATTATGGTTTTGTTTACTTATTTTTTTTTTTTGTACTGAGATAGTATTCAAATTTTAACCACCATGACAAATTATGTTGTTGGAGTTTATGGCCAGATGTGTGGAATTATTATACTTGTAGCAATCTTTGTGTTGTTCTAATTTTTCTAAAATGTACCATTTATTTCTAAGATAGCCTTTATGCAACTTGGCCTCCTTATTATTATAAATGTGATATTACATGGATACCTGTCCACAGACAGTCTGTATTAATCTTTTATCACACAACCCAAAGTTTAAATGACCTTGACAAGAATAACCTGAAATTATTTTTGGAAAGAGGAGAAAATTTGGTAACCAGCTATTCTTTTCCCTCAATATTTTCTATACATTCAAAGACAAATTTCATGATTTGAGTAAAATTTACAAGGTGCATTCTTTTCAATTTGGACAAGATTATTATTTGGCTGCAGGACTCATTGACCTTCTGCTGAAACTGTAGATCAAGATCAGACTGCTCAGAATCTGCCATCTGATCTTGCATCTACCATGCTTGATAAGAATAAAGTTTTCCACCAAAAATAACCTTGAAAGAGTGACATTTGACATTTTACTATCAACTTCTTCAAATTAGTTTAACAGTTAAAGGATTCACATCACTTATGATTTAGATGTGCTTTTTTTTTATGTTCAAGTTTTCAAATTGTATGTATTGTATATATACTACTCAAAATTTGCTAGGGATAACCCTTAAAGATTCACCCTAAATATATATGTGGCATGTATTATGTATGGTTTTACAATATGTTACGTCGTCACACTGATCAATAAAATGACCAATAGAGATGGATCTTTTGGCCTTTACCTCACAATGCTGACTGTTATAGACACTGATAAAGAAGTCTTTGGAAAACATTGTTGGAAAAGGACAAAATGATGGATCAACCAGCATTTTCTCCTTTTCCAACGATGTTTTCTACCCTATGACAGACAGCATATTGCACGTTGGATATACATGTAGTTTTTGGTCAGTAAATGCTTTCAACTTGGACAGATCTAGAATTTTACAGTATGGTAAAGAGTTTATGTAAAACTATTGTAATATATAAACCATACACAAAAATGTAAGTGATCCCTATCAAAGTTTGAGTAGTATATATTTTGCTCCAGATATTAGTGTTTTCATGACTTCCGTTGTTATCATTACATTCCATGATGGTATTTCTGTTCATACAGTGATGGAAAAAATATATATGATATCACTGATCCTGTCTTTGTTATTTATGCTACTAATCTTTTCTCTTCCCCCAAACTGCCCCATTTTAACTCTTCACCACTCATTCTTGGACTCATCCAAATGGAAAGAATTTTAATAAACATTATTCCACACAATCCAGATTTTTAGCACCCATCACTTTAGAAGGCTTTTGAAAATATTGGGAGAAAATGCTTGTAACCAGCATTTTCTCCTTTTCTCACAATGTTTTCTACCTTTTCCAAGACAAATACTTGTTAGCTTTGGGAGGTAACCTGTCACAAGTTTGTATTGAGAGGCACAGGAGCCATCCTTATTAGCTGTACTGGCTTTCAGCCAGCAGAGCTTATGTCATGGCGTGGTTTCCGTCGTCTGTCTGTCTGTTAGTCTTTTTCTTGTTTACGCGATAAAGTCTTCATTTTTGGTCAGACTTTCATGAAACTTGCAGAGTTTGTTTATCTTATCAATAGCTTCAACCCTATTGATTTTGAAAAAATCTCCAACAAACAGTATGGGAAAAGTAGCCATTTCAAGTTGAAAACCTTCATTTCTTGTTTACGTGATAAAGTCTTCATTTTTAGTCATATTTTCGTGATACCTACACAGTTTATCTCATCAATAGCTTTAACCCTATTGATTTTGAAAAACATCTGACAAACAGTTTTGGAAAAGTTGTCGTTTCAAGTTTAAAATTTCTATTTCTTATTTACGCGATAAAGTCTCTATTTGTGGTCAGATTTCAATGAAACTTGCAGAGTTTGTTTATCTTATCAATAGCTCCAACCCTATAGATTTTGAAAAGAAAAAAAACCAACAAACAGTATGGGAAAAGTAGCCATTTGAAGTTGAAAACTTTCATTTCTTGTTTATGCGATAAAGTCTGCATTTGAGGTTAGATTTTCATGTAATTTGCATAGCTTGTTTATATCATCAATAGCTTAAACCCTATTGATTTTGAAAAACATCCAACAAACAGTATGGGAAAAGTAGTCAGTTCAAGTTAAACAATTGCATTGCTTGTTTACATGGTAGAATATTTATTTGTGATCAGATTTTTGTGAATTTTTCAGCTTGTTTATTCCATCAATAGCTTTTTAACCCTGTTGAATTCAACATGAAAATGTCAATTTTTTGTCTCTTTTCATAATGAATTCCTAATGTATGCTTTATATAAAAGCAAAATCTCTGCCAGTAGAGCATGTTCAGGGCCTTCTAGTAATGATGATAGAAGGAAAGAAACTATCCTTACAGTATGTAACTAAACTAGCTTCAAACACAAAGAATCCTGTTTACAATGACATTTTTAATCCATCAAACGAAATACTCTTTCAAAATAAACCTAATTTTATCAAACCACTTGGTGTGAGAGTTGAGCCTCTTCTTAATGAATCAAACAGAAATGTAAAGAATATTAAGCCCTTTAAACTTCCTGTGAAAGATCCGTGGACCATATATCCACTGAAATTAATCTTTATCGCAACGTAAATAAATTTATCTGAAACAAATCCATCATTTTATCAAAATTAATTTTGTAGAAATCATAGTATAAAGATTACATTTCAATTTATGCTGATGGTTGAAACAAGATAAAAAAGGTTGGTTGCGCTTCAGTACACAAGCAAGAAACTGTCAAACTAAGATTATAGCTGTATTTTTTCAGCTGAAGCTGTAGCTTTAAACGTTGCTCTCTGTTCAATACAAAACAACATTAACAATAAACTCATAGTTTTTTCTGACTAAATATCAGTTTTACAATCTTTAAAACATGCTGATAACCCAAATCCGATGATTCAACATTTTCTAAGAAAATATGGTTATTTATGTAGGTCAAAGACAATAATATTCTGCTGGGTACCCAGCCACATTAATATAAAAAATAATGAAATAGCTGATCAGGAAGCAAAGGATGCTGTAAATAAGAACATAGCCAACATTAAAATTCCTTATACTGACAAAAAAAATTTATCAAGTCTGAATGTCAAATTAAATGGCAACAATGTTTTAACATTAAGCTTTTAGCGATCAAGCTCTTACGAACGAAGTCCGTAACAAAGAAACAAATGAATAGATGCATGGCAGAAATAAGGGTCCGAGCGGGATTCGAACCCCGGAACTCCCGGACGCAAGGCCAATACCTTAACCACTGAGCCAAAGAGATATTTCTCTGACGCAGTAGCCAGGTATTGTATTTTAAATCGGGAGTATGCCATGCAGGAAGGAGTGGTCTCCCGTAACAAAGCCAAATTCTAATGTAAATATGACTTTTATTGTAACCGAAAGAGTCGAATAATTTTAAAAAGATGTCCTGTGGGACACTCAAGGTTTTCACATTTGCATCTTTTAACCATTTACCCCATAAAGCATTTCTATGGTATCTAATTGACCCAAAGTAACAGCAAGGGTGAGTCTGCTTCTTATGTGTATATAACACCTTTTGATAGCATAGCAAACATTTTGGCAAAAGGTGAAATTGCTCATCACGAAAGGCTCCTACAAGCAATGCGTAGAAATGAGTATCTATGGAGTAAAGGGTTAAATAATGAGAGAGCTCCACAATGTATAAACTGTAATGAACCTTTCAACTGTATACGGTCAAAACATCTTAGTGTTGATGGCTCACAAACATTATTTTTACATGTAAAACAGAGAAACATTTTAGAATATCTTAGACAGATAGTGCTAGACTAGAGTTTTGAAGTGTCTTGCTTAAGGACACTCTCATTAAAACCCAGGTGATTCCATTGTGCCTCAAACCTCAAACCTGGGGCCTCCAGACCGCAACTCCTACTTTCAGACATGCAGGACCCCCCGGGGATACTTTGGATTGTTCAGAGCTTTATCAAACAGTCTCTAACAATCCTAAGGAAATGTGCTTGATTCAGAAGCTTAGAAGAAGTTGCATTCACAAGAAATGGACATACATACATATGAATGCAGGTACGCCATTGTTTGTGATTGAGTTGAAGTAAAACATGAATTGGATCAGAATGAGGATTGTGTGATAACTGGATTTGTGGTGGTAGTCTGTGATCATTGGAATTCTTGTATTAAAATATTCAAACTGGGACGTCATGTGATACAAACGTTATAATACGGTTTGTAGGGCCAAGACCTTGGGGTGTTACAGAGATAGATTTAAAACAGAATTCTACTGAACCGAACTTAGCGTCCGGCAGTAGTTCTGATATCTCTGTAACAGACAGTCTGATCCGAATAAACAATATTTGATGGCAGTAACGTTACCAGGACTGATCCGAATAAGTAGTGTTTGATAGCTGTAATGTTACCATGAAAAGTCAAATAGTGTTTATAGATTTCAGCGACGTAGGAAGCATTTCAAGATTGGGGGGGCTAACTTCGAAATACTGAGATTTTTTGCGTGGTTGTTTCATTGCGCTAAGAAATCATATTTTAGTTACTTTGATGTTCAAAATTATTGGGGGGGGGGGGGGGGGGGCTGAGCCCCCCCCTGTTCCTACGGGCCTGGATTTAAGTAAGAAACCGGCAAATGTACAAAAAATAATAAAAACAGAGAGAGAATGACGGTCTATACAGTTATATGATGACAAGATTTTTACCCTCTGTAAAGGTCTTGGCTCTCCCTGTTCTGTTTATATTTACTCTACAGAGGGAGAAAAGCTTGACATTGGTATCTATAGTTACCCTGATCCTTATTTTGCCGTTGTTTCTGGATGAGTCTGTTTATCAGATTATTACACGAATAAAGTACAACGTAGAAATGTTGTCATCATGTAATTATTTGGCTTTATTTATTTATTTTTGATAAAGTTCCCACACACTCCCTCTGAATCATTTGTTATTCATGAACTTTAACCCCCTTCCCCAACCCCCGTATGAAAAATTTCACAATTCTAGATAATCTATAAACATAAATTGACTTCTAAAGGTGATTCTATCAAAGATTGTTTATCTGGAAAAACAATATTATCTATATGCATCATTATCGCCAATCTAAATGTTTTCTTCGACAAAAACTGCTGTCAAATTGCAGACTACCCTTCTTTTTATCTAGTCCCCATATGGTTGTGTTATTTTATCCACAATTACTGGTTTGCATTTGCCCATTTTCCGGTCCAATTCCTGTTTTACGAGAGAGAGAGAGTGGGGGGGTGGAATTGGAATTTTATGAATGTTGGCATTATTTTCATATTTATTACATGTAGATTACTACCTGTTGAATTTATAGAAAGAAAAACTCCGCCATTTTGTTGTTGTGTAATTGTATCAATCATGTATTTATTCAATAAGAGACTATATATTTCTTTTGGAAATACCATAAAAAATGTATGTCTTGCGCTTTTGTCTCTTATTTTAATACCTACATGTAGTTCAATAACAAACCATACTTTAATGTTTAATATTGTCATAATAATTTGTAAATGTACTTTATAATTCCAAACATATTCAACAAATTTTGAATAAACGTTGAATATTTGTATTTATGTAAACTTGTTGTTTTGTTATTGTTTCTACACAACAGTATCACTGAATGCTTCCAGGAATATATTTACCAAAAGGCCTAAGTACAGGTAACTGACTATAAAAAGACACCTTTGATGCTTTGTGGGTTAGAATCTCAACCTCGGCTGTCTACCTAGGGACTGTTTTGGTGTTTCACTCCTTTTTTCAATAATATTTCAGTTATGTCATAGCAGCCATTACACCTATCCAGGTTTTGCAGAAGTTTCTTACATCAGTGCTTCGCTTTTTCGCAAGCCACTGGCTGCTCAGTGCTTCCTTACATAGACATTATAAGATACAGCTGAATCCTGTCCCATTGGCTGTCATTAACTCTGGAACAATTTGGTCGAGCTGAGACCCCATCTAGCAACCCTTGGATTACAAACTCTATACTTTGACTAATGTACTGTGCTTGACACACAACGTCGTTAATACTTGAGTTGTAAGTTCAAATTACTGGACTAGACATATCACTTCTCTTACGCATGGGTTCTGCGTTAAAGCAAAATTGCACCATTTGAGCCACTTTGAAATTGTCATCTGCAAATACTTTCAATTTGGATATATCTAAAATTTTGCTGTGTGGTAACGGGTTAAAGTCTGTGAGCCCAAAGGGCCCTCTTTACTGCAAAGTAAGACTGAATTCTGGCACAAAAGAAAATGCTTCCAATATTCTCTTTTACATGCCACACTGATTTCAGAAGCATTTTTCTTCACGGTCTTAAATAACACAGGACTATTTGCAAAAGGGGGAAAGAGAATGTTTTGCTAATTAAGCACTTTACCAAAAAATCCCAAGTTTTAACAACCCCTAGAAAGAATACCTTTTTAAAATATTGTGGGGAAATGAGAAAATGCTGGTCACTATCATTTTCTTCTATTTCCACAATCTTTTTTGCCTTTCACAGACTAATTCCATCATTTAGTTCACATAGAATTTGTTGATTTGTAAACACCTTCAATTATGAAAGGTATAAAATTTTGAAAGCATTGAGGGAAAAGGAGAAAATGCTGGTAACTAGCATTTTCTTCTTTTTCCACCACATTTCTTTGCCTTTCAGAGACTAATTCCACAATTCAGGTCACATATATAGGCTAAATATTTTCAAAAGCTTTCAATTATGATGAGACTAACATTTTGTCTTTAGCCAAAAGGTTTTTACTATCACCACATAATCCCAACATCTAACAACCATGAGGAAGAAGCCTTTACAAAACATTGTGGGAAAAGAAAAAAAAAATGCTAGTAATCAGAATTTTGCTCTTTTTCCCACTCTGTTTTCTACCCTTTCAAAGACAAAGTTCTTTTGCAAATGCTTTGAATTTATCATCTAACAACCCAGGGAAGAAGTAACAACCCAGGGAAGAGGCCTTTACAACTCAATGTGGAAAATGGGCAAAATGCTGGTAACCAGCATTTTTTTCCCTTTTCCCACACTGCTTTCGATCCTTTCCAAAGATATAGTGTTTCATTTGATCCTCATTACTTTTGTTGTCTACAAGTGCTTTGAATTTCAACAAGTCTAAAATTTTGTTACTTGGCAAAGAGATCAGTCAATAAAACGTACAAAGACTATGCTCTGTTACAGATGTTACTGGTATTTGTGAAAGATTTCATAGTGGATTAACATTGATATGTTCTGCAGTGATTAAACAGACTTTTTCTATCTTGAAAAGCATTTAAAACACTGTAATTTCACCATTGTTTGACCAGAAAATGAACTTAAGAAGTGGACAGAGTAAAAAAGTGGCATAACTTTATTGTTTAACCCTTTACCAAAAGACAAAGTTTGGGATTGGATTAAGTTCAAAGCACTTGCAGACAACAAAATAAACATAACTCAAAATTTGAAATTTGTTTCGAGCAGGGTAGAAAACCTTGCGGGAAAAGGAAAAAGTGCTGGATATCAGCATTTTCTCCCTTTCCAACAACGTTTTCAAAAGGCTCCTATCTCGGGGTCGTAAAAACCAGGGATTGTTTGAGAAATGGTTAAACACCCCTTTTATTTGTATTGACTCCGCCCACATCCATGCTTCGTGTAGTAATGTAGTAAAGACTGGTAGAACTATTGTGTCAGTTGAATACAAATATACAATCCAACACAAGAACAAGGAAATGGACAATTCAAACTTTATAGCATTGTAAATACATCTACTCATTTCTAAAGGTAGATCTATATAGTTTATAGGTTTTTTTTTAAAAAGAATAATTCAAGTTTTATTTCATATTTTACTTTAGAACCCACTTTTTCAATCTTTCCCCTAGTGCCACACTATCGTCGCTTTACTATAGGCAGCAATCGCATGATAAACTTTTTTGGCGGGAAAAGATACCAAAATAGTATGCAGAACCTGAGAAAAGGCTGTGTTAACACATGCATGGGTGTACAGTGTTACACGTTATGGAAACTGTACATAGAAAATAAATGAATGTTTCGTTGATAAAAAAAATATGAATGCGATGAGCGTAATAAGAAAGAGATTAGACCTAGTTTACAGGTTTCTAGTCTAGTTGGAAATTATTGTTGCAGCTTTACATAGTGTGGTAGAGGACGCAAAACGGTGATTATGATAGTGAATTTAGATTGTGATTTGCGACGACAGTCAGAACACACAACAACGAAAATTACAACCAGACGATTAAAGGTAAGTTTACTTTTGCGTTTGTAATTCTGTTTATTCCCGAATCAAGTCTAGATCTAGAGCAACGGCGGGTATAGGGTCTGCAAGTCTCGTTTGGATGAAATGCACTTCCGGGAGCACTGGTCGCTATATTGACATTTTTTCTACTATTTTGCTTATGCATGTACCGACATTCGTGACGCAACACCGATGTGTATATTATTCAAATTCTCAAAAATGGGTTTGGAGAGGAAAAACTGGAGATGAAAGATGTTGGTAAGGGTTAAAATATTGTTTAGAAATAATTTTGTGATTTAAATACAGGCCGTGGAAATCAGCGAAAATCCGTAACCCAGTTTTCGTACATCCTTGCAATGGACATGTACTCGGTCGATTTCTGATCTAAGAAGGTCAAACTAACCTAGTTATGGCAATAAAATAATGTTTTTTTAGCATTTCATTCTAGAAATGCACTCATATCGCGTCTTCAGGGGCGTTTAGAAACATATTGCGGTTTTGATATGTTTCGCACCAGTGCAGTTTCGCACCCAAGTCTCCTTTGCACCATATTGAATGTTGCCAGTAATGACAGTTGGAATTATTCGGCCTCATTTTATTCATTGAATTGCCTTAGACAGCCATTCTAAACTTGTCGTGAATTATTGGCTTCAAAACCTATTTTGGCATCTTATCTGGAATTATTTTCAGTTAAATTCATCATTTCTAGTTCAAAACTAGGTATATGAGCTTAACCCTTTAAAGAGCACGGAATAAATCAAAGACGCGTTTCATTCTATAAATAAGACCCTGAGAATAATGTTGAAGTTGCCCTTGTCTGGACAGTCTTAGTAAAGCGATCAATGTAGATCAGAGATCAGAGTGCAGACTTTCTACAGTCTAGTCATGATTGTACATTAATCACAAAAGCAACTAAAGTGGTCAAAGGCACTTTGAGGGTTATAACAAAGAATTGTAGACTATTTGAATACTCAGAATCAGTACTTGTGCTTGCCTATTTTGATGTAGCCTTTACAAGTGTAATGTTTCTAATGATGAAATATTTTGCAGAAAGTCTTTTTGACTACATTGCTTTAGCCTGTTTTTTTTTTTGCAGGAGGGCAGATAGGCCATGAAATCCTAACAATCACAATAACTGTCCAAAACATCTGTACAGTGCCACATGAAACATCACCTATTTTAGATTCATTGGAAATGCCAAACCAGTAAAACAGAAGATTAATTCATGACTGTCCAAATGACAGCAGATGCAACAGGATGTACTACACAAGATATGATTTGCAGGGCATTTTCTTCTACTTAGAAGAATAGGCATCTTGTTGGCTCTTTATCAAAAAAGCTGGTGTCAACACAGCCAGGGGGAGGGAAGCCAGGACAATAAATATGAGAAAAAGAGAAAATATTGAAAATCATTTTTTCTGCGGTGTTTTGCACCCATTCAAAGACAAATTTCAACAGTTAATTTGCATATCACCTGCTAATCCTCTCAGCTTGACCCAGTCGAAATTTTGTTCTGTGAGTTAACCCTTTACCAAAAAATTTTGTTCCTCATTACCCTGAAGCAGAGCGCTTTTGAAAACATTGAAGGAAGAGGACAAAAAAGCTGGTCATCAGCTTTTTATACATTTCTCACAATGTTTCCTTTCATTTAGGCTACAATTTTTCATCCTCCAACTTTGCTTTCAAAATAGACATGATGAAAATTTTGTTAAATGTTAAAAGATTAAAATGGCTGCATGTTTTCTTATAAAGCCCTTGTTTAATTCATCCTTGCAAGTGTTGTTGGACCAGAGACAGCCCAGTAATTTTATACCAGCAGATAAAGGGGTCAGTGGTCTGTCTCCTGTAGATAACCTTTTATGTCTTGCAGCAGACCAATTTTGAAAACATTTTGACCTAAGGACAAATTGGTCAAAATAAGTAATGTCTAATTTTGACATGAATTAACAAATACTCAAGCTTTACTCCTTGATTAATTTTTTTCACATTCACAAGGATGCTTCTGAAGTTTTGTGCTGCAAATATGTTTCAGAAGCAATTTTATTATTTTTGGTGACTTGTAAGTCTTTACCAAAAGATCCTGAGTTTTAACAACCCTGCAGAAAAATACTTTAGGAGACATTGTGTGAAAAGACAACTAATAATTTTTACTTTCAACACAATGTTTTCTACCTTTTAATAGGTAAATTGCAAAATGTGAGTCAAAATCAATCAATTGTCTGCAAATGCTTTGAATTTGAAGAAGTGCAGAGTTTTATCAGTTGGTAAAGATTAAACAAAATAAACATGAGAAATCTTAAAAGTTTTGTAGATATTTAATTATTTATCTTTATTACATTTGTAGTAACAAAACACTTTTGCATTATTCTCATGTTATTTGGGTCCCTTGATGAAGCAAATTTCTGCTTCAGAAAAAAATATTGTTAAAAAATGCAAAATTGTTTCTTAATTTGCCATTTCTCACAATGTTTTCAAAGGACTATTAATTTTGTGCAGCTAATAAGACTTGTATGTAACGAAATTTCTTTTTCCACACAATGTCAATGACTGAATTTTACTACATGTATATTGCTTTCACTCTTCAAGGAGCATTAAGGATTTTGTTCTAAACATAAACAAGAATATTGCTTGTCCTTTATTTAACAAAGTCATGAAACCTAACTTTACTTTTAACACTAGATAAAATCTGAGGCAAATGGAGAAAAATAATTGAAAGAACGAGATGAAAACATTATGGCAAATGGATATTGCTGACTGTGAGCAACATATTTGATCACAATATTTTCAAAAGCAGTCTACTGCAATGCTGTTTTAATTTAGTGTCATTTCTCGGTTAGGATTTTGATACCCTTTTCACTATTGAGCAGTACCGGTAAATACTAGCATGAACTTCTTTGCCGTGCAAAGATGGTAAACATAGAAAATTAATACTATACAGCACTATTTTTCTTTAATTAAATGTTTAAATGACTGCATGTCCAATTATACATATATGAGAACACCACTGCATAACATGTGGTCCCTGTAAGGTGCAGTTGTCTTGGAATCATGGTTCCTTTTTAGTGTCATTCTTCTAGCAGGAGAAAGCTCTGAAAGTATATTAGGAAGAGATGTTTGTAAATACATGTATAGTACATTTCTTAATACAGGTTTTTAGCTCACTAGAGCAAAAATTGCTTAATTCTTTATCACAGGACAGATCCTAAACTTTTCCAATTGAAAACATTAGGAAACAACAATTTAAATGGGGCTGGAAGAATGGAATTTGTCTTTGAATGAGTAGAAAACATTGTGGAAAAGGGAGGAAATGATGGTTACCAGCATTTTCTCCTTTACCCACAATGTTATCAAAAGGCATCTTCCTTGAAAGCACTAGGGTAAATGACTTGTACAAATCAAAACACTAGCAGACAAAAATGTAAGAGTGGCTAAAAAGTTGAAATTCATTTTTGGAAGGGTTGATAATACCCTAAGAAAAAGAAGACATGCTGGTCTGGTTACCAGCATTTTCTCCTATTTCCACATTGTTTTCATAAACTGTTTTCTGTACAGAAAGGGTTAAACATTTCATTCATGTGCCAGACTGCCAGTTAGTGCAATTGGTCATGGGTATCTTTCCAAAGTACTATGCACAAAGGTAATATTCAGTGTGCATAGTGAAACAAGCATATTGCATTTTTCTTAAATGACCCTTGGCTTTTGAAGCACAATTAATACTTTACAACACAATCCTGATTTTTAAAGACCCGGAGGAAGCCTTATGAAAAAATTGTAGGAAAAGGATTAAATGCTGGTAACCAGCATTTTTTTCCTTTTCCAATAATATTTTCTTCCCTCTCAAATAAATTTCCATCATTTGAGTACTAGATCTTTATTCTATACGGCATTAATTGTCATCTGCAAATCCTTTTAATTTGGATCAGTCAAAGATTCTGTCTTGTGCTAAGAAGATAATTACATACCTTTCAGCAAAGTGTCGATCTAGATCAGACTGCAATGAACATGCAGTCTGATCTTGAATTTGAACTCTCTTATATTTGATATTTAAAGACATAATACTGGAGTGGCTGTCTTGAAAATACTTGTATATTACCTAAGGCTGAAATTAACAGCGGCTCAACGTAGATCTCGCTGCACGATCGCCCTCGGCAAATTGCGGATTACAAATAGATCTATAAATATCTGCTTTAAAACGTCTTGTGTCGTACTTTTGCTTTCATTTTATGCCTTCACACAGCTGTAGTTTTGTGAAAGAAACGTGATTCACCTTTTTTGATTTAACTCTGTCAAAAAAGCATGATTCTATTGAATACGAAACCGAAAGTAGGTTGAACCATCAACCTGTTTACCTGCGCTGAACACGATCTCTTCTTTACTGTGGCGTATTCATAGTCACATATCGTTCTCTGATCGACTTCCGAAATTTTCAAATCGCTTGGACTTTTTAAATCTTCCTTCATCATTCGTAATTGCTTCGTGTATCTCTCAACATACTGTGATGAAAAGGCGATAAATTTACGGTGGATCCCGGAAGTGATGAACTCTCGCGTTCACGTGATGAGACTTTCGGACCCTATTATCGACACTTTAAGAGATCGGAAAGTGTGGTGTCGATAACAGCCGCTTTAAATACAAACTGAAGTTATCAGTGGTTTATTTTGCGGATACTCTACTGATCTACACGTATAATATAATGGTGTTAAGTTGCGTATTGTAGCAAACAACGCCAGCATTACATAAGGGTACGTCGGGTGATATCGACAGGCTTCATCTATTATCGACATTGTATTTAATTTTCAAGAATTTAACATCAAAATCCTATTTTAAATCATCATTATAGGTTTTATTCAGTACTCATCGCCGAATTAGATCTAATATAAAGCAATTAAAGCAAAACTTGACCCGTAACATAGGTACAACCGCATAAGAAGGCCGAACAGGTACACATTGGTAATATCATGGACTAAGATGTCTGGACATTGCACCGCTGCGCACCATTTCTATGGCCTATGACATGTTATTTGACGAGTATTGACCTCATTTTGGAGTTTACAAGACAAAATTTGTCTGGACATAGCTGTAACCCGAAAGATAAAAAGGAATTGTGGTTATATAAAACATATTAATTCTTATTTCTTTTATTCATGTCTAAATCTGTCGATAATTGCCCATCACACAAATAAGCATCGTCAGTCATCGACACATGAATAAGCTGCTTTATGGTGAACAAAATACGCTCAATTTTGTGATGCAAACACTATTTTATATCTGATACTCGTATTTAAGTTTGATTTCAAGCTATCGAGCACGTTTCAGTACACCCTTCACGCTGACAAAAACCACCACTCTCCTTATCGTAGACGTTAACGTTGGGAAATTTTATTACTGTAAAATTTTACTGATTCTTTGGGACTTACAGAGTACTGTTTACTTCCGGCACTGTGATTAGATAAAATATTTATGTCATATTTTACATCATAAAAATGAATTTTGTTCATCTTTCATGGAATTAAAGGACACAATAAAGAATTGACGATAACTGCCGACGGTCGACAATACCCGACATTGCTCTACCTTCTCAATGGACTTGCAGCAAACAGTAGATCTAGTCGAACTTCGACTCAAAGAAGCATTTTTTTCGGTTAACCCTTAGTCCTATTTATAAGACCCTACTTACGTTATTTCACATTTTGACATTCATCGTGTACGTAGGGTCTTATCGGGCCCTTCATAGGTTCCATTAGCAAACTCCGACATCAAATCTTGTCGCTGTTTGAGCAACAAATTTGGATACTTAAAATGCAAAATGCCCAATGAAACTGGTATCGGTAACAAGATAAATCAATATTGAATCGATATTAAAGACTTGGTTCTAAAACACTTACATTTTATGAGTTAAATCCGCTCCTATTTCACACTAACCTGTTTTTGAAGTAAAACCGGTATGTAAATGTGTAGTAATCGCGGGTTAACGGCAACCAAACGAAATTTTTTAAACGAAATTCCTTTACCTCCATTAAAGTATTACAGAAAGGGGCAACCCTCATTCACAAATATAATTTTTCCAAGAAAGAAGTACTGAATCGTTTAATGGTCCATTATAGACGGTTATCGAGTTTTAAGACTATTCATAAATAAAAGAAACATCGAGAGAATGTCCTAGTAACTCGTTCCAAATCTAGTTCGTTCCACCGTTTTCTGAATCGATTTCGCCGGATTCCCATCCAACCCGAGTTTCTGATACTTTTTGGATGTTGTGTGTTAAATAGAGTGATAAATTTCTTGAATTATTGGTTGAGTGTTACATATCGGATTTTATGATGTTTTATGTGCATGGCCTTATTTTACGTAGATAAAGATATGGACATAGGTGATTTATGATAAAGTAGTTTTGAAGAAAATTCCTAGTCCTTCTTCACAACTGCTAATAAATTGATAGAAGGAACCAAAACCGGTATTTCCGCTCAAGGCACACTTAACCCTGAGCTGTAAATCTGTGGTTAAGTTCATACTAGAGGGTTGGACAATAATGATTCTAAACTGCATATTTATGATTTGCAGCAAAACAAGTCTGTCAGATCAAGATAATTACGAAAATTTTCTGTTTAAGTAATTAAAAAGCTGAAAAGACGATTGGAAGTCTCTGACCGGGCTGAGTCTAACGGAACATTCTGTTGTGTCATGGGTTTCTGCGTTTTTTGCACCAATCAATTTTTCATGTCGGTAAATTTATGGATATGTATTTCCGCATAGTTTGAGAAAGATAATGTCAATAAGGGTGTCAAGTTACTGTCTGTCATTTTACACGAGACAATAGAAAAAAATGATACTTTATTATTATTATTTTTGGCGTGAGGTTTCGCGTGTAGCCAAATTAAATTTATTTACATGAATTTTAATTCCACAACTTGATTTTTGTACAATTAAGTTTGCTTGAGCAGAAATACTGCAAAAAGTGTATCTTTTTATTTTCTGGTATTCTAGTGCTGCTGTCAAGAGAAGACCAACAGACGTTAAATTTTACACACGTCCGTCCCGTTCCAAAAACTGACCTAATTGACTTAGAACAGTTCATTTATATTATGCAAACAGTTACTTCAGTTACTTCTGGTGATAGGAAGCATTTTACTTGAGTTCTGGTATATGGTATGTTTTTCATGAACTGTCCAATGGATATATAAAGCCACGCAATGAGGCCGGGGTTTCCCATGTCTAAATTCAGCTTTCGGCACAAGACCGAAGGCTGAATATGTTCTTATCGTTGAATATATACATGATTTGATGTGAACAAGTCGGGACTATGATTATACAGGCATTTCACATTAATTTATGTTAAGGTTTTAGAAATAATTTTGGTAAACAGAACTTCAGAAAATGGTTGCCAAATCTAAGGTTACAATCCGTGGTGGTGGTGGTGGGGGGTGGGGGGGGCGTGCGCTAATCGGATTTCGTTCAAAAATCTTTCGGAAGTTTGTTTTTTTATTTAACCCGAAATATGCTTGTATACATGGCGGCTTTTGTGTTGAAAAAGTTACACGATTGAACGCAAGATGAATATATCATGAATGTGGCCCTTTTTCAGAGTCAGAAAAGTAAATTTGTATACAGTTAAGTTATCTATCATGTTTACTTGAGTGCTTTTTCACCATTATCCCGAACTTTAGGAAATCAAATTTGCTACATAGAACTAAGTAGGGCCCGTTTAGACATAACATGCAAAAGAAAAGTAAAATGTGAAATGTCCAAAAAATAAATGTTGAACGGCAAACAAGCATGTGTACGTCTAAATATTTGGACTAGGTTAACCCTATACCAAACAATCCCTGGTTTTTACGACCCCGAGACAGAAGACTTTTGAATCATGGTAACCAGCATTTTCTCCTTTTCCCACAATGTTTTCTACACTGCTGGAAACAAGTTTCAATTTTTGGGTTAGATCTACCTTTATTTTGTCGACTGCAAGTGCTTTCAATTTGGTCAATTTTAAAAATTTGTCGTTTGGTTAGGAGTTAAACCTTTTACCCTAGGACAAATTTTGGACTTGACCAAACTGAAAGACTACCACTGAAGATAGCTGAATCCTTTACCAAACAATTCCTGGTTTTCACGACCCTGAGATAGAAACCTTTTGAAAACATTGTGGGAAAAGGAGAAAATGCTGGTAACCAGCATTTTCTCCTTTTTCCACCATGTTTTTTACCCTGCTGGCAACAAATTTCAATCTTTGAGTTACATTTATTTTATCATCTGCAAATGCTTTCAATTTGGACAGGTCTAGAATTTTGTTGTTTGGTAAAGGGTTAAATGAGCTTTATTTCTATTTTTTTTATACAAAGTGACTATTTACCCGACCGTCATGTATGCACTGAAGAAAATTAATATTGTGAAGACGATTGTCATGTACTCAATGAAGGAAAACTTTTTGGGTGCCCGACTTTCGTGTACGCAATGGAGGAAAACTCGTTCGGTGCCCGACTGTCTTGCCCGGACTGATGAAATATCATCTTGGAGGCGCGATTACGTGCGTGCTATTTGCGGTTTCTTCATTCAGTACACGATGCAGTCGTGTCTGCACTGAAGAAACTGGATCTGGATATGTACACATGTAAATGGGTTGGACCAAAACGTGAACTGGAACGGCGTAGACCGTCTCAGTGGAGCAATAGTCATTTATACAGGGTGTCATACCCGAAGGGTGGTATTATGTTATACAGCCGGTCGTCCGTCCGTCCATCCGTCTGTTAGCAGTTATTTGTGTGTGCAACTCCTCCTACAATTTCCATCAGAATTAGATCTACTTCAAACTTGCCACAATGAATCTCCATGATGTCTAGTTGTGCATGTGACTCTCAAAATTTGGATCACTGTTTGTATTCTGAAATTATCTACCCTTGACTTTTGAAATAGCCAACTTTTCACTTTGAATTTCTGTTCAGGCCATATTCCAAGCTATCAAAATCGATGTGTGTGTACCACTTGAAATCATTTGCAGGTAACAAATTCAATGTGACTCAATGTGATGGAGTTTTTCTTTGATATAGTTAAAAACATTGTGTGAAAAGGATGAAATATGTGGTTTTTTTTTACAATATGTCCAAAAGGCTTGTAACTGAAGGTCATTACAACTTGAGATTGTGTGGTAAAAGGTAAGGGAGAAGGTAAGGGAGATTAATTGTGCAGTAGATGAAAGATCGGATGGTATGGTTCGTGTAGTCAGATATTGATTTCTGTAGTTTATTTCAGTGGAGGGAAAAAATAAAAATTTCTACAAAGTAATTTTTGATCGACCTGTGTCACATGTTGGATGCTGCCATCTCATACATGTATTGCACGAAATAGCCCGTTTTCTCCTCCCGACCACACCCCTTCAAAAACTTCCAATTATTCACTAAACTCTAAAAACAAACACACAAAACAACTATTAACATATTCTTGTCACTGCAAATTTAAGTAGTCTATATAGTTATTTCCAACAGCACATCTAGTATGTGTAGCTGAATTTCAGTTGCATCTGCTTTAAATACTTTTTGGGATACGCCTATCTAGATAACTCTTTGAATATAAGTACCCAAATGAATTACCAATACTTTTTATCTGTTTTTAAATAAATTACATTTTTTAAAGAAACTGTTGACAACAGCATACAAATTGAAGCAAACAATCTATCTAGACAACAGTATACAAATTGAAGCAAACAACCTATCTATCTATCAGTGGGTATAATTTGCGAAATACAATTATCAAATTCAAACAAATCAAAACAAACAGTTAATTCAAACTAACAAAACATTTTGTTTCATAATTAGCATTTATTCAAGCAACATGAAAAATATAAAAGTACATAGAGATTCTGTTCTACAAACACATAATAACACATTTCTATCTTCTTCAATTACCAATATCCGCAAATACAATTCCACCGCTGCATGTATCAAGATGATAATGTATCTGCAATAGTAGAACAAAAAAAGTAAACATAAACATCGGCAAAGAGGTATTTTTCATTATATACTGCAAAAAAAATAATAATGTTGAAATATTTACAACATACTGTGCAAACAAAGACACAATCATATTTTTTTGCTCAATATTCAGGACGGGGAAAATGAACGGGGTCAAAACGACCATTTATTGTAAAAAAATTTTGTTTGTCGAATTGACCAAAATATGGGTCAAAATGACCATAAAGTGTCGAACTGACTGGGTGTAGAAATGACCGGGTGCCGAAACGACTGGATACCATTGTGGCAAATTTCAAATGGATCTAATTCTGATGGAAACTGTAGGAGGAGTTGTGCACAGAAGAAATTGCAAACGGACGGACGGACGACAAGGTGCACAATACAAGGTAATATGAGCCTTCGGACATATAAAAAGGATGCCAACTATGCTTGTGCATTTGTTCAGTAACACCCCATATATATAACTATTGCCGTGTGCTCCAATTGATGAGACTGTCTACGCCGTGCCGGTTCACATAATAGTCTGCATTTTGGCCCAACCCATTTACATGTGTATATAAGAGTCTGATTCTTCAGTGCAGACATGACTGCATCGTGTACTGAATGAAGAAATCGGCAATAGCGCACACGTAATCGTGCCTCCAAGACGATATTTCATCACTCCGGGCTCGACCGTCGGGCACCCAACGAGTTTTGCTTCATTGTGTACACGACAGTCGGCCTCGCAGTATGAATTTTCTTCAGTGTGTACACAACTGTCAGGTAAATATCATCGGCCTTTTTGATTTGGTAGAAACAGGGATCATTCTAGTTGGACTTATATCACGGGTAGGAAACTTCATATTCAGAGCCAATGGCTCCGATGAGAAAATGTGTTGGTCTTCCGTTTCTGAAGATGTGGGCTGAAAAACAGTCCCAAAACAGGTAGGCATGTCAATATTGGTAATTATGTGTTCTTATGTCTTTGAAATTCAAAAAAAGGAGAATGTCATTCGATGCACCTGTCTTTCAACGTGTTTTCTGCACTACGAAAGGTGGGAATAGGTGTACGATGTTGTCTGAATCATTTGTGGCGTGGGTTGACCGTAGCCAAAATCATACATCTCGGAGATGAATACAGGCTCTTTCTGTCCATTAAATAAGCAAAGTAAAGAAAATTTTCTGTTCTACAGGCTTAGATAACTGTCTTTGCCGTTTCCATTCACACAATGCAAGAATCAACAGAAAACTACACAAACACAGGCGTAATTTAAAAAAGGCTCCGATTGTGTAGGTTGGCTACGAAAATGTCGGTTTGCTCCGATGGAAGAGGAATTTCGTTTATTTTTTATTCTAATTTCGGGGTATATATAAGAAGGTAGGTCGAGTTAAACGTGAAGCAACAAGTTCATTTTACGAGGGGCGTTCTATAAGTAATGCCCCTGACCCACTTTCGGTTGTCTGATCTAGCTGATTTTGCATGTGTAATGATTTATATCTCTATGGGTTATTTGACAAATTACAGCTCTGAACTAATTGTGGTTTCTGATTTACAGGTGTTTGAACTGAGTCACTTGTTTGACTGACATCTGATAGAAAATGAGTAAAAATGAGTAAAATTACTTCTTGTTACCTTCTTGTAACCCAATGGTCATTTACATTCTAGTACAGACTTCCGGCCATATTTGAATTCACGATGCCAGCATTTTACAAGGTCATATGATGGGGCATTATCATCATAAGTTTCTTTAAATTCATCAAAAGTCTCCGGTGGTGTGCGTCCTTTCAAATACAAAAACTGGATCACTGCACGACACTCAACAGGCTCCCATTTCACATCGGACTCAGTTCAAACACCTGTAAATCACGAATCACAATTAGGTCAGAGTTGTAATTTGCCACATAACCTATAGAAACATAACTCATTACACATGCAAAGTTTCAGCTAGATCAAAAACCCTCGTTGCCAAGAAATCCTTTAAAAATCTTCACCTCTGAAACTGCTCATAAGATTTTGAAATCATTTCACCGAGATGGTCCTTGGGTGACCCTTTTCAAAAATTGTAGGCGAAATTTTAACCCCGTAAGAAACATGGCTCTGGTGAATGAGGGCTACTTGCACTGAATGGAAATGAAGAAATTCTTGAAAATTCTTCTTCTCTGAAACCGCTGGTCAGATTTAAAATAATTTCACAGATATGTTCCTTGTGTTTCCCTTTTCAAAAATTGTTCACGAAATTTTGATGTCAACAGACCTGGCTCTATTGAATGGGGGCTACTTGCACTATACG
Source organism: Tridacna crocea (assembly GCA_943736015.1). Classification (NCBI taxonomy): domain Eukaryota; kingdom Metazoa; phylum Mollusca; class Bivalvia; order Cardiida; family Cardiidae; genus Tridacna; species Tridacna crocea. The sequence continues at coordinate 9,142,826 of OX031072.1, read as the reverse complement.
GAAATGAAAAAAAAAAAAATCCTAAAATGTCTTCTTTATTTTGATCCGTCTATAAACACGGCTCTGATAAATGAGGGCTACTTGCACTATGGCCATGAAGAAATTCTTAAAAATTCTTCTTCTCTGACACCGATGGTCAGATTTTGGAATCATATCACAGAGATGTTCCTCGGGTGACCCTTTTCATCAGTCAATAGACATACATAGGTAGCTCTGGTGAATGGGGGCTACTTGCACTATACGAAAAATTCTTCTTCCCTGGAACGACTGGTCAGATTTTGAAATAATTTCGAGAGATGTTCCTCTGGTGACCCTTTTCAAAAACTGATCGCGAAATTTGATCTGTCTAGAAACATGGCCCTGATGGGGGGAGAAATTATTAAAAATTCTCGGCTGGAACGGCTGGTCAGATTTTGAAATACTTTCACAGAAATGTTCCTTGGGTGACCCTTTTCGCAAAGTGTTCGGGAAATTTAGATCCATCAATAAACGTGGCTCTGATATGGGCTATTAATACTATATGGACATGAAGAAATTTAAAAAGAAATCTTCTCTGGAATGGTGGTCAGACTTTGAAATAATTTCACAGATATGTTCCTAGGGTGACCCTTTTCAAAAATCGTTTTAGAAATTTTTAATCCGTCGAAAAACAACAGCTTATTGTTGGCACCCACATGTGGTTCTCTCGTTGGACTTACGATTTTAGTCACTTTCAAGCATGTGCTCTTTTGCTAGAAATTGTTCTTGGGTGATCTATACAAAATTTATTTGCAGAATTCATCAAAATCATTGCTGTGGTGATGATTGTAGGGGTGGTGACAGATTTCGAAATGACTTTTACAGGTGACTTTTTTAAAATTGCTTGGCAAAATAATGACTTTGTTTCCAAAGTTTCAATCATATGTACAGAATTATGTTGATGACTGAATAATGATTCATAAACTGCCTAATGCAAATTCATGCATCTAGACCATTCAAACACGTGTTGCGTTGATCATTCTCGTACTTCTAAAAGAAAATATTTTTCATAATTTGTGCTTATGTGTGGGCTGCACTTAGGACAAAAGCACGAAAAATATCAAAAGCTATGCAGAAGCATTTTCAAAATTGAGACTAATGTTAAAACAGCATTTTTCTAACGTGACCATATCAGTCCTTTGTATTTTCATACATGCGTTCATGTTCCATCCAACAACTGAACTAAATATTGGATGGAAACAAAACTTACGTCCTTACTAATTATTTACAGAAAACTAAAAATTTTGAAAGGGAGCCCTCTTGAATCGGTGCCGAGTAATTAACATATTCAGAGCCGATCCACATAATCAGAGCCCTTCTTTATTTTTATCAATTCTTGTGCTTTTCTTTTCAATTTTTGACCAGTAGTGAATGTAACATTTCAGGACATTAATTCACGGTTTTGGGATAGTAAGACTCTCTCTTACTTGCCAGTTAAATGGCAATAACAGACTGAATTTATCTCTGAGACGTATTATTTTGGCTACGGTCAACCCACGCCACAAATGATTCAGACAACATCGTACACATGCTCCAACTTTCCATAGTGCAGAAAACATGCTGAAAGACCAGAGCATCGAATGACATTCTCCTTTTTTTGAATTTCAAAGACATAAGAACACATAATTACAAATATTGGCATGCCTATCTGTTTTGGGATTGTTTTCAGCCGACATCATCAGAAACGGAAGACCAACACAACATTTTCTCGTCAGAGCCATTGGCTCTGAATATGAAGTTTCCTACCCGTGTATATGAGAGAAAATTTTCCATTTGCTCAAAAATTATGAGAAATTTAAAATTTTAATGAGATTTTTTATGTTTCAATTTTCAGGAATCTAACTGTTCTCCAAACAACAAATCCAAACCTCTTTAAGATACTATTTTAAAAGTGATTACTTTCTCTGAAATGAGAGAAAACAATGTTGGAAAAGGATAAACTGCTCAATTTGAGCAATTTCTACTTTCCCCAAATTGTTTTCACAAGTCTTACAACTAAAAACCATTTTGTCAACATTTTTTCAAATTAAGTCTTGACATCTGGCTCTGCCACACCCTCAATGTAGATCTTTAATCAAGTTCATGAATTATCAAAGCACAATCACCCATGTAATTTAAGCCACTTTTTGTTAAATTTGACTGTTTTTTTTGGTATCAAGGGATCCAAAGAAGGAGCGGTGTCATCATTGGACTTGGTCATCGATTTATCATGTTTATCTGGGCTTTCAGCACTCTCGTCATTCTCGACTCGTGAGTTCGTAAGAAAACTGGTTATTTTATCACAAAATTTTATATGGTTTGATTCACTAACTGCATTCGTACGGAACATCACAGTCCGCTAATGTTAAGGAAAAACACTGAACGAGCCGAATGTTGCAAATGGTAATCTGCTTCCCGTATACCCTGTTTTACGATGCGGGGAACCAGTGTGTAGACTAGTTTATTGTGCGGATTTCCACTGTGTAAGGACTGACACTTGAGTTCTATCCCTATCATCTGCCAAAAATCAGTATGCGAGATTTTGTTTCAAGTGAGATTTAGAATGGGATTTTTGCAACTTTAATGAGAGAATCTCGCAATTTCGCAGCCTAGAATGATCCCTGTAGAAAACATTGTGAGTAAAGGAGAAAATGCTGGTAACTAAGTTTGCCGCCGCTGAGTAAGTTTTTGTGTTTTGCGTCTTACCTTGAAAACTGCAGTTTTTCATCAAACTTATCACATCTATCAACCAGTAATTGGAAATGCAACTTTCACCCAGATTGACCAAGCAACACCACAGTTGTATATGCCTTTTTTATTGCTGTGTCATGGAAAAAGGGGTCCTGATGTGGCTCAGAATTCACTGTCCAGGAATTTTTGTTACACCCACAACTTTTTTATTTATTCTAATTAAGAATGGCACTATTAGAAGTTAAAGTCATTAATTATTTAGAATTGATATTGCCAGATAACTTCTCATGTGGACTGAATTGATAAAGCCTCGGGTATGAAAATTTTAATCATATTCATATAATATTGTTGCACAAATTGGTAGCACTGAAATAGGGGTTGGTTATTTCTTTTATTCAGTGATTCAGTTATATCATTATTATGACAATCATACTGGACTTTCTGGTGTTCTAAATAATTAATTATTACAATAAACACAAAAAGAATGGAAATTTCATTGAATAGATCACGAAAATATGCAATATAATTGTTCACTTTCATGGCGTAACATTTAGTGTCAAAGCATGTTACGCCCATGAATGTTGATTTTTATGTTATTCGGGACTTAGAGAAAAAAGAAAACAATAGCTCCACTGACAAAGCCTAGGTGTGAGAAAGATAGAAAGGCAGTATATTATTTTTATCAGGAACGCGTGACTCTGGAATGTGACCGCATTTTTCGGCAAGTTTTTGGTGTCAGAATGTTACACCCCTGAACCTCTCTTTAAAATGCAGGGGTATGCCAATCTCCTGCTTATTCTTGTTTAAAGCAATTTATGACAATGAATTTTGCGACAAGTGCCTTCACATTCGCTATACGGCATAGCGTTATTTTTAACAAGTATGGAGTCGATAAAAGACGACGGTACTGAGAAAAGGTGAGTAATTTTCTTTGTTACCCTCAGCAAACAAAGTAAACTGCTTGTAAAAATACAGTATAATTCTTCATTCATCATTTCATATCAAGCAGAACTCATTTTTTTTTATGCTGGAAGATATTAATGTGCAATTTCATGAGTGTTTTTGCAGCCATACAACATGCATTTTGGAAATAAACGCTTGCAGATTTCAAGGTGCCCAAGCATACTCTATTGTTACTCCATGGTCAAAGAATGACGATTTGACGTTTGATTTTATCAATCAAATCTTCAAATACTTGAATTTCTAGGGTTGTAATAATAAGAAGTAGGGCGTGGTGAAAAACCATTGATTTCGTGCATGTGTATTAAAATTCAATGAGCGTAAGTAACAAAGACACTGAAAAGCCAATATGGTTGTAAAATGGACACTGTGAAATTATATGTCAATGTTACATCTTAAAAGCATTTTTGCAAATTTATTCATTCAAATATTATGAGCTAATTTTTCCTGAGAGGGTTGATTTCTAATGCCAGAAATGAACATGCTTGACAAAGTATTGCAGTTCACAAGTTTGTTTTTTTTAATATATTTGCTGGAAAGTAGAGGATGCACCCTAGCACAAATAATTTAAATAATTTAGTGTCGTTGTTACACCCGGATTGATTTCACACTGTGAGGTATTCCTTTGTATATTTGAGGTTATTTAATCTGGAAAATAGTAATTTGTTGATTTTTATACATTTAAAAATGTTCAGACGGAACATTTCATTAAATTTTTCATATTAATTTGGTTAATTTTCAAGTATGTGTAACATTGACACCACGTTTTTAGTGTCCATGTTACAAAGTCTTTTGGTATGATGTGTCCAATTTACACCATGAGCATTAAATTAGTAAAAAAGTGAAGTAATTTTATTTCACCCTATAAACTATTCTTGGTAAGTTCTTCCGATGAGTGTCACTTATCGATTGAGTTCACTTATGCTAGCTTTTCACAAGTTTGAATACATTGAAATTATGGATAGATAGGATGGGTGTAACAAGAAACAATGACTATGCATATATTGAACTTGTCCTTATTACACCATGATCGAATAGAAGATTAATTTATAAGTTCTATTAGTTGTACAGTACAATGCTTTTTTGATTTTGGTGGGAAATCTAAAAATAGCTTAAGAGGCTACGTAGCCTTTTAAGGGAATACCACCAAAATTTTTTTTTTTGTGTAATTTTATGGTTCTTAATTACTAATGATTTGTATTGTTTTTTCATACAAATTTCAGTGGCATATGTATTTTTTAATTTGGCGTGATGTGAAAATTCTGAATACCCACCTTTAAAATTTGTTTTGTGAAGCATAGAAAACGTTGTGGCAAAAGGAGAAAATGCTGATTACCTACATTTTCTCCTATCCCACAATGTTTTCCAACGGCTTCCTTCTCAGTGTCGTCAAAAGTAGGGATTGTGTGGTAATGGGTTAAATAATGATATAATTATGTTGATAGATATTTTGAAATACTATAAGAAAAAAGAATTTTTGTAACAATTTGAGGATGTGTAAGGAACACTGTACATGTAAACATGTGATATTTTTCTGTTTCAGACTAAATTTCACCCACCAAACAATATTACTTGTCTGCTTTTTCTATTTTCAGATGCCAAAATCTGACCAGTGGTGGTAATACGTGATCTTACCAGTTGTTTGTACCGATTTTAGAAAATAAAATTTTAAACAGGGTTGTTTCTGAATATTTTATTTAACATTTATCAGCAATTATTTTTACCATTTTCCGTAAAGTACCAGATCGCTGTGGATGATTGTTCATAAAACTTTAAATGTTCAGGTTAAATACATTTTGCATTTCATTCTGTACAAGTTTTTTATCTTTGGCAAAATGCTTTAATTTTATTTTATCAGGTGTGGAATTTGAAGGGTAAATGGATTTCATTGTTTGAATTTTCAATTGTCCTTGATGGGTACTTTCTGAAGAACTAAAAACAATCGCAGAGCAGACATTAAATAAACTTATTACACTCAGCAACTATGGTGAGCCCCAAGGTCCCTACACACTAGGGGAGCCTTGTTAACCAACCACATCCGATTCATACAAAATATGATGAGATGAAAGATCTATTGAATGATGGTTGGGGGGTAGTCTCAGTGCTTAAGTATGTACAGTCAAACATGTTTATTCAGCCATTTATAGGAAGAGAAAATAATGGCCTCTGAACCTGTCATCAGTCACACGGCGGGGAATCACGTGACACAACAATGACCGATATTTGAAAAAATTCCCCGACTTCAGGTAAGAAAATCTTCAATAATTCCGTTAATACATGACTGATTGGAATTTGGTTTAAAGCAGAGAAGGTGGAAGGACTCCGGGGATTTGCTTGATGTGTTAGATTTTTTAAACAACACCTGATAAAAAAGTTATTGACGAGCATACAAATTTTTTACCCCGGATAATTTGTTTGCTCGTCAATAACTCATCAATATGGCTATGTTGGCAACCACGTCTGTGTCCCGTTACATCCAGTTTTTGGCAAAGTGCATAATTCTAAATATACAGTCTGCATCAGCATTTTTCTTCTTTTGGGACAAAGTAATATGTAAGTGCTTTGTACTGTAGCTGGAATGAACTCGCTTGGTTAATCAAGATATCATATATTTGGATGTTAGATTGAAGTTTGTGTCCAACTGTTACACTCAAATATATAAAAACTAGGGATGGCAACGAGTAACCGGTTAACCGAGTACTCGATCGAAAGTCCGAGTATCGATTACGGATATTTGATATTCGAGTACTCGGTATTTTTTTAAAAAAATGTACCATTTTGCTTCCCGAGGAAAAATTTCTTTGCAAAACAAACACTGCAGCCGATTAAATGTAATCAAAACATCGTTGCAAAAGTGCGAAAGTTACCAACTGTGTCAATTATAACGTTATGCCGTTCACGTTAATCGCTAATCATTAAAATTTTCGTAATTTTAGTAAATCAGAGGCTGGCTAATATGATCTAATTAGGGAGGAGAAAGTAATTATCTTTAATCTTCACAGTTTGACTGTGAAACTTATTTAGGGATCGTGCGTACCTTGCGATCGCCAACGTGCCGTTGTATACCTACTGTATTTTGCTTTAATTTTTGGGATAGTAAAATATATTTTTTTTTTCGTGTTCCAGTACGAAGGTCTATAAAAAATAATTATTTTATAAGCAGTCCCAAAACTTGTGATCAGACAAGACACGCTCGCGAACTCTAGGTCATTGACCCCTAACAAGTCGAACAATGCCGACATTAAAAAGCTACGCCATTGATTTCATAAAACCTACGTTCATATGCAGGTTGGTCTATTTTTAGACAGATTGGAATTCCAGCGGTCAATTTGTGCACTTAACAGTCCAAAACTTGGCTTTTTCCCATTGTTTTCGTTGATGATTAACTTGTAACTGGTTATTGTCTATATCCTAGACCAATGATGAAGATTGTTATTTTGCGTTTTTTGGTAAAATCATGATATAATTTACCTGCTTACGTGGGCTGAATGACGTAAATTCCACTGACAAGGACCTGCTCGACTCGTTTTCAAATTTGATTGGTTCGTCGATCTTCGATCGATAAAACTCGGTTAGATTACTGAATGTTGATTTCTATTTATAAAGAACGAACCCAATTGACTGTGAAATACATGCTTGTCAACTCCATGGCAACCTCGGATGTATATGTATGTGTATCTTGGTATACAAGCTTTATCACACCCTTTATACACTTATATCCGAAATTTTTTGAATTGGGGTTTAAACAGTCTGTCAGGTGATTGGATTTTAGGTCTTGAATTGGGAAACTCCCTTTGAAATCGTCGTGGGTTGGGAAGCATGCTTATGACGTTTGTGTGTAGAACGTGAAATAAATGCTTGTAAACAAAGGGTGTCAAACGGATCAGGATTTTTTTTGTTGAATAGATTTTCATTGTTTCCAACTCTTTGGGACAAAAAAAAAAAATAACGTTCTTGCTCCGAAATTTTAGTATAAAATGTAGTAAAAATCGTCCGAGTAACCGAGTACTCAATCGGAAGAATGACCCGAGTACTCGAGTATTAAAATCAATACTCGTTGCCATCCCTAATAAAAACAAAAGCCTAAATTTCTTGGATTAACATTCATTGGTTATCTTCCCCTTTCACACATATATAATTAACATTACTCATTATCATTTGAACAATGACTAACCTTTTTTCCTTCACTTTGAAAAATTGGACTCCAAGCAGGTTGGGTGTAACAAAAAATTCCTGGACAGTGAATTCATGGCCATGTATAATTTCAATATATGAAACCAGGATCTCTTGCACTAAAGGACAAAATGTAATGAAACCTCATTTTCATATTGTTTATCACAAGCCACACTCAATAATTATTTGTTTCTATTTCATGAAATGCACCATCATGAAAAACAAGGGGCTAAATTTCATTATGGACCAATAACTGTCAAATCGCCAATCCTTCCGCCTGGACAGGTATCTTCTTAAGTCCTAGACGAATATTTCGGAAACTTCATCATGTCTTCCATAGGATAGTTAAACGCTTAGAAGTCAAAATTAAACAATTTAAACAGCCAAAAGGAGGGAGCGTAGCGACCGACTGCGGCTGTTTAAATCGTTTAATTTTGAACTTTGTAGCGTTTAACTGACTTAGTCTTTTTCCGCCCACATTACATCATTGCCAAAATAATGTTCCATATAAGGAATCCACTATTCACAAAGAAATGCCCTTTCACCCATATATGGAGTTGGCTGATTCGCTAAAGAAATGTCATCATTGCATCATCGCTAAATATGACGTAATTTCCACGTGACTATCGGGGCTAAACCGCGCACACAACCACGTGGTATTTAACCCTTTACCAAACAATCAATTGGGAAGGAAGGTTATTTTTGGAAAAGGAGAAAATTCTGGTTATCAAAATTTTCTCCTTTTCCTACAATATTTTCTACCCTGTCAAAAAACTAAACGCCATTTGTTCCACTTTCAAAATCTGATATCTGCCGATGCTCTCAATTTGGAATGGTCTAAAATTTGTCATATGGGAAAGGGTTAAAGAACCCTCATTATCAGCTTCATTTCCAGTTCACCCTTGACTATCGCCAGTGTTAAATTTATAAACAATGTCAAATATGGCAGAATTTGACCAAGATTTTGAGGAAGTAACGTTGGACTAGACACAGCCTCTGAAAATTTCTACAGATTTACTAGATCTACAGCATTATTCTTTCTTAAAATTTCAACTTATCGTCAATTTACTTCTTAAACCCTGTAACAACACTTGTTTCAAGCTTCAGGTGGTATGTTTCAGAGGACAACGGACCATATAGATCTAGATTGATCGGCTTTTATTACATAAATTGTATCTGTGTTATACCTTTTTTTTTCAACGATGTAACTTGTATATCTACTTGGCATGTGCTTGACCTAATTTAACCCTTTCCCAAACGACAAAATTCAGACTCTTCCAAACTGAAAAAGTTTGCCGACGACAATTTTAACTTTCATAACAATGGCAGAAAATTATCCGAACATACTGTGGGAAAAGGAGATATTGCTCATTACAAGCAATTTCTCCTTTTCCCACAATGTTTTCAAAAGACTTGTACTGCAGACATGTAAAAACAAAAACTTGTTTGGGAGAGGGTTAAGTAATTGTTGAATATTAATGAGGGGGGTAGGGTTTAGGTACGCATGCGCAGGAATTCCAGATAAACTCCAGATAAACTGCGACATTTAAATGGATAAATGATCAAAATAAACCTGCGTTGGGTAGTTTATGGAAGATTTTCAAATATGAGCGTTCTGATTGGATAGAAAAGTTGGACAAGGACTAAGGACCAATAACTGTCAAATCGCCAATCCTTCCGCCTGGACAGGTATCTTCTAAAGTCCTTGACGAATATTTAGGAATATTTAGGAAACTTCATGCATGTCTTCAATAGGATAGTTGTTGATACAATTTTCTTTATATATAATGTTTTGTCATGGTAAAAAGGGGCTTGATGTATATTTTCATTATTTGTTCTCATTCAATTAAATATCATGATATGGTAAAAGGGGACTTCATGTATAGTCTCATTACTGACCGCTTATATATTTTTTAATTAATTCTTTACCACACAATGACGACTTTTGACGACCTTGGAAGAGAAGGCTTTAGAAAACATTCTGGTAGAAGGAGGCATTTTCTCCTTTTCTCACAATGCTTTCTACCCCTCCCAAAGCAAATTTTAACTTTTTAGTCACATTTATTATGTTGCCTGCAAATGCTCTCAATTTGGACTAGTCCAAAAATTTGTCATTTGGTAAAGAGTGAAATGCTTTGCCATGGAGAAAGGGGGCTTAATGTGTAATTTTTATCATTGTCCATACACTAAAAGGCCACATGTACATTTAACACACAAAACCTCTAATATATTTGTATCAAAAAAGGTCATTTTCTTTGGGGGATATCATTTCAATAAAATTGCTTGTTTTTTCATGATTAATTCAGTATGCCCCATCCATTTCATCTCTGTTCCTTTGGGCTGGAAACCTTGGCAGATCACTGTTTGTAAATTCTGGATGTGTTTATTTGTAAAGAATAGGCAACATACCTATACACACATTTAAAGAGATAAAATATAGCCACATCTAAAACTGATGAGCTTACAATGCTTTATAACCTATACAAGCACTTTCCTTTCTGTTACAGATGCCTGTTTGAAGAAGACTGCATACTTCAACAAAATAGAGAACTTCCAGGAAAACATACTTTTTAAGAAATGTGAGTTACCTTTAATGTTCATGGTGTCCTCAAGATAGATGCACATGAAAAGATTTGTCACAACTACTGTAAAATTGGGACAAAAATGGACTGCTTCAGTGATAGTAAATGTATGCAGAGACCAGAGGACTTGACAAAGATGCCAGGAGCTTTTGCGGCCATGTCGTGGTTTGTTACCAGAATTGTGTCTACTATTAGGCTTTAAAACAACCTTATATCAACAATGCTGCATATCTGTATTGATTGTTCAGAAAAGATACTATGATGCATAACACATTTACTTGCAAAGTAATCAAATTTGCCAAAGATCTGCAAAAAAACCCACATTTTTATTTCTAAGTTAAATGGATTTTTATTTTTCTTTAATTCTTTACCAAACGACAAAATTCTAAACTTGTCCAAATTGATAACACTTGCAGACAACAAAATAAGGTAACTCAAAATTTGAAATTTGTTTCCAGCAGGGTAGAAAACATCATGGGAAAAGGAGAAAGTCTTGGTTACCAGCATTTTCTCCTTTTCTCACAATGTTTTCAAAAGGCTTTTTGCATAGGATCCTTAAAAGTCTGGATTGTGTGGCAAAGAGTTAATTAAAAAAAGGAAATAAATACAAGTTGCAGTTACACAGTCTTTGTTTCACATGACTGTGAAGGTGGGATGTCAGTGGAAATTCTGTTGCAAGTGCGTGTTTATGGCCCTTTACCATACAACAATATTTTGGACTTGTCCTTATCAGCATTCACAAATACCAATACAATGTGGCTTAAGTCTTTAATAAAAGCCAAATTTTAGTACTCATCCATATTGGAAGCATTTGCATAGGAGAAATTACATATGCTTAAATGACTGAATTTGCATCTGAAAGGTTACACAACATTGTGTAAGCAGCATTTCTCCTTTTCTCGCAATGTTTCCAAATACCCTCCACCCTTTGGTCATTTTAACCCTTAGACTGCAAAATGCGACTCACTGACCTTATGCAGACAGTGTTGATCAAGATCAGATTACACACAACATGCAGTCTGATCTTGGATCTGCTCTGTCGATAACGAGATATTATTCCCAAAAATATACCTTTGAAATGGCAATATTTGAGTTTTTACTATCAAACTGAAAATTTCATTTTAATTATTTAGTAGGATAAGGATTAATTTGGGATTTGTGGTAAAGAGTTAAATTTCAGTTACCAGTCAACAAAATTATAGACTTGTCCAAATTGAAAGCATTTGCAGACTAGAAACCAATTAAGAAAATGTTACTTTGAAAGGGTAGAAAATTGTTCCCAAAGGAGAATGCTGGTTTCCAGCATTTTACTCATTTTCCAACAATGTTTTTAAAGTTGTTCTTCTTGAGTCTATAATGTTCATCATTAAAAGAGAAATCTACTTCATGGGAAAAGGAATAAAAAGCTTTTTATTGGCATTTTTCTTTTTACATTTTCTGTATAATATATAATTAAGGCACTCATTTCTAGGTCATGAACTCTTTACTAAACAACAAATGTATTGACTTCAAAACTTAAAGCATTTGCAGATGATAAATTGATTGTGACCCAAATGTTTAGGTTTTACATGGGAGTGTCCTTAGGCAAGACACTTCAGAGCCCTAACTTAGTACTGGTGAAATCCAGGAAATTGATGAATTTGTAGGCTGTCTCGGCGATATGACTAAAATAAAGTTTTAAGTACTGTAAAACAGGATTTAATCAATCAGAGCTCCAGATAGAGGGAGTGGTTTTGATTCCAAAATTGAAAATAATAATTATTATGCTCAAAACCCTTTATTTGGTAAAGGATAAATACACAGGATTGATTGGGAAAAGGTTAATTCAGTGATAAAGTTGGATTGAGAAAAAGCTGCTTCATAGGTGAAATTGTCAGTCAATGAAAAGAAGCGCTAGTGTTGCAGTGTTGTGTTGGGGCCAGGCCATTGCAGTATTCCCACTATATATTTAAAAATGTCCCCCAAAAAATACAGTAGTGCTGGCAACAAATTTCATATCAGGCACGCTCAAAGTCTTGACTTTCTTACTGCATTATCCAATATTATGCAGTCCATAACTCTATTCTATTCTGTCCTATAGTGGAAAGCATGCTTGTTGAGACTGTGTCTTGCTTTTTTCGCATGTTGTCAGGTACTGTTGCGCATAATATTGGTGACCAGTCTGAAGAGGTATGAACAATTTCAAGGCTGCATCGTGATTTTTTAGCTCACCTGAGCACAAAGTGCTCATGGTGAGCTTTTGTGATCACCCAATGTCCATTGTGCGTCATGCGTCGTCCACAGTTTCTTCATACATCTTCTCCTCCTAAACCACTGGGCCAATCTTGATGAAACTTGGCAGGGATGTTCCTTGGGTGAAGCTCTACCAAAGCTGTTCAAGAGATTGAATTCCACCCATAACTCTGGTTGCCATGGCAATCAAAAGAAAAAAAATTGGCAAAATCTTTAAAAATCTTCTCTGAAACTAGAACACATAGAGCTTTGATATTTGGTATGTAGCATCTACTAGTGGACCTCTACTAAGATTGTTCATATGATGCCCCTGGGGTTAAAACTGGCCTTGCTCCGGGGGTCACAAGTTTTAAACATAGGCACAAAGAAGGAAAACTTCAAAATTCTTTTTCTCTGAAACTAGAAGGTGCAGGTTTTTGATATTTGGTATATAGCATTTCCTAGTGGAACTCTACCAAAAGTCTTCATATGATGTCCCTGTGGTCAAAACTGGCCCCCCTGAGGGTCACAATTTTGACCATAGGAACAAAGAAGGAAAACTTTAAAATTCTTCTTCTCTGAAACTGGAAAGAATAGAGCTTTGACATTTGGTATGAAGCATCTCCTAGAAAACCTCTTCCAAGTTGGTCTATATGATGTCCCTGGGGTCCAAATTGGCCCCGCCCCAGGGGTCACAAGTTTGAACATGGGAAAAAAAGGAAAACTTAAAAATTTGTCAAGTCTTTGATACCAGATGTTGAGTTTTTATATTTGGTATAAAGCATCTGCCAAGTTTATTCATATGATGCCCCTGGGATCATAATTGGCCCAGCCCCGGGGGTCACAAAATTAAACATGGTAACAAAAAAGGAAAAATTTAAAATTTTTCTTCTCTGAAACTAGAAGGTGTAGAGCTTTGATATTTGGTATGTAGCATCTACTGGACCTCTAACAAGTTCGTTCATAAGATGTCCCAGGGGTCAAAACTGGCCCCGCCCAGGGGGGTCACAAGTTCTAAACATTGGAACAAACAAGGAAAACTTTAAAATTCTTCTGAGAGCTTTGATATTTGGTATGTGGTGAACCTGTTCTAAGTTTGTTAGCCTTCCCGAGCACATCATGTTCAGTGAGGTCAAAATTGAGTTAACTTGGATCATAAACTAGGTTTTTATGTTAAAGAAATACCTTGTGGGCACTGTAGAGGCCACATTTTCTTGCTCAGCTGACTTGAAAATTTGTCAGAATGTTTGCCTTGGTAAAGAAATACCTTGTGGGCACTGAGAGGCCACATTTTCTTGCTCAGCTGACTTGAAAATTAGTCAGAATGTTTGCCATGGTAAAATCTCATATGAGACTGCATTTAGTGCTTGTCTTGAATATAACTTTGTCATCTTAACTCATTACCACACGAGACAATTTTGGACTGGTCCAAATTGAAAGCATTTGCAGACGACAAAATAAAGGTGACTGAAAAATAGAAATTTGTTCTGGAAAGGGTAGAAAACACTGTGGGAAAAGGAGAAAATGCTGGTTACCAGCATTTTCTCCTTTTCCCACAGTGTTTTCAAAAGGCTTCTTTCTCAGGGGCGTCAAAAGTAGGGATTGAGTGGTAATGGGTTAAGTCATAACCGCTTCAAACTTGGTATGCATGTCTGTTGCAATATCACTGGGTACTGTGTGCAAGAACAGTAACTCTACCTAACTTGGATTTTGAGTAATTCCACTTTGATATTTATTTTTACAGTTGACATGAGACTTGGTGAACATGTATTGCCTGCCCTTTGCAACTATTATACCTCCTTGACAACTGCCAGTGGGATGGGCATAATTATGTTGCGACAATTTGCCTCTATTGTTTCATTATCATTTGGTCTTTAACCTCAATATTTGGTATTTATCTTCATTGTAGACTTTTACTGCTTAGTACTCAAGTGAGCGATATAGGACCATTATAGTCCTCTTGTTTTCAAATTCATGTTGCAATATTTTGTTACGCAGTCTACATACATTTAGTGCATAAAATATGTCTGCTATGAATTTCCATTCCAATGCCTAGTTTTCTGGTTAGTTGCGAGTCTACGTTGAAACCTTCGAACCATTTGTTTGCTACGAGGGTTGTAGTAATATGTACACAAGTATACTTCACATGCATGAAGTCAAATCTGTTTGAAGTGGTCTTTGTCCCTTTACTTTACAGAATGTCCCCTATGACTTTACCCTAGGAACACTGGTGTCCCCCAATATTTCGGCCTTTGAACAACACTAGTGTTGTGAAAATTTGAATTCAGGTTAAATTATGGATTTACAAAAAGAAGCTGTTTCATATGTGAAATTGTCAGGCATTGAAAAGAAGTGCTAGTGTTGTGCCTTTGAATTCAGTGATAATTTTGGATTTACAAAAAGCTGTTTCAAAAAGCTGTGTAAGTGTAGGTTAGACTAGTGTAAAGTCTAGTGCTCGTGTTGTGCTTTGAATTCTGTGATAAATTTGGATTTATAAGAAGAAACTGATGAGACGATGCATCACAATGCAACACTGGTAAGTACAGCCAAGTTTATTATTTATACCTCAAAGCTTTTATAAGGAAGCATTAATCCTTCCTTACGATCTGAGATTGAACCCTTTACCACACAATCCCAACTTTTAACACCCCTGTGACAGAAGCCTTTTGAAAACAGTATGGGAAAAGGTGAAAAAGCTGGTTACCAGATGTTTTCTTCCCTTCGTAAAACACATTTTCTATCCTTTAGTCACATTTATTTTGTTGAGTGCAAATGCTTCCAATTTGGACAAGCCCAAAAATTTGTCGTGTAGTAAAGAGTTAAAGGCCCAGTAGAGGCCATAGGGGTCCGTAGTTTGACTCCTGTCACCCGTAGACTATAATATATATTATAAACAGGGAATTTAATTGTATGCACCCATGACTTTTGTAACCTCGTTTTGAAATAATCTTCCCTGCCAGCGATTAACCTTGGGACCTACTGTACGCAGCTACCTGACAGGTTTTTACCTAGTTTTGAAATAATTTTTCCTGTCAGTGACTTACCCTGGGACCAACTGTACGCAGCTACCTGGCAGGTTTTTACCTAGTTTTGAAATAGTTTTCCCTGTCAGTGACTTACCCTGGGACCAACTCTGCGATGACAGATTGTCATCTTCACAATGATTTCCCTACTTTTAATTTGTATGACATAAATTTATTGCCATTTTAAACATCAGCTTTGTTTACTTTACTTTTGGCCTTTATTAACAACCCGTGGAAAGATATGGGAAAATGATAAAATGTCAGTAACTGGCATTTTATCGATTTCCGACATTCTTTTCAAAATCTTTTCAACACATGTACTATAATTTGAAAAAAAAAAACATTTTGAATTGTCTATAAAAAAGGTTTATAGGTAATCAGTATTGCTGTCTAGAATGTCCGCACCACACCCAAGTTAAACACAACTTTTTCAGTGAGTGGGAAAGAATTATTTTCTATGGGACAATGTCCCTTCCTCCAGGAAAATCGATGTAACATTTTGAAAACCAGTGTGACAATTTAAGAACAAAAACTCAAAATCTTTCTGTTGCTTTCATTTATTTTTTTTAGAAATAGTACTATCCCAATGCAAGTCAAAATGTAGCTAAATGGTTATAACGTTACTGGTTCTATATTTAATGCTTGGAATCAAACATAGTCATTCTCTTTAGGTCCTGAATCCCAAGAGTCATTGAATCTTAGGCTGAAATTTTCAAGTTTCAAGATGAAATTTCCAAGCGTCAATGATCAAGGGTCAAAATTACTTGGTTATTATGGAACTATAAGGATGAATCAAAAGGACAAAGGCCTAACCTTCACCCCCTTTCCCTGTTCCATAAGACAAAGGTCTGACCTTCACCCCAATTCTCTGTTATTTTCATTTCATTAAAGAAAAGAACATTTTTTCTCATTATTGTTCTGTACATATAATTATGAAAATTCACTGTTTAAATTCATTATAAATGATGAAGAAACAATTTGAGACAACTGATTGTACGGTGTCAAACTGACTGTTGTTTCCTCATGGGTTTTTTGCGTTTTTTTTTTTGCAGCGATCAACTTTCATATCTTTTTATATTTCTTTTAGCAGTATTATAGCATGATGACTGAAATCAACTTATCAATTGGAGTAGCAGGGAACATAAACACCATTAGACCATAAGCTGATTGAGAATATTTCCTATCTAATTCATGATGAAAAAAAAAAGTTGCTTTCTCAATCAGCATGATATATACACTGATAAACATTTGCTGCATGTCCATAGATTTGCTCGAGATAGGCACGGAGAGAGATGTGATCTAAGAGTTGCTCTGATTCTCGCTAGGATCGTCTGTATGGGTCTGTTAGTAAACGATCACTGTGGGAAAGAAATTACTGATGGAGCCCTGATCTTCATGCAATTTTAAATGTTCCATGGTATATTCTAATGCTTATGTAGTTGTTGATTTTGAATTTTACTGCAAAATTAGGAGAGTTTTGTCAAGACAACAAAATAGGTTCAATATTCAATAAGCAATTTATAGCAATACATAAACCACAAAATATTGCAAAGTAAGGCCTGATATGGGTAAGAACATTTCACACACTGTCAGCATGTTCCTCTATATCATTACATATATAGTGTTGAGCATTATTCTCAACATGATTCCAGTCATCTCAAGGCTGCCAGCTAGTGCATCTGCATCTGTTTTCCACACTTTGTAGAATTATTTTTCAAGACAATGAAGATACTGATTGTTGTCCAACACACGAAACAGTGCTCAGTTTTGAGAGAAGAATGAATGTTGTCGTAATGACCAATATCAATCCTTGAAACCAGTTTTGCTGAGCTGGGATTCTGCGTCTTAAGCCTGTATTACTAGCCAGCTAACATGCTTGGCAGATTCAGGATGGGGTATCAAATTCTTAAATATCAAAGGGGATTTTGAAGATCAGTGGAGAAAGGGTTCGGTTTGTAAACTAAATCCTAGTTTGTTAAACTTTCCAAAGTGTAAAGGGATATAAGGGTTTTGATTTACAAAAGACCTGCGCAATTTGCAAAATAAAGATTATCGACATGCAGATTTGTATGATCATGTTTTAAAGTTGGAAGAGAGGTAAACTTGACCTTTAACCCTTCAAGAGAAGACAAAATTTGAAACTCATCCATATTGAAAGCATTTTGGCTCAAATGAGAAAAGTTGTGTAAACCCTTTCCCAAACAATCCCTGGTTTTCACGACCCTAAGAAAGAAGGCTTTGGAAAAACATTGTGGGGAAAAGGGAGAAAATGCTGGTATTTTCTCCTTTTCCCTCAATGTTTTCTACCCTACCAAATATATAATATTAGAATAATTATACCTGGCAGTTTTCTTGGCTGGTAGCTTTTAAGTAGCAGAGTGTCTAGTACTTTCTGTCAGATGGTCTGCTCCAATGCTATTTTTGTTTCTGGTCTATGAAGACCAGAAATAATAGCATCGGAGCAGACCCTTCAGGCCCTTGTTGCTTGTTCTGATGCCTGTGTTGACTCCTGCTGTACATCTGATGCTTGGGCATCATGTTCTGAGGGTGTACAAATTAGTTTCAAGTATTTAGTTTTCCGGTAAGTCTGCAGTATTGAACCTATCGGCATTATTTTGGTACATGCAATCTCAGTCCATGGTCCAGTTCTGTTTTCTGACATGAAAACATCCCTTGGGGTATCAAGGTCACACCTATACTTAGACTAAAACTTCTCGAATGTTACATGACTGACAATGTTCAACTGTCTTTCAGTTGGTCCATGTGATCAATTTTTAGCTCCACTGGCCGAAGGCCAGCGCGCTATTGTCATGGCGTTGTGTCCGTCGTGCGTCCGTTCGTCTGTCTGTTCATCCGTTCGTTAAAAACTTCTCCTCAGAAACTATTGACTGGATTTTTACCAAATTTCACAGGAATGTTCCTTAGGTGGTCCTCTTTCAAATTCCTTCAAATAATTGTGTTCCATGAATAATTCTGGTTGCCATGGCAACCAAAGTAAAAAAAACTTTAAAAATCTTCTCCTCCCAAACTGCTAATTGGATAGCATTATTATTTTGCAGGAATGTTCCTTAGGTAGAGGTCTACAGAATTCCTTAAAAAAAAAAAGGATCCGTAAAAAGACATGGCTTTTATGGGAGACTCATTTTCCTTTTATGGTATAAAGTACAATCTTTGAAAAATTTCTTCTCAAACTATTCGTTGGATTTCATTGTTGTATTGCAGGTTAGTTCCTATGGTGGTAAGTCTTTACCATACAATCCTGACTTTTAACGTCCCTAAAGAAGAAGTCTTTGGAAAACACTCTTGGAAAGGGAGAAAATGCTGGTAATCAGCATTTTCTCCTTTTCTCTCTGTGTTTTCATCAAAGAGAAAAATCATCATTTAGTCAATGTTTAATTTGTTGTCTGCAAATGCTTTCAGTTTGGTCACATCCCAAATTTTGTTGTTTGGTAAAGAGTTAAAGATGGTTACTTTACATAATCTATAATCCCTTTCATGTAAAACAAGAGAACCTCTGCTCTTTGATCAGTTCTGGAAAAGGTTTGTTGACCTACTGGTGACCTTGTACAAAGAGGGACAGGGCTTTACTGTTGTGATAAGGCATTTTGTTATCCATTCAAACTGATCCTGCAACTTCAATAAAACAATTGCCACAATGCATATTTTTTTCTGTACTTTGATATTTCCCCACCCAAAATGATTGGTTAGAAGACCCTCTTTAACTATAACCAGAAGACAAAATTTTCATAACTGGTCATATTAGATGTTGCATAATAAATCTTCAAATTATTAAAACTTTTATCAAAAAGGGTAGATATTATTTTGTAAAACTAAGAAAATGTAGGTTACTATTATTTTCTTCTTTTCTCACAATGTTTTTCATAGCTTTTTTTCTTTAGTGACCTAAAATGCAGGAATGAATGGTAATTGTTAAAAACTTCTCTTCACCGTTACAGAAAAATCAGGCCTGTGGAGCGATACAGGCGCTCAAGCGCCTCTGGTCTTTAACCCTTGCCCAAATGGCAAATTTTGGACCAGACCAAATTGGAAGCATTTTGCAGATGACAAATTAACAGTAGCTAAAAAGATGATTTTTCTAAATGATAGGGTAGAAAACATTGTGAGAAAAGGAGAAAATGCTGGTTACCAGCATTTTCTCCTTTTCCCACAATGTTTTCAAAAGGCTTTTATTCCTGACACGTAAAAAAACCAGGGATTGTTTGGGAAAGGGTTAAAGATGAGCAAAACCTCATCATTTCTAAGCCACGACATCATGTAATCATTGAGATATGCAAGTGATTTGTGTCACCCAAATCGATTTCTCATGAGCATCTAGGCGACTATAATTAAATGGTAGAGAAAAAGGCGCCCAGAGGCTAACCAAATGTACTGAGGTACTATTTTCTTGGACTTTTACCAGACTTTTGAAAAAAAAAAACAGTCGGGGCTTAATCGTAGGTAGGGTCGGATCATCCGAAACACACATGCTATTTCATTTGGCCTTATTAGCTCACCTGAGCACAACATGCTCTAGGGGAGCTTTCAGGATCACCCGGTGTCCGTCGTCCGTCGTTCGTCGTCAACAATTCTTTAAACATCAACTCCTCCTAAACCACTGGGCCAATTTGGACCAAACTTGGCAGGAATGTTCCTTCGGAGGTCCTCTTTAAAAATTGTTCACAGAATTTGATTCCATCAAAAACTCTGGTTGCCATGGCAACCAAATGGACTTTTTTAGCAAATTCTTTAAAAATCTTCTTCTCTGAAACGGCTGGTCTGATTTTGAAATAATTTCACAGATATGTTCCTTGGGTGACCCTTTTCAAAAATTGTTTGTGAAATTTTGATACATCAAAAAATGTGGCTCTGGTGAATGGGGGCTACTTGCACTATACAGAAATGGAAGAAATTCTTTAAAAATCTTCTCCTCTGAAACCACTGTATTTTGAAATAATTTCACAGATATGTTCCCTGGGTGACCCTTTCCAAAAATTGTTCATGAAATTTTGATCTGTCAAAAAATGTGGCTCTGGTGAATGGGGTCTACTTGCACTATACAGAAATGAAGAATTCTTAAAAAATCTTCTCTGCAACCGATGCTCAGATTTTGAAATAATTTCATAGAGTTGTTCCTGGGGTGACCCTTTTCAAAAAATTGTTCGCGAAATTTTGATTGGTCAAGAAACATGGCTCTGGTGAATGGGGGCTACTTGCACTATAGGGAAATGAGGAAATTATTAAAAATTTTTCTTCTCTGAAACCACAGGTCAGATTTTGAAATAATTTTTCAGGGATGTTCGTTGGGTGACCCTTTTCAAAAACTGTTAGCAAAATTTTGATTGGTCAAGAAACATGGCTCTGGTGAATGGGGGCTACTTGCACTATATGGAAATGAAGAAATTCTTGAAAATTGTTCTTTTCTGAAACAGCTGGACAAATTTTGAAATGATTTCACAGAGATGATCCTTGGGTGATCCTTTTCAAAAATTGTACACAAAATTTTGATCTGTCAAGAAACATGGCTCTGGTTAATAGGGGCTACTTGCACTATATGGAGATGAAGAAATTCTTGAAAATTCTTTTTCTCTGAAACCCCTAGTCAGATCTTAAAATAATTTGACAGAGATGTTCGTTGGGTGACCCTTTTCAAAAACTGAACATATAATTTTGATCTGTCAAGAAACGTGGCTCTTGTGAATGGGGGCTACTTGCACTATATGGACATGATGAAATTCTTGAAAATTCTTCTTTTCTGAAACAGATGGACAGATTCTGAAATGATTTCACAGAGATGATCCTTGGGGTGACCCTTTTCAAAAATTGTTCACAAAATTTTGATCTGTCAAGAAACATGGCTCTGGTTAATAGGGGCTACTTGCACTATATGGAGATGAAGAAATTCTTGAAAATTCTTTTTCTATGAAACCCCTTGTCAGATCTTAAAATAAATTGACAGATGTTTCTTGGGTGACCCTTTTCAAAAACTGTACATATAATTTTGATCTGTCAAGAAACATGGCTCTTCTGAATTGGGGCTACTTGCACTATATGGATATGATGAAATTCTTGAAAATTTTCTTCCTCTGAAACCCCTGGTCAGATTTTAAAAGAAATTTTC
Organism: Tridacna crocea; assembly: GCA_943736015.1. NCBI lineage: Eukaryota > Metazoa > Mollusca > Bivalvia > Cardiida > Cardiidae > Tridacna > Tridacna crocea. The sequence goes on along the minus strand of OX031072.1, from coordinate 9,121,071 downwards.
CAAAATGTTCCTTGGGTGACCCTTTTCAAAACTTGTTTGTGAATTTTGATCCATCAAGAAACATGGCTCTTGTGGATGGGGGATACTTGCTCTTATACAGAAATGAAGAATTCTAAAATATTCTTTTTGAAAGTGATGGTCAAATTTCGAAATGACTTTTACAGGTGACCTTTTGAAAATTGCTTAGCAAAATTATAAATTTGGTTCCAATGTTTCAATACCTCAAAAAAAAAATAGGCTATGGTCATCTCAAAAATTCAGGTGAGCGATCCAGGGCCATCTTGGCCCTCTTGTTTTTGCTTAATATCCAAGTCAACAGCTATCACCATGTCTAAATGGCTAGTTATATCTTTGGCAAGCTTTAATAATAGACATTATTAACCCATATTCTGTGTTGCCAAAAGGAAGGTGAACAATGGGATTTTTGCCAGATTCCCTGCAATGGCCACAATGTTATCATTATGACATGACTCATGATTTGTCACTGATTTTATTGTGTACGTTTTAAAAAAAGATCATCTGAAATTTAGTTGTAAATGGGAGGCAAGCTTATCTGAACAATATCTGAAATCACAGAATTTCAACTTACAAAAGTTGCATGCACCTCCTGGTCTGTCTGTTTTTCACTCATGTAGGTGACATTTACAAGAAAAGAGTGGTGCTATAGTGACAGGAGCAGGCCCTATCCTGAGGGATCAGGCTCATTTTAAGCTCAACCGTCTGTAATGAATGTAGCATAAACCTTGTAACAGCGTGGTGCCACGTTTGTGTAACTCGCCTTCCATTCCTCAACCTGCCGATATACTGTTATTGTTCATTTGGCGTTTTCTTTGTCTCTTTGTTCTGGATGATACCTCTTCCATACTTGTTAAAGTGACAGCGAATTCGGAAAAGAATTTAGGCATTTTATGCCAGAAAAAATGTGGACATGACAGCAACCTGACAGCCAGTAAAAACAACCCTATTTTGGCCAAAGGTCAGGAGGGCCCAAATTTGAAATGGCCCCCAGTCAAAACGAAATGGTTCCCCCACGCTAAAATACAGGTGACGAGAGAAGGAAAGATACAAGTAAAATATGACAAACATTCAGTACATAGTAAAAGCGGTAACAACAGTTCCCCGACAAGACAGTTAGTTCCCGGACACAAGTGTTCGAGACAGATCCCCGACAGATTTGGAGACAGTTCCCCGACACTTTTGTTCGATGTCAAACAACAAAATAAATGTTATCATGGATAAAAACATGTTTGATAGAGGATTTTATGGATAAATGATCTTTTGTGACTAAATGAAGTGTTTGTACATGTGATTGGCGAGTACAATTGGTAATCATGGTACTGTCTATAAGCTTAGTTCGACAGAAGAATTTGACGGCCTATCGTCACAAAATATCAAACAGTGTCGAAAAAGACTACATTCTCCTAAATGCTATATTTTATGTAGAGATCTACAATATGTACATGTATGTAAAATTGTCCGAGTGCACAAGATAAATAGAAAAGGTATATCGCTCAGTAAACACCCCCTGCCCCCTCCCTCTAATGAATTTCTATAAAACCAGGGAATGCACATAACTAAAATACATCTACAAATTATTCAGAGACTCTATAGAATCAACGCTAAATACTCTCTATCCTTTTATCAACTGTGATGCTTGCTAAAAGTCTTGTTAAAATTCTCTTATGTTCATAAGAGTTGTGATTCGTTTTGAATTCACCCATGAGTAAATAACTACCAGTCATTCTGTATAGAAATCTTCTTAACAGGGTCCAGATAATTCGATCACATCAATTATCCACCAAATAATCTGTGTTAGTTGGAGTTGAATGGTTGCATCGTGGAAAGAAACCCGACCAATTTCAACTTCGATGTTCAAGGAACCAACCCATTCTTTGTTTTCATACTTTCTGGCTACTTCTAATTATGAAAGCCCTGTTCTATTTTTCATATTTGATGAAAGCCCAGGTAAAAACTTTCAGCAAAAAGCGCAGACGATATATATATCCATAGATTTTAATCGGCTTCACTGCGTGTAACTATGACAAGCAATTCGGGAACCAGGGAAAACTGTTGATATTACAATTACTTAGATAATTTCTATGTGATAGCGCTCTCGGGCAGCCTGGCGTATTGAAAAATCTCGAAGTAGTTCACTTTCACACAAATAAAGTCCAAAACAAACAGACCTGAATTTTTATTAGAATGACTATTCTAAATTCAACATTTTTACTCATTCTGAATATATACTTCCGGGCATCAGACTTTTTACTTTGAAGACTGAACAGGTCCGACCTCCATTTTGACAGGTCCGTCAGACCCTCGCCTTGTTTTCTTTTTTTTTTATTTCCCAGGTTCGATCTCCATTTCAGTAGGTCCCGGACATCGGACCAGCACTATTTTTCAGCCCTGATAGGATCAGAGGTCAGAAGAAGAGGGTCGGTGGTCACCTGATTTTTTTAACCCCCGGAAAAAAGTTTAGTGCCGGCGGTAAATATTTAGGGTTGGTCAGTGGTCAGGTAACCGGAAACACAGGTATTCTTTTGGGGGGGGGGGGGGGGGGGGGGCTAATCTCAGTTTTTCTTTGAGAAAATTTAAACTATTTTTATCACAAATATACCATCATTTCTATTTTTAGTAACTGACGAAATGAAATTGCCCTCCCTACAAGAAAGAATGAATATGTTATCGATCTTTTCAGTGATTTTTTTACAATTTGCTTTAAGTGAGTCCTGGGACTCGCTAGGATGAAAAACTATGAGTCTGAAACCAACTTTACGAGTCCCACCTTTTAACTCATTACCAAAGGGCAACATTTTAGGTTTGTCCAAATCAAAAGTATTAACAGACAACAAAACAAAAGTTATTGAAGATTTGAAATTTGTTTTGTGAAGGGTAGAAAACATTATCGGAAAAGGAGAAAATACTGGTTACCAGCATTTTCTCCTTTTCCCACATTGTTTTCTAAAGGCTTCTTTCTCAGAGGCATCAGAATTAAGGATTGTGTGGTAATGAGTTAAACCCCATTTAAAAAAAAATATATTGTTCAAATTGTTTAAAAATCTGTATGGTCTGATTTATGAATTCTCAGTCATGAATTCTCTTCACTTTCGTAAGTTAGCCAACTTAAAAGTTTAAGCCAGTGTGACTTGAATTCTCTCGGTTTCGAATCGGCTGGGGCCGAATCCACGCCGATTGAACTAGCCGATGATTTCTCATTATTCTCGACATTTTTATTGGTATGTAAGTCACTTTGAGTCAGTGGGTCAGACTCTTGTGATTTCGTAAACAAACTATTTAAAGTTCGTCGTTTGTGATTGGATTTCGCCTTCTTTTTTGGTGGCATTGCTTACGCTTTACATCGTTAAGATATATACGCATTGGAATTTTTTTGACGAAATGGAAATCGTTTGAGGATATTGAAATCGCCCGGGTATAAAAAAGATTCAAAAAGTAATAATTTACTGATGAGGACATGAAATGATAGTTGTTCAAACATATTGACTATAATTTTCTGCAATTAAGAAAGAAAGAGTAGGCTATGCCTTGAAGAGGATCTATAACGTACGTGCTGGATGTTGATCTTCGTGTACCCGAATAAAAAGAAAACCGGAAACCATTCCATAGACTAGAATATTTACTTAGGCTAAAAATAGACCGGAAAATGAAGGTACCAGTCTAGAGTAGAAAAATTACTGGTGTTTCGATAGAAAATGTAAACACTTTAATTGATTGGGATCAAACGAAATTTTGCAAAAGGCATTGATATCAAAATCGGTGCGTCTCGAAAATGCACATATCTAAAAATTTTGCGTCCTCGGTAATTTCTGTGCGTCCCTGATGCGGGACGCACAGGTAAATGAAACACTGTCTTTTCGATTGGCTATAAGGATACTTTCCGACCATACAAATGTTCATAGGAAATCAAGATTTGCAAGTCAATTTTCCCAGGGGTAATGCATGGAGAGTAACATAATGCTTAAACCTGGGTTCCGAGGATGGGGAAAAGAATAAAAAGCCAGAAACTGGCATTTTCTTCTTTTCTTGCAATGATTTTTTTACTTTCCAAAAACAATGTTCTTTTTTTGAGTAACGACTGTCTTCTGAAATTGCTTTCAATTTGAACAAGTGCGAAAGTTGCTGTTAGGTAATGAGTGAACCGGAGTTCTGACTTTTAACGACCTACAGAAAGAAGTTTTGAAAACATTGTGGAGAAAGGAGAAAATGCTGGTTTCAGCATTTTCTCCATATTCCACAATGGTCTCTACACTTCCCTCAATTTCCAATTTTTGAGTAACAATAATTTGTTGTCTACAGATAGTTTAAATTTGAAGAAGTCTAAAATTTTATCATTTGGTAAAAGAACTCAGGAAACTTTTGGAATGAAAAGAAGCCTATTCAATCATCTATTTGTAAAGTTTGACATAATACTAGGCAGTAATTAATAACAAGGCAATAGTTAGTAATATATATAATGTGCATTGCTCTGGCAAAAGGAGGCTTAATATATGTCTGTGTTGCATTAGACTGATCATGCTACCAGCTAACTTTGGATTCATGATAGCCGCATTTTGTAACAACAGACATAATCAAATGGTAGAATGGTCCTTGAACATACAGACAATTGATTGATAGCAAAGTTTAAAGTCTGGCCAGCATGGACTTTGCAGGCTGACCTTGATCTTTACTGTTCATAGATGCATTACGTCCCCTTTTCACAGAGCATGGCTTTTACATAATTATATATACTTATGGACAAATTTTGTCCGGTATTTCTTTCCCTAATATCTCTTAAATGCTTGAAGAGAAGACCTTAAAATTTTTCCTACTTTATATCATGTGTATTTCAAACTAGTTTCTGAATTGTGATAGTTGTCTGCGCTATAACAATGGAGATACACCAACATCAATTTGACTTCTTTATTCAATTATTTATTTGCTTTTCGTTGCATACCCTTCTTCAAACAACCTCAAGTTTTAACAACTGTGAAAGAATGCTTTGGAAAACATCGTAAGACAAGAACAATTTTGCTGTTTAGCAGCATTTTCTCCCTTTCTCAAAATGTTTTCTTCTCTTCATATGGCATGACACCTGTCACTAGATCTGTGATGGTTACTATGCCCCTTTCTAGTCTTAGTAAACAATCTGGGGGCCAAATAGAACTGGTTTAACTTTTGAAGAATTGACTTCCAACAACTTTCATCTCAGAAAATCCTTTGAACTTAAGAACTCTTCTATGTCCATTATTTATAAATCACACCATGCTCTGCCTGTTATGATCAACTGAACCTGTAACTGATCATAATATTTGTGACTTTCTTCCAAATGTAATTTTCCAGCAACTACTTCACAGCAAAAATCTGAATACTAATTCACAGCAAAAATCTGAATTCTTTGCAGGATCCACTTGAGTTTCATTTTTAGATTTATCTGGAAACTTGATCTCAAACAATCCCTAAGGATATGAACAATGGTCACAAAACACTGTGTCATCAGGACTTGCACCTAAATGTGGATATTTGACATTAACCAATAATCTACTTTCCATCACAGACTGATTAGGATAGCCAGCTTTCGTTTCCTTGATACAGAATCTTGCAGCCGCTTCATCTGTTCTAACCTGTTTTAAAGATAACACATTCAATATTACTTTAACAACACAGTCTGGCCTTGTGCCTTCTTTTCTCGTGCAAACCAGTCCAGAATTGGATGAAATTATCCTTCCATTTCACGCCATTGCCATTTTCTATTTTTATGCTGCCTCTTTGTCTTTTTTTCAATTGTACGCCATTGCTCCTGAGTACAAGATAGTGTATTAACTCTTTATCAAACAATCCCTGGTTTTCACAACTCTGAGCAAGAAGCCTTTTGAAAACAGTGTTGGAAAAGGAGAAAATGCTGAAAACCAGCATTTTCTCCTTTCCCAACAACATTTTCCACCTCTCCAAGAACAAATTTCAATTTTTGAGTCACATTAATTTTGTCATCTGCAAATGCTTTCAATTTGGACTACTGTAAAATTTTGGTGTTTGGTAAAGAGTCAAGATGTTAAAGTGTTTCCAACATTTCCTTACTATTCACATCTCGGTCATGATACAGGTGACGAAATTCATAGAGTTCCGAATTTCTTTCACATTGATCTAATTTATTTGTCCTCTCCAGTGCAGTAACAGAAAACCCAGGTAGCAAGGCAGCAATGTTTTAAGTTTTAGTTTAAAACCCTCCATATCAAAAAATGACACTGAAGGGGCTTAAAGAAGTGTATGCATAGCTTTTGGTGGCACCTGCTGCTGGTCATCTTTAAACTTTTGCTTCTTAAAAATAAGCTCACTTGTCTTTTTAGGACTCTCACCTCGGTTTATTCCATAAGCATTCTTGTGAAGTAACTGCATCAAGGCCTTCTTTCTTTTTATAAATGATATCAACTAAGGCATAATAACAATGCTGCAGCATGGTTACATGACAGTCCTTCCCTGAAACAAATTAAACATGGCTACATGACTCTCATTCCCTATAACAAAGAAAACAAGGAGGGCCATGATAGCCCTGTATTGCTCCACTGGCTCTTTAACCCTTTACCACACAAACTGAAGTGTTTATGACCCTAGAAGAGAAGGCCTTTGAAAACAATTGAACTTTGTCAGGCAATACAAGCAGGTTTATTCACTGGCATGAAAGGAGCTCTTGGAAAAGAAACCTGAATGATGGAAACCTTACTTTGAATTTAATATTCCACTCATGTGAACATAACTATTAGGATGGAAATGAATCACTTTCCCTGAAAACAATATTTTCAATGTAAAAACTTGAAAACCTAGCACAAATCATGTATCACTGCAGTGTGATAATCAAGGGAGGTAAATTGTAACAAAATCAGAAAGGGTGTTACATGAACACAATGGTGAACTCGGACCAGGGATAAGCTCATCAAAGTGCCTAATTCATATTTCTTGGCCCAGCAGTTGCATTGTAAAATGAATATTGAATTCGAAAAGGAAAGATAGCCAAAATCATAGAAATCTCATTAAGAATCTCTAAACCCTAGAAAAACTTGCCTCCAAAACGTAAAGATCTCAGACCACAAGAAAAAGATTCACCCTTTTGAGTTCAAACACAATTAATTTAGACTGGTGTACGCTTTATCTATATAATGAAGACTTTTGACTGCTTTACATACTTTTAATAATTGCTGCGTACAACCACTTCTTAATCCCTTAAAGCTTTTTCTGCATGCCAAGTTTGCAGACAGAGTTTTTCGATCGAAAAAAGAAGCCACCCTAACAGGGATATCCCAATGCCATGACATGTTTAAGAAAGAATCCTAGAAATCTACCTATAAATTCCTAAGGGCCAGAAAAAACTGCATCCAAAAAAAACGATTGGCAATTACATGAAAAAGTTCAACTTTCATTTACGACTTAAAATGTGAATTTAGATCACTCAGCAGGAAGAACGCCGGATTACAAATCTTGATAATCTGGACTTTTGAGCTCTGTAGCATTTTTTGTGTGACCAGTTTGCAAACAGTTTGGGATTGAAGAAATATGCCATCTTAACAGGGATAGGTGAAAGCAGCGATTACTGCTTCATTAAGAATCTCTTATTCCGAGGAGAAAAAAATGCACGAAAAACCAAAGACCAGTCATAACACGAAAAGGTGTCCTTAACAAGTTAAGAAGTGACATGAATCATTCTGAACAGTGTACGCGTTGTACAGATCTATAAAACAAAGATGCACAAATCTAGACTCTGATGCATACCTTTACCAACCGTTTCCTACCAGCGCTCCATTTTATTCCGTAAAGGTGATTTTTCCATGTGATAATTTTGCAGACAGATTTCAAACAATGTTTTCAAACAAAAGAGCCTGAAGTTTAGCTAATTACACTTCACTTATTCCTAGACAAGAAATCTGATTAAGAATCTCTAAACCCTAGAAAAAATTGCATTCAAAATGTAAAGATCTTGAATCACAGGAAAAAGTTTTACCTTTTTAAGTTCAGAAGCAACCTTAATAATTTAGAATAGTGTACGCTGTATCTAAACCAATATAATGTAGATTTTGACGGCTTTACACACTTTTGACAATTGTTGCATACAACCACTTGTTCCTATTCCCTAAATGCGTTTTCCGCGTGCTAAGTTTGCAGACTGAGTTTTTTTATAAAAAAAGGATGCCACCGTAACAGGGATATCACGACGCCATGATATGTTTCAGGAAAAATCCTAGAAATTTACTTATGAATTCCTAAAGTCCAGAAAAAAAAAATGCATCCAAAGTAAAAGATCAGCGATGACATGAAAAAGTTCTGCTTTCATTTTCAACTGAAGATGCGAATTTAGATCACTGGCCTGGGAGAACGCATGACTACAAATCTCAATAATGTAGATGTTTTAGTTCTATAGCATTTTTTGTGTGACCAGTTTTGCAAACAGTTTGGGATCAAAGAAAAATGCCATTTTAACAGGGATATTCCAACGCCACGATTATTGCTTCATCAAAAATCTCTAATCCCGCGAAGAAAAAATTACACCCAAAACGAAAGACCAGTGATTACAGGAAAAAGCATCATTAACGACTTTAGAAGTGACACGAATGATGTATGCGATGTATAGATCTATAAAATGTAGACACGCCAAATAAGACTCTGTTGCATACCTTTACCAATTGTTTCCTTCCGCCACTCGCTTTTATTCCTTAAAGGTGATTTGAGAAAAAAAAAAAAGGCCAAATCATAGAAATCTGATTAAGAATCTCTAAACCTTAGAAAAACTTGCATCCAAAAAGTAAAGATCTCAGACCACAAGGAAAATTTTCACCTTTTTGTTCCGATGCAACCTAAATAATTTAGGTTGGTGTACGCTGTATCTAAATCTATATAATGTAGACTTTTGACTGCTTTACATACTTTCAATAATTGCTGCGTACAATCACTTAAAGCGTTTTCCATGTGTCAAGTTTGCAGACAGACTTTTTCGATCGAAAAAAGAAGCCACCCTAACAGGGATATCCCAATGCCACGACATGTACAAGACAGAATCCTAGAAATCAACCTACAAATTCCTAAAGGCCTGAAAAAACTGCATCCAAAAAAAAGATGGAACATTAGATGAAAAAGTTCCACTTTCATTTACGACTTAAAATGCAAATTCAGATCACTCAGCAGGAAGAACGCCCTATTACAAATGTCGATAATCTGGACTTTTGCGCTCTTTTAAGAAGTGACATGAATCATTCTGAACAGTGTACGCGTTGTATAGATCTATAAAATGAAGATGCACAAATCTAGACTCTGGTGCATACCTTTACCAACCGTTTCCTACCAGGGCTCCATTTTATTCCATAAAGGTGATTTTTTCATGTGATAATTTTGCAGACTGATTTCAAACAATGTTTTCAAACAAAAAAGCCTGAAGTTTAGCTCATTACACTTCACTCATTCCTAGACAAGAAATCTGATTAAGAATCTCTAAACCCTAGAAAAAATTGCATCCAAAATGTAAAGATCTTGAATCACATGAAAACGTTTTACCTTTTTAAGTTCAGACGCAACCTTAATAATTTAGACTGGTGTACGCTGTATCTAAACCAATATAATGTAGACTTTGGACGGCTTTACACACTTTTGACAATTGTTGCATACAACCACTTGTTCCTATTCCCTAAATGCATTTTCCGCGTGCTAGGTTTGCAGACTGAGTTTTTCGATGAAGAAAAGATGTCACCGTAACAGGGATATCACGACGCAACGATATGTTTCAGGAAAAATCCTAGAAATTTACTTACGAATTCCTCAAGTCCAGAAAAAAAAAAGCATCCAAAATAAAAGATCAGCGATGACATGCAAACATTCTGCTTTCATTTTCAACTGAAGATGCGAATTTAGATCACTGGCCTGGGAGAACGCATGACTACAAATCTCAATAATGTAGATGATTTAGCTCTATAGCACTTTTTGTGTGACCAGTTTTGCAAACAGTTTGGAATCAAAGAAAAATGCCATCTTAACAGGGATGTTCCAGTGCCACGATTATTGCTTCATCAAGAATCTCTAATCCCGCGAAGAAAAAATTGCACCCAAAACGAAAGACCAGTGATTACACGAAAAAGCATCATTTACGAATTTAGAAGTGACACGAATGATGTATGCGATGTATAGATCTATAAAATGTAGACGCGCGAAATTAGACTCTGTTGCATACCTTTACCAATTGTTTCCTTCCGCCGCTCGTTTTTATTCCGTAAAGGTGATTTTTCCATATGATAATTTTGCAGACAGTTTTCAAAGAATGTTTTCAAACAAAAAAACCTTGACTTTATCTTACAGTTAATTGCATTTGATTACAGGCCAATGAAAGGTATGGAACACCCAAAACATCAGAAAGCGTGTTTCGTGAACAGAATGGTGAACTCAGACCAGGGATAAGCTCATCAAAGTGCCCACTCCATACTTCTTGGCCCAGCAGTTGCATTGTAAAGTGAACATTGAATTTGAGAAAAAAAAAATAGCCAAAATCATAGAAATCTGATTAAGAATCTCTAAACCTTAGAAAAACTTGCATCCAAAAAGTAAAGATCTCAGACCACAAGGAAAATTTTCACCTTTTTGTTCAGATGTAACCTGAATCATTTAGATTGGTGTACGCTGTATCTAAATCTATATAATGTAGACTTTTGACTGCTTTACATCCATACAATAATTGCTGCGTACAACCACTTATTCCTAATTCCTTAAAGCGTTTTCCGCGTGTCAAGTTTGCAGACAGAGTTTTTCGATCGAAAAAAGAAGCCACCCTAACAGGGATATCCCAATGCCATGACATGTTTAAGAAAGAATCCTAGAAATCTACCTATAAATTCCTAAGGGCCAGAAAAAACTGCATCCAAAAAAAACGATCAGCAATTACATGAAAAAGTTCAACTTTCATTTACGACTTAAAATGTGAATTTAGATCACTCAGCAGGAAGAACGCCGGATTACAAATCTTGATAATCTGGACTTTTGAGCTCTGTAGCATTTTTTGTGTGACCAGTTTGCAAACAGTTTGGGATTGAAGAAAAATGCCATCTTAACAGGGATAGGTGAAAGCAGTGATTACTGCTTCATTAAGAATCTCTTGTTCCGAGGAGAAAAAAATGCACGAAAAACCAAAGACCAGTCATAACACGAAAAGGTGTCCTTAACAAGTTAAGAAGTGACATGAATCATTCTGAACAGTGTGCACGTTGTATAGATCTATAAAACAAAGATGCACAAATCTAGACTCTGATGCATACCTTTACCAACCGTTTCCTACCAGCGCTCCATTTTATTCCGTAAAGGTGATTTTTCCATGTGATAATTTTGCAGACAGATTTCAAACAATGTTTTCAAACAAAAGAGCCTGAAGTTTAGCTAATTACACTTCACTTATTCCTAGACAAGAAATCTGATTAAGAATCTCTAAACCCTAGAAAAAATTGCATTCAAAATGTAAAGATCTTGAATCACAGGAAAAAGTTTTACCTTTTTAAGTTCAGAAGCAACCTTAATAATTTAGAATAGTGTACGCTGTATCTAAACCAATATAATGTAGATTTTGACGGCTTTACACACTTTTGACAATTGTTGCATACAACCACTTGTTCCTATTCCCTAAATGCGTTTTCCGCGTGCTAAGTTTGCAGACTGAGTTTTTTTATAAAAAAAGGATGCCACCGTAACAGGGATATCATGACGCCATGATATGTTTCAGGAAAAATCCTAGAAATTTACTTATGAATTCCTAAAGTCCAGAAAAAAAAAATGCATCCAAAGTAAAAGATTAGCGATGACATGAAAAAGTTCTGCTTTCATTTTCAACTGAAGATGCGAATTTAGATCACTGGCCTGGGAGAACGCATGACTACAAATCTCAATAATGTAGATGTTTTAGTTCTATAGCATTTTTTGTGTGACCAGTTTTGCAAACAGTTTGGGATCAAAGAAAAATGCCATCTTAACAGGGATATTCCAACGCCACGATTATTGCTTCATCAAAAATCTCTAATCCCGCGAAGAAAAAATTACACCCAAAACGAAAGACCAGTGATTACAGGAAAAAGCATCATTAACGACTTTAGAAGTGACACGAATGATGTATGCGATGTATAGATCTATAAAATGTAGACATGCCAAATAAGACTCTGTTGCATACCTTTACCAATTGTTTCCTTCCGCCACTCGCTTTTATTCCTTAAAGGTGATTTGAGAAAAAAAAAAATAGCCATAATCATAGAAATCTGATTAAGAATCTCTAAACCTTAGAAAAACTTGCATCCAAAAAGTAAAGATCTCAGACCACAAGGAAAATTTTCACCTTTTTGTTCCGATGCAACCTAAATAATTTAGATTGGTGTACGCTGTATCTAAATCTATATAATGTAGACTTTTGACTGCTTTACATACTTTCAATAATTGCTGCGTACAATCACTTAAAGCGTTTTCCGTGTGTCAAGTTTGCAGGCAGACTTTTTCGATCGAAAAAAGAAGCCACCCTAACAGGGATATCCCAATGCCACGACATGTATAAGACAGAATCCTAGAAATCAACCTACAAATTCCTAAAGGCCTGAAAAAACTGCATCCAAAAAAAAGATGGAACATTACATGAAAAAGTTCCACTTTCATTTACGACTTAAAATGCAAATTTAGATCACTCAGCAGGAAGAACGCCCTATTACAAATGTCGATAATCTGGACTTTTGCGCTCTTTTAAGAAGTGACATGAATCATTCTGAACAGTGTACGCATTGTATAGATCTATAAAATGAAGATGCACAAATCTAGACTCTGGTGCATACCTTTACCAACCGTTTCCTACCAGGGCTCCATTTTATTCCATAAAGGTGATTTTTCCATGTGATAATTTTGCAGACTGATTTCAAACAATGTTTTCAAACAAAAAAGCCTGAAGTTTAGCTCATTACACTTCACTCATTCCTAGACAAGAAATCTGATTAAGAATCTCTAAACCCTAGAAAAAATTGCATCCAAAATGTAAAGATCTTGAATCACAGGAAAACGTTTTACCTTTTTAAGTTCAGACGCAACCTTAATAATTTAGACTGGTGTACGCTGTATCTAAACCAATATAATGTAGACTTTGGACGGCTTTACACACTTTTGACAATTGTTGCATACAACCACTTGTTCCTATTCCCTAAATGCATTTTCCGTGTGCTAGGTTTGCAGACTGAGTTTTTCGATGAAGAAAAGATGTCACCGTAACAGGGATATCACGACGCAACGATATGTTTCAGGAAAAATCCTAGAAACTTACTTAAGAATTCCTCAAGTCCAGGAAAAAAAAAGCATCCAAAATAAAAGATCAGCGATGACATGAAAACATTCTGCTTTCATTTTCAACTGAAGATGCGAATTTAGATCACTGGCCTGGGAGAACGCATGACTACAAATCTCAATAATGTAGATGATTTAGCTCTATAGCACTTTTTGTGTGACCAGTTTTGCAAACAGTTTGGAATCAAAGAAAAATGCCATCTTAACAGGGATGTTCCAGTGCCACGATTATTGCTTCATCAAGAATCTCTAATCCCGCGAAGAAAAAATTGCACCCAAAACGAAAGACCAGTGATTACACGAAAAAGCATCATTTACCAATTTAGAAGTGACACGAATGATGTATGCGATGTATAGATCTATAAAATGTAGACGCCCGAAATTAGACTCTGTTGCATACCTTTACCAATTGTTTCCTTCCGCCGCTCGTTTTTATTCCGTAAAGGTGATTTTTCCATATGATAATTTTGCAGACAGTTTTCAAAGAATGTTTTCAAACAAAAAAACCTTGACTTTATCTTACAGTTAATTGCATTTGATTACAGGCCAATGAAAGGTATGGAACACCCAAAACATCAGAAAGCGTGTTTCGTGAACAGAATGGTGAACTCAGACCAGGGATAAGCTCATCAAAGTGCCCACTCCATACTTCTTGGCCCAGCAGTTGCATTGTAAAGTGAACATTGAATTTGAGAAAAAAAAAATAGCCAAAATCATAGAAATCTGATTAAGAATCTCTAAACCTTAAAAAAACTTGCATCCAAAAAGTAAAGATCTCAGACCACAAGGAAAATTTTCACCTTTTTGTTCAGATGTAACCTGAATAATTTAGATTGGTGTACGCTGTATCTAAATCTATATAATGTAGACTTTTGACTGCTTTACATCCTTTCAATAATTGCTGCGTACAACCACTTATTCCTAATTCCTTAAAGCGTTTTCCGCGTGTCAAGTTTGCAGACAGAGTTTTTCGATCGAAAAAAGAAGCCACCCTAACAGGGATATCCCAATGCCATGACATGTTTAAGAAAGAATCCTAGAAATCTACCTATAAATTCCTAAGGGCCAGAAAAAACTGCATCCAAAAAAAACGATCGGCAATTACATGAAAAAGTTCAACTTTCATTTACGACTTAAAATGTGAATTTAGATCACTCAGCAGGAAGAACGCCGGATTACAAATCTTGATAATCTGGACTTTTGAGCTCTGTAGCATTTTTTGTGTGACCAGTTTGCAAACAGTTTGGGATTGAAGAAAAATGCCATCTTAACAGGGATAGGTGAAAGCAGCGATTACTGCTTCATTAAGAATCTCTTGTTCCGAGGAGAAAAAAATGCACGAAAAACCAAAGACCAGTCATAACACGAAAAGGTGTCCTTAACAAGTTAAGAAGTGACATGAATCATTCTGAACAGTGTGCGCGTTGTATAGATCTATAAAACAAAGATGCACAAATCTAGACTCTGATGCATACCTTTACCAACCGTTTCCTACCAGCGCTCCATTTTATTCCGTAAAGGTGATTTTTCCATGTGATAATTTTGCAGACAGATTTCAAACAATGTTTTCAAACAAAAGAGCCTGAAGTTTAGCTAATTACACTTCACTTATTCCTAGACAAGAAATCTGATTAAGAATCTCTAAACCCTAGAAAAAATTGCATTCAAAATGTAAAGATCTTGAATCACAGGAAAAAGTTTTACCTTTTTAAGTTCAGAAGCAACCTTAATAATTTAGAATAGTGTACGCTGTATCTAAACCAATATAATGTAGATTTTGACGGCTTTACACACTTTTGACAATTGTTGCATACAACCACTTGTTCCTATTCCCTAAATGCATTTTCCGCGTGCTAAGTTTGCAGACTGAGTTTTTTTATAAAAAAAGGATGCCACCATAACAGGGATATCACGACGCCATGATATGTTTCAGGAAAAATCCTAGAAATTTACTTATGAATTCCTAAAGTCCAGAAAAAAAAAATGCATCCAAAGTAAAAGATTAGCGATGACATGAAAAAGTTCTGCTTTCATTTTCAACTGAAGATGCGAATTTAGATCACTGGCCTGGGAGAACGCATGACTACAAATCTCAATAATGTAGATGTTTTAGTTCTATAGCATTTTTTGTGTGACCAGTTTTGCAAACAGTTTGGGATCAAAGAAAAATGCCATCTTAACAGGGATATTCCAACGCCACGATTATTGCTTCATCAAAAATCTCTAATCCCGCGAAGAAAAAATTACACCCAAAACGAAAGACCAGTGATTACAGGAAAAAGCATCATTAACGACTTTAGAAGTGACACTAATGATGTATGCGATGTATAGATCTATAAAATGTAGACATGCCAAATAAGACTCTGTTGCATACCTTTACCAATTGTTTCCTTCCGCCACTCGCTTTTATTCCTTAAAGGTGATTTGAGAAAAAAAAAATAGCCAAAATCATAGAAATCTGATTAAGAATCTCTAAACCTTAGAAAAACTTGCATCCAAAAAGTAAAGATCTCAGACCACAAGGAAAATTTTCACCTTTTTGTTCCGATGCAACCTAAATAATTTAGATTGGTGTACGCTGTATCTAAATCTATATAATGTAGACTTTTGACTGCTTTACATACTTTCAATAATTGCTGCGTACAATCACTTAAAGCGTTTTCCATGTGTCAAGTTTGCAGACAGACTTTTTCAATTGAAAAAAGAAGCCACCCTAACAGGGATATCCCAATGCCACGACATGTATAAGACAGAATCCTAGAAATCAACCTACAAATTCCTAAAGGCCTGAAAAAACTGCATCCAAAAAAAAGATGGAACATTACATGAAAAAGTTCCACTTTCATTTACGACTTAAAATGCAAATTTAGATCACTCAGCAGGAAGAACGCCCTATTACAAATGTCGATAATCTGGACTTTTGCGCTCTTTTAAGAAGTGACATGAATCATTCTGAACAGTGTACGCGTTGTATAGATCTATAAAATGAAGATGCACAAATCTAGACTCTGGTGCATACCTTTACCAACCGTTTCCTACCAGGGCTCCATTTTATTCCATAAAGGTGATTTTTCCATGTGATAATTTTGCAGACTGATTTCAAACAATGTTTTCAAACAAAAAAGCCTGAAGTTTAGCTCATTACACTTCACTCATTCCTAGACAAGAAATCTGATTAAGAATCTCTAAACCCTAGAAAAAATTGCATCCAAAATGTAAAGATCTTGAATCACATGAAAACGTTTTACCTTTTTAAGTTCAGACGCAACCTTAATAATTTAGACTGGTGTACGCTGTATCTAAACCAATATAATGTAGACTTTGGACGGCTTTACACACTTTTGACAATTGTTGCATACAACCACTTGTTCCTATTCCCTAAATGCATTTTCCGCGTGCTAGGTTTGCAGACTGAGTTTTTCGATGAAGAAAAGATGTCACCGTAACAGGGATATCACGACGCAACGATATGTTTCAAGAAAAATCCTAGAAATTTACTTACGAATTCCTCAAGTCCAGAAAAAAAAAAAAGCATCCAAAATAAAAGATCAGCGATGACATGAAAACATCCTGCTTTCATTTTCAACTGAAGATGCGAATTTAGATCACTGGCCTGGGAGAACGCATGACTACAAATCTCAATAATGTAGATGATTTAGCTCTATAGCACTTTTTGTGTGACCAGTTTTGCAAACAGTTTGGAATCAAAGAAAAATGCCATCTTAACAGGGATGTTCCAGTGCCACGATTATTGCTTCATCAAGAATCTCTAATCCCGCGAAGAAAAAATTGCACCCAAAACGAAAGACCAGTGATTACACGAAAAAGCATCATTTACCAATTTAGAAGTGACACGAATGATGTATGCGATGTATAGATCTATAAAATGTAGACGCGCGAAATTAGACTCTGTTGCATACCTTTACCAATTGTTTCCTTCCGCCGCTCGTTTTTATTCCGTAAAGGTGATTTTTCCATATGATAATTTTGCAGACAGTTTTCAAAGAATGTTTTCAAACAAAAAAGCCTTGACTTTATCTTACAGTTAATTGCATTTGATTACAGGCCAATGAAAGGTATGGAACACCCAAAACATCAGAAAGCGTGTTTCGTGAACAGAATGGTGAACTCAGACCAGGGATAAGCTCATCAAAGTGCCCACTCCATACTTCTTGGCCCAGCAGTTGCATTGTAAAGTGAACATTGAATTTGAGAAAAAAAAAAAAAGCCAAAATCATAGAAATCTGATTAAGAATCTCTAAACCTTAGAAAAACTTGCATCCAAAAAGTAAAGATCTCAGACCACAAGGAAAATTTTCACCTTTTTGTTCAGATGCAACCTAAATAATTTAGATTGGTGTACGCTGTATCTAAATCTATATAATGTAGACTTTTGACTGCTTTACATCCTTTCAATAATTGCTGCGTACAACCACTTATTCCTAATCACTTAAAGCGTTTTCCGCGTGTCAAGTTTGCAGACAGAGTTTTTCGATCGAAAAAAGAAGCCACCCTAACAGGGATATCCCAATGCCATGACATGTTTAAGAAAGAATCCTAGAAATCTACCTATAAATTCCTAAGGGCCAGAAAAAACTGCATCCAAAAAAAACGATCGGCAATTACATGAAAAAGTTCAACTTTCATTTACGACTTAAAATGTGAATTTAGATCACTCAGCAGGAAGAACGCCGGATTACAAATCTTGATAATCTGGACTTTTGAGCTCTGTAGCATTTTTTGTGTGACCAGCTTGCAAACAGTTTGGGATTGAAGAAAAATGCAATCTTAATAGGGATAGGTGAAAGCAGCGATTACTGCTTCATTAAGAATCTCTTATTCCGAGGAGAAAAAAATGCACGAAAAACCAAAGACCAGTCATAACACGAAAAGGTGTCCTTAACAAGTTAAGAAGTGACATGAATCATTCTGAACAGTGTACGCGTTGTATAGATCTATAAAATGAAGATGCACAAATCTAGACTCTGATGCATACCTTTACCAACCGTTTCCTACCAGCGCTCCATTTTATTCCGTAAAGGTGATTTTTCCATGTGATAATTTTGCAGACAGAATTCAAACAATGTTTTCAAACAAAAGAGCCTGAAGTTTAGCTAATTACACTTCACTTATTCCTAGACAAGAAATCTGATTAAGAATCTCTAAACCCTAGAAAAAATTGCATTCAAAATGTAAAGATCTTGAATCACAGGAAAAAGTTTTACCTTTTTAAGTTTCAGACGCAACCTTAATAATTTAGAATAGTGTACGCTGTATCTAAACCAATATAATGTAGACTTTGACGGCTTTACACACTTTTGACAATTGTTGCATACAACCACTTGTTCCTATTCCCTAAATGCGTTTTCCGCGTGCTAAGTTTGCAGACTGAGTTTTTTTATAAAAAAAGGATGCCACCGTAACAGGGATATCACGACGCCATGATATGTTTCAGGAAAAATCCTAGAAATTTACTTATGAATTCCTAAAGTCCAGAAAAAAAAAATGCATCCAAAGTAAAAGATCAGCGATGACATGAAAAAATTCTGCTTTCATTTTCAACTGAAGATGCGAATTTAGATCACTGGCCTGGGAGAACGCATGACTACAAATCTCAATAATGTAGATGTTTTAGTTCTATAGCATTTTTTGTGTGACCAGTTTTGCAAACAGTTTGGGATCAAAGAAAAATGCCATCTTAACAGGGATATTCCAACGCCACGATTATTGCTTCATCAAAAATCTCTAATCCCGCGAAGAAAAAATTACACCCAAAACGAAAGACCAGTGATTACAGGAAAAAGCATCATTAACGACTTTAGAAGTGACACGAATGATGTATGCGATGTATAGATCTATAAAATGTAGACACGCCAAATAAGACTCTTTTGCATACCTTTACCAATTGTTTCCTTCCACCACTCGCTTTTATTCCTTAAAGGTGATTTGAGAAAAAAAAAATAGCCAAAATCATAGAAATCTGATTAAGAATCTCTAAACCTTACAAAAACTTGCATCCAAAAAGTAAAGATCTCAGACCACAAGGAAAATTTTCACCTTTTTGTTCCGATGCAACCTAAATAATTTAGATTGGTGTACGCTGTATCTAAATCTATATAATGTAGACTTTTGACTGTTTTACATACTTTCAATAATTGCTGCGTACAATCACTTAAAGCGTTTTCCGTGTGTCAAGTTTGCAGACAGACTTTTTCGATCGAAAAAAGAAGCCACCCTAACAGGGATATCCCAATGCCACGACATGTATAAGACAGAATCCTAGAAATCAACCTACAAATTCCTGAAGGCCTGAAAAAACTGCATCCAAAAAAAAGATGGAACATTACATGAAAAAGTTCCACTTTCATTTACGACTTAAAATGCAAATTTAGATCACTCAGCAGGAAGAACGCCCTATTACAAATGTCGATAATCTGGACTTTTGCGCTCTTTTAAGAAGTGACATGAATCATTCTGAACAGTGTACGCGTTGTATAGATCTATAAAATGAAGATGCACAAATCTAGACTCTGGTGCATACCTTTACCAACCGTTTCCTACCAGGGCTCCATTTTATTCCATAAAGGTGATTTTTCCATGTGATAATTTTGCAGACTGATTTCAAACAATGTTTTCAAACAAAAAAGCCTGAAGTTTAGCTCATTACACTTCACTCATTCCTAGACAAGAAATCTGATTAAGAATCTCTAAACCCTAGAAAAAATTGCATCCAAAATGTAAAGATCTTGAATCACATGAAAACGTTTTACCTTTTTAAGTTCAGACGCAACCTTAATAATTTAGACTGGTGTACGCTGTATCTAAACCAATATAATGTAGACTTTGGACGGCTTTACACACTTTTGACAATTGTTGCATACAACCACTTGTTCCTATTCCCTAAATGCATTTTCTGAGTGCTAGGTTTGCAGACTGAGTTTTTCGATGAAGAAAAGATGTCACCGTAACAGGGATATCACGACGCAACGATATGTTTCAGGAAAAATCCTAGAAATTTACTTACGAATTCCTCAAGTCCAGAAAAAAAAAAAAAGCATCCAAAATAAAAGATCAGCGATGACATGAAAACATTCTGCTTTCATTTTCAACTGAAGATGCGAATTTAGATCACTGGCCTGGGAGAACGCATGACTACAAATCTCAATAATGTAGATGATTTAGCTCTATAGCACTTTTTGTGTGACCAGTTTTGCAAACAGTTTGGAATCAAAGAAAAATGCCATCTTAACAGGGATGTTCCAGTGCCATGATTATTGCTTCATCAAGAATCTCTAATCCCGCGAAGAAAAAATTGCACCCAAAACGAAAGACCAGTGATTACACGAAAAAGCATCATTTACGAATTTAGAAGTGACACGAATGATGTATGCGATGTATAGATCTATAAAATGTAGACGCGCGAAATTAGACTCTGTTGCATACCTTTACCAATTGTTTCCTTCCGCCGCTCGTTTTTATTCCGTAAAGGTGATTTTTCCATATGATAATTTTGCAGACAGTTTTCAAAGAATGTTTTCAAACAAAAAAGCCTTGACTTTATCTTACAGTTAATTGCATTTGATTACAGGCCAATGAAAGGTATGGAACACCCAAAACATCAGAAAGCGTGTTTCGTGAACAGAATGGTGAACTCAGACCAGGGATAAGCTCATCAAAGTGCCCACTCCATACTTCTTGGCCCAGCAGTTGCATTGTAAAGTGAACATTGAATTTGAGAAAAAAAAAATAGCCAAAATCATAGAAATCTGATTAAGAATCTCTAAACCTTAGAAAAACTTGCATCCAAAAAGTAAAGATCTCAGACCACAAGGAAAATTTTCACCTTTTTGTTCAGATGCAACCTAAATAATTTAGATTGGTGTACGCTGTATCTAAATCTATATAATGTAGACTTTTGACTGCTTTACATCCTTTCAATAATTGCTGCGTACAACCACTTATTCCTAATCACTTAAAGCGTTTTCCGCGTGTCAAGTTTGCAGACAGAGTTTTTCGATCGAAAAAAGAAGCCACCCTAACAGGGATATCCCAATGCCATGACATGTTTAAGAAAGAATCCTAGAAATCTACCTATAAATTCCTAAGGGCCAGAAAAAACTGCATCCAAAAAAAACGATCAGCAATTACATGAAAAAGTTCAACTTTCATTTACGACTTAAAATGTGAATTTAGATCACTCAGCAGGAAGAACGCCGGATTACAAATCTTGATAATCTGGACTTTTGAGCTCTGTAGCATTTTTTGTGTGACCAGTTTGCAAACAGTTTGGGATTGAAGAAAAATGCAATCTTAACAGGGATAGGTGAAAGCAGCGATTACCGCTTCATTAAGAATCTCTTATTCCGAGGAGAAAAAAATGCACGAAAAACCAAAGACCAGTCATAACACGAAAAGGTGTCCTTAACAAGTTAAGAAGTGACATGAATCATTCTGAACAGTGAACGCGTTGTATAGATCTATAAAACAAAGATGCACAAATCTAGACTCTGATGCATACCTTTACCAACCGTTTCCTACCAGCGCTCCATTTTATTCCGTAAAGGTGATTTTTCCATGTGATAATTTTGCAGACAGAATTCAAACAATGTTTTCAAACAAAAGAGCCTGAAGTTTAGCTAATTACACTTCACTTATTCCTAGACAAGAAATCTGATTAAGAATCTCTAAACCCTAGAAAAAATTGCATTCAAAATGTAAAGATCTTGAATCACAGGAAAAAGTTTTACCTTTTTAAGTTCAGACGCAACCTTAATAATTTAGAATAGTGTACGCTGTATCTAAACCAATATAATGTAGACTTTGACGGCTTTACACACTTTTGACAATTGTTGCATACAACCACTTGTTCCTATTCCCTAAATGCGTTTTCCGCGTGCTAAGTTTGCAGACTGAGTTTTTTTATAAAAAAAGGATGCCACCGTAACAGGGATATCACGACGCCATGATATGTTTCAGGAAAAATCCTAGAAATTTACTTATGAATTCCTAAAGTCCAGAAAGAAAAAATGCATCCGAAGTAAAAGATCAGCGATGACATGAAAAAGTTCTGCTTTCATTTTCAACTGAAGATGCGAATTTAGATCACTGGCCTGGGAGAACGCATGACCACAAATCTCAATAATGTAGATGTTTTAGTTCTATAGCATTTTTTGTGTGACCAGTTTTGCAAACAGTTTGGGATCAAAGAAAAATGCCATCTTAACAGGGATATTCCAACGCCACGATTATTGCTTCATCAAAAATCTCTAATCCCGCGAAGAAAAAATTACACCCAAAACGAAAGACCAGTGATTACAGGAAAAAGCATCATTAACGACTTTAGAAGTGACACGAATGATGTATGCGATGTATAGATCTATAAAATGTAGACACGCCAAATAAGACTCTTTTGCATACCTTTACCAATTGTTTCCTTCCACCACTCGCTTTTATTCCTTAAAGGTGATTTGAGAAAAAAAAAATAGCCAAAATCATAGAAATCTGATTAAGAATCTCTAAACCTTACAAAAACTTGCATCCAAAAAGTAAAGATCTCAGACCACAAGGAAAATTTTCACCTTTTTGTTCCGATGCAACCTAAATAATTTAGATTGGTGTACGCTGTATCTAAATCTATATAATGTAGACTTTTGACTGTTTTACATACTTTCAATAATTGCTGCGTACAATCACTTAAAGCGTTTTCCGTGTGTCAAGTTTGCAGACAGACTTTTTCGATCGAAAAAAGAAGCCACCCTAACAGGGATATCCCAATGCCACGACATGTATAAGACAGAATCCTAGAAATCAACCTACAAATTCCTAAAGGCCTGAAAAAACTGCATCCAAAAAAAAGATGGAACATTACATGAAAAAGTTCCACTTTCATTTACGACTTAAAATGCAAATTTAGATCACTCAGCAGGAAGAACGCCCTATTACAAATGTCGATAATCTGGACTTTTGCGCTCTTTTAAGAAGTGACATGAATCATTCTGAACAGTGTACGCGTTGTATAGATCTATAAAATGAAGATGCACAAATCTAGACTCTGGTGCATACCTTTACCAACCGTTTCCTACCAGGGCTCCATTTTATTCCATAAAGGTGATTTTTCCATGTGATAATTTTGCAGACTGATTTCAAACAATGTTTTCAAACAAAAAAGCCTGAAGTTTAGCTCATTACACTTCACTCATTCCTAGACAAGAAATCTGATTAAGAATCTCTAAACCCTAGAAAAAATTGCATCCAAAATGTAAAGATCTTGAATCACATGAAAACGTTTTACCTTTTTAAGTTCAGACGCAACCTTAATAATTTAGACTGGTGTACGCTGTATCTAAACCAATATAATGTAGACTTTGGACGGCTTTACACACTTTTGACAATTGTTGCATACAACCACTTGTTCCTATTCCCTAAATGCATTTTCCGCGTGCTAGGTTTGCAGACTGAGTTTTTCGATGAAGAAAAGATGTCACCGTAACAGGGATATCACGACGCAACGATATGTTTCAGGAAAAATCCTAGAAATTTACTTACGAATTCCTCAAGTCCAGAAAAAAAAAAGCATCCAAAATAAAAGATCAGCGATGACATGAAAACATTCTGCTTTCATTTTCAACTGAAGATGCGAATTTAGATCACTGGCCTGGGAGAACGCATGACTACAAATCTCAATAATGTAGATGATTTAGCTCTATAGCACTTTTTGTGTGACCAGTTTTGCAAACAGTTTGGAATCAAAGAAAAATGCCATCTTAACAGGGATGTTCCAGTGCCACGATTATTGCTTCATCAAAAATCTCTAATACCGCGAAGAAAAAATTGCACCCAAAACGAAAGACCAGTGATTACACGAAAAAGCATCATTTACGAATTTAGAAGTGACACGAATGATGTATGCGATGTATAGATCTATAAAATGTAGACGCGCGAAATTAGACTCTGTTGCATACCTTTACCAATTGTTTCCTTCCGCCGCTCGTTTTTATTCCGTAAAGGTGATTTTTCCATATGATAATTTTGCAGACAGTTTTCAAAGAATGTTTTCAAACAAAAAAGCCTTGACTTTATCTTACAGTTAATTGCATTTGATTACAGGCCAATGAAAGGTATGGAACACCCAAAACATCAGAAAGCGTGTTTCGTGAACAGAATGGTGAACTCAGACCAGGGATAAGCTCATCAAAGTGCCCACTCCATACTTCTTGGCCCAGCAGTTGCATTGTAAAGTGAACATTGAATTTGAGAAAAAAAAAAATAGCCAAAATCATAGAAATCTGATTAAGAATCTCTAAACCTTAGAAAAACTTGCATCCAAAAAGTAAAGATCTCAGACCACAAGGAAAATTTTCACCTTTTTGTTCAGATGCAACCTAAATAATTTAGATTGGTGTACGCTGTATCTAAATCTATATAATGTAGACTTTTGACTGCTTTACATCCTTTCAATAATTGCTGCGTACAACCACTTATTCCTAATCACTTAAAGCGTTTTCCGCGTGTCAAGTTTGCAGACAGAGTTTTTCGATCGAAAAAAGAAGCCACCCTAACAGGGATATCCCAATGCCATGACATGTTTAAGAAAGAATCCTAGAAATCTACCTATAAATTCCTAAGGGCCAGAAAAAACTGCATCCAAAAAAAACGATCGGCAATTACATGAAAAAGTTCAACTTTCATTTACGACTTAAAATGTGAATTTAGATCACTCAGCAGGAAGAACGCCGGATTACAAATCTTGATAATCTGGACTTTTGAGCTCTGTAGCATTTTTTGTGTGACCAGTTTGCAAACAGTTTGGGATTGAAGAAAAATGCCATCTTAACAGGGATAGGTGAAAGCAGCGATTACTGCTTCATTAAGAATCTCTTATTCCGAGGAGAAAAAAATGCACGAAAAACCAAAGACCAGTCATAACACGAAAAGGTGTCCTTAACAAGTTAAGAAGTGACATGAATCATTCTGAACAGTGTACGCGTTGTATAGATCTATAAAATGAAGATGCACAAATCTAGACTCTGATGCATACCTTTACCAACCGTTTCCTACCAGCGCTCCATTTTATTCCGTAAAGGTGATTTTTCCATGTGATAATTTTGCAGACAGATTTCAAACAATGTTTTCAAACAAAAGAGCCTGAAGTTTAGCTAATTACACTTCACTTATTCCTAGACAAGAAATCTGATTAAGAATCTCTAAACCCTAGAAAAAATTGCATTCAAAATGTAAAGATCTTGAATCACAGGAAAAAGTTTTACCTTTTTAAGTTCAGACGCAACCTTAATAATTTAGAATAGTGTACGCTGTATCTAAACCAATATAATGTAGACTTTGACGGCTTTACACACTTTTGACAATTGTTGCATACAACCACTTGTTCCTATTCCCTAAATGCGTTTTCCGCGTGCTAAGTTTGCAGACTGAGTTTTTTTATAAAAAAAGGATGCCACCGTAACAGGGATATCACGACGCCAGGATATGTTTCAGGAAAAATCCTAGAAATTTACTTATGAATTCCTAAAGTCCAGAAAAAAAAATGCATCCAAAGTAAAAGATCAGCGATGACATTAAAAACATTCTGCTTTCATTTTCAACTGAAGATGCGAATTTAGATCACTGGCCTGGGAGAACGCATGACTACAAATCTCAATAATGTAGATGTTTTAGTTCTATAGCATTTTTTGTGTGACCAGTTTTGCAAACAGTTTGGGATCAAAGAAAAATGCCATCTTAACAGGGATATTCCAACGCCACGATTATTGCTTCATCAAAAATTTCTAATCCCGCGAAGAAAAAATTACACCCAAAACGAAAGACCAGTGATTACAGGAAAAAGCATCATTAACGACTTTAGAAGTGACACGAATGATGTATGCGATGTATAGATCTATAAAATGTAGACATGCCAAATAAGACTCTTTTGCATACCTTTACCAATTGTTTCCTTCCACCACTCGCTTTTATTCCTTAAAGGTGATTTGAGGAAAAAAAAAATAGCCAAAATCATAGAAATCTGATTAAGAATCTCTAAACCTTACAAAAACTTGCATCCAAAAAGTAAAGATCTCAGACCACAAGGAAAATTTTCACCTTTTTGTTCCGATGCAACCTAAATAATTTAGATTGGTGTACGCTGTATCTAAATCTATATAATGTAGACTTTTGACTGTTTTACATACTTTCAATAATTGCTGCGTACAATCACTTAAAGCGTTTTCCGTGTGTCAAGTTTGCAGACAGACTTTTTCGATCGAAAAAAGAAGCCACCCTAACAGGGATATCCCAATGCCACAACATGTATAAGACAGAATCCTAGAAATCAACCTACAAATTCCTAAAGGCCTGAAAAAACTGCATCCAAAAAAAAGATGGAACATTACATGAAAAAGTTCCACTTTCATTTACGACTTAAAATGCAAATTTAGATCACTCAGCAGGAAGAACGCCCTATTACAAATGTCGATAATCTGGACTTTTGCGCTCTTTTAAGAAGTGACATGAATCATTCTGAACAGTGTACGCGTTGTATAGATCTATAAAATGAAGATGCACAAATCTAGACTCTGGTGCATACCTTTACCAACCGTTTCCTACCAGGGCTCCATTTTATTCCATAAAGGTGATTTTTCCATGTGATAATTTTGCAGACTGATTTCAAACAATGTTTTCAAACAAAAAAGCCTGAAGTTTAGCTCATTACACTTCACTCATTCCTAGACAAGAAATCTGATTAAGAATCTCTAAACCCTAGAAAAAATTGCATCCAAAATGTAAAGATCTTGAATCACATGAAAACGTTTTACCTTTTTAAGTTCAGACGCAACCTTAATAATTTAGACTGGTGTACGCTGTATCTAAACCAATATAATGTAGACTTTGGACGGCTTTACACACTTTTGACAATTGTTGCATACAACCACTTGTTCCTATTCCCTAAATGCATTTTCCGCGTGCTAGGTTTGCAGACTGAGTTTTTCGATGAAGAAAAGATGTCACCGTAACAGGGATATCACGACGCAACGATATGTTTCAGGAAAAATCCTAGAAATTTACTTACGAATTCCTCAAGTCCAGAAAAAAAAAAGCATCCAAAATAAAAGATCAGCGATGACATTAAAAACATTCTGCTTTCATTTTCAACTGAAGATGCGAATTTAGATCACTGGCCTGGGAGAACGCATGACTACAAATCTCAATAATGTAGATGATTTAGCTCTATAGCACTTTTTGTGTGACCAGTTTTGCAAACAGTTTGGAATCAAAGAAAAATGCCATCTTAACAGGGATGTTCCAGTGCCACGATTATTGCTTCATCAAGAATCTCTAATCCCGCGAAGAAAAAATTGCACCCAAAACGAAAGACCAGTGATTACAGGAAAAAGCATCATTTACGAATTTAGAAGTGACACGAATGATGTATGCGATGTATAGATCTATAAAATGTAGACGCGCGAAATTAGACTCTGTTGCATACCTTTACCAATTGTTTCCTTCCGCTGCTCGTTTTTATTCCGTAAAGGTGATTTTTCCATATGATAATTTTGCAGACAGTTTTCAAAGAATGTTTTCAAACAAAAAGCCTTGACTTTATCTTACAGTTAATTGCATTTGATTACAGGCCAATGAAAGGTATGGAACACCCAAAACATCAGAAAGCGTGTTTCGTGAACAGAATGGTGAACTCAGACCAGGGATAAGCTCATCAAAGTGCCCACTCCATACTTCTTGGCCCAGCAGTTGCATTGTAAAGTGAACATTGAATTTGAGAAAAAAAAAATAGCCAAAATCATAGAAATCTGATTAAGAATCTCTAAACCTTAGAAAAACTTGCATCCAAAAAGTAAAGATCTCAGACCACAAGGAAAATTTTCACCTTTTTGTTCAGATGCAACCTAAATAATTTAGATTGGTGTACGCTGTATCTAAATCTATATAATGTAGACTTTTGACTGCTTTACATCCTTTCAATAATTGCTGCGTACAACCACTTATTCCTAATCACTTAAAGCGTTTTCCGCGTGTCAAGTTTGCAGACAGAGTTTTTCGATCGAAAACAGAAGCCACCCTAACAGGGATATCCCAATGCCATGACATGTTTAAGAAAGAATCCTAGAAATCTACCTATAAATTCCTAAGGGCCAGAAAAAACTGCATCCAAAAAAAACGATCGGCAATTACATGAAAAAGTTCAACTTTCATTTACGACTTAAAATGTGAATTTAGATCACTCAGCAGGAAGAACGCCGGATTACAAATCTTGATAATCTGGACTTTTGAGCTCTGTAGCATTTTTTGTGTGACCAGTTTGCAAACAGTTTGGGATTGAAGAAAAATGCCATCTTAACAGGGATAGGTGAAAGCAGCGATTACTGCTTCATTAAGAATCTCTTATTCCGAGGAGAAAAAAATGCACGAAAAACCAAAGACCAGTCATAACACGAAAAGGTGTCCTTAACAAGTTAAGAAGTGACATGAATCATTCTGAACAGTGTACGCGTTGTATAGATCTATAAAACAAAGATGCACAAATCTAGACTCTGATGCATACCTTTACCAACCGTTTCCTACCAGCGCTCCATTTTATTCCGTAAAGGTGATTTTTCCATGTGATAATTTTGCAGACAGAATTCAAACAATGTTTTCAAACAAAAGAGCCTGAAGTTTAGCTAATTACACTTCACTTATTCCTAGACAAGAAATCTGATTAAGAATCTCTAAACCCTAGAAAAAATTGCATTCAAAATGTAAAGATCTTGAATCACAGGAAAAAGTTTTACCTTTTTAAGTTCAGACGCAACCTTAATAATTTAGAATAGTGTACGCTGTATCTAAACCAATATAATGTAGACTTTGACGGCTTTACACACTTTTGACAATTGTTGCATACAACCACTTGTTCCTATTCCCTAAATGCGTTTTCCGCGTGCTAAGTTTGCAGACTGAGTTTTTTTATAAAAAAAGGATGCCACCGTAACAGGGATATCACGACGCCATGATATGTTTCAGGAAAAATCCTAGAAATTTACTTATGAATTCCTAAAGTCCAGAAAAAAAAAATGCATCCAAAGTAAAAGATCAGCGATGACATTAAAAACATTCTGCTTTCATTTTCAACTGAAGATGCGAATTTAGATCACTGGCCTGGGAGAACGCATGACTACAAATCTCAATAATGTAGATGTTTTAGTTCTATAGCATTTTTTGTGTGACCAGTTTTGCAAACAGTTTGGGATCAAAGAAAAATGCCATCTTAACAGGGATATTCCAACGCCACGATTATTGCTTCATCAAAAATCTCTAATCCCGCGAAGAAAAAATTACACTCAAAACGAAAGACCAGTGATTACAGGAAAAAGCATCATTAACGACTTTAGAAGTGACACGAATGATGTATGCGATGTATAGATCTATAAAATGTAGACACGCCAAATAAGACTCTTTTGCATACCTTTACCAACTGTTTCCTTCCACCACTCGCTTTTATTCCTTAAAGGTGATTTGAGAAAAAAAAAATAGCCAAAATCATAGAAATCTGATTAAGAATCTCTAAACCTTACAAAAACTTGCATCCAAAAAGTAAAGATCTCAGACCACAAGGAAAATTTTCACCTTTTTGTTCCGATGCAACCTAAATAATTTAGATTGGTGTACGCTGTATCTAAATCTATATAATGTAGACTTTTGACTGTTTTACATACTTTCAATAATTGCTGCGTACAATCACTTAAAGCGTTTTCCGTGTGTCAAGTTTGCAGACAGACTTTTTCGATCGAAAAAAGAAGCCACCCTAACAGGGATATCCCAATGCCACGACATGTATAAGACAGAATCCTAGAAATCAACCTACAAATTCCTGAAGGCCTGAAAAAACTGCATCCAAAAAAAAGATGGAACATTACATGAAAAAGTTCCACTTTCATTTACGACTTAAAATGCAAATTCAGATCACGCAGCAGGAAGAACGCCCTATTACAAATGTCGATAATCTGGACTTTTGCGCTCTTTTAAGAAGTGACATGAATCATTCTGAACAGTGTACGCGTTGTATAGATCTATAAAATGAAGATGCACAAATCTAGACTCTGGTGCATACCTTTACCAACCGTTTCCTACCAGGGCTCCATTTTATTCCATAAAGGTGATTTTTCCATGTGATAATTTTGCAGACTGATTTCAAACAATGTTTTCAAACAAAAAAGCCTGAAGTTTAGCTCATTACACTTCACTCATTCCTAGACAAGAAATCTGATTAAGAATCTCTAAACCCTAGAAAAAATTGCATCCAAAATGTAAAGATCTTGAATCACATGAAAACGTTTTACCTTTTTAAGTTCAGACGCAACCTTAATAATTTAGACTGGTGTACGCTGTATCTAAACCAATATAATGTAGACTTTGGACGGCTTTACACACTTTTGACAATTGTTGCATACAACCACTTGTTCCTATTCCCTAAATGCATTTTCCGCGTGCTAGGTTTGCAGACTGAGTTTTTCGATGAAGAAAAGATGTCACCGTAACAGGGATATCACGACGCAACGATATGTTTCAGGAAAAATCCTAGAAATTTACTTACGAATTCCTCAAGTCCAGAAAAAAAAAAGCATCCAAAATAAAAGATCAGCGATGACATGAAAACATTCTGCTTTCATTTTCAACTGAAGATGCGAATTTAGATCACTGGCCTGGGAGAACGCATGACTACAAATCTCAATAATGTAGATGATTTAGCTCTATAGCACTTTTTGTGTGACCAGTTTTGCAAACAGTTTGGAATCAAAGAAAAATGCCATCTTAACAGGGATGTTCCAGTGCCACGATTATTGCTTCATCAAAAATCTCTAATACCGCGAAGAAAAAATTGCACCCAAAACGAAAGACCAGTGATTACACGAAAAAGCATCATTTACGAATTTAGAAGTGACACGAATGATGTATGCGATGTATAGATCTATAAAATGTAGACGCGCGAAATTAGACTCTGTTGCATACCTTTACCAATTGTTTCCTTCCGCCGCTCGTTTTTATTCCGTAAAGGTGATTTTTCCATATGATAATTTTGCAGACAGTTTTCAAAGAATGTTTTCAAACAAAAAAGCCTTGACTTTATCTTACAGTTAATTGCATTTGATTACAGGCCAATGAAAGGTATGGAACACCCAAAACATCAGAAAGCGTGTTTCGTGAACAGAATGGTGAACTCAGACCAGGGATAAGCTCATCAAAGTGCCCACTCCATACTTCTTGGCCCAGCAGTTGCATTGTAAAGTGAACATTGAATTTGAGAAAAAAAAAATAGCCAAAATCATAGAAATCTGATTAAGAATCTCTAAACCTTAGAAAAACTTGCATCCAAAAAGTAAAGATCTCAGACCACAAGGAAAATTTTCACCTTTTTGTTCAGATGCAACCTAAATAATTTAGATTGGTGTACGCTGTATCTAAATCTATATAATGTAGACTTTTGACTGCTTTACATCCTTTCAATAATTGCTGCGTACAACCACTTATTCCTAATCACTTAAAGCGTTTTCCGCGTGTCAAGTTTGCAGACAGAGTTTTTCGATCGAAAACAGAAGCCACCCTAACAGGGATATCCCAATGCCATGACATGTTTAAGAAAGAATCCTAGAAATCTACCTATAAATTCCTAAGGGCCAGAAAAAACTGCATCCAAAAAAAACGATCGGCAATTACATGAAAAAGTTCAACTTTCATTTACGACTTAAAATGTGAATTTAGATCACTCAGCAGGAAGAACGCCGGATTACAAATCTTGATAATCTGGACTTTTGAGCTCTGTAGCATTTTTTGTGTGACCAGTTTGCAAACAGTTTGGGATTGAAGAAAAATGCCATCTTAACAGGGATAGGTGAAAGCAGCGATTACTGCTTCATTAAGAATCTCTTATTCCGAGGAGAAAAAAATGCACGAAAAACCAAAGACCAGTCATAACACGAAAAGGTGTCCTTAACAAGTTAAGAAGTGACATGAATCATTCTGAACAGTGTACGCGTTGTATAGATCTATAAAATGAAGATGCACAAATCTAGACTCTGATGCATACCTTTACCAACCGTTTCCTACCAGCGCTCCATTTTATTCCGTAAAGGTGATTTTTCCATGTGATAATTTTGCAGACAGATTTCAAACAATGTTTTCAAACAAAAGAGCCTGAAGTTTAGCTAATTACACTTCACTTATTCCTAGACAAGAAATCTGATTAAGAATCTCTAAACCCTAGAAAAAATTGCATTCAAAATGTAAAGATCTTGAATCACAGGAAAAAGTTTTACCTTTTTAAGTTCAGACGCAACCTTAATAATTTAGAATAGTGTACGCTGTATCTAAACCAATATAATGTAGACTTTGACGGCTTTACACACTTTTGACAATTGTTGCATACAACCACTTGTTCCTATTCCCTAAATGCGTTTTCCGCGTGCTAAGTTTGCAGACTGAGTTTTTTTATAAAAAAAGGATGCCACCGTAACAGGGATATCACGACGCCAGGATATGTTTCAGGAAAAATCCTAGAAATTTACTTATGAATTCCTAAAGTCCAGAAAAAAAAATGCATCCAAAGTAAAAGATCAGCGATGACATTAAAAACATTCTGCTTTCATTTTCAACTGAAGATGCGAATTTAGATCACTGGCCTGGGAGAACGCATGACTACAAATCTCAATAATGTAGATGTTTTAGTTCTATAGCATTTTTTGTGTGACCAGTTTTGCAAACAGTTTGGGATCAAAGAAAAATGCCATCTTAACAGGGATATTCCAACGCCACGATTATTGCTTCATCAAAAATCTCTAATCCCGCGAAGAAAAAATTACACCCAAAACGAAAGACCAGTGATTACAGGAAAAAGCATCATTTACGACTTTAGAAGTGACACGAATGATGTATGCGATGTATAGATCTATAAAATGTAGACACGCCAAATAAGACTCTTTTGCATACCTTTACCAATTGTTTCCTTCCACCACTCGCTTTTATTCCTTAAAGGTGATTTGAGGAAAAAAAAAATAGCCAAAATCATAGAAATCTGATTAAGAATCTCTAAACCTTACAAAAACTTGCATCCAAAAAGTAAAGATCTCAGACCACAAGGAAAATTTTCACCTTTTTGTTCCGATGCAACCTAAATAATTTAGATTGGTGTACGCTGTATCTAAATCTATATAATGTAGACTTTTGACTGTTTTACATACTTTCAATAATTGCTGCGTACAATCACTTAAAGCGTTTTCCGTGTGTCAAGTTTGCAGACAGACTTTTTCGATCGAAAAAAGAAGCCACCCTAACAGGGATATCCCAATGCCACAACATGTATAAGACAGAATCCTAGAAATCAACCTACAAATTCCTAAAGGCCTGAAAAAACCGCATCCAAAAAAAAGATGGAACATTACATGAAAAAGTTCCACTTTCATTTACGACTTAAAATGCAAATTTAGATCACTCAGCAGGAAGAACGCCCTATTACAAATGTCGATAATCTGGACTTTTGCGCTCTTTTAAGAAGTGACATGAATCATTCTGAACAGTGTACGCGTTGTATAGATCTATAAAATGAAGATGCACAAATCTAGACTGTGGTGCATACCTTTACCAACCGTTTCCTACCAGGGCTCCATTTTATTCCATAAAGGTGATTTTTCCATGTGGTAATTTTGCAGACTGATTTCAAACAATGTTTTCAAACAAAAAAGCCTGAAGTTTAGCTCATTACACTTCACTCATTCCTAGACAAGAAATCTGATTAAGAATCTCTAAACCCTAGAAAAAATTGCATCCAAAATGTAAAGATCTTGAATCACATGAAAACGTTTTACCTTTTTAAGTTCAGACGCAACCTTAATAATTTAGACTGGTGTACGCTGTATCTAAACCAATATAATGTAGACTTTGGACGGCTTTACACACTTTTGACAATTGTTGCATACAACCACTTGTTCCTATTCCCTAAATGCATTTTCCGCGTGCTAGGTTTGCAGACTGAGTTTTTCGATGAAGAAAAGATGTCACCGTAACAGGGATATCACGACGCAACGATATCTCAGGAAAAATCCTAGAAATTTACTTACGAATTCCTCAAGTCCAGAAAAAAAAAAGCATCCAAAATAAAAGATCAGCGATGACATTAAAAACATTCTGCTTTCATTTTCAACTGAAGATGCAAATTTAGATCACTGGCCTGGGAGAACGCATGACTACAAATCTCAATAATGTAGATGATTTAGCTCTATAGCACTTTTTGTGTGACCAGTTTTGCAAACAGTTTGGAATCAAAGAAAAATGCCATCTTAACAGGGATGTTCCAGTGCCACGATTATTGCTTCATCAAGAATCTCTAATCCCGCGAAGAAAAAATTGCACCCAAAACGAAAGACCAGTGATTACATGAAAAAGCATCATTTACGAATTTAGAAGTGACACGAATGATGTATGCGATGTATAGATCTATAAAATGTAGACGCGCGAAATTAGACTCTGTTGCATACCTTTACCAATTGTTTCCTTCCGCTGCTCGTTTTTATTCCGTAAAGGTGATTTTTCCATATGATAATTTTGCAGACAGTTTTCAAAGAATGTTTTCAAACAAAAAGCCTTGACTTTATCTTACAGTTAATTGCATTTGATTACAGGCCAATGAAAGGTATGGAACACCCAAAACATCAGAAAGCGTGTTTCGTGAACAGAATGGTGAACTCAGACCAGGGATAAGCTCATCAAAGTGCCCACTCCATACTTCTTGGCCCAGCAGTTGCATTGTAAAGTGAACATTGAATTTGAGAAAAAAAAAAATAGCCAAAATCATAGAAATCTGATTAAGAATCTCTAAACCTTAGAAAAACTTGCATCCAAAAAGTAAAGATCTCAGACCACAAGGAAAATTTTCACCTTTTTGTTCAGATGCAACCTAAATAATTTAGATTGGTGTACGCTGTATCTAAATCTATATAATGTAGACTTTTGACTGCTTTACATCCTTTCAATAATTGCTGCGTACAACCACTTATTCCTAATCACTTAAAGCGTTTTCCGCGTGTCAAGTTTGCAGACAGAGTTTTTCGATCGAAAACAGAAGCCACCCTAACAGGGATATCCCAATGCCATGACATGTTTAAGAAAGAATCCTAGAAATCTACCTATAAATTCCTAAGGGCCAGAAAAAACTGCATCCAAAAAAAACGATCGGCAATTACATGAAAAAGTTCAACTTTCATTTACGACTTAAAATGTGAATTTAGATCACTCAGCAGGAAGAACGCCGGATTACAAATCTTGATAATCTGGACTTTTGAGCTCTGTAGCATTTTTTGTG
This sequence comes from Tridacna crocea, assembly GCA_943736015.1. Lineage (NCBI taxonomy): Eukaryota > Metazoa > Mollusca > Bivalvia > Cardiida > Cardiidae > Tridacna > Tridacna crocea. Next base: position 9,085,409 of record OX031072.1, on the reverse strand, counting down.
TGACCAGTTTGCAAACAGTTTGGGATTGAAGAAAAATGCCATCTTAACAGGGATAGGTGAAAGCAGCGATTACTGCTTCATTAAGAATCTCTTATTCCGAGGAGAAAAAAATGCACGAAAAACCAAAGACCAGTCATAACACGAAAAGGTGTCCTTAACAAGTTAAGAAGTGACATGAATCATTCTGAACAGTGTACGCGTTGTATAGATCTATAAAACAAAGATGCACAAATCTAGACTCTGATGCATACCTTTACCAACCGTTTCCTACCAGCGCTCCATTTTATTCCGTAAAGGTGATTTTTCCATGTGATAATTTTGCAGACAGAATTCAAACAATGTTTTCAAACAAAAGAGCCTGAAGTTTAGCTAATTACACTTCACTTATTCCTAGACAAGAAATCTGATTAAGAATCTCTAAACCCTAGAAAAAATTGCATTCAAAATGTAAAGATCTTGAATCACAGGAAAAAGTTTTACCTTTTTAAGTTCAGACGCAACCTTAATAATTTAGAATAGTGTACGCTGTATCTAAACCAATATAATGTAGACTTTGACGGCTTTACACACTTTTGACAATTGTTGCATACAACCACTTGTTCCTATTCCCTAAATGCGTTTTCCGCGTGCTAAGTTTGCAGACTGAGTTTTTTTATAAAAAAAGGATGCCACCGTAACAGGGATATCACGACGCCAGGATATGTTTCAGGAAAAATCCTAGAAATTTACTTATGAATTCCTAAAGTCCAGAAAAAAAAATGCATCCAAAGTAAAAGATCAGCGATGACATTAAAAACATTCTGCTTTCATTTTCAATTGAAGATGCGAATTTAGATCACTGGCCTGGGAGAACGCATGACTACAAATCTCAATAATGTAGATGTTTTAGTTCTATAGCATTTTTTGTGTGACCAGTTTTGCAAACAGTTTGGGATCAAAGAAAAATGCCATCTTAACAGGGATATTCCAACGCCACGATTATTGCTTCATCAAAAATCTCTAATCCCGCGAAGAAAAAATTACACCCAAAACGAAAGACCAGTGATTACAGGAAAAAGCATCATTAACGACTTTAGAAGTGACACGAATGATGTATGCGATGTATAGATCTATAAAATGTAGACACGCCAAATAAGACTCTTTTGCATACCTTTACCAATTGTTTCCTTCCACCACTCGCTTTTATTCCTTAAAGGTGATTTGAGGAAAAAAAAAATAGCCAAAATCATAGAAATCTGATTAAGAATCTCTAAACCTTACAAAAACTTGCATCCAAAAAGTAAAGATCTCAGACCACAAGGAAAATTTTCACCTTTTTGTTCCGATGCAACCTAAATAATTTAGATTGGTGTACGCTGTATCTAAATCTATATAATGTAGACTTTTGACTGTTTTACATACTTTCAATAATTGCTGCGTACAATCACTTAAAGCGTTTTCCGTGTGTCAAGTTTGCAGACAGACTTTTTCGATCGAAAAAAGAAGCCACCCTAACAGGGATATCCCAATGCCACGACATGTATAAGACAGAATCCTAGAAATCAACCTACAAATTCCTAAAGGCCTGAAAAAACTGCATCCAAAAAAAAGATGGAACATTACATGAAAAAGTTCCACTTTCATTTACGACTTAAAATGCAAATTTAGATCACTCAGCAGGAAGAACGCCCTATTACAAATGTCGATAATCTGGACTTTTGCGCTCTTTTAAGAAGTGACATGAATCATTCTGAACAGTGTACGCGTTGTATAGATCTATAAAATGAAGATGCACAAATCTAGACTCTGGTGCATACCTTTACCAACCGTTTCCTACCAGGGCTCCATTTTATTCCATAAAGGTGATTTTTCCATGTGGTAATTTTGCAGACTGATTTCAAACAATGTTTTCAAACAAAAAAGCCTGAAGTTTAGCTCATTACACTTCACTCATTCCTAGACAAGAAATCTGATTAAGAATCTCTAAACCCTAGAAAAAATTGCATCCAAAATGTAAAGATCTTGAATCACATGAAAACGTTTTACCTTTTTAAGTTCAGACGCAACCTTAATAATTTAGACTGGTGTACGCTGTATCTAAACCAATATAATGTAGACTTTGGACGGCTTTACACACTTTTGACAATTGTTGCATACAACCACTTGTTCCTATTCCCTAAATGCATTTTCCGCGTGCTAGGTTTGCAGACTGAGTTTTTCGATGAAGAAAAGATGTCACCGTAACAGGGATATCACGACGCAACGATATGTTTCAGGAAAAATCCTAGAAATTTACTTACGAATTCCTCAAGTCCAGAAAAAAAAAAGCATCCAAAATAAAAGATCAGCGATGACATTAAAAACATTCTGCTTTCATTTTCAACTGAAGATGCAAATTTAGATCACTGGCCTGGGAGAACGCATGACTACAAATCTCAATAATGTAGATGATTTAGCTCTATAGCACTTTTTGTGTGACCAGTTTTGCAAACAGTTTGGAATCAAAGAAAAATGCCATCTTAACAGGGATGTTCCAGTGCCACGATTATTGCTTCATCAAGAATCTCTAATCCCGCGAAGAAAAAATTGCACCCAAAACGAAAGACCAGTGATTACATGAAAAAGCATCATTTACGAATTTAGAAGTGACACGAATGATGTATGCGATGTATAGATCTATAAAATGTAGACGCGCGAAATTAGACTCTGTTGCATACCTTTACCAATTGTTTCCTTCCGCTGCTCGTTTTTATTCCGTAAAGGTGATTTTTCCATATGATAATTTTGCAGACAGTTTTCAAAGAATGTTTTCAAACAAAAAGCCTTGACTTTATCTTACAGTTAATTGCATTTGATTACAGGCCAATGAAAGGTATGGAACACCCAAAACATCAGAAAGCGTGTTTCGTGAACAGAATGGTGAACTCAGACCAGGGATAAGCTCATCAAAGTGCCCACTCCATACTTCTTGGCCCAGCAGTTGCATTGTAAAGTGAACATTGAATTTGAGAAAAAAAAAATAGCCAAAATCATAGAAATCTGATTAAGAATCTCTAAACCTTAGAAAAACTTGCATCCAAAAAGTAAAGATCTCAGACCACAAGGAAAATTTTCACCTTTTTGTTCAGATGCAACCTAAATAATTTAGATTGGTGTACGCTGTATCTAAATCTATATAATGTAGACTTTTGACTGCTTTACATCCTTTCAATAATTGCTGCGTACAACCACTTATTCCTAATCACTTAAAGCGTTTTCCGCGTGTCAAGTTTGCAGACAGAGTTTTTCGATCGAAAACAGAAGCCACCCTAACAGGGATATCCCAATGCCATGACATGTTTAAGAAAGAATCCTAGAAATCTACCTATAAATTCCTAAGGGCCAGAAAAAACTGCATCCAAAAAAAACGATCGGCAAGTACATGAAAAAGTTCAACTTTCATTTACGACTTAAAATGTGAATTTAGATCACTCAGCAGGAAGAACGCCGGATTACAAATCTTGATAATCTGGACTTTTGAGCTCTGTAGCATTTTTTGTGTGACCAGTTTGCAAACAGTTTGGGATTGAAGAAAAATGCCATCTTAACAGGGATAGGTGAAAGCAGCGATTACTGCTTCATTAAGAATCTCTTATTCCGAGGAGAAAAAAATGCACGAAAAACCAAAGACCAGTCATAACACGAAAAGGTGTCCTTAACAAGTTAAGAAGTGACATGAATCATTCTGAACAGTGTACGCGTTGTATAGATCTATAAAACAAAGATGCACAAATCTAGACTCTGATGCATACCTTTACCAACCGTTTCCTACCAGCGCTCCATTTTATTCCGTAAAGGTGATTTTTCCATGTGATAATTTTGCAGACAGAATTCAAACAATGTTTTCAAACAAAAGAGCCTGAAGTTTAGCTAATTACACTTCACTTATTCCTAGACAAGAAATCTGATTAAGAATCTCTAAACCCTAGAAAAAATTGCATTCAAAATGTAAAGATCTTGAATCACAGGAAAAAGTTTTACCTTTTTAAGTTCAGACGCAACCTTAATAATTTAGAATAGTGTACGCTGTATCTAAACCAATATAATGTAGACTTTGACGGCTTTACACACTTTTGACAATTGTTGCATACAACCACTTGTTCCTATTCCCTAAATGCGTTTTCCGCGTGCTAAGTTTGCAGACTGAGTTTTTTTATAAAAAAAGGATGCCACCGTAACAGGGATATCACGACGCCATGATATGTTTCAGGAAAAATCCTAGAAATTTACTTATGAATTCCTAAAGTCCAGAAAAAAAAAATGCATCCAAAGTAAAAGATCAGCGATGACATTAAAAACATTCTGCTTTCATTTTCAACTGAAGATGCGAATTTAGATCACTGGCCTGGGAGAACGCATGACTACAAATCTCAATAATGTAGATGTTTTAGTTCTATAGCATTTTTTGTGTGACCAGTTTTGCAAACAGTTTGGGATCAAAGAAAAATGCCATCTTAACAGGGATATTCCAACGCCACGATTATTGCTTCATCAAAAATCTCTAATCCCGCGAAGAAAAAATTACACTCAAAACGAAAGACCAGTGATTACAGGAAAAAGCATCATTAACGACTTTAGAAGTGACACGAATGATGTATGCGATGTATAGATCTATAAAATGTAGACACGCCAAATAAGACTCTTTTGCATACCTTTACCAATTGTTTCCTTCCACCACTCGCTTTTATTCCTTAAAGGTGATTTGAGAAAAAAAAATAGCCAAAATCATAGAAATCTGATTAAGAATCTCTAAACCTTACAAAAACTTGCATCCAAAAAGTAAAGATCTCAGACCACAAGGAAAATTTTCACCTTTTTGTTCCGATGCAACCTAAATAATTTAGATTGGTGTACGCTGTATCTAAATCTATATAATGTAGACTTTTGACTGTTTTACATACTTTCAATAATTGCTGCGTACAATCACTTAAAGCGTTTTCCGTGTGTCAAGTTTGCAGACAGACTTTTTCGATCGAAAAAAGAAGCCACCCTAACAGGGATATCCCAATGCCACGACATGTATAAAACAGAATCCTAGAAATCAACCTACAAATTCCTGAAGGCCTGAAAAAACTGCATCCAAAAAAAAGATGGAACATTACATGAAAAAGTTCCACTTTCATTTACGACTTAAAATGCAAATTCAGATCACGCAGCAGGAAGAACGCCCTATTACAAATGTCGATAATCTGGACTTTTGCGCTCTTTTAAGAAGTGACATGAATCATTCTGAACAGTGTACGCGTTGTATAGATCTATAATATGAAGATGCACAAATCTAGACTCTGGTGCATACCTTTACCAACCGTTTCCTACCAGGGCTCCATTTTATTCCATAAAGGTGATTTTTCCATGTGATAATTTTGCAGACTGATTTCAAACAATGTTTTCAAACAAAAAAGCCTGAAGTTTAGCTCATTACACTTCACTCATTCCTAGACAAGAAATCTGATTAAGAATCTCTAAACCCTAGAAAAAATTGCATCCAAAATGTAAAGATCTTGAATCACATGAAAACGTTTTACCTTTTTAAGTTCAGACGCAACCTTAATAATTTAGACTGGTGTACGCTGTATCTAAACCAATATAATGTAGACTTTGGACGGCTTTACACACTTTTGACAATTGTTGCATACAACCACTTGTTCCTATTCCCTAAATGCATTTTCCGCGTGCTAGGTTTGCAGACTGAGTTTTTCGATAAAGAAAAGATGTCACCGTAACAGGGATATCACGACGCAACGATATGTTTCAGGAAAAATCCTAGAAATTTACTTACGAATTCCTCAAGTCCAGAAAAAAAAAAGCATCCAAAATAAAAGATCAGCGATGACATGAAAACATTCTGCTTTCATTTTCAACTGAAGATGCGAATTTAGATCACTGGCCTGGGAGAACGCATGACTACAAATCTCAATAATGTAGATGATTTAGCTCTATAGCACTTTTTGTGTGACCAGTTTTGCAAACAGTTTGGAATCAAAGAAAAATGCCATCTTAACAGGGATGTTCCAGTGCCACGATTATTGCTTCATCAAAAATCTCTAATACCGCGAAGAAAAAATTGCACCCAAAACGAAAGACCAGTGATTACACGAAAAAGCATCATTTACGAATTTAGAAGTGACACGAATGATGTATGCGATGTATAGATCTATAAAATGTAGACGCGCGAAATTAGACTCTGTTGCATACCTTTACCAATTGTTTCCTTCCGCCGCTCGTTTTTATTCCGTAAAGGTGATTTTTCCATATGATAATTTTGCAGACAGTTTTCAATAATGTTTTCAAACAAAAAAGCCTTGACTTTATCTTACAGTTAATTGCATTTGATTACAGGCCAATGAAAGGTATGGAACACCCAAAACATCAGAAAGCGTGTTTCGTGAACAGAATGGTGAACTCAGACCAGGGATAAGCTCATCAAAGTGCCCACTCCATACTTCTTGGCCCAGCAGTTGCATTGTAAAGTGAACATTGAATTTGAGAAAAAAAAAAATAGCCAAAATCATAGAAATCTGATTAAGAATCTCTAAACCTTAGAAAAACTTGCATCCAAAAAGTAAAGATCTCAGACCACAAGGAAAATTTTCACCTTTTTGTTCAGATGCAACCTAAATAATTTAGATTGGTGTACGCTGTATCTAAATCTATATAATGTAGACTTTTGACTGCTTTACATCCTTTCAATAATTGCTGCGTACAACCACTTATTCCTAATCACTTAAAGCGTTTTCCGCGTGTCAAGTTTGCAGACAGAGTTTTTCGATCGAAAACAGAAGCCACCCTAACAGGGATATCCCAATGCCATGACATGTTTAAGAAAGAATCCTAGAAATCTACCTATAAATTCCTAAGGGCCAGAAAAAACTGCATCCAAAAAAAACGATCGGCAATTACATGAAAAAGTTCAACTTTCATTTACGACTTAAAATGTGAATTTAGATCACTCAGCAGGAAGAACGCCGGATTACAAATCTTGATAATCTGGACTTTTGAGCTCTGTAGCATTTTTTGTGTGACCAGTTTGCAAACAGTTTGGGATTGAAGAAAAATGCCATCTTAACAGGGATAGGTGAAAGCAGCGATTACTGCTTCATTAAGAATCTCTTATTCCGAGGAGAAAAAAATGCACGAAAAACCAAAGACCAGTCATAACACGAAAAGGTGTCCTTAACAAGTTAAGAAGTGACATGAATCATTCTGAACAGTGTACGCGTTGTATAGATCTATAAAATGAAGATGCACAAATCTAGACTCTGATGCATACCTTTACCAACCGTTTCCTACCAGCGCTCCATTTTATTCCGTAAAGGTGATTTTTCCATGTGATAATTTTGCAGACAGATTTCAAACAATGTTTTCAAACAAAAGAGCCTGAAGTTTAGCTAATTACACTTCACTTATTCCTAGACAAGAAATCTGATTAAGAATCTCTAAACCCTAGAAAAAATTGCATTCAAAATGTAAAGATCTTGAATCACAGGAAAAAGTTTTACCTTTTTAAGTTCAGACGCAACCTTAATAATTTAGAATAGTGTACGCTGTATCTAAACCAATATAATGTAGACTTTGACGGCTTTACACACTTTTGACAATTGTTGCATACAACCACTTGTTCCTATTCCCTAAATGCGTTTTCCGCGTGCTAAGTTTGCAGACTGAGTTTTTTTATAAAAAAAGGATGCCACCGTAACAGGGATATCACGACGCCAGGATATGTTTCAGGAAAAATCCTAGAAATTTACTTATGAATTCCTAAAGTCCAGAAAAAAAAATGCATCCAAAGTAAAAGATCAGCGATGACATTAAAAACATTCTGCTTTCATTTTCAACTGAAGATGCGAATTTAGATCACTGGCCTGGGAGAACGCATGACTACAAATCTCAATAATGTAGATGTTTTAGTTCTATAGCATTTTTTGTGTGACCAGTTTTGCAAACAGTTTGGGATCAAAGAAAAATGCCATCTTAACAGGGATATTCCAACGCCACGATTATTGCTTCATCAAAAATCTCTAATCCCGCGAAGAAAAAATTACACCCAAAACGAAAGACCAGTGATTACAGGAAAAAGCATCATTAACGACTTTAGAAGTGACACGAATGATGTATGCGATGTATAGATCTATAAAATGTAGACACGCCAAATAAGACTCTTTTGCATACCTTTACCAATTGTTTCCTTCCACCACTCGCTTTTATTCCTTAAAGGTGATTTGAGGAAAAAAAAAATAGCCAAAATCATAGAAATGTGATTAAGAATCTCTAAACCTTACAAAAACTTGCATCCAAAAAGTAAAGATCTCAGACCACAAGGAAAATTTTCACCTTTTTGTTCCGATGCAACCTAAATAATTTAGATTGGTGTACGCTGTATCTAAATCTATATAATGTAGACTTTTGACTGTTTTACATACTTTCAATAATTGCTGCGTACAATCACTTAAAGCGTTTTCCGTGTGTCAAGTTTGCAGACAGACTTTTTCGATCGAAAAAAGAAGCCACCCTAACAGGGATATCCCAATGCCACAACATGTATAAGACAGAATCCTAGAAATCAACCTACAAATTCCTAAAGGCCTGAAAAAACTGCATCCAAAAAAAAGATGGAACATTACATGAAAAAGTTCCACTTTCATTTACGACTTAAAATGCAAATTTAGATCACTCAGCAGGAAGAACGCCCTATTACAAATGTCGATAATCTGGACTTTTGCGCTCTTTTAAGAAGTGACATGAATCATTCTGAACAGTGTACGCGTTGTATAGATCTATAAAATGAAGATGCACAAATCTAGACTCTGGTGCATACCTTTACCAACCGTTTCCTACCAGGGCTCCATTTTATTCCATAAAGGTGATTTTTCCATGTGGTAATTTTGCAGACTGATTTCAAACAATGTTTTCAAACAAAAAAGCCTGAAGTTTAGCTCATTACACTTCACTCATTCCTAGACAAGAAATCTGATTAAGAATCTCTAAACCCTAGAAAAAATTGCATCCAAAATGTAAAGATCTTGAATCACATGAAAACGTTTTACCTTTTTAAGTTCAGACGCAACCTTAATAATTTAGACTGGTGTACGCTGTATCTAAACCAATATAATGTAGACTTTGGACGGCTTTACACACTTTTGACAATTGTTGCATACAACCACTTGTTCCTATTCCCTAAATGCATTTTCCGCGTGCTAGGTTTGCAGACTGAGTTTTTCGATGAAGAAAAGATGTCACCGTAACAGGGATATCACGACGCAACGATATCTCAGGAAAAATCCTAGAAATTTACTTACGAATTCCTCAAGTCCAGAAAAAAAAAAGCATCCAAAATAAAAGATCAGCGATGACATTAAAAACATTCTGCTTTCATTTTCAACTGAAGATGCAAATTTAGATCACTGGCCTGGGAGAACGCATGACTACAAATCTCAGTAATGTAGATGATTTAGCTCTATAGCACTTTTTGTGTGACCAGTTTTGCAAACAGTTTGGAATCAAAGAAAAATGCCATCTTAACAGGGATGTTCCAGTGCCACGATTATTGCTTCATCAAGAATCTCTAATCCCGCGAAGAAAAAATTGCACCCAAAACGAAAGACCAGTGATTACATGAAAAAGCATCATTTACGAATTTAGAAGTGACACGAATGATGTATGCGATGTATAGATCTATAAAATGTAGACGCGCGAAATTAGACTCTGTTGCATACCTTTACCAATTGTTTCCTTCCGCTGCTCGTTTTTATTCCGTAAAGGTGATTTTTCCATATGATAATTTTGCAGACAGTTTTCAAAGAATGTTTTCAAACAAAAAGCCTTGACTTTATCTTACAGTTAATTGCATTTGATTACAGGCCAATGAAAGGTATGGAACACCCAAAACATCAGAAAGCGTGTTTCGTGAACAGAATGGTGAACTCAGACCAGGGATAAGCTCATCAAAGTGCCCACTCCATACTTCTTGGCCCAGCAGTTGCATTGTAAAGTGAACATTGAATTTGAGAAAAAAAAATAGCCAAAATCATAGAAATCTGATTAAGAATCTCTAAACCTTAGAAAAACTTGCATCCAAAAAGTAAAGATCTCAGACCACAAGGAAAATTTTCACCTTTTTGTTCAGATGCAACCTAAATAATTTAGATTGGTGTACGCTGTATCTAAATCTATATAATGTAGACTTTTGACTGCTTTACATCCTTTCAATAATTGCTGCGTACAACCACTTATTCCTAATCACTTAAAGCGTTTTCCGCGTGTCAAGTTTGCAGACAGAGTTTTTCGATCGAAAACAGAAGCCACCCTAACAGGGATATCCCAATGCCATGACATGTTTAAGAAAGAATCCTAGAAATCTACCTATAAATTCCTAAGGGCCAGAAAAAACTGCATCCAAAAAAAACGATCGGCAATTACATGAAAAAGTTCAACTTTCATTTACGACTTAAAATGTGAATTTAGATCACTCAGCAGGAAGAACGCCGGATTACAAATCTTGATAATCTGGACTTTTGAGCTCTGTAGCATTTTTTGTGTGACCAGTTTGCAAACAGTTTGGGATTGAAGAAAAATGCCATCTTAACAGGGATAGGTGAAAGCAGCGATTACTGCTTCATTAAGAATCTCTTATTCCGAGGAGAAAAAAATGCACGAAAAACCAAAGACCAGTCATAACACGAAAAGGTGTCCTTAACAAGTTAAGAAGTGACATGAATCATTCTGAACAGTGTACGCGTTGTATAGATCTATAAAACAAAGATGCACAAATCTAGACTCTGATGCATACCTTTACCAACCGTTTCCTACCAGCGCTCCATTTTATTCCGTAAAGGTGATTTTTCCATGTGATAATTTTGCAGACAGAATTCAAACAATGTTTTCAAACAAAAGAGCCTGAAGTTTAGCTAATTACACTTCACTTATTCCTAGACAAGAAATCTGATTAAGAATCTCTAAACCCTAGAAAAAATTGCATTCAAAATGTAAAGATCTTGAATCACAGGAAAAAGTTTTACCTTTTTAAGTTCAGACGCAACCTTAATAATTTAGAATAGTGTACGCTGTATCTAAACCAATATAATGTAGACTTTGACGGCTTTACACACTTTTGACAATTGTTGCATACAACCACTTGTTCCTATTCCCTAAATGCGTTTTCCGCGTGCTAAGTTTGCAGACTGAGTTTTTTTATAAAAAAAGGATGCCACCGTAACAGGGATATCACGACGCCAGGATATGTTTCAGGAAAAATCCTAGAAATTTACTTATGAATTCCTAAAGTCCAGAAAAAAAAATGCATCCAAAGTAAAAGATCAGCGATGACATTAAAAACATTCTGCTTTCATTTTCAACTGAAGATGCGAATTTAGATCACTGGCCTGGGAGAACGCATGACTACAAATCTCAATAATGTAGATGTTTTAGTTCTATAGCATTTTTTGTGTGACCAGTTTTGCAAACAGTTTGGGATCAAAGAAAAATGCCATCTTAACAGGGATATTCCAACGCCACGATTATTGCTTCATCAAAAATCTCTAATCCCGCGAAGAAAAAATTACACCCAAAACGAAAGACCAGTGATTACAGGAAAAAGCATCATTAACGACTTTAGAAGTGACACGAATGATGTATGCGATGTATAGATCTATAAAATGTAGACACGCCAAATAAGACTCTTTTGCATACCTTTACCAATTGTTTCCTTCCACCACTCGCTTTTATTCCTTAAAGGTGATTTGAGGAAAAAAAAAATAGCCAAAATCATAGAAATCTGATTAAGAATCTCTAAACCTTACAAAAACTTGCATCCAAAAAGTAAAGATCTCAGACCACAAGGAAAATTTTCATCTTTTTGTTCCGATGCAACCTAAATAATTTAGATTGGTGTACGCTGTATCTAAATCTATATAATGTAGACTTTTGACTGTTTTACATACTTTCAATAATTGCTGCGTACAATCACTTAAAGCGTTTTCCGTGTGTCAAGTTTGCAGACAGACTTTTTCGATCGAAAAAAGAAGCCACCCTAACAGGGATATCCCAATGCCACGACATGTATAAGACAGAATCCTAGAAATCAACCTACAAATTCCTAAAGGCCTGAAAAAACTGCATCCAAAAAAAAGATGGAACATTACATGAAAAAGTTCCACTTTCATTTACGACTTAAAATGCAAATTTAGATCACTCAGCAGGAAGAACGCCCTATTACAAATGTCGATAATCTGGACTTTTGCGCTCTTTTAAGAAGTGACATGAATCATTCTGAACAGTGTACGCGTTGTATAGATCTATAAAATGAAGATGCACAAATCTAGACTCTGGTGCATACCTTTACCAACCGTTTCCTACCAGGGCTCCATTTTATTCCATAAAGGTGATTTTTCCATGTGGTAATTTTGCAGACTGATTTCAAACAATGTTTTCAAACAAAAAAGCCTGAAGTTTAGCTCATTACACTTCACTCATTCCTAGACAAGAAATCTGATTAAGAATCTCTAAACCCTAGAAAAAATTGCATCCAAAATGTAAAGATCTTGAATCACATGAAAACGTTTTACCTTTTTAAGTTCAGACGCAACCTTAATAATTTAGACTGGTGTACGCTGTATCTAAACCAATATAATGTAGACTTTGGACGGCTTTACACACTTTTGACAATTGTTGCATACAACCACTTGTTCCTATTCCCTAAATGCATTTTCCGCGTGCTAGGTTTGCAGACTGAGTTTTTCGATGAAGAAAAGATGTCACCGTAACAGGGATATCACGACGCAACGATATGTTTCAGGAAAAATCCTAGAAATTTACTTACGAATTCCTCAAGTCCAGAAAAAAAAAAGCATCCAAAATAAAAGATCAGCGATGACATTAAAAACATTCTGCTTTCATTTTCAACTGAAGATGCAAATTTAGATCACTGGCCTGGGAGAACGCATGACTACAAATCTCAATAATGTAGATGATTTAGCTCTATAGCACTTTTTGTGTGACCAGTTTTGCAAACAGTTTGGAATCAAAGAAAAATGCCATCTTAACAGGGATGTTCCAGTGCCACGATTATTGCTTCATCAAGAATCTCTAATCCCGCGAAGAAAAAATTGCACCCAAAACGAAAGACCAGTGATTACATGAAAAAGCATCATTTACGAATTTAGAAGTGACACGAATGATGTATGCGATGTATAGATCTATAAAATGTAGACGCGCGAAATTAGACTCTGTTGCATACCTTTACCAATTGTTTCCTTCCGCTGCTCGTTTTTATTCCGTAAAGGTGATTTTTCCATATGATAATTTTGCAGACAGTTTTCAAAGAATGTTTTCAAACAAAAAGCCTTGACTTTATCTTACAGTTAATTGCATTTGATTACAGGCCAATGAAAGGTATGGAACACCCAAAACATCAGAAAGCGTGTTTCGTGAACAGAATGGTGAACTCAGACCAGGGATAAGCTCATCAAAGTGCCCACTCCATACTTCTTGGCCCAGCAGTTGCATTGTAAAGTGAACATTGAATTTGAGAAAAAAAAATAGCCAAAATCATAGAAATCTGATTAAGAATCTCTAAACCTTAGAAAAACTTGCATCCAAAAAGTAAAGATCTCAGACCACAAGGAAAATTTTCACCTTTTTGTTCAGATGCAACCTAAATAATTTAGATTGGTGTACGCTGTATCTAAATCTATATAATGTAGACTTTTGACTGCTTTACATCCTTTCAATAATTGCTGCGTACAACCACTTATTCCTAATCACTTAAAGCGTTTTCCGCGTGTCAAGTTTGCAGACAGAGTTTTTCGATCGAAAACAGAAGCCACCCTAACAGGGATATCCCAATGCCATGACATGTTTAAGAAAGAATCCTAGAAATCTACCTATAAATTCCTAAGGGCCAGAAAAAACTGCATCCAAAAAAAACGATCGGCAATTACATGAAAAAGTTCAACTTTCATTTACGACTTAAAATGTGAATTTAGATCACTCAGCAGGAAGAACGCCGGATTACAAATCTTGATAATCTGGACTTTTGAGCTCTGTAGCATTTTTTGTGTGACCAGTTTGCAAACAGTTTGGGATTGAAGAAAAATGCCATCTTAACAGGGATAGGTGAAAGCAGCGATTACTGCTTCATTAAGAATCTCTTATTCCGAGGAGAAAAAAATGCACGAAAAACCAAAGACCAGTCATAACACGAAAAGGTGTCCTTATCAAGTTAAGAAGTGACATGAATCATTCTGAACAGTGTACGCGTTGTATAGATCTATAAAACAAAGATGCACAAATCTAGACTCTGATGCATACCTTTACCAACCGTTTCCTACCAGCCCTCCATTTTATTCCGTAAAGGTGATTTTTCCATGTGATAATTTTGCAGACAGAATTCAAACAATGTTTTCAAACAAAAGAGCCTGAAGTTTAGCTAATTACACTTCACTTATTCCTAGACAAGAAATCTGATTAAGAATCTCTAAACCCTAGAAAAAATTGCATTCAAAATGTAAAGATCTTGAATCACAGGAAAAAGTTTTACCTTTTTAAGTTCAGACGCAACCTTAATAATTTAGAATAGTGTACGCTGTATCTAAACCAATATAATGTAGACTTTGACGGCTTTACACACTTTTGACAATTGTTGCATACAACCACTTGTTCCTATTCCCTAAATGCGTTTTCCGCGTGCTAAGTTTGCAGACTGAGTTTTTTTATAAAAAAAGGATGCCACCGTAACAGGGATATCACGACGCCAGGATATGTTTCAGGAAAAATCCTAGAAATTTACTTATGAATTCCTAAAGTCCAGAAAAAAAAATGCATCCAAAGTAAAAGATCAGCGATGACATTAAAAACATTCTGCTTTCATTTTCAACTGAAGATGCGAATTTAGATCACTGGCCTGGGAGAACGCATGACTACAAATCTCAATAATGTAGATGTTTTAGTTCTATAGCATTTTTTGTGTGACCAGTTTTGCAAACAGTTTGGGATCAAAGAAAAATGCCATCTTAACAGGGATATTCCAACGCCACGATTATTGCTTCATCAAAAATCTCTAATCCCGCGAAGAAAAAATTACACCCAAAACGAAAGACCAGTGATTACAGGAAAAAGCATCATTAACGACTTTAGAAGTGACACGAATGATGTATGCGATGTATAGATCTATAAAATGTAGACACGCCAAATAAGACTCTTTTGCATACCTTTACCAATTGTTTCCTTCCACCACTCGCTTTTATTCCTTAAAGGTGATTTGAGGAAAAAAAAAATAGCCAAAATCATAGAAATCTGATTAAGAATCTCTAAACCTTACAAAAACTTGCATCCAAAAAGTAAAGATCTCAGACCACAAGGAAAATTTTCACCTTTTTGTTCCGATGCAACCTAAATAATTTAGATTGGTGTACGCTGTATCTAAATCTATATAATGTAGACTTTTGACTGTTTTACATACTTTCAATAATTGCTGCGTACAATCACTTAAAGCGTTTTCCGTGTGTCAAGTTTGCAGACAGACTTTTTCGATCGAAAAAAGAAGCCACCCTAACAGGGATATCCCAATGCCACGACATGTATAAGACAGAATCCTAGAAATCAACCTACAAATTCCTAAAGGCCTGAAAAAACTGCATCCAAAAAAAAGATGGAACATTACATGAAAAAGTTCCACTTTCATTTACGACTTAAAATGCAAATTTAGATCACTCAGCAGGAAGAACGCCCTATTACAAATGTCGATAATCTGGACTTTTGCGCTCTTTTAAGAAGTGACATGAATCATTCTGAACAGTGTACGCGTTGTATAGATCTATAAAATGAAGATGCACAAATCTAGACTCTGGTGCATACCTTTACCAACCGTTTCCTACCAGGGCTCCATTTTATTCCATAAAGGTGATTTTTCCATGTGATAATTTTGCAGACTGATTTCAAACAATGTTTTCAAACAAAAAAGCCTGAAGTTTAGCTCATTACACTTCACTCATTCCTAGACAAGAAATCTGATTAAGAATCTCTAAACCCTAGAAAAAATTGCATCCAAAATGTAAAGATCTTGAATCACATGAAAACGTTTTACCTTTTTAAGTTCAGACGCAACCTTAATAATTTAGACTGGTGTACGCTGTATCTAAACCAATATAATGTAGACTTTGGACGGCTTTACACACTTTTGACAATTGTTGCATACAACCACTTGTTCCTATTCCCTAAATGCATTTTCCGAGTGCTAGGTTTGCAGACTGAGTTTTTCGATGAAGAAAAGATGTCACCGTAACAGGGATATCACGACGCAACGATATGTTTCAGGAAAAATCCTAGAAATTTACTTACGAATTCCTCAAGTCCAGAAAAAAAAAAAGCATCCAAAATAAAAGATCAGCGATGACATGAAAACATTCTGCTTTCATTTTCAACTGAAGATGCGAATTTAGATCACTGGCCTGGGAGAACGCATGACTACAAATCTCAATAATGTAGATGATTTAGCTCTATAGCACTTTTTGTGTGACCAGTTTTGCAAACAGTTTGGAATCAAAGAAAGATGCCATCTTAACAGGGATGTTCCAGTGCCACGATTATTGCTTCATCAAGAATCTCTAATCCCGCGAAGAAAAAATTGCACCCAAAACGAAAGACCAGTGATTACACGAAAAAGCATCATTTACGAATTTAGAAGTGACACGAATGATGTATGCGATGTATAGATCTATAAAATGTAGACGCGCGAAATTAGACTCTGTTGCATACCTTTACCAATTGTTTCCTTCCGCCGCTCGTTTTTATTCCGTAAAGGTGATTTTTCCATATGATAATTTTGCAGACAGTTTTCAAAGAATGTTTTCAAACAAAAAAGCCTTGACTTTATCTTACAGTTAATTGCATTTGATTACAGGCCAATGAAAGGTATGGAACACCCAAAACATCAGAAAGCGTGTTTCGTGAACAGAATGGTGAACTCAGACCAGGGATAAGCTCATCAAAGTGCCCACTCCATACTTCTTGGCCCAGCAGTTGCATTGTAAAGTGAACATTGAATTTGAGAAAAAAAAAATAGCCAAAATCATAGAAATCTGATTAAGAATCTCTAAACCTTAGAAAAACTTGCATCCAAAAAGTAAAGATCTCAGACCACAAGGAAAATTTTCACCTTTTTGTTCAGATGCAACCTAAATAATTTAGATTGGTGTACGCTGTATCTAAATCTATATAATGTAGACTTTTGACTGCTTTACATCCTTTCAATAATTGCTGCGTACAACCACTTATTCCTAATCACTTAAAGCGTTTTCCGCGTGTCAAGTTTGCAGACAGAGTTTTTCGATCGAAAACAGAAGCCACCCTAACAGGGATATCCCAATGCCATGACATGTTTAAGAAAGAATCCTAGAAATCTACCTATAAATTCCTAAGGGCCAGAAAAAACTGCATCCAAAAAAAACGATCGGCAATTACATGAAAAAGTTCAACTTTCATTTACGACTTAAAATGTGAATTTAGATCACTCAGCAGGAAGAACGCCGGATTACAAATCTTGATAATCTGGACTTTTGAGCTCTGTAGCATTTTTTGTGTGACCAGTTTGCAAACAGTTTGGGATTGAAGAAAAATGCCATCTTAACAGGGATAGGTGAAAGCAGCGATTACTGCTTCATTAAGAATCTCTTATTCCGAGGAGAAAAAAAATGCACGAAAAACCAAAGACCAGTCATAACACGAAAAGGTGTCCTTAACAAGTTAAGAAGTGACATGAATCATTCTGAACAGTGTACGCGTTGTATAGATCTATAAAACAAAGATGCACAAATCTAGACTCTGATGCATACCTTTACCAACCGTTTCCTACCAGCCCTCCATTTTATTCCGTAAAGGTGATTTTTCCATGTGATAATTTTGCAGACAGAATTCAAACAATGTTTTCAAACAAAAGAGCCTGAAGTTTAGCTAATTACACTTCACTTATTCCTAGACAAGAAATCTGATTAAGAATCTCTAAACCCTAGAAAAAATTGCATTCAAAATGTAAAGATCTTGAATCACAGGAAAAAGTTTTACCTTTTTAAGTTCAGACGCAACCTTAATAATTTAGAATAGTGTACGCTGTATCTAAACCAATATAATGTAGACTTTGACGGCTTTACACACTTTTGACAATTGTTGCATACAACCACTTGTTCCTATTCCCTAAATGCGTTTTCCGCGTGCTAAGTTTGCAGACTGAGTTTTTTTATAAAAAAAGGATGCCACCGTAACAGGGATATCACGACGCCAGGATATGTTTCAGGAAAAATCCTAGAAATTTACTTATGAATTCCTAAAGTCCAGAAAAAAAAATGCATCCAAAGTAAAAGATCAGCGATGACATTAAAAACATTCTGCTTTCATTTTCAACTGAAGATGCGAATTTAGATCACTGGCCTGGGAGAACGCATGACTACAAATCTCAATAATGTAGATGTTTTAGTTCTATAGCATTTTTTGTGTGACCAGTTTTGCAAACAGTTTGGGATCAAAGAAAAATGCCATCTTAACAGGGATATTCCAACGCCACGATTATTGCTTCATCAAAAATCTCTAATCCCGCGAAGAAAAAATTACACCCAAAACGAAAGACCAGTGATTACAGGAAAAAGCATCATTAACGACTTTAGAAGTGACACGAATGATGTATGCGATGTATAGATCTATAAAATGTAGACACGCCAAATAAGACTCTTTTGCATACCTTTACCAATTGTTTCCTTCCACCACTCGCTTTTATTCCTTAAAGGTGATTTGAGGAAAAAAAAAATAGCCAAAATCATAGAAATCTGATTAAGAATCTCTAAACCTTACAAAAACTTGCATCCAAAAAGTAAAGATCTCAGACCACAAGGAAAATTTTCACCTTTTTGTTCCGATGCAACCTAAATAATTTAGATTGGTGTACGCTGTATCTAAATCTATATAATGTAGACTTTTGACTGTTTTACATACTTTCAATAATTGCTGCGTACAATCACTTAAAGCGTTTTCCGTGTGTCAAGTTTGCAGACAGACTTTTTCGATCGAAAAAAGAAGCCACCCTAACAGGGATATCCCAATGCCACGACATGTATAAGACAGAATCCTAGAAATCAACCTACAAATTCCTAAAGGCCTGAAAAAACTGCATCCAAAAAAAAGATGGAACATTACATGAAAAAGTTCCACTTTCATTTACGACTTAAAATGCAAATTTAGATCACTCAGCAGGAAGAACGCCCTATTACAAATGTCGATAATCTGGACTTTTGCGCTCTTTTAAGAAGTGACATGAATCATTCTGAACAGTGTACGCGTTGTATAGATCTATAAAATGAAGATGCACAAATCTAGACTCTGGTGCATACCTTTACCAACCGTTTCCTACCAGGGCTCCATTTTATTCCATAAAGGTGATTTTTCCATGTGGTAATTTTGCAGACTGATTTCAAACAATGTTTTCAAACAAAAAAGCCTGAAGTTTAGCTCATTACACTTCACTCATTCCTAGACAAGAAATCTGATTAAGAATCTCTAAACCCTAGAAAAAATTGCATCCAAAATGTAAAGATCTTGAATCACATGAAAACGTTTTACCTTTTTAAGTTCAGACGCAACCTTAATAATTTAGACTGGTGTACGCTGTATCTAAACCAATATAATGTAGACTTTGGACGGCTTTACACACTTTTGACAATTGTTGCATACAACCACTTGTTCCTATTCCCTAAATGCATTTTCTGAGTGCTAGGTTTGCAGACTGAGTTTTTCGATGAAGAAAAGATGTCACCGTAACAGGGATATCACGACGCAACGATATGTTTCAGGAAAAATCCTAGAAATTTACTTACGAATTCCTCAAGTCCAGAAAAAAAAAAGCATCCAAAATAAAAGATCAGCGATGACATTAAAAACATTCTGCTTTCATTTTCAACTGAAGATGCAAATTTAGATCACTGGCCTGGGAGAACGCATGACTACAAATCTCAATAATGTAGATGATTTAGCTCTATAGCACTTTTTGTGTGACCAGTTTTGCAAACAGTTTGGAATCAAAGAAAAATGCCATCTTAACAGGGATGTTCCAGTGCCACGATTATTGCTTCATCAAGAATCTCTAATCCCGCGAAGAAAAAATTGCACCCAAAACGAAAGACCAGTGATTACATGAAAAAGCATCATTTACGAATTTAGAAGTGACACGAATGATGTATGCGATGTATAGATCTATAAAATGTAGACGCGCGAAATTAGACTCTGTTGCATACCTTTACCAATTGTTTCCTTCCGCTGCTCGTTTTTATTCCGTAAAGGTGATTTTTCCATATGATAATTTTGCAGACAGTTTTCAAAGAATGTTTTCAAACAAAAAGCCTTGACTTTATCTTACAGTTAATTGCATTTGATTACAGGCCAATGAAAGGTATGGAACACCCAAAACATCAGAAAGCGTGTTTCGTGAACAGAATGGTGAACTCAGACCAGGGATAAGCTCATCAAAGTGCCCACTCCATACTTCTTGGCCCAGCAGTTGCATTGTAAAGTGAACATTGAATTTGAGAAAAAAAAAATAGCCAAAATCATAGAAATCTGATTAAGAATCTCTAAACCTTAGAAAAACTTGCATCCAAAAAGTAAAGATCTCAGACCACAAGGAAAATTTTCACCTTTTTGTTCAGATGCAACCTAAATAATTTAGATTGGTGTACGCTGTATCTAAATCTATATAATGTAGACTTTTGACTGCTTTACATCCTTTCAATAATTGCTGCGTACAACCACTTATTCCTAATCACTTAAAGCGTTTTCCGCGTGTCAAGTTTGCAGACAGAGTTTTTCGATCGAAAACAGAAGCCACCCTAACAGGGATATCCCAATGCCATGACATGTTTAAGAAAGAATCCTAGAAATCTACCTATAAATTCCTAAGGGCCAGAAAAAACTGCATCCAAAAAAAACGATCGGCAATTACATGAAAAAGTTCAACTTTCATTTACGACTTAAAATGTGAATTTAGATCACTCAGCAGGAAGAACGCCGGATTACAAATCTTGATAATCTGGACTTTTGAGCTCTGTAGCATTTTTTGTGTGACCAGTTTGCAAACAGTTTGGGATTGAAGAAAAATGCCATCTTAACAGGGATAGGTGAAAGCAGCGATTACTGCTTCATTAAGAATCTCTTATTCCGAGGAGAAAAAAATGCACGAAAAACCAAAGACCAGTCATAACACGAAAAGGTGTCCTTAACAAGTTAAGAAGTGACATGAATCATTCTGAACAGTGTACGCGTTGTATAGATCTATAAAACAAAGATGCACAAATCTAGACTCTGATGCATACCTTTACCAACCGTTTCCTACCAGCGCTCCATTTTATTCCGTAAAGGTGATTTTTCCATGTGATAATTTTGCAGACAGAATTCAAACAATGTTTTCAAACAAAAGAGCCTGAAGTTTAGCTAATTACACTTCACTTATTCCTAGACAAGAAATCTGATTAAGAATCTCTAAACCCTAGAAAAAATTGCATTCAAAATGTAAAGATCTTGAATCACAGGAAAAAGTTTTACCTTTTTAAGTTCAGACGCAACCTTAATAATTTAGAATAGTGTACGCTGTATCTAAACCAATATAATGTAGACTTTGACGGCTTTACACACTTTTGACAATTGTTGCATACAACCACTTGTTCCTATTCCCTAAATGCGTTTTCCGCGTCCTAAGTTTGCAGACTGAGTTTTTTTATAAAAAAAGGATGCCACCGTAACAGGGATATCACGACGCCAGGATATGTTTCAGGAAAAATCCTAGAAATTTACTTATGAATTCCTAAAGTCCAGAAAAAAAAATGCATCCAAAGTAAAAGATCAGCGATGACATTAAAAACATTCTGCTTTCATTTTCAACTGAAGATGCGAATTTAGATCACTGGCCTGGGAGAACGCATGACTACAAATCTCAATAATGTAGATGTTTTAGTTCTATAGCATTTTTTGTGTGACCAGTTTTGCAAACAGTTTGGGATCAAAGAAAAATGCCATCTTAACAGGGATATTCCAACGCCACGATTATTGCTTCATCAAAAATCTCTAATCCCGCGAAGAAAAAATTACACCCAAAACGAAAGACCAGTGATTACAGGAAAAAGCATCATTAACGACTTTAGAAGTGACACGAATGATGTATGCGATGTATAGATCTATAAAATGTAGACACGCCAAATAAGACTCTTTTGCATACCTTTACCAATTGTTTCCTTCCACCACTCGCTTTTATTCCTTAAAGGTGATTTGAGGAAAAAAAAAATAGCCAAAATCATAGAAATCTGATTAAGAATCTCTAAACCTTACAAAAACTTGCATCCAAAAAGTAAAGATCTCAGACCACAAGGAAAATTTTCACCTTTTTGTTCCGATGCAACCTAAATAATTTAGATTGGTGTACGCTGTATCTAAATCTATATAATGTAGACTTTTGACTGTTTTACATACTTTCAATAATTGCTGCGTACAATCACTTAAAGCGTTTTCCGTGTGTCAAGTTTGCAGACAGACTTTTTCGATCGAAAAAAGAAGCCACCCTAACAGGGATATCCCAATGCCACGACATGTATAAGACAGAATCCTAGAAATCAACCTACAAATTCCTAAAGGCCTGAAAAAACTGCATCCAAAAAAAAGATGGAACATTACATGAAAAAGTTCCACTTTCATTTACGACTTAAAATGCAAATTTAGATCACTCAGCAGGAAGAACGCCCTATTACAAATGTCGATAATCTGGACTTTTGCGCTCTTTTAAGAAGTGACATGAATCATTCTGAACAGTGTACGCGTTGTATAGATCTATAAAATGAAGATGCACAAATCTAGACTCTGGTGCATACCTTTACCAACCGTTTCCTACCAGGGCTCCATTTTATTCCATAAAGGTGATTTTTCCATGTGATAATTTTGCAGACTGATTTCAAACAATGTTTTCAAACAAAAAAGCCTGAAGTTTAGCTCATTACACTTCACTCATTCCTAGACAAGAAATCTGATTAAGAATCTCTAAACCCTAGAAAAAATTGCATCCAAAATGTAAAGATCTTGAATCACATGAAAACGTTTTACCTTTTTAAGTTCAGACGCAACCTTAATAATTTAGACTGGTGTACGCTGTATCTAAACCAATATAATGTAGACTTTGGACGGCTTTACACACTTTTGACAATTGTTGCATACAACCACTTGTTCCTATTCCCTAAATGCATTTTCCGAGTGCTAGGTTTGCAGACTGAGTTTTTCGATGAAGAAAAGATGTCACCGTAACAGGGATATCACGACGCAACGATATGTTTCAGGAAAAATCCTAGAAATTTACTTACGAATTCCTCAAGTCCAGAAAAAAAAAAAGCATCCAAAATAAAAGATCAGCGATGACATGAAAACATTCTGCTTTCATTTTCAACTGAAGATGCGAATTTAGATCACTGGCCTGGGAGAACGCATGACTACAAATCTCAATAATGTAGATGATTTAGCTCTATAGCACTTTTTGTGTGACCAGTTTTGCAAACAGTTTGGAATCAAAGAAAGATGCCATCTTAACAGGGATGTTCCAGTGCCACGATTATTGCTTCATCAAGAATCTCTAATCCCGCGAAGAAAAAATTGCACCCAAAACGAAAGACCAGTGATTACACGAAAAAGCATCATTTACGAATTTAGAAGTGACACGAATGATGTATGCGATGTATAGATCTATAAAATGTAGACGCGCGAAATTAGACTCTGTTGCATACCTTTACCAATTGTTTCCTTCCGCCGCTCGTTTTTATTCCGTAAAGGTGATTTTTCCATATGATAATTTTGCAGACAGTTTTCAAAGAATGTTTTCAAACAAAAAAGCCTTGACTTTATCTTACAGTTAATTGCATTTGATTACAGGCCAATGAAAGGTATGGAACACCCAAAACATCAGAAAGCGTGTTTCGTGAACAGAATGGTGAACTCAGACCAGGGATAAGCTCATCAAAGTGCCCACTCCATACTTCTTGGCCCAGCAGTTGCATTGTAAAGTGAACATTGAATTTGAGAAAAAAAAAATAGCCAAAATCATAGAAATCTGATTAAGAATCTCTAAACCTTACAAAAACTTGCATCCAAAAAGTAAAGATCTCAGACCACAAGGAAAATTTTCACCTTTTTGTTCAGATGCAACCTAAATAATTTAGATTGGTGTACGCTGTATCTAAATCTATATAATGTAGACTTTTGACTGCTTTACATCCTTTCAATAATTGCTGCGTACAACCACTTATTCCTAATCACTTAAAGCGTTTTCCGCGTGTCAAGTTTGCAGACAGAGTTTTTTGATCGAAAAAAGAAGCCACCCTAACAGGGATATCCCAATGCCATGACATGTTTAAGAAAGAATCCTAGAAATCTACCTATAAATTCCTAAGGGCCAGAAAAAACTGCATCCAAAAAAAACGATCGGCAATTACATGAAAAAGTTCAACTTTCATTTACGACTTAAAATGTGAATTTAGATCACTCAGCAGGAAGAACGCCGGATTACAAATCTTGATAATCTGGACTTTTGAGCTCTGTAGCATTTTTTGTGTGACCAGTTTGCAAACAGTTTGGGATTGAAGAAAAATGCCATCTTAACAGGGATAGGTGAAAGCAGCGATTACTGCTTCATTAAGAATCTCTTATTCCGAGGAGAAAAAAATGCACGAAAAACCAAAGACCAGTCATAACACGAAAAGGTGTCCTTAACAAGTTAAGAAGTGACATGAATCATTCTGAACAGTGTACGCGTTGTATAGATCTATAAAACAAAGATGCACAAATCTAGACTCTGATGCATACCTTTACCAACCGTTTCCTACCAGCGCTCCATTTTATTCCGTAAAGGTGATTTTTCCATGTGATAATTTTGCAGACAGAATTCAAACAATGTTTTCAAACAAAAGAGCCTGAAGTTTAGCTAATTACACTTCACTTATTCCTAGACAAGAAATCTGATTAAGAATCTCTAAACCCTAGAAAAAATTGCATTCAAAATGTAAAGATCTTGAATCACAGGAAAAAGTTTTACCTTTTTAAGTTCAGACGCAACCTTAATAATTTAGAATAGTGTACGCTGTATCTAAACCAATATAATGTAGACTTTGACGGCTTTACACACTTTTGACAATTGTTGCATACAACCACTTGTTCCTATTCCCTAAATGCGTTTTCCGCGTCCTAAGTTTGCAGACTGAGTTTTTTTATAAAAAAAGGATGCCACCGTAACAGGGATATCACGACGCCATGATATGTTTCAGGAAAAATCCTAGAAATTTACTTATGAATTCCTAAAGTCCAGAAAAAAAAAATGCATCCAAAGTAAAAGATCAGCGATGACATGAAAAAGTTCTGCTTTCATTTTCAACTGAAGATGCGAATTTAGATCACTGGCCTGGGAGAACGCATGACTACAAATCTCAATAATGTAGATGTTTTAGTTCTATAGCATTTTTTGTGTGACCAGTTTTGCAAACAGTTTGGGATCAAAGAAAAATGCCATCTTAACAGGGATATTCCAACGCCACGATTATTGCTTCATCAAAAATCTCTAATCCCGTGAAGAAAAAAATACACCCAAAACGAAAGACCAGTGATTACAGGAAAAAGCATCATTAACGACTTTAGAAGTGACACGAATGATGTATGCGATGTATAGATCTACAAAATGTAGACACGCCAAATAAGACTCTGTTGCATACCTTTACCAATTGTTTCCTTCCGCCACTCGCTTTTATTCCTTAAAGGTGATTTGAGGAAAAAAAAAATAGCCAAAATCATAGAAATCTGATTAAGAATCTCTAAACCTTACAAAAACTTGCATCCAAAAAGTAAAGATCTCAGACCACAAGGAAAATTTTCACCTTTTTGTTCCGATGCAACCTAAATAATTTAGATTGGTGTACGCTGTATCTAAATCTATATAATGTAGACTTTGGACTGCTTTACATACTTTCAATAATTGCTGCGTACAATCACTTAAAGCGTTTTCCGTTTGTCAAGTTTGCAGACAGACTTTTTCGATCGAAAAAAGAAGCCACCCTAACAGGGATATCCCAATGCCACGACATGTATAAGACAGAATCCTAGAAATCAACCTACAAATTCCTGAAGGCCTGAAAAAACTGCATCCAAAAAAAAGATGGAACATTACATGAAAAAGTTCCACTTTCATTTACGACTTAAAATGCAAATTTAGATCACTCAGCAGGAAGAACGCCCTATTACAAATGTCGATAATCTGGACTTTTGCGCTCTTTTAAGAAGTGACATGAATCATTCTGAACAGTGTACGCGTTGTATAGATCTATAAAATGAAGATGCACAAATCTAGACTCTGGTGCATACCTTTACCAACCGTTTCCTACCAGGGCTCCATTTTATTCCATAAAGGTGATTTTTCCATGTGATAATTTTGCAGACTGATTTCAAACAATGTTTTCAAACAAAAAAGCCTGAAGTTTAGCTCATTACACTTCACTCATTCCTAGACAAGAAATCTGATTAAGAATCTCTAAACCCTAGATCTTGAATCACATGAAAACGTTTTACCTTTTTAAGTTCAGACGCAACCTTAATAATTTAGACTTGTGTACGCTGTATCTAAACCAATATAATGTAGACTTTGGACGGCTTTACACACTTTTGACAATTGTTGCGTACAACCACTTGTTCCTATTCCCTAAATGCATTTTCCGCGTGCTAGGTTTGCAGACTGAGTTTTTCGATGAAGAAAAGATGTCACCGTAACAGGGATATCACGACGCAACGATATGTTTCAGGAAAAATCCTAGAAATTTACTTACGAATTCCTAAAGTCCAGAAAAAAAAAAAGCATCCAAAATAAAAGATCAGCGATGACATGAAAACATTCTGCTTTCATTTTCAACTGAAGATGCGAATTTAGATCACTGGCCTGGGAGAACGCATGACTACAAATCTCAATAATGTAGATGATTTAGCTCTATAGCACTTTTTGTGTGACCAGTTTTGCAAACAGTTTGGAATCAAAGAAAAATGCCATTTTAACAGGGATGTTCCAGTGCCACGATTATTGTTTCATCAAGAATCTCTAATCCCGCGAAGAAAAAATTGCACCCAAAACGAAAGACCAGTGATTACACGAAAAAGCATCATTTACGAATTTAGAAGTGACACGAATGATGTATGCGATGTATAGATCTATAAAATGTAGACGCGCGAAATTAGACTCTGTTGCATACCTTTACCAGTTGTTTCCTTCCGCCGCTCGTTTTTATTCCGTAAAGGTGATTTTTCCATATGATAATTTTGCAGACAGTTTTCAAAGAATGTTTTCAAACAAAAAAGCCTTGACTTTATCTTACAGTTAATTGCATTTGATTACAGGCCAATGAAAGGTATGGAACACCCAAAACATCAGAAAGCGTGTTTCGTGAACAGAATGGTGAACTCAGACCAGGGATAAGCTCATCAAAGTGCCCACTCCATACTTCTTGGCCCAGCAGTTGCATTGTAAAGTGAACATTGAATTTGAGAAAAAAAAAAAGCCAAAATCATAGAAATCTGATTAAGAATCTCTAAACCTTAGAAAAACTTGCATCCAAAAAGTAAAGATCTCAGACCACAAGGAAAATTTTCACCTTTTTGTTCAGATGCAACCTAAATAATTTAGATTGGTGTACGCTGTATCTAAATCTATATAATGTAGACTTTTGACTGCTTTACATCCTTTCAATAATTGCTGCGTACAACCACTTATTCCTAATCACTTAAAGCGTTTTCCGCGTGTCAAGTTTGCAGACAGAGTTTTTCGATCGAAAAAAGAAGCCACCCTAACAGGGATATCCCAATGCCATGACATGTTTAAGAAAGAATCCTAGAAATCTACCTATAAATTCCTAAGGGCCAGAAAAAACTGCATCCAAAAAAAACGATCGGCAATTACATGAAAAAGTTCAACTTTCATTTACGACTTAAAATGTGAATTTAGATCACTCAGCAGGAAGAACGCCGGATTACAAATCTTGATAATCTGGACTTTTGAGCTCTGTAGCATTTTTTGTGTGACCAGTTTGCAAACAGTTTGGGATTGAAGAAAAATGCCATCTTAACAGGGATAGGTGAAAGCAGCGATTACTGCTTCATTAAGAATCTCTTATTCCGAGGAGAAAAAAATGCACGAAAAACCAAAGACCAGTCATAACACGAAAAGGTGTCCTTAACAAGTTAAGAAGTGACATGAATCATTCTGAACAGTGTACGCGTTGTATAGATCTATAAAACAAAGATGCACAAATCTAGACTCTGATGCATACCTTTACCAACCGTTTCCTACCAGCGCTCCATTTTATTCCGTAAAGGTGATTTTTCCATGTGATAATTTTGCAGACAGATTTCAAACAATGTTTTCAAACAAAAGAGCCTGAAGTTTAGCTAATTACACTTCACTTATTCCTAGACAAGAAATCTGATTAAGAATCTCTAAACCCTAGAAAAAATTGCATTCAAAATGTAAAGATCTTGAATCACAGGAAAAAGTTTTACCTTTTTAAGTTCAGACGCAACCTTAATAATTTAGAATAGTGTACGCTGTATCTAAACCAATATAATGTAGACTTTGACGGCTTTACACACTTTTGACAATTGTTGCATGCAAGAACTTGTTCCTATTCCCTAAATGCGTTTTCCGCGTGCTAAGTTTGCAGACTGAGTTTTTTTATAAAAAAAGGATGCCACCGTAACAGGGATATCACGACGCCATGATGTGTTTCAGGAAAAATCCTAGAAATTTACTTATGAATTCCTAAAGTCCAGAAAAAAAAATGCATCCAAAGTAAAAGATCAGCGATGACATGAAAAAGTTCTGCTTTCATTTTCAACTGAAGATGTCAATTTAGATCACTGGCCTGGGAGAACGCATGACTACAAATCTCAATAATGTAGATGTTTTAGTTCTATAGCATTTTTTGTGTGACCAGTTTTGCAAACAGTTTGGGATCAAAGAAAAATGCCATCTTAACAGGGATATTCCAACGCCACAATTATTGCATCATTAAAAATCTCTAACCCCGCGAAGAAAAAATTACACCCAAAACAAAAGACCAGTGATTACAGGAAAAAGCATCATTAACGACTTTAGAAGTGACACGAATGATGTATGCGATGTATAGATCTATAAAATGTAGACACGCCAAATAAGACTCTGTTGCATACCTTTACCAATTGTTTCCTTCCACCACTCGCTTTTATTCCTTAAAGGTGATTTGAGAAAAAAAAAAAAAAATAGCCAAAATCATAGAAATCTGATTAAGAATCTCTAAACCTTACAAAAACTTGCATCCAAAAAGTAAAGATCTCAGACCACAAGGAAAATTTTCACCTTTTTGTTCCGATGCAACCTAAATAATTTAGATTGGTGTACGCTGTATCTAAATCTATATAATGTAGACTTTTGACTGCTTTACATACTTTCAATAATTGCTGCGTACAATCACTTAAAGCATTTTCCGTGTGTCAAGTTTGCAGACAGACTTTTTCGATCGAAAAAAGAAGCCACCCTAACAGTGATATCCCAATGCCACGACATGTATAAGACAGAATCCTAGAAATCAACCTATGAATTCCTAAAGGCCAGAAAAAACTGCATCCAAAAAAAAGATGGAACATTACATGAAAAAGTTCCACTTTCATTTACGACTAAAAATGCAAATTTAGATCACTAAGCAGGAAGAACGCCCTATTACAAATGTTGATAATCTGGACTTTTGAGCTCTAGAGCATTTTTTGTGTGACCAGTTTGCAAACAGTTTGGGATTGAAAAAAAATGCCATCTTAGCAGGGGTATGTCAAAGCAGCGATTACTGCTTCATTAAGAATCTTTTATTCCGAGAAGAAAAAAATGCACACAAAACGAAAGACCAGTCATAACACGAAAAAGTGTCCTTAACAAGTTAAGAAGTGACATGAATCATTCTGAACAGTGTACGCATTGTATAGATCTATAAAACAAAGATGCACAAATCTAGACTCTGGTGCATACCTTTACCAACCGTTTCCTACCAGGGCTCCATTTTATTCCGTAAAGGTGATTTTTCCATGTGATAATTTTGCAGACTGATTTCAAACAATGTTTTCAAACAAAAAAGCCTGAACTTTAGCTAATTACACTTCACTTATTCCTAGACAAGAAATCTGATTAAGAATCTCTAAACCCTAGAAAAAATTGCATCCAAAATGTAAAGATCTTGAATCACATGAAAACGTTTTACCTTTTTAAGTTCAGACGCAACCTTAATAATTTAGACTGGTGTACGCTGTATCTAAACCAATATAATGTAGACTTTGGACGGCTTTACACACTTTTGACAATTGTTGCATACAACCACCTATTCCCTAAATGCGTTTTCCACGTGCTAAGTTTGCAGACTGAGTTTTTCGATAAAGAAAGGATGCCACCATAAGAGGGATATCATGATGCCACGATATGTTTCAGGAAAAATCCTAGAAATTTACTTAGGAATTCCTAAAGTCCAGAAAAAAAATGCATCAAGAATTTTTAATCCCGCAAAGAAAAAATTGCACCCAAAACAAAAGACCAGTGATTACATGAAAAAGCATCAATAACGAGTTTAGAAGTGACACGAATCATTCTGAATGGTGTTTGTGGTGTATAGATCCATAAATGTAGAGGCTCGAAATTAGACCCTGTTGCATATGGCCCAGGTTGACACCAACGGGAAACACATTCTATTTTTAGATGCTCAATTCTCTCATTTACATACAGGAAGACACAGACAAAGTTTCAAACATAGCGTCCGAAGAAGACATTATGGGAAATTATTATTACATGTTTGTTATGTAATGGAATTTAGGCATTATTAGTCACGTGTCAGTCACCTGACATTCCCACAATGCTTTATTGATTTTTGGCGCGGAATCTAAAAAATAGCTTAAGAGGCTACGTAGCCTTTTAAGGGAATATACTATCAAAAACATTTTTATTTGTAATTTTATGAGTCTTGATGATTTGTATTATTTTTTCATATAAATTTCAGTGATATATATATATTTTTTTTAATTTGGTGAGATGTAAAAATTCTGAATACCCACCTTTAAGATCCTATGTCCCTTCCTTCACTGTAGTGCCTTTAATGAGGACAATATCAGTAGCCTCTTCCTTGGTATATACACTGCAAAGGATTCAAATATAACTACCTTTCAAATGCTATCATTTTTCAAGTGACCAAAGGTTTAATAATGACCAATCCTGACTAACTTGAACTTTTGGCTGCATTATGGGCTAATGCATATGCCACATAATCCTATGTTAAAGTAGGATAAATAATGAATGTAAAAAAGCGATCCTAATATTTTTGAACAAACCCCCCAAAATTAGGAATAGGGGTCTTAAATGACTCTCAAAAGTTTGAAGCTGGCAATAAAACAGCAAAGAAATAATGTTGAAAATAATGTAAAAACCACATACCAATGGCTGCATCTTCCGAAGTCTTTCCTGATGGTAGCCTGTACATGCTTGCTGTGTCACCCTTTGTAAAAGACAACCATATTTATATTTCAGTAAAAATGTCTGTGAAGTACACAAATGAGTATTCTGGGAAAAAAGCTAAAGGCTTGGAGTAGTGTGAAAAGGACTGGTAAACAGAATTTTAGTAATGCATAGATAGGTGCACTAGCCATTGGGACATGACCAGATTATTTCTAGCATGCCACTTACCGTATTTTGGTGTGTATAACACGCACATTTTTTCAGCTCTGAATAATTTCAAACTGGGGACTGCGTGTTATACACTACAATAGGCAAAACCATTTTTTTCTCCTCCTTGAAAATCGGTCGTATACCTGTTCAAAGTGGAGGGCTACAAAACTGCCAAAGTTCTCTCTCAACAGCCTTAACTTTCGTCATCATCACATTTCAACTTTAACCGAATTAGAAAAAAAAGATTGTGTTTTAATTTTGTTATAATGTACTTGTAGATCTACATTATTAATTTGTGGATTAGTATATTTGTAATTTTCCAATCTGATCAGCCATTTTGGCAATGGCGAACGTACCCCAGAAAGATAAATATTGATTTACTGTTATCGTCTGATTCGTCTCATATTTTTTTTATTCTTTGTTAATAGCAGCTAAATTGAACAATTATGAAAGAGTAAAATAATGATTCAGAAAAAAATGAATGATTTTAAAAATTTATCGCTACTTTTTACAAAAACCGTGATTTACATCATATAGATCTATGTTTATTTCACATCTGTCACATTTGTCGATCGAGGTGAGAAAATAGGAGATTAACTACGATAAAAAATTATGGTCGTCAGTTCAATGTGTGAATTTGCAACATGCCATAAGCTGGCATGTTTTTATAATCCCCCGAGCACACAGAATCATGACCATTTCCACTTTTATTAAAAATGTTTATTTCCCTTTGATAAAGTATCTCCATTTACATTTTTAGCTCACCTGAGCACAACGTGCTCAAGGGGAGCTTTTAGGGTCACTGGGTGTCCGTCGTGCGTCGTCCGTCGTTCGTCGTCCGTCGTGCGTCGTCAACAATTCTTTAAACATCAACTCCTCCTAAACCGCTGGGCGGATTTGGACCAAACTTGGCAGGAATGTTCTTTGGGAGGTCCTCTTTAGAAAGTGTTCACAGAATTTGATTCCGTCAAAAACTCTGGTTGCCATGGCAACCAAATGGAATTTTTTAGCAAATTCTTTAAAAATCTTCTCCTCTGAAACCGCTGGTCGGATTTTAAAATAATTTCACAGATATGTTCCTTGTGTGACCCTTTTCAAAAATTGTTCGTGAAATTTTGATCCGTCAAAAATTGTGGCTCTGGTGAATGGGGGCTACTTGCTCTATATAGAAGTGAAGGAATTCTTAAAAAATCTTCTTCTCTGAAACCGCTGGTCAGATTTTGAAATAATTTCACAGATATGTTCCTTGGGTGACCCTTTTCAAAAATTGTTCGTGAAATTTTGATCCGTCAAAAAATGTGGCTCTGGTGAATGGGGGCTACTTGCACTATACAGCAATAAAGGAATTCTTAAAAAATCTTCTTCTCTGAAACCGCTGGTCAGATTTTGAAATAATTTCACAGAATTGTTCCTTGGGTGACCCTTTTCAAACAGTGTTCCCAAAATTTTGATCCGTCAAGAAACATGGCTCTGGTGAATGGGGGCTACTTGCACTATAGGGAAATGAGGAAATTCTTAAAAATTTTTCTTCTCTGAAACCACTGGTCAGATTTTGAAATAATTTCTCAGGGATGTTCCTTGGGTGACCCTTTTCAAAAATTGTTCACAAAATTTTGATCCGTCAAGAAACATGGCTCCAGTGAATGGGGGCTACTTGCACTAAAGGGAAATGAAGAAATTCTTAAAAATTCTTCTTCTCTGAAACGGCTGGACAGATTTTGAAATGATTTCACAGAGATGATCATTGGGTGACCTTTTTCAAAAACTGTTCACAAAATTTTGATCCGTCAAGAAACAGGGCTCTGGTGAATGGGGGCTACTTGCACTATATGGAAATGAAGAAATTCTTGAAAATTCTTTTTCTCTGAAACCCCTTGTCAGATTTTAAAATAATTTGACAGAGATGCTCCTTGGGTGATCCTTGCTCTTGTGAATGGTAGCTACTTGCACTATATGGACATGATGAAATTCTTGAAAATTCTCTTTCTCTGAAACCCCTGGTCAGATTTTAAAAGAAATTTTCCGAAATGTTCCTTGGAAGACCCTTTTCAAAACTTGTTTGTAAATTTTGATCCATTCAGAAAAATGGCTCTCGTGGATGGGGGATACTTGCTCTTATACAGAAATGAAGAATTCTTAAAAATTCTTCTTTTTGAAACTGATGGTCAGATTTCGAAATGAATTTTACAGGTGACCTTTTGAAAATTGCTTAGCAAAATTATAGATTTGGTTCCAATGTTTCAATACCTCAAAAAAAAATAGGCTATGGTCATCTCAAAAATTCAGGTGAGCGATCCAGGGCCATCTTGGCCCTCTTGTTTCAAGATAGCCACCTAAGCTTCACATGTTACGATATTTTGGTCAATTTTTGATGCGTGTTGTACATCCGAACAACCTTTTTTACTCGGATCTGATGCTGAAAAAGGTCTGCGTGTTATACATGCCTGCGTGGTATACACAGCGGTTTACGGTACTGCAAAAGGAATGACCCAGTGCTTTTGCCTGACCTAAAATGACCTTTTTATTTATTTTGAACCCTAAGACTTTGTGCTGCATACATGAATATAATTATAATTATACATTTGTTAAAAAATTGTAAGTTACTGATCATGGATATTTTGTGGACAGAAATGTTTGCAAGGTCAAGTTGGTTTTTTAGCTCACCTGAGCACGACATGCTCATGGTGAGCTTTTATGCAATGTCTGTCGTCCATCGTGCGTCGTCCATCGTCCACAATTTCTTTAAACATCTTCTCCTCCTAAACCAATGGGCTAATTTTGATGAAACTTGGCAGGGATGTTCCTTGGGTGAAGCTCTACCAAAGTTGTTCAAGAGATTGAATTCCAACCATATTCCTGGTTGCAATGGCGACCAGAAGGAAAAAAAATAGCAAAATCTTTGAAAATCTTCTCTGAAACTAGAAGGCGTACAGCTTTGATATTTGGTATGTAGCATCTCCTAGTAGACCTCTACCAAGATTGTTCATATGATGTCCCTGGGGTCACAAGTTTGAAACATAGTAACAAAGAAGGAAACCTTTAAAATTCTTCTTCTCTGAAACTAGAAGGTGCAGAGCTTTGATATTTAGTATGTAACATCTCCTAGTAGACCTCTACCAAGATTCATATGATGTCCCTCCCTGGGGGTAACAATTTGAAACATAGAAATGAAGAAGTAAACTTTAAAATTCTTCTTCTCTGAAAGCAGAAGATGTAGAACTTTGATATTTGGTAAGTAGGATCTCCTAGTGGACTTCTACAATGTCTGTTCATATGATGTCCCCGCATTATCTCCCTCTAGATGGCATTCTATAAATACTCATCTATCTGATATGGGCATCCTGGGTACAGAACCGAACCACTTTCCTACGCGACAACCGTTACTTTGAATTTAAAACAAAAAAAAAAGGTTTACCCAATATAACGCTATCTTGTGCAATTCACTCAACTATGATCACCAGTTTAGAGAAATCTGCTGCTAAAGCAGGTCTCATTTCTCCTCAAACGTATTGATACATAAGAGCTATTTTCAACATTGCTACTTTATAGAGCGTAATATTACAGTCAGCCCGCTTTCGGGGCTAGTAGTGATGCATCATATAAGACAGTCGAATCTTCAAAGAATATGACATGCGCAGACAACGGATGTCCCTGGGCTTAAAACTTGCCCTGCCCTGTAGGTCACAATTTCGAAACATAGGAACAAAGAAGGAAATTTTAAAAATCTTCTTCTCTGGAACTGGAAGGAGTAGAGCTTTGACATTTTGGTATGTAGCATTCCTAGTGGACCTCTACCAAGTTTGTTCATATGATGCCCCTGGGGTCAAAACTGGCTCCGCCCCTGGGGTCACAAGTTTGAATATAGGAACAAAGATGGAAAAATTTAAAATTCTTCTTCTCTGAAACTGGAAGGCTTAGAGCTTTGATATTTTGTATGAAGCATATCCTAGTAAAACTCTTCCAAGTTTGTTCATATGGCTCTTGGGGTCCAAACTGCACTTGCCCCGGGGGTGACAAGTTTGAACATGGGAAAAAAAAGGAAAACTTTAAAATTCTTCTTCTTTTG
The DNA here is from genome assembly GCA_943736015.1 of Tridacna crocea. Classification (NCBI taxonomy): domain Eukaryota; kingdom Metazoa; phylum Mollusca; class Bivalvia; order Cardiida; family Cardiidae; genus Tridacna; species Tridacna crocea. The sequence goes on along the minus strand of OX031072.1, from coordinate 9,049,566 downwards.
GAACCAGAAGGTGTTGATCTTTGATATTTAGAATAAAGCATCTCCTAGTGGATCTTTGCCAATTTTACTCATATGATGCCCCTGGGGTCATAATTGGCCCAGCCCCGGTGGTCACAAGTTTTAACATGGGAACTAAAAAGGAAAAAATTAAAATTCTTCTTCTCTGAAACTAGGAGATGTAGAGCTTTGATATTTGGTATGTAGCATCTACTAGTGGACCTGTATCAAGTTTGCTCATAAGATGCCCCAGGGGTCACAAGTTCTTAACATAGGAACCAAAAAGGAAAACTTTAAAATTCTTCAGAGAGCTTTGATATTTGGTATGTCGAATTGACTTGAGACTTGGTGAACATGTTTGTTGTCTTGCCTGCCCTTTGCAACTATTATACCTCCTTGACAACTGCCGGTGGGATGGGCATATGTTGCGACAATTTGCTACTAATGTTTCATTTGGCCTTGAACCTCGATATTTGGTATTTATCTTCATTACAGACCTTTACTGCTTAGTACTCAGGTGAGCGATATAGGACCCTCATGGTTCTCTTGTTATAGACATACTTGTGGTAAAATATGTGAACAGGAATTGTTTATTAACTTATCAAATTTGCTAAATCAAAAAAAAACTCCACAAAAAACTCCACTGTTAGAGTATTGTAATACATACCTTTGTTTTGGAGAAATTCCACTATTGCCCAGGCTCATCATGGTCTTTTTACCATCCACTTTTTTAATGTTGTCCTTTGACACATCTAGAAACAAGTCGAAATTAAAAAAGATAATTACTAGGCATAGTATGCATCCACATGGAGTACAAGCCTACTTTGCCAACTTACTATGGCTTAATTACAGCATGTGCATTTGAAGATCAGACTACATTGAAACTGCTGTCTGATCTAGGGAAAATAGTGTAAACAGCCTGGAAACTTAGTAACAAACTAAATTGTAACCAGAATGTATAAAGATGGAACTTCAAATTTAGCAATTTCTTGTCAAAAGCTGCTTATAGTCATTCTGACAAGATTCATTCCTATCTTGCCAGTGAAATTTATTTTTCATGGTGTTTAAGGAATGCATCTGTTTGAAAAGAGTAAGGTGCAAAGTTACAGAAACAGAACTTTCAGCAACTCTTTAACCCTTTCCCAAACGACGAACTTTTGCACTAGACCAAATTGAAAGCATTTGCAGACGACAATTCAACTCTTGCTGAAAAGATGAATTCTGTCTATGATAGGGTAGAAAACATTGTGGGAAAAGGAGAAATGCTGGTTACCAGCATTTTCTCCTTTTCCCACGATGTTTTCAAAAGGCAACTATTCCAGACCTGTAAAAACCAGGGATTGTTTGGGAATGGGTTAAAGGGCCTTATTCTGTACGATATTTCTATATATCTTTTTGTGATGAATGGCTGCAAACAACAAACAAAAAACAAGAGGGCCATGATGGCCCTGTATTGCTCCACAGGCTAATTAAACACTCCAAGCCAAATATTGAAATAATTCGCCAAAACTAGAAGACATACAGTTTTATTGTGACTAAAATCTTCCAAGAAAGTTATGACCCCAGGGTAAAGCCATTTTTGGCAACAATTTCTTGAATCCTAGAGGATGTCTGGTACCAAATAATACAGGTCAAGTATGTATGTTTATAAACAAGATTCTCAAAGTTTCCTAGATGAATGGCCCTAAAATATGAGATCCCTGAGCCACTGGCTAAATTTAGTCACCCTAGGTCTTATGGTTAGTAACAAGGCAATTTATAAAGTTTTCATTATAAAGCCCATGGAAAACTTGTGACTTTTTGGGTGGGACCCAGGGCTTTCATTTGGATCCTCTTAATAGAGACCTTCTAGATAAAGCTACATGCATTTGGTAGCCCTAGGTCTGATGGCTAGGTTAGAGTACATTTTTAAAGTTTCTCCATATAAGCCCATGTAAAACTCGTGGCTCCCCGGGCAAGACCAAATTTGACCCAAGGGCTTTAATCTGGGCACCCTTGGTAGAGACCAACTAGATAAAGCTTCATGCTAAATTTGGTAGCCCTAAGCTTTATGGCTTGGTATGAGAAGATTTTTAAGGTCCTCCCTATATAAGCCATTGTAAAACTTGTGACTCCAGGACAGGCCCAAATTTGACCCCAGGGTTATAGTTTGGGCATTCTCAGTAGATGGCTACATGCAAAACTTTGTAGCCCTAGGCCCTATGGCTAGGTACAAGAAGAATTTTAAAGTTTTCCCCAAATAAGCTCATATAACACTTGTGAATAATCAAATAAAGAACAAGCTCATTCATTCCCAGACATTTAAAGTCACCAGTTATGGGTTATAAATTCAAGATGTTAATTAAAGCCTGTATCAGTATGACTGTGGGACTATCGACACACCAGAAGTCATATGATGCAAATATTTAGTGTGAAGTTGCCTCTTCATAATACATTTTTTGCAGGTTTTTTTGCAATACTATACTAGATCTACCTCACAAAATGACGATTTAACAATTTTTCTATAATGTCAAAACACACAAATTATCATGGGAAAAAAAAACACATGACAAAACATTGTGTTACAAGACAAGCATAATGATAAAGAAAACCAGCAACAAGCCTTTAACAATTGACAGTATTTATTAATGAACAAAGACAAAAGAGTACAACAGGAGTTAAGTTTGAATGAAATTTTGTCAATTGTACTCTTAGAATGTTGAAATAAAAAAAGTACCTCAACAGTAAGAATAATGTTTAGACTACAAAAGAATGAAATTTCTGGTTCCTAACACCTAAATTAACATTAGTTTTAAATTGCAAGTAGAGATATGAGCAACCTGTAACAAAATTAAAATTATTCCAACTTACTGATGTATATCCCAAGTTAACCCATTACCACACAATCCCTACTTTTGACGTCCCTAAGAAAGAAGCCTTTGGAAAACATTGTGGGAAAAGGAGAAAATGCTGGTAACCAGCATTTTCTCCTTTTCTCACAATGCTTTCTACCCTTCACATAACAAATTTCGAATTTTCAGACACTTGTATTTTGTCGTCTGCAAATGCTTTGAATTTGGACCAATCTAAAATTTTGTCATTTGGTAATGAGTTAAATCCTACACTTTTCACTAATTCTGTATCCTTCAAGCCACAAGTTCAACTCCAAAATCCCCAAGTCTAAATCCAAGTCTGAAATCACCAAGTAAGTCACTCCTATTTATACTAACTTGGAAAATGTTAGATTGGTCATTTCTAGAAAGATGACATCATTGATTAGTAAACAGTCTGATTATAATCAAAGCATTGAAAACGCTGAAGTGGTATTTGTCAAGGAAACTCATTGTGTGGAATTAATAGTTTGAAAGAAACAGAGACATATTGTTCAGATATTGGCTTAAAAGTCAACCCACTAAGCAAATGAATACCTTTTCGGTAGAAGGGAGAGTATTCATGACAAAGTTTGGTTTATTTTTGTATACGTGGTCTCCTTTTGATCATGAGGAAGAAGCAGGAGTAACGCCCCTTGACAGTAGGATGCATGACGAATAGAGAAAAATCCTCTTGATATATCGAACAAAATTAAGTTTGTTCCTGAAAACTTTAATTTTGAAATATCTCTAGCCTTTTACATTCAATTTCCAACATTACAATCAATAGACGATAAGCGATATTTCCACTTTATCGTAAGCGGCGCACCAGTAGTATCAGGTGACACCAGACAATCAAAGCATTACTTCAGTAACAAATGCAGTATATCCCGTTCGCAAATCCTTTAAATTTGGACAAATTCATAACTGAAAAGAAAATGACATAGCAAGAAATCTATGGAAATCAATTGTAACACAATTCAAACATATTTCATGATATTGCCTTTGAAAAAGAAAATCACAAACAGACAAAATATGCATTTTATAAAATCGTTACCATATGACAATATTTTAGACTGGTCCAAATTGAAAGCATTTGCAGATGACAAAATAAAAGTGACTGAAGATTTGAAATTTGTTTTGTGAAGGGTAGAAAACATTGTGGGAAAAGGAGAAAATGCTGGTTATCAGCATTTTCTTCTTTTCCCACAATGTTTTCTAAATGCTTCTTTCTCAGGGGCGTCAAAAGTAGGGATTGTGTGGTAATGGGTTAAATAAAGAGCATGTAGAGACTAAGAACGGACTTAGCCTCTGAAACCTGTATAAAATTCATATTCCTGACCATTAATGATCACCAAAGGGGTAAATTAATAATGAAACAAAAGATAAGAAGAGTCAATTTTATGTGACATGTGTGTGCTAATCTGTAAGACGCAAGTACATTACAGCTGTTCTAAAGGTCACCCACTCTGCAGTGTGATACCGAGATCAAAGGAACACCGATTTAACCCATCACCCATTTCTTTTTTTAGTAAGACTTCATTAGATACATATTTTTTATACTCAAAATGAACCTTAAAAGAACTTATGGAAGGTCTGAAATTTGATCTGAAGCCACGTTCTTTTGTTCATGATCTATAACATGAAGTTATTCGTCAATAGGTACATGCCTGAAAGTGCAACAAGGATGTTTGATAATAGCACTTTAAAATCACTAAATAGACTGTCCCTGTCTTTCTGAAGACACTAATCAACCTTTTACCAAAGTATTTCGAGCGACCCGTGTAAAAAGGGGGTAGTCATGCTGATTTGCTCCACTGTCTGTTATTTGTCTCTCTTTCTCAACCATAACACATTCCTACCCCCCCCCCCCCCCCCCCATACACACACACACTTTCAAAACACTGAAAACTGAAAGCAATCAATTTGTAGTTCATAAACATCTGTGACAAGACCAATTTTCAAAGTGTGAGAGAAAATATTTGAGGAAAAAAGGAAGCTTGCAACATGCATTTTCTCCTGTTTCAACAATAGTTTTTTTTTTATCTTTTCAAAGACAATTACAATCAATTGACCCACGTTTATTCAACTATTTAAAAACCTATGCCACATAACCCAAGTTTTTTATGACCCTTAGAAATAGAGTTTTTTTTTAAAATGTTGTTGAAAAGGGTTAAAGCTCTAGTAACCAACCTTTTCTCCTTTTCCCTTGCTATCCTTCCTGAAGAAAATTTCATTTTTAAGCCACATTCAAATTGTTATCTGCAAAGACTTCCAATTTGGGCAAGTCTCAAATTTTTGTTTCGTAAAGAGTTGGTGAAAGATTCAGTGTAATAAAACATAGGGTGTGTGGGGAATAACATCAATATACCTGCGGTAGATCTTTCTTAATTTTATGTCTGGTTATTTAACCAATGTTTGCGTAATTCTGTAGTGAAGTTTGTAACGTACAGGCTTGAAGTCCCGGGAATCTGTGGTTTGATTTATTTAAACTATTAATGTGATAATTTTCCAAAAAATCGTTCCAGTATCTGCTAAAAGACAGAGACAGTCAACTAACAAAAAACTGGGACATCAAACATTTTGAATTTTTAGCAAAAATCTTAACTTTGAAATAACATTTTTAAAAATCTGTATAATTGCATGTTTGCCTTGTTCCTGTTTGAACTACCTTATAAGTTGACTATCGTAATAACAAAATTTAATTCAAATTTCAAACCTTCCATTCCCTCTAGAAGAAAAGATGTTAGAGATTCATTTTCAGGAAGCGAATACGTGCTATACTTGTTTTCATTGAAAAGCTAGTCAAGGGTTAGCTGGGTGTACGTTTGATCTCGGTATTTCACCGTCAAAGTGGATGATCTATAATTATGAAAAGCTGTTGTGTTCTTTTTAGGCACCAACTAGTTAACACACGTGTCATAATTAAGTGTTTATCCTGTTTAGTCTTACATTGATCACTTGTAAAGGTTTGGAATTGTTAAAAGCTGTGACAGAGGGTAAGTCTGTTCTAATTACTGGCGCCAAAAGATGCATTTTTTCTGCCCAAACATTTTTTTTTTCAAATGCATTATTATGTAACCTGGGTTAACAGGTCCCACTTTAAACGGTATATTTGCACCAATTTCTTTAGGAATGGTGGGGGTATTTGTTTATTTTAAGTTAAACCTTATCATACTAAATAAATTAAATGCCACTTTTAAAGCCGATAGTAAAACCTCAAAAGTTATTTCAAAGGAATATCTCGAGGAAAAATATCTCCGTATCAAATAGTGTAGATCTAGGATCAGACTGGATGTTCTTCCTGGTGTGATCTGAATCTAAATTGTCTGCAAAAGATCATTGAGTCGCACTTGGTAGCCAAAGGGTTAATGCAGTCTACATACAAAAAGCTCTATCAACACACCCGGCAGGAGACAGCGCTTATCATACGGCTTTACTCTCTGAAGTCTACCGAAAAATTGATAAAACAATAGTTCTTTTTGGTGTGTTTTTTTGAAAAAGATAATTGATGAAACTAATGGCACGGCCATTTTAGGTTGTTTATTTATCGCGTTAAACTTTAGGGTGTAATCCATTTAAAAAATATGACACTTTCACTATTCGGGTATATATACAGGATTGGGAAAAATTGTCGGGTGGAAAGGGAAGTAACTCGTGGTGACGCGTCAAACGGTATTTGGCAAATGGTCTATTACCTCAATCTATACATATTCACGAGTAATCAAATGGAGTAGCATGCAATCATAGGACGTACAAGCCATGGAATGAATTGGTTTTGGAATGAAAAAGTCCAAGGTCAGTTGGCAAATTTGTATCATTTCCCCAATAAAAGGCTATGAGCGAGAGAAGCTAGTTTCAATCAAAAGTAAGTATCTCAACGATTGATAGCCTCGCCCAATGTATTTTAATATGCCATTTCAAATTACATATTTGAGTGCCACAGTAAAAGTCATTTGCCTGAGAAAAAATGAGTTTAACTGGGTTTATTTCCTTCGGCTTTGCACAAAATGGTTGAACTAAAACTCTACAAAGTTTGGATACGCTGTCTCGGTATAGACTCGGTATAGACTCTAAAGAGTTCGGGTACGCTATGACAAAATGGATACGCTGGCATATGTAGAAATATGTATCATATAGAAGATCCGCAAATCAAGATTTAAATTGAAATGTCGTCCTGGATAGCTGCAAATTATGAAGAAAATGGCAATATTCATGTATTTAAATTGAACTACTTTATGCCAAGTTTTATATTCTTGCGCTAATGCTCAGGACCTTTTGGAGGTTGATTAATTTATCAGTGTCATTGACGGCCGACTCTTTTTGAAAAGGGCCGAGTTATTACACTTGAAATTATGTTTTTCAGCCCATCTGGCTTTTTTTGCGATAAAAGAGCATAAAAATCATTGCTTTGTCTGTTTGTATGTGGTTAGGACAGAGAATGTAGTAATGATATTCCAAAGCGTTTGAAGCTTTTTCAAGCTACAATGAATGAATAGCGTTTTAAGGCCCGTCGACAACTTAGGTCATATTGGGCGCACTTACTTAGTAAACAATAATGCGAGGTGAAAATAACATACATGTGCAACAACATAAGACAAACATGATAAATGAGGAATGGATGAAACACAAAATGATGCCCCTTTTGTCGCCTTTTACGACATGCATGCTGTCACTTTTGTTCCGCCAGATGAAATGGCAGATGTGACGATCGCGGGACTGCAGTGGTTTATTCTTATACCCCCGATTAAACCACACGGGGTCCCACAGGCCAACTGATTCCCATTCCAAACCCTATTTACATCAAGAAAAAAAAAATATAGGGTTTGGAGTAAGAACTACCCAGCCTGCTGCAATCCTACGAATTACGAGGAAAGCAGCCGTTTGTCTCTAATTTTAGTCGCCTTCTACGACATGCCATAGAGAAAGGCCGAGGTCCTATTCTATACAGTAAAAACCCCCGGGACCCCACGGGGATTCAAGCTACAAACATCCAGGATATTCTGGCAAAATTTAAGCCAGAACTACTTAAACTCAATTTCTTTCTACTGCTGTGTACCAAAACGCGATGGAGTATTGGATTCACAGTACAAATTAAGATAGATGGTTATCAAAATTCAATCTTGAACTCATTGTGGTATTGTCTTCGACAAATACCACAAAATTTGCCACAATGGAAAAACTAATACATGTTCTTCATGGTTCTAGATTATTCTAAAAACAGGTCACTGAGTACCAGGTGTCACACCACTGGTTTTGGGCCATATTGAAAATAGAGTGAAATTGGCCATCTTTACATACCGGAAACAGTCTCGCAGTGGTGCGACACTATTTTTAGCCTTGATAATGACTTTTATCAGCTGACTTGCATACACACAACATAGAAAATAAAACAGGAAACATGCACCCATAAAGGGGTTTCTTAAAGCTTAGGGACTGGAAGTAGTATGAAACACCACATCCAGAGAGCACATCCATTCAAAAAGAAAGAAGTTTGGGGGGGGGGGGGGGGGGAACAGTACTGATTCAATAGCTTATTACATGGGGAATATGATACAAACTTTTTATGGAGTGATTGGGAAAGAATTATTTTAAACGGGGCAATGTCCTTTCCTCTAGGAAAATCAGTGTGACATTTTGAAAACCAATGTGACAGTTTAAAGGTGGCCCTTCAGATTTTGATTAAAAAAAAAAATTACAAAAAAATACGCAAAAATAATCTTTATACTCCCAAAGCCTTATAATTTTCATTCATAAAACCCCAGTAGTCGAAAACCATCCAACAACAAGAGAAATTATAGATTTACTACAACACAGGTTGACACTGACGGGAAACACAGTCTATTTTTACACAAGCAACTGGCTCATTTACATTCTGGAAATACACAGACAAAGCTTCAAACATAGCGTCCAAAGAAGACATTATGGAAAATAATTACATATTTGTAATTTTATGGAAGTTAAGCATCATCAGTCACATGCCAGTCACTTAACATTCCCACAATACCTGTTTCGATTTTTGGCGCGAAATCTAAAAATAGCTTAAGGGGCTACCTAGCTCTTTAAAGGAATACTACACACAAAAAAAAATTTTTTGTGATATTATGATTCTTAATTATTGGTGATCTGTATTGTTTTTTCATATGAATTTAAGTGATATATATATTTTTTTAATTTGGTGTGATTTGAAAAACCTAAATACCCACCTTTAGGAAAAGAACACAAAATCTTTTAATTGCTTTCATTTATTTTTGGCAATGGGTGAAACCCGCCCTCATGTATGAGTAACTGATTTTCAGCACCTATGATATTTATCTAAGTCAAGAATTCTTGCATCCGGCAGCTTTTTCCTGAATACGTGAGGTAAACAAAACTTGATTCCTACATTTTCTCCTTTTCCCACAATGTTTCCAGAAGGGTAAGGCTTCTTTCTCAGCAGGGGTGTGCAATTTTGGAATTTTCCTACTTGCCCACGGACAAGTTGAACTGAATTTCCTACTTGTCCGCATTTAAAGTTTACTTGTCCTTTTTTCCCCCTACAGCAACTGCATGTAGCGAGAGACCTCACACTGGGTCAATACATTTAGTTTGTACCTTGGTGTTTATTTTAAAGGTGGCCCTTCAGATTTTGGGACGAAAATTTTACAAAAATGCAAAAAAATCAACCTTATACTCCCATAGCCTTTTACTTTATGATCATAAAACCCCAGTAGTCGAAACCATCCAATAACACGAGAAAATACAGATTTATTATGGAACAGGTTAACACCAACAGGAGAACGTTCTATTTTTAGATTATCAATTCTCTCAGTTAAATACAGGAAAACACAGACAAAGTTTCAAACATCCGTCTGATGAAGAAATTATGGAAAATAATTATTACGTGTTTGTTATGTAATGGAATTTAAACCTTATTAGTCACGTGCAAGTCACTTGACATTCCCACAATGCTTTATTGATTTTTGGCGTGAAATCTAAAAATAGCTTAAGAGGCTAATTAATTTATCCCGAATTTTAACGACCCTGGGAAACAGTCCTTTTGAAAACATTGTGGGAAAAGAGAAAATGATGGTAACCATCATTTTCTCCTTTTCTCGCAATGTTTTCTACCATATAAATGAAAATTTGGCCTGTTTTAGCCACATTCAATATCTCGTCTGCAAGAGCTTTCAATTTGGACAAAGCTAAAATTCTGTCATCTGGGAAAGGGTTAATAATTATGTTGTCTGTACATGTTAACCCATTACCACCCAATCCCTACTTTTGACGCCCCTAAGAAAGAAGCCTTTTGAAAACACTATGGGAAAAGAAGAAAATGCTGGTAACCAGCATTTTCTCCTTTTCCCACAGTGTTTTCTATCCTTCCCAGAACAAATTTCTATTTTTTAGTCACCTTTACTTTGTCGTCTGCAAATGCTTTCAATCTGGACCAGTCTAAAATTTTCTCGTGTGGTAAAGAGTTAAATGAATTTAGACATTAAAATTTTGTTATTTGGTAAAGAAATAACCTTTTACTAGACAATCCCAAGATATAACCCTTTTCCACATGACAAATTTTGGATTCTTTGCAATTCAAAACATCTGCAAGCCAAAAAATCGTAATTAGTACAAATGAGCCTGAATAAGATTGAAAAAATTGTGGGAAAAGTAGAAAATGCTGGTTACCAGCATTCTCTCCATTTACCACAATGTTTTCATGAAACATTCACTCTCAATAAAACAAGGGATTTTGTTAACAAACTTCAAGGTAGAAGGCTTTTGACAGCATTTTGGAAAAGAAGATTTCGTTGTATTGGGGTTTAAAGTCACTTTAACAGCTAAGATCATAATCATAGCATCAGTGAGACACATAACACAACTTGCTTTCCAAATCCACTAACTACTTTTCTCACATGCTTCAGCAGAGATAAAAGGTGAAAATACGCCGGAAAGAAAATTTGCCTTAACCGGGTATCGAACTCACAACCACCAGGTCATGAGTCTGACACGCTCACCACCGAGGTGTGCGTGGAAAAGAAGAAAATGATGTGTCAAACAGTTTTTTTTTCTTTTCTAGCAATCCAGACTTTGAACAACCTTGAAGGACAAGCTTTTAACCCCTTTACCAGACAATCACCACTTTTAACGACCCTGATAAAGAAGCCTTTTGAAAACATAGTGGGAAAAGGAGAAAATGCTGGTATCCAGTATTTTCTCCTTTTCCCATAAGGTTTTTTACCTGTTCTATAACAAATCTCAGTTTTTGTTTTGCATTACTTTTGTCGTCTGCAAATGCTTCCAATTTGGACCAGTCTAGGATTTTGTCGTTTGGTAAAGAGTTAAATCATTTTTGGAAAAGGAAAAATGCTGGTATTAAACAGTTTCTCCTTTTCCTATAATGATTTTTAGCTCCTTTCCGGAACAAATCCTACCAATTCAGCAACACTGAATTTGTTGTCTGCACATGTTTTGAATAGAGACAAGTCCTAAATTGTAACACTGGTAAAGAATACCAAACAACCAAAAAACAGAATTTTTGCTTGTCCGAATTCAAAACAGTTATAGTCTTTACCACACAATCCCAACTTTTAACGACCCTAAAGAAGAAGTCTTTGGAAAACACTGTGGGAAAAGGAGAAAATTTTCTCCTTTTCCCTCAGTGTTTTCTACTATATTAGAGACAGAGCTCATTATTTCATCAAATGTTTAATTTGTTATCTGCAAATGCTTTCAATTTTGTCACATCCTGAATTTTGTTGTTTGGTAAAGGGGTTAACCCATAACCACAAAATCCCTATCATCAATGACCCCGAGAAAAAAGCCTTTAGAAAACATTGTGGGAAAGGAAGAAAATGATGGTAACCAGCATTTTCTCCTTTTCCCAAAATGTTTTCTACCCTTAGCAAAGCAAATTTCAAATTGTCAGTCACTTTCATTTTGTCATCTGCAAATGCTTTGGATTTGGACAAACCTAAAATTTTGTCGTTTGGTAATGAGTTAAATGTGACTCAAAAACAGCAAAAGAAACTCGTTTCAGGAAGGGTAGAGACTGTGTGGGGAAAGGAGAAAATATTCATTTTCTTGTTTTCCTGTAATGTTATCAAAAGTTAGCTTTCTAAAGGTCGTTGAAATGTGGAAGTCTGTGGTAAAGAATTAACCATTTACCAAACAATCCCGGGATTTAACGACCCTTGGAGAGTGCCTGATTACCAGCATTTTCTCTTTTCCCACAATGTTTTTTGCTCTATCAAGTACCAATTCTGTCATTTTATACATCTTTAACTCATTACCACACAACAAAATTTTAGGTTTAAGTGACTGAAAATTTGAAATTTGTTTTGTGAAGGGTAGAAAACATTGTGGGAAAAGGAGAAAATGCTGGTTACCAGCATTTTCTCCTTTTCCCACAATGTTTTCAAAAGGCTTCTTTCTCAGGGGCGTCAAAAGTAGGGACTGTGTGGTTATGGGTTAATTTGTCGTCTGCAAATCCTTGCAATTTGAACCAGCCTGAAATTTTGTCGTTTGGTAAAAAGTTGACTACTACTCTATCCCGACTTTTAATGACTGTGAGAAAGAAAGATGTTGAAAACATTCTGGGAAAAGAAGAAAATGCTGGTTAGGAGCATTTTTTGCTTTTTGCAGGATGTTTTCTACTTTTCCATTTAACTTTTAATTATTGAGTCACATTTGTCATCTGTAAATGCTTTCAATTTGAAGAGGTCTAAAGTTTTGCCGTTTGTCAAAGAAATTAAAGCAGAAATTACCTGTTGAACCATCTTGATCCACAGTACCCTTTTCTTGCACCAGCTGCTCTTAAGCGCATCTAGATTTATCATAAAACAGCTGATCATTTAAAGTTTGTACATATCTGTTGTGTATGGATATTGGCCACAAGTGAAATCATAGTGCATAACAAGAGGGACTAATCCAGGGCCAAAACCTGAAAAAATTCACACCCAATACTTCTACTGAAAACACTCATAATGTGTGTAACCCTTTCCCCTTAACTAAACAAGTTTAGACTGTAATCAATAGATCAGCTCTTTACCACACAACAAAAATGTACACTTGTTACAATTGCAAGCATTTGCAGACAACAAAATAACAGTGACTGAAAATGGGAAATTTGTTTTGTGAAGGGTAGAAAACATTGTGGGAAAAGGAGAAAATGCTGGTTACAAGCATTTTATCCTTCTCCTTCAAAGTTTTCAAAAAGCTGTCGTCAAAGGGGTGCTAAAAGTCAGGATTGTGTGGTGATGGGTTAAAATGTATCTCAAATGATGATATTTGTAATTGGGATAGAAAACATTGTGGTAAAAGAAAAAATGCTGGTTACCAGCATTTTCTTCTTTTACCACAGTGTTTTCAAAAGACTTTTTCCTCATGGTTGCTTACACTTGGGGTTGTGTGGTAAAGATCAGAACATGCAATCTGATCTTAGATCTACTCTGTCTGATCTGGAGATTATTTTTTCCCAAAAGATATCTATGGAAAAGCATATTTTGGTTTTTACTATCAACTTGAAAGCTTCATGTTAACTGTGTACCAGGACAGGGTAAAAAGTCTGGATTGTAAAGTAAAGGGTTAACATTGAGGTGGCTAGAAATGGCTCAGTTACCTTTTGTGGGTAGTGTAGGTCAAGATTAGATGATATACAGTGCAAAAATTCTCCCCCCCCCCAAGAAAATTTTATAGCTTTGAATAAGCAGTACGAGGGGTGATCAGAAAGAACATAGACCAGTGCCGGTATTGGAATATTGTTGTAAAAAGCAACTTGGAGTGTTCACTATTTTTTAAAATAACCTCCTCTGAGTTCTACGCACTTAGTCATTCTTGATTTCATGAGCGAAGCACGTGCAGGAGTGTGTCACGTGACATTACCATCAAGGACCCGGTTTTAGTGAGGGTTAGCTCCTGTCTGCTCTCGTGGTGCATGCCACATAGAGAATCTTTAAAGCAGGCACTACACAGTATATAAACGAACTGTATCCGAACCAGATATTGCGAGTAAATTTCAGTGATGTCCACTTTGCATTAGAGACAGCCGAGATAAAAATTGTTGCGTCTTTCATACTGCTGAATGTAAACTATGTGAATCTTTATGTATAGTTTATGCCACACCTGTATTTTTAATACATAAACTGCTACATAATCATTCTTAGCTTTAAAACATTGAAATTCTCAATACTGACCGCAAGCTACAGCGACATTTGCAGTAGACCCGATCTTAAATCAGCTATTATCATGTTAAGGCTGGCTGAAACACGTTTTTATACGCCCAAAGGGTCGTATTATGTTATACCCCCCCGTCGTCTGTCCGTCCATCTGTCTGTCTGTCCGTCCGTCCGTGTGTCCATAAACTTTTTCTTTAAAAAACTTCTCCTCAGAAACTATTGACTGGATTTTTACCAAATTTCACAGGAATGTTCCTTAGGTGGTCCTCTTTCAAATTCCTTCAAATAATTGTGTTCCATGAATAATTCTGGTTGCCATGGCAACCAAAGTAAAAACCTTTAAAAATCTTCTCCCAATTTATAGGATTTGTCTGTAGAAGAAAGAAAACGTTGTGGAAAAGGAAAAATTGCTCTTTACAAGCAATTTCTCCTTCACCTGCAATGTTTGCACATGCTTCTGCCTCTGGGCCTTATAAATGGTAGCTTATCTCGTACGAGGTGTGATCAGAATGTTCTCGGCCTGATACGGTTTGAGGTATTTCATTGGACAAAAATATTGTTCAATCTGTCTGTCATTCTATCAAATTGAAAGTCATTTGGAGAGTAAAGAGCATTTGGTCAGGCTTGATTGTCTTTGTATGACAGTATTTAGAGAGGACAGTGTGTCAAACTTGCAAAATTGACTCGAGGTATTCTGCTCTTGCAAGACAATGCGCCTGCTCACATGTCACAAGTTGCCATGACTGCTGCGACTGAATGCGGAATCAAAGTCCTTCTTTACCCCCCATATTCTCCTGATATGGCCCCTTCTGACTTCTATCAGTTCCCAAAATTGAAATCCAACTTTTGTGGAACACAGTTTGAATTAGAGCTGGGTATCGCCAAGAAAAATGTATCGCGATACTATCGCGATACCAGACAGGCGATACGATACAATATCACGATACATAATTGGTCCAGATTAACTTAATGACAGTCTTCTAAAAGAGAGACTGTTTTCATGTGACTTCAAAAATCAATGGTTTTGCAGTACCATTTAGAGTTTTTGCTTTATTCAATATCATTCATTTTGGTCCTCTATTTTTAATTTTCAAAAGTTTAAAAAAAAAAATAGACATATTTCAAGCATTTGCAGACTCCCCCCACCACGTAGATCTGTATTTTCATTTCCTAAAACAACAATTTCTTCACTCATGAATAGCATGTTAGCCTCAACTTACTGTTTTATTCACAGATTTGTGTAAATCCACTGTTTAACTTCACTATTAAAAATGAGAAGATAGTTTTAAGTCCCTCTGATCGGACGATGCCATGCTGATCATTGTAGTGTCATGGGTTTTCATGGTTTTTTGGCGATCTATTTTTTCGTGACAAATAATTTTTGGAGAAGTATTACTACATGGTTTGACATCAGTGTGTCATTTTGAATAGCAGGAAACTTTAAAATCGGTCCTTTTACACTAGATCAGAGGATTAACACCTTTATTACGTTGTCATAAATAACTCGCCAGCTTCATGATCATGCGCGTGTCTTTTGCATTTATACTGATCGTGTTTAGCCCATATTTCTGCCGGATGCATTAAAACTAGGTTATATGAAGCTCAAGACCATAACTTAATGCGTCAGATCGACAATTAGGCAGATATTTTTCAGCATCAAAGACATCAATTCAATTTCCCAGCGTCAAAACCCGCACTTAGTCAACTTCGGAAGACAGTTGCCGATCCGCATCTCATTCATTTGTTATTTTAAAAGAACAAAGGCAAATAATCAAATTGCAGCTGATATTCGTCCGCTAAATCAAATGAACTTGTTAATTAATGCTTTATTTTATTTTACAGTCCTTGTGACAAAACTGGTAAGGAGGCAAACCGATCAAAACGCAGCCGCAACTTTTTGGACACGAAGAAAATATGATAACCTTAGAACGTTCCAAATTAGCATCTATATTTAAAACCTGGAAAACCCTAAGCATGAGCGAGTGACTGTAAACATTTCGCTTCAAATTATTCCCCAAATTACAAAGTTTTATAAATTTCATTGTTTCTAGGGCGAGTTTTTTAACGTTCTTGTATGTATAGCAGAGACAAACTGTGCGTATTTTTTTCCCTGTTTTATACATGAATCATTTACATTGATAAGTGATCTCACACACTCTGCACACGACACGACGTAAATGTATCGCCAAGTATCGATACAACGAGTTAGTATCGCGATATACTATCGCCAGCAAAAATATCACGATGCATCGATGATATCGCCCCAGCTCTAGTTTGAATGCGTCATAGAGGCAGTGAACGAGTACTTGGGGGACCAGGGAAAAGACTTCTATTTGGAAGGGATAAGCAAGCTCGAACATAGACGGACTAAGTGCATTGCCTTGAAGGGGGATTATGTTGAAAAGGAATGACCAGATTTTCATTCCCGTGTAATCGAAAGTACTTGGGGCCGAGAACTTTTTGATCACACCTCATATGGGTTAAAAATAATCAGATCCTGGATAGTGAGCCTGCAACTTTAGAAGGAAATGAATTCAGGTCTTGGGTGTTTATTGTACACAGATGCGTTAATGAGACGTCGCCTGTGTCGGGGAAAATAAATTCTATATAAAATGTCTTGTTGTCATCCAGTTCAAAGCATGTATCCATTGCTGAATCTAGCGCTTAAAAGAGCATGACCACAGACAATTGTCCTGAAACTAGTTCAAGGACAAAATACTAATGACATATTACGACTCAAAACGCGCGTTCGTAAACCCTCAAATCAAAGAGGCTTTGGCAACAGAGCTTTTTTTGTTGTTCTTACATGACTCTTTCTACCTATCTGTAGCTGTCAGTCAATACATGGATCCGTGGAAATCGATATTTTACCAATCAGGACATTGCATTCATTCTACCCGATGTCCTACCTTGGTTTCTGCTATTTCGGCTCACAAATAAACGACTGTTAACGTTGGAAGAATGCAGTTCTCTTTATTTATCTTGTGTTTTTAACGTTTTAATTTTAAAAAAAAAAGCTTAAATAATGTGTTTTGCGAACGTGTACCGATGACGTGAGATCATGCAGAAGCTATAGACAAGTTTAAATTGTGATGATTACTGAAAATTTGAACTAATGCAAAGAGCTGATCAGCGCTGGATAATGGATTAATTTAAAGTATTCTATCATTTTCCTCTCTGAAAGAGAAAACTGGAAAACAAAAGTAAAAATAGACCTATATGAAGTATTAATAAAAAGAAAATACTTTTACTTGAATATCTAACCTTGTTCAATAATCTATGCACATCCAAAAAGTCGCCGCGTACCTTGTCACCAATGTTTCAATTTGACATTGATCTTAACCCATGGTGCATGAAGAATATGCTGAATGTGTACTGGGATCGTATATACGATCTGTCATGTGTAGATATAGATCAGATTGCAAATTACATGATGACTAGTCTTGGATTTGAAGTACCTGCTGATTACAATAAGCACTTTGACGTGTAGTTCTTCCTCACTAGGAGTATATTCCAATTTTAAAAAAAAAGCCTAAATTCTGATCTGGTGGAACTTGGAAATTTTGCTCTTGACTTACCTGTTTTAACCGTTTACCACATAACTGGTTTTAACGACCCGTAGAAAGCTTTTAAAAGCATTGCAGAGAAAAAAGGAGAAAATGCTTGTAACATTTATTTTATCCTTTTCTCACTGTGTTTTGCGCTCTTTCAAAAACAAATTTCAAGTTTTGAATCATTTATTTTGTTGTCTGCAAATATTTGAGTTTGATTGCTCTAAAAATGTTGTCATTTGGTGACGAGTTTAAATGGATTAGCACATCTGCACATTAGCACAAAGGGTGTGTTGGTAAACCGTTAATTTGATTGGAAGTTGTGTTTGATTGCAAAGCAATTTGCCGATCTAATCAACTTGACCACCCGTTGTCATCAGTATATCATATACTACCGTCAATGATATTAACAATTTTCTTAATTGACAACACACTTAACGCATTTTATAGTCCATCAGAAAACCCTTTTCCCCTTAACCAGATATTAAAATTTTTCATTAACTTAAACCTCTCTGTAGAGTCAGACATTCTATAAACTTTTCGAAAGGTTTGTAATTCAGTGTTATTAAATTTGGTATGATGCTGTTTACTAGCCCAACGAAAGCAATAAGCATCGTTAATTCTATTATTCTGTGGAAAAACGGAGATTTGATGTGAAATTTTTGTTTAAACATGTAAATCTGTTACATTGTATGTCGCCCCCGTAATTCGCCCTTTTAATACATCTCCGTATGTAAATTAATTAAGCATCTTTAAATTGCTTACTGAGAATTTATCATCGATAGAAATATATGATTAAAATACTTTTTCCGGATTTTTATTGAGAGAAACAGCCATGACAGCACGATTTAAGTAGCCTATCTGCTATACTGTATATGTATTGCCTACGTTTGTTTGTGAGACCTTGGCAACAGTAACTAAGGTAGTTGGTTTATCTTATCACCACGGTTCCATGTATTAGAAAGAAGGACAAACTGTAAGTTAGGTATTGATCAGTCTATTTCATTTGTATGAAATATATGATTAATAACTTATACTGGCCAAAATTTACGTTAGGTGATACTGCGTGACGTGATCCTATCAATTTATTCAAACCAGAATGTTCTGAAGGATTACATAAGGCATTTTACTGCGAGTGCTTGTGGCTTTTGTGTCATTTGTGGCATTGGATTTTTCATTCAGTTTTTAGTTCACCTGAGCAAGAAGTGCTCATGGTGAGCTTTTGTTATCGTGCTGTGTCTGTCGTCCGTCATCTCTCGTCCATGCGTCAACATTTACCTCGTTTGCACTCTATAGACCACAGTGTCAGGTAGGCTACTCATAAAACTTGGTTGGATTTTTGTCCTGATGATATAGTGGACAAGCTCGAAATTGTGGGCTAAATATTTAAGGAAGCTTTCCTATGAAAGACAAATTTTGTCATCTGAGCCACCCTTGATTTGTGGGGTGCACTTTACAGACTACTTTTATCAACCCGATACGGTTGAAACTTGGTCAGGAGGTAAATTTGTCTTGATAATATCTTGGAAAAGTTTGAAAATTGGTCATGTCACTTTGTCAGTTACTCATAAACATTGGAAATATTGTTTGTCAAGGTAATATCTTATACAAGTTTAAAATTTGGTCATGCCAAGTCAAAAAGTAGGTCATAGGACTAAATCCTAGAAAATCTTTTTGTGCACTCTTTCTGAGGCCACAATTTTGGCCAGGGGCTGTTAAAGATATGTCAGAATATCTGTCTTGATGATAGTAAAGACAGTCATGAAATTGGGTATTGAGGGGTCAAAAAGTAGCTCACAGGGCTAAATCTTAGAAAAACCTTGTTTGTCGTATCATGCGTGGGAAACTTCACGCAAAATTTTAATGGCTCCTATCAAAAAATATGTTGGTCTTCCGTTTCTGAAAATGTCAACTGAAAAACAAAGAAAGGGGCCAAGATGGCCCTGGATCGCCCACCCGAATTTCTGAGAGAACCATAGCCATTTTTTTTTTTTTTAAATCAAATCAGCCATTTCAGAGAAGAAGAATCTTTTTTAAGAATTTCTTCATGTCTGTATAGTGTAAATAGCCCACAGCCATCAGAGCCATGATTCTTGGTGAATCAAAATTTCTAGAGCAATTTTTGAAAAGGGTTAGCCAAGAAACATTTCTGTGAAATCCTTTCAAAATCTGATCAGCCGTTTCAGAGAAAAAGAATTTCTTCATAGCCAAATAGGGCAAGTAGCCACCATTCACCAGAGCCATGTTTCTAGACAAATCAGCATTTTGCGAACAAGGTTTGAAAAGGGTTACCAAAGGAACATTTCTGTTTCAAAGAAGAAGAATTTTAAAGAATTTCTTCATGGCAATATAGTGCAAGAAGCCCCAATTCACCAGAGCCATGTTTTTTATGGATCAATATTTAACAGACAAGTTTTAAAAAGGGTCATCCAAGGAACATTTCTGTGAAATTATTTCAAAATATGACCAGCGGTTTCAGAGAAGAAGAATTTTTAAGAATTTCTTCATTTCCCTATTGTGCAAGTGGCCCCCATTCACCAGATCCATGTTTCTTGACGTATCAAAATTTCGCAAACAAATTTTGGAAAGGGTAATCCAAGGAACATCTCTGTGAAATTATTTCAAATTCTGACAAGCGGTTTCGAGAAGAATAATTTTACAGAATTCCTTCATTTCTATATGGTGCAAGTTGCCCCCATTCACCAGAGCCATGTCTCTTGAAGGTTCAAAATTTTGCGAATACTTTTTGAAAAGGGTGACCCAAAGAACATCTCTGTGAAATTATTTCAAAATCTGACCAGCGGTCTCGGAGAAGAAGAATTTTTAAGAATTCCTTCATTTCTATATGGTGCAAGTAGCCCCCCCCATTCACCAGAACCACATTTTTTGACGTATCAAAATTTTACGAACATTTTTGAAAAGGGTCATCCAAGGAACATATCTGTGACATTATTTCAAAATCTGACCAGCGGTTTAAGAGGAGCAGATTTTTAAAGAATTCCCTAGAAATTTCCATTTGGTTGCCATGGCAACCAGAGTTTTTGATGGAATCAAATTTTGTGAACAATTTTTCAAGAGGACCTCACAAGGCATTCCAGCCAAGTTTGGTCCAAATCGGCCCAGCGGTGTAGGAGGAATTGATGTTTAAAGAATTGTTGACAATGCACTGACAAACGACGGACACCAGGTGATGTTAAAAGCTCCCCCTGAGCACGTTGTGCTCAGGTGAGTTAACAAAAATAGGTGAACTTGTCATTATTTGTAATCATGTGTTTTTATGTCTTTGAAATTGGGAAAAAAAAGGAGAATGTCATACAATAATTTCGTCTTTCAACGTGTTGGCTACAGTATGTAAAGTTGTTACAAATGTACGATGTTGTCTGAATCATTTGTGGCGTGGGTCAACGGTAGCCGAAGTAATACGTGACGGGCCTATATTCAGTCTATTATTGCCATTTAAATGGCAAAAAAAGAGGGTCTTGCTGTCCTAAAAGCATGACTTTATGTCTTGAAATGTTATACATGTATTCACTGCTGGTAAAGAACTGAACAGAAATAACGCGAAAAATGATAAAAATAAAAAAGGGCTCCGAATATGTAGACTGGCTCTGAATATTTAAGTCAGAGGTGTTTTTACACACCAGTAGGGCCTGATCAAAGGACTGACATAGTACAGATAACTGTCTCCAAAGGTGATGTTACTTTTTTTCTGGTCGCCTCTGGCACAGATTTTGTGCGCAAGTTTGAACTCTCATAATTCTGCAAATAGAGCTCAAAATTAGGATTCAAACATACAAGTTGCTTTGTATCTAATAACCCTTCGTTTGAAATACAATATTTAATATTTTCAATTTAAATGCTGAACATAAGAGAAAACCGTGCATTTCATCTGTCACTCGAGTTGTTTACATTCCCGAAAACACTTAAAATGGTAGCCACGCACGATAAATTTCCCAGATTTACATGTCATAAACGACTTCTACAAGCTTTCAAGATGATGAAAGGTTTAATAATCTACCTTAAGTCATTTTATTTACTTATATTTAGGCCTGCCCGGTTGGCTCAGTTGTTAGCGTGTCGGACTCATGACTTGGAGGTTGTGAGTTCGATACCCAATTGAGGCGGACTTTCTCTCCGGCGTATTTTTGCCTCTCACCTCTGCTAAAGCATTTGAGAAAAGTAGTCGGTGGCTTTGAAAAGAAAGTTGTGTTAGTATCTGTGTGAGAAAGCCAGGAAACACATGTGCGTCACCGACCGCCATGATATGACCATAGCTGTTAAAGTGGTGTTAAACCCCAATACAACCAACAAGTTATATTTAGTTGCATTTCGCTGCAATACATATTACATCCACGAAACAGAAAGGCAGTATAGGCCTAGAGCTCTGCCTTGGCTACCAGAAAATTTTCGACGGACTTGAGACGGTACGGTGCACAATAAATGTCCACTATATGAAAAAAAATCACCGTAGCATCTCATTATTGAGCCTACTCAGTCTTTTAGACACAGGCAGGGTGTAGCTGAATAAGACAGGACTTGTATTCATCATCATTTAAGTTTTATTGTGGAGTAAGCAGTGTATTATGAAATAGGCTGTCATCCATTCTATCTGGACAGTTTTGGATGGTCTGAAAAAGTAGCAATAGATGTGCTTATTATGAGATCTTTGAAAAATATGTATAGTACTGAAATTTATTTGAAAAAAACAATACAAATCATTGATAATTAATAATCATAAAATTACAAAAAACTTTTTTTTGATGGTATTCCCTTAAAAGACTATGTAGCCTCTAAAGCTATTTTTTAGATTTTGCCCCCAAAATAAAAAAAAGCATTGTGGGAATGTTAAGTGACTGCCATATGACTAGTGACGCTTAAATTCGAGAACATAACGAACATGTAATTATTTTCCATAATGTCTTCTTCGGACGCTATGTTTGAAGCTTCGTCTGTGTATTTCCGGTATTTAAATGAGCGAGTTGCTCATGTGAAAATAGATTGTGTATCCTGTTAGTGGCGATCTGGGCTGTTGTAAATCAATGAAAACAATGTTTTGTTGGAGTTAGTACTCCTTGCTTACTTTTTTAACTAGTAAGAGTTGTAACCAGTCATTTGATAATTTAGATTTAGCACGGGTTCTTAGATATTTCGATGGGGTAAAAATATTTCTTCTCATTCAGAATCAAATTCTCAGCTATTCAAAATCTATAAAAGAAACCTTTATATATACATTCAATAGATTTGACAAAATACAAGCCAAAAAAATAGAAGTTTAATATTCTTAGTTTCACAGATCATTTTGCCAAGAAGCCATTTTTGGTTTAAAACTCTCAAAATGACATTTCATGTTTTTAGCTCACCTGAGGACAAAATGCTCAAGGGAGCTTTTAGGATCACCCGGTGTCCGTCGTCTGTCATCAACAATTCTTTAAACATCAACTCCTCCTAAACCGCAGGGCCAATTTGGATCAAACTTGGCTGGAATGTTCTTTGGGAGGTCCTCTTAAAAAATTGTTCAAAGAATTTGATTCAGTCAAAAACTCTGGTTGCCATGGCAACCAAATGGAATTTGGTTGCCATGGCAACCAGAGTTTGTACAAAATATCTGGCCAGCGGTTTCTCTGAAACCGCTGGCCAGATATTTTAAAATCTGGCCAGCGGTTTCAGAGAAGATTTTTTTCTTTAAAAATCTTCTTCTCTGAAACCGCTGGCCAGATTCTAAAATAATTTCACAGAGATGTTCCTTGGGTGACCCATTTCAAAAAGTGTTCGCGAAATTTTGATCCATCGAGAATTATGGCTCTGGTGAATGGGGGCTACTTGCACTATACAGAAATGAAGAAATTCTTAGAAATTCTTCTTCTCTGAAATCACTGGTCAGATTTTGAAATAATTTCACAGAGATGTTCCTTGGGTGACCCTATTAAAATATCGTTCATGAAACTTTGATTTGTCAAGAAACATGGCTCTGGTGAATGGGGGCTACTTGCACTATATAGAAATGAAGAAAATTCTTTAAAAATCTTCTTCTCTGAAACCACTGGTCAGATTTTGAAATAATTTCTCAGAGATATTCATCAAGAAACATGGCTCTGGTGAATGGGGGCTACTTGCATTATAGGGAAATAAAGAAATTTTTGAAAATTCTTCTTCTCTGGAACGACAGATCAGATTTTGAAATAATTTCACAGAAATGTTCCTTGGGTGACCCTTTTCAAATAGTGTTCGCAAAATTTTGACAGGTCAAGAAACGTGGCTCTGGTGAATGGGGGCTACTTGCACTATACGGATATGAAGAAATTCTTGAAAATTCTTCTTCTCTGAAACGACTAGTCAGATGTAAAAACAATTTCACAGAAATGTTCCAATGAATGACTCTTTTCAAAAACTGTTCGCGAAATTTTGATAGGTCAAGAAACATGGCTTTGGGGAATTGGGGCTACTTGCACTGTACGGAAATCATAAGAAACAGCTGACCTTTTGAAAATTCCTAGGCAAAATAATGATTTTGTTTCCAGTGTTTCAATACCTCGAAAAAAAATGGCTATGGTCCTCGCAAAAATTCAGGTGACCGACCCAGGGCCATCTTGGCCCTCTTGTTTAAGGTTTTCATTGGTCAAATTAGGAGGAGGTATGGGGAAGTAATTTTTCAATCATATAATGTGATGCTCATTTAAGGTTAAAAATAAGGACAGAAAGCTTCAAAGATCCTTTTAAGCTTACTATTTGACTGTCTCAGACATTAATTTTTTGGCATTGCCTATGTCAGCAGTAGATCTATTTGCAAAAATGATTATAAAATTTTGAGCGAACTCTAACTCGCCTCCAAGAAGTACTCACGGCAAGTGTTATATATATGTCCACCAGTAATTGGTGAAATGCTTTTCTCGAGTCAAATTTTAAACTAACTTAAGTAATTTTCATTAAAAAGTCTGGTTGCCGTGCCAACAAGTATACCCTTGAAAATATTCACATTTCTTAATCATTCAATGGCTCCGACCGGGTGGCTCAGTGGTGATCGTGACGGACTCATGAACCAGTGGTTGCGAGCTCTATCCTTGGTTGAAGCAAACTTTTTTTCCAGCGTATATTTGCCTCTCACCTCTGCAGAAGCATATGAGAAAAGTAGTCGGTGGCTTTGGAAAGAAAAGTTATGTAAGTGCTGGTGTGAGAAAGTCAGGAAACACATGTGCGTCATCGATTGCTATGATATGACCCTAGCTGTTAAAGTGGCGTTAAACTCCAATACAACATGAACACTTAGAAAAATATGAACATGTCCAATGCATTCTAGGACAGATGGATTTTCTGTTTCAAGATAATTTTATCATTTTGTTATTCAGTTTTGAAAAAAAAGTGTAGATGAAGATAATTTTTTTCGAGGAAAATAAATGGGTTATATTATTTAAAGATTTCTGTTCTGATAATGATGGAGGTAAGTGATTGTGATAATTCATTGTGATAAGCATTAATTCTTTACCTGATGACGAAATTTCAGACTAAGTAAAAATTGAAAGCATTTGCAGACAACAAATTCAGGGTGGCCCAAATTAGGGACAAAATTTGTTCTTGACAGGGTAGAAACATTGTGGTATAAGGGGAAAAAAAGGGTTTCCACCAATTTCCCCTCTTCCCTTAATGTTTTCAAAAGCTTGCTTTTTCAGAGTCATTACAAGTGAGTGGCAAAGGGCTAAATATAAGTTAAAACTTTTTGCGTGATAAAATGATCTCAGATCACAGTGTTCCCACTCATGCAAATTGTTGCTGTTGCGTAAATTATGCTATAAAATCAAAATTCACATATCAAATTTTAGTTGCATGCAAGACCTCACGTACGGAAAAAAATAAGTGAAAAATCCATTATCCGCATAACGTAGTTAACCGTAGTTCAACGTAGAAATAAAAGGTTTGCCCGGACCAAGTGCAAAATTTTCAAACATGCTCAAAAAATTGTTCGTACTGTGTTCAAATACGTTCAACTAGCGTCAAGTACATTTCCTAATACAGTCAACTACTTGAAGTTTGACCAGACTTGGATTCAGTTATTTTGAAAAGTAATTAATAAATTACAATTAAATATAAATGTTTTAATTAAATTATGATTATAATCAATTACCATTTACTTTCTATAAAAGTAATGAATTAAATACATGATTTTTTTTTAATCATTTGACATTACATTTATAAACAGAGTATGAAACTTTCACCTGCTAGGTACCACACAACCCAGGCTTTAATGATCCTGAAAGATAAAGCCTCAGGGAACATTGCAAGATAAGGAGAAGACTCACTTTGCAGAGATTCGATTACCTGTATTTGTACTACGTAATTGAGCGAATTGATCATCTAAAAATAGAATGTGTCTCCCGTTGGTGTCAACCTGGGCCGTAGTAAATCTCTAATTTCTTGTGTTGTCGGACGGGTTTTGATTACTGGGGTTTTATGAATGAAAATTAAAAGGCTTTGGGAGTATAAGGATGATTTTTTTGGGGCTTTTGTAAAATTTTCGGCCCAAAATCTGAAGGGCCACCTTTAACCCTTTCCCAAACGACAAATTTTTTACTCTTCCAAACCAAAAGAGCTTGCAGACAACAATTCTAGATTTGGAGAAAATGGAAAAAAGTTCTCTAATAGGGTAGAAAACACTGTGGGAAAAGGAGAAATTGCTCATTACAAGCAATTTCTCCTTTTCCCACAGCGTTTTCAAAAGACTTTTACTGCAGACACGTAAAAACCAGGGCTTGTTTGGGAAAGGGTTAAGACTGGAACCCAGGCTACCACTGCTTTACGTCGGTACATTATGCTGGCCAGGTTCCAAAATGTTCTGGCCAAAACGTTTGGCCAAAATGTTCTGGCCAAAACGTCCAAGCTAAAACATTCTGGCCTTGGCCAGAAAACGTCTGGCCAAAACGTTCAAGCTAAAACATGCTGGCCATGGCCACAAAACGTCTGGCCAAAATGTCCAAGCCAAAACATTCTGGCCGTGGCCACAAAACATCTGGCCAAAATGTTCTGGCCAAAGCGTCCAAGCTAAAACATTCTGGCCATGGCCACAAAACTTCCGGCCAAAAGGCCCATGGCCAAAACGTCTGGCCAAAATGTTCTGGCCAAAAAGTCCTACTAAAACATTCTGGCCGTGGCCACAAAAGTCCTGCCAAAACGCCCATGGCCAACACATCCTACATTCATAGTTACCAGCATTTTCTCCTTTTCCTACAATGTTTTCAAAAAGATTTTCTCAGTAGTTGTTAAAATCCAGGATAGTATGGTAAGCAGAGGCTTTGGGGCAAGAGTTGTTTGTAGGATGTATGATGTCATTCAGTATATAGTCAATGTCAGTTATATGGCCATGGCAAGTGAATCTACTCATGCTTTCCATGAATTTTTTTTAACCGTACTCCACATTTTATTCTTTCCAAGTCACTTGTGGCTTAGGTAGAACCAATGTCGATCAAGTGAGAGGGAGAGAGAGAGGGGGGAGTGGGATGATGAGAAAATACTAATTTCATCAGACACCTCTGTTACATGGCCTTATGCTGTCTTTTACAAAGTCAGTATTAAAAGCCCAGCATTGGAAGCATTCTTTTGCATTTAAATCATTCCAGTTGAAAGTATGGAAATATTCTGAGGATGACAAGTTTGTGTATTCTCTCCAAATGTAAGGTGAAGGCAGAAAAATGAATTCATGTCAGTTCAGGCCAAAAGTAAGCTGAAGATCTTATGACATCCCAACTTTTAGCCTAAATTTTGTACTGATTTCTCTGCTAGAGACAAACACTTGGTCCGAGCATGCAATAACAGATTGTACAGATCGTCATCGTCACAATAATTTCCATTCTGTTAACTCTTTCCCAAACGACAATATTTTAGACAGGTCTAGATCGAAAGCACTTGCAGACACCAAAATAAATGTGTCTCAGAATTTGTAATTCATTTCCAGAAGGGTAGAAAACAATGTGGAAAAAGAAGAAAATGGTGGTTACCAGCATTTTCACCTTTTCCAACAATGTTTTCAAAAGGCTGCCCACTCAGAGTCTTAAAGACCAGGGATTGTTTGGCAAAGGATTAAATGGTATTATTTATTGCATTTTAACACCTGCTTTGTTAACCTGTTGCAGCCCTTGTTACTAAAGGCACTTGAATGCAGTCAAAGGCAACTGGTACTAAATTTATAGTGCATGTCAGGATTTTTACAGACATCATGGATTGAGATTGAACTATGCATCATGTGATGTCTGATCTTCATTATTCACTGTCCACACACCAGTGTCGGAGTTACCTGATTCTACATGGTTTTTGTATAACTCTGAAAAAGAATTAATATTCTGCATTCAATTCAGTTCACTCCCATTAGAAACATTTTAACCCACTTCCTTCTTGTTTAAATGCCAATGTAAATTCATTGAATGGTGGTCAAAAGCTCCTACGGTCATTATCCCCTACCCCCAAAACAGGTATGGCAGTCAAAAGCCCCTTCACGATATTGCAAGGGCGGTCAATATCCCCTTCATCAAATTTTAAAGGCAATCAAAAGCCCCTACACAATTTCGCAAGGGCGGTCATTATAATCCCCTTCATCCAATCTTAAAGGCGGACAAAAGCCCCTTTAGATAGGCTAGTGTTTTCCGTTGTAATTTCTAAGGAAGAAATAAAATAATCTCAGTGTCTTACCTGTGCATGCATCCCTATCTCCCTTCCCCTTTTCTCTTTTCTTGGCTCAATGCATCTTCGCCAGCCAAGTTTATGATCACTACGTGAATCTTACCTTGGCGGATTGAGCTTGATTTTTACAACCCCCCCAATACACCTTTTCATTGGATGCAGCCAGCTCTAGCTGCAACGAATGAAATCGCTTGTAGCATTTCATCTTTGATAAAAACAGAACACAGTCTCTACCTTTCGAATAAAAGGTAAAACATGGAAACCCACGTGGATGTCTGCTTATCGCTTTATGATTATTCGTAAGCGGTTTGTAAAACGATATTTCATTTGCTTTTAGAAACATGATGTAAAGGGGAGTAATAACCAGCATCCAACAGAGGGCGCATCGCAGGAATCTCGAAATCGGGCTCAATCAGCCAAGGTAAGATCCACGCAGTGATTGTAAACTTGGCTCACGAAGATGGGCTTAATGGTGATTCACTCATTACAGTTGTTTCCTGTCGGTCTTATATACATTCAACATTTATTGTACATGCAAATTGTATTGTAACATGTAAACGTGTGATCACATTGCATCATAACAGATAATTATCTTAATCCGTCCAGTTTGTCTCATCCGTTTCAATAGATGTAAAGGCAACATCTTTTTCAATATAAAGAAAATAAATGACCCACTTTAATCAAAATTTTCAAATGCAGTAATTAAAATTGCACATAAAGCCATAGACAGATGGATTTACATTTTACTCAGGGGAAAAAAATGGAATTCATTGAAACAGCTATGATGGCCGTGTCCATTTAAGACAGTCTGATGTTGATCTACACTGTTCATAACTTTGTCTTGATGTTTTCCTTAGTGATATACATTTATTCCCAAGATTCTGCAGGATTCAGCGGTAAAGGAATGTAGGACGTTTTGACCAGGACATTTAGGCCACGGATGTTTTTGCCAGCTTAATGTACAAAGTAGGATGTTTTGGCAAAATGCTTTTATCACAGAGAAGTGCAATGAATGTACTATCTATGTTTCGAAGTAAAGATTTTTATGCAGAAATGCATATTTAGTTTGAGTTAATTTCATGCTATTTTTGTTGAAAAAAGAAAAACTCTTTGCCAAAACATGATATTACTTTGATTTGCAATCTTCTATAGCAAACTAGTTTATTTCAAAATATTGTGGCAACTAGAAATTTAAGTAATTGTTAAACCATTATTAATTAACAGGGATGATAATTAGCAATTGAAGCAATCATCAAATAAAGTTTTGTCCTTAATTGAGTATAAACCATATTTAATGGGACAAAAATTTACAAAATTAACATTTGGCCAAAACGTCCTACTTTGCATATTCAGCTGGTCAAAACGTCCATGGCCAAAACGTCCTGGCCGAAATGTCCATGGTCAAAACGTCCATCCACCACTGTAAAGTGTAGGACTTGTTACCTGAAGGCTCTGGGTACTAGTCTCGAGTCCTGCTTCTAAGAGCTATAATTTATAGAATGCCTTTGGAACATGTTAGTCTGTTTTTGCAAGGCAAGCTCTGGTAGCTCAGTCGGTAGCATACACGACTTTGGCATAGGGTGTCGCTGGTTCGATGCCAATTCCTTTCTGAGGATTGATGATATTCAGTATTATTCACTGTGATAGGATTCATAACTCTCACCGCTGACCATTGGCACTTAAATGGTTATGTGATAAAGCAGCTAGTGGCTTTGGGAAAAAAGCACCCTGGGAAAGCATTGAAAGGTACACAGTAACACTGGCAGCCACGGTATAAGTCAAATAATGTTGAAAATGGCGTTAAACAACATACAATTAATCAACAATCATCAATTCTAGATCCACATCGAATGATTTCACAAATTCAGAATTTGTAAAGAACTTACTGTATATTCTACACGTGTTCTATTTCAAAGCGATTATCAGACTTCAGGTCTACGGAGGGGATAATGTAGGCATGGTTACCATTCATAGGGACTATTGTCTGCTACTGATAAAGGGGGTTTTGACCGCCTTCATAATTTGATGAAAGGAATGATGACCACCCTTGCAAAATTGTGAAGGGGCTTTTGAACGCCTTACCTCTTTTGGGGGTAGGGGATAATGACAGGAGGGGCTTTTGACTGTTTACTAAATTCATTAGATCTACTATGTCCTAAGCAGAATGCTGGCAAGTTTTACTGCAGACTTTGTAGATTATGAAGAGCTCATATGGATAGAGTTTGTACGAGACCCTGTTTGTGGATAAAGTAGGGAAATGTAACCCACTGGTACTTTTTCTCAAATCAAACTGATTTAATGCATTGAAATGTTGAAAAATAGATCTACAATCTGCTTTGGCAAGCAATGTCAAAAGCTCTTGTAGTTTAAATGGAAAAACGCCTCTGAAAAAACATGTACTCTGGAGGAGTTCTGGGTTCGATCCTCAGCAGGAGCAGAAATTTGCTGTGCCAAAGTACGGTATATATTTACAGAGTAATTAAACAAGGCCTCATTAATAAAGGAACACTTCTGACATAGATTAACCCTTAGGCAGGTGAGAGTAACTCGCTGACCTTTTGCAGACAGTGTAGATCAAGATCAGACTGCACAGAACACGAAGCCTGATCCTTGTCCTACTTTGACTGATAAGGAGATACCTTACAAATTATTATCCACAAACATGGTTGACCTCAATATGTTTTTGACTCCAGACAATCCCAGCTTTTACCGACCCTGAGTAAGAAGCCTTTTGAAAACATTGTTAGAAAAGGAGAAAATGCTGGTAACCAGCATTTTCTCCATTTCCTACAATGTTTTCTGCCCTTCCCTAAACCATTTTTAGCTCACCTGAGCACAACGTGCTCAAGGGGAGCTTTTAGGGTCACTGGGTGTCCGTCGTGTGTCGTCAACAATTCTTTAAACATCAACTCCTCCAAAACCGCATGGCCAATTTGGACCAAACTTGGCAGGAATGTTCCTTGGGAGGTCCTCTTCAAAAATTGTTCACAGAATTTGATTCCGTCAAAAACTCTGGTTGCCATGGCAACGAAATGGAATTTTTTAGCAAATTCTTTAAAAATCTTCTCCGCTGGTCGGATTTTGAAATAATTTCACAGATATGTTCCTTGGATGACCGTTTTCAAAAATTGGCGTGAAATTTTGATCCATCAAAAATTGTGGCTCTGGTGAATGGGGGCTACTTGCAAGTACAGAAATCAAGGAACTCTTTAAAAATCTTCTCCTCTGAAACCACTGGTCGGATTTTGAAATAATTTGACAGATATGTTCCTTGGGTGACCCTCTTCAAAAGTTGTTCGTGAAATTTTGATCTGTCAAAAAATGTGGCTCTGGTGAATGGGGGCTACTTGCACTATACAGAAATGAAAGAATTCTTAAAAAATCTTCTTCTCTGAAACCGCTGGTCAGATTTTGAAATAATTTCACAAAATTGTTCCTTGGGTGACCCTTTTCAAAAATTGTTCGCGAAATTTTGATCCGTCAAGAAACATGGCTCTGGTGAATGGGGGCTACTTGCACTATAGGGAAATGAGGAAATTCTAAAAAAAAATTCTTCTCTGAAACTGCTGGTCAGATTTTGAAATAATTTCTCAGGGATGTTCCTTGGGTGACCCTTTTCAAAAGCTGTTCACAAAATTTTGATCCGTCAAAAAACATGGCTCTGGTGAATGGGGCTACTTGCAATATAGGGAATTGAAGAAATTCTTAAAAATTCTTCTTCTCTGAAATGGCTGGACAGATTTTGAAATGATTTCAGAGATGATCCTTGGGTGACCCTTTTCAAAAACTGTTCACAAAATTTTGATCCTTCAAGAAACATGGCTCTGGTGAATGGGGGCTACTTGCACTATATGGAAATGAAGAAATTCTTGAAAATTCTTTTTCTCTGAAACCCCTTGTCAGATTTTAAAATAATTTGACAGAGATGTTCCTTGGGTGATCCTTGCTCTTGTGAATGGGAGCTACTTGCACTATATGGACATGATGAAATTCTTGAAAATTCTCTTTCTCTGAAACCCCTGGTCAGATTTTAAAAGAAATTTTCCGAAATGTTCCTTGGGTGACCCTTTTCAAAACTTGTTCGTAAATTTTGATCCATCAAGAAACATGGCTCTCATGGATGGGTGATACTTGCTTTTATACAGAAATGAAGAACTCTTAAAAATTCTTCTTTTTGAAACTGATTGTCAGATTTCGAAATGAATTTTACAGGTGACCTTTTGAAAATTGCTTAACAAAATTATAAATTTGGTTCCAATGTTTCAATACCTAAAAAAAAATAGGCTATGGTCATCTAAAAAATTCAGGTGAGCGATCCAGGGCCATCTTGGCCCTCTTGTTTAATATTTCAGCCAGTTATTTTGTCGTCTGGAAATGCTTCTAGTTGAAACAGTCTGAAATTTTGTTGTTTGGTAAAGAGTTAATGATATATATCAAAATTAATAACGAAGTTTTTCAATGTAAATAGTCTTAATCAACTGATAGAGATAATTGTCGTGGTAAAAATGAATGTCTTCACATGTTTGTAATCAAAGGGAGGCAAAGCTGTTGTTTGCAAACAAAAATTTGTCTGCTTTTAGCGAATTTACTATAACAAAACTGCTTGCTGGTATGCACACTCACTTTTAGGTTTGCATGGCTGATGAACAGGACGAACAACCGAGATATATAAACAATATTTAGCTCTGATTTTAAACATTTCATTCAAATTATGTATGATTTCTTGCTTGAAATTTCGTTAGAACTAAAAATTGATCAGTTTAAAATTCTATAGATACTTCAACAAAGTTTTTTTTTTTTAATTGCTTTTATATCTATGAACATTGTTTACACAGACCGGTCTCGTTTTCATTCAAGAAACATTCATTCACAATTTCTGCTGTCCACTGTCAAAATAAACAAGGACATTTTAACCCTTTCCCAAACAACAAATTGTTTACTCTTCCAAACTGAAAGAGTTTGCAGACAACAATTTTAAATTTGATGAAAATGGTAGAAAGTTCTCCTAAAGGGTAGAGAACATTGTGGGAAAAGGAGAAATTGCTCGTTACGAGCAATTTTGCCTTTTCCCACTGTGTTTCAAAAGACTTGTACTGCAGACATGTAAAAACCAGGGCTTGTTTTGAAGAGGGTAAATTTTTTAACATTTTCAACTTTACATTATATCAAATATATTCAACTGTTCAGATAGCTAGCAAGAATTTGACCATAATTTAAAGCCATTTCGATAACCTATATTTCGATAATTCTGCACCTTGTTACCGCCCTTCGTATGTCGATGAATTTCCGAGTTGTTTGAAACATATCTGTGAAACTTGTTAAGAAATGCAGATCATGAGGTTTATCAATAGAAATTTACTTGACATTTGATTTATGCAAGATTGCATTGGAAAAGCTTGCAAGATTTCTCTCCATTTTTCAAATGAACATGCAGAAATCATTAGTTACAAATTGCCCTGATCAAGTAAGAACCTGTGACATGAATTTATACTGTCAGGATCCGTGTTGTGCTCGGTAAACTAGATATCCACTTACTTAATATCGTAGACTTTAAGCCCCAGAGACTTACAATTGTTATCAAGGTGTAAAAGTCCTAATACACTTTAATTTTACTTTGTTCCCTTTCGTGCAACAGAATAATTAAGATTAGGAATGCAGAACTTGCAGAGAGATTTATGACAAAGAGTCCACAGTAAATGAGATAAATTTTACTGTTTGGACATGTAAATTTGAATTCCCTGATGTATCTTTGATGACCGGAATTTGAAGTACATGTACAGAGCAAAATGTATGCCTATAGTTATTAAAGTTTTATAGAGGGACAGAATTCCTTTAATCCGTAAGCCACTAACTGCTACTGAAGGACATTTTGCAGACAGTGTAAATCAGGATCAGATTGCACAGAACATACAGTCTGATCTTGGATCTCGATACTACCTGGTAAGGAGGTATTTTTCCCCCCCAAAAAAAATAACTTTGAAATAGCAATATTTGGATTTTACTAGCAATTAACATGAAAGTTCCCATTTGGTTAAGTAAGTCCATGTTTACTTTGCTTGTCACACTGTGTGTATCTTGATCCATTTTTGGGGGAAGAAGGAAAAATCAAAGTACTGATAGTACTGAAGGCCAGGAAATTGAGGATACAAAACAATACAATAGGTCAAGGCATGTGCTCACAGTTATGGGGTGCTTGACAATGGCTTAGAATACTTAGTAATTTGTCATGCTTGTAAACAATCCCAAGTCAAAGTTGAACTATTCAATTGGTGCAATACCAACTTTGATTGTCTAAATTTTCTGAGACATGTGATGTCTTGTAGTCCTGAATGACGTTTTTTTTTACATTTATGACGCAAGAACATATTTATTTTTATTGATTTCAATGAAAATACATGTAAGATAGATATCAATGTAAAATGTAATGAATATTAAAGATTGGAGTGATATGGCAGTTGTCATGTTGTCTCTACCTTCCACAAATCGACGAAATTTCGAACTGGTCATATTTGAAGGAAGTTGTAGATGAAAATCCAAAGTAGTTATAGAAGTAGTCTATATTGAAAAGTAAGATTTTGGGGAAATTGAGAGGAATTGCTTGTTACAAGCAAATTCTCTTTTAGCCAAAATATTTTCTCAATAAAATACTGTGAAAGGGTTGGATTGTTTTGGGAAAACGATTAGGCTCGGTTTACCTATTTTACTTGCCTATTTTACGGACAAGTCACAGTGACTTGAGCTCGATACTTATATCTACATAATATTAAAAGACGTTAATCCTAATTCATAATCGTTGTCCAAGGACAACTTGTGTCAAGCCTGCGAACACTTGACTCTCAAGCTTGACCTAGACCCTGGACATGAATAAATGTTTCAAAGGGAACTTCTGCTCATGATGGAGAACAATGCATTATGCTAATTTATAAGAGAATCTATCCAGAAATGTAGGAGTTATGGTTCAGACGAAAAATTGGCCTTCAATGTGGCCTTGATCTTCAACCTACTTCAACAGATATTTCAAATGGCACATTTATTCGTGATGGAGGTCAATTGTGCCAAATTATTTTGAAATCCATCCACAATTGTAGAAGTTATGGACCGGAAATATTCGGATGCACACAAGCCCAAGTGAACACTAGAAATATGTGTGTCAGAGACACTGATGCCCCTGCTAAATGGTATTGGTCACAGGTATGTCATATGACACTTGTAGAGAGAGAGATTAAAAAAAATACATTAAATGACAAGCGAACGACTGCAGAAAAAAATTGTAAGCATTTATTTGGTTTCAAATCAAAGTCAATCAAAGATATTTTTTAGAATCACACAGGTGTAATCTATTTGTGACAAGTGTAAAAGGTGTGAAATACATCCTATCAATGTGAAATAGGCAGTATAAACAATGACAAAACTACCAAATAACTCATGGATAAAAGTAACTAATACACATAATGTACATACTAAAGACAACGAACTTTCAAAAATATTCTTATAGACAACTTGATTAACGATATGGATGAAATTTGATGTTGGGGTCGATTTTTCTAAAATTTTATTTGGGGACGATTTCACCAAAGAAATCGTTTCCAGGGGACGATTTCTCCGGAGTGATAAACATAACACGGGCCAAGCAGTTTGGGGACGATTTCTCCAGGGGCCGATTTCTCCAGCATTCCGCTGAAGTACCCTAAATTTAGTCGATATACATAAGAAAAAGTGATAAACGTAACAAGGGCCAATATTCTATATGTAGTTTGCTTTATTTACAATCGCATTTTAGCGGAGACGCGTTTTGTGACACACATGTTCAAATGTCAACACAACGTTATAGACAAGTTCTGAGCAGAGTTGTCGTTCGTTACTCTCACCATACATGAATGTGAATGATCCGGAGTGCAAGAGAGAGCGTTATAGATATTAAAGGTGGCCCTTCAGATTTTGGGACGAAAATTTTACAAAAGCGCAAAAAAATCATCCTTATACTCCCAAAGCCTTTCAATTTTCATTCATAAAATCCCAGTAGTCAAAAACCGTCCAAAAACACGAGAAATTAGAGATTTACTACTGCCCAGGTTGAGACCAACGGGAGACACATCCTATTTTTAGATGATCAGTTCGCTCATTTAGTTACAGGAATACACAGAAGAAACTTGAAACATATCGTCCGAAGAAGACATTATGGAAAATAATTATTACATGTTTGTTATGATGGGGAATTTAAGCATTATGAGTCACGTGCCAGTCACTTGACATTCCCACAATGCTTTATTGATTTTTGGCGCGAAATCTAAAAATAGCTTAAGAGGCTACGTAGCCTTTTAAGGGAATACCATCAATTTTTTTTTTGTGTGTGATTTTATGAATCTTAATTATTGATGATTTGTATTATTTTTTCATTTGAATTTCAGTGATATATATATTTTTTAATTTGGTGAGATGTAAAAATTCTAAATACCCACCTTTAACAGTATATAGCGCGTAGGAATACACAACTGTCGGATAAAGCTAAGTTTATTAGGTTACGCCTTTATTAGGTCAGTGTTAATGACAAAAACGGGATAAAAAAACACATACTCGTCAGTTATTAAAGGGTCATAATACCCTTGCAATTCCATGGCATTTTGCAGATGAAAGCTTTGAGGATAGGAAAGCATTTACACCGTGTGATAAGCAATCTCTGTATATACTTGGGAAACAAGTTGTTTTGGCGTACTCAGTGATATAGAGTGGACACACCGTCCAACATTTTTGTCTGAATAGGCAGCTTACGATCCCTATAGGCAAGGGAATCCCTTGAGAGGGATTCCCTGGCCTAAAAATGACAACGTTCTGCCAAGTGATGATTTTAATTCTCGTCTTTGCATAATAAAAATGGATTCACCAAGACTGTGCGTGTTTTTAGCTCACCTGAGTACAAAGTGCTCATGGTGAGCTTTTGTGATTGCCGAATGTCCGTCGTCAGTAATCCATAATTTCTTTCAACATCTTCTCCTCCTAAACCACTGGGCCGATCTTGATGAAACTTGGCAGGGATGTTCTTTGGGTGAAGCTCTACTAAAGTTGTTCAAGAGATTGAATTCCAGCCATAACTCTGGTTGCCATGGCAACCAAGAGGAAAAAGACAGCAAAATCTTTAAAAATCTTCTCTGAAACACGAAGGTGTAGAGCTTTGATATTTGGTATGTAGTATCTCCTAGTGGACTTCTACCAAGATTGTTCATATGATGCCCCTGGGGTCAAAACTGGCCTGGGGGGGGGGGGGGTCACAAGTTTGAAACATAGGAACAAAGATGGAAAACTTTAAAAATCTTCTCTGAAACTAGAAGTAGCAGAGCTTTGATATTTGGTATGTAGCATCTCCAAGTGGACTTCTACCAAAATTGTTCATATGATGCCCCTGGGGTCAAAACTGGCTCAGCCCCGGGGGTCACAATGTTGAAACATAGGAACAAAGAAGGAAAACTTAAAAAATCTTCTTCTCAGAAACTAGAAGTAGCAGAGCTTTGATATTTGGTGTGTAGCATCTCCAAGTGGACCTCTACAAAGATTGTTCATATGATGCCCCTGGGGTCAAAACTGGCCTGGTGCTGGGGGTCACAAGTTTGAAACATAGGAACAAAGAAGGAAAACTTAAAAAATCTTCTTCCCTGAAACTAGAAGTAGCAGAGCTTAGATATTTGGTATGTACATGTAGCATCTCCTAGTGGACCTCTACCAAGATTGTTCATATGATGCCCCTGGGGTCAAAACTGGCCCTGTCCCAGGGATCACAATTTTGAAACATAGCAACAAAGAAGGAAAACTTTAAAATTCTTCTTCTCTGAAACTACATGTAGAAGATCTATGCAAAGTTTTGATATTTGGTATGAAGCATCTCTTAGTGGATCTCTACCAAGAATGTTCATATGATGACCCTGGGGTCAAAACTGGCCCAGCCCCCAGGGGTCACAAGTTTGAAACATAGGAACAAGGCAGGAAAACTTTAAAATTCTTCTTCTCTGAAACTAGAAGATGCAAAGTTTTGATATTTGGTATGTAGTGGATCTCTACCAAGAATGTTCATATGATGCCCCTGGGGTCAAAACTGGCCCAGCCTTGGGGGCCACAAGTTTGAAACATAGGAACAATGACGGAAAACTTTAAAAATCTTCTTCTCTAAAAGTAGAAGATGCATTTAGCACAGTTACATACCCTGTCAGAATTATTTGACCTTGAACTTTGATATTTGGTATTTATCTTCATTGTAGACCTTTACTGCTTAGTACTCAGGTTAGTGATATAGGACCATCATGGTCCTCTTGTTTTAACCTAACCTATAGTAGTTTCAAATCAATACATAGTATATACCCAGAATGAGGATAGTTTGTTTGTATTGTATCAAAAGTAGATTAAGATCAGTGAGTCTAGCATAGTAAAATTCTAATTATATAGGCATACTAGTTCAGATTTGAACTCTTTGCCGTCTATATGATTATATCCACTATATAAAAGTTTAGAAAGTGTTGTGTTATAGTCTGATCAGATTTGTAATGTGTTAAATCCTAAGGAAAAGAAAGATGTAGCCATCATACTAAGTGTATCTATTTGAGCTCCCATGTTTACAAAACCTAGGGCAAGCTATGTATATTTTCAATCTGATTAAATGCATACCGGTAATCTCAGACCAAAACCACCTTCACCAGTTTTTCTGAAAAGCCTTAATTTTTAATGTAGCTAAATAAAGGCGTGGGGGGGTGGGTGTGTTTCGACAACACTCATCACGAAATTTCATTTCACAAAATGGGGAAAAAATCAAAAACACAAGCGTTGGCTTAGTAGTACACCACTGAAGCCAGTGTTGCTTTAGCATTGGTTTAGTGGTAGCGAGCATTGGTTTAGCGGTGGCGCCAGCATTGGTATAGCGGCATTCTGTGCATGCGGGCTTTGGCTTAGCGGGGTATAAAGTTGGTTTAGCGGCACACCACTTGTGACTACGGAGCTGAACGGATCGTTTTGATACAAGTTCTGATAGATTTTTGATAGAAGTCGATAGCTGAAGTTCATCATGTCACATGGACAAAAGGAGAGGAAGGCTGGAGAAGGAAAGGCAGCAGCAATCATAGCAGTCTCTCTGCATCCATGGTGATACAGTTTTACTGTAACTTTGAGCAATTTCAATATAGATGAGGTCTGAAATCAACGGCAGCTTGATTCTAAATGAGCTTCCCGTATTTATTGCCAAATTCTGGTCCCGCTCCGACACCTCTATACCAACGCCAAACCAAAGTTCATCGCCGCCATGGCTCGCTGCTTCAATGCCGGACACCATTCCAGCAACCCTGTGTCGGTTTGAAAACACTTACAACCACTCCACCAAAGTTTGTGCAACGTTTATTTGCCGCCTGGGCAACACTGGGGAAGCAGCAGTGGTCCAGCGTTCAAGATTTCTATGTTGGCCTAGCGGATCCAAGCATCCATGAACTTCTGCTTGCAGTGCCAAACTTTGAATGGGCGTTGGTGGAGCAGGGGTGAACTTTGCAGGGGCAGAAAATTGCCCCTTCCTCACAGGTCGCAATATTTTGTGCAGCTCAAAACTTTCGAAGCGGTAGGAGGGCCCCTCGAGAAACATCAGCGGTGGCCG
The DNA here is from genome assembly GCA_943736015.1 of Tridacna crocea. Lineage (NCBI taxonomy): Eukaryota > Metazoa > Mollusca > Bivalvia > Cardiida > Cardiidae > Tridacna > Tridacna crocea. The sequence goes on along the minus strand of OX031072.1, from coordinate 9,009,734 downwards.
AGCGTATACGGCATTGCTTCAACGGGGGCCAACTTTTGTTAAATGGTGGTGAACGCTTACGAGCGGTGATGAATTTTTTTCATCGCTCCAGGAACGCTCCAGCAAAGTTCGGGCAGTGTGACCGGGCCTTAAAGCTTATTCAAGTGGATAAGCTGTGTGAAAAGTTTTTCTGAACATTCTTCAAAATGGGATGATATAGCTCTACACTTACCTTAACCCATTACCACACAATCCCTACTTTTGATGCCCCTGAGAAAGAAGCCTTTAGAAAACATTGTGGGAAAAAGAGAAAATGCTGGTAACCAGCATTAATGTTTTCTACTCTTCACAAAACAAATTTCAAATTTTCAATCACTTTTATTTTGTCGTCTGCAAATGCTTTCGATTTGGACAAGCCTAAAATATTATCGTTTGGTAATGAGTTAATTAACCACGGTTAATTGAAAGCGAATTTTGCAGACGACAATTTCAAAGTGGCTGTAATGGTGCAATTTTGATTTGATACGGTAGAAAACTTTGTAGGAAAGGGAGAAATGTTGGTTACAGCATTTTCTCCTTTTCCCATAATGTTTTCAAAAGGCTTCTACCTATGGGTTGTTAAAAGTCGTCATTGTGTGGTAAAGGGTTAAAACACATTGTTTCCTTTATGGTGTTATGGAACAGCGAAAAATGACTTTAGTAAGAATGAAAAAACTGAACATTTAGTTGGTCTACCAATGTTTTCAAAAACTTAAGTGCTATATTTTGTAAGACCTAGGGAAATGAAGGTTACCCTTGCATGTCAATTTTAGATCCACATTGACTAATTGAATGGTGTTTAATGTTAATGTCAATATTTCATTCATATAACTTCTACAATTATGGTATGCCTAGGTTGTAGCAGTACTAGGCTAGGGCTCTGTTCAAGGTGTCTTGCCTAAGGACACTCCCACAGTAGAACTTGTATAGAGCTTCCAGTAAGGCTGGAACTTAGACCATTGGGTAACAAGTCCTACATAGTACTGGTGAGCCATGCAGGACCCCAGATCCACATTTAGAGGAGTGTTGATTTTTGTAAGATTGTATGACAAGTTTTAGGTTCTTTAAATTCATTGCATCTGCTGACAACAAGTAAGAAACTGATACAAAATGGGCTGAATTTTACTCATGATTGAAATCACTGTTGGAACAGGAGAAAATACTGCATGCCAGGATTTTATCCTTGTCCTGTAATGCTTTCAGTTTTTTATTTCCTTCTGGGTTTAATGAACATAGAGGGTTTGGTGAAGCGTAAAAGTAAACCCCAAACAAAATTTTCTTTAGATCCAGTTGTCGAATGCCAAGGAAATCTGACAAAGCGTGTATTCCTTTCGCTACTCCGAACACTCCAGACATGTTCTAAGTCAATGGAGTATTTCGGAACACTGTGCCGTGTTCTTCAGAGCATGTTCTGACAGTTCTAAATCAATCAAGGTGCAGTGCGCCTGCTGAACGGTTAGTAGGTGCTACAGGATGGCAGAAAGGTGGACAATTCTTCATTGCCAAATTTGCAATTGTCTTTTTTATGAATGCCATAAATAGGAGCATTGTAGATTTATCTCCACTCCCTCTCTGCAGCTAATCATATCCTCCACTAATACAGCTAAGTCAATAGCTCTTGCAACAGCCATTATGGCAGTGTACTTTCATTTTGATATGGTTTAGAACAATGTTCCGAACAAGCTCCATTCAGAACATACTTCCGGAACAGTGTATTGTGTTCTGAAATATTCCTTTCACTCATTTGATTCCAGAATAACATTTCAGAATATTGTGCCAGAACAGAAGAAAGGAATACACCAATGCATATGCTGTATACTGGTTTATCCCATAGATTGGTATAAATGTATTGCATCTGTTAATAGGCTTATAGCCTTTTACCACAACATCCCCGACTTTTAACGACCATAGGAAAGAAAGTATTTGAAAACGGCATTTTTTCCTTTTCCAACAATTTTTTCAACCTTGCAGCAAACAAATTTCAATTTTTGTGTAAAGTTTATTGTCATCTGCAAATGCTTTAAATTTGGACCAGTCTAAAATCTTGTCGTTTGGTAAAGGGATAAGGGAACACTCATACTGTCTCGCTACATAGCTAGCTTTTACAGCAATATGGTAGAGCATTAAATTTTGCCTTAGGACCCGAAGGTTCTGGATTCAATCCCAGCCTTGGGAGGCTATTAAGAGAACTGTTACAGATTCATGTAATCAGTATTCAGAATGCATAATGGTTTGTCCATTAGGCCTATATTTGACCCTTGAATTCTATATCATACAAAGTCAAATTGAGAGAATTTTTGAGGATTTTTCTTTTTTTAGCCCTCAACCACACAATAAACCCTGTTTTATGAGTTTTGATTGAAAGGGCTTATGAAAACCATGTTGGATAGCAAGACATCAGTATATATATCTTTTCTTTTTTTTTCCAGATTTTTTCTTCCCTTTACCAATACAAACCACAAAATCTGAGCCATATCTACGGGAATGTTTGTTAATACTCAAAAAGGGAGCTGTTTAGTTTTTATGCCACAAATGATTATTTTTTTTGTAAAAGGCCAAAAAATATATATTTTTTTTTTTTTCTTATAAAGTGTATGGTTAGATTAAGTAGAAAGATACAATTTTTGACGTTTTATCATGGAATTGTACCTTAGCAATGGGTCACTATGTTTATTATTATACTACATGTAGGTATGGTGTCTCAATACTGATTTGAATGTGAATCCTTGTCGATGGTGCTTGTTATTTGCTATGATTGCTTATTATTATGTACCATTCCCATACAGCTTTCCAGAACTGTGGCATGAAATCTAATAAAACCAAAGAGGCTATGTAGCCCTTTTAGTAAATACCATTTTTAAACTCCCCGAAAGATTTCGGGGCACCATATAGTTGCCATGCTGTGCGTACGTCAGTGTGTCCGTTCGTCTGTTTGTTCGCCCGTCCAAAGCCATTTCACCACAACCCCTAAACCAAAGTTTATGAAACTTCATATCTGAACTCCTTGGAACAATGTGCAAATACTGCTTTCTTGGTTTCTCAATTTGAGGCTGCATCATGGAAAAAGGGGGCTTCATGTAAAAAATTGTTTTTTACAAAATATGTCTTACATCAGTGTTCAAAACTTTGTGAAATTTCAAATCTGAACTCCTTGAAACGCTGCCTAGATACCTCTTTCCAGGTTTCTCAATCACGGAAAAAGGGGGCTTCATGTAAAAAATTGTTTTTCTCTAACATCTCCAACATTAGTGCTCAAAAGTTTATGAAATTTTGACTGTGTCACAAAAAAAAAGGGAGGCTTCATGTAAAAAATTGTTTTTCTCTAATATCTCCTACATTAGTGGTCAAAAGTTCAAATCTGAACTCATTGGAACATTGCCCAGATACCTCATCCCCAGATTTTTAATTTCAGGCTGCATCATGGAAAAAGGGGGCTTCATGTAAAAAATCATTTTATGTAATATCACCTACATTACTGTTTAAAATTTCATGAAATTTCGAATTTGAATTATTATTTAAAAATGCCACAAACCACACACCCTTTGTATTTATTCCAATTATGCAATATTGTCTTAGGGAAAAAGGGGGCTTAAGGGCTTAGTGTCCTTCACAGGTTTGTGATGGCTTTTACTCCAAAAGTATTACAGCTATTAATGTAAAATTCATTAACAGATAGATCTTATAATTATTGATTAATTGAAAATATATTTTTTCCATGTTTCAAGACATTTTAGGGGAAAAGGGGGCTTCAAGGTAGAGTTGAGTCAGTTTTTCTCCATTATCTTGCTGTTCAAAATGTCACATTTCAGTTACTATCCTGTCCAAATGAATTTTGCTCTCAGTCTGTCCATTTGTTTGTTGACTTAAATATATATACGGAATATCTCTAAGTAAAGATAGTAATTGCCTTTTCACTTCAATTTTTGGGGGCATGAACAGGTCCTTTTATGATAGTAGAAGTGAATTTATGTTAATTTCATACATTTTATGACCAACATTGTTTGGGGAGCATAACCCATCCCTGACCGCTCTTGTTTTTTCTAAATCTTATGTTTCTTCTTTACTAATAATTTTTCACCTTTAAAGGTGGGTATTTAGAATTTTTACATCTCACCAAATTAAAATATATATATATCACTGAAATTCATGTGAAAAAATAATACAAATCATCAATAGTTAAGATTCATAAAATTACAAAAAAAAAATTTTTTGATGGTTTTCCCTTAAAAGGCTACGTAGCCTCTTAAGGTATTTTTAGATTTCGCGCCAAAAATCAATAAAGCATTGTGGGAATGTCAAGTGACTGGCATGTGACTCATAATGCTTAAATTCCCCATCATAACAAACATGTAATAATTATTTTCCATAATGTCTTCTTCGGACGCTATGTTTCAAGCTTCTTCTGTGTATTCCTGTAAGTAAATGAGCGAACTGATCATCTAAAAATAGAAGGTGTCTCCCGTTGGTGTCAACCTGGACTGTAGTAAATCTCTAATTTCTCGTGTTGTCTTACGGTGTTCGACTACTGGGGTTTTATGAATGAAAATTAAAAGGCTTTGGGAGTATAAGAATGGTTTTTTAGCACTTTTGTAAAATTTTCATCCCAAAATCTGAAGGGCCACCTTTAAATCAGTGATAAGTCATTTTTGAGTTTGGTAAAAGTATGAAAAATCTGAATAGTTATTTTGGGGGGGAGGGGGAGTAAAAGATTTTGTCCTCTGGTGAAGAATTCAACAAGAAGATACAACAATTTCATATTGAATACATGTGTAAGTAGTAATATCTTGTACTCTCTGATCAAATTTGTCCATGTTTGCTGAAAGTGATTGACAGTTGTAGACCAAGCACTTTGTTTTTACAGAATTTTTATAATAATCATTATACCCCCGCAAACGAAGTTTGTGGGGGGTAAACTGGAATCAGCCGGTCGGTCGGTCGGGCGGTCTGTCCACAAAATCTTGTCCGGACAACTCATCCTACAGTTTCAATCCAATTTGCTTGATACTTGCCAGAAGTGTTCATTAGGAGCTGTAGATGTGCAAGACACACATTTTGCTAAAATTTGATCAAGAATTATTGAGTTATTGCCCCTGATTTGACTTAAAAATACTAGTTTCTGTCTGATTCACTTTAAACTTGGCAAAGAGTTCATTAGGAGTTGTAGATGTGCAAGACGCAACTTTCGTGAAAATTCTATGGAGAATTAATGAGTTATTGCCCCTGTGATATGAAATATAGTGGCAGGGGTATTTATCACCTTTAGTGATAGTTATTCTAGTTGTTTTTACTTTTGGTCGAGTCTGTTAGCTCGAAAATGTTTACTACCCTGATGAAAGTGTGAAAGTTTTATATGATGTAAACAAGGTGTTTCTAATACGAAAATAAGGGGTTTGCTCAATTTTAAGGCCCCAGAACAATTTTTATTGCGATTTGAAATTCGGATAACTGTACTCTCTGAATACTCTTCCTTTGTAGAATAGTAATTTTGTTGTTTCTAGTTTAGTCACAATGTATGATCGACAAAAAATTGAGTTCCAGAAGTATTTTGCCATTTTAAAGGCATTGTTTGATTTGGGTATTGATTTTATGAATATTCTATATGTCTTTCGTATTTGTCTATTTGTCTGTCTGTCTGTTTGTGTGTCGTTTGCTTGCACTTTACATTATTAAAAGGAACTGACTTTGGCAAAGAAACTGACTTTGAATTTCGCTGATAATAATTACAAAAACAATGCAATAAAAACTTCAGATCAGCACGGTATTTTCTACTAAATTATGAAAAATCGTGGAATAGATTTTGCGTGTTTGATACCTAGTGACTCAATAATGAGACGCCACTGTGATTTTTTTCATATTTGGATATTTATTGTGCACAGTACCATCTTAAGACCATCGTAGATTTTCCAGTGGCAAAGATAAAGGGCTATACTGCCTTTCTGTGTTGTCAACAATTTCTTTTAAACATCGTCTCCTCCTAAATCACTGGGCCAATTTGGACCAAACTTAGCAGGAATGTTTTTTGGAGATCCTAAAATTTATTCCATCAAAAACTGGTCGCCATGGCAACCAAATGGAATTTTTTAAGAATTGTTTAAAGATCTTCTTCATTGAAAAGGCTGGTCAGATTTTGAAATAATTTCACAAAAATGTTCTTAGGTCACCCTTTTTAAAAAATGTTTGCGAAATTTTGATCCGTCGAGAAACATGGCTTTGGTGAATGGGGGCTACTTGCACTATAGTTATATGAAGAAATTCTTAAGAAATTTTCTTCTCTGAAAAGGCTATTTCTTGTGTGTGCAACTCCTCCTACAGTTTCCATCGGAATTATTTGCCACAATGAATCTCCATGATGTCTAGTTATGCACCTGACTCTCAGAATTTGGATCACTGTTTGCGTTCTAAAATTATCTCCCCTTGATTTCTGAAATAACCAACTTTTCACTTTGAATTTTTGTTCAGGCCACAACTTCCATACCATACAAGGTATCAACTTGAATCTACATACACTGATAGAACACATTAGGGAGAAAAGCAGTGCACAAGAACCATAACTCTGCTGCTCTTTTTTTTTGTTACTGCCCTTTGTTAATTTTTAGTTTGATTTTTTGTCCAGGCCATAACTTCCATACTGTAAAAGCTATCAACTTGGAACTTCATACACTGATATAACACATTCATGGAGAATAGATACTCTTCATTCATGGCCCATTCTTCATTTCAACTCATTTCACTGATAAGCCCCTTTGGGCATATATGCGCCACTCTGCAAAGCTCTTGTTTAAACAAGTGACTGGATCATAAAGTGGACTGGTCCTTTGAAAAATAGAAAATTGACCAATAGTGAGAAGTTTCGGCCCAGGTCAGCCTCCGCAATCCATCCAGAAGCATTTTTAACCCTTTCCCAAACAACAAAATTTTAGACTGATCCAAATTGAAAGCACTTGCAGGGAACAAAAAAACAAAAATGGTACTTAGAAATTACAATTTGTTTCTAGCAGGGTAAAAAACACTGTGGAAAAAGGATACAATTCTGGTTACCAGCATTGTCTCTTTTTCCCACAATGTTTTCAAAAGGTTTCTATCTAAGGATCGTAAAAGCCAGGGATTGTTTGGTAAAGCTTTAATTAAATAAGTGACTCGATCATGAGGTAGACTGGTCCTTTAAAATACAGAAAATTGACCAATAGTGAGAAGTTTTGGTCAATACTTTTCACAGATGCACTAAGTCCCCTTTTCAAAGAGCATTGCTCATATTTGTTTTGTTTGAAAATTATTATTTTTAGCTCCACTGGCCAAAGGCCAGCGGGCTTATGTCATGGCCCGTTGTCCGTCGTGCGTGCGTCCGTCCGTCCGTGCGTCCGTCCGTGCATTAACTTTTTCTTCAAACATCTTCTTCTCTGAAACTACCCATCCAATTTTGATGAAACTTCACAGAAATGATCCTGCCATGGTCCTCTTCAGAATTTCTTGAAAGAATTTAATTCCTTCAAAAACTCTAGTTGCCATGGCAACAAAACTGAAAAATTTTGAAAATCTTTGAAAATCTTCTTGTCTGAAACCATAAGGCCTAGAGCTACCAAATTTGGCTTGTAGCTTTAACTAGTGGACCTCTACCAAGTTTCTTCAAATTATAGCCCTGGGGTCAAAATTGGCCCCGCCCTGGGGGTCACAAGTTTTACATGGGCTTATTTAGGGAGAACTTTAAAACTCCTCTTCTACCTAGGCATAGGACCTAGGGCTACCAATTTTGGGATGTTGTTTTATTTAGTGGACCTCTACTAAGAGTGTCTAAATTATAGCCCTGGGGTCAAAATTGGCCCCGCCCCGGGGGTAACAAGTTTTACATGGGCTTATATAGGGAGAACTTCAAAATTCTTCTTCCACCTAGCCATAGGGCCTAGGGCTACCAAATTTGGCATGTAGCTTTATCTAGTGGACCTCTACCAAGGGTTTCCAACTTATAGCCCAGGGGTCAAATTTGGCCCCGCCCCGGGGGTTAACAAATTTTACATGGGCTTACATAGGGAAAACTTTCAAAATCTTGTCGCACCTAGCTATAAGGACTAGGGCTATCAAATTTTGCATGTAGCTTTATCTAGGGGGTCTCTACCAAGGGTGCCCAAAAGTATAGCCCTGGGGTCAAATTTAGCCTCGTCACAGGGGATCACAAGTTTTGCATTGGCTTATATAGGGAAACTTTAATAATCTACTTGTACATAGCCATAAGGCCTAGGGCTACCAAATTTTGCATGTAGCTTTATCTAATGGGCTTCTACCAAGAGGGCCAAAATTTTAACTTTGGGGGTCAAGTTTGACCCCATCCCAGGGGTCACAAGTTTTACATTCGCTTTATAAACCTGTCTCATGGGTCACATATTTTACAGGGCCTTTTATTGAGCAAACTTGTTGTACAGGGCTTTTTATTGGGCAAGATTCAAAAATCTTCATGTTTATAACCACACATTCTAGTTTCATATTGTAGGTCTGGGGTCAAAAATGGCTCCATCCATGGCATCCAGGGATCACAAGTTTAACATGGGCCTCAAGATATAGTCACTTTAATTTATACATTAATCAAGGGAAATAACTCTTTTTATGAAAGATAAAGTTTGGTACTATTTACCTCCCTTGATATCAATCTGCATTGATACATGATTGGTGCTAGACATTAAGTTTTTTGATAGAAAATATTCTGTTTTCAAGTGTTATTCATTTTTTTTTATGCTAATAGTTATGGTCACATGAGGTGAATAATAAATTCAGAGTAAGGTTTCTATCATTCAGCTTTTTTTCCCAAGGATTTTACCTTTCATGCTAATGAATTAACCTGCTTGTACTGCCTGACAGCGTTCATTGTTTTTGAAGGCCCTCTTTTTTCATGGTCATGAACACTTCAATTTGTGTGGTAAAGGGTTAAAAAGCCAGTGGAGCGATACAGGGCCATCATGGCCCTCTTGTTATTGTTATCCTTTGCCCCTTACCACACAATCCCAAATTTTATTGACCCTGAGGAAAAGTCTTATGAAACTATTGTTGCTAAAGAAGAAAATTTCTGGTAACCAACATTTTCTCACATTATTTTCTACCCTTTTCAGCACAAAATTCAGTTGTGTAGACACATTTATTTTGTTGTATGGAAATGCCTTTAAATCAGATTGGCCCAAAACATTCAATAAAGAATTAACGATAAACCGAAATGAAATTTTCCACCTACGAATAAGACCGCAAAACTTGCAATTTCACATTTGCCTTCATTTATAGTGCTTTGGCAAAGTGGACACAGATTATCAAAGATTACGAATGCACATTTTGTGCAGATTGATCTTCATCTACACTATTTAAAAAAAATAGGCTGGTTGCTGTGCAAACAGTAACTGCATCTATTTTCATGAGATCAAAATGATGTCATCGTACTCACTACAAACATTCAATCAAAATGTGTTACTGTTCATGTGACATCCCTACAAACATTAAGCTCGGCTTACACAGAGCTTGAGACTGAGATGAGACTTTATTGAGACTGAAAAAAAAAATCGCAGTGAAGCTGCAAAGATCTCTGAGAGGTTGCAATAGCGTGGCCGAAAGGTTACGGGACTAAATTAATTGCAGCCAGTAGTTTCAAAAAAGCTGTCAGCGATTGTTTAGTCGCAGAGAGGTCGCGACAAAGTCTCAAATTCATCGCATATTAGTTGCCACCTCGCCTTCGGCTCGGGGCAGCATGATTCACCACAGCCGTGAACAACTTTCCAAGTTCCTTACTATCTGACCGTGCACCAAATTCATTCTACAGTTTGCCCTACTTTCTACACAAATGAAAACGTCGGATTTCGTTCCAAACTGCCGGATTTAATGCCACACAGACCCCGTATGTTGCAATACGTGGCTACTTAATTACTAAATGGTTGAGCTATATACAGTTGTATCCAGATTTACGCGAAGCTCCTCCCACAGTTTTTGAGCTGATCTTTGTAGAGTAAAAGCTTCTCTAATGCATGCACTGTAGTAAAAGGGGCGAGGACTATATGTAATGGTTAGAGCACAAAAAAGAGAATTCTTCAAGAAAATAAAAGCTACGGCGCAGAGTGCCATCGCTTTTATTTTCTCGAAGAATTCTCTTTTTTGAGCTCTAACCAACTTAGAGATCAACTGGGTTTTTATATAAATCATTTTATAGAGACTGCATTCTGTATAAAGTTTGTCCTGGATATTATGCAAAGACATGCCTTCATTACCGCATGACCCTTTAAACACGCCCACATGACATAAGTATATCAAGAAACATGACTTTTATCAAGTTTCATTGTTTTTTCATTGTGTGTAAAGACACACCCGAAACACGAGAAAACAACACTATCACGTGGATTTCATCATGCACAGTACCCTCATGTTATGCAAGCCCAAATTTTGCGAAAGAAAGGTGCATGGCATTGCTGTTTTTACAATGGCGGAAGCCAAACCAAATTTTGACTTTTTCTTAGGAAATGTCTTAGACGAAATTTTCAAGGATATATTATGTATGCAATTGTTTCAAATGCCCAAACAAGAATTCGTAAAAACAGGTAACTGATATGATTTATGATTGCAGTCCTTTTTTTTTCTTTTTTCAAATAATACAAGTTCACATGTTTATCAGTAAATTTCGTTCTTTAGGGTACATGCAAAACACTATTAATTTTAGTATATGTTGATTTTTCAATATCAACATTTTAGCTATCACAAATGTATCCACTTTTCATTTATAGATGCGTTGTCCTTGGATATATAAGATAATCTAGGTATGACATTTGTAAACAATGAACCATCACAATTGTTGTTGTTCCCCGTTATCAATTGTTATCAAATAAGGTCGACATTTAAGGAGATTGAATAATTGGTTAATTTATTGATGATTGTTATTTTACACCGCTTCTGTTTCCTGGCTTTTTCACACCAGTAGGTATACCGAAACAACTTTCTTTCCAAAGCCACTGACTAATTTTCTCATATGCATCAGAGGTGAGATGCAAAAGTTTACCGGAAAGAGAGTTCGCCGCAACCAGGTATCGAACCCGTAACCTCCAGGTAACGAGTCAGATACACTAACCATTGTATGTGACTGGGCTGCTTTTAATATGCTAGAGCCTAAAGTTTTGGCATCTTGTAAAGAGTGCATGGCAAGCATTTTCGGACTTTCCTTTATACGTCCTGTACTTGCTAAATATATTACTTAGGGTTATTTTTAGAAGAAAACAAAAGGACTAGTTGAACTTTTCAAAAAAATAATCAGTTGGCTTTTTCTGTAGATAATCTTTGTTGTTTTTTTAAAGATTTTCAAATGTCATTTCTTTGTAATCAAATTTTAGGCTTGATACAGAACGGACACCGTGCAATCAGACCATAAATTTTAACATTGCGCTGTTTAGCACAATGTTTCAGTTCATGATCAGACTACACGTTCTCTGCAGATTGATCGTTAAAGTACGCAAAAGCTACTTGGGTCGTCCATTTGGGTGTAAAATTTATTGGGGGTAAAAATATAGAGAAGAAAAATCAGATTTTGTTTTATTACTCAGTTCCTCTATTGCAATTTCCCCTTTTTCTGCAATATTTTCTAAAATCAAACTTTCACCGATAACATACAGGATTACTTGGTAAAGGGTTGAGGTTGTGTTGTAACAAATTTCAAATCGTGCTTAAATGGTTGGAAGGACCTTTAATTAATTTTACGTAGATGTAGGAGGAGCCAGTAGAATTCATACGTGCGGAACTTCGTACTGTCTTTATTTCAAGCATACAAAATTCTATGGACCTTAAAGGTGGGTATTTAGATTTTTCATATCAAACCAAATTAAAAAATATATATATCATTGAAATTTATATGAAAAAACAATACAAATCATCAACAATTAAGAATCATAAAATTCCCCAAAAAATATTTTTGGTAATGTTCCCTTAAAAGGCTACGTAGCCTCTTAAGCTATTTTTAGATTTCGTGCCAAAAATCAATAAAGCACTGCGGGAATGTCAAGTGACTGGCACATGACTAATAACGCTTAAATTCCATTACAAAACAAACATGTAATAATTATTTTCTATAATGTCTTCTTCGGACGGATGTTTGAAACTGTAGTGTTTTCCTCTATTTAAATGAGAGAATTGATCATCTAAAAATAGAACGCGTCTCCCGTTGGTGTCAACCTGGTCCGTAATAAATCTCTAATTTCTCGTGTTATCGGATGGATTTCGACTATTGGGATTTATGAACGCAAATTAAAATGTTATGGGAGTGATTTTTTTGCATTTTTGTAAAATTTTCGTCCCAAATTCTGAAGGGCCACCTTTGAAGAGGTAGAGAATTTCCACAACTACTCCTCTCTGATTGGACAAAAAATTAGGTCGATCACTAATCCAACTTTAACTCTTAAGCTTCTGAGCATGATTCGCTGACTTTTTGCGGACCGCGTAGATGTTGGATCTGTATAGTCCGATAAGAAGATATTTTCCTTAAAACATTCCTTTGAAATAGCATTATTAAATTTTTGGATTCTCACTTATTTAACAAGCAGAAAAATCCGGCTTGGGTCCAATCTGAAACCGTTTGCAAAACTACTTGGCACTTAGCTAAATTATAAGATTTGTCTGTGGAGAGAGTGAAAACAAGCCGAAATTTCTCCTTTATCCACAATGTTTTCACTCGCCTTCTGCCTCAGGGCCGTAAAAAAAGAGGGCTAATCTGGTATGGGTTCAAAATGAAACATCCCGGACAGTGAACCAGGAACCGTTAGAGGGACATGGATCCAGGTCTTGGGTGTCTATTGTACACAGTTGTGTTAAGACCCGTTTACACATTCACGATTTTCTCTACGATTCACCACGATTCACCCAGATTTCTCATGGTCAGAAAAATCGGGATGGATCGGGATGAATCGTGGCGAAAAGTAGAAATATTCAGTGTCACTACGATTCCAGTAAGAATGTCCACGATATTAGTACGGTGTCTGTAAGGTATCGCTACGAATCAATAACGATTCATGACGGCAACGCTACGGTCAATGAGGATTGACCACGGTGGCACAACGAATGCTCACGGTGCTTGTACGGTTCGATACGGTACTAGTCGTGGCCCATCGTGGAGCTCCGTAGCGAAACCGTGGATGATTCGTAGGACAACCGTACACAATTCGTGGTGAATCGTGAGAATTCGTGGTGTCAAAGATTCCACGACTGGCTACGATCTCTCACGAATAGCCGCGAATATAGCTACGGTGTCAGTACGAATAAGCACGATTCCGCTACGGTTGCGCTACGAATTAGGCCACGCCCAATAACCACCACGATTCGCCACGAATGTTTTAAACAGTTTAAAACTTTCGTAGCGCTACCGTGGAGTTTCCCGAATCATCACGATTCATCAAGATTCACCACGATTCACCACGGTTCTATTACGAATCACCACGGTACACGACGATTTTACAAATCGTGGCGAATCGTAGCGGCACCGTAGCCAAAAATCGTGAATGTGTAAACAGGCCTTTAGCAAGACTCGCCTGTGTCGGGGGAAATAAATTCTTTATAAAATTCCTCGTCATCAACCAGCTCAAAGCATGCATTCATTGCTGAATCTAGCAATTAAAAGACCATGACCACAGACATTGTCCTGAAAGTAGTTCAAGGACAAAATAGTGACCCATTACGACTCAAAACACACGTTCGTACACCCGTCAATCAAAAGAGGCGTAGCGAGACCCGGGGTCTCCCTATTTGCTACGCTACATCGAACCCTGGGACAATTAACTGAATTTCCCTCGATTTACCGCTGGCCGAATGCTGGCTTTTTATTGGTTCCATCATCATTTTGTGATGGGCGAGTCGACCAATGAAAACGATCCTTACAAATCGATTCGATTAAGCTGTCAAGATGGAGGATTACTACCGTTTGGCGTGTGAAAAATTTGGTGGGTCGAGGTTTAGTTGTCATTGACAATGTACTGTCTTATGAAAGCGGTTATTTGATTGGACTGTACGCTATGACGTTTCATATCGATTTTCGGTGGCTGATTCAAAGTTTTATTAGTCAATTGTCCCAGGGTCGATGTAGCGTAGCAAATAGGGAGACCCCGGGGTATCCGAGGATGTAGCGAACTGAGCTTTCTGTCATTCTTGTATGGCTCTTTCTACCCACCCATAGCCTGGCGTTCAGGCCCTGCATTTAAGTCATTCTAATAAGCAAGGTCCACAACTACAGCAAAGTCACAGAAATATGTGTTGATACTTGCCCTTCTTCTGAAATACAGGTTAAATCAGACATTCAGAACATTGAGAACACAGACTTTTTATTCTTGCAGTTTTACTTGATGATTTTTGTTTTAATGAAAAGGCTCTATTTACCGGACTGACACCAGTCTAACCCACCCATAGTTGTCAGTCAGTTTGAAAGTAGAACAATCAGTAAGTTAATTATTAATCAATAGATCTATATTTCATTTGCATGAAACTAAAATCGTCGGTCGGCCCATTAATTTCATACAAATGAATTATATGATCAATAACTTATACATACTGCAAAGTTTTTACCATTTCAACATTTGTTTAGCGATTTTCACCTATTTTCAGTTAAAAACTTGAATACTCTGACGAAAGAGAAATTCCCTTCTGAGTGCCCCCATTCAATCAAAACTGACGTCATTGGGAACTGACGTCACTGAAACCTCGGTAATATGTGCTATATAATCTTGACTTGGCTTATACAAGGATAACAACCTACGTCACAGGAAGTGATATCGGACCTTGGCATTTTCATAGCTTATGTCCGCCATATTGAAAAGTAAGTACGATATGAAGATAGAATGAGGCTAGCTTGGGTGGATACAAACGGACTACAAAGACTCTTATGTATTTATCAAAGACATTAGATGAATACATTTAATATTCTGATGTTTTAGACTGGAAGCAGATGTCTATATGCACAAACACTTTGACCAAATATCAAAAAATGATCGGGTTTTAATAGTTGGTCGAAGTCTATTCCATTATTATAAGTAGTTAACAAAAGCTTTGACAGAAAACAAAGTCCCTAGGCATTGTACGCTTTGGAGGTCTAAAGACTTTTTCAGATCATTTAAGGAACGATTACAATAAAAAAAAAAAAAATCTTACCAAACACGCACACTGATTTTATAACAAGGGTCCGATATCACTATCTGTGACGTCACACTGACGTACGTTGTGAGGGGTGCTGGAAGCCCCGGGTTCGAGCCTCACTGACTCCTCTTGGCGTTCACGCTGACTTTATAACAAGGGTCCGATATCACTACCTGTGACGTCACACTGACGTACGTTGTGAGGGGTGTTATAACCTTGATGTAAATCTTGATCGATGCCCCCATTTAGATGTTACGTTGATAGTGGAGTCATGTACACTGGGCTACCAAAAAGGGAAACTGCTTTTACATTGTTTTGTTAGTGTACACTGCTTTTACATTGTTTTGTTAGTGTACATGATTTACATGTTTGTGGCATATTATCCAATCAGATCACAAGAAATTTCTTTGCAGTATAATAAGTTCCCAAGTCCCTTGCCATCTGACAGTAGAATTAATCATGTTCAGATTAGTTTTCTATTGATGATTGACTGATTGATGATCGATTGATTGTTGATGTTTAACAAGTTGTTTTATTACATTATTTCAGTTATATCATGGCAGCCAATGCACCTATTTTCTTTTACCTGTGTTACACACAATTTTCTTTCCAAACTGCTTTCCCACTTAACCATCAACAAAACAATGATCAGCGGTGAGAGAGGAATGATCCATGTCGTAATGACGATCATCAGATAATCAGAAAGAAATAGGCCAAGCCAGGGATTGAACCAGCGATCCGATGTTCTTAAGTCCTATATGGCTTGTAACAGGCGAAAAGGGGCATTCGGACATTTGCGTAAAGTGTCGTCTGGGATCAGCCTGCGCAGTCCACACAGGCTAATCCGAGACGGCACTTTCCGTTTTTATGTAATTTTCTGTTTCACACTAGTCTACTGTAGCATAAAATGTAATGTAGTCGTAAATTGCCGTCTCGGATTAGCCTGCGCAGGCTGATGAGAGACGACACTTTACGCAATTGTCAGAATGCCCCTTTTCGCGTGTTGCAAGCCATACGGTATGTTATCGACTGTGCTACCAGGGCTTGGAAAGTACTTTTTTGACTCCTTTAAGATACCATTTAAAGAGGGGTTAAATTTATAATCTGTAAAAAGTGATCTTAATGAATCTGCAAAACTAGCATCTAAGGTCTGCCTGCTAGTGTGTACATTCCGAACAAGCTGGATCAAAACTCTATGCTAGATACATCGATCAATTTACTGCATGTCGAAGGACTATTATGCATGCACGCCTCTTGATTCAGTCAGTTATCACACAGAATGGATTGTATAGACAGAGCTCCAGATAGAGGGAGTGATTTTGATTTCAGACTTGAAAATATGAATTATTCTCCTCTAAACCCTATGTTGTTGGTATTAATTAGAATCATCTCATTGAGAAAACTCTAATGGGTCCCCCAAAATAGGGTTTGGAAGAGAAATAATGGATTTAGGATACCATCACTCCCTCTTATCTGGAGCTCTGTTTTGATCTATAATTATGTGATGATTTGATTGGGATCATGCATCATGAGGATGCATCAACTCTTTCCAAACGACAAAATATGTAAAACACACCTTGCTTTGCCCTTCCTGAAAAAATATGGTTTTGTGTCGTCATCTTGGCAATATTCTAATGCTAGAACACACCATTTGCCATTTGAATATAGCAGCTAATGCACTTGTATTGAGAGGGATTTAGGCATTAGTTGCAGTTGCATTGATATTTGGATCATATTCTACCGATTCAGTATTATCTTGAGTTTGATAAATAGCCTGCTTAGTAATAGGGATAAGATTTATTCAGTAAGTTGAATCAAGTGGTCCATATTCTTTCCTGGACCAGGTCTCATTGTTTGCATACTGTACATTGGTCTGTTCTTAACTTTCAGATTCTTAGTTTTGATTTGAATTTAAAAAAAAATAAATAAATAAATGCTTAGCTACACCATTTCTTTAAGTATCGTTTTCCTTATCCTTTTCTACTTTTGTTTGTTTTGTTTGGTAGTTTTCACAGATAGTATTTCTCTACTCGGGTCCATCCTCGGATACCCCGGGATCTCCCTATTTGCTACGCTACATCGACCCCTGGGACAATTAGTTGTATTTCCCTCGCTTTACCGCTGGCCGAATGCTGGCTTTTCATTGGTTCCATCATCATTTTGTGATGGGTGAGTGTACTGTACGCTATGACGTTTCGTATCGATTTTAGGCGACTGATTCAAAGTTTTATTAGTCAATTGTCCCAGGGTCGATGTAGCGTAGCAAATAGGGAGACCCCGCGGTATCCGAGGATGACTCGGGTCTATTTTCTCTAGAAATAATTTTAACCTCCCTTGGCTTTCTTCTTCTAGCAGGTGTCTACACCAAATTCAGCCCTAGAAATTGCGGTTTTACCTTTAATGGTAAGTCATGTCTCGATGATTTACGTTATCTATCAGTGAATTACATTACCATATTCATGTTCATTTCAGTGTAGTGCAAACAACTGCATTTATCCAAGTGGTATACTAATCACAAACTTTGAAAATGTTTCTTCCAAAAATCTCATAATTTCATAAAGTTCAATGCAAGTTTGTTGAAAACAATGCTTTGTCATCAGTTTAATCTGTATTGCAACGAAATGCAATTAGATTTAAGCATTTAAAGGTAGCCCTTCAGAATGATATTGGGACGAAAATTTTACAAAAATACAACTTATACTCACTAAGCCTTATAATTTTCATTCCTTAAACCCCAGTAGTCTAAAACCATCCGACAACTAGATAAATTAGAGATTTACAACAGCACAGGTGGACACTGACGAGAAACACGGTCTATTTTTACATGAGCAACTCGCTCATATAAATACCGGAAATATACAGACGATGGTTCAAACATAGCGTCCCAGTTTCTAGACATTATGGAAAATAATTACATGTTTGTTATGTTATGGAATTTAATAGTCATTATTCACATGCGAGTCACTTAACATTCCCACAATGCCTTTCTGATTGGGGGGGGATCTAAAAATAGCTTAAGAGGCTACGTAGCCTTTTAAGGGAATACCACTAAAAAAGGGGTTTTTTTTTTTTGTAATTTTATGATTCTTAATTAGAGTAAATTCACCTAACACCGACACCCCCAATATATCGACACCCCCAATGTTTTAGCCTAATGCATACTTGCTGTAGCCCTAAGATATGAAAATATCTTTGTCTGTTATGAAATTGATATGTTTTTTAGCTTTTTTTTGCCAAACTGAGCACCCATTTTAAAATGTGACTGAATTGATGTTTATGGGGCTATGTATAAACCTTTGAGTTAAGGATGGTGGAATATATACATGACGATCAATTTTATTTTTCTTACTCACAGTAGGAGTATTTGTTAAAATCATGCATTTTCAAGGTTAACTTTAAGTGAAAATAATGTTTTAACAAAAGACTTTGATCTATGTAAGCATAGAAATGCAGTCTCAAAAATGCGCATGGGTGAATGATAGGTTCCCTATTACCGACACGTCCCTTTTGCTGAAAATTTTCTAACATTCACAAGGGGAAATACATGGTCATATATACGGTTCTCTCAGGCATTTTTATTGCACTAAAGATATTAAGGCATAACAAACACCATCTCAAGTAAAATGAGGAGAATTTTTCGAAAGAAAAAAATCAGTGTAAAATTTCGGGTTGGGTACGATCAAAGAAAAGTGAAATATGCAGTGGAGCAAATAACACACTAAAATTCTGCTGTAAGATAGGGGTAATTTAGTAAGAAGGCATCTGCAAAGGCTCTAGGTGTTTCACACACTGGTAGCAGGTAGGTAGAGTGCTTGAACTTGGCTCCACCTGGCTCTTACCTGCACTGAGCAGGCTACTTCGTTGTGCAGAGCAAACTTGGTGTATACTTATCTATTGGCTATTCTTTGTTTTAAAAAACATAAAATTATGGCTTATTTAAAACAAATCCTCCTCATCCATGTTAGGGAAATCTCCCTTTAGAACGATCCACCCGTTCATTGTTGATTTGGTGACCATGCACACTCATACAAGAGTTAGTCCTGAGAGAGCCAGAATAAATGATTTACGTGACTTCTGGTTTGTTTAATGGAGATATTAAGTATTTTGTTTAAGATGATCCGGATTTTGATTGCTAAAGAAATCTCGGCGGTGTCAACACTGTTCAGTCTGATTTTCTGCTGCCAGAAAAAGCTAGTACTGTTTATGTTAAAAAAAAAGTTCATATAACGTCACATGTATACAATGCGGTAACAAACATGTACAGCTAACAATGAATGGTGCCGCTCAATGCATCTGGCAATTATTTGCTCCTTTTTCCAAGGTAAACAGTTAGAGATGTTACTTTAGGTGGTTTCAAAGAGGCAAGATATATTATATACATGTATATTACGAAATCTGATTGAAGAGATGGATTTAGAATCATTTTTTCCCTAGAAATATTTACTTTAAATATCAAATGCCAGAAAATCAACTGTCATTCTTCGCCAGTGTGTTCATTTTAAATAATTAGTATATGATTAACGATATATCTGATAGTAGAAATAGATACAGATTATTCAATAATTGTTTCTGTAGGTTTTTTCCGTAAAAGCAATAGAGGTGTCGATAAATGGGAATGGGGTGTCGGTAATAGGGCCATTGTAGTAAAAACGCCGACTTTGCCTACTTCCGTAAAAGGCTTAGTGATTGGTTTAAATATGCATCTATAACAGTCTTGTATTGAAAATTAAGCCAATGAAAAGTCGTCTTTCAAAGTGACAAGAAGTAGGGCTAAAATACATTCCTCAGTAACCTTACAATAGAGGTACATGCTTAAGGTGTCGATATACGGTGAATTTACTCTACTGATTATTTGTATCTTTTTTCATATAAATTTCATAGACATATATATTTTTTAATTTGGTGTGTTGTGAAAATTCTAAATACCCACCTTTAACATGACCAAAGACAAATTTTCACACCGTTCATTACCTAAAATGCTAGTAGAAGTCATTTATAACATGATAATTGCACTCATGGTGTAAAATCGCTTTTTGAGTGGTCAGAATCGGGTCACGTGATGGAAAAAGCTTCATGTTATTTTTCGATGCACCCAATATAAATAGCACTACTTTCGGTTTTCCCAAATTGTTGTGTAGTATCTAATTTTAGATTTCATGCAAACTGTTTATGGGCTATATTTAGAGTTCCATCGCTGAATCAGTCAATGCTAAAAGATCAATTTGTTTTTCTTTGAAAAACTTACAAAAAGGAAACTACCGAATAAACCTTGACAAAATGATGCGCGTTTATTTGTACCCTAAAATAAAAAATTCTCTATGCCAACAGTGAATCCAGAGTATCAATGGTTGACGTCATCAGTTACATCATTCAATAGTCAGCGGCCGATTTTTATAAAGCCAAGGTCACTGAGTTAAATTTAGTACACTGTGTAAAGGGAAAGATCACTCTTGCATGTATGTGTATATGAATTTGATTTCTTGTTTCATGGCGGAGAACTTTACTGCAGTACTCTTAAACTTTTTTATTGCAGGAATTAGGTTAAAAAAATGATAGATGACTTTTGACCAGATAAAAGTCATCGTGGATTTCATGGAATGTATGGAGTGAAAGAACTGTTGGATAATCATAAAGGACCGAAAGAAACGAAATTCATACACTGTGTTAAGCATTTTTGAAATGTTGACGTGATAGGGACGATATTAGAAACAAGCATAGATCTAGAACTGGGAACCCAAAAATATTGAAAAATTAACAGCTGCGACAACTTTTCTTTTTTTAGATACTAGTCTAGATCTATCAAGAACAGGCCTGCCGACGGTACGTGTGAACCTATTCTTTACAAATTATCTGTAAAAAGGTCATTCGAATGAACACGTGTTCAAGTTCAGACAGTTGATTGTATTGTTTTATTATATACTTTGATATTGTCCCCGTGTATTTGCACTGGATGAAAGTATGCAATATTTAAGAAATAATCTTCTTTCTATCGTGGTATCTATCGTTCAATAAACCACAGTTGTGAGTCATGAGATCCAACAAATAATCAACGAGGGCGCCTCATAACTCACAACGTGGTTTATTGAACGATAAGCCACGATAGAAAGAAGATTATTTCGATTCTAACATGGCCAATTCTTAATGAAAGGAAAACAAGTTCAAACTTAGAGAAAAAAGGCTGATGAAGATCACAGTGTAGGACCGGAAGTGTGCATTGTTTGATATTGTATGTCACTTGGGAGTCTGTACAGTGGCGAAATGTCACTTGATTCTAGAAAACTGTGTTTCTACGGTAAGTGAAGTTAATATCTTTTTCATTTATTTTTATATTTGATTGAATTCTTTCCATCCACATGTACTTTTGATATATATTAAACATGCCAGGCACCTGATCGTGCAATATGCAACCTCCTTATAGCAATAACAATGTCTTGATCATCTTGATGTGAGAAAATTGAAATGATTTTCGACTACAAAAAATAGAATTTTGGCTTTAGCGCACACGAGAGATTTCTTTCTACGATTAAAAGGTCTGCCGATGTTTCTGCTTTCTCTTTTCATCAACAAGTTCCAAGTTGTGACCTTAAACGCGATTAAAATGACGAAATTCCAGCATGTCTACCAATAGAATTTTGTACTGTCACTTGTATAAAATATTGTAGACCTAGATCTCAAGTGACTGTACAATTTCTTATCAAGTGACAGTACAAATTCCCTATGTTGACATGCCATTTTAAACGAACGATTAGGAGGATTGTAGTCGATTTTGTTACCAATTCTTTACATGTTTTCAAACAAAAGTGAATAAAGAAACTGTCTATACATTTTCCGTTCAGCAAAAAAGCTTTTAAGGGCGATTAATCGAACAAATACCCCGTTGTTTTTAGGCAAAATCATCTGTATTTTAGTATGGTTACATGATCAAGGCATCCCCATATCTCAAGGAAAGCTTTTCAGAGCAGATGAGTCTTCTTGATACGGTCTATGATTAACAAACAAACAACTGGATATGAAGGTTTTATAATAGCTATCAAAATAAATGAAAAATCACCAGCTTGACTTACCGTGTCTTAGCAATTTTCACGACCAAGTTTAGTTTAAACATATTTTATTGCCAATTGTATACATAGTTTTCTATATAACAAAGACAGTAATCATTTAAAAAAGCAAAAGGGTCTGGCCACAAGTTCTCACAACTTAGCTTCGGCCATTCCCTTTTGTTTAACTTACACAGAATAAGGTCTTCAATAATACCAGAAATATTAAAAAGAAAACCATACAATAAATAACTTTCGGGCTAGCATGTAGAGAAGACAGTGTCTTTCCGGTCATGAACGGAAACAACATGCATACAAATGAAAATTTGTTAAAGAAATAAGTCAATCAAAAGGAAAAAAGAAAAATGAATAATAATAAAAAAAAAAACTGATGGAAGATATCATCCTCGGATACCCCGGGGTCTCCCTATTTGCTACGCTACATCGAACCCTGGGACAATTGACTAATAAAACTTTGAATTAGCCGCCGAAAATCGATACGAAACGTCATAGCGTACAGTCCACTTGCCCATCACAAAGTGATGATGGAACCAAGGAAAAGCCAGCATTCGGCTAGCGGTAAAGCGAGGGAAATTCAATTAATTGCTCCAGGGGTCGATGTAGCGTAGCAAATAGGGAGACCCCGGGGTATCCGAGGATGGGAAGATATGTTCTCGGGATAGACCTACTGCTTGTTGAGCAAGTGACGCCAGGTCGTGTATCACACAACTGTTGTATATGAATCATGAGTTGTTGCAGCTGCACGAATTTATGTAAAGCTTTCAGATTCCTTTCACGACCAAGTGACATTTTACCGCTGTACAGACTCCCAAGTGACTTACAATCTCAAACACTGTACACTTCCGGTCCTACACCGTGAAGATTGTATTTCATTGAATAACTCACTCATTGAATGACGTCACTCGATATGGCTTGCAACACACGAAAGGGGGCATTCGAACATTTGCGTAAAGTGTCGTCTCGGATCAGCCTGCGCAGTCCGCGCAGGCTAATCCGAGACGGCACTTTACGACTAAATGAGATTTTATCCTACAGTAGACTTTCGTGAAACAGAAAATTACATAAAAACGGAAGGTGTCGTTTCGGATCAGCCTGTGCGGACTGCGCAGGCTGATCCGAGACGACACTTTACGCAAATGTCCGAATGCCCCTTTTCGCGTGTTGCAAGCCATATAGAATGATGTCACTCTACATGAGCGGATCCAGATATCCTTCTCAGGAGGGGTCCCGCCGAAAACGCACTCGTCTTATTATATGATACTTTGATTTCCAGATTTCAGCGGATGTAAGTCGTTTACAAGAAAAGTCAACGTTTCCAGTTCTAACCATGAGGACCTTTTTCTTTTAAAATTTATGACTTTATTTTACATAAATGTTGTGCAATATCAAACCAGTGCCATTTCATGAATCCGATAACAACATTTTTGCCATAATTCCAGGGGGGTCCGGACCCCCCATCCTCGGATACCCCAGGGTCTCCCCTATTTGCTACGCTACATCGACCCTGGGACAATAGACGATTTGCCAATTAAATTTGATATAAGCGATATTTCCATTTTATCGTAAGCGGCGCACCGGAAGTATCACGTGACACCGGACAATCAAAGCATTATTTCAATGACAAATACCGTATGTCCCGTTCACAAATCCTTGAAATGTGGACAAATTCACCACTGAAAAAAAAGTGACATAGTAAGAAATCTTTATGAAATCAATTCTAACTAAATTTATTCATATTTCATGACATTGCTTTTGAAAAAAATAATTAGGAATAGACAAAATACGCATTTTATGAGACCGTATTCAAATAAAGAGCATGTAGAAAGTAAGAATGAACTTACCCTCTGTAACCTGTATAAAATTCATAATCCCGTCCACTAATGATCACCAAACGGGTAAATAAATATGAAACAAAAGATAAGAAGGGTCAATTTAATGTGACACGTGTGTGTTAATCTATAAGAAGTAAGTACATTACAGCTGTTCTAAAGGTCTTCCGCACAGTGCGATACCGAGATCAAAGGAACACCGAGTTAACCCTTCACCCATTTTCTTTTGTAAAACTTCACTAGACGCATATTTTCAAATACATATACTCAAAAATGAAGCTTGAATAATTATTTTGTGAAGAAGATATGGAAGGTTTAAAATTTGATCTGAAGCCACGTTTCTTTGGTTCATGATCTATAATATGAAGTTATTCGTCAATAGGAACATGCCTGAAAGTGCAATAAAGACGTTTGATAATAGTGCTATAATATCAGTAAATGGACTGTACCTGTCTTTCTGAAGACACTGGACAGCTATTTAACCGTTTACCAAAGTATTCCGAGTTTTTGGGATCCGGAAAAAAGGGGCAGGCGTGCTGATTTTGCCCACTTTATGTTATTTGTCTCACTTCTTCAACCTTAACAGCCTCCCCCCCCCCCCCCGCCAAAATGAAAAAAGTAATCAATATACAGTTCAGAGACATCTGTGAAAAATGAATTTTCCAAGTGTGAGAGAAAATATTGTGGAAAAGAAAGGAAGGGCTTGCAACAAGCACTTTCTTCTGTTTCAACAATATTCTTTTACTTTTTCAAGGACAATTACAACCATTTGGCCCACTTTTATTCAATCGTCTCTACATGTTAAGTATCTGGACGAGTCCAAGGTGTTGACATCGGGTGAAAACATTCACGGTAACTATTTAACCCTTTACCAGACGACAAAATTTTAGACTGGACAAAATTGAAAGCACTTGTAGATGATAAAATAAACGTAACTCAAAAATTGACATTCGATTCCAGCAGGGTATGAAACATTGTGGGAAATGGAGAAAATGCTTGTTACCAGCATTTTCTCCTTTTCCCACAATGTTTTCAAAAGGCTTCTATCCCAAGGTCATAAAAACCAGGAAATGTTTGGTAAAAGGTTAAAATACTATACCACATAACCCAAGCTTTTTACGATCCTGAGAAATATAGCTTTTGAAAATGTTGTTAAATAGGGATAAAGTTCTGGTAACCAACCTTTTCTCCTTTTTCTTTGTATCCAAAATAGCGAAAAAAGGGGGAAATAACATTTATATAACTGCAATAGACCTTTCCTATTTTTATGTCTGATTGGTCAACTAATGTTTGCCGAATTCCGTAGCTAAGTTTGTATCTTACAGGCTCGAAATCCAGGGGTCGGTGGTTTGAATTATTTGAACTATTAAAGTGATAGTAATTCTTTTTAAAAAATCGTTCCAGTATCTGCAAATAGACAGACACAGTCTATTTACCAAAAACTGTGACATTATACAGTTTGAATTTACAGCAAAAATCCAGACTTTGAAATAACATTTAGAATATCTATAGCTGCAGTTTTGTCATGTTCCTGCTTGAACTACCTTATCAGTAGACTATCGTAATAACAAAATTCAATTCAAATTTCAAACATTCCATTCCGTCTAGAAAAAAAGAAGTTCGGGATTCATTTTCAGTGGGCAAATGCGTGCTATACTTGTTTTCATTGAAAAGTTAGTAAAGGGTTAGCTTGGTGTTCTTTTGATCTCGGTATTTCACCGTCAAAGTGGGTGCATCTATTTGAAAAGCTGTTATGCTCTTCTTAGGCACCGACTAACACACTCGTGTCATAATTAATTGTTTATTACCTTCAGTCTGACGTTGATCACTTGTAAAGGTTTGGAATTGTTTAAATCTGTTACATGGGTAAGTCTGTTCTAATCATTGGCCCATTAAAGATGCATTTTTCTGTCCGAACATTTTTTTTCAAATGCATTATTATGTAACCTGATTTAACCGGTCCCAGTTTAACTGTATATATTTGCACTAATTTCTTTCGAATTTGGTTTTCAAGTTATTAAACCTTATCCTGCTAAATGAATCAAATGGCACTTTTAAAGTCGATAGTAAAAACTCAAATATTATTTCAAAGGAATATCTCCAGATAAAATAGATATCTACGTATCGGACAGTGTAGATCTAGGATCAGACTGCACTTTTCATAGTCCGATCTTGATCTAAATTGTCTGGAAAAAGTCATTGAGTCGGGCTTAGCAGCATAAGGGTTAATGCAGTCTGCATACAAAAAGTTCTATCAACACGACCGACAGGAGACAGCGCTTATGATACCGCTTTAATCTCTGAAGTTTACTGAAAGATTGACAAAACAACAGTTCTTTTTTTGTGTGTGTCTTCGAAAAAGATAATAAAACTACCGGCATGGCCGATTTAGGATTTTTGTTGTCTGATTTATCGCGTTTAGGGTGAAATCCATTGAAAAAATATGACCCTTTCACTATTCGCCATATTCAAGATTGGGAAAGATTGTCCGGTGGAGAGTACTCGCAAGGGAAGTAACTGGTAGTGACGCGTCAGTAACGGAATTTGGCAGATGGTCTATTGACGAATAAAACTTTGAATCAGCCGCCGAAAATCGATACGAAACGTCATACCGTACAGTACACTCGCCCATCACAAAATGATGATAGAACCAATGAAAAGCCAGCATTCGGCCAGCGGTAAAGCGAGCCGCCGAAAATCGATACGAAACGTCATAGCGTACAGTACACTCGCCCATCACAAAATGATGATGGAACCAATGAAAAGCCAGCATTCGGCCAGCGGTAAAGCGAAGGAAATTCAATTAATTGTCCCAGGGGTCGATGTAGCGTAGCAAATAGGGAACCCGGGGTATCCGAGGATGCGGACCCCCCGTTCCCCCCCCCCCCTTCTAGATCTGCCCATGCTCTACATGGATTGTCGCAGATTTTACCACGCTTTCCTTGCACTGTGTTTAATTTTTTTGTACGTAGTGTGCTAGGAAATTATTTGAGAGGTTAATTGCAGCCATGGCAAATTACTAAATTAAATCTTTTCTGAAATTCGTCATTTATAAAAAATAAACCACGTCTATTTCCTGTTTCGGTTTTTTTTATTTCGCTTTATTTACAAAACCATGACGAAACAGACTGTGTATCAGAACAACTCGAAGAAATAGAATTAGACAGCAAATTCTGTGGCAGTCTGCAATTTGAACTCACCACTGTTTGGGGGTCTGATGACCTCTCCAATAAATTTCAGCAATGCGAAATACAGTAAAACCTGGCATGTTGGCCACCTGTATTAAGCAAGCAACCTGAATAAACAAGCATACATGTAGTTCCCGACAAATGGCAATGAACAGACATTTGTCTGTATCAAGCAAGCACCTGCCTTTGGCAAGCTCTTTTTACCCTTTGGTAATTGATTAATATAGGTTGAACTGTAAAGTTTTATTTCTGAGCACTAATGCTGCATTACCAGGAACTATGTAAGTTTGTAACGATAAAGATTAATATCTCATAGACCTCTATATCGTGATCACCCAGCATACACTGTAAATTTTGAGAAACACGACACGTGTTTTTAGGGTATTACATACTAAAACACCGGTATTTTTAGAATAAATACTGGTGTCTTGTACGTGTTTTGGTGTCTTAGTGAGCGTGTTTTATACCATAACACCCGTCGTTTTGTTTGTTGACGGTCTTACAGAAGATGGCTTCGGATGCTTATTTCTATTCGAGGCACTGATTTGTGTAAGTATATTATGTTAAATGTTATCTTGTTAATTATTTAAAAGAATGATGTAGAATAAAGTTATAACATATAAAATGGCATAAGTGAGCTGAGCTTCAAATGATTGTTGTCTCGATTACAGTGACTGTTTAAAGGGTTGCCCTCTCTCTGTTAAAATACATATAGATACCTCCTCATATACATCGAGATAGGCGTTAAAAACGCTATAAATGCCTCAGAATCAATGGGCACATTTGGCATCTAAGTTTATAAAACGGGTCACTGTTTTTAACGTGTTGCACTTGTAAAACACGAGGGCGTTTTATTAGAGGTATGCAGTCACTTCTTTTTCTTCTTTAATAATGTCATGTCGAAAGTTTTCCTTTGTCAATATTTTATAATAGGTACCAAAAAAATGGTATGGAATACTAAGACTATGGTAAGAAGTGGTAAGATTATTGTACGAAATAGTATTGTAGTAGGAAATGGTTTAAGTTGTGGTACGAAGTGCCTGGTGCGAAAGGATTATGGCACGAAACGTCCGTAATTCTTTTTTAGCACACTACGGCTTTTTTTCTCTCTTTTTTTCAATATTATTTTCAAAACAGCCATTTTCATGAAAGAAATGGTCATTTCGGAACCTATTTTAAATGAAAACTGTAAAATAATAGATTTTAAAGATATATTTATCAAATCATTCTTACTGAGACGCTTATTGACGACTGTAAAATTCACGATGACAAGCGCCTAAGAAAAAGCGGGCCTTTTGCAGACGCTTCTTCCTGGACGGCATATTGAAAATTTCGGACAATAAATTTCAAAAATACTTGTATTTCCACGGTAAATTTGCATTCCTTTGCAATTCAGCATAAATTTCAAACTTATCCCCGTAATCTGAATGTGTATCAGGGTATTTTATATTTTACTGCCAGTTTATTCGTGATGATGTTTCTCCATTTCCGGTTGTCTACTGGAGATGATTGTGGGTGGGATAAAGTGTTTTTTCACACACAATAAAAACCAACAAAACTAGGCTGATAATGATGTTTCATGGTACTGCACATCCTGCACATCCTGCATACAAGTTTGTTACATGTTTAGTTAGTGGTGAATTGATTAAAGTAGTATAAAGCATATCATACCCAATACTTTTGGGATTGGTTGGTTCGTTGTATTGGGGTTTAACGCCACTTTAACAGCTAAGGTCATATGGCAGTTGGTGACTCGCATATGTTTCCTGGCTTTCTCACACCAGTGCTAACACACCAAAGCCAACGACTACTTTTCTCACATGTGTCAGTAGAGGTGAGAGGCGAAAATATGCCAGAAAGAAGTTTGGCTCAACCGGGTATCGAACATGTCATGAGTTCACCAAGTCACGAGTCTGACATGCTTTGAACCACCGAGGCGGGGTGATACTTTTGGGAAGTTTTGATTGCCAATTTTGGGTATTTTCTAAGCTTTCTAAACATCAATGTGACCTGTATGACATCTGTAAAAACAGAAGTGTATAGATGAGTAATCTCTTCACCCCTTTGGCCCTGAAATTGTAACTGCAACACTGAGTTGTCGTGTGTGTGCCTTTTTTGTATATCTAACACATAGTCTTTTTAAGAATTAGGTTAGCGATGCTATGGCTGTCCAGGGCTTTTTTTTCCTTGTATTTTGAGTAGAAACTGACTAGAAATTTAAAATTTGTTTTGTGAAGGGTAGAAAACATTGTTGGAAAAGGAGAAAATGCTGGTAACCAGCATTTTCTCCTTTTCCCACAATGTTTTCTAAAGGTTTCTTTCTCAGGGGTGTCAAAAGTAGGGATTGTGTGGTAATGGGTTAATCGAAGGAATTAATTTTTTGTAAGCATCATTCAATATTAAATCCATTGACATGTTATATAATTGTCTTTGGTAAAAACTTACAGGTGACAAAAAAAGGTTTTCTTAACACATTCAAGCTCGGTTTTTAACAGTAGTGTTAAAAAGGGCTCTAAGCCTATATGTGCAAATTCTGTGAGATATTTGGCCAAAGTTTAAACAGTTAAAGT
This sequence comes from Tridacna crocea, assembly GCA_943736015.1. NCBI lineage: Eukaryota > Metazoa > Mollusca > Bivalvia > Cardiida > Cardiidae > Tridacna > Tridacna crocea. The sequence continues at coordinate 8,979,951 of OX031072.1, read as the reverse complement.
TTGAATGTTGAATCTGTTTCACTTGTTAATTAAATTGCTGCCCCTTCTATATACTGTATATACGTACACTGCCATTGTTTTATTGATGTACATTGAAGTCTGTCTAATTTCCCAATTGGGCCAAAATCATGCTTGAATTTCCCAAAATGAAAGGCTATGGCCCCTTTCCAATTTTTGGAAAAAAAGCCCTGCTGTCATCTCATACAATATGTTTTATCGAATGAATACTCTTTAAAATGAAAGTTTAAGGAAGGGAAGACATTTATTCCATATGTCATTGTACTGATATATATTGTCTCAGTCCTATTAGAAATAATACCAAAATGCATTTTTGCTTATGTGTTCATTCTATAGTGTTTCTTTGCGGAAGTACACAAGACATATTGTGCGTCTTCATAATAATGATCCCAACTTCTTCATAGAGAGAGAGAGAGAGAGAGATTAAAGCAATAGGCAGGTATGATTAAAATATATTCTGTGCTGTGCTGCTTATATGACTTGGCTGACTGCATCTGATTTCAGATGATGATTGAAATAAGTACATCCTTGGTGTGGATCATTTAAATACTTGTGCTGACAGATAGACACAATTGTTTGAAGCAGTGACCTTGTTGAAGCCTGGTGGCAAGGAGGTAAGTTCATGAAGATTTTACTGCATAGTTTGTCATGAGAAAACCTGCTATTTGCACATGTATGTGAAAACGAAGGTGCAGATCAGCTGTGTAGTAACTGTGCAGCCAATCAGTGCCTTTGTTTTTGCCACAATGATAGTACAGTCCATGTACTTTCTTCACCCAAAATTTTAAACATCCCAGATCTACCCATCTTTTGTGGCTGTACAGCCTTGTTTGTGTTTGGCCTGCCTTGAAACCCTGAAGACAGATTTTCTCCCAATGAAGCTCACATCCATACATTGTAAATAACAAAGAAGTTACATGTATGTTTCTGAAATACACAGTATGTAAAAGTTTCTGAATAAGTAATCATATTCCACACTTTCAACAATCTTCCATACAATGTTTGCAATAATATTGATAATAGTAATGATAATGGATATTGTTGTTTCAAGAGGGTAACATGATCCTAAAAATATGGACACATGGTGTCTAAATTAAGTTGCTGACAGGGATGTTATGCCTCAAAACAAACAAAACATATTCATTCATAATAGTTCTGTAACCCATTACCACACAATCCCTACTTTTGACGCCCCTGAGAAAGAAGCCTTTAGAAAACATTGCGGGAAAGGAGAAAATGCTGGTAACCAGCATTTTCTCCCTTTCCCACAATGTTTTCTACCCTTCACAAAACAAATTTCAAATTTTCAGTCACTTTTATTTTGTTGTCTGCAAATGCTTTCAATTTGAATCAGTCTAAAATATTGTTGTTTGGTAATGGGTTAATTAAGAGCATCAAATTTCTAGTGAATGAGCCATGTTTGATAAAAAATCAGATGCATCAAAACTCAACCAAATGCAAACTGGAACCCCATAAAAGGATCAGACAAATTGTGCAGACCCAGATCAGACACTGTATGTTCATGGTCTACTCTTTAGTCTTTTTGCTTACAGAATTTTCCATCACAACTCGAAGAGAAATGAAAAAGTGCACTTGACAATCCTAAAACGACGTAATGACTTATCGAGCTTGTAATAATAGAAGAGTCCTCAGGTACACAATAGGTAAATAGTCTTATTTGGTTTTATTTTAACTCATTACAGTTTACTGCTTATTCAAAAAATAGGAAATAGGTGAACAGTGCAGACCCAGATCAGATGCCCCATATATCCCAGCTTCTGATCAGGGTTTACACTCTTTGCAAACAGGAATTTCTGTTAAATTAAAAGTAAAGAAAAAATTAGACCAGACATCCTTTTACTGCCTTGTATTTTAATACAGTATTGCCTTGCATCTCTTAACCCTTTACCAAACAATCCCTGGTTTTAACGACCCTGAGGAAGAAGCCTTCTCAAAACAATGTGGGAAATGGTAACTAACATTTTCTCCTTTTCCCGCAATGTTTTCTATCCTGCAAAAAAAAAAATTTCAATTTGTGATATACTTTTATTTTGTTGCAAGTGCTTCCAATTTGGACTGGTCTAAAATTTTGTTGTTTGGTAAAGAGTTAACTCTTTACCACACGACAAAATTTTAGACTGGTTCAAATTGAAAGGATTTGCAGATGACAAAATAAAGGTGAATGAAAAATTGAAATTTTTTCTGGGAAGGATAGAAAACACTGTGGGAAAAGGAGAAAATGCTGGTTACCAGCATTTTCTCCTTTTCCTACATTGTTTTCAAAAGGCTTCTTTCTCAGGGGCGTCAGAAGTAGGGATTGTGTGGTAATGGGTTAAATGGGATGAAGTCAAACAGTGCACGTCCATATCAGACTTTGCATATACATGTATTGCAGCTTCTAATGGGAGTCTTCACTGTATCCTAACAAGAACTTTCTAATAAAGATCAAAATTAGATTAAAATTAGACCAGACATCCCTTGATGGAAAATGGACTCCTTGAGTTTATTGTCATGGAGGAATCCATGGCATAAAATTAAATGGTTTCAACCTTTCAGTCAGGACCCATGAATTGACATGTATATTTTCAGGATGTTCAGAGTCAGAAATCGAAAAGTTCTTGTCCTCTAAACCTATGGCTCCACCTAATCTTGTTGCTGTCGGAATGTTGAATGAAGAAGTTGACCGTGTGTTCATCGTTGGTGATGATACCAGAATCTCCTTAACTACTAAGTCACTGAATGAGGCACTATTTCTTTTTTTAGCTTGGTATTATATTACAGATTTGGAGTACACAAGATGCAACTCACAACTGCTAGGTTTTTGCCAGCAACTGGTGCTAAACAACCATTTCAATGCCAGAAATCTACAGCCCTTATTCAATTTCTGAATAAAGTGGAAAAGGCTGTGACTACAGTTAGAGACTATAGTCTATTGTTCTTTAATCCTAGTCAAAGACATTTTAACTTTGTGATTTACCAACTTCTGCATTTTGCACATTTTGTGCAAGAAAAATTAGAAATTACTCAACAAATTTTTGTCAGTGCGAACAGTTGATGCAGAGAAATATATAATGTATGGTATTTCTCCTCTGTAAAAGTTAAAGCTAAAATCAAACCAAATTCATTAGGATTGCTCAGACACTTACTACCGCCCCTCATGAGGCTTACATGTTGGAAAATATGGCAGTTCTATGCAGGAGCCTGCAGTTTTAAAAGTCACTAGCAAGATATTTCTAAGTTAATTGAATAGAGGACATTTGGTTTCTTTTGGTGAAAGGTTGAAATTTATTTCATAGAGTAAACACCATTGGTAACATTTTCACAAGTAGCTGTGCCACTCATGAAAATATTACCAGTGGCATTCACTTGATGAAATAAATTTCAATCTTTCACCAACAACAAATATTCTATTTATTTCATGCTTTTAACCCTTTCTGGGAGGAACTTTATCAAAATCCAGTTATTCCTTGTGGCATACCCCTCCAGCATAGCAACGCATTACAGTATTACTTCAAGGCGCGAGAAATGTAAGGCAAATGATGTAATATTTCCATTAGGTTGTGAGGCACGTGCAATTTACCTAAGCAACAAGAATATGAAAATCGGTATTTTTACTGGTCGTACCCATGTAGTATCGAAAATTATTTCTCTGCTATTTCTTGATATCCTACTGGAAAGCATGAAATAAAGTAAGTTCCTTTACATCAGAAAGTAACATCCTCATATTTTTGTGAATTTTTAAAACTCTGGCTGAAATATGTTACAGATTTTTAGTAGTTTGTTAGTTTTAGGGTTTCAAGTGATTTCTCTGATGAATTGGGGAGGTCAATTCTTTTCATATTTCACATGTAGTGGGGAAACAAATAGTCATGGTTTCTTGTTAGGCAGATAAAAACTGTGGGCCCAGTTGCTCAAAGCTGAACACATCGTTAATTGAAGAGACGTTAGCATTTGTATCATGTAATACAAGAAAAGGTGATTTTTTTAAATGTCTCCATTACCACACAATCCCTAATTTTGACGACCCTGAGAAGGAGCCTTTAGAAAACATTGTGGGAAACTGAGAAAATGCTAGTAACCAGCAATTTCTCCTTTTCCCACAATGTTTTCTACCCTTCACAAAACAAATTTCAGATTTTCAATCACTTTTATTTTGTCCACTGCAAATGCTTTTGATTTGGACAAAACTAAAATATTGTGGTTTGGTAACGAGTTAATACATGTAACATTCCTCATTGCTACAGATTTAGAACGCATGGTTGTGGTTCTCAAAATCATTTTACTAATTCTGTTGAACACAGTTAAACTTTTTTTTACTTGATCCATTTCGTTTTTATACTTATTTCTACAACCAAGAAAAATAACAGTGTATATTACCATCATTGTCATTTGTGCGTTCATTTCTCAAATCCTGTAAAAGAATTTTTAACTCATTACCAAACAACAATATTTTAGGCTTGTCCAAATGGAAAGCATTTGCAGACTATAACATAAAAGTGACTGAAAATTTGAATTTTTTTTTGTGAAGGGTAGAAAACGTGAGAAAAGGAGAAAATGCTGGTTACCAGCATTTTCTCCTTTTCCTACAATGTTTTCTAAAGGCTTCTTTCTCAGGGGCGTCAAAAGTAGGGATTGTGTGGTAATGGGCTAAATGACAGTTCTTAAGCTTTTGCCATTGTTTTGTTGAATAAATGTTCTTGAACTCTTTATCACACAATCCCTACTTTGGACGACCCTAAGAAAAACGCCTTCTGAAAACATTGTGGGAAAAGGAGGAAATGGTGGTAAACAGCATTTTCTCCTTTTCCCACAATGTTTTCAACCCTTCACAAAACAAATTTCAAACTTTCAGTCATTTGTATTTTGTCGTCTGCAAATGCTTTGGATTTGGACAAACATAAAATAAGTTAACTCTTTGCCACACAATCCCAACCTTTAACGACCCTGAAAAAGAAAGCCTTTGAAAACATTGTGGAAAAAGGAGAAAATGCTGGTTACCAGCATTTTCTCCTTTTCCCACAAAGTTTTCTACATTCTACATTCTTCCATTTCAAGTTTAGAGTTTCCATTTCTTGTTTATGCAATAAAGTCTGTATTTTTGGTCAGATTTCCATGAAATTTGCAGAGTTTGTTTACCTTGTCAATAGCTTCAACCCTAGATTTTGAAAAAATTCCTACAAACAGTATGGGAAAAGTAGCCATTTCAAGTTGAAAAATGTCATTTCTTGTTTACACAATAAAGTCTTCATTTTTGGTCAGATTTCCATGTAACTTACACAGTTTGTTTATCTCATCAATAGCTTGAACCGTATTGATTTTGAAAAAAATCCGACAAACAGTATGGGAAAAGTAGCCATTTCAAGTTTAAAATTTCCATTTCTTGTTTATGCGATAAAGTCTTCATTTTTGGTCAAATTTTCTTGAAACTTGCAGAGTTTGTTTATCTTATCAATAGCTTTAACCCTATTGATTTTGAAAAAGTTCCAGCAAACAGTATGGGAAAAGTAGCCATTTCAAGTTGAAAACTTTCATTTCTTGTTTACGTGATTAAGTCTTCATTTTTCGTCAGATTTCCCTGAAATGTGCACAGTTTGTTTATCTCATCAATAGCTTGAACCCTTTTGATTTTGAAAAAAATCCGACAAACAGTATGGGAAAAGTAGCCATTTCAAATTGAACAATTTCATTACCTGTTTACACGATAAAGTATTTATTTGTGATCGGATTTTTATGAATTTTTTTTCAGCTTGTTTATCCCATCAATTGCTTTTTAACCCTGTTGAGTTTGAAAAAATTCAACAAATAGTAATGGAAAAGTAGCCATTTTGAGTTGAAAATGTCAATTTTTTGTCTTTTTGCTTTTTAATGAATTCCTATGTATGCTTTATTTAAAAGCAAACTCTCTACCAGTAGAGCATATTCAGGCCCTTCAGGACGTTTTAGTTTATTCAAATTTATTTTGTTGTCTGCACATGCTTTCGATTTGGACAAGTCCAAAATTTTGTCGTTTGGTAAAGAGTTATATTGTAAAATGTACTATTTTTAGCATGGAAATGCTAATCATTGAATTGTTATATGTATAAGTTGTTCTATTTTTTTTAGTCATTTGTTGTAATCACCACCAATGTGACTTTTATTACTGAAACATAGGGGAATACCAGCAACAGAGACAGCAATGTCTTTTTTGTACGGCCGTCAAAGACGGGACGTATTATGGGATCTCACATGGCGTACAGGCAGCCGGGTGGGCGGGTGGTGTCCAGTTCTTAGTCCAAAGCATAACTTTGTTATCTTCAGTCCGATTGACTTGAAACTTTGCATTTGTGTTTGTTGCAATAATACAGAGTGCAGTGTGATAGAACCATAATTATACCTTATGCTGTCTTTAAATTTTTTCCCTTTGATCGTTCTTTTTACTGCATTTTCTGCTTGTCCGGAACATAACTGTCATTTTTAGTGTGAACATCTTCAAATTTGGCATGCTTGATTGTTGAAAAATTACTGAGTGCAGTGCACAAGAAGCATAACTCTTTCTAGCATGAATTTTGACTTGTTCCCCCTTAGATCTTCACTTTTATAATTTTTCTTGCTTGTCCTTAGCATACTTTTGTTATCTTAAGTGGGAATGACTTGAAATACGGTTTGCTTATTTGTTGCAATATTTGGAAGTGCAGTGCGCAAGAATTGTAACTCTACCTCATGCTGTCTTTGGATTATTTCCCTTTGATTGTCATTTTAAAAGCATTTAGTGGCTGTCTGGAATATAACTTTGTCATTTCAACTTGGAACAACTTCAAACTCGGTATGCATGTTTGTTGCAATATTACAGAGTACAATGCGCAAGAACAGTAACTCTGCCTAACGTGGATTTTGAGTAATTCCACTTTGACATTCATTTTTACAGTATTTCTTACTTGTCCAGAAGGCAATTTTGTCACCTCAAGTCAAATTCACTTGAGACTTGGTAAACATGTTTGTTGCACTTATGAAAAATGCAATCCACTAGAGCCGTAACCTTACCTAATATCCTTTTGGAATTATTCCCTATTCATTAATTTTTTCACAGGTTTTCATGCTTCTCTACAATATAACTTTGTCTTTTCATGTTGGAATGACCTGAAACTTTATATGCATGTTTTCTTAACATTAGAGGAGACATTCATGCCTGTTTCAATCACTTACATGATATCTGCTGTACTGCTATTTTTGTCTATCTACCCTTTACAATTATTATTCCCCCTCGACAATGGCGGTGGGATGGGCGTATCTTGCGACAATTTGCCACTCTTGCTATATGATATGGAAGAACAGCACAACAAAAATGATTGGTCATGTTGTCCATTTCCATGGTATCCCTGGCAACACTAAAGTGATTTAGATTTTATTTATATAAATTGCTGGATTACTAATCTGCTGCTTGTGCAGTTATATAAAGTTAGATTTTCAAATTGTTGACTGTTAGTTTGAAGGATAGCAGATCTTATTTGAATCATGTCATGAAAACCTGTCCTGGATTTTGAACAGGTGTGACACAAACCAGGCTGTCCAACCACAGAAAATAGTTAGAAGCTTGAAATCTAAAATTGAGGGTTAAGAGGGGTTGTGATATCAATGTAGCAAAAAACAAAGTCGCATATTAACTGTGTGGTTATCTGTGATTTTGTTTTTACATATGCAAAAACAGGTTTTCTCATGACGAGGCTTATTTTATTAGTATTAAAAGGCTTTAATCATAAGACTGCACGTTTGGTCCCAGACCACCAAGATGAGGAAAATCTTACTGACTGAAAGATCAAGAGTGCCTTATGTTTCCTGAGAAAAAAATAAAATTAAATACAAATACTTATCTACCTGTTCTCAATTTTCTGTGACAGTTCATGTTAATAGTCGCAACATGAGAAAATGTGTATTCTGGTTTTGTCACCTGGCGATATTCGAATTAGGCTACACAAGTACATATGCTAGCTGCATTTGTTGAAAATGGATATAATTATGATGTTACTGACGTCATCATCATATCCATTTTTAAACCTGTTTCCCTCTATGGAGAGTGAGACAAAACTATTATACTATATCAAGCCTGTTTAGTGTAGTACATTTGACGTTGAACTGTAAAACACCTGTTTCGAAATAAAACACCTTAGTCCTGAAAACACGTAATCGTGTTTAAGAAGTGTAACAGGCTCGAAAACACCTGTTTCCCATTTTCAAACAAAACACTGAAATAGGTGTTTTCACAAAACACTAATGTTTTCATCATGTTTAATTTTAAAACACTGGTGTTTTCTCAAAACACGAACGGGTGTTAAAAAAGTGTAACAGAAAAGTGTTTTCTATCGTGTTTGGATTTAAAACACCCGCTTTTACAGTGTACTAGATAAAATGAAACATCAGTGATCATCTGTGTTATGAAATACATGTAGATCTACATACATGTATTATCAATGAATTTATTTAAAAAGCTGCAAGTACTTCCGCTTTATGACACAAAGAGAAAATAAGTCCCACCAAGAAAAGCCATGTTTTTCAGCAGATCAAAATTTATTTAAGGAATGTGATAGAAGGCTACCCAGTGATTGAGTTCTTTTGAGAGGACAAAAAAAAGTTTACCATTTTAACAACGCGCTGTACACGGAAAATAAGTTCCTATCACATAAGCCATCTTTTTTAAAGGATCGAAGTATCTCGAAAGAAATTTATGGAATCATCCACGTTGAATTTTGTTGATTTCCACTTGGTGGTTTCTGAGGAGAAGTCAATTAAATTAAAAATTTCAAAAATAAACGCGTAGAGGAACAAACGCATGCAAATGTACGTAGGGTAGAACGCCATTCTAAGAGCCCGCTGGCAGTTGGCCAAGCGAATTTGAAAATTATTTAACCCATTACCACACAATCCCTACTTTTGACGCCCCTGAGAAAGAAGCCTTTAGAAAACACTGTGGGAAAAGGAGAAAATGCTGGTAACCAGCATTTTCTCCTTTTCCCACTGTGTTTTCTACCCTTCCCTGAACAAATTTCAATTTTTCAGTCACCTTTATTTTGTCGTCTGCAAATGCTTTCAATTTGGACCAGTCTAAAATTTTCTCGTGTGGTAAAGGGTTAAATTAAGAATCAGGCCAAATGTGGTAAATAATGTACACTCTGTATTAGTTAATAGGGGTTTTTCTTTAGAGACAATGTTTTTCGAAGCCATCTTTCCCAGGGACATTAAAGCTCGTGATTGCGTGGTAATGTGTTAATACGCCATTCATAAAACTGAAACGCTGTAAAAAAAGAACATGTCTTGCACCAACATTGGAGGCAATGACCGGTCAATTGTGATCAAGCATCGTAGGTCTACTTCGTAAATTGCCGTAATATTGAAAATATTTCAAAAAAGCAAGTGCTACAGATAATGAAATTGCGTTGAATATGCTCGTTATCAGGTAATGGACCGTAGTGACATAATGTTTACAAAAATAGTCTTCGTATACAGCCCATGCATCGAGTTTCAGGCAGAAATATTGATGATTTAAAGGTCGGTGTCCAGTTACCACAAGCTTTTTTCTGATTTGGTGTCCATTACATACTCTGAAAATGAAAATGGTGTCTTGTTAGCATATTTTCCTCTACCCAGGTCCATTCAAAAACGTATATCTTCGCTTTGGATGGACATTTCTAAGTGGAATTTTGTGTTCCTTTAGGGAATACATTTATCTTATCATGCAAACTTGTAAAATGAACAATGATTAGGGGATTTTGTCCGAAAATCGGCAACAAACTTCAAAACAATAAGACCCCAGTTGCTCACAAAGCCACAGCTCGCTTATATGATGGTATTATTATTCACTAGTATGTGTGTAAACAGATCATTCATTCGTCTTGACATTGCTGTAAATCAACATTTCTATCAAGGTTAATCAGGTCCATAAAAATGAAAATGCTTACACCACCTCCGGTTCTTCCATGGAAAATTCGATCTGGTGTACCGAGAACACATGGTGTCCGCGGCTCACGTTGATCAGTGTGGTCAGATATCAAGATTTACAACATTTTCAAAGAATTGTTCCTATTAAAAACCATGAAAGCCAGCCCGGGTGGCTCAGTGGTGAGCGTATCAGACTCATGACCTGGTGGTTGTGAGTTCGATACCCGTTTGAGGCAAACTTTCTTTCCGGCGTATTTTCGCCTCTCACCTCTGCTGAAGCATGTGAGAAAAGTAGTCGGTGGCTTTGGAAAGAAAGTAGACTAGTGTTAGTACTGGTATGAGAAAGCCAGGAAACACATGTGCGTCACCGACCGCCATGATATGATTTTAGCTGTTAAAGTGGCGTTAAACTCCAACACACTAAAGGCTTCTATCTAGGGGTCGTAAAAACCAGGGATTGTTTTTAGTAAAGGGTAAAAATAATGTTTTAATGACCCTTTTTCTTGATGGATTTTTATGTATAGATCTAATTTACTTGTGAATAAAAAAAAAAACATCTTGACAAAAGAAACATTCTCGCCACGAGCCATAGATCTCCCGTAACTTTACCAAATAACGAATTTTACACTGCTCCAAATTGACAGCATTTGCAGATGACGAAATGAATGTGGCAAAAATAATCGGTTTGTTTAACCCTTTACTCCATAGACACTCATTTCTACGCATTGCTTGTAGGAGTCTTTGGAAAACATTGTGGCAAAAGGTGAAATTGCTCGTGACGAGCAATTTCACCTTTTGTCACAATGCTTTCTATGCTATCAAAAGGTGTCATATGCACATAAGAAACGGTTTCATCCTTGCCGTTATTTAGCGTCAATTAGAGATACCATAGAATTGCTTTATGGGGTAAAGGGTTACAACTCGGGATTGGTGATACGTGATCAAGAATTACCCAAGTTGTTTTCTTAAGAGCGCTGAACATGCTGACACCCCTTGGGTGGACCATACCATGTTTTCCCGCGTTTATATTCCAATGTAAAACCCTTGGGGAGGAGCTAAAAAATTGTCGTCGACATTCGGTAAAACTCGGTAAACGCATTAGACAGTCCTATGGAATCGGCCGATTAGAGACGAATGAATCTGTAAGTCTCTTCGGAGCTGTGACGTCAGCGAAGGGGTATAAATACCGGCTGAGCGCCATTTCTCACCGGTTCACACCTCCCTTACTCTGAGTAAGTACTGACGAAATTTTGTTATTAAGTTGTAACCAAACGGTATTCGATTTTTTCAGTCGGTTGTAAAGCTTAGCATTATGCGACACGCCTAGTTCGATTCCGTAGATAACCATTAGCGCTCGATCTTAGTTTACCCTGTGGCCTTCGAAGCGCGGCGCGACTCGCAAACCTTTTGCGAACACTGTAGATTAAGATCAGACTCACATAGAACTTGCAGTCAGATCTTGGATCTGCACCGTCCGATAAGCAGGTTTTATTCCTCAAAACGCACTTTTGAAATAGCAACACACGGGTTGTTACTATCGAAAACCAGCATTTTCTCCTTTTCCCACAATGGTTTCAATAGGCTTCTATCACGGGGTCGTATAAACCAGGGATTGTTTGGAAAAGGGTTAAATTAAGATGAGGGCCAGTGCTTTTAACACCTAAATAACTGGTGAATGGCGTGACACTTGGCACACGATGTCCTATCATTGCATGATTAACTTGGTCACAGTAACATTTTTAAAGGACTTCAGAATTTCCCAGGAAAAGGAATATCCCCAAGTCTTACCTTTTTTAATCTAAAACTTTGTGGAGTAGGCAGGGACGTCCAGCCACTCAATCTATCTTAATCACATTAAAAATGACACATTGATGCTGGTATCAACATACTTTTAGAAAAAAAAAAAAGGTACCTGTTACTGCCTCTAGATATTTTTACTTTGCAGTTATTTGTAGCCGGTGTCATCTGAAGCATCCCCACCTTGCAGAACTGCTGCTACACACTCTGGCTCATCCATGTGGACACCTTGGTCATGAATTTGGCAGCATTTCAAGTCAAAATAGGTGAGAGCATAAATTATTATTATTTAACTCTTTCCTAATCAAGAAAATTTTAGACATGTCCAAATTCAAAACATGTGCAGACGACAAAATAAGTGTGGCTCATAAATTGAAACTTGGCTTTAGAAGAGTAGAAACAATATGAGAAAAGGAGAATATGATGGTTACCAGCATTTTCTCCTTTTCCCACAATGTTTTCAGAAGGCTTCTTCTTCTGGGTAGCAAAAACCAGGGATCGTTTGGTAAAGCTTTAACTCTTTACCATACAATCCCAACTTTTAACGACGCTGGGAAAGAGACCTTTTGAAAACATTGTGGGAAAAGGAGAAAATGCTGGTAACCAGCATTTTCTCCTTTTCCCACAATGTTTTCTACCCATTAAAAAAAAGAATCCGCATTTAAGCAACATTTAATTTGTCGTCTGCTAATGCTTTCAATTTGGACCAGTCTAAAATTTTGTGGTTTGGTAAAGGTTTAAGCTTCTCCAAAAATTTAGCTCTTAAGGCACTTTTTTTTGACAATAGTTACTCTTGTGGTCAATGTAGATCAAGATCAGACTGCGCAAAATGTGCAATCTGATCTTTGATGCACATTGTCTACTATGCTTTGATATTCCAGACAAAAGCAACATTGAAACTGTAATTATGTAGTTCTTACTTCAAGATGGAAAATATGTGCTTGGGTTATTCAGTCTTCTAAGGGTTCAAAAACAAAATGGACTTGTAGTGCTCTACTGATTGATTGCAATTTTTTGAAAGGCTTTTCAACATAATTTCAGTTAAATAATATCTAATATTAATATATATAATTATATTACCCCTTTACTGCATAGATACTCATTTCTACGCATGGCTTGTAGGAGCCTTTGGAAAACATTGTGGCAAAAGGTGAAATTGCTCGTGACGAGCAATTTCATCTTTCGTCACAATGTTTTTTATGCTATCAAAAGGTCTTATATACACATAAGAAACTGTTTCATCCTTGCTGTTATTAAGGGTCAATTAGAGATACCATGGAAATACCTTATGGGGTAAAGGGTTAATAATAATATTAATATATATAATAATATTATATATACAATATATATATAATATCTAATAATTAATATATCTATCTATGCCTTCCTGCGCATAATTCACAACGGCTGGCTGCTTTCCATATAACTCTGTCTTCATAACAATGGTCAGTGGTGACGGAGGAAGGAATTCTGTCCCAATGACTATTACTGAGAAAGAAATTGGCCAAGCCAAGGATAGAACCATTGACCCCCAGGTCTCAGGTTTTTATGCTACAACCGAGTTCGGTGTTAAATGTTCTAGAAATTTTATGTTGGAAATTAGAACATAGAGTTTGTATGGATTCTGTACTGGACTCATCTTCGCAAGCCAAGGCTGACGATTCACCACCCTACTCTACCCTAAGCGGATCGAGCTTAATTTTTACATTCTCCCGATACGCTTTTTCATTGGATGCAGCCAGCTCTAACTGCAACAAATGAAATCGTTCGTACCATGCCAACTTTGATAAAAATAGAATAAGGTCACTACCTTTCGAATGGAAGGTAAACATAGAAACCCTTGTGGATGTCTGCTTATCGCTTCATGAGTATTTGTAAGTGGTTTGTAAAACGATATTTCATTGGCTTTTAGAACTATGATGTAAAGGGGGGTAATAACCATAATCCAATGGAGGGCGCATCGCAGGAATCTTGAAATCGGGGTCAATCGGCCAAGGTAAGATCCACGTAGTGTTCGTAACATTGGCTTGCGAAGATGTACTGGAATAAGTGACCTCAATATTACATTAGTGTTTTGAGATTTCAGTAAAAGTAGCAGGTTGTGCTTAACCCTTTTCCAAACAATCCCTGGTTTTTATGATCCAGAGAAAGAAGCCTTCTGAAAACGTGAAAAAATGAGAAAATGCTGATAACCAGCATTTTCTCCTTTTCCCACCATGTTTTCTACTCTTCTAAAGTCAAATTTCAAATGTTGGAGTCACATTTTCAGTGTGGCTCAAATGATGCAATGCTTCTTGGACAGCGCAGAAAACGTGGGAAAAGGAGAAAATGCCGATTACTAGCAATTTTCTCCTTTTACCACAATGTTTTCAAAAGCCTTCTTTTCCAGGAGCATTAAAAGTCGGCATTGTGTGCTAAATGGTTAAAACTCCTGGTTGTTTGTTAAAAAGTCAAAAAGGTAGGAAACTTTGTGAGAAAAGATAAAATTACCCGTAACTGGCATATTTTCCTTTTCCCCCACTGTTTGCAAAAGTTCTCCTCTTGGGGAAGGGATATGTCAGATTGAGTAATTGTTTGGTAAAGGTTTAACCCATTACCACACAATCCCTACTTTTAATGACCTTGAGGAAGGAACCTTCAGAAAACTTTGTGGGAAAAGGAGAAAATGCTGGTAACCAGCATTTTCTCCTTTTCCCACAATGTTTTCTACCCTAAACTAAACAAATTTCAAATTTTCAGTCATTTTTATTTTGTCATCTGCAAATGCTTTAGATTTGGACAAGCCTAAAATATTGTCGTTTGGTTATGAGTTAAGTCTTTACCAAACGACAAAAAACATTTGCAGACTACAAAATAAATGTAAATCAAAAATTGAAATTTGAATTGGAAAAGTAGGGATTGTTTGATAAAGGACTAATCAAGAACAGTTCTGATTATTTCACTTGCTGTTTCAGGTGTCTGTATTGATGATCAGGGAGTTCAGCTGCAGGAGACAGGCCTTGGTGGGGATGCTGTACACATTTTTGGTTAAGTAAAACGCAAGTTAAATGATTTTATTCAGGTAATAAGTAAGTGTCTCAAGACTTAATGCAGTGAAGTACTTTTACTCTTAAATTTCCATGCTTGAAAAAGTCCTTAACTGGTTACCATGTGGGAAAAATTTACAATTGTCCAAATTCAAAGGATCTGCAGACGATGATTACAATTCCACTTAAATGATGGAATTTGTCTTTGAAAGGGTAAAAAACATCATGGGAAAAGGTAAAAACTCTGGTTACCAGCATCTTTTCATCTAATAATTTCAAAATGCTTCTTCCTTGGTCATTAACCCTTCACCTGATATTCCGATTTGAGGCTCTTCCATTTCAGCTGCAAATAAAGATATGCTGTCTAAAATATTGACAAATGAGGATACAAATATCCGGTTGAGTGGAAAACATTGTGGAAAAAGGAGAAATTGCCTGTTATGAGCAATTTCTCCTTTTCCCACAATGTTTTCAAAAGCTGTCTGTTGTTGATACGTCGAAATGAGTATCTATGGAATAAAGGGTTAAATCTCAGGATTGTATGATAAAGGACCTAAAAGAGAGAGATTTTTGTAACAAAATATAGACTTTCAAATTAACATTTTATTCTTCAGTTTCTTAATATTAAGTTTATGCACGCTAAGTAACTACAGCTGTCGATGCCCCATAAAACACCAATTTATAATTAATAATAATAATATGTATGGTAAAGTTTAGAACACCTATATTTTAGTAAAGAGAAATAAAGGTGTTTTTTTTTTCTTAATAAAATCTTGGTTTACAGCCTGTGACAGTAAAGTCTGTTTTTATATAAACATTGGTTTATTTTCTGGAATCATTCCTTAACTCTTTACCATATAATCCCAACTTTTAACAACCCTGAAAAAGAAGCCTTTTGAAAACATTGTGGAAAAAGGAGAAAATGCTGTTGACCAGCATTTTCTCCTTTTTCCACAATGTTTTCTACCATTTACAAAACAATTCTCAAATTTTCACTCACTTTTATTTTGTTGTCTGCAAATGCTTTCAATTTGGATCAGTCTAAAGTTGTTTGGTAAAGGGTTGAAGACTCTGAGGAGAAGAGTTTTGAATATGATTTGTACTGCCTTCAGATTTTTTTTCCAGTTATTTGAAGTAGATAGCTCTTTCATGTCATCTGACGCATCCCCACCTTGCAGAACTGCTGCTACACGCTCTGGCTCATCCATATGGACACCTTGATGATGAATATGGTAAACTTCAAGTCGAAACAGGTGAGAGCAGATTATGGTGATAACTAGTCATTTAGATTCTTCCAAAAATAAAATTAAAAAATAGAAACGTAATGCCTGTACTGAAAACTCCAAATAGGATGAGGAAAAATAGTGCTCCAAGCTTGATGGCTCCTAGAAAATTCTAACATAAAATTTCTAAAACCGACCTTAACCCCAAGATTATGGGCATGGCTAGGATATTGCTCAGTATTAATAATACTTTGAGCATCTATCAGTCAAATCGAGTATTATCCAAATCTATCATTCAGTTTAGAAAATATCGGCTCTTAACCCATTACCACACAATCCCTACTTTAGACGCCCCGAGAGAGAAGCCTTTAGAAAACATTGTGGGAAAAGGAGAAAATGCTGGTAACCAGCATTTTCTCCTTTTCCCACAATGTTTTCTACCTTTCACAATACAAATTTCAAATTTTGGGTCACTTTCATTTTGTCGTCTGCAAAATGCTTTTGATTTGGACAAGCCTAAAATATTGTTGTTTGGTAATGAGTTAAAAAGCTTTTGTGTAAAACTTGATGTAAAATAGCATCGTCTGCTACCTTGGCCATGAGCATTGGCAGGAGTAATGTTGATAGAAACTTTCGACCTATATCATTATACAAAACATGAACCAAATCTCTCATAACATTTGGAAAATACAAGTTTTCAAAAAAAAAAAAACTTTTATATGGATACTGATTCTTATGCCATCACAGGCGCTTATGCTGACATACATGTAAATGCTCTCTAGCGGCAATACAGTGATAGTGTTATAGCTGTTCCTGGGCCTTCTTGGAGGCAAGCTAGAAAGGAATGATAATGAAATGAATAATAATTAAGATTATTTTTTCGAACAGAAGTAACTGGGGTTGGTATTGGAGTAAAAGTTCATTATTAGGTTGTTATTTTTAATTTCGTATAATCATAAACTTAAAGATGGCTCAGGTATGAAGACAATTATCTGAACTTTCCACATTCCATTGATAAAGTGATTATTTGTGATTATTGCAGAGTTCAATTATTTGTAAAACTCATTAGCTCAACAAAAATGTGAGACTTGTCTGAATTCAAAGCATATGCTGTTGAAAATTTAAGTAGGGCTCGTCTTTGAAAATGTAGACAACAGAGTATGGAATGGTAGAAAGGCTGGTAAGCAGCATTGTTTCCTTTTCCCACAATGTTTTCAAGTCTTCCACCTCTGAGTTATTAAAACTTGAGACAGTGTTGTGAAGGGTTGAATTAATCCATTGCCACACAGTCCCTACTTTGGAAGCCCCTGGAAAAGAAGCCTTTTGAAAACATTGTGGGAAAAGGAGAAAATGCTGCTAATTGGCATTTCCTCCTTTTCCCACAATGTTTTCTACCCTTCACAAACCTAATTTCAAATTTTCAGTCACTTTCATTTTGTCATCTTGCAAATGCTTTCGATTTGGGCAAGCCTAAAATATTGTCGTTTGGTAATGAATTAATCTAGACCAAAAGTTTGCTTCATATTAGTCTTTAGCACGTGACAAAATTTTAGACTTGTTGGAATTAAAGTATTTGCAGACAGCAAATAACATGAAAAAAAAAAACAAAACTGAACATTTGTCATTTAAAGCTAAAAAAAAATGTGCAAAAGGGTGGAATCAGCTGGTTATCAGCATTTTCCCACAATGTTTTGATGAAGCTTAACCCTTTATAACACAACAAAATCTTAAACTTGTTAGAATTGAAAAAAAAAAAATTATAGATGGCAAATGTAACTCAAAATGTGAAAACTGTCAAGCATACCATAGAAAACTGGTTACTAGGATTTCCTTCCTTAACACAGTGATTTTCAAAAACCTTTTTCTCTTTAACAGAAATAATGTTGAAATGGCATTAAACACAATATAATCAATCAATCAGTTTATCAAAAGCTGTTTTCTCTCAGGGTCATAAAAACTATGGATAATGTTGTAGAGGGTTAATACCGGTACTAACTAGGTGTGAAATTTCAGACTTGGATGTTTGATAAAGCGTTAATCAAGTACAGTTCTGATTATTTCACTTGCTGTTTCAGGTGTCTGTATTGATGACCAGGGAGTCATGCTGCAGGATACAGGCCTTGGTGGAGATGCTGTGCACATTTTTGGTTAAGTAAAACACAAGTCGAATAATTTCATGCAGATTACAAGTAAGTGGATTGTCTCATGAATCTTGTGCAATGAAGAATTTTATTACCGTAAAATTCCAGTATTCTCTCCAAAATGTGCTTAACCCTCTACCAATCAACTTCATGTTTTAAAAAATCGGAGGAAATAGTTCGAAAACATTGTTAGCTCTACTGGCTGAAAGCCAACAGAGCTCATGTCATGGCTTGGTTTCCATCATCCATCCTTTTGTTTGTTAATTTGTTTTGTTGTTATATATGCAATAAAGTCTGTATTTGTGGTGAGATATTCATGAAACTTATTTTCTATATATCATCAATAGCTTGAAAACTCCAATTGATTTTTAAAAAATCTGACGGCCAGTAACCAGTAAGGGAAAAGTGATTTTTTTCAAATTGAAAATTTACAGGGACACTCAAGGTTTTCACATGTGCATCTTTTAAATAATGAGAGAGCACCACAATGTATAACTATTGAACCTTTAACTGTAAAACATGTTTTAATAAACTGTAAAAAATTTGTCCGTATATGGTCAAAATATTTGTGTTGATAGTTTGCAAAATTTATTTTTACATGTAGAACAAAATAACATTTTAGATTACCTAAAACAGATAGATTTTTATGATAAAATATAGACTTTCAAATTAACATTTTAATTTGATGTTTCTAAATATTATCTTCCATGCGTGCTAAATGACCACAGATGTTGATGCGCCATAAAACACCAATTAATAATAATAATAATAATAATAATGAAAATTTACATTTCTACTGTATGCAAGAAAGTCTGCAATTTTAACACAATTGTTTGAAACTTGCACAGATTTTTTTTGGAAGGTGATGACATTCAGCTCTTAATAGATCAATGAACAGATGTGCCTGTTTCATTTGATAAGTGAAAACAGGGATTCTATATACACAGGGATTCTATATACACATTGTTATATATGATCCCTGGTGAAAATTAGGTTCAGATTGAAAATCTGTGAAAGCAAATTATGCAAACGACGACTTTCAGAATTGAATGTTACTGAAATAACTCTAGATTTGAAATGAGCCTTGTCTCACAGAGTTGAATTGACCTAGTTTATAAAGAAGAGAAAATTCAGAAAACACCTTCAACCACTCCAAAACTTTTTTTTGCAGAAACAACTTGTATAACACCTGAAACCACAATGCAGAACATTTAGATACATAATTTTATGGAAAATGGTTAAGAAATAATCGTATGATTCATCAGATAAATGAATTTTTGATAAATTTGTCCGCTGTTAAATTCTGTTTGCTAGCACCCTACTTTCTAATTAGTAATTTCAGTACCTTAATTATCATTAAGGAAATGAATCCTATTAAAATGAAGAAAATCCAGCAATCAGTTTGGAAAAAGCAGTAATTTGATGATTGTGATCTTATTTTACTCGACACAGTCAACATTGTTGTTCATATTTCATTGAAGCTTGCATGGCATGTTAAGTCTTTACCACACAATCCCGACTTTTAACAACCCTGAGAAAGAACCCCATAGAAAACATTGTGGGAAAAGGAGAAAATGCTGGTAACCAGCATTTTCTCCTTTTCCTATAATGTTTTCTACCCTTTCCAGATCAAATTTCAATTTTTGAGTCAAGGTTATTTTGTCGTCTGCAAATGCTTTCAATTTCGACTAGTCCAAAATTTTGTCGTCTGGTAATGAGTTAAATAGAATGAGTACTGAAACTCTATCAAGTTTTGATTAATTTCATAAAATTGTCTGTTTCCTTTTTGCATCATTAATAAGCAATCAAAATTACTGCCAGTAGAGCGATTTTAGCCCTCAAAAGTAAACAGTTTGGAAAAGCAGATAAAGCTACATGTAGTATCGAAGTCTAAAATTCTGTTGTTTAAAAAGAGTTAACCCATTACCACACAAGCCCAACTTTTGGTGACCCTGAGAAAGAAGCCTTTAGAAAACATTGTGGGAAAAGGAGAAAATGCTGGTAACCAGCATTTTCTCCTTTTCCCACAATGTTTTCTACCCTTCATAGAACAAATTTCAAAATTTTCAATCACTTATTCTGTTGTCTGCAAATGCTCACAATCTGGACCAGTCTAAAATATTGTCATTTGGTAATGGGTCAACCAGTATTGCTAGGTTTACCTTACTCCTTTACCAAAACACACAATTTTAGACTTTACAGTGTTGAAAACGTTCGCAAACAACAAATTAACCTTTCACCAGATGATAAAATCCTAGCCTTGTCCGAATTGAAAAAAATTGTAAAAGACAAATTCAATGGTGCAATCATTCTTTGATTGGGTAAAAACATTTCAAGAAAAGAAAGAAATACCTTTCCCTATCTGCCTATTACCTGCAGTATTTTCAAAAGGCTTCTTTTCCAGGGTCATCAAAAGTCGGCATTGGGATGTACCTCATAGATCCCTGAATAAAAGGGAATAATAAAATGGCTTAACCCTTTCCCAAACAACAAAAGTTTAGGCTGGTGTAAATTGAAAGCGCTTGCAGGCAACAAAATTAGTGTTACTCAAATATCAAAATTTGTTTCCAGCAGGGAAGAAAACTGTGGGAAAAGGAGAAAATGCTGGTTACCAGCATTTTCTCCTTTTCCCACAATGTTTTCAAAAGGCTTCTATCTGAGGGTTTTAAAGACCAGGGATGGTTTGTGAAAGGGTTTATGAGACACATACATCCAAATCAGAACAATTTAATGATTACTTTTGTCTACAGTATTTTATCAGAGTGAGCAGTGGAGATCAAAGATCAGACTGCTTTTTTGTGCAGCCTGATCTTGATCTGCAATGGTCGTAATGGCAACTGTAGGAGTTAAAAGCATTCTCAGGGTTAGGTGGCGATCAAGACATGAAATTTGTCTTTGAAAGGGGAGAAAATATCAAGGGAAAAGAAGAAAATGCTGGTTACCAGCAATTTCTTACTTTTGCTTCAATGTTTTCAAATTGCCCCTGTCCCAGGATCAATAAAACTTGTGACTGTATGGTGAAAACTTGCATCTGTACCAAAAGCACAATTTTAGACTTGTCTTAATTGACAACATGTGCAATCTAGAGGTGAAATATGGCTGACATGATCTTTGGCTTTGAAAAAGTAGAAAACATTGTGGAATGTGTTAAAACTTGATCAGCAATATCAGCAATGAAAACATTACATGAAGCAATTTACCCTTTACCACATGAAAAAATTCTGTACTCGACCAAATTGAAAGTACATCTACATAAATTTGCAGACAACAATCTTGATCTTTTTCATATGATCTTATTTGCCTGCTTGAAGGGTAGGAAGCATTTTGGGTAAAAAAGAAAACACTGGTAACCAGCATTTTCTTTTTCTACAGTTTCTTCAAAGGCTTCTATCTTAAGAGTTGACCCCTTCAAAGGCGGAGGGATATAATTTCATTTCATTGTCTGTAAGTTCATCTGTCCGTCCATCTGTCCAGATGAATAATTTTGTGAAACTTTATGCATGTGTACAATAACCTATTCTGCCTAGACACTTTTTTTGATTTTTGATTCGATGCTGAATGGCCGACTGGGAGTACTTAATTTTAAGTTGCGCAGTCAAGTATATAGATTTTACATACAATTTTCACAGAATGTGACCTATCGCATGTTGTCAAGATTCTGCAATTTGCAATTGAATTATGGAAAAGTGGGGCTTCATGTCATTTTTATGCATCCGTCTGTCCATCTATCAGTCTGGTAGTAAACCTTTTAAATTACACGTAATACAACATATCCATTGAGCTACCAAGGCATGTGCTAGAAATTCCAAAACTTTTGTCTCTAGCTAGCTGCTTGAAATGGCAGCAAAGTGGCTGCGATATTGTGACAACGGCACTCTTTTGATATAGCTGCTTTGATATTCAGTAAGGTGTCATACTAAAAGGGGGCTTCAAGTATATTTTAGGTAGGGATCGATATCTTTATAACTCAAAATCCTACACAAAATTTATGAAACTTCATACCTGTGTTCCTTATGATAGTCCACCGATATTATTTTACCTTTTTTCACTTAAATGTCATGTCATGGAAAAAGGGAGCTTGGCATATATTTTCATTATGAACCAATGTCTCTTTAACTACTGGAAAAAATGTTATGAAACTTCATCTGTATGTTGTTTATCAATAGTCACAGACAATTTATAATTGTTTTCATTATATAAAATGCTGTGCCATGGAAAAAGGGAGCTTACTGTATAATTTAATCATGGACCAATAACAAAAAGGCCACAGGTACATGCAAAACGCGATACCTTTAATATGATTGTATGAAAAAAGGTCTTTTTCGGCCAAGGATATCATTTCAACAAAATGCTTGTTTGAACTTGGGATTGCATGGTAAAAGGTTAATCATGGATTTAAAGACTTTCTCCCTCAGGGTCATATAACATCAGGGTATGTTCAGAGACTTTAAAAAAAAGCATGTGCATTATATTTTGCTGCAACCTTAATGTAAAATAGCTAATGAAATTAAGTAATTAGCTTTTGCAATAAGCAAGCAGCATTTTCCCGCGAGATGCCGCATATTTATGCAGAATAATTGCTGAAATCTGCAAGAATCGATTTTACTACAACCTTAGTGCAAAATAGCTAATGAAGTCGAGTATTTAGCTTTTGCAGTAAGTAAGCGCATTTCAGTTGTCTTCCACAAAATTATAACTGTAAGGCAATTATTGGAGTGAAGTAACCGACAGATTACAGTAGTTTCTAGCTCTTCTTGCTGAAAGCCGGAAGAACTTGTCATTACATTGTTTGTGTTGTCCGTCTGTTCGCCTGCCCATTTGTGTTTTTCTTGTTAATGCAGCTGAGCCCTAGGAGCTCAGTTGGTAATGCGAGGGGCATGAAAACCGGGTTCGTGCGTGCGATCCCTGGTTCGGTCAATTTCTTTCTATGGATTGATGAGTTATTGCCACAGGATTCATTCCTCTCCCACTGCTGACCGTTGCCTTGACAATGATTATGTGGAAAAGTGTCGATGGCTTGGAAAGAAAATTTGTCAAGTCCTGCTAAAAAAGTCTACAGGAAAGCATGGACAGGTGCACTAGCTGCCACGATATAACTGAAATAATGTTGAAAACAGCTTTTAACGCCATAAAATCAATCAACCTGGTATATGCAATGAAGTCTGTAATCATGGCCACGATATAACTGAAATAATGTTGAAAACAGCTTTTAACGCCATAAAATCAATCAACCTGGTATATGCAATGAAGTCTGTAATCATGGCCAGATTTTAGTGAAACTTCCACAGCTCATTTTTATCATCAATTGCTCAAGTTCTTTTTGATTTTAAAAAGAATCTGACAATTTGTAAAGCAGAAATAGCTATTAAATCCTTTATCATGCAATTCCAACTTTTAACAACCTTTACGAAGAAAGCTTTTGAATAGGAGAAAATGCAGGTAACCAGTGTGCTTTCTACCTTTCTCTCATCAAAAATTGTCAAAAATCACCCAAAAAATTTTTTCAATATAGGGATTGAGTAGTAATTGGTTAATTAAACAAAATACAAGTTGAAATATGATAAATAAAGCCAAGGCCTCAAATATTACAATGTTAGCCTGTTCTTCATAATTTTATGAAATTTTTGAATAGAGTTACTGAACGAAGGGAGAAAAAAATAATTTCGTTAATAAACAGTACTTGAAACACTTGACATAAAGTGAAGGAATTGCATATACAGATTGTATGAGAGTAACACATTTTTCGAGCAATGTTTCTTGTCTGGAACACTTAACTTGAAATGTCTTAAAGTTAGTGAAAAAGTAGCCATTACTCATAGGGCAGCAAAGGAAGATGTTTTTCCGCCAAAAAATATAAAGCTTTCATTAACCCTTTCCAAGATAAGCCCTGACTTTTATGACTCTGAGGTTGAAGGCATTTGAAAACACTTGGAAAAGGAGGAAATGCTCATAATGAGCATTTTCTCTATTTTCCAGTGTTTTCTTCTTTTCCAGCTAAATATACCGTCTTTTTGGCCATTCTAAATTTGTCGCCTGCAAGCTCTTTAAATTTAAGCAGACCAAAATCACCTCATCTGGGTAAAGATTAAAAAAAATCCAGATATTCAACTACCCCGAGAAGGAACCCCAATTAAAATATTTTGGCAAGGGGAAAGTGCTGGTAACCAGCATTTTCATCTTTATCCCTATAAGGTTTTCTATTCTTGCAAAGACTATTTGAAACATGTCTATTGTGTTGTCTGCAAGTCTTATAACCCTTTATCAAATAATCTTGAGCTTTCACAAACCTAAAAAGAATACTTTTGAAAACATTGTGGAAAAGATAGGAAATCCTGGTAACCAGCATTTTTCTCCTTTGACCACAATTTTTTCAGTTAACCAAAAACCTGCATAAGTTTGAGTCAGATTTGTGTTTTTTGTCTGCAAATGCTTTCACTATTGGCAAATTTAATTTTTTTAGCATCAAATTATGAGTTGAATTATGATAAGTTGATTTTTTTTTTCTGCTGCAAAGTTGATACAGTAAACCCTTTCTTCAGTGAGGGTTTTCTCTACATTGCAACTTTACTTTTGAAAACAACATATTAGCCTTTAAACACCATTTAAAAAACATGGGAAAGGACAATTCTGTCAGTAGGTATTTTGAAATTAGTGTGGGAGAGGAAGAAAATTTTGGTTACTTGGTTTTGCTTCTTTTCTCATGTTTTATACTTTCTCAAAGACGGTTAAGCCTAATGACTGTAGCACATTCTTTAAAAGGCAAATACCATCATTTTAACTGTACACGACTAAATTTGCATTTATTAATTGTTGCCACCATTTGCCTACATGGGGGTTGCCCCCTGACGTCTGTTAATATATAGTAATGTGAAGGGGGATAGCACTATACGGTGCAGATACAGGTAGAAGCCCATCTTTACTTGCGTCTGGTTCTTTTACGTGTACAGTGTATGTTGCATTGGACCTTGGTTTAACCCTTTACCAAACAATCCCTGGTTTTTACGTCTCTTGAGATAGAAGCCTTTAGAAAATATTGTGGGAAAAGGAGAAAATGCTGGTAACCAGCATTTTCTCCTTTTCCCATAATGTTTTCTACCTTGCTGGAAACAAATTTCAATTTTTGAGTTACGTTTTTGTCACCTGCAAGTGCTTTCAATTTAGACCAGTCTGAAATTTTGTTGTTGGGTAAAGGGTTAACAAGATTATTAGTAATTTTAGATGGCAAATGACTCAACACATCACATTCACAAGTCCAACGCTCTAGCTTTTGAGCTATATAGGCTGGTCTCACTGTATTATGTAGGGTGCAAGCCCTTTTTATATGGATGTAGAATTTGTCATCTGGTAAAGGTTTAATTGGAAATGCCAGAATTTTCAAGTTCTGGTGACAAAAATTGAATTAGCTGGTTGGTATCTGGTCTTGTTGCATTGTATTGCTAACAGAAAAAAATGTAATAAAATTTGGGAATTGTTGATTTTTTGTTGACACTTCATTACATGATTTGTAATGGACATCCATTAACCCATTACCACACAATCCCTACTTTTGACGCCCCTGAGAAAGAGGCCTTTTGAAAACACTGTGGAAAAAGGAGAAAATGCTGGTAACCAGCATTTTCTCCTTTTCCCACCGTGTTTTCTACCCTTCCCAGAACAAATTTCAATTTTTCAGTCACCTTTATTTTGTCGTCAACAAATGCATTCAATTTGGACCAGTCTAAAATTTTTCGTGTGGTAAAGAGTTAACTGACAAACTTGATGGCTATGAATGAATGTTTGTTATTTTATGGCGCATCGACAGCTTAGATCATTTAGCATGCATATCTGTGTTAAAAGATATTAAAAGTGGAATATTTTAACTGAAAAATGTTTGATAATGGCTATGAAATACATTTGTATAAATACAAGGAAATGCTACTTATACTCTGAAAACCTCTCATACTGTGCCTATATTTGTTAACTCTTTACTAAACAACACATTTTTGGAATTGACCAAATTCAAAGTATCTGCAGATAACAAATTAAATCTTGGTAATATTATGATTTCTGACTTTGATAGGGTAGAAAATATTGTGGGAAAAGGAGAAAATACTGGTTGCCAGCATTTTTTCCTTTTCCCACTATGTTTTCTATAGGCTTCATCCTCATTAAGTGGGGATTGTGTGATAAAGAGTTAACCTTTTAGCACATGATCCTGACTTGATGACCTTGAGAAATAAAGGTTTCAAAAATATTGGGGGGAAACCGAGAAAATGCAGGTTGCCATGATAAATTTTCTCTTTTTCCCTAAATGTTTTCTACCCTTCCCAAAACAATTTCAATTTTTGAGTCACTTATATTTTGTCATCTGCAGAGAGTTTTAATTTTTACTAGTCTGAAATGTTGTTGTTTTGTAAAGGTTTAAGGAACAGGAAAAAAGATGGAAATAATGTTTCTACCTTGGAAAACACAAACAAAGAAATGAAGTTAAAAGAACAAGCATTTTATTTTAGGGTTAAGCATGGTTGACAGCTGCTTTGGTTATCTTTTCTGGTGGAAAAGATCAAGATCAGACAGCTAAAAATACAAATTTTAGATGTAATGCTCAATCTCAGTCAGTGATATAAGTGCATATATTGCCATTTCAATTCCCATCTTGTCGGAATCTCTGGCCAAAAAACTGACAGTAATAACTCGCGATCAGATTGCACATTCTGTTCAGTCTGATCTTGGTCTATACTCTCAGCATTTAAGCGAGTAAATCCTGCTGCAGCACTACTAGGGTTACTAAAATTTCTATTTTTTTTCTTTTTTCTCTTTTCAGATACAGAGAGCTTCATTGATATCGATAAGTACAAACATACTTACAAAAACTTAAAAATGTCTCTGTTTGTCACGGCACTAGGTTTCACTGCAGATCTTATATCATGGGCAAAGAACAGGTATGCAGAGGTTGATGCAGCCCCTGAAACTTCTTCTGTTGCCCATGATGACGTCTCATTCCCTGCTGATGAAGGGACCTCCGTAGATGCTGTTTTCAGTGAGAGCATGACAGTAGAAGATTCTTTCTCATGGGATGACGATGTCGTTGCAGGAGAGGAATGGGAGGAAGAGCTGAGCTCTTTTGAGCTTAGTGACTCCTCCCTTTTTTCTTCAGTCGAAGACGAGGATGTGGTACATGAGCTTTCCCTTTGTAACATATCCCTGTCCTCAGACTTGTGGAAAGGCATTGATGCTCAACTCTACAGGATCGCATTCATTGAGGAGTCATCTGTTGTAATGGAACTTGAGGAAGAAAATGAAACGTTTTCTCCCTTTGGCTCCATGACTTGGGATCGTGCAGGTACGGAGTTTCTGGATGATGTGGGGAAGGAGATGTTCCGTGAGGCAGATGAGGAAGACACGGTGGTAGAACTTAGTTCTTTTGAGCCAAGTTATACCACTGTGTCTTTTTCAACAGATGATGACGAAGACACGGCGGTAGAATTTAGCTCTGTTGAGCTAAATGATACCTCTGTTTTTTTTTCATCAGGTGAGGAAGACATGGCGGTAGAACTTAGCTCTGTTGGGCTTAGTAATACCTCTGTGTCTTTTTCGACAGTGTCTACGGCTTGCAGACTAGCGAGGATCGTTTTGGGTTGGCTGGTGGGGAAGAGGTTGAGATTGACTTGGTCTCTTCCCAAATTGGTCAACCTATATTGTCTGCGACTTGGACCCAGAGCCTGTAGTAGTGACCCGTAGCGGGCGGCATGGCAACTGGGTTAACTATCAACCCTTTACCAAGCAATCCCTGGTGTTTATGACCCACACCCACATTTTTTTCAAAAATTTGTCAGTCACAAATATTTTCAAAAGTGTGTAAGTTGTACATGTTATATCTTCAAAGTGCTTCCTGTGCTGGAGTCACCTACTAAATAAGTGCTTGAGCTGCAGACATTATGTGCTTAATAGAGCCTTATGTTTATCATTGCTGTAGATTGAGTCTTCCTTTTGACACTCACCCATATCTGTGTAGGGTCGTTACCCACTGTGTAAGTGGTTCTTGTTCATAAAGTGGCATCAGGAAAGTGATGAATGGGATCTGTACATAGTAGACCAGGGAAAACTTAGTTACAGGTCTTTGAAGTTAGCTTTCCATTGCACAGTCACAAACCTAGAGCGCCTAAGGTCAATAAATGTGTTGGTCGAGGATACCATCCTTTAGTTACTGCAGAGTGTCAGTCTGGAGGGGCTTCATTCTATTGTGATTACAGATGTGTCATTCTTGATGCTTTACCTTTATATGGATATGTCTAAAATATGATCATGTTATAAAAAACTAATGGCTATGGATGTGTCTAAAATTTGTTGTAAGGAAGCACATGCGGATTTCAATTGCATTCTATAAAGTTCTAGCTATGGCTGCGTCTAAAATTTGTTGTAAGGAAGCACATGCGGATTTCAATTGCATTATATAACTATGGGAATGTCTAAAATTTGTTGTAGGGAACTTTATGCTGATTTCAATTGCTTTCTATAACTAGC
Organism: Tridacna crocea; assembly: GCA_943736015.1. Classification (NCBI taxonomy): domain Eukaryota; kingdom Metazoa; phylum Mollusca; class Bivalvia; order Cardiida; family Cardiidae; genus Tridacna; species Tridacna crocea. Next base: position 8,951,334 of record OX031072.1, on the reverse strand, counting down.
AATGGGTGTGTCTAAAATTTGTTGTAAGGAAGCACATGCGGATTTCAAATGCTTTCTTTAACTATTGGAATGTCTAGAATTTGTTGTAGGGAACTTCATGCTGATTTCAATTGCTTTCTATAACTAGACATGGGTGTGTCTAAAATTTGTTTTAAGGAATTCCGTGCTGATTTCAAATGTTTTCTATAACTAGCCATGGATTTGTCTAAAATTTGTTGGAAGGAATTCCGTGCTGATTTCAATTGCTTTCTATAACTAGCCATGGGTGTGTCTAAGATTTGTTGTAAGGAATTCCGTGCTGATTTCAAATGCTTTCTATAACTAGCTATGGATTTGTCTAAACTTTGTAGTAACGAACCACATGAGGATGTCAATTTCTTTCTATACTAAAAAAGGGGATTGTTATGGTGACTGGGTTTACTATTAAATGTTTTCAGAAGTCCATGGGTCGCGGACGAATGTTTTCAGAAGTCCATGCGTCGCGGACGAATATTTTCAGAAGTCCGTGGGTCACGGACCAATGTTTTCAAAAGTCCATGGGTAAGGGACAAATGTTTTCGATAATTTGTCAGTTGCAGACATTTATGTGCTTAATAAAGGTTCATGTTTGTCATTGCTTTAGATTGAGCTTTTCTTTGACACTCACCCATATCTGTGTAGGGTCGTTACCCAATGAGTAAGTGGTTCTTGTTCATAAAGTGGCATCAGGAAGGTGATGAGGTACACATAAAAAACTTAGTGACGGGTCTTTTTTAAGTTGGCTTTCCATTGCACAGTCATAAACCTAGAGTGCCCAAGGTCAACAAAAATGTGTTGGTCAAGGAAACCATCCAACTGTTCATGCAGAGTGTCAGTCTATAGAGGGGCTTCATTCTATTGCGATGACAGACATGTTTCATTCTTGATGCTTTCCATTTAATTTTTGAAATGAGCTTTCATAATTCTATGACCTGTAGGTTTATTATGATCAGGTAGGTTTATTTTGATCGTGACCGGGATTGAACCAAGTCTTGTATTCAGCTGTATTACATACTTCTGTGATATTATTGTCATATCACAGTAACAGCTCACTTAATCCTGTGTCCTTGGTTTCACTGGTATCAGGACTGAAGAGTCTTGCCCAAGGATACAACACAAAAAAAACTTGGCTTTTTGATTGAGGATCGAACCCAGGCCTCTAAATTATATATGCCCTACAAATTCACCACTGAGGCGCCCAGGATGAAATGAGAAGAGCAGTCCCTAAGAGATGGATAGAAGACAAATGTTGATGAACAGTGCCTGGATGATGTTCTGGAGAGAAGCAAGACAAGTCGCCACTAGCAGATGGATGTAGAATGTATGGCTATGCTGGATGTGTTGAATGGTACCCAATGGAGAGGTAACAAGTAACTTTTTATGAGTATCTTTGCCAAACAAATATTCTTAATCAAGTATTGAGCAAGGCATATGAAAATACTGTAAGCAGTTCTTTTCCTTTCCCTGCATTGTTGTATCACTTCAAAGATAAAACCCTTCACTTAACTCTTTAGCAGACAAAATGTTTGATTCATCAAATTTTAAACATATTCAGAAGATCAAATGTAGCTCGTGTTATTTATTTTGGTCTTTGATTAGGTAGAAAACATTGTGGGAAAAGATGGAAATGCTGGCATTTCCTCCTTTTCCCTCATTGTTTTCAAAAGGCTGCTTCCTCAGGGTGGTTAAAACTATCTGGCAATGGCTTAATTCTTTAAATTCATAAAATGATAGTTTTAGATATGACAAGAGTCGGAGGTTGCAGATGACAAATGTAACCAAAATCACAGGATTCGTTTTGAACTTGTTACCACAGAGTCCTGAGCTTTAACCCTTTCCCAAACAAGCCCTGGTTTTTATGTGTCTGCAGTAAAAGTCTTTTGAAAACACTGTGGGAAAAGGGGAAATTGCTCGTAACGAGCAATTTCTCCTTTTCCCAATGTTTTCTACCCATTTTGAGAACTTTCTGTCATTTTCTCCAAATCTAAAATTGTCATCTGCAAACTCTTTTGGTTTGGAAGGGTCCAAAATTTGTCGTTTGGGAAAGGGTCAATGGACTTGAAGATGAAGGCTTTTGAAAACATTGTGCAGAAAAGAGATAGTGCTAGTAACCTTGTTTTGATAATATTCTTGTAAGAAAGCAGCCAGTTGTTTAGAAAGTGTCAGGCAAAATATATGGACTGGCAAAGTAAACTACCTGAGAACTCATGGTTAGGTACCTTAGCTATTGTAATATCAAAGCTACGTAAACACCGATTTCAAAAGATGACTTTTGTGAAAATTGAGGTACAAGGAGAATTAATTAGTAAACCGTATTTTTCCTTCTCTCACAATGTTTTATGTCCTTTTGTATACAAATCACAACATTTGAATAAACCTAAATCTATCAAAATGATTTCATTTCAGAAGACTAAAAATTTGTCATCTGGCACTTGGTTAAATAAGTTAGCCTTCACTTTTTTTTAAGCAGACGACATGAAAAATTGGAGAGAGAGAAGATATTCAAAAGAAGACAGAATTTGTTTGATGTTAGAAGATGATGTCTAACTTGCCTAACTACCTCTAGACGACCAGATACATGCAACTGCAGTATCCAACAGGCAAGATTGTAAGAACTTGTAAATCAAGAACGAGTTACTACATGACATGGGAAAAAGAAAAAATATGCAATTACCTGGTACTCAAGGACAAAATTTATAGCATTAGCAGACAACAAATTAAACGTAACTGAAATATTGGTTTTGTCAATAGGAGTTCGGAAAACATTGTGGAAAAAGGAGAAAATGCCGTTTACCAGCTACTAAGCGACAAAATACATGTATTACACTTGTCTAAGTTTGAAGCATGTGCAGACGACAATTTAAACATAGCTCAATAATTGGGTTTGTTGAAGTTTGGAAAACATTGTGGAAAAAGGAGAAAATGCTGGTTACCAGTATTTTCTCCTTTTTCCACACTGTTTTCAAAAGGCTTCTGCGTGAACCCAGGTTAAACTTGTAATTGTATAGTAAAGGGTTTAATATAATTGTTTTTTTTTTCCTTTCAGATTTGGCAACCTATAGGTCATGAGTACAAGGAGTGGGTGATATATCCAGCTGGATTACAGGATACCTAGAATGACTTTTTTTTTTTAGATTTTTGGATAAAAAAAATGCCAAGACTTGATGTTCTTGTTTAATAACATCCTCAACACTCTTATAAATAAGAGCAAGGCCTACAGACGTTGTACTGCTGTGTATGAAAACACAAATAATTGTATTTGTCCATGAATAGGTAAAAATTGTGGAAAAATTGAAAATGCTTGTTAGTAGCATTTTTTTTTCCTTTTGCCATAATGATATCAAAACATTTCTGAGGGTCGGTATAACTGAAGACTGTGTGTTTGAGGGTTAAACATGTATGAGATAAGATTTGACAAGATACTCCTTTTTCCAAATTTTGATAACTCATTTTGAAAAGTTTTTTTATCTACTGTGTTTCAATATGGTTTAATCTATCATCCAATTTCTGATATACATATATATATTTGTTCACTTGTTTTTGTCTAGCCATAAGTAGGTCAGTAGATTTTTTTAATTACATATACCCATATTGTTGGTTCATTTTGTAAACAATTAAGTACATGTACTTATAAAATGATTATACAATTTTGAACTGATTTTTTTCCCTTTCCTTTGATTATTTTTTTTAGCGTTTTTTCATTTATTTTTTATTCTAGGTGCCTAGATATAGCTATACTTTGTTGTTGTTGTTTTACTCATTGAAATAAGGCGATAGCATGCTATTTTGTTTAGTTAAGCTACTTTTATCAGAATTTTTTTCTTTCAATAGTAAAGAGTTTGTGGGTACCCATACTTTTTGAAGCTGATTGTTTCTAAAGAATACCGGTACATTCATTTACATATGGAACCATGTAGTTTGTATGGTAGTTTGTTTTTTTACACTTGTACTCTTCTGTGCACTGTTGATTTATATCCATGTTGTTGATGATTATATATTACATGCACTTTAGGTTTTTCTTTTTCCTTGACAGTTGTTTACCTGTAGTGGTTATCAACAAGGTGTTTATTTGACCTACCTATTACATGTATTCATTATATGTTTTACCTCCACATAATTTTGGTGAATTTGTCTTGTTACAATTTATTTAGAAACATGTTTTGTATTGAGTATGCATGTGTTTACTGGATAGTCTTAGTGTACACTAAAATCAGATTTTAAGATTTGCAGGTGGTGAAGGATGGCTGAAGGGGAGGTAGGAGGCCATTTGTCCAAATAAAATCTGTTTATTCATTTATGTTTAAAGCCATTTGAAAGCCTATGTAAATTTCTAAGTGAAAATTATATGGCAGTCTGTAAAGTTTTAGCAGTGAAATAAATCTTTTTTATTTTGTCAAGGAATCAGATGACTGTTGTTGCCTTTGTTTATATAGAATTGTTATGACATTATATACATTTTATCACAAGATCATTGGTACCAATCTTGTTATTTTTGAAATACAGTTCTTTTTTAATATGTGTGGTTGACCTGACATAATGGTGGTAATTGAACTGTCTTGTTTTTGTTTTCTTCCATAATGCTAAAATACATTTACAAATGAGTAGACATTGTATATTACATGCATTTTTCAGTCGGTATTTTTTTTAACTAGTTATGATCAGTTTTGTTCTTATCAACAATACGTTTATTTTTCAAAGCTAAAGTGATCATTTTATATTTTTACGATCACACATGCTTGTTGGTCCTGTTACATTTTATGTAGAAACATACATGAACTAATTATTCACATGTTTGCCGGAGGGTTGTAGTATACACTAAAATCAGATGCAACAGTTTGAAGATGGGGATGGTTGGCTGAAGGGGAGGAAGGAGGCCAACGTTTATGAATAAATTTTGACTTCATGTTTTTAGAAGTTTGGAAACCTACAAAACTGTCCTGGTGAGAATTGTATTGTTGTCAGGGACGGGAATTGTACCCACTCTATAGCGGTAACCTTAATCTGTTCTTTAAGTTTTCATTGATTAACATGACCAATTGTGGCCTTTGTTTACATACAACTTTAATGAAATTATGTATCGTTCGTTTTTTACCATAACATCATTTCATTTGTAACCATCTATCAATTAAGTTTGTTGATATGTTGTAGCTGGTACTATATTTCAATAAGGATCAGGTTTCTGAACATGTATATTGATTATGTATGTCAGAAATTAAGAATTTGGGTTTTAAGACCATGTTTACAAGGACAATTTGTAACGGACATTTGCTAACCCAAATGGCCCTTACAGAGGTGGCCTCCTCGTGGCAAGGGCCGGGCATTAATTATCTCTAGCAGGTAATGATGGCAAACAACCTCTTGTTTTTGCATATGCAATAATGTAAATAAACATTGCTTGAATTGAAACTTTTGTCTTATTTATATCAAGTAAGTTGAAGAGTCACAGACTAGACAAAATGTTTCCCAGTGAATTTCCCAGAAACAAGTACTTCCTACTTTACCTTTTCTATCAGATTTCCCTGAATCTGTTACTTTACCTATGCTATTTCTATCAAATCTCCCTGAAACTGCTATTTCCTACTTTACCTGTATTGTTTGTATCACTTCAACAAAAAAAAAAAACACATCTTTTGGACTGTTATTGTCTGTAAATGCTTTCACTTTGGACTAAATATCAATTAACTCTTTACCAAAAGACATTTAAGACTTTCAAATATTGGGGCATTTGTAGAGAATGAATCAAATGTGGCTCAAATAATGTAACCTGCCGCTGAAAGAACACAAAACATGGGCAGAGGAGAAAATGCTGGTTGCTAGCCTTACACCTTTTTTCCACAAATTTCCACAAAAAAGGCTCCTCTCTCAAAATCGTTAACACTCTGGATTGTTTGGTAAAGGGTTAGCCCTTTACCCCATAAGGCATTTCTATGGTATCTCTGACTAACCCTAAACAACAGCAAGGATGAAGCTGTTTCTTATGTGTATATGACACCTTTTGATAGTGTAGAAAACATTGTGGCAAAAGGTGAAATTACTCGTGAAGAGCAATTTCACCTTTTGCCCCTGTTTTCCAAAGGCTCCTACTGGCAATACATAGAAATAACTATCTATGAAGTAAAGGGTTAAAGCACACACAAAAATCTTGTTTCAAAGAGACGGAGAAAAGATGAAAACATGGTGGAAAAAGAAACCCCAAAAAATATTTGGTAGAGAGGAGGTCTTAAACCATTTACCAGACATACAGAGAAGCTTTTCTTACACACAAGACATTTTAAATTCAAAACAACTGCAGATGACAAGTTTTCTGAGGAAGAAAAATTGTGGAAAAAGGAAAAAATGATGACTACAAGCAGTTTCAACTTTTTCTACGTTTTCAAAAGGCTTATTACTTGGGTTGGTTAAACTCCAACCTACATGTTAAAGGATTTATTAGTTTTAACCCTTTAAACCACATGACGAGAATTTAGACCTGTCCGAATTTGAAAGCACTTGCTGATGATATTTTCAATGTGGCTCATATGGAATGATTATTCTTTGATAGGATTGAAAACATTGTGGGAAAAGGAGAAAATGCTGGTTAGAGCATTTTCTCTTTTTCCCACAATGTTTTCAAGAGGCTTCTTCCTAAGGGTCATCAAGTCATCATTGTGATGTAAAGGGTTAAGGGAGGATGACTCTGAAAGCATGGTGGGAAGAGAATGAAATGTTAATATTATCAGCATTGCCTTCTTTGACATTGTTTTGTATCGTTTCGAAGATAAAATCCAATTATTTGGGATATCACTCGTACATCTCTTAAATAATGAGGGAGCACCACAATGTATAAACTGTAATGAACCTTTAATCCATTACCACACAATCCCTACTTTTGACGACCCTGAGAAAGAAGCCTTTAGAAAACATTGTGGGAAAAGGAGAAAATGCTGGTAACCAGCATTTTCTCCTTTTCCCATAATGTTTTCTACCCTTCACAAATACAATTTCAAATTTTCTGTCACTTATTTTTGTCTTTTGCAAATGCTTTTGATCTGGACCAGTATAAAGAGTTAATATCTATAGGTTGTGTAGGTATAATTATTGTCTTGCAACACATGAAAAAGGACATTTGAACATTTGTGTAAATTGTTGTCTTGGATCAGCCTGTGCAGTCCATGCAGACTTATCCGAGATGGCACTTTACAAATGCATCAGATTTTGTGCTACAGTAGACTTGTGCAAAAAAAAAAAAAAAAAAACGAAAGTGTTGTTTCAGATAAGCCTGTGTGGACTGCACAGGATGATCCGAGATTATATTAAACATCAGTGTGCAAGTGCCTCCTTTCCGCAGGCCATATATAAACGGTTTGTTTGTATACATGGTCAATTTCAATTTATGGTAGCCCCTGATGAGCAATTTTAGGATAAATCTTTACCAGACGACAAAATGTTATATTTGTCCAAATTGAATTCGCTTTAAGACGAGAAATTAGAAGTGGCTTTATCGATGTGAATTGCTTGTATAAAGTTACAATATGTTAGCTTGAGAAAACATTGTTTGATAAGGAGAACATGCTGGTAATCAGCATGTCGTTCTTATTGCACAATTTTTTCTTACCACATTTAAAGTCTCTCTGTTTCGATGTACACCTTTTGTTGCCATTTATTTAGAAAATAAAGAAGTTACAGGCCATTTTATTTCACAGGAGGACTTTAATTTATTAATCAGATTAAGATACAAGTTCAACATTTAAAATACATGAAATACAATTCCTAGCTTACAACAGAAATTGCATGTATGCTTTGAACAAAATATTAGATGGGTATACATGCACGCATATTAACTCATTACCATACAAGAAAATTTTAGACTGGTCCAAATTGAAAACATTTGCAGACGTCAAAGCTGACTGAAAATTTGAAATTTGTTCTGGGAAGCGTAGAAAACACTGTGGGAAAAGGAGAAAATGCTGGTTACCAGCATGTTCTCCTTTTCCCAGAGTGTTTTCAAAAGGCTTCTTTCTCAGGGGCATCAAAAGTAGGGATTGTGTGGTTATGAGTTAAGATACAAGTTCAACATTTAAAATGTATGAAATACCATTCCTAGCTTGCAACAGAAATAGCATGTATACTTAGAACAAAATATTAGAGGGGTATACATGCACTGTTCATGAATCAAGTCCAGAAATGCATAATTATGTGAAAAAGTTTTCAATACATTCGACCTATACTCTGTGAAAAGAGGAGTTGATGTAGCATCTCCCCGACACATCGCACCAAGCAAGTTATCACATAAATACTCTGGGAAAAGAGGGTTTGATGTAGCATTTCCCCGACACATCGCACAAAGCAAGTTATCACATAAATACTCTGGGAAAAGAGGGTTTGATGTAGCATCTCCCCGACACATCGCACCAAGCAAGTTATCACATAAAATTAATACTCTGTGAAAAGAGGGTTTGATGTAGCATCTCTGTGATGCAAGTTAACCCAATTATTGAGCCATTAACTCTTTTCCAAATGACAAAATTTTAGACTGGCCCAAATTGAAAGCATTTGCAGATGACAAAATAAACTTAACCCAAAAATTGAAATTTGTTTCCAACAGGGAAGAAGACATTTTGGGAAAAGGAGAAAATGCTGGTTACCAGCATTTCTCCTTTTCCCACATTGTTTTCAAAAGGCTTCTATCTCAGGGTCGTAAAAACCAGAGATTGTTTGGTAAAGGCTTAAATCTTATTTTTCTGACAACTGACTAAATCCAGGGTCCATATTCACCAACCATTCATAAGAACAATCTTTGTCGTATTCTTCAGAATTTTGTCAATGTGAAAGTATCAGAACTTCTGATTGGCTAAACCAAATTCTTTAGCCAATCAGATGGTTTAGCCAATCAGAAGTTCTGTTACTTTCACGGTCAGAAAATCTTGAAAAATAAGACCAAAAACATTCTTAAGAATGGTTGGTGAACACGGATCCCGATGTAGCATGGTCCATGGATATGCAGGAAAATTAAGCAAACAGTTTAAGTTTTGACAAACGCCAGCTTAAACATTCCACAGTAAGCTGACCTGTGTCAAAACTCTTTACTTTTGATAACTGAATATTCTACACAAGTTGCTCTCTAGCAAAAGGGGGGTTAACTCTTTACTACACAATCCCGAGTTTCAACGACTTTTAGAGAAGAGCCTTTTGAAAACATTGTTGGAAAAGGAGAAAATGCTGGTAACCAGCATTTTCTCCTTTTCCCACAATGTTTTCTACCCTTCACAAAACAAATTTCAAATTTTCAGTACCGTAACTTTTATTTTGTCGTCTGCAAATGCTTTAAGTTTGGAACAGTCTAGAATTATCTCGTTTGGTAAAGAGTTAATACATCTCCATGCAGCATTATACTGAACAAGTCATCCTAACAATCACAGATCTCTAAAATTCACTTTAAAAAATAAACCCACTGGATTATGTGGTAGACTGGTCTGTGGACATGCAGCAAATTTAACTAAAAGCACATTTTGATGCGGAAAAGGCTGACAGCACCTGCAGATCACATTCTAAACTCGACTCCGATGATGGAATTTGGCTTAAATTCTCTTAAGAATTCTGAGGAATTCTCATTAGGTCAGTGGTTAAGGTGTTGGTCTTTCCTCTGGGTGTTCTAGCCTCTAATACTGCCTGGTCCTTGTATTTTCTGCTGTGCATTTGTTCAATTGTTACAGACCGTATTTGTAAAAAGGGGTTCAACGGGTATTGGCCATTGAGCCATTTATTCCCATTTGTTGTCCAAAAACTGACTTTCTGCCTAATAAAGCTTTGTGTCATTAATAAATGACGACTTTAAGAGGGGGTGTACTCTTTCATACATGACTTCAATTCATCCCAAATTAAATACAATACATGTACCTAACAACTGTGTTAGGGAGAATTCACTTTAGGTCAGTGGTTATGCTGCTGATCTTCCCTCTGGGTGTTCTAGGTTCTGATCCTGCCCAGTCCCTGTATTTCTGCTTTGCATTTGTTCAATTGTTACAGACTGTATAAAATGGGGGCTCTTCGGGTATTAGCCATCGAGCCATTAATTACCATTTTGTTGTCTGAATGCCGACTTACTGCCTAATAAAGCATTCAGTCATCAATAAATGATGACTAACTCATTACCAAACGACAATATTTTAGGCTTGCCCAAATTGAAAGCATTTGCAGACAACAAAATAAAAGTGACTGAAAATTTGAAAATTGTTACGTGAAGGGTAGAAAACATTGTGGGAAAAGGAGAAAATGCTGGTTACTAGCATTTTCTCCTTTTCCCACAATGTTTTCTAAAGCTTTCTTTCTCAGGGGCGTCAAAAGTAGGGATTGTGTGGTAATGGGTTAAGAGAGGGTTTATTGCCGGAGACCACTCCTTCATGCATTGCTTCATCACAATTTAAATACAACTGTGTTAGGGAGAGTTGTTTTTAGCTGAGTGGTTATAGTGTTTGCTTTTCATTCAGGCTTTCTAGGTTTGAATCCTGCCCGGTCCCTGTTTTTCTGCTATACATTTGTTCATTTGTCTCTTTCTTGCAGACTTTGTAGGCCATAAGAGAAAAGGATAGTTTCTGGCATTTTCTACTTTTTCCACAATGTTTCCACATGCCAAACTCTGGAGTACGGATTATATGCTGGAAAGTTTTTCAGGGCCCCTATCCACCAACTTTTCTTATTCTCCATGATTTTCTAAACTTGAATGTAACACAACTTTTGATTGGCTGAACCATTAATTCTTCACAACACAATCCCAACTTTTTACAACCCAGAAAAAGGCTTATTGTGGGAAAAGATGAAAATGCTAGTTACCAGCATTTTTTCTGTTTGCTACAATATTTCTACAATTCCAGAGAGAAATTTCAGTTTAAAAGTCGCAATTAAAATGTTATCTGTAAGTGCCTTCAATTCGAACATGGTCTAAAATTTTGTGGTTTGGTAAATGGTTCAGAATGGTTGGTGACTATGGACCCAGTAGAATGAGAAATCTAATTGTCACAAAGGCAGAATAATTAAGTCTTTACCACACAACAAAATTGTAGACCTATCCAAATTGAAAGCATCTGCAGACCCAGTAGAATGAGAAATCTAATTGTCACAAAGGCAGAATAATTACGCTTTACCACACAACAAAATTGTAGACCTATCCCAATTGAAAGCATCTGCAGACCCAGTAGAATGAGAAATCAAATTGTCACCAAGACAGAATAATTAAGTCTTTACCACACAACAAAATTGTGGACCTATCCAAATTGAAAGCATCTGCAGATGACATTTTAAACTTGGCTCTAATGATGGAATTGGCTTAAATTGAAAGAATGGAAACATGTGAGAAGAGGGAAAAGGGTGGCCCCCAGAATTTTCTACTTTTTTGACACTGTTTCCTTATGTCCAGCTCCATAGGGTTGGGATTTTGTAGAAAATGTTTTGAAAGTGGCATAAAACATCATTTAAACAAACAGGTTTAAAAGTCTTTTTTTCCCCTCAAAGTTAACAAAAACAGCTTCTGCAACAACAACATGTTATTAACCCTTTCCCACATGAGAAATTTTAGACTGTCCCAAACTAAAAGTGTTTGAATTTCATGTGAATGGCAGAAAGTTTTCCAATAGGCTAGAAAACAGTGGAAAAAGGAGAAATTGCTCGTTACGAGCAATTCCTCCTTTTTCCACAGTGTTTTCTAAAGACTTGTACTGCAGACATGTTAATATCCAGGGCTTGTTTGGGAAAGAGTTAAACTATTTAAATTATTAAAAAATCAATCCAGTTTTGAGTCACTATATGGTCTTATATTTTGAGATTGTATATGTACATGCTGTCTCTGATCTTGGTCTATTCTCTTCTCTGTACTGTAATTGGTTTCTGTATTACAGATTCTCAGAAAAATTCAAAAGGGTGCTGCGTGAAGGTGTAGTATCATAATCTGTTCCTAATACACAGTTTTGATGATTTCTCTTGCAGTGATGCCAGTCCTTTTTTCATACCTACACAAGATAAACATAACATTAATTAACTTGTCACTGATCGACAAAATTTTAGACTTGTCCTGTTTGAAAGAATAAATAGATAAATTAAATCAGGGTCAAATCATGAAATTTTTCTTGAAAAGATAGAAATCAAAGTACATGTAGGAAATGGAGAAAATTTCTCCATTTTGGTACAATGTTTTCTGAAGGCTTCATCCTCAGGGTCATTGAAACTTGCATTTGCATGGCAGAGTTAAACATTCTATATCAACCACCATACTAATATTGGGTTGAATGATTCACTTAGTGCAAAAGAAATTGTTCTTCTCTCGAAACATTAAATTATCCACATCAAAAGCCATGTCACATTTCTTAGAACCAAAATCCAAAAACAGCTCACAACAAGAAGTTTGTAAACAGTGCCTGTAGTAAGCACCATTAGATGTGTCATGCACTGGAATCATATCATCCTCGGATACCCCAGGGTCTCCCTATTTGCTACGCTACATCGACCCTGGGACAATTGACTAATAAAACTTTGAATCAGCCGCCGAAAATCGATACGAAACGTCATACCGTACAGTCCACTCGCCCATCACAAAATGATGATAGAACCAATGAAAAGCCAGCATTCGGTCAGCGGTAAAGCGAGCTGCCGAAAATCGATACGAAACGTCATAGCGTACAGTACACTCGCCCATCGCAAAATGATGATGGAACCAATGAAAAGCCAGCATTCGGCCAGCGGTAAAGCGAAGGAAATTCAACTAATTGTCCCAGGGGTCGATGTAGCGTAGCAAATAGGGAGACCCCGGGGTATCCGAGGATGGAATCATATATGTTGCTTAAATATTTTCTGAGTTATTTCTCTTTGATTATTTTCTGTCACAAATTGTGTCTGCTCTATAATTCGAAAACTTTTTCAGATATTTTGATAAAACTTCTCACATTTTTGAAGCTCCATCAAACAAAGTGTCATGCACAAGTATCATAACTCGGGCTTGGAAATTTTCTGAGTTATTTCTCTTTGATTATTTTCTGTCACAAATTGTGTCCTCTTTATCATCCGAAAACCTTAAGACATAATTTGTAAAAACTTAAAACATTTGTAAAGCATCATCAGAAAAATGGTCATGCACAGAACCTTAATTCTCACTTGCATATTTCTTTAGTTATTCCCCTTTCATTATTTTCCGTTGCAAATCATTTTCCCAATATTACTCGAAAACTTTTTCAGATATTTTGATAAAACTTCACACATATGTAAAGTATCATAAGACAAAGCATTATGCATTAGAACCATTACTCTGGCTTGTTTACATTTTGAGTTTTTTCTCTTTCTCATTTTATGTACTGTTCAATGTCCAAACTCTGTTAGAGAAACATGACCATTATTTCAGTCAGAACTTTCCTTGGTCACATATCAATCCCTCTGACAGCAAAAAGGGAAACATCTTTCTTTTTTTAAGTAGAAAAACAAGTTTTTATTAAAACTTGAGATTGTTCTATAAAGGATTAATTAAATCATAACATTTTTCAAAAAGCAGAAGATGGGTGTATTACCAGATCCTTGACTTTTTTAAACTAATCTTTCATTCAATAAATGATCTTGTACATCTTAACAATCCAACTTTCAATCCCTGGTCCTTTGAAAATCAATCTTTTCACAAACTAGTCTGTGGTAGAAATTAAACATTCCATGTTTGTCTGGTTTCTACAAAATTTCATCTTTTTGTCATACCTGAAAATATAAAAAAGAATTAAGGTTAGGAACAATCTACATCCCAAGTGGGTCAAATTTAAGTATGTAAAAAAAAAAAGCTACAAGAAAGCATGACATGATTAGAAAACAACTACAAACAATACCTGAAATACCTATAAGATAAGAAACAAATTAAAGACCCTAAAACCAAGAAAAGGTTAGAAAACCTCTTCAAACAGTAACTGAAATCTGTATATGGTAAGATACACGATAAAGAAATAAAGCTACAAAAAATGAGACATTGTTAGTAAACATATACAAACAATTCCTGAAATCTATATAAGAGAAGAAATAAAGAAATGCTACAAAAAAACAAGACATGCAGTAAACATATGCAAACAATTTCTGAAATCTATATAATATTAGAAACACAATAACAAAATAATGCTACAAAATAAACAAGACATTATTAGTAAAGATATACAAAGAATTTCTGAAATCTATAAGATAAGCACAAAAAAGAAAAAAAGCTACTTTAAAAAAAACACATGGTTAGTAAACATATTCAAACAAGACCTGAAATCTATGTAAGATAAAAAACGCAATAAAGAAATAAAGATACAAAAAACAAAACATGGTTGGTAAACACATTCAAACAATACCTGAAAGCTATACAAGACAAGAAGTACAATAAAGAAATAAGAATCAAAGAAATTAAGAACAGTTGTGTATGTTTTTATAGGCATGCCTCAATAGCCTGCAATTACATGTACCTATATTACCTGTCAATTCAGAACCTAAATCTGGTACGATCATCTTCACATGCCCTGGCATGAGAGTCTGCAGAAAAATAGCTGGTGAAATGATAATTTAAATGCTGCGACAGTACTGCTATTACCTGCAAAATGCAACAGAAAAAAGATGAGGCCCTATATCTTTTTCTATACACCTGACCATGTCGGGAATATTATTGCTGACCAATTCCTAGGCTACAGATGTGGTGACAGCACAGTACACAACTACGCAACTAAAATTTTCAAGCTATGGCCGCTTTCCACATAACCATCGTCGAAACAATGATCAGTGGTGAGAGAAGAATGAAATCTGTGGCAATGACTTGTACAAGAGGGATGAACCCCGTGGCAATGACTCCGTTACAAGGGGGACGAACCCCGTGGCAATGACTGTTACAAGGGGGACGAACCCCGTGGCAATGACTCCATTACAAGGGGGACGAACCCCGTGGTAATTACTTTTGTGCAAGGGGGACGAACCCCGTGGCAATGACTCTGTTACAAGGGGGACGAACCCCGTGGCAATGACTCTGTTACAAGAGGGACGAACCCCGTGGCAATGACTCTTACAAGAGGGACGAACCCCATGGAAATGACCCTGTTACAAGAGGGACCATCGCAATGACTCTTTTACAAGTGGGATGAACCATGCTGCAATGACTCTTTTACAAGAGGGATGAACCCTGTCAGAATGACTTTCATACAATTGCAATGACTTAAATATCTGTTACAATAAAGAAATAAGGCTCTAAAAAATCAAGAACAGTGGTGTATGTTTTTGTAGGCATGTCTCAATAGCCTGCAAATACCTATATTACCTGTTGATTCAGATGGTAAATCTGGTGTAGTTGTCTTCATATGCCCTGGCATGAGAGTCTGTAGAAAAAAAGCTGGTGAAATGATAATTTAAATGCTGCGACAGTACTGCTATTACCTACAAAATGCAACAGAAAAAGCATGAGGCCCTATATCTTTTTCTATACACCTGACCATATCGGGAATATTATTGCTGACCAATTCCTAGGCTACAGATGTGGTGACAGCACGGTACACAACTAAGCTTTCCACATAACCATCGTCGAAACAGTGATCAGTGGTGAGAAGAATGAAAATGTTGCAGTGACTTTTGATATTTTGCAGTGACTTTATATTTTGCAGTGACTTTTGATATTTTGCAGTGACTCTTGATACTTTGCAGTGACTTTTGATATTTTGCAGTGACTTTTGAACAAGAGGAATTAACTGTAATTCTACAAAAATAGTTAGAAAACATGCAAACACAACCCGAAATCTATTTAAGATAAGAAATACATTAAAGATACATAAACACATAACAAGACAAACACATAACAAGACGTAAACAAAACACATAAGACGTGAACAAAACACATAAGACAAAAATACTTAAAATCTATAGATCGATCTATATAACATATAACACATAACAATGGTTAACAAAACACGATAATGAAATAAAGCAAGAAAAAACATGACATGGTTAGTAGACGTATACAAACAAAATCTATATAATATTAGAAACACAATTACGAAATAAAACTACAAAAAAACAAGACATGGTTAGTAAACATATTATACAAACAATTCCTAAAATCTATATAATATTAGAAGCACAATAACGAAATAAAGCTACAGAAAAACAAGATATGGTTAGTAAACATATAAAAACAATTCCTAAAATCTATATAATATTAGAAGCACAATAACGAAATAAAGCTACAGAAAACAAGACATGGTTAGTAAACATATTATACAAACAATTCCTAAAATCTATATATTACAAACACAATAACTAAATAATGCTACAAAAAACAAGACATTGTTAGTAAACTTATACAAACAATTCCTAAAAAATATATAAGATAAGCACAATTAACGAAAAAAAGTTACAAAAAAACATTACATTGTTAGTAAACATATTCAAACAATACATGAAATCTATATAAGATAAAAAACACAGTAAAGAAATAAAGATACAAAACACAAGACATGGTTAGTAAACATATTCAAACAATACCTGAATACTATATAAGACATGTAGTAAATTAAACCAAAAATTACGTGTTTAGAACTACCAACATTTATATCGAATTACAATACAAACACGAAATACGAGACAAAGACAAACAATTACAAACATTTATATCAAATAATAACACAAACATAAAAAGAAGAAAGAAGACAAAGCAACATAATGGAATGGATTTAAATTGAAAAACTTGAAACCTTTCTTGTCAGAACCCACCTGGTCTTGAGTTATGATAAGAATGGTTTCATCCTAGCAAAAAAAACTGAATGATAAATTCAACCCACCTCTTTCTTCAAGCTGTTGTAACTGAGTATTGTCCAGTCCATGTTGACATCTGAAAAGTCATAAAATAAACAATTAACCCTTAGGCTGCAAAGAGCATCTCACTGAAATCTTGTGGACACTGTACATCAGGATCAGACTCCACAAAATTTGCAGTCTGATCTTAAATCTATACTGTCCAATAAGGAGATATTGTTCCTCAAAACACAACTTACAAATAGCAAGATTTGGATTTTTACTATCCAATTGAACATTTCATTTAATTATTTAGCAGGGTAAGGGTTAGTGGCTAGAAAAAATGTAACAATGTACTGGTATCTCTTAATGACAGCAGTAAAATTTCAGAACTGTCCATATATACATGTAAATATTTTCAGACAACTTGAGCCATGCTCTTTTAAAAGTTGGTCAAAATATGCGATGCATTTAACCCCCTTTTGCCAGGATGTTACTCAATTATATGTGACTCAATTAACCCATTACCGAACAATCCCTACTTTTGACGACTGAGAAGGAAGCCTGTAGAAAACATTGTAGGAAAAGGAGAAAATGCTGGTAAGCAGCATTTTCTCCTTTTCCCACAATGTTTTCCACCCTACTGGAACAAGTTTCAATTTTTGAGTTACATTTATAAATTTTGTCGTCTGTAAGTGCTTTCAATTTAAAACAGTCTAGAATTTTTTCGTTTGGTAAAGAGTTAAAGGATATATAAGCAAAAAGCTAGAAAAAGTTTTGGACATGTATGCGACAGGAACTGATTATTGCGCATGCGTGGAACATCTCATTTAAGTACGCGCGAAATTTGAATATGAAAAATAATGTTATTTTTTTTTTGTTTTCTGCGTTTTCTTTTTCAAGGTTGTAATCAGAACAGAGTTTTGGTTAGTCTACCTGTAAGCTGTTTACCAGGATATCTCTAAAGATATTTAAATTCAAATTGCATTGCACATGCCTTCTGATGCAAACTGCTAGTTTTATCATTAGCATATGATAACAGTTAATGCTGAAAACATGGTATGATTCAGCAGATCACCAACAGGACGTCAGAATTATACACATTACAGTCCGCCCAGATAGTTAAGTGGACAGCACATCTGACTCGTGACTTGGTAGTACTTTGCAAGTTTGAAAGGCAAACCTTTTCATTTTATTCCGGCGATTTTTTATTTATCCAGTCTGATCTTAATCTATGCCGTCTGCAAAAGAATTGTTTTCTTTTACTTTACTGTCTACTCCAATCTAACAACAATTTGAAAAAAAAAATGCCATCTTACCTCTAAAGTATGTCACACCTAGAGATGCTGCAAGATTACCCCACCATGAAGACTCCAGGTTCGACTGTAGGGGGCCATACATGCGAACATGTCCCTGTCCGGTATAAACTCAAATGAAACTGGCCAACATCTAAAATATCAAACAAGTAAACAAAAACCCGCTCAGTACACAAGACGAACTGACTCAAATGCTCACCTCAACAATGAGATATTGTCCGAGGTTCAACACGTGCGCGTGAAAACTCGTGAGCTCAACACCTTTACTCCGTTGAGTCTTACACAAAGTTCTACGTGTAACGAGTTTGACATCAGCTGTCTGATCTAAGCTCTTCACTAGCCACTTACCACAGATATTTTGACAAAAAAATATAACTCTACCAAAGGAAAAATATTTACACTTGTCCAAATTGAAAGCATTTGCAGACGACAAAATTGACCTGACTCAAAAATTAAAATTTGTCCAGGGAGAATAGAAAACATTGTGGGGGAAAGGAGAAAATGCTGGTTACCAGCATTTTCTCCTTTTCCCACAATGTTTCGTAAGGTTACTTTTTTCAAGGTCGTGAAAACCATGGATTGTTTGGGAAAGGGTTAATTAACTTTAATTGTTCAGTTTGATAATTTGGCTCCCTAACCTTGATACTGTCAAATAACTGAAATGAAACCATCATTATCAGTATGACCCAAACGTTTCTAATTTAAGTAAACATTTTAGGGAAAAATATCTCTGTATGGGACATTGTAAATCTAAGATCAGACTATACTTTCTACACAGTCTGATCATTGATCTACATTATCCATAAAATAATGTCATGGCAGTCTGAGGGTTAAGGGTTACCCCATTCAAGCGCTATTTCAATGAAAGGCAGGTTTTCAATCGAAAAATCTTCCTATCTATCGCTATATAGAGGCTTCTTTTTCGTTCCATGAATTATTAAAAGCTAGTCATAAGTGTTGAGTATAGATTAATCTGTACATTCTGTATAGTCTTATCTTGATCGACACTGTCTGCAAAACTAAGATTACAGCGCTCTTATACGGATAAACTATTCCAGATAACAAAAATTTAGACTTGTCGAAATAGAAAGTATTTACAGATGACAAGTAACGTTAGTGGACTTTGTCACTGAAAAGGTAAAAAATATTATCCGACAAGGAGAAAATAATTGCTCGTTGGGAGCACACAGAAACCGCAGGGTTGCCAGAAAGGAAAAACGGCTAAAGGCAACGTCAGATAAATTTCTGATTTAATCAGTCGCGTGCAAATCCGCTCGAGATGAAGATTCGAATGCAGATTTCAAAGCTCGACACCGTCTTTTATATGCTCCTGGGAGCTGCTTCCCAACGATTGCTTGACTTGGTCAGTCTTCTCCTTATTTGGATAAACCGTTTCCGGTTTTTTCCACTCTCTTGCACTCCGGATCATTACATTCACCTCTGTAGTGGGCTCAGAAAGTAGTCCGTCATTACGTCATATTTTTGTCACATGACCATAACTCAAAATGGCTACACAAACGCCGGTGAAAGAAAGACCAATATCGATTGTTTCGTGTGCTGTTCAAACAGCATGGGACCAATCAGACTTAGTGATAGGAAATGAACAAAAGAGGAATTTTCTGAACAGCCTAAATATCCCTTAAAGGACGATAACTTGGACTTTTAATCGTACAAACTCAGATCCAGCGGTGTGTCAAATCAGTTGTCATCATTCATGGCCGCAGCCATTTTTGTAGAAATCGGCGTAAGATTCTGAAAAGTGAAGAGGCTCGAAAAAAATAGTTCCATTTTATACAGGTAAATTCATCAGTTTGCACGCACTTATAATGTATCCAGAATCATATTTCCTTTGTCTAACTTACAATTTTACATATGAAACAGCTAAACAGTAACAAAACATCTTTTCCTCAGTTTGACAAGATTCTTGTCATTTAGCCCATCGCAGAGATGTATGTGAGGTAACGAACGACAACTCTGCTCGGAGATTGGGTTTTTTCTCGCCGAAACTCACTGCGATGAATCCGCGCTTGCGTCACGCTCGCGTCATCTGTGACCCGCTTTTTCCTTCAATGATACGGACTTCTCGTTTCCGGTTCTCACGATTCAAGAGCGTCGTTTCTATAAATACCTGACATAAAACATTTTTCCACTGGGGATCGAAATGACCAAAATGTGTCGAAATGACAGGGTGTCGAAATTACCGGGTTTCAAATGACTGCCATTCGATAGAAACAAGTTTTTACAACTGTATTTATACCAACCTCTCTCATTATGCTATTTTCTTTATTTTCTTTCCAACTAACGTAAAGTGTTGTAATGAACAAATTTCAAATTTTTCTCACAATTCAAACTTTTATCCGAATATATCTACAATCCGGATACTGTACAGACAATTCCCGTTCATGTTTACTGTTTTATTGTCTTTGATATAGTTCATATGCAAAGATATACACGTGTTTACTTGAAAACATGCGACTTACAACCCTTGGCACACGTAGAATCGTAAAGAAATCAAGGAAATAGTGTCATGTCTTCTCTACCAAGCTTAATTATTTGCTATTTCCGGATTGTTCCTTTCGCATCAATTTTTGTTTGTAACACCGATTTACATTGCTTTTTCTCCTCAATTTGTTTAATTTGTTGCTACTATCGCTTATTTTCGCCAATTTTATCCGCAATTTTGCTTGACTTTTTGTTCCGGGCTGATATTCATTCGAAATACAAGGGTCTTGCAAGGGAATGATGAACGACTAATGGTTAAAGGGAAACAACTCGTACAAAATTTTGTAATTAGTAATGCTACAGTTACCTCCCTTATTGAAGAGGAAAGGGCTTATTTCAAACTGCTTCACGTTGTGAGTACTTTCATACCATTGAATGGTACGCCTACAAAACGAAGACCCCGTCCAAAACCTCGCTTTGGCTACTTTCGGAGGTGCTTAATTACTGCGGCTAAAGTATTGGCATAGTATGTGCAGAAGGCGGGACATGGAACCGCCTCTTCCTGTCTCTGGTCCTTATATGCCTGTGCACCTTACAAAAAATGCCAGCCAAGAGCAAGCATAAAACCGAGGACGAATAAACACGGTTACGTCTGTAGAGTCGATCCGTTTGACGAACGATATTTTTTCATGTAGGTGTAACGAATTTCAATCAGTTCATAAGGTCAAATTGTTAATTTTAACCGTTCTAAAAACGACATGCCACAAAAAAAAGGTCAAACTTATTATTTTTCTTAACAGGCGGCAGGTAGTCAGTCTCCCGTTTATTTCATGTTAATTCTAACCGCAAATATTTGAATTTGGAATTCAATGTAAGATCGTGCTACAATAAAAATGCAACATTTGGTAACAGATATCAATGAGGTAATAGATGTTCAGTAAATGAAATTAATGAGTTATGATAACCATTACGACAACTTAACGCAAACTTACAAACAAAACTATGTTTTCATTCAACGACGATATCGACACATATCGCTAAATATGGAAGGTCACTTTGTAGCTTAACTTCAAAACATAAATTGGCTTATCACGGTAGGAAGATAATGTTTAGTCATAAAATTAATCCCAATGGATATCAAACCGCTCCCGTTACAAACCCACAGTGCGCCAAATGAACAAGAGATAACTTCAGTCTAAAAAAGGCTATCCAAACAAATAAATATAAATTAAGGTTTTAAAGTCGTATAAAATTGTACAGGAAGTCTGAGGAAAGTGGACGGTGTAGATCAAAGATCAGACTGCACGTTCTGATCATGATCTACAAAGACTGTAAAGGCAACCTTTATTATATATGGCACTTTGAAGTTTTCGTTTTTACGCGCCTTAAGACATCGGACCTCTGTCGACGATTTGAACAGTGTACCGGAACTATATCTATCTGATAAAGATTTTAACTCTATCTAAATAGGCTTAACTCTTTCGGCGCCATAGGCGAAAGCAGAGACTTTTGCGGACGACATAAATCACAGAACGTTCAGTCTGATCTTGGATCTATGTCATGCGCTGGTGTAGTCAAACCTATACAAACAAAATCTTTGTAAGTTTCAATAGAATGTGTTTATAGCCGTCCGCTGGAATTTGAATCTATTTATTTTTGCACTGAAAGGTTTACGAAACAGGTTAATTGTGTAGACTCAGAATTAGATCGTACATTCTGTGAAGGGTCATTTTAAACTATGCCGTCCGCAAACCTCAAACCTTTGCAA
This sequence comes from Tridacna crocea, assembly GCA_943736015.1. Classification (NCBI taxonomy): domain Eukaryota; kingdom Metazoa; phylum Mollusca; class Bivalvia; order Cardiida; family Cardiidae; genus Tridacna; species Tridacna crocea. Next base: position 8,929,047 of record OX031072.1, on the reverse strand, counting down.
ATGGCGATTTTCAAAGATTAAAAACGTTCTCGGTGATCCCAATCGACTTTCAAGTAGAAAAAGCAGGAAATAATCTTATTTCAAACTTAGATTCTAGTGTTTTGTATTAAAATCAATATCAATGACACTCTTTTGTTAAAATTAATTGAAATCTTCATCAAAAACAGATTTAAAACGTTAAATGCATGTCACCTTTTTCTCAGTGTTGTGTTTAGTACTTTGATCCGTCAAGCGTCTAGGAGAAATGATGAAGGGTGGATCATTATAAGGGAGACTACTCTTGTTTTACTCTTACTCTTAGACAGTACGAGTTTTCTCCCCTAGACCATAATTTTTCCTAAAAAATCCCAGCTGCGATAGTTTTGCAGTACGAGTCTATGGGCATCATTTATTGGGTTGATTGATAAAAGATACAATTCGATATTGTAATTAAACTGTATCTAATTGAGAAAAATGGCTATTTATCTATTTTTTTCGTCATATATGAATCAAGGAAAATCATATTTGCACATAATTATGTAGACTACACCGTAGCATATTTAAATCAATGAACAATTTTGTCAAACAGTATGCTTGTATATGACTCTTTCTTATACATTTTAATCAAATAATTCTCATGCAATTTAACCATTTATAAGATAGTCCCGATACTTAGGGACACTGTTTAGGCTTTTGGAAAACATGATGAGAATCTTGAGGAAAACTGCTGGTTACCTGCTATTTTCCTTTTGCCACAATAATTTCATATCCTTCACAAAGTCCTTCTTTTGAGAAACTTTTGATCAAACACTATCTGTAAATGTTATTAATACTAAATAGTACAGAACTTTTACAGTTCTAGTCGATTTGTTCGTTTAAAATTCAACCCTTATCCTACTAAGTAACCGAGATGAAAAATTCAAACTGATAGTATAAACCAAAATTTGGCTATTTCAAAGGTATTTTTTTCAGGATTAGACATGCTCTTATTGGAACGTGTAGATCAAAAATCAGACTACATGTTCTGTGCAATTTGATCTTGATCAACACTGTCCGCAAAAGGTCCTTGAGTTGCACTTAACCCTTTAATCCATAGATACTCTTTTCTACGCATTGCTTTTAGGAAAATATTGTGGCAAAGGTGAAATTTCTCGTTATGAGCAATTTCAGCTTTTGCCACAATGTTTTCTATGCTATCAAAAGGTGCCATATACACATAAGAAATGGCTTCATCCTTGCTGTTATTTAGAGTCGTTTAGAGATACCATAGAAATGCCTTATGGGGTAAAGGTTAACAGCCTAAGAGCTGATACTATTCAAATATTTTGAATGATATCACAGCTGCAACCACTTCACTTATACATTTTCTCCCAGCTTTTTTTTCCAGCACTTCTCCCAAGGTGTTCCTAAGTCATTGGCTGCTTTCCCACATAACCATCTAGGGCATCATACACAGGTTACTCAGAAGCAAATTAAGAATGTATCCTGTTGCAATGACTATTATAAATTCTCTGACAGAAATTGGCAAGCTGGAATTTTGTACCAGCCACATGCTCACTCGAATGTTGTTACCAGCTGAGCTACAGAGCATTTTCATCTTTTCCCACAATGTTTTAAAAAGCTGTCTTTTTCTCAGAAGACTTCTCCTTTTCTGGTCACAAGCATTTTCTTCTTTTCCAACAATGTTTTCAAAAGCCATATCTTCTCTGAAAGACTTCTTTTCTGGTCACCAGCATTTTCTTCTTTACCCACATTGTTTCCAAAAACCCCCAATATTTCAACTCTTTACCAGACGGCAAAGTTTTGACCTTGCCCAACTTGAAAGTATTTGCAGACAACAATTTAAATGTGACTCAAATAATGAAATTTGATCCTGATAGGGTAGAAAACACTGTGGGAAAAAGAGAAAATACTGGTTACCAATATTTTCTCCTTTTCCCAAGTGCTTTCAAAAGGCTTCTTCCTCAAGCATGTTAAAAGTCATTATTGGGTTGTAAAGGATTAAAAAGCCATCTTTTTCTTCAAAGAATCACGTCTAGTTACCAACATTTTTTTTTCTTTTCCTACAAGCCTTCTCTATTTGGGGTTTTTAAAACTCAGGATTGTGTGGAATGGGGTAAAAGGGATGACAAAATAAAAAGATAGAAATTCATCAAATAAACCTTATTTATTTCACAATGCAGTTGTGTGCATAAATATATATATGCATGTATTTTACAAAAATATTCTGAGTGTAATTGCTGAACTCTGTACCAACGACAAAATTTTTAGACTGGTCCAAATTGAAAGCACTTGCAGATAATATAACTGTAACTAGAAATTTAAAATTTGTTTCCAGCAGGGTAGGAAACATCGTGGGAAAAGGAGAAAATGCTGGATATCAGCATTTTCTCCTTTTCCCACAATGTTTTCAAAAGGCTTCTCCCTCAGGGTCATAAAAATCAGGGATTGTACGGTAAAGGGTTAAGAATTATCATTAAAACAAAGTGAAGTCAGTAAACTCATATTCCCCTTTAAACCTTTACCACAAAATGCCAACTTTTAACAACCCTATGAAAGGAGCAGTTTGAAAACATTATGGGAAAAGAAGAAAATGCTGATAACCAGCACTTTCTCTTTTTCCCACAATGTTTGCTACCCTGCTGAAAACAAATTTCAATTTTTGAGTTACATTTATTTTCTTGTCTGCAAAAGCTTTCATTTTGGATAAGTCTAAAATTATGTAGTTTGGTGAAGATTTAAAAATTTAAATCAGTGCTTACATTCTCACTTCTCACTATTTCCTGTACCTGAAGCTAATACTTTAACAAACAATACTGAAAGCATTTGCAACTGACAAATATAGGTCAAAGGATGGTTACTGTTTAGAGTTGTTAAAAAAAAAACTTGGGGAAAAGCAACATGTAGGTCATCTACATTTTCCTCTCTTCCCATAATCTTTTCAAAAGCTTTATACCTCCAATTCTCATGACTGATTGATTGATTGATTGAATTGGATTTAATTGTCATTTTAACAGCTGAGGTCATATCATAGCAGTCAGTGCTCCTATGCATGTACTTCCTGGCTTTCTCACACCTGTACTGACATAACTTTCTTTCAGGATCACTCGATACATTCTCACATGCATCAGCCGTAAGAGGCAGGAAAGAAAGTTTGCCTCAGTGGGTATCAAACTCACCACAGCTGACCACTGAGCTGCCCACGTGAGCTAATCCCCTAGAAAAACAGAACTACAAAAAAAGACTGAAAAAAGGAGAAAATGCAAATATACAACATTTTTCCTTCTCCTGCAATGTTTTTTCACCTTTGTCTGTAAATTCTTTTGGTTTGAGTCTAAAAGGTTTTCATCTTGTAAAAAATCAACAGGATTTTGGTTGAAATAAAGAGTTAACTAATTACCAAATGACAATATTTTAGGTTTGTCGAAATCAAAAGCATTTGCAGATGACAAAATAAAGGTGACTAAAAATTTGAAATTTGTTTTGTAAAGAGTACAAAATAGTGTGAGAAAAGGAGAAATTGCTGTTGAAAAAAGAAGTCAACAGGAATTTGGTCGGGATAAACAATTAAAACCTGTAAAAACTTGGGTTGGACTTGAAAAACATTCTTACACTTAGGTTTGCATGCTCTAATACTATGGCATTTCTTAAATCTGGCTGGCCATCCATTGGAATAAGATAAATCCTGAATCCCCAGCTCACAGCCAAGTTTCTTCGCCTTTTTGACAAGCACTACCATGCACTTACAACAATATTTCTTGAACTTAAGTCTGAGTACCAACGATAAAGGCTCTCATCCAGGTTCATGTGTTTTGGTGTGCTAGTCTGAACCCTGTAATCTTCCAAACCACTGGTCTATTTCTGTTTGTTTTTTAAAAAAAAACACTGAGTGTGGATGGTGGAAGACTCTTGCCCCACGTTTTTGTTAAATACTTCACAACTTCTTCCCGAAAAATATTATGGTTTTTGATTTCTCTCTTCTCCAATGAGGCAAACTAGTTTCTGCGTTTTGCACCTCCCTTCCATATTTACACTACAAAAATGGAAAGAAAAGTTAATTAACGCTTGATTACCTCCTGGAAAATGTATTTTGAAAATAATGTGGAAACAACAAAATATTGGAAACTAGCATTTTCTCCTTTTCTGACTGTGACAAATGTTTTTTTTTTTCTATCAAACATTAAACCCATTTTTGAACTACATTCCCAATATGTTTTTGACTGTCAAAGACAAATCTCATTGCTTGAACTACATTTCATTTGTTGTCTGCAATTCCTTCTTATTTCAGCAAGTTGAACTAGAGCTGTGACTTAATGTGACTTAATACCCCTGCCAGCCCTTTGACAGAAAAAAGTGTCAAATTCAAGGGGAGATAATTCTCCAACTAGGAGGAGTTGACACTTGAAAAATGCATATTGCAAATCTTCGCAATAATTATGATTAAAATATGTGCAAAGTTTCAATACAGTTGAAGGAAAACTGTCTTAAATTTTCAGTCACTTTTATTTTGTCGTCTGCAAATGCTTTCGATTTGGACAAGCCTAAAATATTGTCGTTTGGTAATGAGTTAAAGACAGGTGAAGGTGTGATAAATATTATACTGCATATTAATCTCTTTATTAAGAAGGCTGAGTAGAATACAGAAAATTGTATAGATATACCCATACTCGGAGTAATTCCCCTTGAATAAAGTTTTTAAAAACATGTTTTGGTCACACAAAAACACAAAATTACACTGATATGACATCTTTAAAAGAAATTAAAGTAACTTGATAATAAAAAGTCGAGTTAAAAATTGCTCTAAAAAATAAGAAGTCGATATGACCAAAGTTTGCAAACATTTTTCCACCGGGGATTGAAATGACCAAAATGTGTCGAAATGACTGGGTGTCGAAATTACTGGTTGTTCAATTGACTGTCATTTGATAGAAACAAGTTTTTACAACTGTATTTATACTAACCTCTCTCAATTATGCTATTTTCTTTATTTTGTTTTCAACTAAAAGTGTTGTATTGAATAAATTTCAAATTTTTCTCACAATTCAAACTTTTATCCGAATATATCTACAATCCGGATACTGTACAGATAATTCCCGTTCATGTTTACTCTTTTATTGCCTTTGAGTTTGATATGGTTCATATGCAAAGTATACACATGTTTACTTTAAAAAAAAAAACAAAACAAAACAAAAAAAAAAAAAAACATGCGACTAACAACCATCAGCACCCGTAGAATTGTAAAGAAATCATGGAACTAGTGTCATATCTTCTCTACCAAGTTTATTTGCTATTTCCGGTTTGTTTTTTTCGCATAAATTATGTTTGTTACACCAATTTACATTGCTTTTTCTCCTCAGTTTGTTTAATTTATTGCTACTATCGCTTATTTCCGTCCATTTTTATCTGCGCTTTTGCTTTGCTTTTTATTCCGGGCTGATATTCATTCAAAATGTATGGGTCTTGCAAGAGAATGATGAACGACTAATGGTAGAAGGGAAACAACTCGTACAAAATTTTGGAATTAGTAATACTACAATTGCCTCCCTTATTGGAGAGGAAAAGGCTTATTTCTGACTGCTTCGCGTTGTGAGTACGTGCATACCATTAAATGGTACGCCTACAAAACAAAGACTCCGCCCAAAACCTGGCTTTGTCTTACTGCGGCTATAGTATGTGCATAGTACGTGCAGTAGGCGGGACATGGAACCTCCTCTTCCTGTCTCTGGTCCTTATATGCCTGTGCACCTTACAAAAAATGCCAGCCAAGAGCAAGCATAAAACCGAGGACGAATAAACACGGTAACGTCTGTAGCTCTAGACGATCCGTTGGACAAACGATAAATTTTCATCTAGGTGTAACGGATATCAACCAGTTCATGTGGTCAACTTGTTAATTTTAACCGTTCTAAAAACGACATGCCACCGGACAAAAAAAGAAAAAATCGGTCAAACTTATTATTTTTCTTAACAGGCGGCAGATAGTCTCCCGTATATTTTCATGTTAATTATAACCGCCAATATTTGAATTAGGAATTCATTGTAAGATCGCGCTACAATAAAAATGCAATATTTTGTAACAGATATCATTGAGGTAATAGATGTTCAGTACATGAAATTAATGAGTTAATGATAACCACTACGATAACTTAACGCAAACTTACAAACAAAACTATGTTTTCATTCAATGACGATATCGACATACGGCATGTATATTGCTAAAGGTGGAAGGTCATTTTATAGCTCAAATTCAAAACATAAATTGGCTTAATGTAGGAAGATGATGTCTAGTTAAAATAAATCCCAATGAATATCAAACTATCCCCGTTACAAACCCATAGAGCGCCAAATAAGCAAGATCGAGATAACTTCAGTCTAAAACAAAATTCCGAACAATTAAGGTTTTAAAGTTGCATAAAATTGTACAGAATGTCTGAGGAAAGTGGACGATGTAGATCAAAGATCAGACTGCACGTTCTGTGCAGTCTGATCATGATCTGCACAGACAGTTAAGGCAACTTTTGCTGTATATGGCACTTTGAAGTTTTCGTTTATACGCACCTTAAGACATCGAACCTCTGTCGACGATTTGAACTGTGTACCGGAACTTTATAGATCTATCTGATAAAGATTTTAACTCTATCCAAATAGGCTTAACCCTTTCGGCGCCATAGGCGAAAACAGAGACTTTTGCGGACGACATAAATCAAGATCAGACTGCACAGAACGTGCAGTCTGATCTTTGATCTATGTCATCCGCTGGTGTAGTCAAGCCTATACAAACAAAATCTTTGTGAGTTTCAATAGATTGTATTTATAGCCGTCCGCTGGTATTTGAATTTATTTATTTTGCACTGAAAGGTTTACGAAACAAGTAAACTGTGTAGACTCGGACTCAGATCGTACATTCTGTGAAGGGTCATTTTAAACTATGCCGTCCGCAAACCTCATACCTTTGCAAATGGCGATTTCAAAGATTAAAACCTTTCTCGGTGATTCCATTCGGATTTCAAGTACAAAAAGCAGGAAATAATCTTATTTAAAACTTAGACTCTAGTGTTTTGAATTAAAATCAATATCAATGACACTCTTTTGTTAAAATTAATTCAAATCTTCATCAAAAACAGATTTAAAACGTTACATGCACGTCACCTTTTTCCTAGTGTTGTGTTTAGTACTTTGATCCGTCAAGCGTCTAGGAGAAACGATGAAGGGCGGATCATTATAAGGGAGACTACTCTTGCTTTACTCTTACTCTTAGACAGTACGAGTTTTCTCCCCTAGACCATAATTTTTCTTAAAAAATCCCAGCTGCGATAGTTTTGCAGTACGAGTCTATGGGCATCATTTATTGGGTTGATTGATAAAATATATAATTCGATATTGTAATTAAACGGTATCTAATTGAGAAAAATGGCTATTTATCTATTTTTTTCGTCATATATGAATCAAGGAAAATCATATTTGCACATAATTATGTAGACTACACCGTAGCTTATTTAAATCAATGAAAAATTTTTTCAAACATTATGCTTGTATATGACTCTTTCTTATACATTTTAATCAAATAATTATCGCGCAATTCAACGCTTTACAAGACAGTCCCGATACTTAGGGACACTGTTTAGGCTTTTGGAAAACATGAAGAATCTTGAGGAAAACTGCTGGTTGCATGCTATTTTCCTTTTCCCACAATAATTTCATATCCTTCGCAAAGTCCTTCTTTTGAGAAACTTTTGATCAAACACTATCTGTAAATGTTATTAATACTAAATAGTACAGAACTTTTTTTTTTTCAGGATTAGACATGCTCTTATTGGACAGTGTAGATCAAAGATCAGACTACATGTTCTGTGCAATCTGATCTTGATCAACACTGTCTGCAAAAGGTCCTTGAGGTGCACTTAACAGCCTAAGAGTTGATACTATTCAAATATTTCCAATGATATCACAGCTACAACTACTTCACCTATACATGCTCTCCCAGCATTTTTTTTTTTCAGCACTTCTCACTATGGTGTTCCTAAGTCATTGGCTGCTTTCCCACATAACCATCTAGGGCATCATACACAGGTTATTCAGAAGCAAGATAGGAAAGTATCCTGTTGCAATGACTATCATAAATTCTCTGAGAGAAATTGACAAGCTAGAATTTTGTACCAGCAACATGCTTGATCAAATGTTGTTACCAGCTGAGCTACAGAGCATTTTCATCTTTTCCCACAATGTTTTCAAAAGTTGTTGATTTCTCAGAAGAATTCTCCTTTTCTGGTCACAAGCAAATTCTTTTTTTCCATCAATGTTTTCAAAAGCCATCTCTTTATCTGAAAGACTTCTCTTCTGGTCACCTGCATTTTCTTCTTTTCCCCACAATGTTTTCAAAAACCTCCAATATTTCAACTCTTTACCAGATGACAAAGTTTTGACCTTGCCCAACTTGAAAGTATTTGAAGACAACAATTTAAATGCGACTCAAATAATGAAATTTGATCCTGATTGGGTACAAAACACTATGGGAAAAAAAGAAAAAATGCTGGTTACCAGCATTTTCTCCTTTTCCCACAGTGCTTTCAAAAGGCTTCTTCCTCAAGGGGTGTTAAAAGTCGTTATTGAGTGGTAAAGGGTTAAAAAGCCTTCTTTTTCTTCTAAGGCATCCTGTCTGGTTACCAACATTTTTTTCTTTTCCTACAATGTTTTAGAAAGCCTACAGTGTTTTCAAAAGTTACTCTACTTGGGGTTGTTAAAACTCAGGATTGTGTGGAATGGGGTTAAAGGAATGACAAGATAAAAAGATAGAAATTCATAAAACAAACCTTATTTATTTAACAATGCAGTTCTGTGCATATACATGTATATAATTATACATGTATTTTACAAAAATATTCAGTTCTCTGGGTGTAATTACTCTTTACCAACAACAGAATTTTTGACTGGTCCAAATTGAAAGTACTTGCAGACGACAATATAACTGTAACTGGAAATTTGAAATTTGTTTCCAGCAAGGTAGAAAACATTGTGGAAAAAGGAGAAAATGCTGGTTATCAGCATTTTCTCCTTTTCCCACAATGTTTTCAAAAGGCTTCTCCCTCAGGGTCATAAAAAGCAGGAATTGTACAGTATAGGGATAAGAATTATCATTAAAACAAAGTGAAGTCAGTTAATTCATATTCCTGTTTAAACCTTTACCACAAAATCCCAACTTTTAACAACCCTGTGAAAGAAGCAGTTTTAAAACATTATAAGAAAAGGAGAAAATGCTGATAACCAGTATTTTCTCCTTTTCCCACAATGTTTGCTACCCTGCTGAAAACAAATTTCAATTTTTGAGTTACATTTATTTTCTTGTCTGCAAAAGCTTTCATTTTGGACAAGTCTAAAATTATGTAGTTTGGTAAAGTTTAAAAAATTTGAATCAGTGTTTGCATACTCACTATTTCCTGCACCTGAAGCTAATACTTTAACAAACAATACTGAAAGCATTTGCAACTGACAAATATAGGTCAAGGGATGGTTACTGTTTTGAGTTGTTAAAAAAAAAAAATGGGGAAAAACAACATTTAGGTCATCTAGATTTTCCTCTTTTCCCATAATCTTTTCAAAAGCTTTATACCTAAGGGAAGCCAAGCCCTGGTAGCTCATTCGGTAGCATGCAGGACTTGGGAACGAAAGGTCGTGGGCTCAATCTCTGGCTCTATCTCTGGCTCGACCAATTTCTTTTAGGGGACTGCTGATAGTCATTGCCACAGGAATCATCATTCTCCCAACATTGGCTATTGTCCTGGCAATGGTTATGTGGGAAAGCAGCCAGTGGTTTGGAAAAGAAAACTATTTGGAATACTGATAAAAGAGACTCCAGGAAAGCATGAATAGGTGAACTGGCCACTGTGACATAACTGAAATAATACTGAAAGTGGCTCTAGTCACCATACAATCAAAACAATCAATTGTACCAGCAGGTATTAAACTTTGACCACATAATCCTGTTTTATTAACCCTGAGGATGAAGGCTTTAGAAAATAATGAGGAAAAGGGGGAGACACGCTGGTAATTAGCATTTTCTGCTTTTCTCACAATCTTTTCTATCCATTCCAAGACATATCTCAACATCTGGTTGACATTTAATTTGTTGTCTGCAAATGATTTCAATATGTACTGGTCTAAAAGGCAGCATTCTCTCATTTTCCCACAATGTTTTCTATCCTTTTCAAAGAAAACTTTCCTGCTCTGTGCACCATGTGATTCGTCCTCTGCAAATGCTTTCAGTTTTGACCATCCTTTATTTTTTTTTTCATTGTAAAGAGCTAAAAGAGACTACCGGTAAAGAATTAATCCATGTCAGTCATCCATAATTAATTCTTCACCAAACAACAAAATTCTAGACTTGTCCAAACTGAAAGCATTTGCAGATAACAAAATAAACAAAACTCAAAAATTGAAATTTGTTTTCAGAAGGGTAGGAAACACTGTGGGAAAAAGAGAACATGCTGGTTACCAGCATTTTCTTCTTTTCCCACAACGTTTTCAGAAGCCTTCTTTATCAGAATTGTTGAAAGTCCTGATGGCTTGGTATAGGGTTGAAGCAGTTGAAGAGGACAGTTTGAATTTAGCTTCAGGTTTTGAGATTTGAAAATATTAAACAATGAAAAGGAGAAAAACCTTAGATACCAGCATTTCCTCCTTTTCCATCCGTGTTTTCTGCTTTTTTAAATCATGAATCTCATAACTTTAGCTATATGTAATTTACAGATTGCAAAACCTTTTAACCTTTTACCAGACAAAAAAATTTTAGCCTTTGTCCAAATTGAAAGCATTTGCAGACGACAATTTCAAAGTGGTTACAATTGTGCAAATTTTCTTTGACAGGGTAGAAAACTTTGTGGGAAAAGGAGAAAATATGTGGTTACCAGCATTTTCTCCTTTTCCCATGTCTTCCAAAGGCTTCCTTTCCAGAAGGATCAAAAGTTGGCATCTTGTGTTAAAGGGTTAAGCTGGACAATTTTGTAGTCTCAGTTATCATGAGTTAACCCTATTCCAAATGACAAAATTGGTCCAAATTGAAAGCACTTGCAGACAACAAAATAAAAACCTAATTGAAAAACTGAAATATGTTTCCAGCAGGGTAGAAAACATAGTGGGAAAAGGAGAAAATGCTGGTAACCAGCCTTTTCTTTTCCATAATGTGTTCTATCTCAGGATCATACAAACCAGGGATTGTTTGGTAAAGGGTTAGGCATTTTGTTCTTTTGTTACAGAATCAAAATATTCAGTTTCAACACATGGTAGTTATCTTCTTATGAGAGGGACATGCCACTAGCTGGTTCTGTTTCTTTATAAATGACTTCACAATGGTTCTATAATATGGTAGATGTCTGAATTCTGTTTCTTCAGTGTTCCACATGTTTCATATTGAACGTTGGTGAAGTTTAAGTGCTGCAAAAATTACTGGACAACCATTAACTCCCCAAGCAATTCTGTACTGAAAATCTGAAATGAAAAAAAAAGAAAATTTCAAACCTTTCACACACTGTATCAGTAAAAAATAACACCCATGAGGTAGAGGGTTTTTTTGGAAGGTAGCTGAATGCACTGGCATTTGATTAGACAATGTATTAGGCTTGTCCAAATCGAAAGCATTTGAAGACGGCAAGATAAAAGTGACTTAAAATTTGAAATTTGTTTTGTGAGGGGTAGAAAACATTGTGAGAAAAGGAGAAAATGCTGGTAATGATTATCAGCATTTTCTCCTTTTCCCACAACGTTTTCTAAAGGCTTCTTTCTCAGGGTCGTCAAAAGTAGGGATTGTGTGGTAATGGGTTAAGTATCTTGTACGCAACAAGCCATCGTTTTTAGAAGACATTCATAGTTTTCAAACCACCATAATAAATGGCATTTTCTCCTTTTCCAACAAGGTTTTTCTACCCTTTTCATGGCAAATTTCATCATTCCAACCACATTGTATTTTACACATAAAGAAATCATCTACATGTATCCATGGGCTGACAATGTTTCAGAACCCTGTGGCCAAAACAAAACATACAAAATGTTTTCTTCAGTCTGACAGTATGGTTTGATATCATGTCATAGAACTGACTTTAGATTTGTTGGTCAATAAGAAAAGGATCTATGTACAAAGCCTACATTCGATCCAAAGGGGAGCTTCGATGCCATTTTTTAAATGTTTCTCCTCTCCGAGACCCAATTACAAAATGACACCTGGGAAATCCTTCAGTCTACAGGTATATACAAAGCCTAGTGGTTGCATGCTAAATGCTCCAATGCTATTTTTGTTATTTGGTCTCCACAGTAGAGACTAAATAACAACAATAGCGTCAGAGCAGGCCTTCAGAGTCGGACTGAAGGTACACAGTCCCCAGCTTCAAAATATATCTTTGAGAACTCTATGTTCTTTTGAAACCACTATAGAAATAGGATGAAATACTATTATCCAGCATTTTCTGGTTTTTCCTACCATTTCATTTTTCCTATCCTATCAAGGACAGAAGTCATCTTTTGACCAACTTTTAGATTTGTCGTCTGCTAAATTTCTTCCAATCTGATGCAGGCCTAAAGTGTCATCTTCTAAATAGTTAAATGTTTACCAAACTTTTCCTCCATTTTTTGTGTTACTTATTTTTCAAAACTTAAATGAAGTGTTTTAAGAACAGAACTTTTACGCTTCTTCTACAAAGCCAAACTTTTATCCGAATATATGTACAACCTGGACATTGTGACAATAAAACTCATGAATGATTCCAGTATTTTGTGGATTGTTTTACGGTTTATATGTGAAGATATACGCGATTTTTTGTGTTAGATTATGAAATGTACGACTAACAACAAGAAGCACCCATTAAATCACAAGAAATCAAGGAAAACTATCTCGTCTCCTTGTGTTTGTTTATTTCCGGTTCCTTCATGTCGTTTCAACTGATATTTGTTAAAAACTTTATAATATATTTTTTGTCCATTGTTTTATTTACTTTCTTGCTCCCTTCCTTTGCTTATTTATTCCATTTTACCTGCACTTGTGCTTGGTGTTTTGTTCTAAACTGACTTTCTTTCACAATTTAAGGCCATTGCGATAGAATGATGAACTATCAATGGTCAATGGGAGACAACTCGTACAAAACTTTGTTATTAGTAATGTCAGAGTTGCTTCCCTTATTGAAGAGGAAAGGGCTTACTTCTGACTGCTTCACGTCGTTACATTTGAAGATAGGTCTACAAGAGACAGGTTCCACCCAAAGCCTCGTTTTGGCTTTTTCCGGTAGTGCTAAATGACTGCGTCTACAGTACCTGAATGGTAGAAGCAGTGAACGGGACATGGAACCTCCTCCTCATGCCTGTGGTTCTTATATGCCTGTGCACCTTACAATAAATGCCAGCAAAGAGCAAGCATAAATCCGAGGGCGAATAAACACTGCAACATCTGTAGAGACAATTGGTTTGACAAGCGATAATTTTTCATGTAGCTGTAACGACTTTGAATCAGTTTGTATGGTAAAATTGTTAATTTTAATTATTCTAAAAACGACATGCCACCCGACAGAAAATAATTCAGTAAGACATATTATTTGTCAAAACAGGCGGTAGGTAGTCTCCCTTTTATTTCATGACAATTTATAACGCCAATATTTGAATTTGGAATTAAGGTAAGATTTCACTAGAATAACAATGCGTCATTTGGTAACATATCTCTGAGGTAACAGATATTAATAAATCAAATTAGAAAGTATATGATATCACAATGATAAATAAACGCACACTTACCAACAAAAATATGTTTTCATTTACGGACAATGTCGACAGATACTGCTTAATATTGAAACGTTATCTTATAAACTAGATCTAGTTCAAAACAAAACTTCTGGTTTGTAGAAATATATGAGGTAGATTCAAAATTGAGCCCTAAAGCTGTCCCCTATACTGACAACTATCTTTGGCGTTAAATAAACCCAACAGAAATGTTCAGTCTAGAATCTTCTCCCATACAGCTACATTATCAAGGTTGCTTTTGTGAAGAATATCTAAGCATAGCGGACAGTGTAGATCAAGACCAGTCTGCACGTTCTGTGCAGTCTGATCTTAATCTACACTGGTTGCAAAGACAACTATTATTTATATGGCGCTTTAAAGTTTTTTCGCGCCTAGATGCGGACCTCTTTCGACGGTTTGAATATATAGACACTACAGTCAATTAAATGTATCTTGTAGAGATTTTAACACTACATAGGATCAACAAAACAAGCGGACGATGTAAACAGAGAATCAGATCGTACATTACATGGAGTATGATACTGAATGCCGTCCGCAAGTCTCATAATTTTGCAAATGGCGATTTTCCAGGATTCAAAACTTTCTCGATGATTCCATTCGAATTTCAAGAAATAAAGCAGGAAATGTTCTCTCTTAAAAATTAGATTCTAGCGTTATTGTATTGAAATCAAAGTCAATGAAACTCTCTTGTTAAAATTAATTGAAATCTTCATTAAAAACAGATTAAAACCGATACATGCATGTCACCTTCCCCTGGTGTTGTGTTTAGTACTTTGATCCGTCAAGCGTCTAGGAGAAATGATGAAGGGGGGGGGGGGTTAGATCATTATAAGGGAGATTACTCTTGGTTTTCTCTTACTATTAGGCAGTACGAGTTATCTCCCCTAGACCACAATTTTTTAAAAAAATCCCAACTGCGATAGTTTTGCATTGCGGGTCTATATAGGCTTCATTTATTTGAGAAAAATGACTATTTATCCATTTTTTTCGTCATATGTGAATCAAGGAAAATCATATTTACACATAATTATGTAGATTACGCCGTAGATTTAAAGCAATAGTATGCTTGTATATGATTATATTTCTTATACATTTTTTATAGAATAATTCTCATGCAATTTAACACTACTTAGGCTTTTGGAAAACATGTTTGGAATCTAGAGGAAAACTGCTGGTTACAAGCAATTTTCCTTCTGCCACAATGATTTCATATCCTTCGCAAAGTCCTTCTTTTGAGAAACTTTTGATCAAACAGTAGATCCCATCTGCAGAAGACTACAAAACTTTAAATTTATAGTTTGGTAGACTTGTTGGTTAAGAATTTAACCCTTATCCTACTATGTAACTGAGATGAAACCTTCAAACTGATAGTAACTAGAGGCGCTTGAGCGCCTGTATCGCTCCACGGGCCTGATTTTTCTGTAACAGTGAAGAGAAGTTTTTAACAATTACCATTAAATCCTGCATTTTAGCTACCAAGAGAAAAAGCTAAGAAAAAGGTTGTGAGAAAAGAAGAAAAAGAAGGTAACCAGCATGTTCTTAGTTTTCCACAATAATTTCTACCCTTTTTGATACAAGTTTTACTAATCTGAAGCTATATTATATTGTCTGCAACATCTTTCAATTATGAGCAGTTACAAAATTTTGTCATCTGGTTATAGCTAAAGAGGGTCTTGTCACAAACCATTTTGGGTGGGAAACATCTAAATATAGAAAACAAGGTCACCAGGATTAACACCCCTTCTGTTCACTCTGCACTTAGCCACCAGTAGGTCAACAAATCTTTACCAGAATAACAAAAGAGGTTCTCTTGTTTTATATGAAAAGGACTATGGATTATGTAAAGCAACCCTTTACCAAACAACAAAATTTGGGATGTGAACAAATTGAAAACATTTGCAAGCGACAAATTAAACATTGATGAAATGATGATTTCTCTCTTGATAGAGTAGAAAACACTGAGGGAAAAGGAGAAAATGCTGATTACCAGCATTTTCTCCTTTTCCAACAGTGTTTTCCAAAGACTTCTCGTCTTTGGTTGATTATGAGTAATTTCACCTCTCCCACAGTGAAAACAACAAAGAAATCCAATGAATGGTTTGAGAGAAGAAATTTTTCAAAGATTTTACTTTATACCATAAAAGGAAAATGAGTCTCCCATAAAAGCCATGTTTTTTGACGGATCTTTTTTTTTTTAGGAATTCTATAAACCTCTACCCAAGGAACATTCCTGCAAATAATAATGCTATCCAATTAGCGGTTGGGGAGGAGAAGATTTTAAAGGTTTTTTACTTTGGTTGCCATGGCAACCAGAATTCTTCACGGAACACAATCATTTGAAAGAGGACCACCAAGGGAACACTCCTGTGAAATTTGGTAAAAAAACAGCAAGGATGAAGCTGTTTCTTATTTGTATATGACACCTTTTGATAGTGGAGAAAACATTGTGGCAAAAGGTGAAATTGCTCGTCACGAGTAATGTGTAGAAATGAGTATCTATGGAGTAAAGGGTTAACAGCCTAAGAGTTAATACAATAAAATACTGTCAATGATATCACAGCTGCAACCACTTCACTTATACATGCTCTCCCAGCTTTTTTTTTCCAGCACCTCTCACTATGGTGTTCCTAAGTCATTGGCTACTTTCCCACATAATCATCTAGGCCATCATACACAGGTTATTTAGAAGCAATCATTAAGATAGGAATGAATCCTGTTGCAATGACTATCATAAATTCTCTGAGAAAAAATTGGCAAGCTGGAATTTTGTTCCAGCAACATGCTCCCTCAAATGTTGTTATTGGCTTAGCTACAGGCATTTTCATCTTTTCCCACAATGTTGTTAAAAGTCGTCTCTTTCTCAGAAGGCTTCTCTTCTGGTCACCTGCATTTTCTTCTTTTCCTACAATGTTTTCAAAAACCTTCAATGGTTTAACTCTTTATCAGACAACCTGGTCCAACTGAAAGTATTTGCAGACAACAATTTATATACATGTGACACAAGTAATGAAATCTGATCCTGATAGGATAGAACACACTGTGGGGAAAAAACTTCAAAAAAGTGAAAATGCTGGTTACCAGTATTTTATCCTTTTCCCAAAGTGCTTTCAGATGGCTTCTTCCTCAAGGGTGCTGAAAGTCGTTATTGAGTGGTAAAACATTTTCTTCTCTTCCTACAATGTTTTAGAGAGTCTACAGTGTTTTCAAAAGCCTTCTCTATTCAGGATTATTAAAACTCAGGATTATGTGGTAAGGTTAAAAGGAATGACAATGTAAAAAGACAGAAATTCATAAAATAAACCTCATTTTATTTCACAATGCAGTTCTGTGCATATATACACATGTATTTAACAAAAATAGTAAGTTCTCTGTGTGTGATTGCTTAAAAATCATTATTAACCCTTTACAAAATGACAATATTTTTTTGCTGGTCCAAATTGAAAGCATTTGCAGACGACAAAATAAAAGTGATTGAAAAATTGAAATTTGTTTTGTGATTGGTAGAAAACATTGTGGGAAAAGAAGAAAATACTGGTTACCAGCATTTTCTCCTTTTCCCACAATATTTTCAAAAGGCTTCTATCTAAGGCACATAAAAACCAGGGATTGTTTGGTAAAGGGTTAAAACACAATAAATTTGTATTCCTGTTTAAAAAAGTAAATCAGTTTTTACATTTTCACTTTTCTTGAACCTGAAGCTAATATTCTAACTAATAAAATATGTTGACAGTACTTGCAACTGACAAATATAGATCCAAGGATGGTTATATGTATAACATGTAGGTCCACATTTTTCTCTTTTCCCATAATTTTTCAAAAGCTTTATACCTAAGGGAAGCCAAGCCCTGGGGGGGGGCCAATAATTTGATCACCAATAAAATGACTGTGTCAGCATTTTTCTGAATATTGCTAGACAATCATCGTGCATAAAGAGGATGAAATAATAGAAAATTCCGAACGATTTAAAATAGTTCTAAACAAAATTAATGGCGGCGAGCCATGGAAATTTTTCTTCTACTTTGTTATCTGACAGACACCAAACAGTTTCTGACGTCACATTGCATTCCGTGTGATTTTCTGCTTTACTTTTTCTCCAAATCTCATAATTCACCACATTGTTGGACAAATTTCCTTCCTTTTCAGTCATTAGTATTAGTAGGTGGGTTATTTCTCACTGCATAACCAAACACAATATGTGTAAAATCAGGACAAGCCGGTTCTCAAATGATGTTGGTCCCCCCCCCCCCCATCCAAAATTGCTTCCTACGGGCCTGCTAACAGTCAACAGAAAAATTAAACATGCATTTCTATTTTCAGATTCTTTTTTACAGTAGTTGGTTCTTTTCCATAGTATGCTAATTGCTTTCTTTTTTTTCCAAATTCCTCATGTTTTGTATTTTTAGTAGAATATGGTTAACAAACTTTTAGTCTGCCAAGTTTAAGTAAACATATGACTTTAGTACAAAGATTAATTACCTTTATAGATTTGTATGAACCCTTTACCACACAGTGCCGACAATTGACCACCCTGAGAAAGAAGCCTTTTGAAAACATTGTGAGAAAAAGGAGAAAATGCTGGGTATCAGCATTTTCTCCTTTTCCCACAATGTTTTTCTCTCCTCTTCAATACAAATTTCAAATTTTCAGTCACTTTTATCTTGATACCTGCAAATGCTATCAATTTGGACCAGTCTAAAATTTTGGCATACGGTATAGAGTAAGTGAGCTTTAGAAGTAAAGATTGAGTGGTCAAGTATGGGTATAAACAAAATTTACAATATGCAGTTTTATTGCAAAGGGGAATGAACAATTTTATAAAGCTTCAATTAATAACTGACAGACTCAAACTGTTCAACACAACCAGTGACCACCATAAATCAATAAAATTCCTCCTTTCCCATGGTGTTTTCAGTCTTCAAAAGACAGGACCAACTAATATAAGCTATATTTTATTTATTGTGTGCCAATTCTTTGGCCTAGTATTTATCTATCCACCCGTCTTTCTTTCTATCTATACCTCTTTTTAATCCTTCAGTCATCATTAATAAAACCATCAATTTACAATAATCCATTAAAACACCATAAAATTTTGGAACTGTCTACATTGAAAGCCTCTGCAGACAATAAGTTGAATATGGCTAAAATGATACAATATGCTTCTAAAAGGGTTGAAAACATGGTGGGAAAAGGAGACAATGCTGGCTTCATACATTTTCTCCTTTTCTCAGGTTTTCAAAAGCCCTCTCCCTCAGAATCTTTTCTAGTTGGGATTATGTAGTAGAAGGGTATAATGGAAACTTTTCAGTCATGAAACAAATAGATTTTATTATTTAACAACAGTTTTCAAATTTTAGATTTGTAAGCCGAACAGTACTGTCAAAGTTATAACTTACAAGATGAAAAATGTTTAAGTAATAATGATTGAATTTCCACTCATCTGTTGTAAAAAAAAGAGCTATTAAGTCATGAACAGGTATAAAAGTGTGAACTGAACATATTCAAAATTACACCCAATTACTTGGCAAAATGAAAAAATATAAAGAGGGGTCCAAGTGTCTTCAAAACAAAATGGTAGGAGTGTCTCAAAAGAGTCTAGATGTCACTCATAATCTGAAATTTTATGGGGTCTAAATGGTCAGGTGTCTAAGCGTCTCAAACCTTTCTCGGTGATTCCATTCAAATTTCAACTGGTGAAGCAGGAAATGTTCTTATTTAAAACTTAGATTCTAACGCTTTTGTAATTAAATCAATATCAATTAAACTCTCCTGTTAAGATTAATTGAAATCTTAATTAAAACAGATTAAAACCGTTACTATGTACATCATCTTTCCCTAGTGTTGTGTTTAGTACTTTGATCCTTCAAGCGTCTAGCAGAAACAAGTACAGAAGTTGCTGCAAATGCACTTGGCAGTCATTTGTTTTGCTACAGTATTGATCGAACGGTCAGTTTACTTTTTCAGAGGCAACTCTTTCGTCAGCTATATTACTATTATGTGTGACAAATTTGGTTTTACATCTAACCCTTTACACAGCCTGGGTTACAGTTCGATTTATTTTAAAATATTCCCCGCCCCCCTTTTTATAATGACGCCCATTTTTGACATAGTAATGTCATGATATAAAAAAGGAGAAAACTATTGGACTGACCCCAGGCTGCCCTTTAAACAATCCCATGTTTTAACGACACTTTAGGAAAGGTTTTTGAGGCCACTGAGTAAAGAATTAGGAAATGCGGGTAACAAAACATCTCGCCTTCCAGCAGCACTTTTGTAGACCACATGTACAATTAGAGCTGTAGTAAAATGTCGTTTGTTGCTGCTTTGTTCAGTTCAAGATTTTATATGATGTGGTGTGTCTCTGTATTACACAAATGTTTAATCGACACGCTATTTAAACGCCTCCAGAACTGGCTAACACGCCTCCCTGTCTACAGCATTCTAACTGATATTTATGTGTAGAGTTTCCATTTAACCTTTATCTATCCAAACAAAGAGAGTGAAACATTTAACACCATTAAAAACAACAAATGCAAATAATCATCATTTCAGTCTTTTCGACAGTATTTAAAGTATGTTTTTCCTGCTGGGAGCAGGTTGTCTTGATTTTTTTTTTCTATTGACTCGATTGTTACAAATCATTATTATTATACTGTTTTTCTTTCATGAATAAATTGTTTAACATGATTAAAAAAGTTCAGAGCTAAGATTAGGATTGTCGTCATGGTAGCCTATAAAACGCAAACCAGTCACAACTTGCTCATTACGGTCGGCAAACCAGGGTCCAAAAATTTCCAGAAAAGGCACTCGTCGTGTAGGACAAGTGACCTTGAAAAAAAGACTGGCCTTGCTTCGATCTACACTCAACCGACAAGAAGAACCCTTTCAAAATTGGAGTCTGACGGTTTTTTTTTTCAGACGAAACGGTTACGTTACCACGAACCATAAATACCAGGCCTTAAAAACCGGTATCAGTTATCCGGCTATTTTACAGAAATCAATAAAGCCAAAAGAACACAGTTTTTCGAAGTGGTAGATCTATCGGGAAAGTATTTGCGTTAATCTTAATATCGTTTGTTTCAATAATTAGCAAAGTCGCTCATATTGAATTAGGTACACTCAAAGCATATTCCGAGATTTTTGTTTGGCACGAAAGGTCCCGGGTCATATCATTAGGCTGACTTGAAACCGGTCTTGATCGGAGGGGGGGGGGACCAGCACGTTTTATGTTCTATTTCAAAATTTCAAAATTTGATTTCCTAAATACCCTTGATTTGCTTATTCAATAAATGAATGACCGTTTTGTCTTGTGTAAGTTAAATATTCGTCTGAAAAACTTAATTTCTTTTACTACCTCCTATTTACCACTCGTCCTACCAGACTAGTATTGCAGATATTTCACTCGTCCTCATCCATTTCTTACTCGTAAATTTATACGAGTGTTTTTTTTTTTTTTGGACCCTGCAAACAAATTTTCATTTCTACTCGCAAAAAAATGCAAGTGGTCGTAAAAACTACTCGCAAAATCAATTTTCCTCTTGCATTTTGCGAGTTTGCTAGTGTTTACTTCGAACCCTGGATTAAACCAATTTGCAATGGAAATAGGGTCGTTTTAACCAAAAGTGGGATGTTTTGACTGTGGGACGTTTTCTCCGGATACCGTCTGCGCATGTGCAGGACGCGCTTAAAGTAACAATAGCGTCCAAATGTAAACAGTGGGAGACGTTCAAAAGCATTAAATTCATATCACACCATATAAAAGTATGTAAATTAATATGAGGATGACACTCTTTAAATGTGCAATTGGTCAAAGTTCCATTCGCTGACAGAAGAATTAAATTTAAATCTAGTACATTTCCAACCAAGCCCACAAACATTTTGTTTACATCGATGACCATGACATAACGATCACGTGACAGCCTGAAACTAAGGTAAACGAAAATACAAAATGGAGGACCGTGAAGGTTCAAATTCGACAGGAGAGCAAGTTTATTAACCGAATTCGCTGAAGTCTTGCGAAGAGCGATACAACAGAACAAATGGGTGTCTAGTTTAGAAATTGCTTTCGACTAAAAACCCCATGCAAATAAAAACAATGAGCGAAATGCCGGAAAAAAGATGCGAATTTCAGTTCGCACGGAAACCCGTTCACGATCGGTAAGTCACATCCATTTACTATTGTTATAGAACATTTTTCGATGCATGAAAATGGGATGGTTTGATAAAAATGATCATTTTTACGCATAATTCAGCACTCGGTTGACCCATTTACTGCGCAGGTATTGCAAAGATTAATTGTGCATAATTATGTCTGATCCTCGGATATTCCAGCCTCGTTGACCCAGTTTTGATTGATTCTGAAGATAATGCATGGATAGTAACGTAATGCTTAAACCTGAGTTCAGAGGGTGCGGTTATACTCAAAACATGTTTATTGAGGGTTGAACTCTTTACCAGACGACTAAATTTGAGCTCTGTCCAAATTGAAAGCATTTGCAGACAACAGTTTCAGTGTGGCTCTATTGATTAGATAGAAAACATTGCGGGAGAAGGAGAAAATGCTGGTTACCAGCATTTTCACCTTTTCCGCAATGTCTTTATAAGGCTTCTTTTCCAGGGGCGTCAAAAGTAGGGATTGAGTGGTAATGGGTTAATTAAAGATCTAAATCTAGTCTAATCCCTAGTTCTAACACCACTGAGAAATGGCTTTGGA
This sequence comes from Tridacna crocea, assembly GCA_943736015.1. Classification (NCBI taxonomy): domain Eukaryota; kingdom Metazoa; phylum Mollusca; class Bivalvia; order Cardiida; family Cardiidae; genus Tridacna; species Tridacna crocea. The sequence continues at coordinate 8,906,585 of OX031072.1, read as the reverse complement.
AAATTTTGAGCAGTATTATATTATTGCATACATTACTTCTTGCAAGCTATGAGCTACATACCAATGCAAAATTCTTTAGATGAATATTGAGGGAAATATTGATTGATTGTACGCTATTTAACACTTTTTCCAACATTATTTCAGTTATATTGTGGCAGCCAGTGCACATGTCCATGCTTTCCTGGAGTGTCTTTTACAAGTTGTCTGCACAATTTTCTTTCCAAGCCACTGGATGTTATCCCATATAGCCATTGTCGAGACTATGGTCAGAGGTGGAAGAAGAATGAATCCTGTCACAAGGGACTATCATCAATCCACCGAAAGAAATTTTCTGAGCTTGGGATCGAACCCACGACCCGCTCTTCCTCAAGTGCTGCATGCTACTTAATAAGCTACCGTCTCTTGGTTTGATGGAAAAGAAACACTTCCAAGTTTTTAGCACTGTATATTACTAAGTCACTAGGCATACCCATGGTAATGATAAGGGGAAAGATTAGAATCAGGTTGCTGGTCTGTCCATAATTACTCTCGGATTTGTTAAGGGCTCTTCTTGGACAATTTTCAACTATTGTCCTTGCAGAACTAATGCATGTATGTAATTATCATAACGATTTGTACACATGACGTTAGGTGGGACTACTGAAGGACTCCTTAATACATGAAGTACATGCAGTATAGTCCTTATGATTTTTTTTTCATCTGATCCAGAGATACAGCCACTGTTTGATTGTGTTGGAGGTTGTAGACCTACATATATCTAATTTTAATGAAATGTAAAGTTTATACATCTTCTTAAGTGGAAACTCTTGAGAAACACCCCTAAAAACTAATGTGTAGGTCACTTCCATATACCCAGTCATTTTCATGTAACCAAAGGGTTTGACCTTCATAAAACATTGAAACAATATTTGGAGCTCTCACTTGTTTTGTAAATGATATTTCAGGGTACAGAAGGAACTATTTTGCGCTTCTCTGGCCAATGCGAATGGATCCTCCAACACGGTGATACACAAACAGAATCATACTATGAAAATGCAGATTAGCCTTGGTTTCTGACTCTTTCATCATTCCATTCCAGTAGACACAGAATTTGGCCATCTGCTTTCAGGTAACTTAATTAGGTAAAACAGAATTTATTTCAACAGCCATATTCTTATTTACATGACTGGTTAGTGAAAATTGAATGCATGTATTACTGTTTCAGTGGTTCACCTCTACCAAAACTCACAGGCCATCTACCCAGAGAATCATTGTAGATATAAGATTACTGGTATACTGTAAGAAGATTTTGCTATCTCATCTTGATCTTGAATGAACCCATCATTATAGACTGGGTTAAAAATGGAGCAGAATTCTTAAAAATGTTATGTAGGACAAAGTAGACAATTGAGATAACTACTACTGTTCTTGTGTGACTGAATTTGGTATTGTCACCTATACAGTTCTTCTATACCATTTGTGACATTAGTAATGTCCTGATTTTTATTCAGCTGAACATAAAGGACTTCATGATTACTTCATGACTCAGTGGTTAATTTAATGCATAATACAAGCAATCTACGACTACGATTCAGTTCTCTCTGGGTTTTGTTGGGATGTCCATGTGCATGTTGCTTCAGATATTGGTAAAAGTAAAAACTCCAGATATTATGAATATTACGGTATAGTTTATCAAATTGGTATGACTGATATTATGTTGACAGTTACACAAATGCATCACTCATTCAATCAAGCCTGGCTTCATTTACAAAAGTGTCGTCTATTTTAGTGAAAGATGCTGCATTACACTGTTAATTAAAGGTAGCTCAGATTATTAAAATTGTCCTTGATAGGGTACAAAACATTGTTGGAAAAGGAGAAAATGCTGGTTACCAATGTTTTCTAAAGGATTCTGTCTCAGGGTTGTCAAAAGTAGGGATTGTGTGTTAACCATTACCAAACGGTAATATTTTAGGCTTGTCAAAATTGAAAGGAATTGCATACGACAAAATAAAGGTGACTGAAAGTTAGAAATTTGTTTTGTGAAGGGTAGAAAACATTGTGGGAAAAGTAGAAAATGCTGGTTACCAGCATTTTCTCCTTTTCCCACAATGTTTTCTAAAGGCTTCTTTTTCTGGGGTGTCAAAAGTAGGGATTGTGTGGTAATGGGTTAATGGGTTGAACAAAGCCAGTTTTGACTTTAGCCCTATCCCAAATGACAAATTTTGGATTCTTCCAAACTGAAAGAGTTTTGATGACAATTTTAGATTTTGAGAAAATGGCATAAAGTTCTCAAAACGTGTAGAAATTACTGTGGAAAAGGAAAAATTGCTCGTTACGAGCTATTTCTCCTTTTCCCCCAGTTTTTTTTAAATGACGTTTTACTGCAGACATGTAAAAACCAGGGCTTGTTTGGGAAAGGGTTAAATAATGTATGGAAAGTATTGTGAAGATGACAATATGTTGTTTTATGATCAACGCAACTGTAATTTGATGGCAAAAAAAAAAAAGGTAAGAGAAAAAAAGGTAAAGGTAAAAGAAATCAAAGGACAGAGGGACATGGCAACTTTTGACCTACTTTTAAACTACATTTTCTGCCATTAACTAACACTTGCATGGGCTGCAAAATAACAGATTGTCACCTTCCACAATTTCCAAACTTCTGTTATTATTCAAATTTACATGCATTTTAAGACCTACTTCGTGTACTTTTGCTGCCATTGGGGCACTATGATATACCCCAACTCCTTACTAGTACAAACAACATGTGAAGTAAATTAGTACAGGGTTGGAGATGCATCAACAATCCAACAATACAATTATAATTATGCTGGATATTATGCCGGAGGTTATTCTATCGTCAAATGGAATGAAGTGGAGTATAAAAACACCCATTTCAAAAATCCCTTTTTTTCTTCCCCAGATTTTCAGATTGAGATGAATTGAAAAAGAGTGTATGATTTTTTTTTTATTTTTAGGGTATACAGCAGAACAATAAAATTTCCAAAGACATTCTGTGGTGTTGCTGAAGAATACGTAGCATAGGAATATTAGGCCTTCCGTATGCTTGTTATAATATATAACTGGCCACTTTAGATGACAGTTCATACAAGGACAGATATGTTTCATGCAATAAGCAAGGCAATAAGGGTAAATATCAGTTTATAATTTCATATACATTATATAATCACAATAAGAATTCCTAGACAAAAAATAAAATACATTAACCCAAACATCAAAGTTTTCCATGTTAAGAATTATTTAGTGATTCTAATATTGAAAATGATTTCAGGGCATTTTTGGAAATAGAAGAATTGCTGGTAACCAATATTTCTTTTCCCTTTTTCAAAACATTAACATCTCTTTCAGAAAAAGAATCATATCATTTCAGCTATGTTTAATTTTTCATCTGCAAATGTTATCAATTCAAACAATTCCGAACTTTTACAGCCTTTTGATAACATTGTGGAAAAAGGAGAAAATGCTGGTAACCAGCATTTTTACCTTTTCCCACATTTTCTACTCTATCAATGACAAATTTCATCATTTGAACTATGTTTCAATTGTCGTCTGCAAATGCTTTCAATTTGGACAAGTCTATTATTTTGCTTATGTGGTAAAGAGTTAACAAACGTCGGAATGGTAAAGCTTTGCAGTATAATTAATTTGTCGTGCGGTCACGTGGCAGGGAACTTGGAAACATGCTCTGACCATACAACTAATAATGTTTCTAGTGGTACAAAATGCTCTGACAAAAAGAAATGAAATACTAATATTTACTGGAGATCAACAATTAACCCTTTCCCAAATGACAGAGTCTGGACTCTTCCAAACGGAAAGAGTTTGCAGACGACAATTTTAGATTTGGAGAAAATGGCAGAAAATTCTCAAAAAGGGTAGAAAACACGGGGAAAAGGAGAAATAGCTTGTTACGAGTAGTTTATCCTTTTCCTTCAGTGTTTTCAAAAGACTTTTAATGCAGGGTTTGTTTGGGAAAGGGTCAAGTCTTTTCTAGATTGAAACTTTTTGCTGATGAAAAAGTAATTGAGACAATAAAAGTCTCTTTAAGCCATTACCACGCAATCCCTACTTTTGACGCCCCTCAGAATGAAGCCTTTAGAAAACATTGTGGGAAAAGGAGAAAATGCTGGTAACCAGCATTTTCTCCTTTTCCCACAATGTTTTCTACTCTTCCCAGAACAAATTTCCATTTTTCAGTCACTTTTATTTTGTCATCTGCAAATGCTTTCAATTTGAACCAGTCTAAAATTTAGTCGTTTGGTAATGGGTTAAAAGGGTAGAAAGCAATAAAATGAAAATGCTGGCTACCAACATTTTCTCCTTTTCCCACAGGCTGCATTTGACCAACATTTTGTCTTTATCCCACAATGTTTGCAAAGAGGGTCTTTCTCCAGGTTGTTAAAACTTATATTGTTTTAAAAAGGGTTAAAATGATAATGTGTCTTTTACGTCTGTTTCGTTTACTAGTATCCTTAGCAAAGTCTTAAAAATTTTCAGGCTTTTTCTACCCTCCCCCATGAACAAAATCCAAATTATGTTCAAGAGTTATAGAGGGTCGATTCCTTTTCCAATGACAATTAATATACATTGGCAGTAAACTGAAAAAAAAACGAGGATGTGAAGGTGCATGCACATCCACCATAGCCTTTTGGTTAAAATGATTTTTTAAATATTGTTCTAAATATTCAACTGTAGCTGGAGCTAAAGAGGTACATGTAGTTTCAATAAATAAGTAACCTCCTCTAGCTCTTTTGCCAAAAATATCTGTTACTGACCAAGTAAACATGAGTAAGTGTTCTGCTCCTCCTATACAGTTGAAATACTGTTGAAAATAGAGTTATTGAATTGCACCACAAATCAATTAAATATATTTACTTGTTTCTCTTTCTCTTTCTACCTTAGGTGCTCAATGATGGAAAGTTCAAAGTCCACAGACAACAAGGCTGAACAATGACCAAAAGAAAATTATAAAATATGATCATTTTGTTGTAAAAATTTTTATAACTGTGTGATATAAAAGTGACAATTATTCAGGTATACCTAACTCTACACCCAGTTTAAAGTTCTAGAATTTAGCAACAAAAACGTATCTTACAAAAAGTTCAAGACCAATAAAAAGCATGTCTGAGCAAACTGCAGTTGTTTTAATAAACATTTTCAAGCTTTTTATAGCCCTGTAGATAACAATCCTGTACTTTAACGACCCTGAAGAAGAAAGCTCTAGAAGCTTTGTGGGAGGAGTAGAAAATGTTGATAACTAGTATTTTTTTCTCTTCCCTGAATGCTTCTATCATTTCATACACAAATCCAAACCTGTCATCTGTTATTCAACCTATTTCTGTATTATGATTTATAAACTCTTTACATACAACAAAATTTTAGACTTGAAAGTATTTACAGATGAAGAATAGTACATGTGTAGTATGGAAATTTGTTTATGAAAGTTGAAATTCTGTAGCCTGTAAAAGAGTTCAATGTTGGTATTATGGTACAAGCTACTTAATGATTGGATTGTTCGGTATTGTAAAACCATTTTTTCAGTCATTTTGTTTTTTGCGAGTGTCATTTGGCACGACACAGTCACACTTCACAGCCTAATACTGGTAAAATCCAGAAAAACATGAATATGTGGGCTTTTGCTGTGATATGACTGTTAAAAATGTTGAAAGCAGCTTAAAACACCAACCATATAATCAATTAATCATCACTGTGGCCAATGCACCTACCCATGCCTTCCTGGAGTTCCTTCTACCAGTACTTTTACCAATATTCTTTCCAAGCCACTGGCTGCTCATTGTTGAAAAATAGCAGTGAGAGAGAAATGAATCCTGTCACAATGACTATCATCAATCCTTGGACAAAAATTAGTCTAGCACGGGATAAACGATTGATCTCCTGTATACTCTTGACCTTAACGCTTTTTAAAACTGATTCAAGCTATTGAATACCATAAAGGATGCCAATAAATCATACAAATTCTCTCTGCAGATTGATGATAGCTACTGAAACGAAATTCATTTTTCTCCCTTCCCAAACATGGTCTGAACTTATTGGGTTTAGCAATAATGTGTATGGTGTGTATGGAACACTGATCAAACAAGCTCTGACAGTTGGGATAGTAGCAATGGGCAGTGTGATATACTAGTAACTCAAATAGTATTATTAACCCCCCCCCCCCAGAAAAAAAAAACCTGATAAAGAATACATGTCTCAGAACATAATTTACCTTCAAAAACAAATTTCATCCTTTGATTCTTGTTTAACTCTTACCAAACAACTAGATTTTGGACTTGCCCAAATTGAAAGCAGACGACAAAATAAATGTGAATCTGAAATTGTAAATTGATTTGGAAAGGGTAGAAAACATTGTGGGAAAAGAAGAAAATGCTGGGTACCAGCATTTTCTCCTTTTCCCACAATGTTTTCAAAGGCTTTCTTTCTTAGGGTCCTCAAAAGTAGGGATTGTGTGGTAAATTGTAAATTGATTTGGAAAGGGTAGAAAACATTGTGGGAAAAGAAGAAAATGCTGGGTCCCAGCATTTTCTCCGTTTCCCACAATGTTTTCAAAGGCTTTCTTTCTTAGGGTCGTCAAAAGTAGGGATTGTGTGGTAAAGAGTTAACTCAGTCTCTTTACCAAACTTAAAAATTTTAGACTGGACCCAATTAAAATCTTTTGAAGATAACAAAATAAAAGTAACTGAGAATTTAAAATTTGTTCTGGGAAGGGCAGAAAACATTGTGGGAAAGGAAATAATACTGATTACAAGCATTTTCTCCTTTTCCCACAATATTTTCAAATGTTTTAAATTTTAACAAGTCTGCATTTTTGTCTTATGATAAAGAGTGAATAATAAGATTTTCTTTTCAATATACTATATTGATACTGTTTGCCTTTAAAATGGTTATCTGACTTTTAAAGCTACCTACATTGTTTAACTAAATTACAATTTTTTCAAAAAGTCTCTTTTTTTTTCATTTTCCAGTCTCTTTTCATTCTAATTTTGTTATCACACTAACACGTCCCCACTTTGTGCCAATCACGATCTCCAATGTTGATGGCCCGTCAAACACAGTTCATTCATGTCCTTGTAACCTGGCTTTACTGGGCCGGCTTTGTGCAAAATGAGACACTGAAATGACAAGATTATAAGTTTCTTGCTAAATACTGTACTGTAATATAGGAGCCATGCTCTGTCAAAAGTGTGTGTAGGCTGACATGGGACGACACTTTTTGCACTTTACAAAATTTTACAAAAATTTCTGCATGTCAAAGTACCATTCTACAATCGGTTCAAGTCCACTGCTATACAAAGTGGGTTTTTATGGATCCATAATAAGGTGCTTAGTATAATACGTCACTGAGATGTATTAGGCCCATTTTTGCTAGGCCATGGCCCATACATGCAAGTTACAAATATGGTTTCCGATAAAAATGTATGATAACAAAATGCATGCAAGGTTTATGCAGATTACATGGCTACAGACAGTTTTAATGTTCTTCCATACTGTATGATTGGGAGATGTCTGATGAATATATGCTACAGACTTTGTTTGGGAGTCTTTTAACTATATCCTAGGAAGGCAATTTAAAAATTATGTGTTTGTTTCTAACACAGCCATTGAAACTGCATTCATATTTTCAGACTGAACTAAATTTTTAACTCATCCATATTAAAAGCATTTGAAGACAACAAGTTGAATGTTGCTCAAATAATGGAATTCGTTTCAAAGTTTTTTTCCTCTCTCCACTAGGTTTTCAAAAGTCTTCTTTTTTTTAATGTAAAAAAAAGCAAACCCAGATCAACGGAAAAGGGTTCATCAAGCATTCTTGTATAGAGGAGAGTACATTACTTTTACCAAATACTCGTGCCAAACCCAAATGGTACCGCCATTGTTATACTGGACTTGAGAACAGGGATTTGCTGGTTCAAATCCCAAGCTGGGCAAAATTTTTCTCCAGAATCGAAGATAGTCATTGCAACAGGATTCATTCCTTTCTTACTGCTGATAATTGTTTTGAAAATGGTTACAAGTTACAAGGGAAATCAGCCATTGGAATATTGTGCAAAGTAAAAGGTAATAGAAACTCTAGAAAAGCATGGATAGGTGCACTGGCTGTAAGAAAGGAATATTTGCTTGTTACATACAATTGCTTCTTTCCAAAACTTAATTCTTTCCAAAAGTCAATTATTGCACATGCAGTCTATGGTATGGATGTACAAAGCTGAACCTTTGTCTGGTCAAGTATTTAAGCTCTGAATACAAAAGACACAAGTTATACCATTAATGTATTTTAGATCCAGACATAAATATCATTGAAATACCTGTTGACATGTTGTTAAAATCTGTAAAAAAAGGAATCCTTTCAGATGGGATATAACACCAGACTGGGGTATCTAATCATCAGTTTAAAAACATATGGTCTCTCTGTCTGCCTAAAAAGATACATTGTTGTTAGATTAGAAAGGAAAGTGATCAGTAAAAAAGACATGAAAAACATTATTCTCAATCACAATGCTTCAAATCTACTTGAGTATAGTCTACTACTGCTGATGGTCTTCAACTGTCTTGCATCTGTAGGGTTGATCTGTCTGCGATGACTTAACTGATGAAATAACACCAAATTTTTCTTTAAAAACTGACTGTTCTGTTCTGTAACCTGCGAGATAACCCATTACCACACAATCCCTACTTTTGACGCCCCTGAGAAAGAAGCCTTTAGAAAACATTGTGGGAAAAGGAGAAAATGCTGGTTTCAAGCATTTTCTCCTTTTCCCACAATGTTTTCTACCCTTCAAAAAACAAATTTCAAATATTTTGTTGTTAGCAAATGCTTTCTTTTTGGACTTGTAAGCTTTCACTCATTACCAAACTACAAAATTTTCGGTTTGTCCAAATTGAAAGCATTTGCAGACGACAAAATAAAAGTGACTGAAAATTTGAAATTTGTTTTGTGTAGGGTAGAAAACGCCAGAAAAGGAGAAAATGCTGTTTACCTGCATTTTCTCCTTTTCCCACAATGTTTTCTAAAGGCTTCTTTCTCAGCGGTGTCAAAAGTGGGGATTGTGTTGTAACGGGTTAAATATTGTCATTTGGTAATGAGTTAAACCAAACTCTTGAAAGTTGACTTGAGACTTAAAATATGCTGTGCTGACATCGTAACGTTAGTCAAGACCAGAATATACCTGGTAAGAAGTCTGGCATTTGATATTAAACGTCTACCACCTGATGTTAAACTCGGATCAAAATTCATCAGTTATTTTTTCACAAAATAAAGTTCTTAACTCATTCACTACCTAAGATCCGAACGCACTTAATATAAAGTCCGATCTTCACTATAAAACATCCACAATTTGTTTAGCTAGTTTTCCCTGGTCCATATTACAACCCTGTGTACCCTAAACATTCGACTTTGTATGTATAAACGCCGAATGTCTTATTGGACGAAATAGTAATGGGCCGAAAGTGTTATCGGCCGAGACGCGAAGCCTCTACAGCTCTGACAAGAGGGGAAAAAAAGGTGTTTATTTATGTCCTGATCAGAATGAAGAAAGTGCAACTCCGGTTTACCAATCAACATACAAGGAACGCAGTACTAATTTCAAGAAAAATAAAATCTTACTGAGGTTTCGCAGTAGCTTTCATGTAGAGGAAGCACATAGCGTCTGTGGAAATACGTCATCATTATCATTCACGTGATGCCCAAATATAGGACATCAGAATCATTCCGAATAGATGTAGCAACGTCTTTTTGGAGTTGGGAGAGTTGATAACGAAAAAATGCAAATGGTTCTGTAGCAGGAGCCGATGTTGCAATGAACGCTTCTATCCCCTTGTTGACAAAATTAGAGTATAATTAGCAGATTCGTGTCTTTATTCCGACTATTTTCACGCACAAAAATACCTCTATATGAGCGCTATTGGGGCTTTAAACTTTTAACTGAAGGGATTCCTCATATCCGTAAACATATTCTTTATTTACTGAATACTACAATAATTATGAGGCATGAATAAAGTATTATGACATATGTAGACAATATCAGGTATACAAAGGATCGGCAAATTCTATGTTTTTGTCAAATATCATCCGGGTAATGAAAATATTTCATAAATAACGCCGCAAAAATCGAAGGGAGATTTCTGTGCGGAGTTAATCCATGGACAGAGAGAAAAACCATCAATATATGCACTGCAACTAATGTCGCCGTGCAACAAGTATTTCGGAAATAAATGAACTGAGCTGGTACTTTACCACCATAAGTACAGATAACTGTCCCCGAAGGCCATGTTCCCTTTTTGACTGGTCGCCTCTAGGTACAGAGCATCTTTGCAAGCCAAGGGTGACGATCCACTACGCTACTCAATTATCAGAGGTTTTAGGCTATATCCCAGCACCTGACCATGGAACGTCGAAGTACGTTTGTGGTTATTGCTTCATGTAGAATTAGTATTCGTAAGCGGTTTGTTAAACGATATTTCATTGACTATAAGAAATATGATGTAAATGGAAATAATAAGCAGCATCCAATAGGGGGTGTATCGCGGGAATCTCGATATCGGGCTCGATCCGCCAAGATAAGATCCATGTAGTGATCGTAACCTTGGCTTGCGAAGATTGGTACAGAGAAGATCGAGATTAAACCAGCTGAAAATTCTGCACAGATTTCGTGCGCAAGTTTGAACGATCATGATTTCGTACATAGAGCACAAAACTATGATTGAAATATACCTGTTGCTTGCATATTTAATAATCTTTTGTTTAAAATACAAATATTTTCAATTTAAATGCCAAACATAGGAGAAAACCGTCTATTTCATCTGTTAGGCCTACTTGAGTTATTTACATTCCCGAAAACACTCAAAATGGCAGCCACGCACGATAAATTTCGTCATCGGTTTTCCGAGATTTATATAGGGTTGAGTGCAGATTTTTGTGTTTTCATCGAGATATAAAATGCAATTGCCTTATTACATGGCAAATAACGCCCGAAGGCGTTATGTTGCTTAAGCCATATTATAAGGCAATTGCATTTTATATCTCGATAAAAACACAAAAATATACACTCACCTCTTATTATTGTACTCTCTGTGCACTTGAATCACTTTTCGAAAATGATAGATAGAAAAAATCACGGACAAACACGACAGTAAATACCAGTTAATTTCCTTCGCGGATACTTGATAGAACGGGACTACAGGTGGTCGGTATGGCTTCAAATTTGCATATTTATGGCTTTTTAATTGCTTTGTTATGGCTCTTTAATGACTGACACGTGACGTCATAGCGTGCCCAGGTGCAGGCACGTCATAGAGTACAAATTAGCGTGCCCAGATGCGTGGAAGTCAGATATTTATGGAAACGACGCTCTTGAATCGTGAGAACCGGAAACGGTATGTCCGTATAAGGAAAAGACGGGGCCCTTAGCAACGCTAGTGTGGGTCAGGTATTTATAGAAACGACGCTCTTGAATCGTGAGAACCGGAAACGAGATGTCCGTATAAGGAAAAAGCGGGTCACAGATGACGCGAGCGTGACGCAAGCGCGGAGTCATCGCAGAAAAAACCGGAAACGGTTTATCCAAATAGGTCAAGCAATCGCTGGGAAGCAGCTCCCAGGAGCATATAAGAGAAGGTGTCGAGCTTTGAAAACTTCATTCGAATCTTCATCTGGAGCGGATTTGCACGCGACTGATTAAATCAGAAATTTATCTGACGTTGCCTTTAGTGCCAGAAAAGAAAAAATAAGATAAGATTTTCTTCGTATTTTATTTAAGAAATCATTTTTTGTGTGTGTGTGTGTCAGGATCAATCTAGAGAGGCACTAGGAACATATCGTAGCGTAGTTCGATCTGGATCCGTATTTTTCATCACCTAAACTATCAGTTTTATGAGATGATTAGGAGAAGAAAATACGTTAAGCGTACACGAAAATGTAAAGGATTCCGAATGTACGAGACGCGTGGAAAAGTGCTAAGGCGACCCGAACCTTTCCTCCGCAAACGATGTTTAAATGAGCAAGACAGAAAACGCGTGAATAAATGGCAGACCGTGCGGGATCATTGACTGTAAGAGCCGAACATTTTTCGAACGTTAGGCTCCTTGTCAAGAAATGTTTATTTATCGAGAAATAAGATTAAGAAAGAATATATAAAACCGAATACAGTGTACAATAAAAGAGTGACACGCTAAACACGCTGAATTCCTCCCGCTTTGATGCATACAGATTTTTTTTTCACGCGTACCACTTCCACTGTATGGAAACTCTGTACGGGAAATTTCTTCGGTGAATTCAAGATGGCGGACACGTGTTATTGACAAAGTAAGTGTCGTTTAATTTTGGTCCAAACTTGTTTCTAATTGCTTCCCCTACAACGAGTAAGGTACCAATCTAAAGAGCTTTGATTGAAAAATCAAGCGATAGTAGCTGATGAGAAAACGGGAGTGTCTCTTGTCCGTAATCCCTCGCTGAACATGATGTTTTGATGACGTTGAAAAACTAAGCGGGAGACCGGGAGAAAACTGGCTTTATTTCATCGAATAGAAAGCTAATGATAAAAGAATGTGCCTCGATCGGTTGGGAAATGTCATACGCTTACATCTGTACCAAAATACTTTACTTATATTTACTGATTTAGCTGTTATAAAGTTTTGAAATTTTGCATGGTGTACTCTTCGGTGCAAACCGAAACTAAACTGCTGTATGGTTGGGTGATCGGAATTTCTGTACGCCTCGGTAACAAATATAAAGTCAAAAATCTGTACGCTTCGGTGAAAACGATTAAGGGAGGAAAAAAAGAAATGTACGAACAACCTACATGGGTCATTTACTTGATGTTTTTATGTTTGAACTCAAAGAAACGTGATGTATAAATCCGCAACTTCGTACACTAAAATGGCTCGTTTTTGAGAAGTGCTGAACAACATGAACAGAAGCATCTTGTATACATGTACATATATATATTGGCCTTTAACATAAAAATAATAAACTTAAGGTTTTTGTCTTGGTCTGACACCAAAAATGTAGAAGCCATCCATAGTATAGATTTCATAGACGCATTATGTGAAAAGCGAAATATAGAACCGTACCTCCTCTATCATCATTTATTGATCAGGGGTCCTCCGTGGAGCAGTAGGTTATGTAGATTTTTAGTAACTTTTTGTGGATGGTGTTGGTTAGAATACCACAGAGGACACTCCATGGCTATGTTTGTATGTCTTTTGGCGACATATTTTTAGAGCCCAAGCCCAGTGCTGGTGAACACATGAAGCACTTTCTGAGCAAACTTTGTGTTGATCGAACCAGAACCAGTTGGAAAGCCATATAAACCCGAATCAAACAATGACACATCTCTGAGCTTTGGCTTGACTTTTCAAACACTAAGAACCGGCAGTGAAAAATGCCAAACAAAACTCCTTTGTGCACTACTTTGTAGCTATATAGCTCATTTTTTATTTTCATTGATATCGCCTGAGTGATCATTTGTTATTCTTTATACCTAAAGAGACCTTTTAAAAAAGATAATCGCATGCCTGTTGTTAAATTCACATTTAAGAGTTTTAATTTAGCATAAATTATGCGTTTTTTCATTAATTGAAACCGACAGTTTTCACACATCGATAGAATTGAGAAATTCAATCGAGAAGAACCATAGCTCTTTTTTCATTTGGGGAAAAAACCCACTAATTTCGATCTTAATATTCAAAGTATCAACTCCTTTGACTAGAAGCTCCGGATGACTATACAACACACTCAGGCAACTCTGTCTTCATTACATCGTTTTCTGAGTTACGACCCCTTTATATCATCCTTTTGTAAGCATTTCCAAGGGACATATTGTCCTTATTCCGAAGCTTTCATTTTAAAGCTTTTATAAACTCCCACTTGAGTTACACGGATGAGGAACTACTTTAGTGATATTTTTTTCTTCTACTTTCAGTGTTCTACCATAGAATTATACACATGGAACTTAAAAATTTTTTCTTACATTCTGTTGATAACATATCTTTATTTTTTTACACTCCGGTGTTTAGTATACCCGAATAAAAGGTCTTGATCGAGGTCATCTGAATATGTTGATACATTGTAGTTTTATCTGGGGATAAGTTTTTTTTTTTTTTTTTTTCAAATTCACACTATTTAAAACATTATTTTAAAATGACTCGTACTTTTCATTTAGAAAATGGGAATAACAAAGAATTCTCTATCAAATCCTTACAAAGCCAGGAAACCCTGGCGTGATTCATTTTTGAGGCGTTATACGGTTTTAACATGACAAACAAAATATAGAGTAAATGACACAAATTGGTCTCATGTACTTGTATAAGGAATTCTCGCTGTGCGGGAAATACAAATAGACTGTTCTAGCATTTTTCTCCTTTAATCATTTTCACCGAAGCGTACAGATTTTTGACTTCATATTTGTTACCGAAGCGCACAGAAATTCCGATCACCCAACCATACAGTAGTTTAGTTTCGGTTTGCACCGAAGAGTACACCATGCAAAATTTCAACACTTTATAACAGCTTAATCAGGAAATATAAGCAAAATATTTTGGTACAGTTGTAAGAATATGACATTTCCCCACCGATCGAGGCACCTTCTTTTATCATTAGCTTTCTATTCGATGAAATAAAGCCAGTTTTCTCCCGGCCTCCCGCTTAGTTTTTCAACTTCATCAAAACACCATGTTCAGCGAGGGATTACGGACAAGAGGCACTCCCGTTTTCTCATCAGCTACTATCGCTTGATTTTTCAATCGAAGCTCTTTAGATTGGTACCTTACTCGTTGTAGGGGAAGCAATTAGAAACAAGTTTGGACCAAAATTAAACGACACTTACTTTGTCAATAACACGTGTCCGCCATCTTGAATTCACCGAAGAAATTTCCCGTACAGAGTTTCCATACAGTGACTTCATGACTGCATTTTTTCGACCTGTTACGAACTTTTTCATTTTTAGAAATAAGTCGTTGGTACCTTTGGACCAATGTTGGAGGAGAGTTTAAATTTTCCTACGGTGCAGGAAATATCTCGATTTCTTCGAACCTAAAGCCAATGCGACTCGCTTTAAAGACCGCTAATTCGCTAATCTGAGCAGGCACGAAGTATGAAAGGGAACTTGACCTCAAAACAAGATACTCGCTGGAACATTACAGAAAACCCTTACCTACCGTGGCATTTTTTTTTTTGTCTGCTACTAGATTTTTCATTTGTCGAATGAGTAATGCGTATCGACTTTGGAGGCGAGTTTAAATTTTCTACGATACGACAAAAGATCGCCGATGCGACTCGTTTAAAAAGACCACTTACTCGCTGAAGGTCGTAAGACTAAGAAGGGTCTTGACTCCGTAACAGGTACAGACGTTGTAACCTTGCAGAATACCCTTCCCCCTGCGGAACTGATTTTTTCTTTCTACTACTAACTTTTTTTATTTGTCGAAACAAGTGGTAGGTACCCGCGAACCGATTTTAGGGGAAGCTTTTGAATTTGTCAATGGTACAAAAATGATAAAATATAACTTAATCTTTTTAGATATTTATGCCTTTCTGTAGATGTAAGAGTTTTCCATGGCAATTGAAACGTATTATCGGTAAGAACTATCCCAGCCTCAGATCTTCTTACTTGACTGATTTTTTCCCTCTGTCAGTTTTCTCTCTCTCTCTTTCTCCGATTCTCTCTCTTTCTGTTTCTCTCTCTCTCTCTCTCTCTCTCTTCGATTCCCTCTCTTTCTTATTCTCTTTCTGTCTGTCGTTCTCTCTTTCCTTTTTTTCTCTCTCTCTTTTTCCGATTCTCACTTTGTTTCTGTCTTTGTTTCTGTCTGTCTGTCTGCCTGCCCCTCCTCCTCTCTCTCTCTCCCTTTCTCTCTCTCTCTCCCTTTCTTTTTTTTCTTTCTCACTCCGATTCTCTCTCTCTCTTATTCTGTCTCTGTCTGCCTGCCTGCCTCTCTCTCTCTCTCTCTCTCTCTCCGATTCTCTCTTTCTTATTCTGTCTCTGTCTTTGTTTCTGTCTGACTGTCTGCCTGCCTCTATCTCTCTCTCTCTCTTTCTCTCCGATTCTCTCTCTTATTCTGTTTCTGTTTCTGTCTGTCTGTGTGTTCGACGAAGAGCATACAGCACAGAAATGTTGTTTTGGCTCAAACGATGCAATTTCTCTTTAGTGGTCTAAAACCATTTTGGGAAAAAGAGAAAATGCTGGTAACCAGCATTTTCTCCTTATCCCACATTGTTTTCTGATTTTTTCCCACCTCTGCTGAAGCATGTGAGAAAAGTAGTCGGTGGCTTTGGAAAGAAAGTTATGTAAGTACCGGTATGAGAAAGCCAGGAAACACATGTGCGTCACCGACCGCCATGATATGACCTTAGCTGTTAAAAGTGGCGTTAAACCCCAATACAAGTACAACGTAACAAGAACAAGATTTTTTTTCCCGAGGGTTGTTAAAAGTCGGCACTCTGCGGGAAAGGGTTAACCAGACGATAAAATTGTGATACTGGAATGCTGCAAACAACAGATTAATTCTGGCGTAAGGTAGACATCGGTAAACATCGATATGTTTTCGTAAAGACTATTCGGCCAGTGTCGGGAAGCTTCCTTCTTTTAAGATGGAGCTTGGGCGTTGTCTACACATGTCATTTCCTTCAAAGATTCGACCGTCTTATATGACGCATCACTAACCCCGAAAGCGGGCTGACTGTAATATTACGCTCTATAAAATAGCAATGTAAATCAAAGTACTGAAAGTACTGTTGGAAGGCGAGTTTAGAATATAGGCATAACATATTGAAATACATTTTCCTGTACTTAAATCGCCTCTCCTGATACAGCAAAGTCTATAGAGTTGTGCAATGTTCCTGCGCAATAAAGACCAGTTTACCATCCTGAGTTTTAACAAACTTGAAGAAGGCTTGTGAAAATATGTTGAAAAAACGAATGGACTTTTCTGAAACTCCTTTCCATTTCATTTGAAGGAAAAGTTTTATGTGATAGCAAAGAGTTTTAATTTACTGTTCCCCGTATATATTTTAACGTTGTATAGAAACTTAGATCTAACCCTCTATTACCCCAAATAATGAGTTTAAAAGATCTAGGAAGAAGGCTTGAGAACTTTTGGTCTAAAAAGGAGAATATGGTGCTAATTGACATTTTTTCCTTTTCCTAAAATGTCTTCCATCCTATTTCATACAGGTTCCATCAATGGTGCCAGACAAAAAAGTTGCTACCTGAAAATGCATTCAATTTTGGAAAGTCTGATTTTTTTTTTTTTTTTTTTTTTTCGTGTAAAGAGTCAAGAAAGTTTCTCCTTTTCAAAATTAAGTTTTTAAATGGCCTCTTTCTCAGGGTTGTTAAAACTGTACATGATAGGGTATGGTAAAGGATTAAAGAATAATTTTTGCTTGAAAATGTAATCAATTTTGATAGGTGTAAAACTGTAACTCTGTAATGAGATGATTAATTTCCTGAAAGTCTTTACCATTTTATTCCATGGACAATTCTATTGAGAGAGCAAAAAGTTTCTAGAAAGGTACATTTTAGAGTATAGAAACTGAGATTCAGCCTCTTGGATCACAATACTGACTTTCAACAATGTTGAAGAAGAGGCTTTTCAAAGCATTGTAGGAAAAGTAGCAAATAATGATAATTAACCTTTTGTTTGACTTTCCCACAATGTTTTCCATCTTAGTAACCCTTTACAAAACCATTCAGAAAATACAAAAAAATTAGGGCCGTCTACATTAAAGCATTTAGCAGATAATAAGTTAAGAGCAGCTGAAAATGTGCCGTTTGGCTGGGAAAAAGTACAAAACATAGTGGTAAAATGAGAAAATAACGGTGACTAGCATTTTTCCTTTTCTAACAGTATTTTGAAACTTTTTTTTACTTGAGGTTGTCAAAATTTCAGTGTCGTTCAGTTAAAAGGCTTTTTTTTTTATTTGTTTACTATTTTATTTGAAATATACTTTATCAAGACTGATAAAGACTTTCAAAACAAACGACTTTCAATGTTCAAAACGGAGATTTAACTTTTAGATTACAATGTATGTGCCGAGTTTTAATGACCTTAAAGTATGGGGCTTTTTAGAAAGGGAAGGGTATTTTGAAAGCATGCAGGAACATGAGAAAATACTGGCAACGAACATTTTCTCCGTTTTGCGCAATGTTTACCATCCTATCAAGGATAACCAACCAACATCATTTAATAGTTGACTTCTTAGGTCCTATAAGGAACGTCGGAAGGTGTTTTTCGTTTATACGATTCTTGTAATCTATGACTCTGTTAACCCTTATATTAGAGTGCTGGATTGATGAAAATGGCATTTTACATCTCGGGAAAAATGCTTAATTGTTGTAACTCCATCCAGGGCTGTTTTGGTTCGGGTTATTACAATATAGCTAATCCGACATAAGATTGCATATTCTGTGCAGCCTATAGAATCACGTGCCTTGTCTTCAAAAGAGACAGGCGTAATAAACGATTTAAGGGTTCATTGACATTAACGCTTGTCTTTCATTAATCCCGCGTAACCGGAATGTACGTTCAGCTTGTCGGCAGACATGAAACCAAAATGATTGCCAACTCGTCAGTATTGAGATACACTCTATTCCTTTATTCGACAAAAATATATCGGGTACAATTACACAGATACAGGTCCTTGGTCCGTGTTCTTAGAAAATCAGGAACACGTCCGATGCACTCTAGGACAGTGGGATTCTCCCTGTCAAGATAATTTTATCATTGTGTTATTCAGTTTTGGAAAAAAAGTGTATAGTTGAAGGAAATTCTTTCGAGGAAAATAAATGGGAATATATAAGGTAAAGATTTCAGTTCTAATAATGATGGAGGTAAGTGATTATGATAACAATTCATTGCGATAAGCGTTTATTCTTTACCTGACAAAGAAATTTCAGACTAAGTTGAAATTGAAAGCACTGATTGATACAGATGACAAATTCAGGGTGGCCCAAATTAGCGACGAAATTTGTTCTTGATAAGGTAGAAACATTGTGGTAAAATGAAAAAAAAATGCCGGTTTCCGATTGTAATTTCCCCTCTCCTCTCGATGTTTTTAAAAGCTTGATTTCCAGAATCGTTTCTAGTGAGTGGTAAAGGGTTAAATATTTATGAATAATTGCTGAACGTTAAGCAACGTGACGACCAAAAGAAGAAGTTGAAATTCTTTGCATGTCAAAACGTTTATAGATCATGTTACTGTCATTTCTGATATAGTAAAATCCGATCATAGTCGTATATAAGGAAAGAAGTGATCAGCCTAGAACCCAGGCTATACATCGGTACATCATATACTGACCAGAACTACTTCGAAGTGACACATCTATCGTGATATCAACTGATTTACCTTTTTCTTTTCACGGGACTCCGGAATCAAAATTCGGCCTCACCGATGCGTAATAATAACCTAGTCATTAATCATGAAGTCAAGCACAACTTTGATAAAAAAAAAATAATATTTCTTTGAAAGAGAAAATTTTGTTTAAACACTTGATGATTCAAAGGGATTTATTTCATTGAAATTTTACTTCTCACAAAGACAGAACAAGGTTGCCAACAGAGGAAAGGGGTCTATCAGCGATACGTCATTCGAAGAAGCTCTCCGATTGGTTAGTTCTGGGTTAGTAAATTTACATATACGATCCAACAGGTTAGTTGTTTATGCGTTGTGAAGTGGAAGTAGGTCCGAATGACGTCATGTTAGTAGCTTTCGATTGGCTTATAATATAGGTACGGTTTATTTGTTGCTATAGCAACATGATTATATCAATGAACTGATCCAAAGTATTTTGCATTTGTCAAAAACGATGCATTTCACCAATTAGATTTCATTCCTTCTAGAAACCTGAAGTTTCTTCTTGCTGTTCTGATTAAATTTATAATGGTCTCGACATTATTTTGTTCTAATCTACTCGAGATGTATCGAACTATTTGAAAGGCGTTTTGATAATGCTGTTCAGAGGCATTTTCAGCAAGCTGCCGAGCGTTGACACATGAAGGCGAGAATGAAAATCTCGCCTTCCAAAAATAGCTTTTATCAATACGTTTGAGGAGAAATGAGATTTGCTTGAGCTCCGGATTTCTCTAAACTGCTGATCATAGCTGAGTGATTTACACGAGGTAGCGTTTTATTGAGTAAACGTTCATTTTAGTTTAAAATTCAAAGTAACGGTTGTCGCGTAGGAAAGTGGTTTGGCTCTGTACCCAGGATGCCCAAATTAGATATATGAGTATTTATAGAATAACATCTAGCGGGAGATGATGGGGAGTTGGGGTCAACCTACTTGAAATTGAACTAATAGATAAATGAATTAACGATCTCAAAAGGGACAAAAAAATACGGTCAACCATCATTTTCTTTATTTGCAACATTTGAAAAAATACGCATTCTTTGACATGGTCATAAAACGCGGCCATTCGGCATACCTCGGATGATCCGGTGATGAGGTTAGATGTAGGTACGGAATAGGCCGAGTTGTGACGAGGGAAAACATGGCATTGTTTGATAAAAGGTTACGTAAGTAGACTTTTTCGGTTTACGGGAAACCGCCAATTATGGAAAATCCAAAAGCTTTTGTTTGCCTTAACACTTTCCCAAACAACAAAATGTTTAGACTGGTCCAAATTCAAAGCACTTGCAGGTGACAATAGAAAAGACTTAGAAATGAAACCAGAAATTAACTTCTCATCTGAAAGATTATTAGTAACTTTAGATGTATTGAGATATGTGGGCTGATCAGGCAATATTTGGGTTTTAATATCGGTTTAAAACTGTCATCTTATGTAATGGACATTTGAAGAAATTCTGCCCCCCGTTGACCTTTCTAACTTCATTTTGCGTGTCTCTGAATACTTATATGACTTCTCAAAGTTTCCTGTCACATTCTTTGAGATTTTTTAATGTTGAAAAGCAGCCAGCAGCTTTTAAAGAATGTGTCGCGAAGCACAGGTAAAATATACATGTAATTCAGATCTGCGATGTTACTGAAATTATGTACATGTATTTACAATAAACAGCCGACAACCCTATCAATGTATTAACCCATTATCAAACAATCCCTACCTTAGACGCCCCTGAGAAAGAAGCCTTTAGGAAACATTGTGGGAAAAGGAGAAAATGCTGGTAACCAGCATTTTCTCCTTTTCCCACAATGTTTTCTACACCCTTCACAAAACAAATTTTATATTTTTAATCACTTTTATTTTGTCGTCTGCAAATGCTTTCAATTTGGACCAGTCTAAAATATTGTCGTTTGGTAATGGAATAAATAGGGTAGCCCGTTTGATCAAATGCTATGATTAGAAAATGAAAATGATGTCAACCGTTGGAAACATTTAAAACATGATTCATGTACGGAAATTATGTAATGGAACATTATTAAAAGCCCAACCTCTTTTTTCGACATTAACTGATGGAAAATATTGGTAGAAATTGCAAAAAGTCGATTTTAAATGATATGTTAGTGCGTGCATGACTTCCTCGTGAAGATAAAAATAGATTGTGGGGAATTCCAGTTAACCATGGAAAATACCTACGAAAAAAAGACTGGGGGATATTACATGCGTAAAATGTTGAAACTTTAAAGGTTGCTCAAATGAAGTTGCATACTTTTAATAGTTAAAACTTGTGGATTTATCGTCGTTATATGTAAAAATGTCGAATATGCCATCTCTATCGGACCTGGAAACGGACGACGGCAGTTTTGTGCCTACGAAAGATTATCATACTCGTTTGTTTCCCCGTGAGACCGAAAGTGATGACTGTAGGGAAAGACCAGGACAATTTATGGCGGGGGAGCACTCGTCAGATGGAGCGACAAAATGCCAAATAGATTCGAGAATTCCAGAAACTGATAATATTAGCGCAGCAGCAGCTGATTCAATGTCAAAACTTGTTTTACCGAAAGAAATACAGGACGAAGACAGGACAGAAGTAGTCGGTACACAAATGACAGTTGCTAAGGAGAAAAAAGAGGATCGCCATATTCTTGGAGAGAAAATCATTACAAGAACAGCATCTCATGTAGACATGCAGGCGTCAACTGAACCAAGAGATGATAATCTGATTCCTGTGCTCGAAGATTTTGATACACTTACAATCTCGAAAACAGATGGTATGGACAGAGTTTACCCTGTAGAATCGTTTAACGATTTAGAAGAACTAGAAATGCAGGATGAGGACGGTGATACACTGCTGCATCAAGCCATCATTCTGGAGAGTCCCTATCTCGCCAGCGTTCTCATACAGATCATGGTTCAGAATGGCCTCGATATAAATATGCGGAATTTATTGTTTCAAACTCCTTTACATCTAGCTGTGTTGACTGAGCAGGTAGAACTTGTGCAAGAACTTGTTAAAAATGGCGCTGATGTTTCAGTGAGGGATAAAATTGGCCGAACACCGATCCACATCGCAAGCGAAAAGAGGCGACCTGATCTTGTAGATTTTTTATCGGCCCCTCGAGACAGGAGGTCATTTAAGAAAAGGAGTGGCACAGCGCGACCCGGAAATGTGTTGGATATCAAAAACTATGACGGAGAAGGGTGTGTGCATATCGCAGCCAAGTTTCGGGATATAAACTTGATGAAGTGTTTGATTGAACATGGAGCCAATGTCAATCTAGCAGACGAGAAGAGCGGTCGGACACCGCTTCATTTTGCCGCGGAATGTGGTGATATAGGGTTGGTAAAATATTTACTAGGAATCCGTAACGTGCACGCATCACCGGAAACTCTTAATGGGGAAACACCGGTTGTTCTCGCGTATCTGCGAGATTTCGACGAAATTGTGGAACTCTTCAAGGATAATCGAAACACTTGAAAACAACCGTATAGGAGTGTATACAAATGGAAAGACAAAGAACCCTTCTATCAAGCATAGGAAGTTTTAAAAATTCTTCCTGGTTTGGTATGTGTGCTCGTGTCGTTTCACGATATCACATGATCAGATGACAATCCCAAACGGGAACTAAAAGTTCAATTCCCCCAAAGTTTTGCGTAGTTTTTGATACATGGAAACTTTGATAGCTTACCGGACGATAATAATGTAACGTTACCCGTTGAGTTAGCTCTGTTGTGAGCCAGTGTTTATCACGTGACATATTGACAAATCCAAATGGGAGCTAAAGTCACGATTCTCCCAAACTTCTTTGTTTTATCTGGTAATTAGAAACTTGGGTAGGCTGCCGGACATTAATTAGGTTAGCTTTGATATGAGTCAGTTTGAAAATGATCCATGCTGCAGCAAAAGAGGGTTTAACCCTGTCCCAAACGACAAAATTTTAGACTGTTCCAAATTGAAAGCACTCGCAGACGACAAAATAAACGTAACTCAGCCTATAAATTTGTTTCTAGTAGGATAGAAAACATTGTGGGAAAAGGAATAAATGCTGGTTACCAGCATTTTCTCCTTTTCCCACAATGTTTTAAAAAGGCTTATTCCTCAGGGTCCTGAAAACAAGGGATTGTTTGGTAAAGAGTTAATGCTTACGTGTTGTTTTATAACCGAGCCAGTCCTCACATAATTATGAATTCGGCCTAAATCCCGCTCATTACCAAACGAACAATATATTTTAGGCTTGTCCAAAATTCAAAGCATTTGCAGACGACAAAATAATAGTGACTGAAAATTTTATATTTGTTTCGTGAAGAGTAGAAAATATTGTTGGAAAAGGAGAAAATGCTGTTTACCACCATTTTCTCGTTTTCCTGCAATGTTTTCTAAAGGCTTCTCTCTCAGGGTCGTCAAAAGTAGGGATTGTGTGGTAATGGATTAAAATTCTGGTTTAACCACCCACTGGACACTGGACATTCATCAAATTCATCAAAAGCAAAAAGTATCGACTTAGATCAGCCTGTACGAATTGCGCAGACTGACCTAAGTCGATACTTTTTGCAGATGTAATGTATTAAAACCCCTTTTCACAAAGTGTAGGTCAATCATGTAGATTACTGTAGAGCACTGTATGGATTCACATATTTCATCAGGGCCCGTATTCAAAATATTCTCAGTCTTATTCTTCAAGGGTTTCTAAATTTGTACGTGTAAGTAACACGTACAACTTCTGGTTGGCTAAACCGAATGGCTTAGCCAATCAGAAGTTGTGTTACTTACAAATGTAGAAAATTTTGGAGAAAAAAAAAACGAAGAACGTTCTTAAAGAATGGTTGCATGGTAAATATGGGCCCTAGTCTTACATCAATCCGAATGATTTTGGACCCGGCTTCAGGTCACGACTTTTGAAACAATGTGACAAAAAGATAAAAATTTTCTCAACCTGTTGCAGCATTTTTCTCAATTTTTCTTCAAAGATCTATGTATACGTTTGTTGAAATTATTTCTAATACTTTAATGTTTAACATTGTTAATTGTGTTTCTATGGTTGTTAAGGTCGAACAATTGAAACTTATGGGTAAACATTTGAATTGTCTCAATAACACGACACGACTTTTGAAACTATGTGACAATAATATAAAACATTTCTCAACCTGTACCAGCATTTTCTCTATTTTTCTACAAAAATCTATATATATACACTTGTTGATTTTTTTCTGATACTTTAAGATTTCACATTGTTCAATGTGTCTGTCTTGTCGTTCAAGTTCGAATAATTGAAATTTATGAGTACTTATTTGAATTGTCTCATTAGAACAGATAGAGTCAGTATCAACAACGTAGGGATGTTGAAGCAACAAGGAAACGAAAACCTCTGGTATTTTGTTTATTGATTCTTATTGATTAATCCAACTTGCTGGTTACATGCACCTTCTTCCCAAAACATTTTTTTCAAAATAAACAAGAAGTATCTTTTCAATAAAAGATCGACAGCTTATCCAGGAAATAGGATGGGGTCTCTAAGATAAACATGTTTTAATGGTTTTTTTTAGACCAATCACAAATTTCTATTAATTCATTTGTTATCAGTAACAAAAAATAAGTCAAAAGGCAGCACATTTATCTACGCCGAAAACCGTCTCTCAAGGCCGTGAAACACGAGGCAGTTTTTTAAAGGTTAAACCCCATACCACTAGACAAAATTTTGGACCCAACCGAATTGAAAAAGATTTGCAGATGACAAACTGATTGCAGCTCAGATGACGATATTTGTCTTTGACTAGTTAGAAAACATTGTACGAAAAGGAAAAATAATAATGGTTATCAATATTTTTTTTCCACCATGTTTTGGGACAGTTTTGTAAAGGATTTCAAACCCCATAGACTGCTAAGCGCGACTCAAGAGCCTTTTACGGACAATGTAGATCAAGATATAAAGAACGTTCTTTGTCTTATCCTTCAGAATTTTCTATATATGTAAGTAACACGACGTTTGATTGGCTGAACCATTCGGTTTAGCCAATCAGAATTTGTATTACTTACAAATGTAGAAAATCCTAGAGAATAAGACTAAGAATATTATCAATAATGGTCTGTGAATACGGGTTCAGATTGCACAGAACAAGCAGTCTGGTCTTGAACATACACTGTCCATCGAGGAGATATTTTTTCCATAAAAAATACTTCAAAACCTGTGAAATAGCTGAATTTGGGTTCTGTAGGTTTCATTTCATCTATCTAGTAGGTTGAGGATTATGTTTTTTCTTCCAAAGTAAATGATGGCGGATGTTTGCTGATGTATCACATCCGGTAACGACTTTACAGCATGCCAACGAGCTTGTTTATGGGAGTGCCTTTGTAAAGTAGGGCTAAATCACATATTAAATTGAGGATTAAGTCTTTGACCCAAGTCCCGAATTTTAACCCTTAAGCTGTTAAGCGAGACTAGCTGACCTTTTGCGGACAGTGTAGATCAAGATCAGACTGCACAGAACGTGCAGTCTGATCTTAGATCTACACTGTCCGATAACGAGATAATATTCCCTAAAACATAATGTATAATAGCATATTTGGGTTTCTGCTTTCGAAATGAAAATTTCATTTTGGTTATTTTGCAGAATAGGTGTTAACAACCTCCAAGTAGAGAACGTTTGGAAACATTGTGGGAAAAAGGAGAAAATGCTGGTGAACAATATTTTCTCCTTTTTCTCCAATGTTTTCAACCATTTATACTCCAACAGTTGACAATTTTGAGTCAAATGTTTTATATTGATGTCTACAGACTCTTTCATTGTGTACAAATACTGAAGTTGTAAGTGCAGAAAGGCGCAGGCGGAAACATTGCTGAAAAAACAACTGCTCGTTATGAATGTTTTGCCGTGTGATGCAAATAATCAAAGCTACCGTATACAGAATATATCCGTAACGGACGGTCTTGAGCAATATCACTCTGATCTTTGATCTATGTCCGCTAAGAGTTGTGAGTCACGCATAGCAGCTTTGGGTCAAAATCAGACGTTTGGTCCTCGTGTTCTATTTTCTGTTTCGGTTTGAAAACATTTCTGTTTTGAAAAAACCAGTAGGTGCATCTTGTATACGGTAGCTTTGAAGTCACTTTAGTACATTCAGAAGCCTCTCGTAGTAACAATTTATCAACAATTAATTTCATCAAAGCCCGTTGATGACAATATGGTGTTTAGGCCTAGAGTTCCAAATAGAGGGAGTGATTTTGATTTCAAAACTGACAATATAAACTATTCTCTACCAACCCCTATGTTGTGGCTACTCGTTACAATCGTCTCATCGAGAAAACCATCGCTCCTTCCCCGGACCTCTGCTGTTCCTCTTATGATAGGAGTTATAGATTTGTCAGAAATAACGCTACGTAATTATGTAGTAACTTAATAACAATAATTTATTTATCTGTTTGTCAAAAAGATTTTAGGAAAAAAACGTTTATTTATAAATATTACTACCATCTTCTTGTAATAAAGATTTATTTGTTTCCCAAAAATGACGTCATGAACAACAAAGCCCGTTTATTTACACATGGGTTTGTATTCCCTGACCATTAGGGAGTATTATCTGTCTTTTTCTCCAATATTTTTAGAAAATTGAAAGAAACATAACTTCTGATTGGCTAATCCAAATGGTTTAGCCAATCAGAAGTTGTGTTACTGTCATATGTAGAAAACTCTGATGAATAAGACAAAGAACATTCTTAAGAG
Source organism: Tridacna crocea (assembly GCA_943736015.1). NCBI lineage: Eukaryota > Metazoa > Mollusca > Bivalvia > Cardiida > Cardiidae > Tridacna > Tridacna crocea. Next base: position 8,879,516 of record OX031072.1, on the reverse strand, counting down.
TGGTCGGTGAAATAGGCCCTGGTCATCTTTTCGTAATAGAGATATATCGTGACCCATCTCGCAAAAAAGGGACCTTCTGGGAACTGCGACAAGTGTCAACTCTGGTCAGACTGCGCGAATTGTGCCGGCTGACCAGGGTTGATACTTTTCGCTTTAATGACATTTACTGTATGAAAAGTTGTCAGTTACCTTGTTATACAATTATTTTTGAATCATCAACTTAAACGGACATGCACTATCGTTGATCTTTTTTCAACTATTCGATGTACAGAATTCCCTGCGATGGTCCCTTTGTGCGTCATGCGTCACATATTTCGTAAAAAGGATTGTTGCAAAGCCTGTTTATTGAAGATTAATATAGTTATCTTTTACTTTCTATTCCAAAGATTTTACTTTCTACCAGCTGGTTAATTTTTACTTTTTACCATTATAAAATTGTGACTTGTCAAAATTCAAAGCACTTGAAGGCAACAAATAAAATGTGGCTCAACTAATTCGATTTGTCTCAGAAAGGGAAGAAAACTTTGATGGAACAGGAGAAAAATGCTTGTTCTCCTTTCCCCGAAATTTTTTCAAAAGCGTAGGCCCCTATTCACCAACCATTCTTGAGAATATTCTTAGCCATGTTCTCCAAAGTCTTCTAAATTTGTAAGTAACACAACTTCTGATTGGCTAAACCGAATGGTTTAGCCAATCAGAAGTTGCGTTACTTACAAATATAGAAAATCCTGGAGAATAAGACAAAGAACGTTCTGAAAGAATGGTTGGTGAATAGGGGCCCTAATTTGTTACGGTCGTTAAAACACGAGATTGTAACTATGGGTTTACTCTTCGAGTGTCAAGCTAAAGTACATAGTGTTTATTCTGACGGTGTAGATCAAGATAAGGCATTTCAGATAATTCAGTCTGATTAGGCTGTAGGTCTACATTGCACTGGGCAAACTCTTAAAACTTTTTGCTCCATGTTGTAATTTACTCAATACGACGTCGATCTTTCATAAAAGAAAGATTTTGTGAATTCAACTGGTTGCACGTTCTTTTTTTTTATATACAATATGTATAACCAAGAGAACAAGAACATTTGTGCGCGAAGGATTATGCAAGGCGTCACTTTTTCTTTCGCCCCGACTCTGACGTTTTGAAAATCAAAACAATATAGAAAAAATGTTCGTAATCACCTCTCTCTCTCTCTCTCTCTCTCTCTCTCTCTTCCCTGACGTGCTGTCCGAGACCTACAGTCAAAGGGCGTTGGTCTTGTGAACGGAAAGTCCCGAACACTATATCCGTCGGCGCACGTAATCATCATATACTTACTGGGCAGGGTTTGTCAAACGCAAAAGAGTTTTCTCCAAGGTCATCCTGCGGAAATGTTTGCGATGCATTAGGCCCTTTTTTCACAGAGAACGTCCCATTATTAGGTTTGTATGGTGTTTAAACCATTAACTCTCGTGACGACCACAAGAAAGAAGCCTGGAGAAAACATGGTGGGAAAAGGAGAAAATGCTGGTAACCAGCATTTTCTCCTTTTCCCACCATGTTTTCTACCCAACACAAAACAAGTTTTAAAATTTCAGTCACTTTTTTTTTATCGTCTGCCAATGCTTTCGATTTGGATAAGCCTACAATATTGTCGTTTGGTAATGAGTTAACGCCATTTTTCGGCATTATACAGTCATACGGAGGGAGGGGGTTATGCAATGCACCTTTCAAGCTTTCCTAGAGTTTTTTCCCCTCAGTACTTCGCAGTACTGCACACAATATTCTTCCCGAGTTCCTGGCTGCTTTCCCACATAACTGTCATCTAGACAATCATACGCGATGAGAAATAGTATATCCCGTCTTAGTGGCTATCATGAATCCTTTAACCCATTACCACACAATCCCTGTTTTTACCCGAGATAGAACCCCTTTAAAAACAATGTGGAAAAAGGAGATAATGCTAGTAATCAGCATTTTCTTCTTTTTCCACAATATTTTCTACCCTACTGGGCAAGGAGATAGGAGAAACTTCTTATTTTGAGAGATTTGTCGTCTCTATAAGTCCCAAGGTTCGTATAATGTTATGGCCCCAGTCGTCCGTACATTAAACAATTTCTTGTGTGCGCAGTTTCCATTGGATTAAGTTCAAACCTACCACAATGAATCCCTATGTGTAGTTGTGCGTGTGACTCCTAGAATTTTAATCTCTCCAGGTATTCTCGATTTTAACCCATTTCATCGACTGAGAAACCCATTCGAGCGTACAAGCGCCGCTCTGCGAAGCTCTTGTTCTAGAATGATTTCAGAAATGTTCGACTGCAAAACAAATACCGTCATGATCAGATATATTATTCCTTAACCCATTACCTCACAGTCCCTACTTTTGACGCCCCTGGGAAAGAAGCCTTTTGAAAACACAGTGGGAAAAGGAGAAAATGCTGGTTACCAGCATTTTCTCCTTTTCCCACATTGTTTTCTACCCTTCCCAGAACAAATAAAAAATGGAATTTCAATTTTTCAGACACCTTTATTTTGTCGTTTGCAAATGCTTTCAATTTGAACCGGTCTAAAATTTTTCGTGTGGTAAAGAGTTCACTCGTGAGCTGCCTGAGAGCATCTCTATGCCCTTTTGCAGACATTGAACATCAAGATCAGACTGCACAAAACGTGCAGCCTGATCTTATATCTTCACTTTCCGAATTTTTTCCGTTTCGTTTATGTAGAAACTTAAGGATTACCTCTTTACCAAACGATAAGATGTTAGACTGATCCAAATTGGAAGCGGTTGCAGACAATTTTAATACTCAAATGTAAAAAAAAGGGGGACCAGAAAGGGTAGAAATTATTGTGGGAAAAGGAGTATAAGCTGGTTTCCAGAAGTCTCTCCTTTTCCCACAATGTTTTCAAAAGGCTTTCTTCTGCACTGTCGTTAAAACTCGGGATTTTTTCGTAAAGGGTTAAAGAATTGACAGATGGCTGGAGAGGTATAAGTGTAAAGCTTCTACTAGCCTTTGGCCTGGTGCTCTGTAAAACGTAAAAACCTTTCATCAAAGACGTTTTATTTAATTATATCACTATGTTACGACAAAAAACAGTTTTTATTGTATCACTTATGTTATAACAAGTTACAGAATAATATAAGTTAATTATCATTAATGCTGACATTGGAATTAAAAGAAGAAGAAAAAAAAAACAAAGGGCCATAGTGGCCTTGAAGTTGCTCTTCGGAGTCTTTTAACTGAAGATGACCAATTTTCACTCTCTTTTGAGGTATTATGACAAACATTCTATGATTCTACCAAGATTTTCATCAGTATTTGACTGAAAAAGGTTTTTAAAGAAGATTTGACTCAATGACCTTGTATTTCACCCGAAATGACCAACTCGCAAACTGGTCCAAGAAATCATCAAGACAAACATTCTGACCAACTTGCAACAGTTTTGGACAGAAAATGTGGCTTCCATAGCGTACACGCGGTTTTTCTAAGATTTGACCTAGTGACCTAATTTTGACCTGACATGACCGATTATCGATCTCGTCCAAGATACCATCTTCGCAAGCCAAGGTTACAATCACTACGTGGATCTTACCTTGGCTGATTGAGTCCGATTTCGAGATTCCTGCGATGGGCCCTCTATTGGATGCTGGTTATTACCCCCCTTTACATCATATTTCTGAAAGCCAATGAAATATCATTTTACAAACAGCTTACGAATACAATTATTTAACATGAAGCGATAAGCAGACATCCACGTGGGTTTCCATGTTTACCTTCTATTTGAAAGGTCGCTACCTTATTCTATTTTTATCAACGATGAAATGCTATGAGCAATTTCATTAATTGCAGCTAGAGCTGGCTGCATCTAAAGAAAAAGCGTATCTGGTGTATGTAAAAATCAAGCTTGATCTGCCAAGGGTAGAGTAACGTAGTGAATCATTAGCCTTGGCTTCCGAAGATGCCAAGATACATGTATCATCGAGACAAACATTCTGACTAAGTTTCACGAGTATCAGGCTGAGAATGTGGCCTCTAGAGCGAACTTAAGTTTTTTCCAAGATTTAACCTAGTGACAGTGTTTGACCCGACATGAACCATTTTGCTTCTCGTCCAGAATATGAAGATAAACATTCTGACCATTTTTCAGGAGTTTTGGACTGAAAATGTCGCTTCTAGAGCGTACACAAGAATTTTCAAAGATTTGACGTAATGACCTAGTTTTTGACCCCCACATGATGCATAATTATTGAACTCGTGAAAGATATTATCAAGACATACATTCTGACTAGGTTTTACTAGTGTCTGACTGGAAATGTGGCCTCTAGAGCGTACACAAGGTTTTTCTAAGATTTGACCTAGTGACCTAGTATTTGACCCGAACTCGTCCAAGGTCTCACCAAGACAAACATTCTGACCTGGTTTTACGAGCATCAGGCTGAAAATGTCGCCTCTAGAGCGTACACAAGGTAAAAGTTGACGACGCACGACGGACACAGCACGACCCCAAAGGTTTCAAAACATGCAAGATACCGTATTGTCAAGACATAATTCTGAAAAACTTTCTTGAATATTGGAATGTAGCCTTTAGAGTGTGCACAAGGTTTTTTATGATACCAGAGCGGGTGAACAAGTGTTTTTTTTTTTTCCCTAAATGACTCATTTTTAAAGCTAGTCTCATATTAACACATATAGTTTGACCAATCTGTAAGAGTGTAAGACTGAAAAAATGGCCTCTTCAGCACACACAAGGGTTTTTTTTTTTCTAAGATTTCGCATGGTGAACTTATTCTTGGCCTGACATGACCAAATTTCACACAATCCAAAACATAATAAAAAAAAATCTGAACAAGCTTCATAGGTATTTGACTGAAAATGTAGCCTGTACTGGGTACATTGGGTATATGGTGACGACACACTACACACAAAGCATTTTAACAAAAACTCACCATGAGAACTTTGTACTAGGGTGAGCTCAAATTTAAATGATATTACGAAATTATAACACTATAAAAAAAAATATTCTGACCAAGTAATACGAGTACTGAACTGAAATTGTGGTCTCTACAAAATACACAAGATTTTTCTAAGATTGGACCTGGTTAACTGACTCAACAAGACCGATTTTGGCATTCATTTCAGATATTATCAAGAGAATGTAGCTTTTAGGGGGTGGGGGTATATGCCTAAAAGGATACTCTATAAATGATCAGAAGCGTTCACCATGAGCAATTTGTATTCCAGGTGAGCTGGAATCATACACGATTCTGAGAAATTGAATAAGATAAAGTTTTATTGTAAAATGATAACAATGGTTGCAAAACTGGTTTTATTGAATTCTCATTTAAATGTGTTTATGTAAGACCTAAATTTCATTGTACAATTAAATACAACAAAAATGAAAATACTATCATTTGGCAGCGACCTTGGTATGCAAACTACTAAGAGTATGATAAAGTAGAGCTGTCACTGAAAGTGACTTTATATCCCCAACAGCACTTTGACTGAAAGAGGCAAATATTTGTAAACAGACGGACAGACAGGCTGATTCCAGTATCCCCCCGAAAACATTCCTTTCACAGGGGTATAAAAATGTTTGAGAGACACAATGGATCAATGATATCACACTGACTCAGATAAACAATGTTTGATAGCAGGGACGTTACCTTGGTTCCACACTGAGCCAGATAAGCAATGTTTGATAGCAGGAATGTTACCTTGGTTCCACACTGAGCCAGATAAACAATGTTTGATAGCAAGGACCTAACTACGTTACAACAATGACTCAGATAAACAATGTTTGATAGCAGGAACGTTACCTTGGTACAACACTGACTTGGATCAATAATGGTTAAAAGCAAGGACATTACCTTTGTTCCACACTGAGCCAGATAAACAATGTTCGATAGCAGTAAAATAACCACGGAACTACACTGACTCGGATAAACAATGTTCGATAGCAGTAACATAACCACGGAACAACACTGACTCGGATAAACAATGTTCGATAGCAGTAACATCACCACGGAACAACACTGATCGGATAAACAATGTTTGATAGCAGGGATGTTACCTTGGTTCCATACTGAGCCAGATAAACAATGTTTGATAGCAGGGATGTTACCTTGGTTCCACACTGAGCCAGATAAACAATGTTTGATAGCAGTAACATAACCACGGAACAACACTGACTCAGATAAACAATGTTTGATTGCAGGGACGTTACCTTGGTTCCACACTGAGCCAGATAAACAATGTTTGATAGCAGTAACATAACAATGGAACAACACTGACTCAGATAAACAATGTTTGATAGCAGGGACGTTACCTTGGTTCCACACTGAGCCAGATAAACAATGTTTGATAGCAGGGACGTTACCTTGGTTCCACACTGAGCCAGATAAACAATGTTTGATAGCAGGGACGTTACCTTGGTTCCACACTGACACAGATAAATAATGTTTGATAGCAGGAACGTTACCTTGGTACAACATTGACTTGGATCAATAATGGTTAAAAGCAAGGACATTACCTTTGTTCCACACTGACTCAGATAAACAATGTTTGATAGCAGTAACATAACCACGGAACAACACTAACTCAGATAAACAATGTTTGATAGCAGGGACGTTACCATGGTTCCACACTGACACAGATAAACAGTGTTTGATAGCAGGACTGTTACCTTGGTTCCACACTGAGCCAGATAAGCAATGTTTGATAGCAGGGACATTACCATGGTTCCACACTGAGCAAGATAAACAATGACAAATGTGACTTAACCTCATTTTAGACATTCTACAATATCATAATATTTTTTTTTAAATATTTTCTTAAACATATGATCAGTGCATCATGACATTCTGGATCAACAGGATCCTGATCTAACTTGATACAATTTGGCATTAGACAAGACTGCAGGGTAAATACGGTAGACAGACTAAGCACTCTGTCGTTTAAAAGAAAAGAGTTATTAAGCAAACATCATTCATGACTGTTTGTTGAACATTATCAAATAAGTCTATGTTTTTGTCCAACTATATGATTAAATCTTAACCCAGACATTCTACAGCATCATAATAATTATGATTGTCATCTTTTTAACATATGTGCAGTGAATCATGATAAAGTGGATCAACAGGATTCTGATCGAACTTGATACAATCTGATGTTAGATTAGACTGCAGGGTATATAGATAGACCAAAGACTCTGTTTTATAACAGAAACAACTTCTAAAGCATTCATCATCATGACGGCTTGTTATTGTCAAATAACTTTGTTTACTTTGTCCAAATGATATAATGGCAACTCGACCTGGACATTCTATAAAATAATGTGGCAAAGTGTATAAATGAGATTTTGAACCCACCTCTATACGCTTCGACATTAGACTACAGATTATATAGATAAACCAGGCACTCTGTTGTATGACAGAAAATAAGTCATAATCAATCATTATTTAAAAATGATTAGTGATGTCAATTTACTTTCTTTGTCCAACTAATATAACTTAACATTCACCTAGACATTCTACAACAAAATATGTCTTGGCAAATAACTTTGTTAACTTTGTTTGACAAATATAACCTTACCTCATCCTAGACATTCTACAATATCAAAACAACTTCTTAAGCATTCATCATCACTGCTTGTTATCATCAAATAACTTTGTTTACTTTGTCCAAATGATATAATGGCAACTCGACCTGGACATTTTATAAAATAATGTGGCATAATGCTTGTATATGTGCATTGCTTCATGATAAGGTGTATAAATGGGATTTTGATCCTATATCAATACACTTTGACATTAGATTAGACTACAGATTATATAGATAGTCCAAGCACTCTGTTGTATGAGAGAAAATAAGTCATAAATCAATCCTTATTTAAAAATGATTACTCGGTAATTAATTACTTTGTCCAAATAATATAATGGCAACTTGACCTAGACATTCTTTAACCCATTACCACTCAATCCCTACTTTTGACGCCCCTGAGAAAGAAGCCTTTTGAAAACACTGTGGGAAAAGGAGAAAATGCTGGTAACCAGCATTTTCTCCTTTTCCCACAGTGTTTTATACCCTTTCCAGAACAAATTTCTATTTTTCAGTCACCTTTATTTTGTCGTCTGCAAATGCATTCAATTTGGACCATCCAAAATTGTCTCGTGTGGTAATGAGTTAAAATAATGTGGCGTTATAGTAACAAATGTGCATTGCTTCATGACAAAGTGTATAAAGGGAATTTTGATTCTATCTAAATACACTTCGACATTAGATTAGACTACAGATTATATACATGTAGATAGACCAAGCACTCTGTTGTATGAGAGAAAATAAGTCATAAATCAATCTTTATTTGAAATTGATTACTCGTAATTAATTACTGTGTCCAAATGTTATAACGGCAACTCGACCTAGACATTCTATAAAATAATGTGGCATAATGCTAACATATGTTCATAGCTTCATGACAAAGTGTATGAACAGGAATCTGATCTCACATTTTACAATTTGATATTAGATTAGACTGCAGGTTATATAGATAGACCAAGCGCTCTGTCGTTTAAGAAAAAAGAGCAAATAAGCAATCGTCATCCATGACTGATTGTAGTTGCCAAATAAGTTTATGTTTTTATGTCCAACAGGATATTTTACAATATCATATTATGTTTGTCATTTTTTAACATATGCAGGGCATCTTGACAAAGTGTATCAACAGTATTCTAATCTTACTTGATACAATTTGACATTAGATTAGACTGCAGGTTATATAGATTTTTATGTACAAAGTCCATAATAAAGAAACAAATAAATGCATAGCTCAAATACAAATCGCATCTGGCGGGATTCAAATCCTTGCAGGGACAAATATCCTCTTTTTCGAGGATTAAGACCGATACCATATGTGCATTGCCTCATCATGACAAAGTGTATAAAAGGGATTTTGATTTGCAATTTTGATCCCATTTTATAGGACTGGATGCTACATAAGAGAGCAGCTTACGCAGAAAGACATAGCTCTCTGTTGTATGACCAAAAAAAGTCACATTCTTGAATGAATGATGATGTCAAATAAGTTATTTTCTTTCTCTAAATTAACTAAGCCTCTACCTGGATGTTCTACAAAATTATGAGTCATACTGTTCACATATGTGCATTGCTTCATGACGAAGAGCATTAACAGGATTCTAACTTGATACAATTTGGCATTATACTCGACTGATATACAGATAGACCAAACACTCTGTTGTGTAAGAGAAAAGAATTATGAAGCATTCATCATCATCACTGCTGGATTTTGTCAAAAGATGTTCTTTGTCGGACATATATAAATAAACCTCAACCCAGACATTCTACAATTTTGGATTGTTGAAGGACAGAGAAAAACCCATGATCCTACTAACAGAGAAGTGCGCCATTTCATGTTTTGAAACAAGTAGTGTAGCTTTCTGTTTTTAACTCATTACCAAACAAAAATATTTTAGGCTTGTCAAACTCGAAAGCATTTGCAGACAACAACATAAAAGTGACTGAAAACTTGAAGGTTGCTTTGTGAAGGGTAGAAAACATTGTGGGAAAAGGAGAAAATGCTGGTTACCAGCATTTTCTCCTTTTCCCACATTGTTTTCTAAAGGCTTCTTTCTCAGGGTCGTCAAAAGTCGGGATTGTGTGGTAATGGGTTAAAAGGGGGTGCGTAAATAACATAGTTATACACTCCACCATGGTCTACAATTTTGACCCAACGAATCTGAACCTAACATTTATTTTTTTAGGCTATAGGTATTGCTAATTTACTGAGGTAAACACATTTCTATATTAAGCTACAATGAGCAAATGGGTATCTTTAATCTTTTTCACACAATCCTCTGAGTTTTAACAACTGTAAAGAAGAAGCCATTTGGAAAAACAGTGTGAAAAAAGGAGAGAATGTTAGTAAAATGCATTTTCTTCTTTTTCCATAATCTTTTCTACCATGTCAAAAAAGGTAGGAATCATCCTTTAACCCTGTACCACACACTCCCTACTTTTAATAACCATCAGAAAGAATACTTTTGAAAACATGGCTGAAAAAGAAGAAAATGCTGTTCACCAGCATTTTTTCCTTTTCCAACAATTTTTCTTTCCTTCTCATACCCAGTTTCCATTTTTGATTCACATTCATTTTTCCGTTAGCAAATGCTTTGAATTTGGACCAGTCTAAAATTTTGTCATTTGGCAAAGAGTTAAAGCTAGTATAGATGTCATCCGCAAATGCTTTCAATTTATTGTTGTCTGAAATTTTGTTATGTGGTAAGGAGTTAAAATTATTTTTTGAAAGGCTAAATTGATAGCGTACAGAACTAGAAACAAAGAGGTTGTGGTTGTAATCCCTAGCTCAGCAAAATACTTTACAGAAAAACTCTTAGTCTATGAATGCATGGACAGGTACACTGGTTTAGTTAATAGCCAACTTACAAACAAATAAAATTACCTTGTTTAGATTGCCCAAATGATGTACACCTCAACCTACATTCTACATAAGTATACATGTGTAATAAGCACAACACATTTAACTCTTTCCCAAACAAAAAAACTTTGGACTGGTTCAAATTCAAGCACTTGTAGACGACAAATTAAATGTGAATCAAAAATTGAAATCTGATTTGGAAAGGGTTGAAAATATTGTTGGCAACGAAGAAAATACTGGTTACCAGCATTTTCTCCTTTTCCAACAATGTTTTCAAAGGCTTTATTTCTCAGGGTCATCAAAAATCCGGATTGTGTGGTAATGGGTTAAAATAATCATTGTTACAAATATAGACAATAATGAATTCTTTATGAAACGACAAAATTTTGGTCTGTTCGAAATTGAAAGCATTTGCAGGCGACGAAATGAATGCGATTCAAAAATTGAAATTTCATTTGGCAAGGGTAGAAAACGTGGGAATAGGACTAAATGCTGGAATGCAAGTTACCAGCATTTTCTCCTTTTCCCACAATGTTTTCAATAGGCTTGTTTTGTAAGCATCGTTAAAAGTCGGGATTGAGTGGTAATAGGTAAAATCTTCCTGGCTTTGTACTTACTAACCACTCTTCAGAACATTCTAATCTTAACCCCTTCCCAGTCCCAACTGACAAATTTTGGACTCTCCCAAACTGAAAGAGTTTGCAGACATCAATTATAGATTTTGAGAAAATGGCCGCAAGTTCTCAAAAAGGGTAGAAAACAATGTGGGAAAAGGAGAAATTGCTCTTTACGAGCAATTTCTCTTTTTCCCACAGTGTTTTCAAAAGACTGTTACTGCAGACACGTAAAAACCAGGGCTTGTTTGGGAAAGGGTTAATCTGTATGATCTCTGAATTTAAACACATCTTCTGATTGTCTTCACCAAATGGTTCAGTCAATAACAGCCCTATCTTACTCTGTAACAAGAGGGCCATAATGACCCTGTATCCCTCAGACCAATTCTCTTATGGAATGCAAGATCACTCATAAAAGACTTATTCTCTTAACATACATGTATGACATGACTGGTAAAAAAATACTGCAACACCTTCTGCCAGTCTATTATCCAATATATGTTCACATTCTGTGATTTTCTTCTCTAGACTATGTCTGGCATGTTCATTTATTTAGGCCTGCTTTTGTCCTTTTTCCTCTGACAAGATAGGTTTCTTTTACTTCTGTTCAATCTTTTGTTTCAATCCACATTATATGGTTTCATCTGCAATAGATATAAATAAGTCATCATAAAAATCAGTCATATAATGAGAATCAAACTGTGATCTAATATTTTACCAAGTAACCAAACAATCTCATTTTCTAATGACCTGGAGGATGAAGGCTTTTGAAAACGTTTTGAACAAAAGGAGATTAACCCATTACCACACAATCCCTACTTTTGACGCTCCTGAGAAAGAAGCCTTTTGAAAACAATGTGGGAAAAGGAGAAAATGCTGGTAACCAGCATTTTCTCCTTTTCCCACAGTGTTTTCCACCCTTCCCAGAACAAATTTCAATTTTTCAGTCACCTCATTTTGTCGTCTGCAAATGCTTTCAATTCGGACCAGTCTAAAATTTTGTCATTTGGTAATGGGTTAACAAAGGAAAACAGTTTAGACTGTTCCAAAATGGCAGCATTAATCTGTAAAGAGTTAATGCCAGTTACTGCAATAATACTTTTAGCTCCACTTGCTGAAGGCCAGCCAGCTTATGTCTTGGCCCAGTGTCTGTTGTGTATGCGCCCCTTCATGTGCTCACTTTTACTTCAAACATCTTATTCTCTGAAACTGCTCATCCAATTTCAATTAAACTTTACAGAAATTATCCTGCCATAGTACTCTTCAGTGCCATAGTACTCTTCAGAATTTTTTGAAAGAATTACATTCCTTCAAAAACTCTGGTTGCCATGGCAACAAAGCTGAAAAGTACTGAAATTCTTTGAAAATGTTCTTGTCTAAAACCACAAGGCAGGGCTACCAAATGATGATGTAGCTTAACCTAGTAGACTTCGAATTATATCCTTTGGGTCAAATTTGACCCGCCCCGAGGGGCTGAAATTTTTGCAAGGGCTTAAATAGAGAAAACTTTGGAAATCTCCCCGTACCTAGCCATGAGGCCAAGGGCTACCAATCTTTGCATGTGCCTTTATCAAGTGGGCCACTGGGCCTTAACAAATTTAGATAAAATGTGAACACATCAGTAAACTAACTGATGGAGTGGTGCATAACTGTTCTAAAAATAAAGCACTAAAAATAGAACACAGCCATGCAGATTTTGCTTTCAAAAGTTGCTGATGCTAGGGAAGCAAAATGTGAAACATTTATTATTCTCAAGATTGTTTTCCCTGTTGGTTTAACATCCATAATTGTAATTTATGCAAAAAATATACGTAATGATAATCTCAAGTTTTAAGAAGAGTTAATTCTGTTTAGTTGTACATCTGTTCAGCTATTGAAAATTATTACAGTATTGATTGTGTGAGGTCATTTAACCCATTACCACACAATCCCTACTTTTGACGCCCCTGAGAAAGAAGCCTTTTGAAAACACTGTAGAAAAAGGAGAAAATGCTGGTAACCAGCATTTTCTCCTTTTCCTACAGTGCTTTCTACCCTCCCCAGAACAAATTTCAATTTTTCAGTCACCTTTATTTTGTCGTCTGCAAATGCTTTCAATTTGAACCAGTCTAAAATTTTGTTGTGTGGTAAAGAGTTAAGCAAATTTGCAGGCGCCTTACCTGTAGAAAATTAAAAAAAGACAAGTGTTTTGAGCGAAGCGAAAGAGGGGGTGGTTTGGTGATATCGTGACAGATAGATGGATCTAGTAAAGAAAATTGTCCCCAAAAGCTTTGTTACTTTTTGACTGGTTGCCTCTGGGTACAGAGACGATCAAGAAAAAAACAGTTGAAAGTTCCACACAGACTTTGTATGCAAGTTGAACTATTATAATTTCGCAAAAAGAAAGAGCATAAAAAGTAGGATTTAAACATACTGTTGCTTGTGTATTTAATAGTAATTCATTTGAAATAAAAATATTTACAATTTAAACGCTAAACATAAGAGAAAACCGTGCATTTCATCTCTTACTGGAGTTATTTACATTCCTGAAAACAATCAAAATGGCCGTGATGCACAATAATTTTCGTCAGTGTTTTTTCCCAGATCTATATGGTATAAACGACTTCCACAAGCTTTTTAGGTAATAAAAGGTTTAATAATTTGTATATGGTCATGTTAGATATTAAATTGCATTTTGCTACAATACAGATTAAACCGATAAAACAGAAAGGCAGTATAGCACTTCATCTTTGCTGCTGAAAAATTTACGATTGACTTGAGACAGTACAGTGCACAATAAATGTCCAACTATGAAAAAAATCACTGTTACTGTGTAGTGTCTCATTATCGAGACTTTGATCTACACTATGACAGACTGATATTTTGCCCGTGAATATAACTGCAAAAAAGCATCATTTTGCTTTCTTACTATTGACATGAAGGTATAATTAATTTTGATTTTTTTCCCACAGGCTAAGAGTTGGAAAAAAAAAACCATACATGTTTTATGTTATAACCGTCCTTAAGCTCATAATAAACTACCTTCAGTCTGAAGGTGTCTGCGCCGATGCTATTTTTGTGACTGGTCTTCGCAAACACCTTCATATCAGCCATTCATTAAAGGCTTCTGGAAAAAATACGATTTTACCCGCATCTTTTCGAATGGCTTTTTCCCAACGTAAATAAATCCAGCGTTATTTGTAAACAACTAACACGGCGACTTCCGTTAGTCAGGCATGCGCACTCAACGGAATTTGAATTTTGTACAGTCTGGTTCCCTAACCCTATACAGTCAAGTTCGATCACGGTGCGTTTGTTTACAGCGAAATTCGCAACTAAACCGTCCTGTAGCGTGTCAGAGATACTGCGATTTCTACCGAGACATGCGCATTGAAAAGATCATCATGTTTTGATTTCTGGTGAAGTAGGTCAACCGTTATCTATGTTGAAAAGTACAGATTTGCACAAAGGTAAGAGTTGAATATTAACTAACACCAGTTTTTTTGTAAAGGTTAATCATTTATCTAACGATCCATGCCCATTTTATTGTCATTGGAAATTCTGTCACATAGAGCCGTTCGAAAAGATGCGGGTAAAATCATATTTTTTCAAGAAGCCTTTAATGAATGGCTGATATGAAGATGTTTGCGAAGACTTGTCACAAAAATAGCATCGGAGCAGACACCCTCAGACTGAAGGTAATAATAGACAAACGCTGGAGATTTTGCTAATAAAACCAAGTCATGGTCATCAGTGACAAGGTATCATTAATGAAAATGTTGGTATGACGCGCCCAGGCGAGTTCAAAGTACTTGCTTAGTCATCGCATTTCTTAACAGATAAACAGATGCAACTTTCAAGTTGCATGTTTCAACAGGAAGCTAAGTTAAATTTAATCACCCCCTTTTATTTTCGGGACTCTTGATCATGAACAAGTATAACTAGATGCTAAGAAAGATTAAAGTACCTGCCTCTAAAAAATAAATTTTGTTGTTCTCTAGAAGCGAGCAATATCAACTTTTCAGCCTTTTTACAAATCGTCATCTCCGTCCAACAGTGTTCGTCCGAAACCGCATTACCAAAGATTAATAATATCCGGAAGTAAACTATTCGTGCCGACACCGGGTCAAAACGTATTGTTCATACCACAGTAAGTTCGTTCCAATACTTGTTCGTCTGATAGAATTGTCGTTTGTATTACAGCTTCATGGGCGACACAAAAGTTACACGTATTTATCGTGGAAAAAATGTTAAACTTACAGGAGATTTGCTCAGAGACTGACTTAATTGTACAATTTACCAACATTTTCTCTTTTTCCTGCAATGTTTGCTACCCTTTAAAGGTGGGTATTTAGAATTTTCGCAACACACCAAATTGAAAAAATATATGTCAATGAAATTTATATGAAAAATACAATACAAATCATCAGTAATTAAGAATCATAAAATTACAAAAAAAAATCTTTTGGTGGTATTCCCTTAAAAGGCTACGTAGCCTCTTAAGCTATTTTTAGATTTCCCGCCAAAATCAAAAAAGCATTGTGGGAATGTTAATTGACTGCACGTGACCAATGACTATTAAATTCCATAACATAACAAACATGTAATTATTTTCCATAATGTCTAGAACTTCCGAAGCTGTGTTTGAAGCTTCATCTGTGTATTTCCGGTATTTAAATTAACGAGTAGCTCATGTAAAAATAGACTGTGTTTCCCTTCAGTGTTGACCTGGGCTGAAGTAAATCTCTAATTTATCTAGTTGTTGGGTGGTTTTCGACTACTGGGGTTTAATGAATGAAAATTATAAGGCTTTGGGAGTATAAGGATGATTTTTTTTCTATTCTTGTAAAATTTTCGCCCCAATATCTGAAGGGCCACCTTTAAAGAGCTTCTAACTGGTCACCTTCAAGTTCAAATGCTTTCAGCTTTTGACAAGTATAAAATTTCATTGTTTGGTGAAGGGTAAACTCTTGGAGAAAAATTGCTCATCTCATTCATTCGAGAGCATTTGCAGATGACAAAATTTTTAATGTTCCATATGAACTTGTCTTTGATATTGAAGGAAACCTTGTGGGAAAAGGAGAAATGCTGTTCAACTTTTTCCCAAACAACAATTTTTAGACTCTTCCAAACTCAAGAGGGCAATTTCAAATTTGATAAAAATGGCAGAAAGTTCTCCAAATAGGTAGAAAACACTGTGAATAGGAGAAATTTCTCGTTAGAAATTGCTCGTTACAAGCAATTTCCCCTTTTCCAACAGTGTTTTCACAAGACTAGTAATGCAGACATGTAAAAACAAGGGCTTGTTTGGGAAAGGATTAACTCTTCCTGAAATGATTCCGACTTTTGATGACCACATGAAAGAAGCCTTTTGAAAACGTTGGAAAAGCATTTTCTCCTTTTCCCACAATGTTTTCAACCCTTCCCAAAACAAATTTCAATTTTTTGCGTTGCATTTATTTTTGTCTAAAGATTTGTCATTTTCTCCTTTTTTCCAATTATTTCCAACTCCTGTTTGTTTAGTTTTGTAAAAAAATGAGATAGATTGGTAAAGATTAATTGTTTACCAAAACAATGAATTTTTTACCTTTTTAAATCCATTGTACATGTATTTTGCATATGGCAAAATTCTTAAAAGGAAACTTTCTCTGAAAGCATATATGACATTGGGAAAAAAGGAAATTACCTGCATTTTCACCTTTTCCCACATTGACTTTAAAAGTCCTCTTCCGGAAATTATTAGGATAGGGTCACTAAGGGTAAAAATGCAGAATTGTTGGTAGTATTGAAGATAGTCACTGTAGCAGGATTCATTCCTCTCTTGCTGTTGACTATTATTTCAATAATGATCATGTGAGAAACAGCTAGTGGCTTCAAAAGTATATTGTGCGAAGTAATGGTTGATTAACTCATTACCAAATGACAAGATTTTAGGTTTGTCCAAATCGAAAGCATTTGCAGGTAACAAAATTAAAGTGACTGAAAATGTGAAATTTGTTTTGTGGGGGGTAGAAAACATTGTGGGAAAAGGAGAAAATGCTGGTTACCAGGATTTTCTCCTTTTCCCACAATGTTTTCTGAAGTCTTATTTTTCCGGGTCATCAAAAGTAGGGATTGTGTGGTAATGGGTAAAAAGAAACCCAAGGAAAGCATGGATATGTGGAGTGGTTGCTGCAATATAACTGAAATAATATTGAAATCAGCTTTAAACTCAATACAATCAATTCATCATTTTGTAAAGAGTAAGTTTAGTGTGTATTTTTATTTACTAATATGCGCTAGCTCTGGAACAGTTCAAAATATCCATGTATGTTGTACTGATTGTACTTTTCTTTTTAATTATAGGAAAAGAATCTTCAGCTATGAACTTCATATAGAATTGTGATACACCTAAAAAACTACATGTACATGTAGTTATAAAACACATGGATTCAAGTAGATTAACTACTGAAAAAACAGTTTCTCTTGCCACAATGTTCATTCCACTTTACCATACGATCACAACTGAGAAAAAGCCTTTTGAAAACCTTGTGGGAAAAGGAGAAAATGTTTTAAAAGGCAGTCTTCCAGAGGGTTTTCAAAGGGTTGACCCACATGATAGGAAACAGCCTTTGAAAGGCTAGAAAACTATGAGAAAAAGGGAAGAGATGCTAGTTGCCAGCATTTACTTTTACTACAATGTTTTTAAACTCCTTCTCCTTTGTCAAAATATTTTTAAAGGGAACTTCCTCAAGATCAGGAAAACACAGGATTGTTTCTAGCAACAATTAAAAAAAAAGTGATGAGAATTGACTAGAAAAATTTTAATAACATTATAAGCCAAAATTTGACGCTCATTGAATTGAAATAAACAATAGTACATATCTGTAAATAAGACAGTCCTCTATATTTTTCACCAAACAAAAAAATTTCAGACTGGTCCAAATTTAAAACATTTGTAGTCAACAAAATCAAGTTGCCTAAAAAATTGAATGTCGTTTAGGAGGGGTTGAAAATATTAGGTAAAAGAGGAAATGCTGGTTTCCAGCATTTTCTCCTTTTCCCACAATACTGTATATCTAACTCTTTACCACACAATTCCGACTTTTAACGACCCTGAGAAAGATGCCTTCTGAAAACATTGTGGGAAAAGGAGAAAATGCTGGTTACCAGCATTTTCTCCTTTTCTCACATTGTTTTCTACCCTTTCCAAATCAAGTTTCATTTTATGATTTACATTATTTTGTCGTCTGCATATGCTTTCGATTTGGACGAGTCCAAAATTTTGTCGTTTGGTAAAGAGTTAAAAGGCTTCTTTCACTGGGTCTTTAAATGTCAGGATTGTGTGGTAAAGGGTTAATCCTTTTCCACATAATCCTGACCTAAATGACCCTCAGAAAGGCTTCTGAAAACATTGCAGGGAAAGGAAAAAATGCTGGTAAGCAGCGTTTTCTCCTTTTCCCACAATGTTTTCTACCCATTCAATAACAAAGTCTATCATATGAGGTATTATTAACTCTTTGCCACACGAGAAAATTTTATACTTGTCCAAATTGAAAGCATTTGCAGATGACAAAATAAAGGTGACTGAAAAATTTGAAATTTGTTCTGGAAAGAGTAGAAAACACTGTGGGAAAAGGAGAAAATGCTGGCTACCAGCATTTTCTCCTTTTCCCACAGTGTTTTCAAAAGGCTTCTTTCTCAGGGGCGTCAAAAGCAGGGATTGGGCGGTAATGGTTTAATAGCCCCTTGTTAAAATTCCAAGTTTGCCCAATTTCCATCCAAAGATGGATGATAGTCCTGATAATGATTGTTACGTGAGAAAGCAGTCAGTTTTTAGGAAGTCAATAATATTATGTGATGTACTGGTAGATGAGAGTCAAGGAAAGTATAGACAGGTACACAGGCTACTGATATAAGTGAAATAAAGTTAACCCATTACCACACATTCCCTACTTTTGACACCCCTGAGAAAGAAGCCTTTTGAAAACACTGCAGGAATAGGAGAAAATGCTGGTAACCAGCATTTTCTCCTTTTCCCACAGAGTTTTCTACCCTTCCCAGAGCAAATTTCAATTTTTCAGTCACCTTTAATTTGTCGTCGGCAAATGCTTTCAATTTGAACCAGTCTAAAATTTTGTTGTGTGGTAAAGAGTTAAATAAGAGTGTTAGCTCTTTATCACACAATGACGACTTTAACGACCCTCGGAAAGACACCTTTTGAAAACATTGTGGGAAAAGTAGAAAATGCTGGTAAGCAGCATTTTCTCCTTTTCCCATAATGTTTTCTACCCAATTAAAGAAAATATGCTTCATTTGAGTCACATTGAAATTATTGTCTACAAATGCTTTCAATTTAGACAAGGCTAAAATTTTGTTGTCTGGTAAAGAGTTAAACACCATACAAACTTACAAACAATATGGACCACTCTAAACTTTTGGCCTTTGGTAAAGAACAAATACATTTGTTGGTCAACTGTTGTCAAGACATTTGTGATTGGTTTGCATTTGTTACAGTTGCTTGTTGTAGTTCTGTGTAGGTATTCTGAGGATGAATATCATAATCTTGTTGACTGGCTCTCTCGCTGTATTGTAAAGCTGTTGTGGCTGTATACGGATAATTTAATGGCTCTTGACCTGTAACGTCTCCTAAATAAATCCTACTAGTTGAGGTTGTAAAGTCTGATTTATCTGAAGGGTACATTAAATTTTGATCATGTTCATATTTGTCAAATTTCATACCTTGATGGTAATTTCCAGTGTTGGAGTGTTTTGAAATGTTGGTATAATACTGACTTGGATATAGACTGTTCTGTTGCTCTATGCATTCATGTTTTGCCGTTTCTGCAGCAATGGATGTTTGATACATAACACCATGTGACACTGTAGTCTGACTGTGGCCTTGTTGTACTTGGTGTGGTTGATGTTGTTCTTGTACCTGTTGTTGGTGGTGGCTCTGGTGGTCAGACATGTGACCTGATTGTTGTTGATATAGATGATGCATTTGCTGTGGATGAGTTGTAACACTGTTTGTAATTGTTGTGTCATTTTGTATCATGTAAGAAGAGTCAACTGGATTGTAGTATTGGCTTGTATCATATGCATTTGTGAAGTTTTCCATGTTATAATCCAGTGAATACTGATTTGCAACTTGAGGTGTTGCATACATTTCATCAGGTAATTGTTGGTGACAGTCATCTTTAGCTGAACTTGTCTTTAAATTGTTATAAACTAATTCACTGTCAAAAATCTGTTGTCCTTGTTCAGGGTACACAACACCTTGCCCTTCATACTGTGTGGTAGTACTGACAGGCAACATCTGATCATGGGAGTAATTTTTATTATCATACCAAACTTGGGTTGGGTTTGTTTGGTCCAGAACTGAGGCACAAGTTTCATTTGTTGTCAACTTTTTCTGTGCAGATTTGCTTTTAGACTTTGCAGATTCCTTTTTCACCTCTTGTTCTCTCTGATGTACTTTCATATGGCTTCTCAAGTTTCCAGCTTGAGTTGATTTGTAATCACAATGTGGACACTGATACGGTTTGACACCTGAGTGTGTTCGCTCATGGCCAGCTAGTTTTGTTGCTGTTGAAAATCTTTTTCCACACAGTTTACACTCGTGTTTTCGATCTAGGTGAACACGCTTGTGACTTCTCAATAATAGCTTGCTTTTGAAAACTTTATGACAAACTGAACACTGTCTATCATTATGGCTATTATCATTTTGATGTTCTTTTAAATGTTTTTGAAAGTGTTTAGGTCGTTTAGATTTCTGTCCACATATAGGACATTCATATATTCCTTCATCAATACCATGAGAAAACTTCAAGTGCATATTTAGGTAAGCTTTAGTGTTGACAACTTTTGGACAGAGATGACAATAGAAAGTTTCAGAAGGTGGATGTTCCGTTTTATCGTGGATCCTTAACAGGCAGGCGGTCTTTGCTTTATGCCCACAAATATCACATTTGAACTCTTTCAATCTTGACCGGTTGAAACGGTGAGCATTCATATTCCTGTGATTGTTAAATCTTTTCCCACATTCTGGGCAATCAAAGGCCTGTTTGGTGTGTTTGTCTATATGCTTGATAAAGTTAGATTTTTTTCTAAACACTCTGCTGCAGTAAAAACATTGAAAACCCTTTATACCATTTTTACTACTTTCAGCATCCTTAAAAACCTGCAGAACTTTTAGTTTAACATCTTCAGGTAGACTTTTCTCCATTTCTTTTATCTGATTATCTAACTCTGATAATGATGTCAGAGTCTTACTTTTACCCTTTTTTATGCTAATTTTTGGCTTTTTACCTTTACTTTCAGTAGATTTTAATTGATCTATTTCAGATTCCTCTACATACATTTTATCATTTGTTACTACTGTCTCAACAGGTTTATATGGCTCCCTTAACACCTTTTCATTTGCTTCTTTTTCAGATTGACATGTATTTGTTTCAGAAGGAACAGCTTGGGATAAAGGGTTTTTTATTTTCCTTTCACTACTGTCATTGACAATGTCTTTCTTGCCTTGTAGAGCTACTATCCTTTCTTTAATCTTTGTGTTAATGTTGACTTGGAAAGAACTATTTTGATTACTGTTTTGGCTCTGTTTATTTGTTCTCCCTCTTCTAGTAACTCTCATGGGAAGAACTATTTTCTTCTTCACACTCTGTGTGTATTCTTGTCTTGGATTTTTATGCTTCTTTATATCAAATTTTTGCATAACAAAATTTTTAGGCATTTCAAGCACAATGTCACCTGATGCTTTGTTATCTCCATTGTCACACCCTAAAGGTTTCATGGTAGCGTTGTCTACTTTACTGTTTATTTTATGTACTTGAAATTTTTCAGTTGCCTCCGATGTTGGATTTTGAGCTGTTGGCCCATTTTTCCTCTGCAGTGAAACACCATGTACCAGTAATTCTTTATCACATACAGTGTGATTCTTGGGAGCTACATGATCAGTTTCATGATCAGTTACAGGGTGGGCTTCTTCTGAAATCAAAAAATAAAAAATGTAAGTTGTTGAATCTTTACCTACAATCTCCTGTTGGAACATTTGGAAGAAATTTTACCATATCAGATAACTTTCCCAAAAGGTGATGTACCTGTTGCCTCTGGTACAGTGCAGAATAAATGTTCAAATATGAAAAAATATACATTTATCACATAACTTCCCCTGTTTTCAGAGTAATATACCCATTATGAATTTTCTTTTATTTCATGCTTTCCGGTAGGATATCAAGAAATAGCAGTGAAAATATTTTTCGATCTTCGATTTTCACGTTCTTGTTGCCTAGGCAAATTGTGCGTGCCTAACAACCAGATGGGAAATATGACGTCATATACCTTGCATTTCTCGCACTTGAAGTAATATTGTAATGCGTTGCTATGCTAGAGGGGTACGCCACAAGGAATAACGGAAAAGAACTGTACTGGATTTTTATAAAACTCCTCCCAGAAAGGGTTAAAAGCTTAAAAGAAATAGAATATTTGTTTTTTTTTTTTCAGTGAAAGATTGAAACTTATTTCATCTCGTGAACACCATCGGTAATATTTTCACTCGTGGCTGCGCCAGTTGTGAAAATATTACTTATGGTGTCCAGTCGATGAAATAGATTTTGATCTTTCACCGAAAAAGACAAAATATCCTCTATATCTTAAACATGTTTGATATCACATTTGTGTGAAGTCATTTCATGCGCATTTCATACCAGTGAATGGGTCTCATGGAAGATACCGCGTGTGTATTTATGAATGTTTTTGCATCATCTGATCTGTATTTTGTGAACTATCGTCGACATGTGATAAAAAGAATCTGACATTTGTGGGCGTTCGAGATAAGATTTTATTAAACTCGTCAAGGAAAATGTTATTAAGCTCGCTAAAGGCTCGCTTAATAACATTTCCCTAGACTCTTTTAATAAAATCTTATCTCAAAAGCCAACTCATGTTAGATCCTATATATATCACCGCAGCATCACTTAATTAAGATTAGTGTGATCAGCAGCCTGTCTCAGACTTGTTTACTCATTAGAACTATTTCAATGAGATACAAGTACCCAAAGCATGGGTCTAAGTAATTTTTAACACAGTCACAGATTACATGAAAAGTCTCAAAAGTCAAATTACATGACTTTTGAATTTGTCCAAATTGAAAGCATTAAGTTTGCAGAAGAGAAATTAACTCTTTACCAAATAGCAGAATTTTGGGCTGGTCCAGATTGAAAGCAATGGCAGACGACGAATCATCGTAAGGTATTAGTGGCTCAAATGATGAAATTTGTCTTTGATAGGGTAGAACACATTGGTTACCAGCATTTTCTCCTTTTCCCACAATGTTTTCAAAAGCTGTCTTCATCAAG
Organism: Tridacna crocea; assembly: GCA_943736015.1. Classification (NCBI taxonomy): domain Eukaryota; kingdom Metazoa; phylum Mollusca; class Bivalvia; order Cardiida; family Cardiidae; genus Tridacna; species Tridacna crocea. Next base: position 8,856,151 of record OX031072.1, on the reverse strand, counting down.
GTCGTTAAAAGTTGGGATTGTGTAATAAAGAGTTTAATGTGACCACAAACGTAAGGAAGAGATCTGCTTTTAAGACTTTTGAAAAGCTATATTGCTAAAGAGAAAATGATTACCTCCATGTTTTCCTTATCCAACACTGTTTTCACCCCTTTTCTTGTTAAAACCCAAAATTCTTTGGTAAAGAGTTCGAGAAATTAACCCTTCAGCACACTGTTCCAAGTTTTGAAGATCCTCGTAAGTATGCCATTTAAAAAATTGAGGGAGAAGGAGAAAATGCTGCTAACCAGGTGGATGTACACAGAGACTGTTTTATTGTAGATCAAGATCAGATGGAGCACACTGGGTTGTCAAGCCTTGTGTCAATACTATCTGGTATCAGGCAAAGTATGATATATAGAGCAGTATTTAACATGCTTCCACACAATTCTGTACAATTAACCCTTCACTCCATAGATACTCATTTCTACACATTGCTTGTAGGAGCCTTTGGAAAACATTGTGGCAAAAGGTGAAATTGCTCGTCACGGGCAATTTCACCTTTTGTCACAATGTTTTCTATGCTATTAAAAGGTACCATATACACATAAGAAACAGCTTCTTCCTTGCTGTTATTTAGGGTCAATTAGAGATACCATAGAAATGCCTTATGGGGTAAAGGGTTAACTCTTTATCAGACAACAAAATTATAGACTGGTCCAAATTGAAAGCAATTGCAGGCGACAAAATAAATGTGATGATAAAATTGAAATTTGGACATGGAAGGGTAGAAAACATTGTGGTAAAAGGAGAAAATGCTGGTTACCAGCATTTTCTCCTTTTACCGCAATGTTTTCAAAAGGTTTCTTTCACAGGATTGGTAAAAGTCCGGATTTTGCAGTAAAGTGTTAATAACTCTCATGATGGTGCATTTTGGAAAAATTGTGGAAAAGCAGAAAATGCTGATAAGTAGTATTAATTTTGTCCTTTTGCCAACAATCTTTTCTACAATTTCAAAGAAATATTTTAGAATTTATTTGAAATGTTGTCTGCAAAGTCATTCAATTTTATGGAATCAAAATTTTTATCTTAAATAAAGATTTGAAAACATCAACAGGAGAAAATGCTGGTAACCAACATTTTCTACTTTTCCCACAATGTATTCTACCCTGCTGGAAATTAATTTCAATTTTTGAATTACGTTTAGTTTGTCATCTGAAAATGCTTCCAATCTGGACAAGTCTAAAATTTTGTCGTTTTGTAAAGGGTTAAAGTTGAATACACTGATGAACACATCTTGTACACTTACCTTTATTTCTTTCAACTTCATCAACACGATCATACTCCCATCCATGACTTTTGAAAAGTTTCTTGATTTCATTTTCTTGATGAATGGTCACATAAATGGACAATATATAAATTTCCTGCATCTTCTTACTTTTTTCTGTAAATGATATTTGTATAAGATTAAACTAAATACCACACATTCCCAAGCTTTAATGACCCAGACGTAATGAGCTTTTGAAAACCTTGCTGGAAAAGGAGAAAATGCTGGTAATCAGCATTTTCTCCTTTACCAACATGGTTTTCTACAGTCGATAATTGATAATTTCAACTGCATTTGATCTCTTGTTTGGTTAACCTGTACGAAAAAAAAAAAGCTTGCAAATGAAGGATCCGCGAAAACTAATGATATTGTATTGTTATACACCATCACGACCTTCAGGAATACTACTCGAATTCTTGTGTTAAAATCTACATGGAGATCATTTATCAGCTTCATGTATGACTACTTACATTCATTCTAGGTTAGTTTTTTCCAAAAACAAATTTTCATCTGACGACTATATTTCTTCCTGGTCATCATGTGCTCGGGATTTAAATGTGAATGCAAGCGTCTGCTCATCGAGAATGATCGTCTTTCAACTTAATAAAAATTTATAAAGTAGGCCTAACGTTAGTAGCCTATTATCCCAAGTTTTCCAAGTCTGCATTTCATACCAAGGTAAATCAAGAATTCATATTAATTTTGAAGTGTTTGCCGATTCTGTTTTGTTCGAAAATTCTGCTTGTCTTTCTTTTCTTTTGCACATGACTGATATGCATGGATGGACAGATTTTATTCACGTGATGTTAATCAATTTAGCGAGCTGCATTGTGATTCTTTATTGCACCTCAGTTGATTTAAAATGGAATTTTTGTATTTACATGTAGTCTAGACGTTGGCAAATAGGCAAATGCACACTGTGATTGTGAATCAGAAGATTATCTGATAGTCTGATCTTGATCTACACGTCACATTGATGCCACTAGAAGCCAACGTTCAACTTTCCAAGTATGCTCCAGTCCAGGCACACATAAAAATATTTCTTTCTTTCCCTTTATACTTTGAATATATGTGTAAAAGTAGAGAAATAATGCATTTCATCTAAGTAACCTCCATCCCCCCCCCCCCAAAAAAAAAAGTAGCTCCCTTCACAATATTACTTACTTCAGAAGGCTACAAACAGCCCTCACTCACACCCAACCTTACCTTAAAATCGACAACTTTAGTGTCAAACTTCCAAGCGCATCATAACTAGATAAAAATGAAAATGACGTAATTTTAGATAATTCCATTAAAAAGTGTTTCAGACATCTTATAATCGATATATGTGTACGACATGTTTCCTGATTAATGCGTAAAGTAAAGAGGACTTATTATACCGGTACTGTATGAGGGCACTTTAATACTTTACTTCCTTTCATTACTTCTTTATTGCACGCTAAATGGTACTGGATGTCGATGCGCCTAAAGACACTATAAATTCATGCATTTAAATTCAGAAAATTTGCCATAAAATAAGGGAATCCCACCTCCAGTGGATAAAGTATGAGTAGTTGAAATATGGACATGTTAAAAATATTTACCCTATAAAAGAAAACTAACACCATTTGTTCCTATTTGAAATTGCTGTCTGCAAATGCTTTTAACTTGGACAAGGCAAAAAGGGTTTGGTCAGGTAAAGGGTTTACTCTTGACAACATGGCAAAATTTGCAGACTTGTCCAATCTGAGAGCATTTAGCAGACAACAATTAAAACATTACTTAAATTATTGGATGGTCTTAGATAGGAAAGAAAACATAGTGGGAAAGACGGAAAATGATGGTTCCCAACTTCCCAGCATGTTCTCCCTTTTCCACCACATTTTCAAACACTTTCCTATTTGGGTGGTCGTTTAATGTTTGTTTGTATGAGTGTTCAATGCCATTTAAAGTCATAGCAGGGCAATCAGCACATCTCTCTCTCTCTCTCTCTCTCTCTGTCTTTTTCCCTTCTTTTATCTCTCTCTCTCCCTTCTTCCCTCTCTTGCTCAAGTTCCTCCTGCTCTCCCCCCTCTCTCTCTCTCTCTCTCTCTACTCATTAAATGAAATAAGAGAAGAACTAAAAAAAAAAACTACCAATCTCTGAATTTTATAGAAGCTAAAATTACACACATTTAACATCATAGAACTTTGATTTTCCCCACCAGGTACCTTTCTACTTGTAACACAAAGCTTATGAGTAAGTTGTGAACCTCATGAAAATCTATTTTTCACTGAATAACATGTGGCTTGTAGGATTTCTCTACAGCTAGTTTTGAATTATGGTCAGTGTTAACCTTTTCCTTCATAGATACTCATTGCTTGTAGGAGCCTTTGGAAAACATTGTGGCAAAAGGAGAAATTGCTCTTCACCTTTTGTCGCAATGTTTTCTATGCTGTCAAAAGGTGTCATATACACATAAGAAAAGGCTTCATCCTTGCTATTATTTAGGGTCAATTAGAGATACCATAGAAATGCCTTATTGGGTAAAGGGTTAAACATAGCTTTAGGTGTGTGCATTAAAGTTTTACATTGTGATGAAGATATGTGTTCCAGGATCTTGTATTGAAAGTTGATGAATTTCAGCTGATTTCTTGGTATGTAAACTCTTTACTAAATGTCAAAATTGGATTCAACCAAATTGTTTTAGCATTTAACAAATTGAGTGAAGCTGAAAGGATGATACCCGTCTTTGGTAGGGTAGAAAACAGTGTAGGAAAAGAAGAAAATGCTGGTTACCAAGTCTGGCTTAGTTTGGTCACCCTTTACCACATAATTCTGAGTTTTAATGACCTTAAAGGAAGGCTTTTATAAAGATTTGGGAAAGTCAGAATTTTGCTTTTTCAAAGGATCTTTTGAGTAAAAATATTATTTGACAGTGTGGATTCATGATCAGACTGCACATCTGTGCAGTCTGATCCTGATCTGCACTGTCTGCACAAGACCTTTCAGTTGAGCTTGACAGCATAAGGGTTAACCCATTACCACACAATCCCTACTTTTGACGCCCCTGAGAAAGAAGCCATTTGACAACACTATGGGAAAAGGAGAAAATGCTGGTAACCAGCATTTTCTCCTTTTCCCACAGTATTTTCTATCCTTCCCAGAACAAATTTCTATTTTTTAGTAACTTTTATTTTGTTGTCTGCAAATGCTTTCAATTTGGACCAGTCTAAAATTTTTTCATGTGGTGAAGGGTGAAGTACAGGGCTTGTTTTATGACTCGGATAACATTGTAATCATCATTCAAACAAAATCAACAAACATGACTTCAGCCATTTCATCCCAACTTGGCTGTTTTCAAAGAAAACAAGGCCCAGCTGGGTGGTTTTGTGGTTAGCATTCTGACTCCTGACCTGGAGGTTGAGGGTTTGATATCCGATTGAGGCAAACTTCCTCTCTGGCGATGTTTTTGCTTCTCACCTCTAATGCATGTGGAAAAAGTAGTCAGTGGCTTTGGACAGAGAGTTGCGTCAGTACTGGTGTGAGAAAGCCAGGAAACAGATGAGTGCATCACTGATCGCCATGGTATGCAGAGTCCAGAAAATCTGATTGTTCGCTGGAAGATGTTTGATGAGAGCAATTATTACATTATCCTTCTTTGTCTAACTGGAGGACGAGTGCAAAATGGCAAGAAGAGGATGCAAAATGGCAAGAAGACAAGTATGAATTCTGAAATTTTTTGGACCCTGATACAACCTAAGCTGTTAAAATGGCATTAAAATCTAATACACACCAATCAAAGAAAACTTTGAGGTATTATTATTTCCCATGCATTGTCAGTGACGGCGTCTGCGTCATTGTCTGTGATGTTGTGTGAAAACTTTGACATTTTGTATTATCTCTATTTTTACTGAAGATATTTACTTCAAACTTGGACATTTTGTTAACCATCAAAGGGGGCGCCTTTACAACAAGAGCAGATAATTCTTTTACACATATTATGCCCCTTTATTACGGGAGACCACTCCGTCATGCATAGTGTCGTCCCAGTTTAAATACAAAACCTGACAACTGCATTGGGGAGATATCTCTAGGTCAGAGGTCATGGTGTTAGGCTTTTAAATCTTGACAAAATGGGGATATTTGTCACACGGTTTTGAATCCTGCCAGGTGTGGTTTATATTTCAGCTGTACATTTGTTACGAACTTTTATGTTAAGACTGTTTTGAGTTAGAATTCTTACTAAAAATCAAGCACTTGCAGCAGTGTGTCAGCATCCTTATGCAGTGCTTTCATTTATGTTAAAAAAGCAGCCTGGAGAGGGTGTGAGGCTGTTGTTGGTAGTGGTATCTGTCAGCTAGGTGGTGTTAACCCTATCAGAGTGCCAGGTAAGAGGAAGTGATGGTATTCTTACATTGTTATTTCTCTTTGAAACCACAATGTTGTGAGTACTCATTAGAATTGTCTCGATGAGACGATTCTAATGAGTACCCACAACATAGAGATTAGTTGAGAATAATTAATATTTTCAATTTTAAAATCAAAACCACTCCCACCATCTGGAGCTCTGCCTATAGAGCATAATCTAGAGTTTTAAGGATTCTTACAGAGTAAGAATAAGACAGTTTTTAAAATACATTGTAGTAAACAGGGAAAAATGCTTATTCCAAAATTTTCTTCTTTTCCCTCAATGTTTCAGCTTCTTCAAATATAAATTCTATTATCTTTAATTACCTTTATAGTTATGTTGTCTTCATATTCTTTCAGTATGGACAAATATAAAATGTTATGCTTCAAGAAACTCCAGAAATATACCATAGGAGCACAAGTTGCTGTAATACTTTGATTGACACAGTATTGAAAATGGTGTAAAAATTACAAAATTAAACAAACAAAAGGGTAACCAAGCTATGAGATATTAAATTTTGGTTAACCCATTTCCATACAATCTCAACTTTTAACACCCCTGTGAAAGAAGCCTTTTGAAAACATTATGGGAAAAGGACAAAATGCTGGTAACCAGCATTTTCTCCTTTTTGCACAAAGTTTTCTTCCATTCCTAAAACAAATTTCAATTCTGTAGTCACATTTATTTTGTCTTCTGCAAATGCTTTCTATTTGGACCAGTCTAAAATTTTGTTGTTTGGGAAAGAGTTAAATCCTAGACGACCTAGAGGCTATATTTATGCATTTTAAACCTTTACAAACAATCCTGAGTTTACAAAACTAAAGAAAGTTGTTGAAAACACTTTCAAATAAAGGAGAAATGCTGGTAACCAGTATTTTCTCTATTTTTGAAAATGTTTTCCATCCTTTCCACAGAATTACTATCATTTTGGCAACATTTAATCTATTTTCTGCTTGTGCTTTCATTATGGGCATGTTTTGAATTTTTGAGAGTTAACCTGTTACCACGCAATTTGCACTTTTGACGACCCATTTTGAGAAAGAAGCCGTTACGAAACATTGTGGGAAAAGGAGAAAATTCTGGTGACCAGCATTTTCTCCTCTTCCCACAATGTTTTCTACCTTTCACAAAACAAATTTCAGATATTCAGGCATTTTTATTTTGTCGTCTGTAAATGCTTTCGATTAGGACAAGCCTGAAATATTGTCGTTTGGTAATGAGTGGACCCCTTTTCAGACAAATTTTAGACTCTATCTAGATTGATAAGTTTAAAATTTGTACACCTAATCATTCTTCTCTCATGGATTAGAAAATCTAATCGGGGAAGTAGAAATTGCTTATTATTTGCAATTTTTTCTTTTTCTTTGTGATTTCTAAAAGCCTTCATTTTCTATGTTGCCTTAGATAGCCTTTTTGGATGGTGTAGATCAAGATCAGACTGCACATAATGTGCAATCTGATCTTGTATCTATCATCTAATGCTAATCAGGTTCAGTTGGCACAAAAAAGATACTTATAGAACTCAAGAAATTTGGTTGTATTGAGTTTCAATGCCACTTTAACAACTAAGGTCATATCATGGCGGTCAGTGACGCACATACACCAATACCTTCAGTCTGGAGGTGTCTGCTCCGATGCTATTTTTGTGACTGGTCTTCACAAAAATAGCATCGGAGCAGACACCTTCAGACTGAAGGTAATACACCAACTACTTTTCTCACATGCTTCAGCCAAGGTGAGGTGTGTAAATATGACGGAAAGAAAGTTTGCCTCAATCAGGTATCGAAGTCACAATCACCAGGTCACGAGTCCCGACAAGCTAACCACTCAGCCACCCAGGTGGGGGCGACCTCAAGAAAAGTCATTAGTTGGCAGAAGTCTGTAACTCATTACCAAATGACAATGTTTTAACTCTTTACCACACAGCGAAATTTTAGACTGGTTCAAATTGCAAACATTTGCAGACGACAAAATAAAGGTGACTGAAAAATTGAAATTTGTTTTGGGAAGGGTGGAAAATACTGTGGGAAAAGGAGAAAATGCTGGTTACCAGCATTTTCTCCTTTTCCTACAGTGTTTTCAAAAGGCTTCTTTCTCAGGGGCGTCAAAAGTAGGGATTGTGTGGTAATGGGTTAAGCGATGTCCAAATCTATGGCATTTGCAGATGACCAAATAAAAGTGACTGAAAATTTGAAATTTGTTTTGTGAGGGTAGAATACATTGTGAGAAAAGGAGAAAATGCTGGTTACCAGCATTTTTTCCATTTCTCACAATGTTTTCTAAAGGCTTCTTTCTCAGGATCATCAAAAGTAGGGATTGTGTGGTAATGGGTGTTAAAGACCTCAAGAAAAGTCATTTACCCATAGTTGGCAAGAGTTAACCCTTTCCCAGACAACAATTTTGGACCAGACCAAATTGAAAGCATTTGCAGACACTTCAACTCATGCTGAAAAGATGATTTCTGTCTATGATAGGGTAGAAAACATTGCGGGAAAAGAAGAAAATGCTGGTTACCAGCATTTTCTCCTTTTCCCACAGTGTTTTCAAAAGGCTACTATTCCAGACCCGTAAAAAACGGGGATTGTTTGGGAAAGGGTTAAGAGGAGTTAATATTAATGATTACTCTTTCTTTATGATAAACCCAGATAACATAATTTTAGGCTTGCTGAAATCCAAAGCATTTGCAGACAACAAAATTAATTGTATATAAACGTACCTCAAAAATGAACATTTATTTTGGGAAAGGTAGAAAACATTATGGGAAAAGGAGAAAATACTGGTGACCAGCATTTTCTCCTTTTCCCATAATATTTTCAAAAGGCTTCTGTCATTGGGTCATTAACCCATTACCACACAATCCCTACTTTTGACGCCCCTGAGAAAGAAACCTTTAGAAAACATTGTGGAAAAAGGAGAAAATGCTGGTAACCAGCATTTTCTCCTTTTCCCACAATGTTTTCTACCCTTCACAAAACAAATTTCAAATTTTCAGTCACTTTTCTTTTGTCGTCTGCAATGCTTTCAATTTGGACAAGCCTAAAATATTGTCGTTTGGTAATGAGTTAAGACTTGGGATTGTGTGGTATAAGGGATAAAGGGTCAGGTTAAACAGTACATCACATTTGATATATGTACATGTTTGAACATAACTTGATTGTATACAAATTTTCCACCATATAAACTATTTATCAGACAATGTTTGAAACATGTCCGTGTTGAAACCATTTACAGATAAGGCAGTGATGGGATTTGTCTTTGAAAAGTTAGAAAATATAGTGGAGAAATGAGAAAAATGCAGGCTACAAGCATTTTTTGTATTTTTCGACAATGTTTTTTAAGCTCCTTCTTTCCGAACATTGTAAAGTGCAAGATTGTTTGGTGAAGAGTTAAATGTGAAGAAAACAATTCATGTAAATGTCATCGTGAAAGTAGTTTATAAGAGTTGGGATATTTTGTCATTGTATGTTTTACTCTTTACTAGATGACAAAATTTTAGCTCTGTCCAAATTGAAAGCATTTGCAGACGACAATGTCAGTGTGGCTCAAATGGTGCAATTGTTAATTGATTAGGTAGAAAACATTGTGGGAAAAGGAGAAAATGCTGGTTACCAGCATTTTCTCCTTCTCCCACGATGTTTTCAAAAGGCTTCTTTTCCAGGGGCGTTAAAAGTAGGGATTGAGCTGTAATGGGTTAACTCTTTACCAAACGATTTTTGGGCTGGGCCAAATTCCAAGCATCTGCGGACAACAAATTAAATCTTGGTAATATGATGATTTCTGGCTTTGATAGGGTGGAAATATTGTGGGAAAAGGAGAAAATGCTGGTTACCAGCATTTTCTCCTTTTCCCACAATGTTTTCTATAGGCTTTTTTTTCCAGGTTGTTTAAGGTTGGGATTGCTTAGTAAAGAGTTTAAAAACATTGAGTGAACAAGAAGATAAATTATGGAGGTTAAGAGCATCTCCACCTATTCTTTAACCCTTAACCACACAATGACAACTTTTAACGACCCTGGGGAAGAACCGTTTTGAAACATTTTGGGAAAAGGAGAAAATGCTGGTAACCAGCATTTTCTCCTTTTCCCGAAATGTTTTCTACTCATCAAAAAATGATTGCACTGTCTGAGCCACATTGAAATTGTCGTCTGCAAATGCTTTCAATTTGCACAAGAATTAAATTTTGTTGTCTGATAAACAGTTAAGTCCTGACCAAACAACAAATTTTGACTTGACCAAATGGAAAAAATTTGCAGACAACAAATAAATGTAGCTCAGAATGATTTCTGTGTGTGGTAAAGTTGCAAACATTCTAGGACAAAGATAAAATGCCGGTTACCAGCATTTCTTCCATACCCTGCAATGTTTTCAAAAGCCTTTGTCTTCAGGGTTGTTTAACTCTTTACCAAACGACATGACAAACTCGTCCAAATTGAAAGCATTTGCAGGCGAAAATTTTAACGTTACTAAGATCACAATTTCTATCTCTGATAGGGTAGAAAATATTCTTTGAAATGGAAAAAATACTGGTCAACAGCATTTTCTCGCTTTCCCATAAAGTTTTCTAAAGCCTTCTCTTTCAGGGTTGTTGAAAGTTGGGATTATGCGGTAAAGAGTTAACCCTTTACCCCATAAGTCATTTCTATGGTATCTCTAATTGTCCATAAATAACAGCACGGATGAAGCCATTTCTTATGTGTATATGACATATTTTAATAGTGTAGAAAACACTGTGGCAAAAGGTGAAATTGCTTGTCACAAGCAATTTCACCTTTTGCCACAATGTTTTCCAAAGGTTCCTACAAGCAATGTGTAGAAATAAGTATCTGTGGAGTAAAGGATTAAACTAAGAAACTAGGTCGATACTCTATGCAGATGCATTTAATTCCCTTAGGGTAACTGAAATCGTTATCGTTTTAGATATGACATGAAGCTGAAGGAAGCCAAGTCACCAGATTGCTTCATGTAACATTCCGGCTGATACAATATGACATCCAAAGGAAATGCTTACAACCTTGAAGAGGACAGCTTCATGCAGAATGAGGTCAAGTTGAAACTGTATTCCTCGAAATCCGAGAACTGTTCCATCTCGCAAGACCTCAATGACGTTAACCAAGATGAGTTTCATGGGGTCCGCCGAAGTCAGTCTTTAGGTACAAAGTTGAATGTAACTTCAAATGTAAGTGTTTTACAAGTTCATATATTGCTGCAACATGCAAAAAGGGGCATTCAAACATTAGCGTAAAGTGTCCACGTAGGCTCGAGGTGGTATTTTATGATTACATAAGATTTTGCCCAACAGTAGACTTGAGCAAAATAGAAAATAACATTAAGACGGAAAGTGTCCTATTGGATCAGCCTGCTTGGAGAACACAGGCTGATCAGAAATAACACTTCATGCAAATGTCCGAATGCCCCTTTTGGCATGTTGTAGGCCATATGGCTTGCAACATGGGAAAAGGGGTATTCGGACATCGGCAGTCCGCGCAGGCTAATCTGAAACAACACTTTTAATTTTTTTTTTTTGTAATTTTCTATTTTAGCAGAAATCTACTGTAGCACAAAATTGTATTGTATTCTATTGTAGTCGTAAAGTGCAGTCTCGGATTAGCATTGCGTAGGCTAATCCGAGACGACACTTTACGCAAATGTCCAAAAGCCGCTTTTCGCATGTTGCGGTCCACATAATTATATGTACTCTAGCTTTGAAAATGTAACCTACTGGATACACTTCTCGATCCATGGCATAGCTGCCAAGGATTGATGATAGTCATTGTGAAAAGTATTTATTTCTCTCTCATCACTGATCATCATTTCAATGATGGTTAAACCTTTACCAAACAACAAAATCTTAGACTTGTCCAAACTGCAAGCATTTGTAGATGACTATTAGTACATAAACATGCCTCAAATGATGAAATTTGTATTTGAAAGGATAGAAAACATTACCAACATTTTCTCCTTTTCCCACAATATTCTTGAAAGGCTTCTCCCTCAGGGTGGTTTAAAGTTGTCAGTGTGTAGTAAAGAGTTAAGAGGGAAAACAAAACAGTGGCTTGGGAAAAATTTTGTGTGGAAAACTGCTGAGAGAAACTCCAAGAAAGTAGGAATGGATGCAATTGCCATTGCGATATAACTGAAGTAATGTTGAAAACATCGTTAAACACCGTCAAATGATAAATGTTTCATCGACAGTTTTTGATATTGTCTGTTTTTAGCTCACCTGAACATGAAGTGCGAAAGTTGGGCTTTTGTGATAGTGCTTTTTTCGTCTGTGTCATGTGTTGCTCATCATCAACTTTTACCTTGTTTGTGCTCTGAAAGCTATATTATCAGTCCAAAAATCTTGAAAAATGATGAAAACTTCATGCACTGCGATGTCTGTTCTATATGGTGGGAAGTTTTGAGCTTGTGCAAAATTTCCATTGGATAAAATGGACAGAGACCTGCAAATTACAGACTTTGGATGTATCTGACTAATTATTACCTCGGCATGTCATATGACCAGTATGTTTCTCGTACGTTGGTCTTTGGTACATTTCCGTTCACCGTACCTGAAGAATGTTTTGTCCGGTTCTCATGCGTTGCACTACCGTTTTATCCAGTGCAAGTCTGTTACCCGTATGGTGATATTCGTTAACAGACTGTTTATTGTCTGGTACATATCTGGTAAACATGTGTTTTTTCTGGTACATGTGCGATACTCATGCGACTATTGTATGGCTTCTTATCTTCATGCACTGATCACGTGAGCCTCAAGCGGCAGAGGAGATGAATTTTGTCACTGGATAGCCAAATTCTGCATCATTTTTGTCTGTTTTCCCTTCGTCACATATCCATTAGCCGGTCTGACCAAGCCCTAAAGGTTGCACATATGACAGGATTTTGTCTTTTGTAGGGAAGAAAACATGGAAAAAGGAGAAAATGCTGGTTACAAGCATTTTGTCCTTTTTTCATGCAGAGCCACAGTAGCTCAGTCAGTAGCATGCAAGACTTGAGAACACAGAGTCCAGGGTTCAATACCTGGCTACAACCGCTGGCTCAGCCAATGTCTTTCCGAGGATTGATAATAGTCACTTTGACAGGATTCATTCCTCTTCCACCACTGGCCATTGTCTCGATGATGATTATGTGGGAAAACAATCATTGGCTTGGACAGAAAATTGTGAGGAATACACGTACTTATAAAAGAGATCCAGGGAGGTATGGATAGATGCACTGCTGCTGCGATATAACTGAAACAGTGTTGAAAACAGCATTAAACACCATACAATCAATTAATCAATCATCCAATTCCTTTCCCACAATTTCTTTAAAAAACCTCCAATATCAGGTTAAAACTTGGGAGATAGTGTGGGAAAGGGTATCATACAGAGTTGGGTTTTAAAATGTTAACCCACGACTCTAGTCAACTCCTAGACCTGTGTCAAAAGTCCAATAGGCCATGGACTTTATATTCAATGGCTTAACCGTTTACCAAACAATCCCTGGTTTTTACGACCCTGAGGTAGAAGCCTTTTGAAAACATTGTGGGAAAAGGAAAAAATGCTGGTAACCAGCATTTTCTCCTTTTCCCACAGTGTTTTCTACCCTGCTGGAAACAAATTTCAATTTTTGTCAATGTATTTTGTCAGCTGCAAGTGCTTTCAATTTGGACCAGTCTAAAAATTTGTTGTTGGGTAAAGGGTTAATGTTATATTACATAGACTTTATCCTATTATGTGACTTTTGATTTCAATTTAGCCTTTAAGGTGCCTTTTAAAACTTAAACCTTTTACCTCACAATCCCAAGTTTTAATAGCCTTGAAAGGCATTTGAAAACTATTTGACAAAAGGCAAAAAAGCTGTGAAAAGCAGTATTTTTTTTTGTTTTTGCACGACGTTTTTTTACTCTTCTGATACAAATTTCATCATTTGAGTATCATTCTATTTGTTCTCTGCAAATGCTTTTAATTTTTGTCAGTCTGAAATTTTGTTATTTGGTATTATATTACATAATGTGGCTAGTGTAAGTCAAGATCAGATTAGACAAAATGTTCAGCTTGATTGTTGATCTATGCTGTCTGCCTACTGAGATAATTTGGAAAAAAATAACCTTGAAATTGCATTTTATGGGTTTTATTTTTAGACTAAAAATACCCCTTCTACACTGTATGTGGTTTACAATTATGTTGTGCAGGGAATTTTCTGTCTTACAATAAAGCCCAACCACTTAACCCTTTACCACACAATGACGATTTTTAACGACCCTGAAATGAAGCCTTTTGAAAAAAAAATGGGAAAAGGAGAAAATGCCGGTAACCAGCATTTTCTCCTTTTGCCAAAATGTTTTCTACTCCATACAAGAATAAGTGCACTGTTTGTGCCACAATGAAATTGTCATCTGCAAATGCTTTCAGTTTGGACAAGGCTTAAATTCTGTCGTCTGGTAAAGGGTTAATAGTATATGCTGAAAGCAATTTCTTCTTTGGGCTTACTGTTGTGGTAAATAGTTTGCTGGAGGATTTCAGAAGTTGTCTACTGGAGATAAAATGTAGATCCAGGTTCAGCATTAACCATCTATTCTCTAGAACATTCTTAGCCTAATTCTGAAGAATTTTCTTAATTTGAAAGTAACACAAGTTCTGATTGGCTGAACCTATAGGTTGAGCTGGTCGGAAATTGTGTCACTTTGTAAATCTAATGTTACACAGTTGATTGATTGTACGGTGTTTAATGCCATTTTCAACATTATTTCAGTTATATTGCAGTGGCCAGTGCACCTATCCATGAAGTTTCTTTCACCAGTGCTCTGCACAATAATCTTTCCAAGCCACTTGCTGCTTTCCCACATAATCATTGTTGAAACAATGATCAGCGGTGAGAGAGGAATGAACCCTGTCGCATTGACACGTCAGTCCTCAGAAAGAAATAGTCCAGGTATTGAACCCATGACCTCCTGTTCTCAAGACCTGCATGCTACCAACTGAGCTACTGGGACTCAGCTAAAATTAGCCAAGGAACATTGTTAAGAATGGTTAGTGTAAGTACAGACCCAGGATAAGGATATTTTTTTCTCTCCAGTTTGAAATTATTTTTCAACAGCTGTAAAAACTGTGTATCCCTTGTCAAAAAAAGCCCAAGCTTTGGCTCCTGTGAAAACATTGTGAGTCTTTTAAAAAACATTGTGTGAAAAGGAGAAAAAAGTTTTGACCAGTTTAGGGACTAATAGAGTCAATTCGGTTATTCCTAAAGTGAAGTATCAATTTAATCCTTTACCAAACAATCCCTGGATTTCACGATCTGGAGAAGGAAGCCTTCCGAAAACATTGTGAGAAAATGCTGGTAACCAGCATTTTCTCCTTTTCCTACTGTACAGTGTTTTGTATCCAATCCAAAACAAGTTCCAATTTTTGAGTTGCATTACTTTTGTCATAGATCTACAAAAGCTTCCAATTTGCACCAATCTAAAATTTTGTTGTTTAGTAAAGAGTTCAGAATTTCATCCTGTAGGGACTAAGGGTAAAAATATCTGCGTTGTATAACAGGATCTAGCACTATTTTATTACTGATAATTAACCATTGGACTGAGAATAGATTAACCCTTTGCTCACAAAGTTTCAGCTCCACTGGCAGAAGGCCTTCAAAAAGTATGGTTGCCATAGTAACAAAATTGAAAAATATTGACAATCTTAAATATCTTCTTCTCTGAAACCATAAGACTGAAGACTAACAAATTTGGCATGTAGCTTTATCTAGTGGGCTTCTATCAAGAGTGCCAAAATTATAGCCGTAGGGTCGAAATTGATTCCATCCCAGGAGTCAGAAATTTATATGAGCTCATGTTGAAATCTTCAGAAATCGTCGTGTTACTAACCAGAAGAATTAGAGCTACCAATTTTTGTCCTGTCTCAGAGGTCTTACGGTGAATGTTCAAAACCAGTTGGCCAAGTATTGTAATATTAGGCATGTAAGGATTTTACATATTAACCAGCGGAGCGATATAGGGCCATCCTGGCCCTCTTTTTAACTCATAAACTTATCCTCCCTCTAAAGACTAAAGTGAAACCTACTTGCAGTAATAGAAGAGAAATTTCATTTATGCATTACAGCAGATAAAATATACATTCAAGAAGAATATTTATGGCTAATATTAACTGTTTCCTTCACATTAGCATATACAACCATTGGTAGGTAATATTTGTTTAGTTACCCATGGTCCTGTTGAAGTTTTTTCATTCTGGATGTTTTGTAATCTGATAAAAAAATATTTGGGATTAACCTTTCACTACAAAGTTTTAACAATCCCAATCAAAAATATTTTTTAAAGCATCGTGGAAAAAGGAGAGAATGCTGGTAACCAGTAACTTCCTTTCCCAACAATGTTTTCTACTCTTTTGAAAAAGAAAAGAAAGTCATTTTTATTTTGTGATCAGCATTTAAGTCTTTACCACACAATCCCAAATTTTAAGACCCTGAGATAGAAGCCTTACGGAAATATTTTGGGAAATGGAGAAAATGCTGGTAACCAGCATTTTCTCCTTTTCCCACAATATTTTTCTACCCTATCAAAGTCAAAAATCATCATATTAACCAGGTTAATTTTTTGTCTGCAGATGCTTTGAATTTGGTCCAGTCCAAAAATTTGTTGTTTGGTAAAGAATTAATACTTTCAATTTGTATCTAGGGTCCTTTGTGTCTTAGTGGTACTGTAAAGGGTTGAATAACTACAACAACATATTTAAATTGTAATGGTAAATGTAATGTATGACGTTTCGGCATTTGCCTTCTTCAGGAGTACATAAAAATAAATTGATATAAACAAACATGACATCATAAACGTTACGTTACACAGAAAAGGGTGGGAAAATGTGAAAATACACATAAGAAAGCTTGTAATTAAGTGTAATTGACTAAGACTATTATTAAGCATACCTTAGATTTACCGCAAAAAACATCGCAACTGTAGCCTAGTTCAAGCTGTAGTTAAGAGGTCTCGGCAGCAAACACTTGATACTGTGGTACTGTAAAATACAGTCATGTAACTTGGAGGCTCCTGGATTGTTCTTGGGCAAGACATTTCTGAGCACTAGCCTAGTACTGATGAAACCCAGGACATGTGATAATATGTGAGCTGTGGCTACGATATGACTGAAATAATATTGAAAGTGACAGAAAACACCAACCATTTTGGACATTTCTAGAATATTGCTATTGTTAATGGGTTTGGTCAAACTCTTTACCAAATGACTAAATGTGAGACTGATGCAAATTGAAAGAAGTTGAAGACAATAATTTTAATGTGGCTCAAGAGTAGAAAATAGAATCAAAAAGGGTAGAAAACATTGTGGGAAAAGGAGAAAATGCTGGTTACTAGCATTTTCTCCTTTTCACCCAATATTTTCAAAAGGTTTTCTTCTTCAGGGTCATTCAACTCAGGATCATTGTGTGGTAATGAGTGAAAAAAAATGTCTGACTGGGCATAAGTGGGGCTGTAATTAATAAAGTGACCACTAATTAGAACATTCCCGGTCAGATGACTTTTGGTCTTTCAGTTGACAAGTTTATACTATACATGTAGTTTATATGATTATAGTTGAATCCCTTTCTACAATGGATTAATCGTTACTAAATAGGCAAATTTTGTTCCTCATTAAAGTACTGGTAAGAATCAAATGTTTTCTACTTTATGGCAGGCCCAGAGGAATTTTAGGGTCTGTATTCTCCAACCATTCTGAAGAATATACAATCAGATTCTCTAGAATTTCTTAATTTGAAAGTACAGTATCATGGTTTCCGGATAGTAGGCAGCGCCCAATCTGTAAAAAAAAAGTGGAAACTCAAAAGTTTGCGGCCTTTATTGTCATCTATGACTTTATCCTTTTTAGCTCACCTGAGCACAAAGTGCTCATGGTGAGCTTTTGTGATCGCCCAATGTCCGTCTTCCATCATCCATCGTCTGTCGTCCACAATTTCTTTAAACATCTTCTCCTCCTAAACCACTGGCCAATCTTGATGAAACTTGGCAGAGATGTTCCTTGGGTGAAGCTCTATCAAAGTTGTTCAAGAGATTGAATTCCAGCCATATTTCTGGTTGCCATGGCAACCAAAAGGAAAAAAAATAGCAAAATCTTTGAAAATCTTCTTCTCTGAAACTAGAAGGTACAGAGCTTTAATATTTGGTATGTAGCATCTCCTAGTCGACCTCTACCAAGATTGTTCATATGATGCCCTTTTGGTCAAAACTAGCCCTGTCCCGGGAGTCACAAGTTTGAAACATAGGAACAAAGAAGGAGAACTTTAAAAATCTTCTCTGAAACTAGAAAGTGCAGAGCTTTGATATTTGGTATGTAGCATCTCTTAGTGGAATTCTTCATACTATGCCCCTGGGGTCAAAACTTGCCCTGCCCCAGGGGTCACAAGTTCGAAACATAGGAACAAAGAAGGAAAACTTTAAATTTCTACTTCTCTGAAACTAGAAGGCGTAGAGCTTTGATATTTTGTGAGTAGCATCTCCTAGTGGACCTCTACCAAGGTTTTTCTTAGGATGCCCTTGGGGTCAAAACTTGCCCTGCCCAGGGGTCACAAGTTTGATTTTACAGCATGGTACTCAGGTGAACCATATAGGACCATCATGGTCCTCTTGTTTTACAATGTTTTCAAAAGCCGTCTTCTTTACGGATATTGAAACTTGGAATTGTGTGGGGTAATGGATTAACCCTTTACCATACAATGCAGACTTTTGATGACCCTGGGAAAGAAGCCTTTTGAAAACATTGTTGGATAAGGAGAAAATGTTGGTAATCAGCATTTTCTCCTTTTCCCAGGATGTTTTGTAGCCTTTCCAATAGAAATTGTACCATTTGTGCCACACTGAAATTGTCATCTGCAGATGTGTTAACTCTTTGCAATCCTTTATTCCATAGAAAGTCATTTCTACACATTGCTTGTAGGAGTCTTTAGAAAACATTGTGGCAAAAGGTGAAATTGCTCCTGATGAGCAATTTCACCTTTTGTCACAATGTTTTCTATGCTATCAAAAGGTGTCGTATACACATATGAAATGGGTTCATCCTTGCTGTTATTTAGGGTCAATTAGAGACACCATAGAAATGTCTTATGGGGTAAAGAGTTAATTAGGACATGGGTGAAATTTTGTTGCACAGTAAAGACCTTTCCTTCATTTTTCAGGGCTACAAAAGTCAAAATGAAGGTTTCTTGTTGGGACGCAGAGACATATCAATGACTAACCTACGATCTAAAGACCACTCCCACATCACCATCACTGAGGTTGCGCCAAGTAATGGAGCAATAATCGCAGGTATGCTTCACATTTTTTGTGTAGAGCCTGGTAGAGTAGAACTTTGGTAGCTTACAGGACTTGAGACTAAGGGAGGTGGCTGGTTCGAACCTTCAGTTCAGTCAGTTTCTTTCCAAGAATTGATGATAGTATTTATACAGCCCCACAACAAAGTGGAGGGGGGTATACTGAAATCACCATGGCTGTCTGTCCGTCCATCCGTCTGTGCGTAGACACAAATTTGTCGGGAGCAATACTCCAACACTTTTTAGCTCATTACCGAACGACAAAATTTTAGGTTTGTCCAAATCGAAAGCATTTGCAGATGACAACATAAAAGTGACTGAAAATTTGAAATTTGTTTTGTGAAGGGTAGAAAACATTGTGGGAAAAGGAGAAAATGCTGGTTACCAGCATTTTCTCCTTTTCCCACAATGTTTTCTACTGGCTTCTTTGTCAGGGATTGTGTGGTAATGGGTTAAGGTACTATACTCAGATTTACACCCACTGTTCCTATATATGTACAAAGTTGTGCATGTGCAATTTTCATGACCCTTCTGTGATTTGTTGCGAAATTATTCCCCTTGAACTTTTTACAACTCTTACTATTGTACTAAACCATTCTGCATTCCATGACAAAGACCTGTTTTTGTGACAAGGAGTTGGTGGGGGGTATAATCACATTTAGTGATAGCTCTTGTTGAGACAGGATTCATTGTTTTTTCACTGTTGACTTCTTGTTTTGACGATAGTTGTATGAGAAAACAGCTGATGGCTTGGGAAAAATATTGTGCAAAGTATTTGTAATGATACAAAGTATAGATAGGTGCACTGGGTACTGCAGTATCAGTAACTCAGATGAAAACAGCATGAAACACCATATAAACACCATGCACAAATTATTGACCAAGATTAGCTGCAGTTCAGGTCATAACCTTTAGCCTTTGGTAAATTTTCTGCATGGCCAAGGATTATTCTACCATAGGATTTGGTTGGATATTAGATTTTATGAATTCATTACGATTGAGATCTTGCTTGGTAAATAGCATCACAGAGTGCATTATCCCTTGTACCAGAGCATGGCTTTGGTATTAGTTCAACATTGGCTGATCAAATGTAGTTCAAACTACTGTAAACCAGAAAATGGTTTCGCACATTTTATTTTAGCCTCTTTTATGGCAGAGTTTGATCTGTGAAAATTATATGCTGCAAATCATTCCCTTGCCATAAAAATGTGAGCTTCAGTCGCTACGAGAAGTTTATCTTTAGAAAGCTTACCAGGACATGTGTATCCATTTACCTATTTTTGTCATCTGATAAAAGGTTAACCCATGACCATACAATCCCTACTTTTGACGCCCTTGAGAAAGAAGCCGTTTGAAAACACTGTAGGAATAGGAGAAAATGCTGGTAACCAGCATTTTCTCCTTTTCCCACAGTGTTTTCTACCCTTCCCAGAACAAATTTCAATTTTTCAGTCACCTTTATTTTGTCGTCTGCAAATACTTTCAATTTGAACTAGTCTAAAATTTTGTTGACTGGTAATGAGTTAAGGAAGTCTAAAACATTGTTGGAAAAAGAGTTAACACTAGTAAATGCTAGAAAATGTTGCTAAATAGCATTTTTCTTTTCAAAATGTGTAAGTTAACTTTCTTCCTCTAGGAATTTACAAACATTAATTTGTTTGGTTAATTGCTCAGGGCTTAATTTTCTACATATAGCTCCATCAGATGATACAGAAGAATGGAAAACTCCTGTCAAAGTTTTCACAGACAAAAAACATGGCAAGTCAAAGGAAGACAAGAAACTCAGAAAAAGGATCAGGTTTGTATGGTGGCTTGTTTGACTTTCTGTGGACTCAAAGGGCTGTGATGATGCAACAAGCGTTTTGTGTTTGAATTCAATTTTAGAAAGTCTAGGCTGCACCCTGATTGGTTGAGTTGTTTTTTTTTTTACCCAACCAGATTGCTAATTTTGGTATTCAAATTTGAATTCATAATTAGAACGATATTAAATGGTGTGTGTTTGGGGTTTTTTTGTTTGCATCAAACTAAACCTTAGAGGAAAATGGTTTAAAAACATTGCAAGAGCAGGAAAAAAATGGTAGGAAATATCATTTCTTAATTTGCCACAATGTTTTCTATCCTTGCAGAGACAAACATGATTATTTAAGCCAGGTTTTAATTTTAGTATACGCATGCTTTTATCCCTTTCCCAAACAAGCCCTGGTTTTTACGTGTCTGCAGTGAAAGTCTCTTGAAAACAGTGTGGGAAAAGGAGGAATTGCTCAGAACGAGCAATTTCTCCTTTTTCCACACTGTTTTGTACCCTTTTTGACAACTTTCTGCCATTTTCTCCAAATCTAAAATGGTCATCTGCAAACTTTTTGGAAAAGTCCAAAATTCGTTTTTTGGGAAAGGGTTAATTGGTTACATTTTGTAGTATAGTTACAAGGTAAATATTTGTAGGGAAAGATTTTATTTTTCTAATCTGATGTATTTATAGGACATACTATAAGGAACAGGATGAGCTAATACGAGCATTTGAAGAAATACAGCTCGACACTTTAGATGTCTCGGAACAGGAAGAGATGGACGCTGCCTTACAGAAACGGGCAGAGCGTCTGGCCAAACTGTCATTTGTTCTAAATCTGGTTAGTACTTCTGGTCAATTTTTATCAGATAACCTTTTTTGTTTTCAATGTAATGATACCAATTACGAATTTTTTTTTCTTAGACACGTTTGATGTCAAATTTGTGTGACATCATTTTTGACGTCATTTTGTACGTATTACATAGAAGTGAATGGGTCTTAAGGATATTACCGCGAGTGCATTTATGAATGTTTTTTCATCATTTAATCTATATTTTGTGAAATGGAGTTATATGATAAAAAAAATCTGACATGCGTGGACGTTCGAGTTAAAATTTTATCAGACTCATCGAGGAAAAGTTTTATCAAACTCATCAAGGAAAAATGTTACTAAGCTCGCCAAAGGCTCTCTTAATAACATTTCCCTTGACTCATTTAATAAAAATCTTATCTCAAAAGCCCACTCATTTCAGATCATATGTATCTATTTTTTATCTCATAAAAAATGCAGGTTTTTTAGTACACAGAATACATGTACATTTATTGTTGGGAAATGCTCATATGAACACTTTTATTCATTACTGCCTGAAACCCTCTTACCAAACAGTAAAACTTTGGACTCTACTAAATTGAAAGTATTTCCAGACAACAAAGTAAATTTAGCTCAAATGATGATTTTCCTCTGCCATATTTCAGCAAAGTAGACTGCATAGATTGAAGATCAAACTCTATATTTTGTGCAGCCTGATCTTGATCTGTTGTGGCTGCAAAGGGAATTATGATTATGGAAGGTGTTTTAGGGGCTGATTTGGTTTTGACCTACTGGTCACAAAAGCAACTTTAGTTGTGAAAGGCCTCTGAACTTTTAACTCTTGACCAATTGACAAAAACTTTTAGACTCGTCCAAACTGAAAGCATTTGCACATACTAAATAATGTAGCTAGAATGATGATTTCTGTCCACAAAAGGGTTGAAAATACTGTGGGAAAAGGAGAAAATGCTGGTTACAGCATTTTCTCCTTTTCCCTCAGTATTTTCAAAAGCATTCTTCTTTAAGGTTGTTAAAGCCTGGAATTATGAAGTATAGGATTAATGTTATTGTTCTTTTTACAGTGTCTTCTGATTGCCAAGGCTATTGCAGTGGCTTTATCTGCATCTATGTCAATTATCTCAAGTTTGGTTGACTCAGCTGTTGACCTTGCCTCGGGAATCATAATATGGTGGACTTCCAGGGCCATAAAAAAGAGAAATATATATTTATATCCAGGGGGTAAGTATTTGCTTGAAGAAAACATTTGTATGGTGAGATTGTGTGCTGTTTTATGTAGCTTTCAGCATATTTTAATCCTATCACAGCCACAGTTTGCTTTAATATCTAGGGCTCCTGTGTGGCTTAGTGTTTGATTATGGGTTTTATGATTGATTGTATGGTGTTCAATGTTGTTTGCAACATTACTTCAGTTATATCTCGACATGCTTTCCTGGAGTATGTTTTACCATCACTCAGCACAATTTTCTTTCCAAGCCACTGGCTGCTTTTCCATATAACCATCATCAGAACAACGGTCAGCAGTGGGAGAGGAATCAGTCTTGTCGCAATGACTATCATCAATCCTAGGAGAGAAATTGCCCAAGCCAAGTTGAGTGTGGGACTGGTATCTTGGAGGCATTGGTTTGGGGCCACACATTGATCCACTAGGCTTTTCATTGGAGTGTCCTTGGGTAAGGCACTTCAGAGCCCTAGCTTAGTGCTGGTGAAACCAAGGAAATACATGAATATATGACCTGTGGCAGTGATATGACTGACATAATGTTGAAAGCAGCATAAAATAGCGTTCAGTCAATCAGTCAAATCATTCATGTTTGCCTTCAGTTTCCCTTATATTTTTGACACAGCTTTGCTCTTTTCTTGACTGAGAATTTAACCCTTTCCCAAACAACAAAATTTTAGACTAGACCAAATTGAAAGCATTTGCAGACGACAGTTCAACTCTTGCTGAAAAGATGATTTCTGTCTAATAATAGGGTAGAAAAAATTGTGGGAAAAGGAGAAAATGCTGGTTACCAGCATTTTCTCCTTTTCCCACAATGTTTTAAAAAGGCTTCTATTCCAGACCGCAAAAACCAGGGATTGTTTGGGAAAGGGTTAATTGAAAAATTAACTTCTACTAAGCATTATCAATTGCATATTGTATATTGCTGTTTATTTGCTGTCAGTAATTGTTTGCTTGTATTTTTCAGGTAAATCCCGCCTCGAACCCATCGCTATTGTAATTCTATCTGTGATAATGTCGCTTGCCTCGTTTCAACTTGTGATAGAATCTATCCAGATCATGGCTGGTTATGCATCTAAATCTGGAAACATTCCTACAGTCGACCTAACTGTTATTTTGATAGCTGCTGGAACAGTTGGTAAGGGTCAGAGTGAAAAGTATTTGAAAAATTTGTCTTAAGATAGAGGATTTATTTTAGAAACATTAAAAAACAATGTGGAAAAAGGAGAAAATGCTGGTTACCAGTATTTTCTCCTTTTACCACTATGTAGCTCACTGTGTTGTCCTGCAGTTTTTTCTTATTCATCCACGTCAAATGCCATGAATGTAGGCACATTAAATTTTTTATCGGCAAATGCTTTTGATTTAGTCCAAAACTATGTCATTTGGTAAAGACTTAACCCTTTCCCAAAGAATAAATTTTGGACCCTTCCAAATTGAAAGAGTTTGCAGACGACAATTTTAGATTTTGAGAAAATGGCAGAAAGTTCTCAAAAAGGGTAGAAAACATTGTGGGAAAAGGAGAAATTGCTCGTAACGAGCAATTTCTCCTTTTCCCACAGTGTTTTGAAAAGACTTTTACTGCAGACATGTAAAAACCAGGGCTTGTTTGGGAAAAGGTTAAAAAATATTGCGAAACACTACTCTTACTTTAGATGGTTCACGAGCTATATTGCCAATTTAAAAAAAAAAAAAGTTTTTAGCTGTGCTTTTTTCAGAGAAAATGTAACGTTCTGTCATAGCCCAGCTGTAGACTCAATTGTCATCTTTGTGCAAAAACATTGACCTTTTCTCATATTACTGTCATTTCAAGATATTTATATGTACTTAAAAACTGGACTATTTGTGCTTTAGCATAAAGGAAATCCAAGATAACCTTGACATATTTTTAACATAGTTATGCCCTTTTTTTTTATTTAAAGTTTTAACTCTTCACCGTAGAATCCTGACTATTAACGACCCTGAGAAAGAGGTCTTTTGAAAACATTGTTGGAAAAGGAGAAATTTTCTCTTTTTCCCACAATGTTGTCTACCCTTCCGAATACAAATTTCAATTTTGAAGTCACAATCACTTTGTGGTCTGCAAATGCTTTCAATATGGACACGTCTAAAATTTTGTCATTTGGTAAAGAGTTAAATGAAAAAGCAACATCAATCTGCATTTGGATAAGCATGTGGTGATCTTGTTCTTAACTCTTTAGCAAATGACAAAAATGAATACTTGTCCAAACTGAAAGCATTTAAAATTAACAGTTTAACTCTTTACCACACGAGAAAATTTTAGACTGGTCCAAATTGAAAGCATTTGCAGATGACAAAATAAAGGTGACTGAAAAATTGAAATTTGTTCTGGGAAGGGTAGAAAACACTGTGGGAAAAGGAGAAAATGCTGGTTACCAGCATTTTCTCCTTTTCCCACAGTGTTTTCAAAAGGCTTCTTTCTCGGGTGCATCAAAAGTAGGGATTGTGTGGTAATGGGTTAAGTGGGATTCGAATGATGAAATTTGTGTTTGATAGGGTAAGAAAAAATTGTGAGAAAAGTAGAAAATGCTTACCAAAAGGTTTCATGTTCTGGATCATTAAAACTCGAGATAGTGTTTTGAAGGATTAAAGTTTAAAAAAAAAACCTTTAACCCATTACCACACAATCCCTACTTTTGACGCCCCTGAGAAAGAAGCCTTTTGAAAACACTGCAGGAAAAGGAGAAAATGCTGGTAACCAGCATTTTCTCCTTTTCCCACAGTGTTTTCTACCCTTCCCAGAACAAATTTCGAATTTTCAGTCACCTTTATTTTATCGTCTGCAAATGCTTTCAATTTGAACCAGTCTAAAATTTTGTCGTGTGGTAAAGAGTTAATTCTTTACCAATTAACATAATTTAAGATTGTCCAAATTGACAGCATTTGTAGAAGACCAAAAGTTTAAAGATGGCAAAAAAATAAAATTTGTTTCTGGAAGGGTGGAAAATAATGTGGGAAAAGAAAAAATGCAGGTTCATACCAGCATTTTCTCCTATTCCATAATTTCGAAAGCCTTCTCATTCAGAGTCATTAGAACCATGGTTTGTTTTGTAAAGGTTTAACTCTTTACCACACGAGAAAATTTTAGACTGGTCCAAATTGAAAGCATTTGCGGACGAAAAATTAAACGTGACTGAAAAATTGAAATTTGTTCTGCGAAGGGTAGACAACACTGTGGGAAAAGGAGAAAATGCTGGTTACCAGCATTTTCTCCTTTTCCCACAGTGTTTTCAAACTGCTTCTTTCCCAGGGGCGTCAAAAGGAGGGATTGTGTGGTAATGGGTTAAATAAACAGTTCTTTAGTTTAGCTCGAATACCAATACATGATATTGTCTTGTTTTATATTTCAGTGACGAAGTTTATCCTGTATTTGTTGTGTTATTGTTATGGTAGAAAAAGTAGTTCTGTTAGAGCTCTGGGTCAAGATCACAGAAATGATGTGTTGTCAAATATTGTGGCCATTATTTGTGGATATTTTGGTAAGTAGGAAGTACACAGAATTTCATTTTACACCCTTTTTATTGTGTAGAATTTAAATAATATCATTTGTACAGCTCACTATTTGGTAAACCTTTGATTTTCCCTTTTAATGGATTCCAAAGTTTTTAGTTCCTCACCAAACAAAGATATTTTAATTAGTATATATACTAGAGGACACATTTTTTCCCTTGAATTTTATAAAAATACATAAATTTTTTCCTGCCACTGGCTTTGCCCCAGCAATACCCTGTTCATCACTTAATTGGTATATTTGGTAGTTTGTTACTTCTCCATTATCTTTTTTGTTAGGTATATATCTGATAAAAAAACATCTGTCATAATGTGAGATGTGTATGATCGTAGCAACATAATATTTTGATTTGTCTTGAAATTTGCCATTAACCATTGGATGACACGAATGATACATGCATACAAATAACCAATGAGAGCCCTTTTAACAACTCACTGGTCAGGCTGGCTGCACTTGATTCTCAAATGATGTAAAACTGAGGAACAAATTTTCTTAATCGAATTAACTCATTAGCAAACAACAAAATTTTAAGCTTGTCCAAATCAAAAGCATTTGGAGGCGACAAAATAAAAGTGACTGAAAATTTGAAAATTTGTTTTGTGAAGGGTAGAAAACATTGTGGGAAAAGGAGAAAATGCTGGTTACCAGCATTTTCTCCTTTTCCCACAATGTTTTCTAAAGGCATCTTTTTCAGGGTTGTCAAAATTAGGGATTATGTGGTAATGGGTTAATATTTTACAAAAAAGTATGTGCCAGTTCTGCTCTATATTATGATGTGCTAAAGATGAAAAGTATGAGCGAATGGTGCTAGGGTGCACTCTTGATTGAACTTTTTATCTGATGAAAAAGGTATTAATTGTTTGTTCTATTACATATAGGATCCAGGGATTTTGTAGATCGTGTTGGCAAGTATGGTTTAGTGTATATAGATCCAGCAGGAGCCATTTTAATCAGTATATATATTCTGATAAATTGGTGGAGAACTGGATATGGTAAGTAAAGTATTTGTATGATATTTAAACTCTTTTAGACCGAACGACAAATTTTTGGACTGGACCAAATTCAAAGCATCTGCAGACAACAAATCAAATCTTGGTAATATGATGATTTCTGACTTCGATAGGGTGGAAAATATTGTGGGAAAAGGAGAAAATGCTGGTTACCAGCATTTTCTCCTTTTCCCATAATGTTTTCTATAGGCTTCAATCTCCGGGTTGTTAAAAGTCAGGATTATGTGGCAAAAGCTTATAGTTTGTACTCAGCCTTATTTTTGTCACATATTTTCACTTGGTGCATCTATGAATTGCTACTGAACCTTGTTCTAGGCAAGACTATCTATGCAAGCCACTGGCTGCTTTCCTACGTAAACAGTTTCCATGCAATGCTCATGAGTGAGACATTTGGTACAGCAGCTGAGAATTGATATGGCTATGCATTGCTTTTGCTAAGTGTCATCAGCAGCAAGTTTGTTTATGAAGATAATGATAAATAACTTCTTTCTCTTTTAATTCTTTATACCCCACAAAACGAATGTTTTCAAGGGTATACTGGAATCGGCCTACCTGTCCATGTGTAGATCTGTGCGTCCGTCCATGTGCCCGTCTGTATATAAAATACTGTCAAAGCACTGGTGCGGTATAAAGTCACATTCAGTGACAGCTCTAGTTATACCCCCACAAAACAAATATTGGTAGGGTGTACTGGAATCAGCCTGTCTGTCCGTCCGTGTGTCAGACTGTGTGTCTGTCCTAGTGTCTGTCCGTGTGTCCGTCTGTGTACAAAATACAAGTAATTGCCTGTTTCATTCAAAGCGCTGGCAAAGATATTAAGTCACATTCAGTGAAAGCTCTACTTTTCTCTGTTTTCAGAGCAGATAAAGTTGTTGACTGGTCATACTGCTGATCCAAACTTCCTCAGCAAAATTACCTGGATTTGCCTAAACCACCATCAAGAAATTATCTTTATAGACACTGTGAGGGCGTTCCACTTTGGAAACAATTTTCTGGTTGAAGTTGATATCGTTCTACCGGAGAATATGTCACTGAAAGAGGCCCATAATATCGGTGAAACTTTGCAGCAAAAACTTGAAAAGTTTCCGCTGGTTGAACGAGCATTTGTTCATTTAGATTATGAAGTTGAACATCATCCGAGTGAAGAACATAAACAGATATGACGGTCTTTCAAGTGCCAAACTGTTGTGTTGTTAAGATAGTTCATTACGTCTATCAGAGAGCTTTGTTTTCCTTGCAGCAGACAAGTTTCAAATATGTAGTACAAGAAGAAATAACTCATTCCTGAGCAATTTCTGTATCTATCACACTGTCTTATATTAACCCTTAAAGTGCTGGAACCAAATTAACTTGGTTTTGCAGACAGTGCAGATCAAGATCAGACTGCACAGAATGTGCAGTCTGATCTTAGATCTACACTGTCAGCTACCTTTTTAGCTCACCTGAGCACGAAGTGCTCATGGTGAGCTATTGTGATCGTGCTGTGTCCGTCGTCCGTCGTGCGTCGTCAACTTTTTACCTTGTGTACGCTCTAGAGGCCACAGTTTTGGTCGGATACTCATGAAAGTTGGTCAGGATGTTTGTCTCGATGAAATCTCGGACGAGTTGGAAAATGGGTCATGTGGGGTCAAAAACTAGGTCACTAGGTCAAATCTTAGAAAAACCTTGTGTACGCTCTAGAGGCCGCATTTTGAGTCGGATACTCATGAAAGTTGGTCAGGATGTTTGTCTGGATGATATCTCGGACGAGTTCGAAAATGGGTCACGTTGGGTCAAAAACTAGGTCACTAGGTCAAATCTTAGAAAAACCTTGTGTACGCTCTAGAGGCCGCATTTTGAGTCGGATACTCATGAAAGTTGGTCAGGATGTTTGTCTGGATGATATCTCGGACGAGTTCGAAAATGGGTCACGTTGGGTCAAAAACTAGGTCACTAGGTCAAATCTTAGAAAAACCTTGTGTACGCTCTAGAGGCCGCATTTTGAGTCGGATACTCATGAAAGTTGGTCAGGATGTTTGTCTGGATGATATCTCGGAC
Organism: Tridacna crocea; assembly: GCA_943736015.1. Lineage (NCBI taxonomy): Eukaryota > Metazoa > Mollusca > Bivalvia > Cardiida > Cardiidae > Tridacna > Tridacna crocea. Next base: position 8,826,758 of record OX031072.1, on the reverse strand, counting down.
GAGTTCGAAAATGGGTCACGTGGGGTCAAAAACTAGGTCACCAGGTCAAATCTTAAAAAAACCTTGTGTACGCTCTAGAGGCCGCATTTTCAGTTGGAAACTCATGAAAGTTGGTCAGGATGTTTGTCTGGATGATATCTCGGACGAGTTCGAAAGTGGGTCACGTGGGGTCAAAAACTAGGTCACCAGGTCAAATCTTAGAAAAACCTTGTGTACGCTCTAGAGGCCACATTTTCAGTCGGATACTCATGAAAGTTGGTCAGGATGTTTGTCTGGATGATATCTCGGACGAGTTTGAAAGTGGGTCACGTGGGGTCAAAAACTAGGTCACCAGGTCAAATCTTAGAAAAACCTTTTGTACGCTCTAGAGGCCACATTTTCAGTCGGATACTCATGCAAGTTGGTCAGGATGTTTGTCTGGATGATATCTCGGACGAGTTTGAAAATCGGTCATGTGGGGTCAAAAACTAGGTCACTAGGTCAAATCTTATAAAAAGCTTTTGTACGCTCTAGAGGCCACATTTTCAGTTGGAAACTCATGACAGTTGGTCAGGATGTTTGTCTGGATAATATCTCAGACGACTTTGAAAATGGGTCACGTGGGGTCAAAAACTAGGTCACCAGGTCAAATCTTAGAAAAACCTTTTGTACGGTCTAGAGGCCACATTTTCAGTTGGATACTCATGAAAGTTGGTCAGGATGTTTGCCTGGATGATATCTCGGACAAGAACGAAAATGGGTCATGTGGGGTCAAAAACTAGGTCACTAGGTCAAATCTTAGAAAAACCTTTTGTAGGCTCTAGAGGCCATATTTTGAGTCCGAAACTCTTGTAAGTTGGTCAGAATGTTTGTCTTGATGATATCTCAGACAGGTTTGAAAATGGGTCATTGGGGGTTAAAAACTAGGTCACCAGGTCAAATCTTAGAAAAACCGTGTATATGCTCTGGATGCCACATTTTCAGTCCAACACTCTTGAAAATTAGTCAGAATGTTTGCCTTTATAATATCTTGGATGAGTTTGAAAATGGGTCATGTTGAGTCAAAAACTGGGTCAATAGGTCAAATGTTATAAACACCTTTTGTATGCTCTGGAGGACACATTTTCAGTCTGATACTCCTAAAACAGAACAGAACAGAACAGAACAGAATTTTATTGCTGTAAGTAATACAATACTTTTAGCAAACATAAATGAAAATATAAAGCCATGAGAGATTAACAGCGAGAAACTATTTTATACTTGACATGGTGAAAATATATATTATATTTAAATCAACCCCCTTAAAAAGAAAAAACCTTTTGAGACATGTTTTCATTGCTGGTAGTGTAGGATCAGGATTCGACTGCACGTTCAGTACAGTCCAACTCCGATTCTACCAGCCAGAAACTATATAATTCAATGATATCTGGTGAAGTGATACAGGGTCAAGATCAGAATACAACCTTTCTGCATTCTGATCTCGACTCTTATCTGAACATAGACTGTAATCATAGAGTAGCACATATACTTAAAGACTAGCTTCTTTCTCAAAAAAAGTAATATAAATGAACCTTTGACTTTTGAAGTTTAGTCTTTTACATTGTATATATTTGACTTTTGAAGTTTAGTCTTTTACATTGTAATATATATAAAACTTGTTCATAATATTTGTCCTGGTGATACCTTGAATGAGTTTGAAAATGGGTCATGTGGAGTCAAAAACTAGGTCAATGGGTCAAATATTAGAAAAACCTTGTGTACACTCCAGAGGCTACATTTTCTGCCTGATACTCTTCAGACTTGGTCAGAATGTTTGTTTTGGTGATGTCTCAAAAGAGTTTGATAATGGGCATTTGTCGGGTCCAAAACTAGGTCACTTGATGAAATCTTAGAAAAACCTTTTGTACACTGTAGAGGCTACATTTTCAGTCCATTACTCATGAAACTTGGCCAGAATGTTTGTCTTATTGATATCTCAAAAGTGTTTGATGATGGGTAATGTCTGATAAAAAAACTAGGTCAATGGGAAACTAGATGGTGCATGTTTGGTCAATAAACTCAGGTGAGCGATTTCAGGGCCATCATGGCCCTCTTGTTACATGTTATGGCTGAAATAATCTTGAAATAACAATATTAGGGCTGCTTTTCCTACTTCAAAAGGTTTAACTCATTTCTTCAGCACTTTAAGTGTTAACTCTTTAACAGATGAAGAACTTGCAAGTAGTTCATATTGAAAATATTTACAGCACTGAAAAAATTGGTAAGGATGGATTAAATGGCTTAGCAACACACAAAAAGGGACATTTCAGACATTTGCATAAAGTGTCGTCTTGGATCAGCGTGTGCAGTCTTCATTGGCTAATCTGTGATGGCACTTCACAACCACAATAGATTTTGTGCTACAGTAGACTTGTGTGAAACAGAAAATTACATAAAAAAGGAAAATGTTGTCTTGGATAAGCCTGGATAGGCTGTTCCAAGATGGCACTTTAACTCTTTATCAAATGGAAAAAATTTGGACTGTTCCATATTGAAAGCATTTGCAGACGACAAAATAAATGTGATTCAAAAAATTTGTTTTAGGAAGTATAGAAAACATCGTGAGAAAAAGAGAAAATGCTGGTTACCAGCATTTTCTCCTTTTCCCACAATGTTTTCAAAAGGCCTTTTTCTCAGGGACGTTAAAAGTCGGAATTGTGTGGTAAAGAGTTGAGCAGATGTCGGGTTGCCCCTTTTCACATGTTGAAGGCCAAATGATAAAACTTGCATTTATCTGGGCTTGAAAGCAGTTTGGGGTAAAAAAGAGAAAATGCTAGAAACCTGCATATTCTCCATTTCCAACAATGTTTTCAAGCTCAGCCCCTTCCTCAGAGTCATTGAAATCAAAAGTATAGAATTTGTGGTGATACTTCAGACCGTGGATTATCCATACTCTAGATGTCTTGAAAATTGTGTGTTGCAATTGTTTCTCAGGAGGTTGTGATTAACCCTTTACTCCATAGATACTCATTTCTACGCATGCTTTGTAGGAGCCTTTGGAAAATATTGTGGCAAAAGGTGAAAATGCTCGTGACGAGCAATTTCACCTTTTGCCACAATGTTTTCTGTTTTCTATACTATCAAAAGGTACCATATACACATAAGAAACTGCTTCATCCATACTGTTATTTAGTGTCAATTAGAGATACCATAAAAATGCCTTATGGGGTAAAGGGTTAACACATTACCACACAATCCCTACTTTTGACGCCCCTGAGAAAGAAGCCTTTAGAAAACATTGTGGGAAAAGGAGAAAATGCTGGTAATCAGCATTTTGTCCTTTTCCCACAGTGTTTTCTACCCTTCCCAGAACAAATTTCAATTTTTTAGTCACCTTTATTTTGTCTTCTGCAAATCTTTTCAATTTGGACCAGTCTAAATTGTTCTCATGTGGTAATGAGTTAACCCTTTCCCAAACAATCCCTGGTTTTTACGACCCTGACTTAGAAGCACTTTGAAAACATTGTGGGAAAAGGAGAAAATACTGGTAACCAGCATTTTCTCCTTTTCCCACAATGTTTTCTACACTGCTGGAAACAAGGTTCAGTTTTTGAGTTTTGTTTATTTTATTGTCTGCAAGTGCGTTCAATTTGGATCAGTCTAAAATTTTGTTGTTTGGTAAAGGGTTAACACATTACCACACAGTCCCTACTTTTGACGCCCCTGAGAAAGAAGCCTTTAGAAAACAATGTGGGAAAAGGAGAAAATGCTGGTAACCAGCATTTTCTCCTTTTCCCACAATTTTTCTACCCCTTCACAAAACAAATTTCAAATTTTCAGTCACTTTCATTTTGGCGTCTGCAAATGCCTTCGATTCGGACGAGCCTAAATCATTGTCGTTTGGTAATGGGTAAAAATGAGACATGTTCTGGAACAGGGGGTTGAACTCTTTACTAAACAACAAAATGTTGGATAACTCCAATTTGAAAGCATTTGCAGACAACAAAATTAAATGTGAATAAAAAATTGAATTTTGATTTTGTAAGGGTAGAAAACATTGTGGGAAAAGGAGAAAGAGCTGGTTACCAGCATTTTCTCCATTTCACTCAATGTTTTCAAAAGGCTTCTTTCCCAGGGTCATCAAAAGTCGGAATTGTGTGGTAAAGAGTTAATGTATGTCGATGATGAATTCTTTCCAAGTAAAGATAGAGAGGGATCAAAGAAATCCATTTTGTGTGACAATGGACCAGACATGGAGGTAGAATGCTTCTTGGACAGGCATGAAATTTACAAATAGCAAAATGTTTTGTCCGAGGTCAGCCTGATCTTGGACAGCACTTTTTGTAGATGCTTTAACCCTTTACCCCATAAGGCATTTCTATGGTATCTCTAATTGACCCAAAATAACAGCAAGGATGATGATGTTTCTTATGTATATATGACACCTTTTGATAGTGTAGAAAACATTGTGGCAAAAAGTGAAATTGCTCATCACGAGCAATTTCACCTTTTGCCACAATGTTTTCCAAAGGCTCCTACAAACAATGCATAGAAATGAGTATCTGTGGAGTAAAGGGTTAAACCCTCTTTTTGCAGAGCATGACTCCTATAGTAACTGTATAAACTGATTCGTTGCTGATAAGTATTTTATGATTTGTTGTTGTATTTTCTTTTTGTTTTTGTCTGTAACTGGCCACACTATGTGCCTCTACCAGCTGAATGTGTCAGAATTGAAAAAAAAAATCTCTCTAAGATTTTGGTGAAAGTGTTGGCAGAGCTGAAGTAGTTGAATACTATAATTGATTTAACCCTTTTCCTAAACAATCCCTAGTTTTTATGGCTCTGAGACAGAAACCTTTTGAAAACATTGTTGGAAAAGGAGAAAATGCTGGTAACCAGCATTTTCTTCTTTTCCCACTTTGTTTCTATCCTGCTGGAAACAGAATTCAATTTTGAGTCTTATTTTGTCATCTGCAAGTGCTTTCATTTGGGCCAGTGTAAAATTTTGTTGTTTGGTTCACAGTTAAAGGGGTTTTGAAGGAGGAGTCATTACTTGTCCCATATTGAAGCTCCACTTGTTATTAATGCTCTACCAGCATTTTGTAACTAAAAATGGATTTATGAGGCAGTAAATCCATAGACAGAGTTGAAATAACTGGCCAGAAATAACTTAGAGGCATCTACGCAATTCTGATTACTTCAAAAATCAATTTCATTAACACCTGAGCATTGGAATATACATACACTTCTGACAAAATTATTCTAGTTACACAGAATATGTGGAATAACTTGAGAAACCTTTTAAAAATGTGAAATTATCAAAACACCACTAACCCACATCATTCATTAAGGTAACTGAAAATGGATTTATGGGGCAGTAAATCCATAAATAGAGTTGAAAAAATTGGCCAGAATTAATACTTCAATAATTAATTTCATTAACATCTGAGCATTGGAATATACATAGACTTCTGACAAAATTATTCTGGTATCACAGAATATGTCGACTAATTTAGAAATCTTTAAAAATGTAAAAGTATCAAAACATCAGTAACCCACACCATTCATTAACCCTTTACCACACAGTGACAACTTTTTACGAGTTTTAGAAAGAAGCCTTTTGAAAACAATGTGGTAAAAGGAGAAAATGCTGGTTACCAGCATTTTCTCCTTTTCCCACAATGTTTTCTACCCTATCAATAAACAATTGCACTATTTGAGCCACATTGAAATTGTCGTCTGCAAATGCTTTCAATTTAGACAGGGCTAAAATTTTCTCCTCTAGTAAAGGATTAATTGCCTCCTTTTTAGCTCACCAGAGCACGAAGTGCTCATAGTGAGCTTTTGTGATCGCCCAATGTCCATCGTGAGTTGTCCACAATTTCTTTAAACATCTTCTCCTTCTAAACCACTGGGCCGATCTTGATGAAACTTGGCAGGGATGTTCCTTGGGTGAAGCTCTACCAAAGTTGTTCAAGAGATTGAATTCCAGGCATAACTGTGGTTGCCATGGCAACCAAAAGAAAAAAAATAGCAAAATCTTTAGAATTCTTCTTCTCTAAAACTAGAAGGTGCAGAGCTTTGATATTTGATATGTAGCATCTCCTAGTGGACTTCTACCAAGATTGTACATATGATGCCCCTGGGGTCAAAAGTGGCCCTACCCCAGGGGTCACAAGTTTGAAACATAGCAACAAAGAAGGAAAACTTTAAAATTCTTCTTCTCAGAAAGTAGGAGGCATAGAGCTTTGATATTTGGTATATAGCATCTCCTAATGGACCTCTACCAAGATTGTTCATATGATGCCCCTGGGGTCAAAACTTGCCCTGCCCTGGGGGTCACAAGTTTGAAACATAGGAACAAAGAAGGAAAACTTTAAAATTCTTCTTCTCTGAAACTAGAAGATGCAGAGCTTTGATATTTGTTATGTAGCATCTCTTAGTGGACCTTTACCAAGATTGTTCATATGATGCCCTTGGGGTCAAAACTGGCCCCGCCCCGGGGGTCACAAGTTTGAAACATTGGAACAAAGAAGGAAACCTTCAAAATTCTTCTTCTCTGAAAGTAGAAGGAGCAGAGCTTTGATATTTGGTATGTAGCATCTCCTTGTGGACGTCTACCAAGTTTCTTCATATAATGTCCCTGGGGTCAAAACTGGTCCCGCCCCAGGGGTCACAAGTTTGTATCATAGGAACAAAGAAGAAAAATTTAAAAATTCTTCTTCTCTGAAACTAGAAGGCGCAGAGCTTTGATATTTGGTATGTAGCATCTCCTAGTGGACCTCTACTAAGATTGGTTATATGATGCCCCTGGGGTCAAAACTGGCCCCGCCCTGGGGGGTCACAAATTTGAAACTTAGGAACAAACAACGAAAACTTTAAAAACAAATTCTCTGAAACTAGAAGGCGCAGAGCTTTGATATTTGGTACGTAGCATCTCCTGGTGGACCTCTACCAAGATTGTTCATATGATTCTCCTTGGGTCAAAACTGGCCCCGCCCGGGGGTCACAAGTTTGAAACGTAGGAATAAAGAAGGAAAACTTTAAAAACAAATTCTTTGAAACTAGATGGTGCAGAGCTTTGATATTTGGTATGTAGCATCTGCTAGTTGACCTCTACCAAGATTGTTCATTTGATGTCCCAGGGGTCAAAACTGGCCCCTCCCTTGGGGTCACTAATTTGAAACTTAGGAACAAAGAAGGAAAACTTTAAAATTCTTCTCTGAAATTAGAAAATGCAGAGCTTTGATATTTTGTATGTAGCATCTCCTAGTGGACCTCTGCCAAGATTGTTCATATGATGTCCCTGCAAAGTTTCTTCATACTATGCCCCAGGGGTCAAAACTGGCCCTGCCCAGGGGTCACAAGTTTGATTTTACACCTTGGTACTCAGGTGAGTGATATAGGACTATCATGGTCCTCTTGTTGAAAATGTAACGCCTTCAAGGGTATTAAATACAGACATAGCAGTATTTGCCAATCAAAAGAACACACCAGCATTTTGTATAAATTGATCAAAATCGCTTTCAACATGCATGTTTTTTAAAAGGCAACTTACAGAATGTGCAATAATGTAAATTGTCATAATATTTTGCCTATACAAGAACTGGTACATTAACATTTTACTGCTTTGTTTATGAGCTTTAATGTCTTTTATGTTAACATAAATGCTGTGATAGTTGATATTAGTTTAGGAACAGCTTTTGTGGCTTGTCAAGAAAGGATGGACTGCTTTTGTACAGTCTTGCTTTTTATCATCTTTGCAAGCCACGGCTGATGATTCACTACGCTACCCTTGGCGGATCAAGCTTGATTTTTACATTCCCCCGATTTTTCATAGGATGCAGTCAGCTCTAACTGCAACGAATGAAATCGCTCGTAGCATTTCATCTTTGATAAAAATAGAATAAAGTCGTTACCTTTCGAATAGAAGGTAAACATGAAACCCATGTGGATAGCATCGCAGGAATCTTGAAATTGGGCTCAATCAGCCAAGGCAAAATCCACGTAGTGATCGTAACCTTGGCTCGCGAAGATGGCTTTTTATCTACTTAACCGTTTACAAAACAAGAAAATTTGGGACAGATCCAACTTGAAAACACTTTCAGAGGACAGAATAAAGGTAACTTAGAAATTGAAATTTGTGTCCAGCAGGGTAGAAAACATTGCGGGAAAAGAAGAAAATGCTGGTTACCAGCATTTCCTCCTTTTAAAACAATGTCTTCAAAAGGCTTTTATGTCAGGGTCGTAAAAACCAGGGATTGTTTGGTAAAGGGGTAAGTCTTTGCAACACAGTGTCATCTTTTGACAACCCTCAGCATTTTGAAAACAAAGTGGGAAAAAGAGAAAATGCTGGTAACCAGCATTTTCTCCTTTTCCTACAATGTTTTCTCTCCTCTTTGATACAAGTTTCAAATTTTCAGTCACTTCTATTTTGACGTCTGCAAATGCTTTCAATTTGGACCAGTCTGAAATTTTGTTGTTTGGTAAAGAGTTTTTACCATAACAATTTTTTTTTTTGCAAAACCACCCAGAAGCTGGCTTTTGAAGACACACTCATTGTTTAACAATTTTCCATAAGAGTGCATCAAAAATTTTGTTGTTTGATGAAGAGTTGGACATACAGTATTTGCAGCAGACTATTGAAGGAGTATAATTGTGAAATGTGGATAATTTGATATGAATACATGATTAACCTTTTATCACACAAGTTTTACTAACCCATTGGGGAAATGCTTTTATAAAACATTTTGGGAAAAGGAAAATATGCTGGTAACCAGTATTTCTGTTCTTTTCCCACTGCTGCCATCATATGACTGAAATAATGTTGAAAGCAGAGTTCTACCCTCACAAAATCAAGTTTCAGTACATAAGTCACAGTTTATTTGTGTGCAAATGTGTACAATGTGGTCAAGTTAAAAATTTTGTTTATTCATAAAGAATGGATACTTGTGAAAATGTAATGGTAAAATAAGAATTGCTCATTTTTGAGCAATTTCTCCTTTTTCCATGATGTTTACTGAATTTGGTCTATTGTAAGATGATAAGAGTCATCTGTAGGAGATATTCTGTAAGTCCAAGGTTTATAAACAAAATTTTTAACTCTGTCGGTGCCAACTAAAAATCTTGACTTCTTTTCGAGGGCTCTAATTGCAGTCCAGTTAACTACAACATTTTACACTGGTCCAAATTGAAAGCATGTGCAGACAACAAAATAAACTTAACCCAAAAATTGAAATTTGTTTCCATCAGGGTAGAAAACATTATGGGAAAAGGAGAAAATGCTGGTTACCAGCATTTTCTCCTTTTCCCACAATGTTTTCAAAAGGCTCCTATCTCAGGGTTGTAAAAACCAGGGATTGTTTGGTGAAGGCTTAAACTTACAAATATTTTGATTGTACCTACTTTGTTTAAACAAGTAGACTGTATAGATCAAAGATCAGACTACACATTTTTTGCAGTCTGATCTTGATCTGTGCAGTCCACAAAAGTCACAGTGTTTGCCTATGGCACCAAAAAGGCTCTGAATGGCTTATTATTATACTGTATCTTGCTACCTCAAGTGTGTTGTTGGTGTACAAATTTTGTTGCTTTGTTACAGTTTTTATGTATTATTATTTACTCAAAGAAAAAAAAATACTCTTCAATCATTTACCAAATAATCTTGTGTTTTAAAGACACTGAGGAAGACAGATTTTGGGAAAAAAATAATGAAAGGAGAAAAGGTTAGTCACCAGCATTTTCTCTTTTCCTCCTGGTGATTTCAGGCTTCTATGAAAGTACACCATTTGTGTACATTCAACCCCATACCCAACAATCCCGTGTTTTTAATGATTGATAAAAAAGGTCTCTTTTTTTTTTTCCAAAAAGGTTTTCTACCCCTGTAGGGGAAAAAAATATCATTTGAGCTGCATTAAATTTGTCATCTGCCAATGCTTGCAAATCAGCATATCTAGAATTTGGTTGTTTGGTAAAGACTATTTACCATGCACAAAATAGTCCCGAGTTTTGATAACCTTTAGGAGGAAGTCTTTTGAAAACACTGGAGGAAAAGAACAAAATGCTGATGACCAGCATTTTCTTCTTTTCCCACAATGTTTTCAACCCTTTTCCAAAAAATCTGTTGACCCCATTAGATATGTCATCTGCAACAGCTTTGACTTTGAACTTCGACTATTGTTGGTAAATGATACTCATTCTAAAGGAACAATACATTTTACTCCTTGTAAACTGAGTTTGTCGAAATGCATAACTGTCCATAACTTTTTTTAACAAAGCTCTTTGTTGGAGGAGTGATTGCTTCCTTTGCTGGACTTTTTGTGAGAAAGAGATTCTAAAATTGATTCGGATCCTTGATATTTTAGTTTTTGGCAATATAGCTTAATATTTAGCTTAATTCTCTACTGTGCTACAAAACATTAGACTAGCCAAAATTGAAAGTATTTCCAGATGACATCAAATTACATATGAAATAACATATATGTAAAAAATTATTAAATCTGTTAAAAAATTTACCACACAATGACGACTCTTAACAACCCTGGAAAAGAAGCCTTTTGAAGACATTGTGGGAAAAGGAGAAACTGCTGGTAACCAGCATTTTCTCCTTTTCCCACGTTATTTTGTACCATATCAAAAAATGATTGCATCATTTGAGCCAGTATGAAATTGTCGTCTGTAAATGCTTTCAATTTGGACTTGGGTAAAATTTTGTCATCTAGTAAAGGGTTAAAAGATTGTAGGAAACTGAGGAAATGCTGGTGATGATGCTAGTGACCAGCATTTTCTCATTTTCCCACAATGTTTTCTATCCTATCACAGACAAACCCCATTATTTGAGAAACTTTTGTCATCTTGAAATGTTTCTAAGTTGGAAATGTGTATACTTTTATACTGTGGTAAAGTCATTTTAACTTGCTTTGTGGAAGCTGCACAAGTAAGTGGCTTTTGTAAAAACAGAATAGATTGCTTCATTATTTGTCTGGGTATTTAACCCTTTCCCAAACAATCCCTACTTTTGATTCCCCTGAGAAAGAAGCCTTTTGAAAACACTGTGGGAAAAGGAGAAAATGCTGGTAACCAGCATTTTCTCCTTTTCCCACAGTGTTTTCTACCCTTCCCAGGACAAATTTCAATTTTTCAGTCACCTTTACTTTGTTGTCTGCAAATGCTTTTATTTGGACCCGTCTAAAATTTTCTTGTGTGTAAATGGTAAAGAGTTAAGTGCAATCACCAGACTGATTGCTGTATGTGACATCCTGGCCAATACAACTTGACATCCAAGGAAAATGGTTACATCCTTTTGGATTATAGTTTCATGCAGAATGCTGTCAAGTTGATGCCGAAATCTGAGAACTACAATGATTTCCATCTCACAAGACCTAAATGGCATTAAACAAGGTGAGATTTATGTGGTTCACTGGCTTTGGGACACTAAGTTGAATGTCACTTCATGTGTAAGTATACTTTGCAAGTAGTATACACTTAATTTTTGAAAATAGTAGGATAGACAATTTAAGAACAGTTGTTTTTATTTACTAAAATCCATGTTGTAGGTACTCATTAAGAGTTGTCTTACTCAGACAGTTGTATAAAGTACCTTAATTCTGTATCAAACAGTCATGTGTTTTAACCAGTCTGAGGTAGGTGTATGAAAACATTGTTGGAAAAATGCTGGTAGCCAAATATGATGTACAAAAAAAAAATTTTATTACATTAATTTTAACCCTTCACCAGACAATCCTAAATGACCCTGAAAAAGAAGCCCAATGAGACCTTGTTGGAAAAGGAGAAAATACTGCTAACCAGCATTTTCCTGTTTTTCCACAGTTTCTTCTATCCCATCAAATTGAGTGATTGTATGGTATTAAATGCTGTTTTCAACATTATTTCAGTTATATCACTGCAGTCTGTGCACCTATCCATGCTTTCACAGGTCTTTGTTTTACAGTACCTCACACAAACAATATTCTTTACAAACCACTGGTTGTTTTACAGGATAATCATCATGGAAATAATGGTCAGCAGTGACAAGAGAAATAAAGCCTATCACAGTGACTATCATCAAACTTCAGAAAGAATTGGCGGAGCAGAGGATAGAACCAGTGACTCTCTGTCCTCAAGTCCTGTACGCTACCTACTGAGCTGCCGGTGCTGAGTATCCGATCAAAGACAAAAAAAATTCGTCATTTGAGCCATCTTCAATCTGTCTTCTAAAAATGCTTTCAATTTGGACCAGCCTGAATTTTCTCCATTTGGTAAAGAGTTAACTCATTACCACACGAGAAAATTTTGGACTGGTCCAAATTGAAAGCATTTGCAGACGACAAAATGAAGGTGACTGAAAAGTAGAAATTTGTTCTGGGAAGGGTAGAAAACACTGTGGGAAAAGGAGAAAATGCTGGTTACCAGCATTTTCTCCTTTTCCCACAGTGTTTTCAAAAGGCTTCTTTCTCAGGGGCGTCAAAAGTAGGGATTGAGTGGTAATGGGTTAAGTGATTCATAATACATAAGAATATACTTGTCTGTAACTGCCAGTATATCCCAAATCTTTTTGGCCCCCTTTTTTTTTTTCTTTCAGGACATGTTTTCTAATCTGTTGAGAATTACCAGAGTTTACCTCTTTATCTCACTACAAAACTTTGGACTTAATCAAATTAGAAGTACATGTATTTACAGACGAGGAATTGAACATGGTTTAAATGTTCAAAATTTTTCTTGATAAATAAAAAAACTTTGTGGGAAAAGGAGAAAATGGTGTTTACCAGCAAATGTAAAAATGCTTACAACCAGCATTTACTTTTTACTTTATCAGAAAAACAATATAATCCTTGAGCCACATTTCATATGTCATTTGCAAATATTCAGAAATTTACAAAATAAAAAAAATTCTGTATTACAGTGATAGGTTTAACCCTGTACTTCACAATCCCATATTTTAATGACCCATAGAAAGAAGCCTTTTGAAAACAATATGGAAAAAAGAGAAAACACTGATAAGCAGCATTTTATCCTTTTCCCACAATGTTTTCTTTCCTTTCAAAGACAAATATCATAATTTGAGCTGCATTTGTTTGTTCTAACTTCATGACAAGCCTGAAATTTAGTCGTCTGGTAAAGGGTTAAAGAAAGTGTGACCATACATCAATGGGGCTATAAAAAATAAGTTACACTCTTATCAGAACATTGACAGTCAGATGATTTCTATTCTTTCAGTTGACAAGTTGATACCACTGTCCAGTCCCTTGCAAGAAAGGATTATTGAAGAGGCTTGTTTTATCCCGTGTCAAAGTACTGGTAAGTATCAGCTTCTTTCCGCTTAAACTCGTTACCTCACAGAAGAATTTTGAGACCTATCCAAATTAAATGCACTTACAGACAACAATTTCAAAGTGGCTCAAATGGTGCAGTTTTGCTTTGATAGGGTAGAAACTGTGTGGGAAAAGGAGAAAATGCTGGTTACCAGCATTTTCTCCCTTTCCCACAATGTTTTCAAAAGGCTTCTTCCTCTAGGGCGTTAAAATTTGTCTTTGTGTGGTAGAGGGTTAATGGCAGGTGCACGTGAATTTTTTATCTGAATTCACCTACCATTCTTATGAACACTGAGTGTAATTCTCAAAAATTTTCTAAATTTGAAAGTAACACAAGTTCTGATTGGCTAAACTATTTGGTTTAGCCAATCAGAACTTGTGTTACTTTCTAAATATAGAATGAGACAAAGACTATTCTTAAGAGTGGTGGATAAATTATGTGCCCTTTTATTAGCTCACCTGAGCACATCGTGCTCAAGGGGAGCTTTTAGGATCACCCGGTGTCCATCGTGCGTCAGTGCGTCGTGCGTCGTCAACAATTCTTTAAACATCAGCTCCTCCTAAACCGCTGGGCGGATTTGGACCAAACTTGGCTGGAATGTTCCTTGGGAGGTTTCTTTAAAAATTGTTCACAGAATTTGATTCCGTCAAAAACTCTGGTTGCCATGGCAACCAAATGGAATTTTTTAGGAAATTTTTAAAAATCTTCTTCTCTGAAACCGCTGGCCAGATTTTAAAATAATTTCACAGAGATGTTCCTTGGGTAACCCTTTTCAAAAGTTGTTCGCGAAATTTTGATCCGTCAAGAAACATGGCTCTGGTGAATGGGGGCTACTTGCGCTATAGGGAAATGAAGAAATTCTTAAAAATTCTTCTTCTCCTAAACCGCTGGTCAGATTTTGAAATAATTTCACAGAGATGTTCCTTGGGTGACCCTTTTCAAAAATTGTTCGTGAAATTTCGATCCTTCAAGAAACATGGCTCTGGTGAATGGGGGCTACTTGCGCTATAGGGAAATGAAGAAATTCTTAAAAATTCTTCTTCTCTGAAACCGCAGGCCAGATTTTCAAATAATTCCACAGAGATGTTCCTTGGGTGACCCTTTTCAAAAATTGTTCGCGAAATTTTGATCCGTCAAGAAACATGGCTCTGGTGAATGGGGGCTTCTTGCACTATACAGAAATGAAGAAATTCTTAAAAATTCTTCTTCTCTGAAACTGCTGGCCAGATTTTAAAATAATTTCACAGAGATATTCCTTGGGTGACCCTTTTCAAAAATTGTTCGCGAAATTTTGATCCGTCAAGAAACATGGCTCTGGTGAATGGGGGCTTCTTGCACTATACAGAAATGAAGAAATTCTTAAAAATTCTTCTCCTTTGAAACAGCTGGTCAGATTTTGAAATAACTTTACAAAGATGTTCCTTGAAAGACCCTTTTCAAAAACTGTTCGTGAAATTTTGATAGGTCAAGAAACATGGCTCTGGTGAATGGGGGCTACTTGCGCTATAGGGAAATGAAGAAATTCTTAAAAATTCTTCTTCTCTCGAACGGCAGGTCAAATTTTCAAATAATTTCACAGAGATGTTCCTTGGGTGACCCTTTTCAAAAAGTGTTCGTGAAATTTTGATAGGTCAAGAAACATTGCGAATGGGGGCTTCTTGCACTATAGGGCAATGAAGAAATTCTTAAAAATTATTCTTCTCTGAAACTGCTGGTCAGATTTTGGAAAAATTTCACAGAGATATTCCTTGGGTGACCCTTTACAAAATTTGTTCATGAAAGTCTGATTCATCAAGAAACATTGCTCTTGTGAATGGGGGCTACTTGCACTATACAGAAATGAAGAAATTCTTGAAAATTCTTCTTCTCTGAAACGGCTGGTCAGATTTGAAAATTATTTCACGGAAATATTCCTTGAATGACCTTTTTCAAAATATGTTAGTGAAAATTTGATAGGTCAAGAAACATTGCTCTGGTGAATGGGGGCTTCTTGCACTGTACGGAAATTAAGAAACTCCTAAAAATTTTTCTTTTCTGAAACTGCTGGTCAGATTTTGAAAGGACTTTTACAGGTGACCTTTTAAAAATTGCTTGGCAAAATAATGATTTTGTTTCCAGTGTTTCAATACCTTCAAGACAAGAAAAGGCTATGGTCCTCTCAAAAATTCAGGTGAGCGATCCAGGGCCATCTTGGCCCTCTTGTCATAATTATGCTTGGATTTCTGTTCTAGAATCATGGAAAAAGTACTGCTTTGTTGTAGGCTTACTTAACTCTTCACTAAATTACAAAATTTCAGACTGTTCCAAATTAAAAGCACATGCAGATGACAAAATAGATACAAAAAAAAAGTTTAAAAAAAAAGGTCTTTTTACAGCAGTGTAGAAAACATCATAGAAAACATGGTGGAAAAAGGACAAAATGCTGCTTACCAGAATTTTCTTCTTTTCCTACAATAGATGTCTTCCTCAGGGTCAGTAGAATTCGGGATTGTGTGATAGAGAGTTGAATTGATAAATTCAAAAAGCTTTCTTTCTTTTGTAAATGAAACTTTATACTTCCTTGTAAAAAATTAAGATGTCAAAGGTTTGATAAAAGATACTTTTTTTATCTTATAGGGCTATCAGGAAGTACAAAAGTCTGTTGTTTGGTCTCCAAGAAACGTCAATGATTAACCTACGACCTACTGAACACACCCAGATTGCCATCCCAGAAGTTCCACCATGTTATGGAGCAATTGTCGCAGGTAAGGTTCATTTTTGACTCTTACCACACAATCCAGACTTTAAACGACCCTTGGAAAACATTGTTTGAAAAGGAGAAAGCGCCGGTAACCAGAAAATTCTCCTTTTCCACTTTGTTTTCTTCCCTATCAAGAATAAGTTACATCATTTGAGCCACATTGAAAATGTCATCTGCAAATGCTTTCAATTTGGACAAGGCTAAAAATTCCTCATCTGGTAAAGGTTTTATTCCTTGTAGAGGGGCAGAGATAGGATCTCAAAAAACTGAAAACCGATTTTATTATGAAATGCAAATGAAGTAGAAAACCTGAACCTGTAAAAAGAGTTAAGATAAAAATGTAACAATGGATGACAAAACATTTGCTAATTCAACATTTGAAGAGGAAAAATATTCTTTAAGCCTTTCCCAAACAACAAATTTTGGACCCTTCTAAACTGAAAGAGTTTGCAGACTACATTTTAGATTTGGAGAAAATTGCAGAAAGTTCTCAAAAAGGGTAGAAAACACTGTGGAAAAAAGAGAAATTGGTCATAACGAGCAATTTCTCCTTTTCCCACAGTGTTTTCAAAGACTTTTACTGCAGACACATAAAAACCAGGGCTTGCTTGGGAAAGGGTTCAACTATGTTTCCAGATTCAGAGATTAACAGCAAATACCGATGTACATAACATGAAAAGTAGACCTCAAAATGAGATTGAGCTCTGCTGGCCAATTTCCCTTGTTTATACAATTAAGTCTGTGTTGTTAACTCTTTACCACACAACAAAATTTTAGACTGGTTCAAATTGAAAGCATTTGCAGACGACAAAATAAATGTGACTGAAGAATCTAAATTTGATTTTGGAAAGGGTAGAAAACATTGTGGAAAAAGGAGAAAATGCTGGTTACCAGCATTTTCTCCTTTTTCCACAATGTTTTCTAAAGGCTTCTTTCTCAGGGGCGTCAAAAGTAGGGGTTGTGTGGTAATGGGTTAATCCAGTTCTTTTGAAACTTGCACAGATTATTTGCATCATCACGGGATTGAACTCTACTCTCAAGATTTATTTAGGCTTGCATGATGAAAAGTTTAATTCTTTACCAAACAAAATTTTTTTAGACTTATCCAAATTGAAAGCATTTGCAGAAGACAAAAGTAGCTGAAAATTTTGAATTTGTATCAAACAGGAGAGAAAACAAAATGGGGAAAATGAGACGGTGTTTTCTCCTTTTCGCAAAATGTTTTCAAAAGGCCTCTTTTTCAGGGTTATCGAAAGTTTGCATTGTGTAGTAAAGGGTTAACTCTTTACCAACTCACAAAATTTTGGATCCAACCAAATTGAAAAGATTTGCATGTAATAAATGTATCTCAAATAATGATTTCTGACTGTGATAGAGTAGAAAACATTTTGGGAAAGGGAGAAAATGCTGACAACCAGCATTTTCTCCATTTCCAATTGTTTTCAAAGGGCTTCTTTCTCATTGTCGTTAAGAGTCAGGATTGTGTCGTAAAGCATTAAAAATCTTCCTTTTCATGGCAGTCAGCCACAGCTGTGATATTTTGAGAAAGTTACATCTGGTAGGCCTAAAAAATTGTTCAGATTAAAGCCCTGATGTCATAATTGGTGCTGCCCCATATGTCATAAATTCAACATGCTTATAGAGTGAAATTTTGAAAAATCTTTCTGCTCCTAAACATAAATTCTAGGGCTAGCAAATTTGGCACATTGCTTGATCTAGAAGATCACTTCAGAAATAGGTAGGTGGGGGTTTGGCCCCCTTCCCCTGAATAACTTTGAAAATCATACTAACTAAAATATGAGTTTTTAGTGCAATGCAACAACCACGCAAAAAAATTAGTATTTTGAAGTTAGGCCCCCCCCCCCCCCCCCCCCCATTTAGAAATAAATGTTTCCTACATGCCTGTCCACCAGGATTCATGTAATAACTTTGTGATTAAAAATGGCATACCCAAGGGCCACATCTTTCTTTCATTTTCTTTCAGGAACATTGTTAATGTCCCAAGGGAAGAAATTTTCAAAATCATTGTTAGAAAAGGAGAAAATGCTAGTAACCAATGTTTTCTGCCTTTCCCAGACAATCTTGATCATCTAGGACACTTTTTATTTGTTTGCTATTGCTATTGCTATTTGGAAGTGTCTTACATTTTTTCATGTGCTCACAGGACCATCAGATGATGCAGAAAAATGGCAAACTCCTATTGCAGTTTTCTCAGATAAAAAACATGGCACATCAAAAGAGGACAAGAAACTACGAAAAAGGATCAGGTTCGTACAATGTTTTTTTTTATATGCCCAAACAAAGTCTGTAACAAAGAAACAAATGAATAGATGCACGACAGAAATAAGGGACCGGGCGGGATTTGAACCCCAGAACTTCTGGACGTAAGGCCAAAACCTTAACCACTGAGTCGGAGATATCTCTCTGACGCAGTAGTCAGGTATTGTATTTAAATCGGGACGAAGCCATACAGGAAGGAGTGGTCTCCCGTAACAGGTTATGGCCTGGTCGTCCAGCTGTCCTTCTGTCTGCCTAATCCACCTGTTAGTACATTCTTATGTTCACAGCTCCTCCTACAGATTCCATCACATTAAATTGAAACTTACCACAATGAATTGCCAGGATGTGTAATTGTTCATGTGACTTTTTATAATCAGGATCTCAGTAGGAGTTATAGATTTTAACACATTTTACTCACAAGCCCCTGCGGGCTTAGATGTGCCACACTTTAAAGCTCTTGTTACCAAATTATTAAAGGTAATGGCTGAAGAAGCGTCAATAAGTAAGGAGAGAAGTTAAAGAAAAAGTTACTTTTTAACCCTTTACTCCATAGCTACCCATTTCTATGCAATGCTTGATGTAGGAGCCTTTGGAAAACATTGTGGCAAAAGGTGAAAATGCTCATGACAAGCAATTTCACATTATGCCAAAATGTTTTCTACACTATCAAAAGGTGTCATATACACAAAAGAAACGGCTTCAGCCTTGCTGTTATTTAGGGTCAATTAGAGATACCATAGAAATGCCTTATGGGGTAAAAGGTTAATGCTTTAATGACCCTGAGAAAGAAAGACCTTTGTTAAAAATATTATGAAAAACATTGCATGAGTGGCATTTACTATGTTGTCTGCAAATGCTTTCAGTTTGGACAAGAAAAAAATTTATTAGTCATTGGTAAAGAGTCAACCTTTCACCAAATTTAACAAGCCCTAGAGGAAGAAGCCCTCTGAAAACATTCTGGGAAAAGGAGAAAATGCTGGTAACCAGCATTTCCTTCTTTTCCCACAATGTTAATGCTTTTCTACAGTTTATATTTTGAATCACTTTTTATTTTGTCATCTGCAAGTGCTTTCAATTTGGACCAGCCTAGAATTTAGTCCTTTAGTTAACTCCCACCCATAAATTAATGGAAACCTACAAGCTGATAGTAAAAACCTCATCAGCGGTATTTCAAAGTTAATTTTTTTGCGTATGAATATATCCTTACTGGACAGTGTAGATCAAAGATCAGACTGCACTTCCTGTGCAGTCTGATCTTAATCTAACTGCCCACAAAAGGTCAGTGGGTCACACTTAGCGGCTTTGGGATTAATGGTATTCCCCTTATTGGACACATAGCCTGTCAGGGTTGTAGTAGAATTTCTCAGAGGCTTATGGGATTGCCACATTATCAATAACCCTATGCTGAACAACAAAGTTCAGCTATGGACTAAACTGACAGCATTTTGCAGACAACATATTCAATGAAGCTCAAAAGATGATTGCTGCTTTTGCTAGGGTAGTAAACATTGTGGGAAAAGGAGAAAATATGGGTTACCAGCATTTTCTCCTTTTCCCATAATTTTTTCTAAAGTCCTTTTTGTCAGGGTTTGTAAAACTTGGACTTTAGTGGTAAAGGGTAAAAATATGAGATGTTGATTATGTGAGATCATGTTCAGATGAGTATGATGTCAGGTCTGTGAAAAACAGACTGAGTAACTGATTGCATAATAACCATCTTGTTATTTAAATCACCCATTAACATACAATCCCTACTTTTGACAACCCTGAGAAATAAGCCTTTAGAAAACATTGTGGGAAAAGGAGAAAATGCTGGTTACTAGCATTTTCTCCTTTTCCCACAATGTTTTCTACTCTTTACAAAACATTTCAAATTTTTAGTTGCTTTTATTTTGTTGTCTGCAAATGCTTTCAATTTGGACGAGTCTAAAATATTGTTGTAACGTAATGAGTTAAGTATTTGACGAATTGGGAATCCATTCTGATATCTTTACCCCCACAAAACGAATGTTTTTGAGGGTATACTGGAATCAGTCCGTGTACAAAATGCTGGTCATTTAGTGTCGCCAACAGTTTTGCTGCTATTGTATTGTAAGTTTGTTGATACATTGATCGTATACTGAAGTCGTGCAAAACGCAGTTTTCAGTTACCTACTTCCTATGATTAAAGGGTAATCTCCCATTGAACTTAGAATTTTTTTGTTCAATTGCCAGTTTCTATCAAAGAGCTGCCAGGGGTATTCAGTCACATTCAGTGACAGCTCTAGTTTTATATTTGTAGAAAATACTATAAGGAACAAGATGAGTTGATCCAAGCATTTGAAGACATACAGCAGGGCAAGTTTGATGTGTCAGAAGAAGAAAACATGGATATGGCTTTAAAGAAACGGGCAGAGCAGCTGGCACAATTGTCATTTTTTGTTAATCTGGTTGGTAGTTATGTTTGTTTAATTTATTTTTAACCAAGCTGTTTTGAAGAAAAGATCAAGTTGTTGTTTTAGTCATGGCAGCATCGTCATTGTTATTATCTGCTTAACTCTTTACCACTCAGCAAAATTATGGACCTATCCAAATTGAAAGCAGTTGCAGATGAAAAATTTCATTGTGGCGCAAATGACACAATTTCTCCCCGACAGGATAGAAAACTTTGTGGGAAAAGGAGAAAATGCTGGTTACCAGCATTTTCTCCTTTTCCTACAGTGTTTACAGAAAGCTTCTATCTTTGGGTCATAAAAAACATGGATGGTTTGTTAAAGGGTTTAAGCCAAAAATAAAGGCAATATCAAGGTAGATTTTTGTGTAGAGTGTCACAGCAGTCAAAAGTGTAGATCAGAGATCAGAGTGCACATACTTAGGTGTGTGATCTTGATTTACTCTTATAAAGGTAACTAGAGTTGTGAAAGTTAATGGTGACTAGTTATGAAGTAAAGTGGGCCTAGTAATGGTAAGGCCCTAGGTTTGACATTCTGAAGCAGGTGTCAACTTCGAAACTGTGTGTGGACCTGCACAATTTACCCTAAGTACTGGTGTAATTCCCAGGAAGCAGAATCGAGAGAGATTGGTATCAGTTTTAAAAACTTGTTTCTCAGTTGAAGTAAAAAAAACTGATTTAACCCTTTACTAAACAATCCCTGGTTTTCACAAGTCTAGGAATGAAACCTTTTGAAAACATTGTGGGAAAAGGAGAAAATACTGGTAACCAGCATTTTCTCCTTTTCCCACAATGTTTTCTACTCTTTCAAAGGCAGGAATCATATTGATCTACATTTGAATTTGTGACTTCAGATGTTTTTCCTTTGATCTGGTCCCAAATTTTATTGTGTGGTATAGGGTTAAACCTAACCCTTTCCCAAACAATCCCTGGTTTTTACGGTTCTGGAATAGTAGCCTTTTGAAAACATTGTGGGGAAAAAGAGAAAATGCTGGTAACCAGCATTTTCTCCTTTTCCCACAATGTTTTCTACCCTATCATAGACAGAAATCATCTTTTCAGCAAGAGTTGAATTGTCGTCTGCAAATGCTGTCAATTTGGTCTAGTCCAAAAGTTTGTCGTTTGGGAAAGGGTTAAATATATTTCACATTTACCATATATCATCTTTTTCAACAGTGTCTACTAATTGCCAAAGCCGTAGCAGTGGCTTTATCAGGATCAATGTCAATTACCTCCAGTTTGGTTGATTCAGCTGTTGACCTTGCCTCAGGAATCATTATATGGTGGACTTCAAGGGCCATTAAAAAGAGAAACATTTATTTATATCCAGGGGGTAAGCTTGAACACTGGTTGTGTGAAATTAAATGGTGTTTCATACCACTATCAACATTATTTTGGTTATGTCACTGTGACGCGTAACTTATTAATGGTTGTTTTGTGTGTATACTCTTGCCATAGCTGCTCCGCTGACCATAGTTTCGACAATGATCAAGTGGGAAAGCAGCCTGTAGAAAACACCGGGGGGAAGGAGAAAATGATGGTAACCACAATGCTGACTTTTAACAACCCTGGGAAAGAAGCATGTTAAAAACATAGCCTGTTAACTCTTTGTCACACGATCCCGACTTTTAACGTCCCTGAGAAGGAAGCCTATAGAGCACATTGTTGGAAAAGGTGAAAAAGCATTTTCTCCTTTTCCCTCAATATTTTCTTCCCTTTCAGAGTCAGTAATCATCATATTACTGAGATTTAATTATTTATCTACAGATGCTTTGAATTTGGTCCATTCCAAAAGTTTGTCCTTTGGTGAAGAGTTAAAAACATTGGGGAAAAGGAGAACATTTTTAGCTCCACTGGCCGAAGGCCAGCGGGCTTATGTCATGGCCCGTTGTCCGTCGTCCGTCTGTCCGTCCGTGCGTTAACTTTTTCTTTAAACATCTTCTTCTCTGAAACTACCCATCCAATTTTGATGAAACTTCACAGAAATGATCCTGTCATGGTCCTCTTCAGATTTCTTGAAAGAATTTAATTCCTTCAAAAACTCTTGTTGCCATGGCAACAAAACTGAAAAATTTTAAAAATCTTTGAAAATCTTCTTGTCTGAAACCGTAAGGCCTAGGGCTACCAAATTTTGCGTGTAGCTTTATCTAGTGGACCTCTACCAAGTTTCTTTAAATTATAGCCCTGGGGTCAAAATTGGCCCTGCCCCGGGGGTCACAAGTTTTACATAGGCTTAGAGAGAACTTTAAAATTCCTCTTCTACCTAGGCATAGGGCCTAGGGCTACCAAATTTGGCATGTAGTTTTATCTAGTGGACCTCTACCAACAGTGTCCAAATTATAGCCCTGGGGTCAAAATTGGCCCCGTTCCGGGGGTAACAAGTTTTACATGGGCTTATATAGGGAGAACTTTAAAATTCTTCTTCCACCTAGCCATAGGGCCTAGGACTACCAAATTTGTCATGTAGCTTTATCTTGTGGACCTCTACAAAGGGTGTCCAAATTATAGCCCTGGGGTCAAATTTGGCCCGGCCCGGGGGGGGGGGGGGGGGGGGTAACAAATTTTACATGGGCTTATATAGGGAAACTTTAATAATCTACTCGTACCTAGCTGTAAGGGCTAGGGCTATCAAATTTTGCATGTAGCTTTATCTAAGGGGTCTCTACCAAAGGGTGCCCAAATTATAGCCCTGGGGTCAAATTTAGCCCTGTCACAGTGGGTCACAAGTTTTACATGGGCTTATATAGGGAAACTTTAATAATCTACTCGTACATAGCCATAAGGCCTAGGGCTACCAAATTTTGCGTGTAGCTTTATCTTATTGGCCTCTACCAAGGGGGCCCAAATTTTAACTTTGGGGGTCAAGTTTGACCCCACCCCAGGGGTCACAAGTTTTACATTGGCTCTTACAGTGAAAACTTGATAAACCTGTCTCATGGGTCACATATTTTAGAGGGCCTTTTATTGAGCAAACTTGTTTTACAGGGCTTTTTATTGGGCAAGATTAAAAAATCTTCTTGTTTATAAACACACATTCTAGTTTCATATTGTAGGTCTGGGGTCAAAATTGCCTCCTTTCAGGGATCACAAGTTTAACATGGGCTTCAAAATATAGTCACTTCAATTTAAACATTTATCAAGGGAAATAACTCTTTTTATGAAAAAGAAAGTTTGGTACTATTTACTTCCCTTGATTATCAAACTGCTTTGATACATGATTGGTGCTAGACATTAAGTTTTTGATAGAAAATGTTCTGTTTTCAAGGAGTGTGATTCATTTTGATGCTAATAGTTATGCTCACATGAGGTGAATAATAAATTCAGAGTAAGGTTTCTATCATTCAGCTTATTTTTCCAAGGATTTTACCTTTCATGCCAATGAATTAATCTACTTGTATTGCCTGACAGTGTTCATTGTTTTTGAAGGCCCTCTTTTTCATGGTCATGAACACTTCAGTTTGTGTGGTAAAGGGTTAAAAAGCCAGTGGAGCGATACAGGGCCATCATGGCCCTCTTGTTTTCATTTCCCACAATGTTTTCAGCCCCATCAGAGAAAATTTGCTCCATATGAGCTACATTAAAATTAACATCTGAAAATGCTCTCAATTTAGACAAAGCTAAAATTTTTTCGTCTGGTAAGCAGTAAAGTGGTGTGTTTTCAGTCAAAAATTGTTAGACATATGGGTTGTAACACACCTTTGGACATTTGCATAAAGTGTCGTATTGGCTCCGCCTGCGCAGTCTGTGCAGACTAATCCAAGACTACTCTTTATGACTACATAAGATTTTATGCTACTGTACACTTGTGCAAAACAGAAAATTACATAAAAAAAAAAAAGAAAGTGTCATTCCAGATTAGCTTGTGTGGAGTGGGTAGGCTGATCCAAGACGCCACTTTCTGCAATTGTCACAATACCCCTTTTTACGCATGAACTCTTTACCAAACAACAAAATTATAGACTGTCCAAAGTGACAGCAGTTGCAGACGACAAAATAAGCATAACTCAAAAATTGAAATTTGTTTCCAGCAGGATAGAAAATATTGTCGGAAAAGGAGAAAATGCTGGTTACCAGCATTTTCTCCTTTTCCCAATATGTTTTCTAAAGGCTTCTTTATGAGTGTCGTCAAAAGTAGGGATTTTGTGTGGTAATGGGTCAAACTATGTAATATGACAACCAACCTATGGTATAGCCCTTTGAAATTTGATCAGTGAATCATGTAAGGTTTGCTGAATGCCCATATGCTGTGCTCTTTTAACCCTTTACCAAACGACAGGTCCAAATTGAAAGCACTTGCAGACGACAAAATAAATGTAACTCAAAAATTGAAATTTATTTGCAACAGGGTGGAAAACATTGTGGGAAAAGGAGAAAATGCTGGTTACCAGCATTTTCTCCTTTTCCCACAATGTTTTCAAAAGGCTTCTATCAGGGATCGTTTGGGAAAGGGTTAAATCATGTTATTGTTTGCTTGTATTTTTCAGGTAAATCCCGCCTCGAACCCATCGCTATTGTAATTCTATCTGTGATAATGTCTCTTGCCTCGTTTCAACTTGTGATAGAATCGATCCAGATCATGGTCAGTTATGCATCTAAATCTGGAAACATTCCTACAGTCAACCTAACTGTTATATTGATAGCAGCTGGAACAGTTGGTAAGGAAACTGTCATCTTTATTCTTAGCCTAGCTGTTTTCGAAGAAAACATAGAGGTATATGGAACCCTAGCATTGTCTGTGTTGGTAGGCAAAAACTTTGAATTTTTTTAATGTCTCTGTTGTCACTGAAGATATGAACTTCGAAATTCGAAAATTTTGACTTTATAATGGAGAACCCATTTAGCAGCAAGGGCTGGTAACCATCAAAGTATATTTTGGAACAGTAATCCCCCTTTTTGTGACTTAACCCTTTACTCCATAGATACTCATTTCTATGCACTGCTTGTAGGAGCCTTTTGAAAACATTGTGGCAAAAGGTGAAATTGCTCGTGACGAGCAATTTCACCTTTTGTCACAATGTTTTCTATGCTGTCAAAAGGTGTCATATACACATAAGAAACGGCTTCATCCTTGCTGTTATTTAGGGTCAGTCTGAGATACCTTAGGAATGCCTTATGGGGTAAAGGGTTAAAATTTTCAATGAAATTCAAGCAACCACTGCCAAGCCTTGGTATCGGCATGCAGTACTCTTGTTGGTAAGATGCAGTAACTGTACATCTGCTTTCCAAGGTTCTCTTTTAACTATTTACCAAACAACAAAATTTTAGACAGGTCCATATTGAGAGCACTTGCAGACGACAAAAAAAAAAGTGATTTGTAAAAAGTCAACCTTTTACTAAACAAGCCCTGGATTTGACGACCCAGGAAAAAAAAGCCCTCTGAAAACATTGTGGGAAAAGGAGAAAATGCTGGTTACCAGCATTTTCTCCTTTTCCAACAATGTTTGCAAAAGGCTTCGATCTCAGTCTTAAAAAGCATGGATTGTTTGGTAAAAGGTTAAGTGAGTGTTTATACAATAGTTGTTTGGTGTCTTGCCTTGGGAAAGTTTTATTAGGCAAAGTATGGGAATTCATCTTGTGAGCCAAAGGAGATGTTTGAAAACTTTTCTTACTTTAGGGTTGTATAAATTTGGAGTTGATGGGTAAATGGTTTAACCCTTTACTCCATAGATACTCATTTCTACGCATTGCTTCTAGGAGCCTGTGGAAAACATTGTGGCAAAAGGTGAAATTGCTGGTGGTGACGAGCAATTTCACCTTTTGTCACAAAGTTTTCTATGTTGTCAAAAGGTGTCATATACACATAAGAAATGGCTTCATCCTTGCTGTTATTAAGGGTCAATCAGAGATACCATAGAAATGCCTTATGGAGTAAAAGGTTAACAAGCAGTGCTCCTTTTTTTCAGAAAATTTCAAAAATTTTCTTCTACAATAAGTATGTTTTATAGCAATTATGGGCATGTAAATTGAAATTTTAGCCTAAATACTAGTACCAATACATGTTGTTGTTGTTTTTTTGTTATTTCAGTGACCATATTTTTCTGTATTGAATGAAAATACATATTATTGTTCCATTTCTTTACACCCTGTCTGGCTGTCCATCTGTCCATTTGTTGTCTGTAAGCAATTTCTTGTGTGCATAAAACCTACAGTTTCCATGGGAATAAGTTGACCCATTACCACATAATCCCTACTTTTGACGCCCTTGAGAAAGAAGCCTTTAGAAAACATTGTGGGAAAAGGAGAAAATGCTGGTAACCAGCATTTTCTTCTTTTCCCTCAATGTTTTCTACCCTTCACAAAAGAAAATTCAAATATTCAGTCACTTTTATTTTGTCGTCTGCAAATGCTTTCAATTTAGGCTAGCCCAAAATATTGTTGTTTGGTAATGAGTTACAAAATCTACTACAATAAAACTCTATGTGTAGGTGTGCATGTGACTCTTAAAATTTGGATCTTTTTAGACGTTGTAGATTTCAACCTTTGCCTTGTCTGTGGAGCTTTTCTTACATTTCAGTGACCAAGTTTATACTGTATTTGTTGTGTTATTGTTTGGGTCGAAAAAGTAGTTCTGTTAGAGCTCTGGGTCAAGATCACAGAAATGATGTGTTGTCAAATATTGTTGCCATTATTTGTGGATATTTTGGTAAGTACGAATTACACAGAATTTCATTTTACAGCCTTTTTATCGTGTAGAATTTAACCCTTTCCCAAACAATCCCTGGTTTTTACGGGTCTGGAATAGTAGCCCTTTGAAAACATTGTGGGAAAAGGAGAAAATGCTGGTAACCAGCATTTTCTCCTTTTCCCACAATGTTTTCTATCCTATCATAGACTTTTTCATCTTTTCAGCAAGAGTTGAATTGTAGTCTGCAAATGCTTTCAATTTGGTCTAGTCCAAAAGTTTGTCATTTGGGAAAGGGTTAAACAGAATTACAATGCTACAGCTCAATGTATGTTCTGCTTTTTCCTGGTCATTTTACTAGATTCAGAAGTTTTTGTGTTGAACTCTTTACCAGATCAAAGCATTCCAAATATGTTGAAATACAGGAATTTCTTCTTGCTACTAGTTTTACTCAGAGCAATGTCGTGTTCATAACATTGCGCATAGCTCTGGTTGTCTGTGTAATGTTGCCATTATTTCTTTAGTTAGTTCTACTCTAAAGTCATTGTATGATGAAAGCCACATAATTATGTCCTTGTGCTTTCAAGTATTACATTCATTGTTATCCATTGGATGATACGGATGACACACCCATTGAAATAACCAATGGATGCCTCTCTAACAACTTGCAAGTCACACTCATTGTTAGCTAGCTGCACTTGATTCTTCAGTAGTGTAAGATTTAAGAACAAATTCTCTAAACTCTTTTCCACAAATCTCATGTTTAGCAAGTATGAGGAAGAAGCCTTTCGAAAATATTATGGGAAAAGTAGAAAATGCTGGTACCCAGCATTTTCTCCTTTTCCTACAATGTTTTCCACTCAATCAAAGCCAAACCACATCATTTCAGTGGCATTTAAATTGTTGTCTGCTAATACTTTTAATTTTGAAAGTTTGTAATTTTTGTCATTTAGTAAAGAGTAAACTAGATTGAATCTGTACAGAAAAAATTGTGCCAATTCTGCCCTGAAGTAAGATATCTGATTTGACAAAGAAAGAAGCTCTAGGTAGAACTTGCTACTTGATTAAAAAGGTAATAATTGTTCTTTCTATAAACTATTTTTCAGGATCCCAAGATTTTGTAGATCGTGTTGGCAAGTATGGTTTAGTGTATGTAGATCCAACAGGAGCCATTTTAATCAGTATATATATCCTGATAAACTGGTGGAGAACTGGATATGGTAAGTACAAAATTTGTGAGGCTTCTTGCCATCATTAAACCATTACCACACAATCCCGACTTTTGACACCCCTGGGAAAGAAGCCTTTTGAAAACACTGTGGGAAAAGGAGGAAATGCTGGTAACCAGCATTTTCTCCTTTTCCCACAGTGTTTTCTACCCTTCCAAGAACAAATTTCATTTTTTTCAGTCACCTTTATTTTGTAATCTGCAAATGCTTTCAATTTGAACCAGTCTAAAATTTTGTTGTGTAGTAAAGAGTTAATATTTTCCAAACAATGTTCAGGAGTTAGGGAGATCTCCGTCTTGTTGTAATAGTTGACTAATCAATCCTTGGCCCCGCCCGAGTGGCTCAGTGGTTAGCGCAACAGACTTATCACCTGGTGGTTGTGAGTTTGATACCTGGTTGAGGCGAACTTTCTTTCTGGCATATTTCGGCCTCTCACCTCTACTGAAGCATGTGAGAAAAGTAGTCTGTGGCTTTGGAAAGAAAGTTGTATTATTACTGGTGTGAGAAAGCGAGGAAACACATATGCATCACCGACCACCATGATATGGCCTAAGCTGTTAAGGTGACGTTAAACCCCAATACAACAACAGCAAATCAATCTTTGTGTCATACAAAACTTTTGTCATTTTGTCTGTCTTATAACTGCAGTGCCTGTTGCCTGGTAGCACAGTGTTTAGTGTAACTGACTTATGACTTGATAGTTGTAAATTTGATACCAGGTTGAGGCAAACTTTCCAGTTTTTGACTACCACCTCTGTACATGTGAGAAAAGAAGTCAGTGACTTAGAAAGAAAGCTATCATAGTAGTGAGAAAGCTAGGAAACACATACATCAGGGTTTTCCATGACGCACAAATCCTGCGTCATTGACGCAATTTTAATTCAAATGACCCCCAAAATAAATGACAGTGCGTCATCAGTGACGCAACTTTCCAAAATCTAAATAATGTACAAAGTTGAATAAAGCGTCATAATTCCAAGTCTGTCCTTGCTTCAATGTCAGACGAACACCGTTCTTTTTTAACTACAGGGTTAATTTTAGATAAAAGTGGTTTTCCGGTAATTTATTTACAGAATAAGACTGGTTTACGCATTATCGCCGAAATGTATATTGAACGTGTCGTAAATATGGGCCCAGTCAAAGTCGTGGTTGGGTTCTCTGTATTTCATAGCATATTTTACACGACTTCCAGTATATAAAAGTACACATTACAAGTCTGTGCTGTTAGCGGAAAAATAATATCATGACGAAGAAAACTGTAGCATTCTTCTATCGTCTGCTTCCTACAACTGCCGATCAAGCCACGTCAAGCAGCGATTCAGACGAAAATGATTGGTCTGTCAAAAAATAACATCAGCCTTTCCGTCAGAAATGATCGACCGACTTTTCAATCTTGGAAGTTGGCATTTAAAAGGTAAAATGCATTATAAATTGTGCTTGAAGTTGATGACAAGGAAATCCGTATTTTTGACCCCCAAAATTAATGAAATGACCTGCAACTAATGAGGAATGGGGTCACAATGACCCCCAATGTTCAAAGCCGAGGGAAAACCCTGTACATGTAATTATGTTGTTGCACTGACTGCTGTGGTATGACCTTAGCTGTTAA
Organism: Tridacna crocea; assembly: GCA_943736015.1. Classification (NCBI taxonomy): domain Eukaryota; kingdom Metazoa; phylum Mollusca; class Bivalvia; order Cardiida; family Cardiidae; genus Tridacna; species Tridacna crocea. The sequence continues at coordinate 8,796,578 of OX031072.1, read as the reverse complement.
AACAGAGTTAACCTCCATTACAGTCTGTTACAAAGTCACTCAAAACTTGGCTATATTTCATCATTATGTCGACAGGAGAATCTATATCAAAAGGTAACTCACATACAACCGGCGTTATCTCCCTTCCATAATACAAACTATTTTCTGAAAAAGCAACTACAACTAAGCGTTAACATATGCATGCAGTACTTTTGCCCAGTGTTATCAGCTGCAAATTTGTTTATGGAGGTAAATTTGTTTATGGAGGTAAAGATTTATTGACCTTTAACCTCTACCAGACTACAAGATTTAAGCCCTGTCCAAATTTAAAGCATATGCAACGAATACACACTTTCAAATGATGCAATTTTTCCTCGACAGGGTAGAAAACATGGTGGAAAAGGGAGAAAATGCTGGTTACCAGCTTTTTCTGCAATGTTTTCAATAGGCTTCTTCTGAAAGTTGGCATTGTGAGGTAAAGGGTTAAAATGCCATAATAAACCCAGCACTCATTCTCAGACTAGAAATAAGATTAAAATTTTTTTTTGTCAAGTCTTTTCTTTAGTCTTTATTGCTTCATCTATGTGGACAGAGCAGATCAAAGATTTGACTGTCTGTTTTGTGCAGTCTAATCTTGATCTACACTGATCTTTAAGGCAATTATGGTCATGAAAGGATCTTTGATGGTTTACTTCACATCCATGCTTTAATCCTTTCTCAAATGACAAATTTTGGACTCTTCCACACTGAAAGAGTTTGCAGACGACAATTTTCGATTTTAAGAAAATGGCAGAAAGTTCTCAAAAAGGGTAGAAAACGCTGTGGGAAAAGGAGAAATTGCTCCTTACGAACAATTTCTCCTTTTCCTGCAGCGTTTTCAAAAGACTTTTACTGCAGACACGTAAAAACCAGGTCTTGTTTGGAAAAGGGTTAATTTTTTTTTTTCTGTTTTCAGAGCAGATAAAGCTGCTAACTGGTCATACAGCTGATCGGAATTTCCTGAGCAAAATCATCTGGATTTGCCTAAACCACCATCAAAGTATAATCTTTATAGACACAGTGAGGGCGTTCCATTTTGGAAACAATTTTCTGGTCGAAGTTGATATTGTACTACCAGAGAGCATGTCCTTGAAAGAGGCCCATAATATCGGGGAAACATTGCAGCAAAAACTTGAAAAGTTTCCGTTGGTTGAACGAGCGTTTGTTCATTTAGATTATGAAGTTGAACATCATCCGAGTGAAGAACATAAACAGATATGAGTGTCTTACAAGTGCCTAGTTTTTGTATTGTTTAGTTAGTTCATTATTGTCTACTTCATTTAACTCTTTACCAAACGACAAAATTCTAGACTGGTCCAAATTGAAAGCAGCTGCAGATGACAAAATAAATGTAACTCTAAAATTAAAATTTGTTTCCAGCAGGGTAGAAAACATTGTGGGAAAAGAAGAAAATGCTGGTTACCAGCATTTTCTCCTTTTCCCACAATGTTTTTCTAAAGACTTCTTTCCCAGGGTCTTCAAAAGTAGGGATTGTGTGGTAATGGGTTATCTTGATCCTGAACTTTATGCTGAATATTTAAGTATGCATAAAAATAGAACTCTGACTATTATTCGGAAAGTTACATATACACAGGACAGTACTTAAAAACAATTAACTCTTTACCAAACAATCCCTAGTTTTTACGACCCTGAAATGGAGGCCTTTTGAAAACATTGTGGGAAAAGGAGAAAATGCTGGTAACCAGCATTTTCTCCTTTTCCCACAATGTTTTCTTCCCTGCTGAAAACCAATTTTCCAATTTTTGAGTTGCGTTTATTATGTTGTTTGCAAGTGCTTTCAATTTAGACCAGTCTAAAATTTTGTCATTTGGTAAAGGGTTAAACCCATAGCCTACAAAGCGTGATTCAAGGAGCTTTTGCTGACAGTGTATATTCAAGATCAGACTGCACAAAATGTGCAGTGTGATCTTGGATATACACTGTTTGATGATGCAATACTTCCCAAAAAACATAAACTTTGAAATTGCTATATTTGCTATTATTACTATGGACTGACAAGTTTCAGTTAACCTGTCCACTTAGTTAAATATTGATTGGTGTGAACCACGCGAAATAATTCTGAGACCATTCAGGACATATGTCAAGTGATGCGTAGGGTAAAGATAGAATATTAATACATGTAAATGATTTTGACCTGGGTCAGGTTAAATGATGCAGATATTGTGGCAAAAAAAAGGATTTCATGAAAATGAGCGATGTGTTTCTTTGCCACACTCTTTTCTTTCCTTTATTGCATGTTCCTGAGTTTAAATTGGAAAAATAGGTTTTAAAAACATAGTCTGCAGCATGTACTGTTTTCTAATATTTCAAAAGACAAATGGAATCATTTAACCCTTTACCAAACAAAACCTAGTTTTCACAACTGAAAAGAAGAAGCCTTCTGAAAACATTGTGAGAAAAAGATAAAATACTGGTAACCAGCATTTCCTTCCTTCCCCACAGTGTTTTTTATTCTTCTGAAGTCAAGTTTCAGTTTTTGAATATTGTTTATTTTGTCATCTGCAAATGCTTTCAATTTGGACGATTCTAAAATTTTTTTTTGTTTGGTAAAGAGTTAAGCCACATTTAATTTGTCTACGATAAATGTTTTAAAGTAAGACAAGTTTGAAATTTTGTCATCTGATGAACCCATTGCTAGACAGTAACTGTGTAATATTGCCATCTGGTCAATCCTTTGCTAGACAATTACTGTCCAATATATTGCCATCTGGTACACACTTGGGTAGACAATCACTGTCCAATATTGCCATCTGGTCAACCCTTCGCTAGGCGATCACTGTCCAATATTGCCATCTGGTCAACCCTTCGCTAGACGATCACTGTCCAATATATGGTCATCTGGTCAACCCTTCGCTAGGCGATCACTGTCCAATATTGCCATCTGGTCAACCCTTTGCTAGACGATCACTGTCAAATATATGGTCATCTGGTCAACCCTTCGCTAGACGGTCACTGTCCAATATATGGTCATCTGGTCAACCCTTCGCTAGGCAATCACTGTCCAATTATGGCCATCTGGTCAACCCTTCACTGGGCGATCACTGTCCAATTAATGGCCATCGGGCTAGCCCTTCACTGGGCGATCACTGTCCAATATATGACCATCGGGCTAGCCCTTCACTGGGCGATCACTGTCCAATATATGGCCATCTTGTCAACCCTTCACTGGGCGATCACTGTCCAATATATGGCCATCTGGCTAACCCTTCACTGGGCGATCACTGTCCAATATATTGCCATCGGGCTAGCCCTTCACTAGGCGATCACTGTCCAATATATTGTCATCTTGTCAACCCTTCACTAGACAATCACTGTCCAATATATTGCCATCTGGCTAACCCTTCACTAGACAACTATAACTTGTTTAAAACATTATGATAACCAGCATTTTGTCTTTTTCACAGAAGTTTTTTCACTTGATCAAGGAAAGATTTTTGTCATTTTTGCCGCCTTTAAATTGTCATCTGCAAATGATTCGAATTTGAAACAGTCTAGAGTTCTGTTTTTGGTATAGAGCTTAACCTTTTACCAGATGACAAAATTTTAGCCCTGTCCAAATTTAAAGCATTTGCAGATGACTATTTCAGTGTGGCTCAACCTGAGCAATTTTTCTTTGATGGAGTTAAAAAACATTGTGGGAAAAAGAGAAAATCCTGGTTTCCAGTATTTTCTCCTTTTCTCACAGTGTTTTCAAAAGGCTTTTATACCAGTGTTGTCAAAAGTGGTCATTGTGTGGTAAAGGGTTAACTCTTAAAAATGAGGATACTTTAGACTGGTCCAAATTGTAAGCATTTGCAGATGACAAAATAAATGTGGCTCAAAAATTGAAATTTGTTTTTGGAAGAGTGGAAAACATTGTGGGAATTTTTAAGCCACATTTATTTTGTCAAACAGTATTTTCTCCTTTCCTGACAATGTTTTCAAAAAGCTTCTTTACAAAGGTTGTAAAAAGCTGTCATTCTGTGGTAAAGGGTTAAATGTCACTTGATATTGATTGTCAACATTTTCATCTCCCTTTGATGAAAATTTATAACTAGGCATAAGAATTTGTTCAAACAAATTCTAGGCAAATAAGGCAGCGATATAAAATAAGCAAAATATTATGTAGGCTGTATTTCTGGTCATCAATTTTATTGAATTTATCAAATATTTTTCTACACATTAGAATGGTTAGGGTGTCAGAATGAAATTTTTAGGGAGAATTCAGTGATTGAAGATATGCAAATAATTGTCTTTATAGCTAACCTGAGCACAAAGTGCTCAAGGTGAGCTTTTGTGATCGCCCAATGTCTGTCGTCCATCATCTGTCATCCATTGTCCATGATTTTTTTTTAACATCTTCTCCTCCTAAACCACTGGGCCAATCTTGATGAAACTTGGTAGGGATGTTCCTTGGGTGAAACTGTATTAAAGTTGTCCAAGAGATTTGATTCCACCGATAAGTGTAGTTGCCATGGCAACCAAAAGAAAAAACAGCAAAATGTTTGAAAATCTTCTCCGAAACTGAAGGATAGAGCTTTGATGTCCTACTGGACCTCTTCAAAATTTGTTCATATGATGCTCCTGGGGTCAAAACTCGCCCTGACTGGGTAGTGGTGGGAGGGGGGGTCTCAACTTGGAACATGTGAACAAAGGGGGAAAACTTTGAAATTCTTCTTCTCTGAAACTGGAAGGCATAGAGCTTTGATTGAAATGGTATGCAGCATATCCTAGTAGACCCTACCAAGTTTGTTCCCATGATGCCTCTGGGGTCAAAACTGGCCCTGCCCCAAGTTTGAAACATAGCAACAAAAAAGGAAAACTTTAAAATTCCTCTATGAAACTGGAAGGAGTAAAGCTTTGATATTTTGTATGTAGCATCCTCAAGTGGACTTGTACCAAGTTTGTTCATTTGATGCCTTGGGGTCAAAACTGGCCCCACCCCTGGGGTCACAATTGTGAACATAGGAACAAAGAAGGCAACCTTGAAATTTTTCTTCTGAAACTGGAAGGAGTAGAGCTTTGATATTTTGCATGTTGTATCTTCTTGTGGACCTCTACCAAATTTGTTCATATGATGCTGGGGCCAAGTGGCCCAGCCAAAGGGGTCACAAGTTCAAAAAACCATGTATAAGAACAATGAAGAAAAACTTTAAAATTCTTCTATGCTGAAACCTGGAATGCTTAGAGCTTTGATATTTGGTATGTAGTGAACCTGTTCTAAGTATGTTTGATCACCTTGGCACAACATGTTCAGTGAGTTAAAAAAATGAGGTCACCAGGGGTTATAAACCAGGTCACTTGGTCACTAGTTTAAATTAAAAGTTTACCTTGTGGGCTCTCTAGAGGCCACATTTTGTCCTTAACTGACTTGAAAAGTGATAAGAATGTTTGTCTTGATAGAAGCTCACACGAGTCTGAATTTGGGTCAACTGGGGTCTCAAAGTAGGTCACTAAAAGAAATTAAAGAAATTGAACTGTAAGGTTTTCAGTAGGCTACGTTTATTGGTCAGTTGATTTGAAAATTGGTTAAAATGTTACTCTTGATGAAATCTAAAATAACTTCTGAATTGGGTCACCTGGGGGTCATAATCTAAGTTAATAGGTTAAATGAAAGCAATGCATTTAGGGCAGTCTGGAGGCCACATTTCATGCTCAACTGATATGAAACTTAGTCAGAATGTTTGCCTTGATGAAACCTTGGATGTGTTTGAAATTGGGTCACCTGGGGTCATTGTTGGCTCTTTCAAGGCCACATTTTTTTTTTTTATTGAATGATCGTAAATTTGCTCAGATTGTTTGTTTTGATGAAATCTGTGATGAGCTTAGATTTGGGTCGCCTTGGATCATAAACTAGGTCACCAGGTTATATTAAAGAAATATATAGCGGGCACTCTAGAGACCACATTTTTTGCTCAGATTAGTTAAAACTTGGCTAGAATTTTTGTCTTGATAAAATGTCACACAAGTCTGAATTTGGGTCAACTTGGGTCATAAACTAGGTTAATAGGTCAAATCAAAGAAATATTTCTAGAGCATTCTAGAGGCCACATTTATTGTTCAAGTGATTTGAGAATTGGTTGAAATGTTACTCTTGATGAAATCTAAAATTAGTCCAAAATTGGGTCACCTGGGGTCATAATCTAGGTTACTAGGTCAAAGAAATACCATAAAGGCACTCCGGAGGCCACATTTTATGCTCAGTTGACTTGAAAAATGGTTGATTGTCATGGTGACAGGAGTTATACCTATCCCAATGCTGAGTATTGTTTCGATGGTTATGTGGGAAAGCAGCCAGTAGCTTGGAAAGAAAATTGTGCTGAGTACCAGTAAAACCTCAAGGAAAGCATGGACAGGTGCACTGGCTGCCACAACATAACTGAAATGTTGAAAACAGCGTTAAAGACCATACAACCTTTCAATTGATGAAAATTGGTCAGAATGTTTGTCTTGAATAAATTTCAGATGAGTTCGAAATTGGGTCACCTGGGGGTCATAATCCAGGTCACTAAGACAGATTTACTCTTTACCACACAATCCTGACTTTTTACGACCTAGAAAAAGAATCTTTTTGAAAAATCATCATTTCAGTTACATTTGTGGTCTGCAAATCCTTTCAAATTGGACCAGTGTGAAATTTTGTTGTTTGGTAAAGAGTTAAAGAAATACCTTTAGGGCTCTCTAGAGTCTACATTTATTATTGAATTAAATTGAAAATTGTTCAGAATGTTATGACCTTTAGAAAGAATAAGTACTATCATAGATAATCAAGATGAAATAAGATTCAAGGCTTGGACATTGTGGCAAAAGAAGAAAAAGGTCATTATGATCATTGTATTTCTTTCTTTGCCTCAATGCCATTAGAATAGATCAGCTGAAGTACCAAAAATTGTCTGCAAAGTCTTTAAAGATGTTTTTCATTTAACTCATTAGCCAACGATAATATTTCAGGCTTGTCCAAATCCAAAGCATATGCGGATGACAAAATAAAAGTGACTGAAAATTTTTTAATTTGTTATTAGATGGGTAGAAAACATTCTTGGAAAAGGAGAAAATGCTGGTCATAAGCGTTTTCTCCTTTTCCCACAATGTTTTCTAAAGGCTTCTTTCTCAGGGTCATCAAAAGTAGGGATTGTGTGGTAATCGTTTAACTCTTTATCAAATGACAAAAATGTTACAGCGGTCTGTTAAACTCTGTTTGCAAGCACTTGGTTGACAACAATGAATTTAGTTAAAATGATGGTATTTGTCTGTGTTTAGAAATACTTATTGGAGAATGAGAAAATGGTGATTACCAGTATTTTCTTCTTTTCTCACAAGGTTTTTCAAAAGCTATATCCTGATGGTGGGATTTTGTATGAAAGAGATAAGTGTAGAAAGAGTTTTTGAAATGCTAAATCTCCCTAGGGCTTGACACTCAGTGTTTATAGTACTGATGTGTCAATCTATGGAGTATATAACTAGGTGTACTGTTTTCAGGATTTTTATTTGCAAATTCATGAGATTTGAGGAGTTTTTAAGCACTTAACCCTTTACCAAATGACAAAACTTTAGACAGATCCAAATTGAAAGCACTTCCAGACGACAAAATGAACGTAACTCAAAAGCTGGACTTTGTTTCCAGCAGGGAAGGAAATGTGGGAAAAGGAGAAAATGCTGGTTACACCAGCATTTTCTACTTTTCCCACAATGTTTTCAAAAGGCCTCTATCTCAGGGTCGTAAAAACCAGGGATTGTTTGGTAAAGGGTTAAAGTAACTTATGGCCATTCTAGATCAAAGATCAGACTGCTGAAAATGTACAGTCTGATCTATGAACTATCCTGTCCACTTTGTTGAAACATTGAGGACAAAAACCACCTTGATACAGGAGTTTAACCCATTACCACCCAAGCCTTACTTTTTAAGACGCTGAGAAAGAAGCCTTTAGAAAACATTGTGGGAAAACAGGAAAATGCTGGTATCAGCATTTTCTCCTTTTCCCACAGTGTTTTCTACTGTTCACAAAACAGATTTCAAGTTGTTAGTCACTTTTGTTTTGTTGTCTGGTAATGGCTTAACTCTTTACCACACAATCCCGAATTTTAACGACCCTGAAAAAGAAGCCTTCTGAAAACATTGAGGGAAAAGGAGAAAATGCTGGTAACCAGCATTTTCTCCTTTTCCCACAATGTTTTATTCCCTTCCCAAAACATATTTCAGTGACTATTATTTTGTTGTTTGCAAATGCTTTCAATTTGGACCAGTCTAAAATTTTGTCGCTTGGTAAAGAGTTACAAGGTTTTTATTGTAGACTGAATGTTGGATTTATTAAGTTGCTTTTTGTTTTTACTAAACAATCTCAAGTTTTAACAACCCTGAGGAAGATGGGTTTAGAAAATATTGTGGGGAAAAAAAGAAAATGCATTTTGTCCTTTTTCCGAAATGTTTTCGTCTGTTTCAAAGACAAATTTAATATTTGTAGGTACTTGTGTAAAAACATTTTATTGAATAACTAAACTGAGGTTGTTTTTTTTTAGGAAATTTGTCTTTGAAACAATTGAAAACATGGTGGGAAAAGGAGGAAATTCGGTCTTTGTTGCATTTTCGAAATGCTATCAAAAAGGGTCGTTAAAATGAGAGATTGTTTGGTAAAAAGTAAAAGATTTTTAGCAATAGTAATTGAAGGGGTTATTATGGAAAAGAATTCAAAACAAGACATTTTTTGTATTGTTAACATTTTTAATCAGATTTAGTGAGACAAAATAAGGAAGTTTAGAAAAAAACCTCCAACATAGTTACCATGAAAACAGAAAAAGAACAATTTTGCACATTACTTTTAGAGAGAACATTGTTCACATGGTAACTACATGTACTAATGGGGGAAAAAGAAAATCACATAAAGCTGTTTGTATTTACAAGACAATGAAATGAATACTTTATACAAATTTACAATATTATTTTAGCTCTTATTTACAAAATGTACAATTATATCACAAGAAATTTATGTAACTTAAAACAATAAAAAGAAATTGCAATACAATATTGATCTTGTCTGTATCGGGAGGGGAAAAAAAAAAAAAAAGTTCACTGCCATCAGAAGCATAAAGTGAACATATTTTGGGCTAAGTCGAACAACCAATATAAATATAGGAGGTGTCCTATTTTTAGTTAAGTCCCTCATGAAATTTACAAAACAAATAGCACTTGTAAAAGCTCTCTTGCGAATAAAAACATATCAGAAAAGGTAGCCATAGCTCAGGCTGAACTACTATTTCAGATATGTTTTCTGAAAAATTCCCCAACTAGACAAATACCCTCCCACTAAATAGGGCTACCCAGACCCATTCAGATTTATCCCTAATCTTTTTCAAAGTGAACCAACAAAATCATTTTTATTCCAATTTTTTTCAAAGTGAAGAAACAAAATCAAATTTTTCATGAGTGCTAAATAATTAGAATAGTAGTGTTCATTGCACACTGATAAACTGGACATTTTAGAAGCATCGGAAACTATTACCTATAACAAGCAACATTTTCTTATGCCCAGTGCCAAGTCATCAGTGAGCAACATGCGCAAGTACCTGATAAGCAGCACTTTTTGTATGTGTGGGAGGGGGATCTGCTTTAACTTGTTACTAACTAAAACTATAGGCAGGTGAAATAAGCAAATGGTTACATGTAAAAACATTGGGAGTAAGGGAGAAACTGCATGCAACCAGCAATTCTCCTTTTACCACCATGTTTTCAATTATACAGGAGGTAACAAGCTAAAGCAATCATTGGTACAAGGAAATGGTAACAAACCATTCAGTTGTCACATTACCAAATATACTAATTTCCAAACTAAATCGATATCTTAACCGCTACGCTGCTAAGTGCTAATTACAAACCTTTTGTGGACAGTGTAGATCAAGATCAGACTGCACAGAACATGCAGTCTGATCTTGGATCTACTATGTCCAACTAGGAAATATTTTTCCAAAAGAAGTATCAGGTTGAAGTGGGATTATTCTGGTTTTTAAAACCAGCTTGAAAGTTACATACAAATCCTTTAGCAGGATTAAGACTTAAACTGTTATCATCTGTGACAATGACCTAGTTTCAGATGTTGGAAAAAAAGCTATCATTCATAATAAGCAACTGCTTCTCTTGCCTTCTGCTCAGTTTAGCAATGAGTGAAGACAATTATCAATGTTTTCATCTTCATTATAACAACAGGTCTAAAAGTTCTCATTCGCTGTGACCAAATCTGATTTTGGTCATTAAGGTAGCAGAAGGTGCAGATCAAAGATAACACTGCACATTTTGTGCTGTCTGACCTTGATCTACTCCCATCTTCAAAGGCTATCCAAGGCAACATTGGATAAATCAATTTGATTTCTTTTACCCTAGTCAAATCATTCTTAAATTTCTTACATAGTATTATTAAAGTAATAAAAAGTCAGTACAGGAAGTGTTAAATTTGTTCACTTTAAAAAAGATGTGGTAGGGGTAAGGTCTGAGTAGCCCAAGTCAGTGGGAGGGGTAATGCCTGGGTGGGGAATTAAACTTTATTTACACATACACAAAATACACATCAGTCATAATGTAGAGAAAAAAAATGTCTATCAAAGTTCAACGGATATGCAATGTCCTTATTACCGTACCACATGACAAAATCTAGACTCATTCACACCAAGAGCATTTGCAGACGACGATCTGAATGAGGCTCATTGTCTTTCAAGACATACAAAACAACAAGGAAAAAGGAGAATATGACTAGCAGTTCTTTTTCCATAAAGTTTTCATAGGTCTGCTTCCTCTGAGATGTTACCAACATTTTTGTTATGTCTTTAACTCATTACCACATAATCCCTACTTTTGGTGTCCTTGAGAAAGAAGCCTTTAGAAAACATTGTGGAAAAAGGAGAAAATGCTGGTAACCAGCATTTTCTCCTTTTTCCACAATGTTTTCTACCCTTCACAACTCAAATTTCAAATTTTCAGTCAACTTTTATTTTCTTGTCTGCAAATGCTTTCAATTTGGACCAGTCTAAAATATTGTCATTTGGTAATGGGTTAATTTGAAAGAAATTCTCCTTTATAAAAGTTACTCAAGTATGATCTATAAACCTTGGTCAGATATCAACTTGAAACCATTTGTGAAAAAAAAAACACAAACACTGTGACAAAAGTTCATACTGCTCACAAAAAGCAATTATGAACAGCTAGAACAGTGCCTCACATACCATGGCTCCTTTTCAATACATGATGTTTTTCTGTCATAGCAGAATATGGTGGGTGATTTAGTCTCAACGGTTACCATGTTAACTCTTTACAAAACGACAAAATTTTGGACAAGTCAAAATTGCAAGCATTGGCAAATGACAAAATGTGAATCAAATCTTGAAATTTGGTTTAGGAAGGCCTAGAAAACATTGTGCAAAAAGGGGAAAATGCTGCTAAGCAACATTTTCTCCTTTTCCCACAAAATTTTCAAAAACTTTCTTTCTCTGGGTTGTTAGAAATCAGGATTGTGTGGGAAACAGTTAATCTAAATTCAAACTAAAATAATCCAATAATTAAAAAAAAAAATTAAAATAATCATGTGAATATTATTATCACTTTGCAACAAAACTCTTCCTTTCCTAAGATATTTTCTGTTTAAATACCAATCCTTAATTTTTCTGTACAATTTTGTTTTAACAACCTTTCCCCTTTAAACATTGTAGTAATTACGAAAAAAGCATTTTCTCCATTTACAACAATGTTTTCTCTTATTTAAAGAGGAATATCATTACTTCAGGCCTCTTTCATTTTTTCTCTTCAAATGCTTTCTACTTAGACAAATCTGAAATTTTATCTAATTCTAAATAAAATAGTTCATAAAAAGTTTCCAAATATTTTCATAACGCAAAAAATCAAATTCTTTTCCAAAAGCAAGAAGCAGTAACACAGTAAATTATTTCACATCTGAATGAGTCCTGTATGAAACTAAATCAAACAATTCTGTTCAGATTCACACTCAGCCCACACAAAAAGCATGAATTCCATGTCCAAATGTAACCCTGACACTCCCCATAGGCAGGTATGAACCAATTTGACAATTTTTTATCAGAGATGACAAAAAATGGCAAATATTCCACTTTTCAGACTGTTTTGAAAAGAATGTTTAACCCTTTACCAAACAATCCCTGGTTTTTACGACCCTGAGATGGAAGCCTTTTGAAAACATTGTGGGGAAAGGAGAAAATGCTGGATACCAGCATTTTCTCCTTTACCCACAATGTTTTCTACCCTACTGGAAACAGATTCTAATTTGTGACTTGCTTTTATTTTGTTGTCTGCACGTGCTTTCATTTTGGACCAGTGTAAAGTTTTGATGTTTGGGGAAGGGTTAAACCAGAAAATCAAAGCATCCACAGTGTAAAATCCAAGATCTGACTACGCTTCCATGTAGTCTGATCACGGTCAACACTGTCTTCAAAATGGAACTGTACGGCCGAGTTCAATACTTTAAGATTAAAACATGGCTATCCTTATTTCTAGTAAAAGGAAAATCCTGAAGTCACACTCTACAGTAAAGTGTATACATGAATACCTGTTTCAATATAACGTTTTATCACATAACTCCCCTTGTTATCAACCTAATACAGCCATTACAAATTTTCTTGTCTCACACATGTGTGAGGTAAGAAAATAGTACTGTATTTGGTCAACGCTCTGTAATTATACGCTTCATTTCTAAACTTTACTGACCTAGGTTCCTGGAGGAAATTAATGATCAAAATTCCCAATCATGATAAGAGTTGTTAATTCAGTCATGTTTAGATTTAAAACAAAATCATGTATATGCAAGTTCCTTTGGAACTACTTTTTGGAACTACTTTTTCTTTGTAATACACCTGTCAAGGAGGAGGTGCAAAGGCTTCATGTAGATTTCACTACACATACATGTATGCAATGCCTCTGTTTTAACTCATTATGAACTAAAATTCTTGTTATACAGTTACGTGGTAAAAAGAATCTGACACTTGTTGGCTTTTGAGGTAAAAATTTGTTAAACTCATTCACAAGAAATGTTAAGCTTGGCAAAGGCTCACTAATTAACTCATTACCAAACGACCATATTTTAGGCTTGTCCAAATCGAAAGCATTTGCAGACGACAAAATAAAAGTGATTGAAAATTTGAAATTTGTTTTGTGAAGGATAGAAAACATTGTGGGAAAAAGGACAAAATGCTAGTTACCAGCATTTTCTCCTTTTCCCACAATGTTTTCTAGAGGTTTCTTTGTCAGGGGCGTCAAAAGTAGGGATTGTGTGGTAATGGGTTAACTGTTTAGGTAGACTTGTTCAATAAAATTTATCTCAAAAACCCAACTGATATCAGATTGTATATGTCCTAGATGAAAGTTCCTGGTCCCTGTTTTATCTAAGCACACAGCAAAGACAAATATGGATCAAACACAAAGCTAGGCAAATTCTTACAAGCAGGTCAAATGGCAAAAAAAAAGACATACATGACTCTTCACACTCATTTACACCACCAATATTCTCTCCCTTTCTTTCAAAGTCCTCCTTCCTCTGCATCTAGAAATGTGGGTCAAAGACAACAGCCCAACAATCCTTTACATCACTGAAAAAGTTTAGGCTAATCCGTACTGAAGTAATTTAACTCTTTACCACACAAGAAATTTTAGACTGGTCTGAATTGAAAGCGTTTTCAGATGACAAAATAAAACTGGACTGAAAAATTAACATTTGCTTTTGGAAGGATAGAAAACGCTGCGGGAAAAGGAGAAAATGCTAGTAACCAGCATTTTCTCCTTTTCCCACGTTTTCTTCCCTTCATAAAACAAATTAAAAAAAATTTCCGTCACTTTAATTTTGTCGTCAGCAATTGCTTTCCATTTGGACAAGCCTAAAATATTGTCATTTGGTAATGAGATAAGTCCTTGTTCCTCATTGTATCTGAAAGACTCTATCACCACACACAAGCACCCAATGCTTTCATATCTGAGATCAAAAATCTTCTCTTTTTTTTTTCTTTTTTAAAAACTTGTTTTCCCTTTTCTATTTTCTAACATTGCACAATATCGGTTGTATTTTTTTGTTTTCTACATCTTTTTTCTACAAAAATACACTTATTTACAGCAAAATTTCTAGAGTGATACACAAAGATGACATTAACAGCACATTAACATAGACAAAACTGGTGCAACATTTCAATTTCTAGTACCAAAATAATCATAGTTTTCATAATTTTGCAAACTCTTTACCACATAATCCCGAGTTTTAACGAGCCTGACAAAAAACGCTTTAGAGAATGTTGAGGGTAGAGAAGAAAATGTTGATAATCAGCATTTTCCCACAAGGTTTTCTACACTTCCCAAATGAATTACATTTTTTGAGTCATGTTTATTTTGTCGTCTGCAAATGCTTTGACTTTGGAAAGGTATTAAATTTTCATTGGGTCCTAAAGAGTAAACTCTTCACCATGTATCAAATTTTTAAACTTGCCCTTAATAAAAGCATTTGCAGATGAAATATTAAAACACAACTAATCGGATATGCCTTTACAAGGTTAGAATACATTGTAGAAAAAAATCAAAACACCAATTACAAGCATTTTCCCCGTTTCTGACAATGTTTTCAAAAGTGTTTTATTTACAGGGTCCATATTCACCAAGCATTTCATCAGTCAAGCCTCATTTTATTTGTCATCTAAAATTTTGTTGCCCTTTTTTTATTAACCCATTACCACACAATCCCTACTTTTGACGCCCCTGTGAAAGACTGTAACCAGCATTTTCTCCTTTTCCCACAATGTTTTCTACTCTTCACAAAACGAATTTCAAACTTACTGTCACTTTTAATTTGTCGTCTGCAAATGCTTTCAATTTGGACAAGACTAAAATTTTGTCGTTTGGTAATGGGTTAATATTGCCCAAGTTGATACTGATTGTGCATATTCAATATGTTCTATTGTAGGTAGACTTGGGGTATACAGTATGGCGTGTGTGATCTATGAAGTTATGCCACATTTATTATCTATGTAAAATGTAACAACTTACATGATGAATTAACAGATATCGCAATATTACACCAGACAATACAAAATGAAATGATAGACGGAGAAAACTACTACATGTACACATACTGTAATACTGTTACATTAGTTTAACACTATACACATGAAATAAACAAAAGATTATAGCTAGCTGCCTATAACAATATCTGTGACAAAAAGAAGAAAATTCCAAGAAAAAACATGATATTCATTACATAAACATCATTTTCTTATGAAAATGAAAATAAGAAAAACTTTAACTGCAAACATTGTATCTGCAAACAGAAATCATATACCTCTACGACAGGCATTAAAGCCCATCATTTGTTGTATAGATGATTTCAGAGTTAATCCTGTCAACATGTTAGTATATAATAATAGCTGAACTGTGACCTGCACAAAAAATACAAGTAGGTAACAAGTGCTCAAAACCAATCAAATCTTACAAAAAAAAAAACCTGCAAAATTTATCCCCTAACAAAAGAAAAAAGGCGAGCCAAAAGTTAATTTGTATCAATAATTATCAAACGATGTCATCCAATTTAACCTTTACCAAACAATCCCTGGTTTTACGACCCTGAGAAATAAACCTTTTGAAAACATTGTGGGAAATGGAAAAATGCTGGTAACCAGCATTTCCTCCTTTTCCCATATTTTCTACCCTGCTGGAAACAAATTTAAATTTTTAAGGTATGTTTATTTTATCGTCTGCAACTGCTTTCAATTTGGACCAGTCTAAAATTTTGTCGTTTGGTAAAAGGTTAAAAACCATTCAATTCAACTGACTTGTCTTATTCATTTTAACAAACAATTTCTACATCTTTTACCAACTACCCAAAGAAAAACCATCTAAATAAATCGTATTTCAAAGCAGGTCATCCTAAACCAATTATAAAAATGATTCTGTATAAAGCAAACAAAAAAGCGAAAATGCTTCTAACATACTTTGTAATCAAAAGTTCTACTTAAGAAATAAAACGATGATACAAAGAATATAATTATTCAAGGTACAAGAAATGCCCTACATATCAGTTATAGTACATAGTTTACCACCAATTTGGTGTATGTCTATGCTGTACTTATGCAAGTCACATACAGTAAGCTGATTACCACTAATAATTATTGTAATTGTGAATACATGAACGTCAATGTATTAGTACAAGTTAATAAGTGATATATTGTACACTCATTTTATCATAGCTGTTGAAAACAATGTGGAAAAAGTGGCCCTTGCTTGGTAGTTGGCAATGTACCCCCTTTTCCAAAGTTTTCAGTTTCATTCAAAAGTCTTTTTCGAAAATTCATTTACATTATTTCTGATGATTCAATTATTTACCACACAACAAAATTTAAGACTTTCCAAAATCAACAATTATTCTTGGCAACAAATTACATGTTACTCAAACTGTAAAATTTTCAATGGATAGAAATTAGAGGGTGAAGGAGAAACAGCTGGTTACCAGCATTTTCTCCTTTTCCAACAATGTTTTCTACACTTAAAAAATCTTATCATTTGAGCCACATGTAATTTGTTGTCTGCAACTGCTTTCAGTTTGAACAAACCCAAAATTTTGTAGTCTGGTAACAAGTTAAACCATTCCTACAGTTTATATACAAAGATTTTATAATACAAAACAAATATTTAACAATAACAGTGGCAGTGCAGTTTGTCTTCAATCCTATCACACATTCTCAAAACAAAGAAAAAACACTTTTAACAAAAGAGAAAATCCACATCAATTCCCTTTTTCCACAATGAATTCATCACACTTTTCCACAAAGCTACAATGATAAATAAGCTTTAAGTTTCAAATGAGACCAAACATCTTTTTTGTCAACAGCAAATACGTACATAACTCCGTATAACATCAGATGCTGGCTGCCCATTCCATGTTTATACTTTTTCCTTCATTTCTATCAAACACAAGTTTAAATAAATCCAAAAATCAGAACAACTAGTCACCATTCACGTTTATTTCCTTTCCACTATTTTAGTACACTGAATGTATCCATGATAACTCGTTAACATTAACAAAACTTCTTGGTGACCCAATGTAAATTACTCCAATCAAATTTTTGGATCACCCCTCACTTAATTACATTCTATCACTAGGTACATAATGAACATCCAATGATTAAGATGCTACACCGGTATAAGCATCTTTATTTATGACAACATAAACAACAACATTTTTACTTCTTACTTTGTCCATGTCTATGATGTATATATAGATGGTGACTTAACTACATCTACAATTGATAGACATGTTCCATATAATTTCCTCTAATTACTTCCTTTAGTTTACATCGCTTGAAACCTTGTAATTCCAAGTCACAGTATTGTTATACTAGAGCAAGCACATTTAGAATACGTGCACACTTGATCCCGCGTCATGTCAACATCAGTAATTGTCACATTCAGTGACGTTTTGTCGTAATCCGAGTTTGTTCCATTAGGTCAACTACTGTTGATTTAAGACCGAATATATTCCAGCAACATTTCAGGCAAGTTGCTTCACTACATTTCTTCATCATCACCTCCCATGTAGGTTTATCACCTCTCCAACTAACTCAGAATAATGAAGAACTCTGTCGTATTCCTGTGACAACTATACTAGCTAAGCAACCGTTGCTATGATGACAATTAAGTGAGCGAGGTCTTTTACTTGGTAGAGAAGGTCGAATCCAAGTCTTGATAAAGTCGTCTGAGAGAAATCACAAGGTGGAAATATGTGAACAACATAGGCAGGCTGAAAATACAATAAGAGAAAAAAATATATTAGAATCGTGTCTGTCTTAACCCATTACCAAATGACAATATTTTAGACTGGTCCAACTTGAAAGCATTTGCAGACGACAAAATAAAGGTGACTGAAAAATGGAAATTTGTTTCGTGAAGGGTAGAAAACATTGTGGGAAAAGGAGAAAATGCTGGTTACCAGCAATTTCTCCTTTTCCCACAATGTTTTCTAAAGGCTTCTTTCTCAGGGGCATCAAAAGTAGGCATTGTGTGGTAATGGGTTAACTCGTTACAATGCATACTCTTAATGACCCCGAGAAAGAAGCCTTTTAAAAACACTGTGGGAAAAAGAGAAAATGCTGGTAACCAGCATTTTCTCCTTATTCCACATTGTTTTCTACCCTTTCCAAAACAAATTTCAGTTTTCCAGTCACAGTTATTGCATCAATAACTGTATCATTTTGTAAAGAGATGACACACTCATGAAAATATTACCAATGTCGTTCACACAAAGAAATACATTTCCATCTTTCATTAAAAAACCTCAAATGTTCCTTCTCATTTCATGCTTCTAGCCCCATTTTTTTAAGGTACTTGTATCACAATTCTGCACAACTCTTTTGGGCAATTCTCCATGGCTTACCTTTCCCCCGTAACAACGCATTGTGAAACTACGTAAAGAATGAGAATTGTAGGTTAACCCTTTACCAGACGACAATGTTTACAACTAGTCCAATTTGTAAAAAGTTGCAGATGACAAAACAAAAGCAACTAAAGATTGAAATCTGTTTTGGGAAGGGTAGAAAACATTGAGAGAAAAGGAGAAAATGCTGGTAACCAGCATTTTCTCCTTTTCTCTTCATGTTTTTATAAGGCTTCTTTCGAAGGGGCATTCAATGTAGGGATTGTGTGGTAAAGGGTTAATAACACCATATTTCAATCGCGGTAAGTGGCACATGCATTGTACCTAGATAACTAACACACAGTATCTTCTGTTTTTGCCTTCATTTGAAAATAAAATCAATATTTTTCACTAGTCAAAACCATGAAACATTGAAAATTATTTAACTGTTATTTCTCAATAAACTCCCATAAAGCATTAAACGATAAGAGACGATTTTGATTGGGGCATGGCTAACTTGCATGTAATTTTGCATACCTGCTGTGATCCTGGATCTGCAACATTAACAATTCCTGCCGCCTGTTTTTGTTGTAAGTATTGTATAAATCCAGTTGACATGGCTTTCGTCTGTTGATAAATGTCAGAGGTGTCTCGACCACAAGGTAGCGCCAGCATCATACAGTAATCTTTCTCCATCTGCCATAATAAAAACAAATACATGTCAATATACAAAGGCTACAGGCTGAATCTGAAACCACACAATATAAATAATAACCATAAATGACTTGCCTTGCTTTATCATTCATCTCTAGATTTAGAGACATTTCAAAATCAGCAACATTAAAAGTTGCTCAAAATATGGAATGTTGTTGGTTATGCCGATTTCTTTCCTTTGCTTATTTTATTTCTATAGTGTTTCATAGGTTTTATACAAATCAAATGTGCAGTCTGAACTTGATCTACATAGTCCACAAAATCTTCTAGTGTTGTCAATGGATTGGAAGGAGTAAATAGCAGCAAATCTGTGACTGGTAGAGCCCCAGAGAAATGTAGTGATTTTGATTTCAAAATTGGAAATATCGTAATTTTCCTGTAAATCCTATGTTATGGGTACTCACTAGAATCGTCTCATCAAGACGTTCTAAAGAGTACCCTCAACATAGGGTTTGGAAGAGAAATAATGGATTATATTACCATCACTCCCTCTTACCTAGAGCTCTGGACCGGTAATTACAGGTATAAGCAGAAGAAAAAAAAAAGTTTATTTACCTGCATTCTTTTAGCCACGCCCTCAAGTTGTGTTTGTTCAAGCCGCATTCTCTGTGCAATTCTCAGTGGTTGTACCGTGCCATCTGGTCCCTGCTGTGGTAATGAAGACTTCACCAGAGGTTGACAGCCCGAGATGAAGTGCATCTGAACTACACACTGGTCATTCTTCAAGCCCAAAACACCCTGCCACATAACTGGGTACCGTTGAAGCAAGTTCAATAGACTACCGTCCCCAGGATGAGGATCTCTTGTCTGGGCTACTTGACCTGCCTGTCCAGGTCTGTTCTGATTACGGCCATCAGCCCCTGGGGCTTGGGTGGGTGACAGGGTGTGAATGGACTGTGTTGATGGTGGTCTTGCTGATCCCCCACGAGATGGTGGGCGACCATCAATAAGATGGGCTTGATCCATTTGTTGGGCGGCCATGTATGGTGGTAATGGCAGTCCGGGTATCATGTACGGACCATGTGTGGGTCCTCCAATCAAGTGGGGTTCCAGCATGCGAAGCCCGTAGCCAGCTGGTATCATCCCATTCTGTTGAAACCTCTGTAGCTCTGCAGTACTAAGGAGGTGAGGATCTGCTGTCCCAGAGGCTGGACTAAATGCACTACTTGTTGTGGATCCGAGCCTCAAATCAGTCGCATGGTGACCTGGAAATTGCTGAGTGAACCTTGGGTCTCTTGGATCAATAGCTGGACTCTGTGGGGGCATCTTTCCATCTCTGCTAGGTGGTCGGGGCTCAGCAAACGGGTAGCCCATTCTCGCAATGGCAGGGTTGTGGTGAGGATCTGAGGGACTCTGCGCTGTTAGACCTGCACGGGAGTCACGCTCCCTCTTCTCGCGCTCCAGACTCTCGGCCCTCTCCCGTTCCTTATGCAGCTGAACCTCTTTCTGAGCTTTAGCCTGCAATGCCTGTTCCCGTAAATGTTGTCTCTGCATTTCTTGATGCATCAACTCTTGTTGTCTTTGGAACTCCTGGATCTGTTTCTGAAGTAAAACAAAATGTAACCCACCATGAATTACATTTTAAACATGTTAATCTTACATCAATTGAGAACAAGTTCTGACAACTTATACTATTATCTCTCGATTCTGCTCCCTGGGAAATACACCAGTACTCATGCCAAATGTGTGGGCCGATAAAAAATTCCAAAGTTGACACCCGCTCCCGGGAAACAAACTCAGGACCTTTTGGTTACGAGGCCAATGCTCTACGTCGCGACCACAGACACCCATTATAAATCTTAACTCTCTACCACACAAACCAAAGTTTAACGACATTGAAACAGAGGGCTTTTGAAAACCTTGTAGGAAAAGGAGAAAATGCTAGTAACCAGCACTTTCTCCTTTTCCAACAAGGTTTTCTACATTATCGAGGAATGATTTCTTCATCTGGGCTGCCCTGGTCCTCTGCAGATGCTTTGCATTTGGAACAGTCTAAAATTTTCTTGTTTGGTAAAGTTAAGTTACAATGTTTGAGAATTCATTTGCAACTTCAAAAAGAAATTAGTTCGAATGATGAAATTCATCTTCATGGTTACCAGGTTTTTTTTCTCCTTTTTTCACAATGTTTTCAAAAGCAATTTTCCACAGGGTAATTAACACACATAATTTTTTCATCAAGTGTATAGGAATGAAGGCCTGAAATCACTATCATGAGACTTTGTCCCAGTCTTCCATACCATGAAATTTCTTTATCTGTATCAATGCTTTTTTTACTGCCATAAACTGAAAATTGGCATTAACCCTTTCCCAAACAATTCCTGGTTTTCACAACCCTGAAATAGAAGCCTTTTGGAAACATTGTGGGGGAAAATGAGAAAATGCTGGCAAATTATTTCAATTTGGATTAGTCAATTTGTTCCTCTTTTGGTAAAGAGTTAACCCTTTACTCCATAGATACTCATTTCTACGCATTGCTTGTAGGAGCCTTTTGAAAACATTGTGGCAAAAGGTGAAATTGCTTGTGACGAGCAATTTCACCTTTTGTCACAGTATTTTCTATGCTATCAAAAGGTGTCATATACACATAAGAAAAGGTTTCATCCTTGCTGTTATTTAGGGTCAATTAGAGATAACATAGAAATGCCTTATGGAGTAAAGGGTTAAAAGGTATGTATATTGGCTTGCACGTATATTGTTTGTACCCATGAGTATTTTCAAATATTTTGAGATGACCCCTTACCTGTTGGTGCATGAACTTGTCTTTTGTGCTCATCTCTCCATGTCCCTGGCTCAGATGCAGATGATCTGGCTGTTGACGATGTGCAGACGGTGGCTGCTGGTGGGCCGGGCGCGGTGCCCCTGGCATGGCATGGGTGGCTGGGTTTGTGGGGCCATTCATTCCAGCTGTGAAAATAGAAAATGATGTTAATTTTATATATCTGGCACTCGAAAGGTTTGTGGGAAAAAACATGCTCTATTTACATCACTTTTTTGTGAATGATAAATAAAAGACCTTTAACTCATTACCAAACGACAATATTATAGGCTTTTCCAAATCGAAAGCATTTGCAGACAATAACATAAAAGTAAATGGAAATTTGAAATTTGTTTTGTGAAGAGTAGAAAACACTGTGGGAAAAGGAGAAAATGCTGGTTTCCAGCATTTTCTCCTTTTTCCACATTGTTTCTAAAGGCTTCTTTCCCAGAGTCATCAAAAGTAGAGATTGTGTGGTAATGGGTAAACTAATTGAAGAGTAACCATGTCAACAACAAAAGCACTGCATGCGGGAGCCAAATCAGCTTCGGTTGCTCGACTTTCAAGTAAAAAATGGGCATAACAGTGTCAAAAATACACTGATGCTTACCTTCCCTTGTGTGTATATATAGCCCCCTGCTTTTAATAATTACCAAACTGTCCAAGTGTGAAGCAATCTCTTCAGTAATAGATGCGATATTATAAAATGTCAAAAATTTTTGCACAACTTGAACAACAGAAACAAGGACAACACCAGGGCCCGTATTCACCAACCATTCTTGAGAATATTCTTTGTCTTATTCTACAAGGTTTTCTGAATTTGGAAGTAACACAACTTCTGATTAGCTAAACTGAATGGTTTAGCCAATCAGAACTTGTTACTTACAAATGTCAAAAATTCTGGAGAATAACACAAAAAATGTTTTTAAGAATGGCTGGTGAATATGGGCCCAGGGCTATGACAACTGTAAAATCCCTAAAAATCTTTTTTGAAAGAAAAACAGTCATGAACGTGATGGCAAAAATTTCTACCTACCCCACATTTCAGGTCTCACAGCCCCTGCATCTGAGGATGGTACCCGAGGTCTAACATCTGGCTGACCTGGTCTCTGTGAGCCTGGGGAACCATTCCACTTTCCACTTCCTGAGGCCTGTCTTTCTGCCGTCTTAAATGAATAATTTGGAACTTTAGTTCTTTAGCAAACAACCCCGTTTTTTTAAAAGACCCTGAGAAAGATGCCTTTAGATGCCATTTTCCCACGTTTTCTACCCTTGCTTACACAAATTTTGATTTTTCAGTCACATTTATTTTTTCATCTGCAAATGCTTTCAATTTGGACCAGTCTATAATTTTGTTCTGTGAAGTCTGCTCTTGGTCCACAATGTCCGCAAAAGGTCCTTATGAGGCACTTAAAAGCTGAAGACAGAAATTATTTGTGGTCTGCAAATGCTTTCAATTTTGACAAGTTTGGAATCGTATCATTTGTTAAAGAGTTAAATAAAATGACTTCTGTATTCTGTTTTGCACACTATACTAGACTTTTCATAAGTATTTGAATTTCTATCTTTTCTATCCCTTTCCCAAACAATCCCTGCTTTTTACAATCCTGAAATATAAGCCTTTTGAAAACATCGTGGCAAAAGGAGAAAATGCCAGTAACCAGCATTTCCTCCTTTTTCCACAGTGTTTTCTACCATGCTGGACACAAATTTCAATTTTTTAATTTGGTTATCATGTGGTATTATTAAAGCGATTTCATTGGATGTTTTATTGTAGGTATGAAATAAAATTTGATATCGGTCTTCTCCTTTAAAAATCCTTTACAATAATCAAAGCTCAGAGAAAACAATTCGAATTATACCTTTGCAACAGCAGGACTGGGGGCCCTTGGAGTGGCAGCTTGATTCTGAGAGAACCCATGTACCATATTTGGTGCTGTTTGGGCAACTGTGGGTGATTTTGTGGGTGGATGAGGCGACACTCTCTGCACTTGCTGCGGGTTACCCCCAAGGACAGGGACTGGACCTGGCATTGATATCCGGGCTTCAGACGTAACAGGCATTGGGCCTGGCTGTCTGGGTCCATCTGGCCGAATCCCATGTAATGGCCATCCATGGATTGGGTGTTGCTGTGGGGTTTGACCAGTTTGTTGATTGGCCTGTGACATTGCAAGCTGTTGCCTGATTTGTTGTGTGAGCTGATTGGCAGCTTCCTGGCTCCCTGGGGCTGGGGCATCCTTTCCAGGGGGTAGTATTCCAACCCCTACACTGTGGCCCGGTGGTCTCTGAAGTAGCAAGTCCTTCCTGTTGTTTGCAGTCGGTTGACCTGCATTCTTGGCGGCCTGCAAGAGATGGCAAGAGGAGATTAGTTATTATGTATAAGACTGTTCAGCTGTTACAGTGTTTCCAGTTGAACCTATTTACCGCACAAATACAACTTTTCACAATCACACCCCTGTTCAGCATGGCTATGACATCACAACATCCATGCTGTCAAAATGAGATTTTCCTCTCATTTTCTTTCCTTAACCCATTACCAAACGACAAAATTTTAGGTTTGTCCAAATCGAAAGCATTTGCAGACGACAAAATAAACGTGACTGAAAATTTGAATTTTGTTTTGGGAAAGTTAGAAAACATTGTGGGAAAAGGAGAAAATGCTGTTTACCAGCATTTTCTCCTTTTCCCACAATGTTTTCTAAAGGCTTCTTTCTCAGGGGCTTCAAAAGTAGGGATTGTGTGGTAATGGGTTAAGCAAAACAAAAAAATTCTTCAAAATGAAAATTGTTGCTTTAGATTAGCCTGCATGGACGATGCAGGTTAACCCATTACCACACAATCCCTACTTTTGACGACCCTGAGAAAGAAGCCTTTAGAAAACATTGTGTGAAAAGGAGAAAATGCTGGTTACCAGCATTTTCTCCTTTCCCCACAATGTTTTCTACCCTTCACAAATCAAATTTAAAATTTTCAGTCACTTTTATTTTGTCGTTTGCAAATGCTTTCCATTTGGACAAGCCTAAAATATTGTCGTCTGGTAAGGAGTTAATCCAAGATGGTACTTTACGCAAATGTCTGAATGTCCGTTTTTGCGTGTTGAAAGCCAATTCATCTTTGAGTCTATATTACCGAGTCAACAGTCTTGATCGTTTATTTTTAACCCCTTTCATGCCACAAAAGTGAAATAAAACTTTCAAGCATTTAGTAAATACTGTTTCTTCTTCAAAGTTTCCTATAGGGAGAAAAAAGCCTTCTGAATGGACAATGCTGATCAAGATCAGACTGCACAGAGAGAGTGTGTTCTGTGCAGTCTGATCTTGATATACACTGTCTTCAAAATGTCATCAAGACACTTAGCAGCCTAGACAAAGCTCATCACATCATTGTAAATGTCTACCACACACTTCCAAGTTTAAGCAATCCATAGCAATACGGCTTTTGAATATGTTGTGGGAAAAGGACAAAATGCTGGTAGCCCCAATGTTTTCTACACTTCCAAAAAGAAAATTCAGCTTTCCGTCACATCTGAATCGTCTGCAAGTGCTTCCAACTTTGTCACTCAGTAAAGATTTAACCATATTTCATTTGGATGCACCAAATTTTAGTTAACTCTTCGCCAACAGACAAAATTTTAGACTGGTCCAAATTGAAAAGACTTGCAGATGACAAAATAAAACTAACTCAAAAAATTTAAAATTTGTTTCTAGCAGGGTGGTAAATATTGTGGAAAAAGGAGAAAATGCAGGTCACCAGCATTTTCTCCTTTTCCCACAAAAATGTTTTCAAAAGGTTTCTATGTCAGGGTCATAAAAACCAGGGATTGTTTGGTAAAAGGTTAATCTGAGAACTAAATTCCTTACCTCTGTGGCCTTCTTCTGCTGTGCTGCAGTCTGTTTTCCCTGAGCCTGTTGTAACACAGGAGGGCCTGCCTTACCCTGTGCAATCTGCTTGGCTTGAGCTTGGGCTTGTTGAGCCTCATGTTTAGCCATCTGAGCTTGTTGTTCTGCCAGAGCCTGTGCCTGTGCCTTCTGTTGTGCCTGTGCATGGGCTTTCTGCTGGGCTTGTTGTGCAGCAATATGCTGCTGAAGTTGTTGGTGTGTAAGCTCTAACTCTGCACTCGTTGGCGGCTTGTCTAGAGGGGGTACCAGCTGTCTCATAGCCATCTGTTGTGCAAAATGAGGTGGTATGGTTGCTGGTCTTACAGGCAAACCACCAGGATGTTGTCCAGGCAGACCAAATGGCGGACTCTGCTGAAGGACTGAATTTGGTGGTCTCTGCCCAACTTGACCTTCATTTGGTGAGGGTAAACTAGGGCGAGGGACTGGCAGGGCTCCAGGAGAAAGTAAACCAGGGGGCAACTGATTACCACTGGACACAACAGCTGCAGCCTGCATTGCCTGCTTTCTCTGCAACTCCTCATACTGTTGCTGAAGCATCTTGTGATGTTCTTGTAACATTTTCTTCTTCTGCTGGTCCTCCAACAGCTTTTTCTGTTCTATCAGTTTTTCTTCTCTTTGTTCTTGTTGAAGTTTGGCCTGCTGTTCAGCCAACAGATGTTGTTTCTGAAACTCCCTCTTCTGTTTTAGCTCCTCTTCTTTCAGTCGTATGTGGTGTGCCTGCTGCCTTTGCAGTTCCAACTCTGCTAGTCTTTGTTGTTCTAATTGCTGCTTCTGCAATTGTTCAGCAACAATCTCTTGTTGTTTTTTCTGTCCATCAACAACAGTGGAGGGAACAACAGTTGTGCTTGAAATCACAGATGAAACTACTCCACTCTTTCCAACACTGATACCACTAGCCGTGGAGCTACCAGGTACCATGAAACCTGGCATTGGTAGCTTTGGTGCCCCTTCTGGACTGATATCAGCTTTTCTGAGATCCTGCACTGCACTGGATGGTGAAGTTGTAACAACTGGACCAGTGGAAACAACAGTTGTAATGCCAGAAGTTGAAATAGTTGATGTCTTAGTTGGTGACAACAGAGGCTGACTTTTGAAAGGAGACTGTGGAACGTTTGTACTTTTAGGTGACTGGAGACTTTTTGGAGACAGTTGGTTTGCTTTAGGTGATTGCAAAGCTGGCTTTGGAGACTGAATTCCCATCTTCTGAAGAGGATCAAACTTGGCACCTGAGGCTACAGGTGACAGAGGTGTCTGTAATGGAGTCATTTTGTTAGTCATTCCAGGTGATAGTGGTGTTTGTCCAGGTTTACTTATCAAGCCTTGCGGAGACATTGGACTACTGTGTAGACCCATACCTGGCAGGACAAGTGGCTGAGAGCTTGTTGAAGGAGGAGGGCTGTTCAGATGGTTTGGTAAAGGTGATTTCAATGGTGATTTTACCATGCCTAATTTAGCCTCTTCTTCTTTACCTTTCTTAAGTTGGCGCTTCTTCTGCCCTTGAACTGGACTTTCCTCTTTATTTTCATCATCAGTGCTTTCAAATTTACCTTTGGAGACATCATCAATAGTCTTGTCCACGTTGCTCATCAGCTGAGAATGTGAAGTTAATGGAGAGGTTAATTTGCCCTCCTCTTTATCTTTTCCTGCTCCTTTCTTAGCCAAGAGAGGGTTCACTTTTTGGTTTTCCTTGGTTTTCCCTTCAAAGAATGCCTTAAATAAAGGTTCTGGGGGCCCCTTTTCCTCTAATGAAGCATTCTGAACCTCCAGCCTGGGTTCCTCTGGTTGTATTGAGGGTGAAAATAGACCCATCTTTTTCTCACCAAGATTGTGCTGGCTATTATGTTCTGGGCTTCCAAATGGTAACTTAGGCTCTGGACTGCTAATTGACAGTTTATCTAGTGACTTTCTATCTGGGCTTGAGAAAATACCACGATTGTCAGGGCTCTGCATTGTTTCACCCTTCTTTCTTCTGGGCTTTCTCTGTTTAGTGGTTGCTGGCTGAGCTGTGGTTGTCGTCTCATCAGTTTCATCAAAATCAAACACATTGCTGGACAACTTTCCCGCTTTATTGTCAAGCGTTTCTTCTGCCAATTTAACAGCTGTTAATTTTGTCTCAGCACTTTCAAATTTCGGTGATCTAGGGTCAGCATTTCTTGGTGACCTTGGAGATGTGGTTCTTGTAGATCTAGGTGAATTTGTTCGGGGAATAGGCATTGAATTGACATCTTTGTTCTTGGGCTTTCTACCTCTTCTTTTGACCTTTGACCCATCAGCAGTATCTTCCGATGCAGACCTTTCATCAGGGGACATCATATCTGAATCATGACGTTGGTCCTCTCTGTTCATGTATAGCAAATCATCATGTTTTGCATTCTCAAGTTCTGAATTCTCACTGCTTAATGAATCTCTATTACCATCTGTATTGTCCTTGTTCTGCTCTGGCTCAGGGTGGAAATTACCAAAGAGATTTGGCATTTTGTTTTCTGCCGCAAGTGCAGCTGCATCTGCCAGTTTTGTCTTTGGTGTTCGTGGTTTTCTCTGTTTCTTCTGCTTAGGTTCTGGTTTTGGTGGGTCAAAGTCGATCTGTAACCTACCATCATCATCATCATCATTCTGATCGTGAAGATTAGAAATATCTGATGCATAAGATGTGTCGTCAAAATAATCAAACTTATTACCAGAGCTTTGTTTTGAGGGTGTGATGTCTGTACTATCGACATTTGAGCTTTCATTTGCAAA
The DNA here is from genome assembly GCA_943736015.1 of Tridacna crocea. Classification (NCBI taxonomy): domain Eukaryota; kingdom Metazoa; phylum Mollusca; class Bivalvia; order Cardiida; family Cardiidae; genus Tridacna; species Tridacna crocea. The sequence goes on along the minus strand of OX031072.1, from coordinate 8,768,061 downwards.
CAAATCACCCTGACCTGATTTGCTCCTCCTGCCCTTGCGACCTTTACGTCCTTTTGCTACAGGTGATGCTGTTGTAGTTTCCACTTCATTTCCAATCTGAGGAATGCCACTTGGTAAACCAGGAGCAAATTCTGGTTGCAAGTAATCTTGATCTAGCTGAGGTGTGGGTTCAACTGGTTCCGATATGGTAAATGGGGCCATCTCATCACCAAACAAAATGGATTCCACTGCTTTTGCAGTTTCATCTATCACATTTTCATCTGTAACAATAGATTCTACAGCTTTTGAAGCTTCATCTTCCACATGCAGTGATACTCCTTCATCAATAACAAGTTCTTGTTCATTTGACACTGGCGCATCAAAATGTACAACTTCAGTCTGGATATCTTCTGCCTGTTTGTGCTCCTTTTCCAAACTTGAGACAGCCTCGACAGTCAAATCAGGTACAGACGAGTTGTCATTCTCTCTCCCACTACCTTTTCTTCCTTTTCTCTTTCTTGGTTTGGGCTTTGATTTTTCAATTTTCTCCTCTGTGGTTTGCTCAATGACCACTTCACTTGGTTCCACAACAGGACAAATATTTTCTTCCTTAATTTCATGATCCTCTGACTGGTATTCTATTTCTACTCCCTGAATTTCAACAGGGACATTACTAGTATCCTGTTCGTCATCATCATCATCATTTGACAATTTGATATCATACAAATCTGGCTTGATAATTTTCATATGAGATTCTTTGATCTTCCTAAAGCTACTGTCCTCCTCTTCATTGAAGTCAAATATATCATCATTAGGGTCAATTTTCTTGTTTGATTTTTCAGTAGAAACCTTCTCACTCTCCTCTTCGATCCCTGTATCCAAGGATTTTGAGTCTTTCTTCTTATCTGAATCAGAAAAGAAGTCTGAATCAGATAATCTTTCAACTTTTGGTTCAAATTTCTTTGTCTCATTCTTACTCTGATGTTCTTTAGCAGGATGGGCATCTTTCTTCTTCTTCTTTTTCTTCTTGTCTTCAGATCCAGTGGATTTAATTTCTTTAATCTCCTCAAATAAATTTCTTGTAACAGCATTAAGGGTAGCTGTTGTATCTGGATCAGTATCAGGCTTTATGTTCTCTGACTTCTCCAATTTATCATCATCCTGTACAAGTTCATTTTCAGTTTTCAGGTCAGAGAAATTATTCTCCAAGGTGTCAACTTGAGGGTCTTTGAGTGAATCTTTATCATCTTTATCTTTGCTCTTCTTTTTCTTTTTGTTTTCTTTCTTGTGTTTTTTAATCTTGTTTTTCTGAGGTTTGACAGCTTTCATATCCTCCTGTATTGGCATAATGTCTTTCTTTACGGAATCACTTTGGTATTTCAGTGCTTGATCTATCTCATGTTCAGAGACTATCTGTTGAACATTGTCCTTGTTAGTCAAGTTAGAAAACAGTTTATTGTTGTCTTTCTCAAAGACAGTCTCACTGTAGACATCATTAATATCCAATTTCGAGTTGGCCATGATAATATTCAAGTCGTCTGTTAGTGACTCAGACAGTTTCTTGTTATTCAAAATCTTTTTGTCATCCTTATGACTTTTGTCTTTTGACCTCTGCTTCTTGGCTTTCTTGGTTGAAAATAGGTCTTTTTCTAAATCTTTTTCAATTTTATCCAACAATCTGCTATCACTTAAGTCACTTGAGTATTTATTCTTAATACTGTCTATTCCAGTAATGAAACTAGAGTCAATGTTTTTCTTATTTTTCTTGGCCACATCTTTGGTCTTTGGCGGTTCTTTATGGTACAAATCTGGATCAGAAGTAAAACCGTCACTTTTTCCACCATTACCTGATGTAATTGGAGTTGGTGGTCTAGTATCATCATCAGACAGACTGTCTTCTGATGTTGTATAAATAGAGCTTCCCTTTGGAAGTTTCTTTTTATCTTTGTCATTCTTCTGATCAACTTTCTTCTTTGCCTTTGGAGAAAGCATTATGCCACTTATATCGCTGTCACTGTCAGAATCTGATAACATACTATCATCAGAATCATCAGAGAACAGGTTTTTAATGCTAATATTTTTCTTTTTTGTTGGTTTAAAATTACTGATATTCTTTTTCTGATCTGGTCCATTCGTCTTTGCCGGAGTTTTAGATTCTTTTGACTTGGAAGTTTTCTTAGTTGATTTTGAAATAGTTTTAGGCTTTGCCGGTCTTGTTGAAGTTGTCTTGTGGTCAGAATCACTTAGGCTGTCAAAGTTGAAATTATGATGTTCATTTTCTTTCACTACCTCATTCTTTTTCGACTTATTCCCTGAAGTGGGAGTTTTAGTTGGTGTTTTTGACATTCTCTCTTCCTCTTCTTCTGAATCTGAAGAATAAATATCCAGAATCCTCTTTGGCTTTTTCGTGACCGTCTTACTCTTAGTTTTCTTCTTCAAAATGTCAGAGTCTGATGCACTGTCACTGTCATCCGAGGAAAAGCCAAACTTCTTTTTGGCTTTGGGATTTGTCTTCTTCTTGAATTTCTCATCATCAGTGCTCATATCACTGCTTTCTGTTATATCACTCAAGCTTTTCTTGCCATCTTTCTTCTTTGCACCCCTTTTGTACTCTGATAACAATTTCTTTTGCTCCTCTGTTTCCCTCTCTATTTTCATTTTCTTGTCTGTGGATCTTCTCTTTACTTTATCATACATAGACAAATAAGGTTCATCTGAAAATTGTGCAAAAATTGCTAAATCTTCTTCAGTTAAGCCATTTTCTGTGCATTTCTTTGGAGTTTCTTTCTTTTCTTGCTTACTGTCTTTTTCTGATGATTTATCCTTTGTTTCCTGCTTTGAGTCACTTGACTTTGTTGATTTCTCGGACTGCTTTTCTGACTTTGAAGACTTCTTTTGAGAATCTTTGCTTTTATCCCTGGAATTTGATTTTTGTGATGAACTCTTGCTACTACTAGATTCTTTATTTTTCTTTTCTTCTTTCTTGTCTTCTCCTTTCTTATCTTCCCCAGATCTATCTCCTGACTTGTTCTTTTCAGGGTGGCTGTCAAATGAACTATGAGAAATTTTGCTGGATGACTCACTAGAATTTGCTTTACTCTTTGATTTAGGAACATCAGGATCTTTATCTTTATTTTCTTTTTCCTTCTCCTTAGTCTTTTGATCATTACACTTTTCTCCACTTTCTTTCTCTTTCCCTTTATCAGAATTACTTTCTTTCTTTTCTGTACCAGGTTCCTTTCTATTTCCCTCTTTAGACTTGTCAGGAGAATCTTTGTTATTTCTGTTGCTTGACTCATCTTTCTTTTTGTGCTCTCCATGATCATCTTTAGATTTTTTACTGGAAGTCTCTTCCTTGACTTTTTTGGATTTATGAGAGCTGGAACTTTTGTGCTCCTTTTTCTTTTCACTTTTCTCATCTTTCACAGGATTTTCTTTGGGAGTTTCTTTATTTTCATCATCTTTGCTGGCAGATTTTGACCTCTTTTCGGGTGATTTATGTTTGTGACTGTCTTTCTTCTCATGTTTCTCTTTCTTTTCTGACTTTTCTTTCTCCTTTTTCTCTACTTTTTCCTTCTTTTCTTCGTGTTTATCTTTCTTTTCATCACTTTTCTTTTCTTCCACTTTTTCTTTCTTTTCTTCAAGGGTGACTTTTTTATCATCAACAATCTCTTTTTTATCAACTTTATCTTTCTTTTCATCACTCTTCTCTTTCTTTTCATCAATCTTCTCTTTCTTTTCATCGCTCTTCTCTTTCTTTTCGTCATGCTTTTCTTTCTTGTCCTCCTTTTTGTCTTCCTTTTTACTTTCCTTTTCTTTCTTTTCTGATTTCTTCTTTTTCTCATCTTTATTGTCTTTCTCTTTCTTCTCTTCTTTACTGTCTTTTTCCTTAGATGATTTCTTGTCAGTCTTTTCAGTCTTTGATTTATGCTTATCTTTCTCCTTGTCCTTCTTATCATCTTTCTTATCTGAGGTTGATTTGTGAGAGGTTTCTTTCTTTTCATTTTTCTTTTTATCATCTTTGTGACTAGATTCTGATTTCTTATCTTTTGAGATCTTTTGTTTCTTACTGCTTGGTTCCCTACTTGGATCTGACTTTTCGCCTTTACTTGAATCTTTACTGGAATGTTTGTCTTTATCAGATTTGGACTTTTCTGACACTGAAGGTTTCTGGTCAGTCTTTGATACATCTTTTACTCCACTTGAATCAGCATCTTTTTTAGTCTCCTTTTTGACACTTGTACTTGCGTTTTTCTCACTGCTCTTCTCCGACTTAGTATCTTCTAACTTTCTTTTACCAAGCACAATGGGTGCTTCCATACCAAAAAGGTCGACATCATAAGCTGTTCGGGATTCCTTTACACTTACACCTTCATTCTTTTCTTCTTTCCTGCTCTCCTTTTTGACTGGATCTTTCTTACCACTTTCATTTTCAACCTTGATCTGTACATCATTACCTGTTTGCATCATTGTGTCATTTTCAGATTTATTAGCACTCTCTGTTTTTAGATTGTTCACTGTATCATTCAGTTTTTCAGCATCAGTTTTACATTTCTCTCCCACATTATTAGCTTCTGGCATGGAATTACTTAATTCAACAGATGTTTCCATAGGATTCCCAAGCTCTTCAATTCCATTACTTTCAACAATGTCTAACTTTGATGGAAGTTCACTGAAAGCTGAACTATTGTTCATTTCTTTATCACTAGTTTTATTTGACTGTGTGGCCTCTACTTTTGAAGAAACATCAATAGAGTTAGTCAACTCAGCCCTACTATCTGTGTTCTTGTCTGATTCTGTAAAATTAGGTGATTTCTCCAGACCTTCAATACATGGAGAAATTTTGTCATTTAACTCTGTTTGTGATACACTTGATGTATCACTGTTCAACAATATACTATTTTGTTCCAATGGTGGTTTGTTCGCTTCAAATTTTGAATCAATACTAGCACTATGTGAATCATAACTATTACTTAGGATTGACTTTGGAGTAAAGCTATCTGATAAATTTAATCCAGATTTATTTAACGGATCCATGTCTTTGTTAGAAGACAATATAGAGTTTGTTAGAGATGTAGTCACATTTAATGTTGGAAATGAAACATTCTGTGTTTGTCCTAGTCTATCCATTAAAGACCCTGGCACTGTAACCATTGGCGAGTCTTTGTCATTGTCCAATTTACTCCACACACTTGGTAAGGGAGACACATTTTCTTCACATGATATATTATCTTTAGAATCATAACTATCACCATATTGTCCTAGCCTCCGACTATCCTGATCAAATATACTGGATTTTGATAACACAGTTTGTACTATTTCTGAGGGCTCAGCCTTCTCCCCTCCCGATGAGGCGGGGTCATTCTTCTTTCTAATCCTGTATTTGGAATAAATTGAAGAAACATTTGGACTAGACACTGTTAGTGGCATTGTTGTTGTTGGTGTTGCAGAATAAGATCCTAGCACATTAGAAGTTGAGGGATTAACCACACTTTCCACATCAGGTATAACCTTATGACTGGTAGCAGCTACCACTGCCTGTGCTTTACTCCATTTTTCATCAAGTCTACGAATTCTTTCATCAATCGACAGATTTTCTGATGACAAATTTTCAATATCACTATTATTATCTGAAAAGCTATCATTGTCCTCTTTTGTTTCTGTTGGTAATTTTGTAGGATCTGGTAAAGAGTCGAGACTATCTGGCTTATTTTCATCGCTCACCTCCGGATGTTCTGTCTCTGTTGGAAAACCTGGAGGTAGTTCACCACTGTCAGAATTTGTATTAGCTTTAGAGTCTGAACCTGACCCACTTGGTGACTGGGAGGGCGAATGAGTCTTACTAGAACTACTCTGAGGTGAAAAACAGGGTGACTGTTCAGTGTTGCCAGTATCAGCAGCACCAGTAGCCACGCCAGCTTCTCTGTCTTGACTACTTTTTGTTGGGAGATCAGCGTACTCTGGAGACCTATGAGGTGAAGGTAGTGGTGAAAATTGGATAAATTGAGCAAATTCTGGTAATGGTAACACCATGGGACTGTTTGATTTCTCACACAGACCACGAGGATCAGATGTCTCTGGATCTGGCATGTCGTCATCGCCTAATGGAATTAATGGAGTTATATGATCATCTTTCTTGCGGCGATGCCGCCGACTGTGACCACTGTCTTTGTTATTATCACTACCAGAAGATGTTCTCCTGGAATCGTCCTTACTATGTGAATAAAGTAAATCATTCTCTAAATGAGTATCCATGCTCCCAGACCGTGATTTAGAGAGCAGGTCTGAATGTGCACTAATTTGTTTTTGTAAAAGATCTCGACGATCTTTTTCATCATCACTACTATAACCCTGTTCATCATCACGCCGTATACGATATGAACGACTTTTTCTGTCACTCTCACCTTCCACTTTTCGCCTTTTCTTTGGCATAAATCCAGACAAATCATGAGGTGAATTCACTGACAAATGTTCGTCATCACTATAATCCAACAAGTCTTTCTTAGCATCACTTGATTTACTTTTCTTAAATTCCCTGAGAAGTTCCTTTTTCCGCAAAGCTTCTAGATGTTTCCTTGAGCTTTGCGCAGAATCTAACATTTTCAGTTTTTCTTTTATCTCTTGTTTTGTCAATGAATCACTTTTATGTAAGTACTTATTCAAACCACCTTGTGACACATCCAAGCGTGCTTTTTTACTAACAACTCTTCTGGTGTCCAAATTTTCACTATCACTATTATGTCCTGTATCATCCAACTGTGTTAACTTATCCAATAATTTCTGTTTTTCGCGATGAAGTTTCGCTAGCTCTGCTTCCGACATATTTGATGTATCAACATCTCCATATGAACTACCAGAGCTTGGGCTATCTTTACCAAACGTCCGTTCATGAACTTCTGATTTTAACCTATTCACTTTAGAAATTAACTCCTTTGCTGATTGTTTATCATTATAATCAAAAACAGATCCAGATTTACTTCCCCTACTATGCTGCCTTTCTAAACGCATCACTGAATCCGATCTTGAAGGTGATAACTGATCATATGATCGCTTTCTAGAAGTTCGTTCTTCAGATTTTGCTTCTATTTCTTTACGTAACCCAGTTCGAGAAAAGATATCAGATTTTTTATCACCTTCTGCACTTGAACTAAGTCTTTTCTTATAATCATATTTCCTGTAAGCACTTTCAAAGTCAGTTGGACTCCCAGAGTCTAGATAATATGATGGCTCATCATCTGTTGGAGTGGGCGGGGACTGAGATCTATATGAAAATGGTAATTCTTTGGTTCTTTTATGTTTTAGTGTAGGAGACCGGCTCCTACTGCTTCTTCGCACTATCTCTGATGATAGTCTGAACCGAGTTTCACTGTCACTACTGTGTGATCGATCGCGTGATTTACTTTCCTCATAAAACTTATCCTTATAGTAATAACGATCATCACTAGGTGTTCTTGTCTTATATTTATATTCATCTTCTACTGTGTCCATTTCCCTATCACTTCCTGGACTCAAACTACGATATGTAGTATATCTATGTTTTTCATACACATCAAATTCCCGCCCACTTTGTGATCCAGCTTCATAATATATATCCTCATAGCCAGGGGGACTTTGACTGGACCGCTCCCGTCTTTCTCTCTGGCTGTGACCGTAATCTCGCAACTCTTGTTCATAATCATCATCCATATATTGACCTCCACTTCCTTGACTGAATTCATCGAGTTGCCTGGAAGAGATAATTAAAGACCAAATAAATGAATGAGTTACTATAATCATTATGTCATGCATTTAATCCGCTTTATTCTCATCTTACCGCACAAATAATTTTAGAAAAACATAGTGGAAGAAGAAGAAATTGTATGAAACATCTGCTCTGGCCACAAATTGTTCACATGGCATAGTATTCATCCATTAAACTTAAACTCAGACCTGTATCGTATAAACTGTCTGCAGCAACTGCCTCAGGAAGTGAAGATTTAATAGATAGCTCTTATGCTACTAAATGCAAATCAATGCTTTTTAGCTGACTGTATAGATCAAGGTCAGACTGTGTAGAACATGCAGTCTGATCTTTGATCTACATACTCCAATACGATGATTTTTTTTTCACAACAAGCTCTTTATAATCGTGTTTCCATATTTTCTTTTGACTGGAGAGCATCATTTTTTTCTGACTTTTAACCACCCTGAGAAAGAAAGCTATAGAAAACGTAGTTAAAGGAGAAAATGATTGTAACCAGCATTTTCTCCTTTTCCTACAATATTTTCTACCGTATCAGTCAGAAATCATATTACCAAGATTAAATTTGTTGTCTGCAGATGCTTTGAATTTGGTTCAATCCAAACAATTTCCTTTAGACACGAGTTCAACAGCAGTGTATGGGTAGAAAGAAAGCTTAACCCTTTCCCAAACAAGCCCTGGTTTTTACGTGTTTGCAGTACAAGTCTTTTGAAAACACTGTGGGAAAAGGAGAAATTGCTCGTAACGAGCAATTTCTCCTTTTCCCACAGTGTTTTCTACCCTTTAGAAGAACTATCTACCATTTTCAACAAATTTAAAAGTGTTGTCTGCAAACTCTTTCAGTTTGGAAGAGTCTAAAATTTGTTGTTTGGGAAAGGGTTAAATATTTTGCAATTCTAAACTTTTGGCAAAAGAAATAATGGCACTTCATGTATCAATACTATTGTTGATGGTTCCTAATGGTAAAAATGATGGTGATGATGAGTGCATTAACCCTTTACTCACTAGATACTCATTTTTCTACAATTGCTTTCAGGAGTCTTTGGAAAACATTGTGGCAAAAGGTGAAATTGCTCGTGACGTTTCACCTTTTGTCTCAATGTTTTCTATGCTATCAAAAGGTATCATTTACACATAAGAAACAGCTTTATCCTTGCTGTTATTTATGGTCAATTATAGATGCCATAGGAGTGCCATATGGGGTAAAGGTTAAATATCCTATTAATGATTATCCCTTTACTCCATAGATACTCATTTCTACGCATTGCTTGAAGGATCCTTTGGAAAACATTGTGACAAAAGGTGAAATTGCTCGTGACGAGCAATTTCACCTTTTGCCACGATGTTTTCTACACTATCAAAAGGTGTCGTATACACGTAAGAAACTGCTTCATCTTGGCTATTATTCAGGGTCAATTAGAGATACCACAGAAATGCCTTATGGGGTAAAGGGTTATAAAGGTAATAATGATAATGATGATAATGACTTCATGAAAGGGAAAGACTGGCAATAGGTGCTATTTCAAAAATATTCTTGCCATACCTTCTTCTACCAGCGGTAAATTCATCCCCACTACTAAAGCCAATCTCAAACGAGCCTGTGCCACGCCCCCTAAACACACCACGCCCTCTTTGAAAACGACCTCTGCCTCGAGCAACTTGAGTGAAACTTCCACGTCGTGCTGTGTTTATTGCATCAACACTGAAATCATATGAAACTCGATAAAAAATCCATCTCATTCACAGCTACAAAAGATCTTCGAAAACACGAAAGCTTTTAAAACGGGTTATTTATTTAAGAGCCATTAACCCATTACCACACAATCCCTACTTTTGATGACACTGAGAAAGAAGCCTTTAGAAAGCTTTGTGGGAAAAGAAGAAAATGCTGGTAATCAGCGTTTTCTCCTTTTCTCACAATGTTTTTCTTCTCTTTACAAAACAAATTTCAAATTTTCAGTCACTTTAATTTTGTTATCTGCAAATGCTTTCTATTTGGACAAGTCTAAAAGTTTGCCGTTTGGTATAGATTTAATCCAGCAAAAGGGGGTTTAATGCTTTGGGCAGCATATCAACCAAGGTCAGCATACACATCCTCTTGGTCAATTTTCTACATGTCACAGGATCAGTCTAACCAAGGATTCAGAGACGCATTAAACTCCCTTTTGCCAGAGCATGGCCCATTTATATACTGCTGGTAAATCCTCACAGAGAAATGAATGATGTGGTACAGCAGTGATTCATTGATCACAAACACTGAAAAATCAATGAGATTTTTTTTATTCTTCAATCCCTTTGCTAGACAACAAAATTTTACACTTAGTTAAAAGCATTGCTACAAAACAAATTAAGTCTTTACCACATGATCACAAACTTTAACAACCCTGAGAAAGAAGCCTTTTGAAAACATCCTTGGAAATGGAGAAAATGCTAGCAACCACCAATTTTTCCTTTCTCCATAATGTTTTTTACCCTAAGATAAATTCAACCATTTTAGCCACATCCAAACAGTTTTCTGCAATTGCTTCCAATTTGGACAAGTCTATATATATATCATGTGGCAAAGGCTTAAACTTGTGTCAAATGATGAAACTTATTAATGAAAAGGCAGAAAACATTGTTGGAATAGGAGAAAATGCTTGTGTTCAACAGCTTTCTTTAAGTTTTTTGAAAAAGCTATTGATATACCTGAAGGAGCTAAGCTTTCTCACTTTAACTAGAACAGCACTAGAGTAATAAAATGAACCGTTTTGACACAAAAATCAAACTATTGCAATTTTAAGCTTATTATGGCTAGAGTGTGTGATATAGTAGCAGAGACTGTATGTAAATCAAAGATCAGAATGCACATATTCTGTACATGTACAGCCTGATCTTGCTCTACACTGTCTGCAAAAGAAACCAAGTTTGTGCTCTGAACTGTGAGGTGTTAATGAGTATTCCACATGTTCCCAACACATTTAGAGCAGCTGTAGCAGTTTTCAATACAGGTGAGAAAGACGAGAAAGAAGTGACCTCTCAAAGATGTCAACCAGAAACACACAGCAGAATGGAGAGAAACTTTCCATATTTGCAGACTGCTTGAAAATATCCTCGTAAAATGAAGGCATTCAAGATTTATCACATGACAGCATTTAACTCTTAACCACACAATCCTGACTTTTAACGACCCTGAGGTTGAAGCCTTTTGAAAACATTGTGCGAAAACAAGAAAATGCTGGTGACCAGCATTTTCTCCTTTTCCCACAGTGTTTTCTACCCTGCTTGAAACAAATTCCAATTTTTGAGTTACTTTTATATTTGTTGTCTGCAAATGCTTTCAATTTGGACAAGTCTGAAATTTTGTTGTTTGGTACAGAGTTAAAATCATTGTGGCAAAAGGCTAGACTGAAATGCTCATTCAGGTGAGAAGTTAATAGAGTTTTACACCTTACTTAATTTTAACACTTTACCTCAAAATCCTGACTTTTGACAACCCACCCTGAGAAGAAAGTCTTCGAAAACATTGTGAGTAAAGGAGAAAATCCTGGTAACCAGCATTTTCTCCTTTTCCCACAATGATTTCTACCCTTTCCAAATCAATGTTCAATTTCTGATTCACATTTATTTTGTCGTCTGCAAATGCTTTCAAATTGAGCAAGCCCACAATTTTGTCGTTTGGTAAAGAGTTAAAAGAATACACTGAATGTCATCTTTAGATTTGTTTCAAATACTACCAAGTTAACCTTTCAAGATAACCATAACCTTCCTAAATTGAGGGTGTAATGTCCTCTCTCAAAGTTCAACGGTGTTTTTAATCGCTGAATTAATGATTATTTAACCCATTACCACACAATCCCTACTTTTGACGCCCCTGAAAAGGAAGCCTTTTGAAAACACTGTAGGAAAAGGAGAAAATGCTGGTAACCAGCATTTTCTCCTATTCCCACAGTGTTTTCTACCCTTCCCAGAACCAATTTCAATTTTCAGTCACCTTTATATTGTCGTCTGCAAATGCTTTCATTTTGAACCAGTCTAAAATGTTGTTGTGTGGTAAAGAGTTAAAGCACTGGCAGACAAAAACTATGGTTAAACTATGGTTCAAACATTAATTTGAGAGTAATATGAGAAAAGGACAAAATGCCGATAACCAGCTATTCTTTTAACTCATGACCAAACAACAATATTTTAGGTTTGTCCAAATCGAAAGCATTTGCAGATGACAAAGTAAAAGTGACTGAAAATTTGAAATTTGTTTTGTGAAGGGTAGAAAACATCGTTGGAAAAGGAGAAAATGCTGGTTATTACCAGCATTTTCTCCTTTTCCAACAATGTTTTCAAATGGCTTCTTTCTCAGGGTCATCAAAAGTAGGGATGGTGTGGTAATGGGTTAACTACAATGTTTCTTAAAGCCTTTTTCCTCAAGCGATTAAAAACCATAGGATCTTTTGGTGAAAGGTTAAGTGAAATAACCAACCTTTCATCCCAGAATGGTTCACTCTGCATCTGTTTTTGCATCCACCTCTGGTCTGGTCTTTCTCCAGGCCTTAACTGATTGGTTTGTTCCATTTTGAGGAAAAAACTGTCTTGGCAGTCTCGGCTCGCAAAGTCAATCTGTACATAACAACAAGAAATGCAACATTAACACTTTTCACCAAATGAAAACTAGAGCTGTCACTGAAGTGTGACTTAATACCCTCGCCAGCGCTTTGACAGAAAAAAGTGTCAAGTTGAAGGGGAGGTAATTCTTCAACCAGGACGAGTTCACACTTCAAATTTACGTCTTGCATGTCTCCAATATATGATCAGTTTAAATAATAAATTATGTGCAAAGTTTCCATACAGTTGAAGGAAAACTGTAAGAGGAGTTCGTGACACAGAATTACAAGTATTTTGTACACAGGCAGACAGACGGAGGGACATATGGACAGACAGGCTGATTCCAGTATACACCCGAAAACATTCATTTTGCGTGGGTATAAAAACTGGGTCATGTTATGTGAAAAAGGGACCAGGGCTAAAACTTCTTGTTTTGTGAGTCAAAGGACAATTCTATTACATGCTTAACTCTTTACCACACAATCACGACTTTTAACACCCCTGTAAAAGAAGCCTTTTGAAACATTGTTGAAAAAGGAGAAAATGCTGGTAACCTCCATTTTCTCCTTTTCCCACAATGTTTTCTTCCTCATCCAAAACAAAAATCATTATTACATTTAATTTGTTGTCTGCAAATCCTTTCAATTTGGATAAGTCCAAAATTTTGTTGTTTGGAGTTGGGTCTAAAACTTTATGGGAAAAGGAGAAAATGCTGGTTATTACCAGCATTCTCTCCTTTTCCCACAATGTTTTCTACAGGCTTATTTCTCAGGGTCGTCAAAAGTAGGGATTGTGTGGTAATGGATTAAATAGAGGATAATCAACTGGTTGTTTTTGATATGAAAAATATCTCACGAGGATGCGTTGTTAGGCGTTGAAAAAACGAGTGCGCAGCACGAGTTTTTTTAACGCCTTACAACACGTCCGAGTGAGATATTTTTCATATCAAAAACAACCAGTTGATTATCCTATTTATTATATACCTTATTAACATCATTATATGTAATTTTGCGTTTGAAAGTGGAAAAAAATGTAGTCCAAAAAAAAAGTAGTTCCCAAATTACGGCAGGAAGTGAAAGTGAAAGTTGATAACGTCACTAGTGATGATATCAAAATTTATTACACTGGGAAATTCCATGGTTTCACTGCTTGGTATATAATAAACCTTTTTTCAAAAGCATGGCTATGGCTTGAATTTTTGTAGACTCCTCTATCTGCTCACTTGCCTTTTGGAAGCATTTAACCATTTCCCAAAGAAGCCCTGGTTTTTACATGTCTGCAGTAAAAGTCTTTTGAAAACACTGTGGGTAAAGGAAAAATTGCTCGTAAAGAGCACTTTCCTTTTCCAACAGTGTTTTCTACCCTTTTTGAGAACTTTCTGCTATTTTATCCAAATCTAAAATTGTCGTCTGCAAACTCTTTCGGTTTGGAAGGATCCAAAATTTATCATTTGGGAAAGGGTTAACATACGAAAAATCAAATGTTGCTCAAGTGGTGTAAATTTTACAATTTCTCCTTTTCTACAATGTTAACAACCTAACTATAAGACAGGTCCAAACTTAAAAAAGAAATTTACTTTTGACTATTTTTCCAAAAGTATTCTACTGCATTTGTGACTATTTTTCCAAAAGTATTCTACTGCATTTTATAAGTGAAAGACTTTCAACGGAAGCACTGCTATTTCAGTTATTATAAGCAACAATCCGTTCTTGTCCTACTTACATGTATTTTCTTCCCATTCCAGATTCGGTTCCTCATTTCTGGAAGAGCGTACTGTGCACTTTCAATGTTCAAGAAAAACACCAGCCCTTTACGTTTAACTCGATCAACTACTGTGTGACTGATCCCACCAAACCTTCCAAACTGTCGGTACAGGAATCCTTCATTAACTGTTTCTGCGAGATTATCTAACCATATGACAGAGGTTGCCATACTCTTACCAAAGCCAACCTGCAGAAGATATTTAAAACAAACATAAAAATGTTTTCATGTACACCATTTAACCCTTTACCAGACAACCAAATTTTAGCCTAGTCCAAATAGAAAGCATTTGCAGCTGACAATTTCAATGTGGCTCAAATGGTATAATTTTTCTTCGGTAGTGTTGAAAACATTGTGGGAAAAGAAGAAAATGCTGGTTACCAGCATTTTCTTCTTTTCCCACAATGTTTTCAAAAGGCTTCTTTTCTGGGAGAATCAAAAGTCAGCTTTGTGTGGTAAAGGGTTAACAGGCTTTTCTAGAAAAATCATAACTACAGAGAAATGCTTCATGAATAAGACCTGATACCAAGTTAATTTATGATAGAGTAATTGCTTGGAAAAGAGCCTTTTTGTTAAGATAAACCTAGGAAAAGAGCCTTTTTGTTAAGATAAACCTAAGCTAAGTGCATTACCATTAAATTGTATGATACTAACTAGAGACATGTAAGTACAGTCATGGAACTTACGCTCACCTTTAACTTTGACGGACCCCAGGTTGTTCCATCCAGGTCACGAAGGGCTCTTACCACACTTGTTATATCTGTAAACTGTATGAAAGCGTACGCCGAGATGGCACCTTGTCGTTTAACATCAACATCCTGCACATAAAAAAATTACAATATGTTACTTTGTCACGAAGAACAGTCAAATTGTATGTTAACTCATTACCAACCGACACTATTTCAGGCTTGTCCAAATCAGAAGCATTTGCCGACGTCAAATTAAGTGACTGAAAATTAAAAAATTGTTTTGTGAAAGGTAGAAAAGATTGTGGAAAAAAAAAGGAAATGCTGATTACCAGCATTTTCACCTTTTCCCAAAATGTTTTCTAAAGGTTTCTTTCTCAGGGTTGTGAAAAGTACGGCTTGTGTGGTAATGAGTTAATCTGGTTGTGATATAAAATTTCCTTCTCAATGGCACGAAAGTCTACATCTAGTGCATCAACCTAAGAACTATGCTCCGCAAAAAGTACCAAACAAGCTATCTGAAAACATCGTGGGAAAAGGAGAAAATGCTGGTAACCAGCATTTTCTCCTTTTCCCAAAATGTTTTCCACTCTTCTGAAGTCAAGTTTCAATTTTTGAGTCACGTTAATTTTGTTGTCTGCCAATGTTTTCAATTTGGACAAGTCTAAAATTTTGTTGTTTGGTAAGGAGTTAAACCCCCTTTTGCAAGAGCCCAGCTAGTGTACAGAAGGTTTAATTTCGCCAGTATATCCTACATACTATAGAAGAGTAAGAACCCATATTAAGCTCATGAATCCATTACAAATCAATCTCAAGTACCAAAAAGAGCCAAGTTAAAGTTTGAGAGTGTTTTATGACTTACCAGAATTTCACCATATTTTTCCAGTTTTTCTTTCAGCTCTTCATTTGTGATGTCCTTTTCTAAGTTTCCGAGAAACAATGTTCGTGTTGCTTTAGGTGAATGCTCATCTAACTGTTGTTCCGGAGTCCCGTATTCTGGATCATCCACTTCTGTAATAGATGGTATGATTGAGTAAAATGGATAGTTAATATATCTGATTTCATTCTTTTCCCTTCACCTATTATTCCTACAAAAAATGGCAAACTTATTTTCTGAAAAATACCATGTGTTCAAGCAACAATTAACTTATTTCCATGCAAAGCCTCATCTATATTCATGCCACACTTGAGTAATTTCTAAGCAAAATGTTGCCTATTTACAAGTAACATTCTGTATATTTTTATGCAACAAAATGCCTGTAAACAAGCAACAGTTCACCTATTTCTAAGCAAAATGTTGCCTATATAGAAGTAACATTTTGTATATTTCTATGCTATATGTTGCCTGTAAACAAGCAACATTTTGTACATTTCTATGCAAAATATTGCCTGTAAACAAGTAACATTTTGTATATTTCTATGCAAAATATTGCCTGTAAACAAGCAACAGTTCACTTATTTCTAGGCAACATACTGCTTATAAATTCAATTATTTCTAAGCAAAATGTTGCCTACAAACAAGCAATAATTCACTTATTTCTAGGTAAAGTATCACTTATATTCAAGCAGCAATTCACTTATTTCTAAGCAAAATATAACCTAAATTCAAATAACTGTTGATTTGTAAGCAATGGACCATTCATGTCTATGTGATTATCACAACAGGCCATATGATTGAGATTTCATCCAAGCGACAAGCGAAAAGAGATGGAATATGAGATTTAGAATAAGCAAAAGACAACGCTAGATCACAGTTCTTTGTGGTATGTTACAAGACCAAATATTTAGTATAGTCCTTAATTTCTTCAATCCAACAACAAGTAGTTGTGAACAACAAAGTAACTTCTTATAGAAATGGAAATACCCAAATTAGCTGACAAAGTTGTCTTCTCTCCTCATTAACTATATTTGCATACAAATTGGTTATGCATTTTGACAGCTCCTTAATCCTCTCACTGTCATAGGCCACTTAACCCTTTACCACACAATGACAACTTTTATCGACCCGAGGAAGAAGCCTTTTGAAAATATTGTGGGAAAAGGAGAAATGCTGGTAACCTGCATTTTCTCCTTTTCCCATGTTTTCTATCCTGCTGGAAACAAATTTAAATTTTCGAGCTATGTTTATTTTGTCCTCTGCAAGTGCTTTCAATTTGGACCAATCTAAAATGTTTTCGTTACCAAACTATAACTTTTTCTACAATGAAATTGAAATCTTTAAAAAAAACATTGTATACACAGGAGTAAACCCTGGTAGCTAGCATCATTTGAGTCCCACATAAATTTCCATCTGGAAAGGCTATTAATGAGGAAAATTGCAAAACTTTTCTCAAGTAGTGAGGGAGTTTAACCTTTCATTGATCAAAGCCAAAAAGCAAAAACTGAGAATTTTGTGGATGGCGTTGATCAAGATCAGTACCTTCTCTACACAGAATTTGGATCTTGGATCTACAACATGTTACTTAATTCTTAAGTATGACGGATAACTGTCTTTATTTCCAGAAACAAGACGAAAAACTAAAGGTAGTTTACAGATAAATACAACTAAACACCTTTCCTAACAACATTGTTACATATTTTAACCTTTAATTATGTCCAAATATAGATAATTTTATCAACTTGTTTCAATCTTTCTTTGACAACCTTCAGGTCTCAATCTTGTTTCACCATATTAGAAAAACATCTACAATATCCAGGAGTTGCATGCAAGATAATGGATGCTTTCTCCTTTTCCTACAATGTTTTCAAAAGCCTAATTCATTGGGTTGTTATTCTTTTACCACACATTCACTAGTTTTAACCACCTTAAGAATAAGAACTTTTGAAAATATGCTCGTAGGAGAAGAAAATTATGGAATTTTCCCCTCTTACCATAATTTCTTCTGCCCTTTCAAAGGAATATTTCCAAACTTATGATTTGTTGTCCTTTGCACATGGTTTCAGTTTTTAACCCTTTACTAAACGACAAAATTTTAGACTGGTCCAAATTGAAATTTGTTCCCAGTACGATAGAAAACATTGTGGGAAAAGGAGAAAATGCTGCTTACCAGCATTTTCTCCTTTTCCAACAATGTTTCAAAGCTTTCTCTTTCAGGGGTGGTAAAAGTGTCACCGAGTGGTAAAGGGTCAACCAGTCTAAATTTCTGTCGAAGATTTAAAACATGGACCTGTCTAGTAATGGAAGCCCAGTACCCCTTCAGCTATTACAGAAATATGTAGGAAATTGATTGGACTGCTTGTAATAAGCAATCACAACTTTTTCTCCCACAATATTTCGAAAGGACTACCTCTATTAAATAGCCAAGTTAATACATTCACAAATTAAAATCAAATTTTTGCCTTACAAAGAAGAGAACTAGCAATCCTTTTAAAGGTATTAAATAACTACAATATGCAACTTCACTTCAGAAACGGTTACTATGCAATAAGGAAAACCAAGACAAAATCATCTGAGATATGAGAAGGGAAGGGGGTGATAATTCATGAAAATCAATACGGCACTAACAGTAACCATGACAATCTCACAGATAACCCACTGAATTTAAAACTACCTGTAAATGAGATAGGCATACTTATGACAAACACCAACTCTAATGCCCTCTAACTTATTTACCAAACAAGGAAGTTCAGATTGGCTGTGTTGTGTTTTACATTTTCAACATTATTTCAGTTATATCATGGCGGGTCAGTTCACTTATCTGTGTTTTCCTGCGGATTTCTTTCATCAGTTCCTCCTTACACTACTCTTTCCAAGCTCCTGGCAGCTTTCGAAACAATGGGCCAGTGCTGGGAGAGGAATGAATCCCCCTGCACTGATTTCCATCAATCCTCAGCGAGAAATTGGCCGAGCTGTGGATCAAGCAACCAACCAACTGTTCTCAAGTCCAGTACACTAACACCAGAGCTATAGACCTCAATTCAATTCCCTTTTACCTCTTAACTCATTACCAAACAATATTTTAGACTGATCCAAATTGAAAGCATTTGCAGACGACAAAATAAAAGTGACTGAAAATTTGAAATTTGTTTTGTGAAGGGTAGAAAACATTGTGGGAAAAGGAGAAAATGCTGGTTACCAGCATTTTCTCCTTTTCCCACAATGTTTATTAAAGGCTTTCTTTTTCAGGGGCGTCAAAAGTAGGGATTGTGTGGTAATGGGTTAACGTAATTACAAAAATCCAGAATAAACCAAATTGGAAGCTCTTGCACAAAACCAATACAGGGAGGCTAAAAAGATGACAGAAGTGGGAGAAGGAGAAAACAGTGGTAATCAAAATTAAGAAGAGGGTTTCTGAAAATATTATGGAAAAAGAAGAAAAATGCTGGCAACGATCATTTTCTCCTTTTCCCACAGTATTTTCTATCATTCGATAAACAATTTTAATCTTTGAGTCTTGACTGAATGCTTTCAATCTGGTCAGGACCAAAATTTTGATGTTTGGTCAAGTCAAACACAGGTCAACCAACTCACCAAGTCCCTCATGCGCTACCACTACAATGTTGGTACCAAAGAATCTCTTGTCTTTCGATGCTTCCAGAGCTTTTGCTGCATCTTCAGCTCTGTAAGAAAAAGAAATATATAATTCCTTGAGTTGTTAGTTTGTACTGGGGTTTAACCCATTACCACAATCCCTACTTTTGACGCCCCTGAGAAAGAAGCCTTTTGAAAACACTGTGGGAATAGGAGAAAATGCTGGTAACCAGCATTTTCTTCTTTTCCCACAGTGTTTTCTATCCTTTCCAGAACCAATTTCAATTTTTCTGTCACCTTTGTCGTCTGCAAATGCTTTCAATTTGGACCAGTCTAAAATGTTCTCGTGTGGGAAAGACTTCATGCAACTTTAACAGTTTAGTTCATATCACCATGGTCAGTGCACCTACACAGGTGTTTCCTAGCTTTCTCACACTGGCACAGACACAACTTTCTTTCCAGGTCCATGTCTACTCTTTTGATATATTTGTCTTCACTCTTTACCAAACAGCACAATTTAAGACTGGTCCAAATTAGAAGCAGTTGCAGTCAACAAAATAAACATAACCCAAAAACTGAAATTTAGTTCCAGCAGGGTAGAAAACATTGTGGCAAAAGGAGAAAATGCTGGTTACCAGCATTTTCTCCTTTTTCCACAATGTTTCAGAACACTTCTTCCTCAGGGTTGTAAAAACCAGGGATTGTTTGGTAAAGGGTTAACAAGGTAACAAAGCCTGCAACCACAGGTCAAGAGTCAGATATGATGACCACTAAGCCACCTGGGCTAGCTAGTTCCTTGAAAAGACAATTTGTCTTCCTCCTGCACTTACTGCCTATCTAGGGAATGCTTGTTACTCCTTCAGATGAACTTTTTACTTCGTTCATCAAACTATTTTTGAAAATGTTGTGGAAAACGATATAATCTGATCAAATTTCTCTTTTTTTCTAATATGTTGACTCATACATGATTTATTGTGTATAATCCTCTACCACAAAATACCAGTTTAATTCCCCTTACAAAGAAATTTTCTGGAAAAAATATGGGAAAAGGAGAAAAAGTTGATAACCAGTAAACAGATTTTGATAACATAGTCTCTTCTGTATTGTTTGGTAAAGACTTGCATAAAACTTCCTCTTTTAACAAACTCTGTTTCCTATAAAGTTACTAAATAAATCTGTTTAATCCTTTACCCCATAAGGCATTTCTATGGTATCTCTAATTGACCCTAAATAACAGCATGGATGAAGCTGTTTCTTATGTATATATGACACCTTTTGATAGCATAGAAAACATTGTGGCAAAAGGTTAAATTGCTCGTCACGAGCAATTTCACCTTTTGCCACAGTGTTTTCCAAAGGCTCTTACAAGCAATGCGTAGAACTGAGTATCTATGGAGTAAAGGGTTAAGAAATAGATTACTTATGCCTGTCAAAAAATCTTTAAACTTAAGTTTCCACATGCAACCAAAACTAAGATCACATATCGATTGATTGACTGTATGGTGTTTTATTCCTTTTCAATTTTTTTTTTAAAGTCATTATGGTAATCACCAACTTATTCATTCAAATCCCTAGTCTGGCAGTATTGGCCAGGTCTCTGGAATGTCTTGCCCATGGGCACTTCAATAAAACACCCAAAGCAACAAAAGATAAGGCAAACTCAACACTTACTGTTTAAAACTGACGATGGCAAACCTCATATCGGCAACACCCGACACTTGTACAGCAGTTATCTTCCCATATTTCTTGTATTCATGAAACAAACCATCCCGTAAACTTGTGTCTGAAAAAAAAAACAGAAAATAGACCAAACTAAAATTAAACCATTAGTCTACTAAGCACAATCAGAACTTTAGCAGATGGTGCAGATCAAGAACAGACTGTATAGAATATGCAGTCTGATCTTGATCTATACTGTCCAATAAAGGGATAACTTTACTGCAAAATTACGTTTTATACAGAGTTATTCAGGGTTTATTTTGTCAAAAAGCTTCTATCTTAAAGAGTCGTAAAAACCAAGGCTGGTTTTGGTAAAGGATTAATGTAACTGCTAAAAATATTGACCCAAGGAGCCTACATAGTTCATACAGGCTGACATCAGTTCTAAATTTTTGCTCTGTGTGAATTTTCCGCATGTCAAAGGACCTTTGTACCTCAGGATTCAGTCAGCTGTTCACAAAAAGAATCCATACATAATGAAGTGGTGACTTGGTCATCATTTCATGATGGATGCATGATTTTTTTTTTTTTCAGACTTACAAATAATGGTATAATGCATCCTAGAGTACATTTATCCTTTACCACACAATCCTGGGTTTTAACAACCTTGAAATTTTCCATTCAGGAATGTTTGCGAATTCATGGCATTTGTTATTTTTTGGTATACCTGTGGTAAAATATGCAAATCGAAAATTTTGCAAATCGTTTGAATTCGCGAAATAGCAAACTTTAATTTTCCATGTCGCAAAGATTTCCACTTATACGGTAAATCCTTTTCAACAAAAATGAATCAAAGTAAACATACTCCTATTTCCAAGAGCTTACACACATACAGCTAAAACTACAAAGATATAATAGGTATATTCAAATAGAAAAAATCTATTTTCACTAAACTCCCAAAAACTGCTGAAATCCACCCAAATCTCACCTCTATAACCCTTTCTTCAACAGTCCAATCTTAAAACAACTCTACAGAAGTACACCTTTGAAAACATCATGGAAAAAGGAGAAAATGCTGGTAACCAGCATTTTCTCCTTTTTCTACAATGTTTTCTACCCTCCAAGGCAAATCTTATCCCAAGGGCCAAATTCAATTTCTAGTCTTCAATTGCTTACAATTTGGACATGTCGAAGATCTTGTTGCCTGGTACAGGGTTAAATACGAAAAATCCTATATTCACTCAACCTAAAAAATTTGCTGCAATTCACCCAAATCACACTTATGAGTAAAATCCAACCCAAAACTTCACACAGACATATTTTAAACATACTTTCAACAAACAAACAAATTTTGAAAACAATTCAACATAATGGACAACAGACACAAAATAAGAGTCTCCTTTTTTCGTCACAAAATTTTCTCGAAGACTTCACTCGCTCTCCGACACCCTCTGCAGTTTCTTTTTTGTCCGAAACTATTCAGAGCTGTTTATATAAGTAAAAAATTCCCTACAAGCAAGATAAGAGTGTTTCAAAAATACCTAACATACCAAACTCAAACGAGAACACCACCAGTTCACCACAATTTTACCAGTTGGAAGCAAGGTTTCAATGGTGATATATTAAATACCATTGCCCATATATTACAGTATATGTAACCACCATCTCTCGCTGACATGGGGATATATATATTATAGAAAATCAATAAGATACAGTCAGATTTCCATGGACACATACCCCCCAAAAAAAGACTGTCCAGTAATTTTTTACGCACAAAAACGGCAGAAGCTAGAAATAGCTGACAGCTGTTCTGGAACAGTTTTTGATTGTTCACCCTTTCCATGTAAGTTTCTTATTTTGAGCTTTAGAAAACATGCAGTGAAAAGGAGCAAAATGATGGTTAGCAACATTTTCTACCTTTCTCACAATGTTTTCAAGGTAGTGTTGATTATTATAAAACCTATTATCAGTGTATCTTCTATTTCAACAAAGCCTTAGAATGACAGCTTTGAAAACATGGTTGGAAAAGGAGAAAATGCTGGTAAGCAGCAATTTTCCCTTTTTTTCCCACAACGTTTTCAAGCTTTTCAATGACAAATACCATTAGTTGAGGTACAATGAATTTTGTCATCTGAAATTGCTTTCAATATAGAAAAGTAATACAAAATCTGTGATTCTAAAAATTTTACTCTTGCAAATTGAAAAATCACTTTCAGTCCAGAAAAGAAATATCCACTTCATAATATTTAAAATATACTAAGCAATGTAGATCAACAATCTGACTACATATAATATAGAGCAATCTGATCCTAATCTATACTGTCTACTAAGGCACCTTCATGACTTTTGGATCTTTTAACCACTAAATATTTCTGGAATTTTCGTTGTGTTGCTTTCTTGAAATGCTTATCTATTCCTAAGCAGTCTCCCCTTATATTCGTCCTGTATCAAACGATCCTAAATTTTTAACGATATTATCGACCTTGAGGCAAATGACTTGTAAATATTGTGGGAAAAGGAGAAAATGCTAGGAAGCTGCCTTTTCTCCTTTCCTAACAATATTTTTCACCCATTCTACAACAATTCACATCATCTCGGCCACATTTAACCCTTTCCCAAACAATCCCTGGCTTTCAGGACCCTGAGAGGGACGTCTTCTAATAACATCATGGGAAAAGGAGAAAATGCTGGTAACCAACATTTTCTCCTTTTCCCAAAATATTTTCTTCCCTTTCCAAAACAAATTTCAATTTTTAGTCACATTAATTTTGTCATCTGCAAATGCTTCCAATTTGGACTACTCTAAGACTATGTTGTTTGGTAAAGAGTTAACCTAATCCTCCTCACATGCTTTCATTTCAAGTCTAGATAATTTTCATCTGTAAAAGAGTTAACCCTTTACTCCATAGATACTCAGGAAGGATCCAGTCACAAAATCACCACATCCAAGAACCTAACATCATTCTGTCTACAGAGCAGAGAAAAATATTGAATAATTCCTGTAAAGATATCTAAATTCATGACCATAGCATAAAAATATATGGTTTCTATAGAAACCATATTCACAGATATTTTCACACTAGATTTTGTAATCACCTATTCTGACTGATTCTAACTATGCCGTTCCTCATCTCTTCACCGAAAAACAAAATTTTGCATTTGTTCATTTGAAAGCATTTGCAGACGAGATAATAATTGTGACTCAAATATGAAAATTTGTTTTTGACATGGTGATAAACATTGCAGGAAATGGAGAAAATGCTGGTTTCTCACAATGTTTTCATGAGGCCTGCTTCTTCAGGGTAATAAAAACTAGGTAATGTGTAGTAAAGGGTTAATACTAGATCAGTAAATTTCAAATTCAATTGACGTCCGTGGTTGTGAGGTAGAGCGTCTGCCTCATAACCTTAAGGTCCTGAGTTCGATACCTGGGAGCGGATATCAACTTCAGGATTTTTCATTGGCCCACACATTCGGCTCGAGTACTGGTGTAGTTCCCAGGAAGAAGAATCGAGAGAGATTAGTATAGTTGCTAAAAAATGTAGTTTTCTTTGGAGTGATGGAAAAACATTGCACTAGTTACCACTATTTTTGCTTTTTTCTCAAAATGTTTTCAAAAGCCTTCTTCTTTATGGTCATTAAAACCCAGGCTTCTTTGTTTAACTCTTTACCACACAACCTGACTTTTAACGACCCTGATAAAAAAAGCTTTTGAAAACATTGTGGGAAAAGGAGAAAATGCTGGTAACCAGCATTTTCCCCTTTTTCCACAATGTTTTCAAACCTTCCAGAGTCAAAATTGATTTTTTGTCTCACATTTACTTTGTTGTCTGCAATTCTTTGAATTTGTACAAGTCCAAAATTGTCCTTTGTAAAAGGGTTAAAGGGTTAAACAAGGACTTAAACGAAGCCGGTGGAAAAGTTCAACCCTCCCTCTTATACTGGTAATCAAAGTACTCTAGGTCATCATTGATCAATAACATCTTGTACTGTCTATTTACATCATTTGGCTGTGTTTAAACTTTCACCTCGCCAGGAAAAATGACCATGAACTTTTCACCTTTGACCTGAACTCAGCCATGTTTTTGCCCAGCTGAGGCAGAAGCTGTCAGATTTTTCTATTGCTAATGGAATTCTCACATCCTTATTTCTTTTCGCATGAAAACTGATAAAAAATCAATGATGATCAAAAGCAGTTACTACTATTCATGAGCCAAACTTACCAAATCAAATGCAATAATTTCTCAAAAACCCAAGTACTGTTACAAACGTTTCTTTTTTGTCAGAGCCTAGTAAATAGCAGAGATTGACTGTGTACAGTCAAGTGCAACTAAGTTTCTTTTGAAGTATGGTGAAAAACAAAATCAAGCATTTCTCTTATTGGATTAACTTTTATTATTAGAGTTCACAGCAAATTTTTCTAGCTTTAGATGACGGGAAATCCAGTTGAGACTGCACTTTGATCCTGATCAATTGAGACATAATACATGAAAAAAATAAAGAGGCCTAAATTTTTGTTAACCCTTTCCCAAACGACATAATTTTGGACTAGACCAAATTGAAAGCATTTGCAGACGAAAATTCAACTCTTGCTGAAAAGATGATTTCTGTCTATGATAGGGTAGAAAACATTGTGGGAAAAGGAGAAAATGCTGGTTACCAGCATTTTCTTCTTTTCCCACAATGTTTTCAATAGGCTACTATTCTAGACCCGTAAAAACCAGGGATCGTTTGGGAAAGGGTTAAGTTTCACTAACCAGACTTTTATTGAGACTGTAGATCAAGATTGGACTGCACGTAGCATGCAGTCTGATATTGGATCAATGCTGTAGAATGAGATTACATTCTAAATGGGTAACAAAATTTTTGAACTGCCATATCTGGCAATTGAATTTTATGAAAATATTTTATATCTATTTTTAAGCCATTACCACACAATGACCACTTTTGACACCCCTTAGGAAGAAGCCATTAGAA
The DNA here is from genome assembly GCA_943736015.1 of Tridacna crocea. Taxonomy (NCBI): domain Eukaryota; kingdom Metazoa; phylum Mollusca; class Bivalvia; order Cardiida; family Cardiidae; genus Tridacna; species Tridacna crocea. The sequence continues at coordinate 8,742,209 of OX031072.1, read as the reverse complement.
AATATTGTAGGAAAAGGAGAAAATGCTGGTAACCAGCATTTTCTCCTTTTCCCACAATGTTTTCCTACCCTTTCCAAAACAAATTTCTAATTTTCAGTCACCTTTATTTTGTTGTCTGCAAATGCTTTCGATTTGGACCAGTCTATAATTTTGTCGTTTGGTAATGTGTTAAGCCATGACCTTTAGGGATACAACTAACTTTTGACCAGATGACAAAATATTAGCCTTGTCTAAATTGAAAGCGTTTGCAGAGAAAACTTTTATTGTGGCTATGCAATCTTTCTTAAGAGTAGAAAACATTTGGGGAAAGAAAAGGAGAAAATGCAGATTACCAGCATTTTCTCCTTTTTCCACGTTTTCAAAAGCCTTATTTCCCAGTCATTAAAAGTCTTTATTGCGCAGAAAGTTAATTTCTAAGCAACCCAAATGACACTCAAAAAGGAAAGGAAATCAGGAAAGGAAAAGCTCCAGCCAATGGAAAAACAATAACTCCACTGGGGCCGGTGGACGGGCAGCCTTGCAATGACCTAGCTGGAAACAGGAGATCAGCAAATGGTCAGGAGAAAAAATCAATTATTCATGCCGGGTTTATTGTAGAGGTTGACAGGCAGAGAAGAACTAAGCTCTGTACCATGTCTACAAAAATTTAAGCCATACTACACATACAAAGGCGGGTGTTTATTGCATCTCCAGGCAATGATACCATGCAAGTCATCATGGTATTATGGATCCATTCAACCAATTTTGTATAACAACTGGCCAAATCATGGGGTAGAATGGTTCTTGTGCATGCAGAGAATGTAACTATAGCAAACAATTTTGACCCATGTCAGATTGCCTGGACAATGCAGACTGACCCCAGTCGATCCTTTTTGCTGTTGCATTAACCTATTACCACACTATCCAGACGTTTGACGACTGAGAAAAAAACCTTCAGAAAACATTGTGGGAAAAGGAGAAAATGCTGGTAACCATCATTTTCTCCTTTTCCCACAAATTGACTTCTCTTCACAAAACAAATTTTCAATTTTCAATCACTTTTATTTTGTGGTCAGCAAATGCTTTCGATTTGGACAAACCTAAAGTTTTGTCGTTTGGTAATGAGTTAAACCAATTTTGTATAACAAATGGCCAAATCATGGGGTAGAATGGTTCTTGTGCATGCAGAAAATGTACCAATAGCAAAAAGTTGACCCAAGTCAGCTTGTGTGGACTTTGCAGACCGATCACAGTCGATACTTTTTGCAGAAGCTAAAGCACGGCTCATTCGTACTTGTCAGACTTGCTTGTACTGAAATTTCTCACAGTTTTAACCCATTACCACAAAATCCCAACTTTTAACTACCCTAGCAAAAGAAGCCTTTTAAAAACAGTGAGGGAAAAAGGAGAAAATGTTGGTAACCAGCACTTTTTGTTGACCCCACAAAAAAAAGGCGACATTCAATACAAAAAAAACATTAGATCTACAACATCCAAAAATGAAACATACCCCAAGCTATTAACCCTTTCCCAAACGACAAAATTTTAGGCTTGTCCAAATCGAAAGCATTTGCAGACGACAAATAAAAGTGATTGAAAATTTGAAATTTGTTTTAGAAAGGATAGAAAACATTGTGGGAAAAGGAGAAAATGCTGGTTACCAGCATTTTCTCCTTTTCCCACAATGTTTTCAAAAGGCTTCAATTCCTGACCCGTAACAACCAGGGATTGTTTGGGACAGGGTTAAGCCATCAAGCTTCGTACCATGACTAACATTCATTGACATGTAAGATACACCTGCCATCTTGGAAAACCAAGACTTTTTGTAAGAATTTGATATATCAATGAAATTTGAGAATTCAGCTTTCAGCTTGGTGTAGACTGCTGTAGACTTGACTCTTTACATATATAGACAACTTTGGTCCATGTAAACACTTTACAAGACTCTTAAGATAGGAGGTTTTTGAGAACGTGGGCAAAGTACAAAACCTTACTAGCCAGCATTTCTCCTTTCCCCCCAGTGCTTTCTATTCTACTTATTACCACAAGCACAATCACTCAATATTCCTCCACAATACATTAAATGTGGCTTTAAAGGAAATTATTTTCTAAGAAAACAAGCTTTTTTTTTTCTAGAAAACATGGTAGGAAATGGAGGAAATGCTGCTTGGTTACCAGCATTTTTCTTCTTATCCACAATGTTTTCAAAAGTTTCCTTTCTCAGAATAGTTAAAACTTGGGATTGTATAGTAAAAAAAATTGAGTGCAGAATAAAGCAAACAAACATCCTCAATTTAGAAAAAAACAAACGTTCCTTGAGTTGAGAATGCCTCAACAACCTGGGCAGTGCAGATCAAAGGACTCAAGTTGTAAAGGTACTTCATTCTTTACCACACAATCCGACTTTTAATGACCCTGAGAAAGAAGCCTTTAAGAAAACATTGTAGGAAAAGGAGAAAATGCTGGTAACCAGCATTTTCTCCTTTTCCCACAATGTTTTCTACCCTTCACAAAACAAATTTCAAATTTTCAGTCATTTTTATTTCGTCGTCTGCAAATGCCTTGAACTTGGACAAGGCTGAAATTTTGCCATTTGGTAATGGGTTAAAGGGTCCTGAGTTTGCAAACATCTTTGTTACATAAAAACCTATTGCTTTTGGTATGTTTATTGGCTCTAAAACCTAAATATCTTTGTAACAAAAAAGATAAAAGTGACATGTTGTGTTGGGCGGCAGGGACTTGCAAGTTGGTTGGTATGAGGAAAAAAAAATAGGATTTATTTTTGAAAGCATTATATAGGCCAACCTCAACAATGGATCCATCACAAACACAATAGCCTGACAGATTCCAATTTCAGCCTAACCCTTTCCCAAATAAACCTGTGTTTTTCTACAATTCTAAGGAAGTTGAATCTTGAAAAATTGTGAGAAAAGGACAAAATGCCGCTCGCCAAAAATTTTCTTCTCCCCTAATATGCTTTGTACTTTTCTTTTTAGCAAATCCCATCATTTGTGTCAGAGTATACTAGTCGCTTGCATTAAAATACAAACTGGATGGCTCGACGATTGTTATCATCTGACAAAAATTAAATTTCATGCACCAGCAATGAAGCAAACATCCATTTACTTTACGCTGTAAGCAATAATCATATCTTTTACCAGTGTATCTAACATCTATCCCACTGTAAGAATCTCATGTTATTAACTTTAAGTACCCTACACCAAATGAACCCCTCATCCTTAATTTTCAAAAACCCTATCAAAGAACTCAAGTATACTTGTATCATTTTTTAATTTGTCACCTGCAGAATCTAAACTTTGTCTTTTGGGAGACTTAACTCCTTATGATGCAATCTCGACTCTTAACCACCTTGAAAAGAAAGACTTTAGAAAACATAGTATGAAAAGGAGAAAATACTGGTAATCATCATTTTCTCCTGATCTCAGAATATTTTCTACACAAGTTCCACCATCTGAACCACAATGACTGTCGTCTGCAAATGCTCTAACTTTGGGCCAGTCTGAAACTGTTTTTGTGCGGTGAAGAGTTCATAGAAACCATTTCCCAATTTCATTTTTTTATTTTCTACATAAAGAAGTGAAATAAATTTGATATGGCCTAAAATATGCACAAAAAGTACTGGATAATACCAGTCTGACACACATACACAAAAGAAACGTAACATTCCAAATACATAAAAACTACTTTTTTCCCACATTAAAATTCACTTTTCCCCACTAATTTTAGTGCAACTTGATTGCCTAATAGCTGTAATTTGGACTGCCTCCCTAAAATTTCCCACACTTTGTCGTCCAATAAGCCATTTCCATACAAGGATGTACTTGATGCATCTAAACTCTCTCCAGAGACGACGCATTTTCAGACTTGTCAATATTTACTGGGAAAAAATAAGTGGGTCAAATTTTAATGACAAGCTTTCTGAATTTATGGAAAACATTGTGGGAAAAGGAGAAAATGCTGGTTACCAGCATTTTCTCCTTTTTCCACAATGTTTTCAAAGCCTTCAGGTATTCAAGACCGCTAGATAAAGGGCTAGTAATGTTTCAGCTAGTTAGGAAAGTATTGAATGCTGCTTTCAAAAGAGCTTTGCTCACATTATAATGATAGCTCACTAGCCTTTTAAATGCTTTTCCTGGGTTCAATTTCACTCAGCTGAAGCTTTACAATACACTGCCAAAGACCATTCCTTCACGACAAGAACTGTCAAGGACTCAAGTCTTACTTCCTTATTACAAATCCACCGTCACACAGGAGCAAGTCAGGACTCCTTGGTCCTTATTTACCAACCATTCTAAAGAATGTTTTATTCTCAAGTCTTATTCTTAATAATTTTCTAAATTGGTAAGTAATACATCTTCTGATTGGCTAAGCCATTTAGTTTAGACAATCAGAGGTTTTATGATACTTCCAAAATCTATAATTAGACCAAGAATGTTCTTAAGAATGGTTGGTGAATACAGACAGACCTTGTGATACTAGCGATATTATCGTAATCTACATATGAAGTTGGTTGGTTGTATTGGGGTTTAACGCCACTTTAACAGCTATGGTCATATCAAGGCGGTCAGTGACGCACATGTGTTTCCTGGCTGTCTCATACCAGTACTTATACTACTTTCTTTCCAAAGCCACCGACTACTTTTCTCACACATATGAAGTAATTTACATGGTCACCCATAAAAAACAACCCACAGAATGAACAGGGAATAGACAACATGGAAAAAGAAAATATAAATGTACATACCACTTGATCGCAGAGGTAGCTTTGTAATGTATATTCCCAGCGGTTCTCTCTCACCAGGTTCTATGTCTGTTTCTTTGACTGGAGCAGAGTCTTGGGTTTCCAACCTAGGTTGAACAGCAGCTGAGATTGTTGACTTTGGCCTTTCCTTGCTACTACTGTAAAAATTAAAGAAAATCAAATGATCAAATTGAGCCATATACTATGAAAATTGATTTAATGAACTTGCAAAAACAAAAACAGCCTGCAGTCCGAGTACTCTGACCTGGACCAAAACATTTAGTTATTGGCCAATTTTGTGCGTTTTCTATGCAATGACTGAAAACATTTAGGAGTGTTTGTTACCTAACTTAGACTAGGAAAATGTATTGTGTCATGTTGTTTTCATTGGTCATAAGTTCCCAAAAATGTTATTTTGGAACCATTGAAGTGTTCCGTGAATTATTCAAAAATTCTATCAGCCAATTATCACATGTAACACAACAGAAGAATGGTAAGTGACGATTCATGACATGACTTTACCAAACAGTTATTGAGCTTTATTGACCCTGATGAAGGCAGCTTTTGAAAACATTGTATGGAAAAGAAGAAAATACCAGCATTTTCTTCTTTTCCCACCATGTTTTCTATCCTATCAGAGAACTATTCGATAGGTGAGTGCAACACTATTCTAAGTGCCTGTACATTGTACAGGCACTTAGAATAGTGTTGCACTAACCTATTGTATTACAGTTTACTCTTTTGAACTAGTTTCTTCTATCTTTCATCTGCAGTTACTTCAATTTGGAAGAGCCTCCAATCTGCCACTTGTAAAGGGTAAATGCATGCTACAAACCTTGCAGAACAACTTTCACTTGATGACGAGCTGCTCCGACTACTTCCCGATGATGATCGCGACCTGTCTACAGATTTCGACTTTTTCTTTTTCTTGCCATGCTTTTCACTGGATTGTGATGTGGAGTGGGTGGGGGAGGAAGCGGGGATGGATGATGATGTTTTGGGTTTTTCGAAGCCATCTTTACTTGAACCATCTGATGGGTACACTCTAGGGGTGCCGGGTGTCCACTTAGCTCCCCGACTGAAATGACGAGATATTGCAGTTATAGACACCGTCAAGCAGACTTTGTGTTAATATCCCAAAAACAATATTGATACTAAAATTGACAAGCCAAGAATAGCTCTTTACCAAACGATAGCCGGTTTGAACCATTCCGAAAAGAAGCCCTTTTTCAGGCTAACCAGCAATTTCCCCTTTTCCCTCTATGCATCACTCTATCAATGACAAATTCCATAGTTTAACACTTTACCACATCAAAGAAATCTGGACTTGTCCAAACTGTCACCATTTGCAGAGGAAAAAATTAAGCGGGGCTAGAATAACGGAATTTGTCTGTGATAGAGTAGAAAACATTGTAGCAATTTCTCCTTTTCCCACAATGTTTTCAAAAGAATTTCAGCTTCAGGGTCATTAAAAGTCAGGATAAAGAAGTAAATTCATAAGCAGCTGCAGCTTTTAACTCTTTACCAAACAACAAAATGTTAGACTAGTCCAAATTAAAAGCATTTACATAACACAAAATAAATGTGGCTCAAAAAAAGAAATTTGATTTGAGAAAGGATTGTCTGATATAAAATTAACTCTACCAGAAAAGGAAGTTTTAGGTTTGTCTCATATTCAAACACTTGCAGAAGATAAACATAGCCTCAGTGACTGAACTACGACCTTGAAAGGTCATAACACATTGCTTCACTGTGTTTTCAAAAGCCTTTTTTCTCATGGTCATTAAAAACATACACTTTAACAGTATCACACAGCACAGAAATTTTGTTCTCTGTTTCAATAATCAAGATATTTATTTATCTTTCGCCATAAAAGGCATGAAATGGGAATAATTTTTTTTTTTCCTCATGATGAAAAATGTCCATTTTTGTTTGTGGTTCACTTTTATCTTACTTCCTTGTTCTCAATTCTTGCTTTTTTTTCCATAAAATTAGAGTTTCCCACCACAAAACTCTGGCATTCACATGGCCAAGAATGAAGAAGTTACAGTGGAAGAGACAGTTAGTAGTACTATATACTTATTTAACCCATTACCACACAATCCCTACTTTTGACACCCCTAGGAAAGAAGCCTTTAGAAAACATTGTAGGAAAAGGAGAAAATGCTGGTAACCAGCATTTTCTCCTTTTCCCACAGTGTTTTCAACCCTTCCAAGAACAAATTTCAATTTTTCAGTCACCTTTATTTTGTCCTCTGCAAATGCTTTCAATTTCAACCAGTCTAAGATTTTGTCTTTTGGTAATGAGTTAAGACAGAAACACCAAAACCTTTGATGGAAATGGCAATTTTTCCAGCAAACTCCATAGACTTATGATAGGCTTTCCTGTTCCCCTACAATAAAAATCTTCTGAAACATTCGGGGGAAAAAGAAGCAATTGCTTGTAACAAGCATTTTCTGCTTTCCCCACAATAGTTTCCAACTCTTTCAGTGGCTACGGCCATCTTTTGATCCACATCGAAATTCCATCCGTAAATGCCTTCAATATAGGCAAGTCATCATTTTCAAGACATATACCATCACTTCAGTTACATTCAACGTGTCCTCTGCATACCAGGTATGCTTCCAAGTGCAAAGTGAAAGCGTAAGCTGACTTCAAGGCATTTTCTCCAACAAGGGTACACTTAAGTTAATCTCCTTACCCAGGGAAAGTAGATCCCGCAGGCCAACGTTCTCTTGGCCTTCCTCTGTCTGAAAACGGTGATGACCCAGAGTATGGTGATTCGTTAAATGGCGATGTTGTTCCGTAATATACGTCAAACCCGTCTGCTTCTTCTTCAAATCTGTCAATAAAGAAAACAACATGTAAGTAATTCAGCCCCAAAGTATGACTTCTATGAACCCTATAACCATTTACCGCATAATCCTGTGTTCTGACGACCACAAACATTCCTGTCTTCAGACGAAAAAGGCTTTGTAAACATTATGAGAATAGAAAGAATTCCTGTTAAACCAAACCTTGTCTCTTTTTCTCAGAATTTTTTAATCCTTTCATTGACAAATACTCTTCATTTGTGCTAAATTTAACCCGATACCACGCAATCCCTACTTTTAGCCACCCTGAGAAAGAGTCCTTTAGAAAACATTGTGGGAAAAGGAGAAAATGCTGGTGACCAGCATTTTCTCCTTTTCCCACACTGTTTTCTACCCTTCACAAAATAAATTTCAAATTTTCAGTCACTTTTGTCATCCGCAAATGCTTTCAATTTGGACAAACCTAAAATTTTTCCATTCAGTAAAGAGTTCAATAGCCATCTGCAAAAAAGACCACAATAAAGGTAAGTCTAACATTTTATTATTTGGTAAAGAGTTAACCCTTTCCCAAACGACAAATTTTAGACTCTTCCAAACTCAAAGAGTTTGCAGACAACAATTTCAAATTTGATAAAAATGGCAGAAAGTTCTCCAAACGGTTAGAAAACACTGTGGGAAAAGGAGAAATTGCTCGTTACGAGCAATTTCTCCTTTTCCCACAGTGTTTCCAAAGGACTTGTACCTCACACACATAAAAAAACGGGCTTATTTTGGAAAGGGTTAAACAATCAACAGACCAAATGCAATTCTAGGTTTCTCTTCCAATAGACAATTCTGTCCCCTCAGAAAAGGCTATGAATGTCCATACTATACTACTGCACTACACACTACAAAACAATCTGCAGTTTACAATTAAGATACAACAGGATATCCCAAGATGATTTCACTCAAATTTATAGTCATCCCTTGGTCCTCCATTGATGTACTCATTGATACCATCAAGAGACAAGTCACACAAGACAAATCACACAAGACAACACAGGACATGGTTTACCTCTTTACCACATGACAAAATTTTAGACTGGTTCAATTTTAAAGCATTTAAAGACAACAAAATAAAGGTGACTGAAAAATTGAAATTTGATCTGGGAAGGGTAGAAAGCACTGTGGGAAAAGGAGAAAATGCTGGTTACCAGCATTTCCTCCTTTTCCTACAGTGTTTTCAAAAGGCCTCTTTCTCAGGGGCGTCAAAAGTAGGGATTGTGTGGCAATGGGTTAAGCAGATAATACATGTATGAACTTTTTACTAAACAGTCCCAGGTTTTCAAGACTCTGAGAAAGAAGCCTTTGAAAACATTGTTGGAAAAGGACAAAATGCTCCTTTTCCCACTATGTTTTTTTCTACCCTCTTATTACGAGTTTCAATATGTGAATCTTGTTAATTTTGTCGTCTGCAGATGTTTGCAATTTGGACCAGTCTAGAATTTTGTGATTCTCAACTTGTATACCAGTCCTGCCCAAAGTGTTGTCATCTACTAACTTTACACTAAATGCAATTATTAATATGAAAACTTATCAATATGAAAACCTTAAGTCAATTTTTCTTATTTTTATATTCTATAGCCATAGGTGAAAATCAATGGCCTACTCATACCATCTTGAAATACAAAACAAATTGCACTGTTTGACTGAAATCAACCATTTCAGTCCTCACCAAGCATCAACTCTTTACCAAGCGAAAAAATTTTTGACTGGTCCAAATTGAAACCACTTACAGACGACAAAATAAACTTAACTAAAAAATTGAAATTTGTTTCCAGCACTCAGAGGGTAGAAAACATTGTGGGAAAAGGAGAAAATGCTGGTTACCAGCATTTTCTCCTTTCCCACAATGTTTTCAAAAGGCTTCTATATCAGGGTTGTTAAAAGTGGAACTGAATGGTAAAGGGTTATTTTGAACAAACATGTGTTTTATTGATTCCCAAGAAAACCATCCTTTGAAAACAGATAGTGGAAACAATAACAATTCCTGGTAACCAACATTTTCTCTTTTCTCACAAATGTGTACCAACTCTAACTAGACAAATTCCATCATTTGACCCCAATTTAGTGCATTATTTTGTTTATGATTTGATTACAAATTAAATCAACATTTTCACAATTTAATCATTAACCCATTACCACACAATCCCTACTTTTGAAGCCCGAGAAAGAAGCCTTTTGAAAACACTATGGGAAAAGGAGAAAATGCTGGTAACCAGCATTTTCTCCTTTTCCCACAGTGTTTTCTACCCTTCCCAGAACAAATTTCTATTTTTTAGTCACCTTTATTTTGTTGTCTGCAAATGCTTTGAATTTGGACAAGTCTAAAATTTTCTTGTGTGGTAAAGAGTTAACCCTTTTCCAAAAAAATCCTGGCTTTTACAATCCTGAGAAAGAAGCCTTTTTAAAACATTGTCAGAAAAGAAAAAATGCTGATAACTATCATTTTCTCCTTTTCCCATTATGTTTTCTACCTGTCCCAAATTCAAGTTTTCAGTCAAATTCAATTTGACGTCTGCAAGTGCTTTCAATCTAGACAAGTAAAAAATTTTGTCATTTGGTAAAGGTAAATCACTTTCTACTACTTTTTGCTACTTAAGTTGCCTTTGCTGTGAAAGCAGATGAAGATCAGACTGATCACAAAATACAGAATATGAATCCAAATTTTACTCGCAATTTGATCACTATGTCACAGTCATAGATCCGCCAAATGCAAATGCAATACAAGTGATCAAGGAAGATGACAACTCGGAACTTGTATAAACTTCCTTATTTCTAATTGGTTTCCTGTATGTCATACAATTGCCTCATAATCATGCATCAAGCAAACAAGTTTAAATCCAAAATATCTCAAGAACAAAACAAAATTTTAATCCTTAGTATCTGCGTAAACCATCCATCCTTGTGACAAAATAACAAAATGGTTAAAAATAGTTTTTTCCCCCCACAGCATTTTCTCCATAACTATGTCATAATGTTTTTCTTAACTCTTTATAAATGGCAAAATTGTAGACAGGCCCAAACTGAAATCATTTGCAGAAGACAATATAAACATAATTTGAAAATTGAAATGTTTCCAGCAGGGTAGACAAACATTGTGGGAAAAGTAGAAAATGCTAGTTACCAACATTTTCTCCTTTTCCCACAATGTTTTCTAACACAAGGTCATAAAATCCAGAGATTGTTTGGTAAAGGGTTAAGGTTGTCCACAAAAAAAAAGCAGCCAATTTTACTTCAGATGACTATATGAAAGTGTTTACTGAGAATACTAACCCTTTCCCAAACAAGTCCTGGTTTTTATGTGTCTGCAGTACTTGTCTTTTGAAAACACTGTGGGAAAAGGAGAAATTGCTCGTAACGTGCAATTTCTCCTTTTCCCAGTGTTTTCTACCCTTTAGGAGAACTTTCTACCATTTTCATCAAATTTAAAATTGTTGTCTGCAAACTCTTTCAGTTTGGAAGAGTCTAAAATTTGTCGTTTGGGAAAGGGTTAATAGGTGAGGAGAAAAACTGCATAAATATTTAAATACATTTATAATATAACCATGGTCGCAAATAACTCAGAAAATCTGCTGCAAGAAACTTGCCTTGTAAAACTTAGATTGTCAGCAATGGAACCTTTTTGAGTTCCCAAAAAAAACCCAGGGAGTCACATTCATTCTCAAAGTAAGACCTTTACAACTGCAATGCCAGGAATGTCATCGTCGAGACAAACTGTAACCCTGATTTTCATGACCCTGAGAGAGAAACCTTTCAAAAACACTGTAGGAAAAGGAGAAAATGCTGGTAACCAGCATTTCCTCCTTTACCCACATTGTTGTCTATCCTGCTGGAAACAAATTTCAATTTTTAAGTTAACATTTATTTTGTTGTCTGTATGTGCTTTTAGTTTGGACCAGTCTAACATTTTGTCGTTTGATAAAGAGTTAAATGCGCATTCAAGTATCACATAATAGGAAAAAACTTCTTGCAAAGGAAAATACCAAATCATTCATGAGTTAAGAAAAAAATCTTTTTCCCACAATGTTTTTCAAAATGTATGACAAATTTTAATAAGGTCTATATTTCAGGGTTTACCCTCGGCTTTGAAAATTGGGGGTCATTATGACCCCCTTCCTCATTAGTTGTGGGTCATTTCATTAATCTTGGGGTCAAAAATATGTATTTCCTCGTCATCAACTTCAAACACGATTTATAATGCATTTTACCTTTTAAACGCCAACTTCCAGACTGAAAAGTCGGTCGATCATTTCTGATGGAAAGGCCGATGTTATTTTTTGACAGACCAAACATTTTCGTCTGAATCGCTGCTTGACGTGGCTTGATTGGCAGTTGTAGGAAGCAGACGATAGAAAAATGCTACAGATTTCTTCGTCATGACATTATTTTTCCGCTAACAGCACAGACCGGTAATGTGTACTTTTATATACCGGAAGTCGTGTAAAATATGCAATGTAATACAGAGAACTCAACCTCGACTTTGACTGGGCCCATATTTACGACACGTGTCCAATAAACATTTCGGCAATAATGCGTAAACCAGTCTTATTCTATAAATAAATTACCGGAAAACCACTTTTATCTAAAATAAACCCTGTAGTTAAAAAAAGAACGGTGTTCGTCTGACATTGAAGCAAGGACAGACTTGGAATTATGACGCTTCATTCAACTTCGTACATTATTCAGATTTTGGAAAGTTGCGTCACCGATGACGCACTGTCGTTTATTTTGGGGGTCATTTGAATTAAAATTGCGACAATGACGCAGGATTTGTGCGTCGTGGAAAACCCTGATGTTTACTGTTATTGGTTGGGTCCCTTGACCTGCCCATACTAGAGGCATTTGCAGACAAAAACTTGCTTGAGACCGACACAAGTTTGTTTTTTGAAAAGGGGGAAAGCAATATATTAACCCTTTCCCAAACAATCCCTGGTTTTCACGACCCTGAAAAAGAAGCCTTTTGAAAACATTATGGGAAAAGCAGAAAATGCTGGTTACCAGCATTTTCTCTATTTCCCACAATGTTTTCTATCCTCCCAGAACATATTTCAATTTTTAAGTCATATTAATTTTGTCTGCAAATGCTTTCAATCTGGAACAGTCTAAAATTATGTCGTTTGGTAAAGAGTTAACTCTTTACCGCACAACAAAATTTTAGACTGGTTCAAATTGAAAGCATTTGCAGTCAACAAAAAAATAGAGGTGACTGAAAAATTGAAATTTGTTCTGGGAAGGGTAGAAAACACTGTGGGAAAAGGAGAAAATGCTGGTTACCAGCATTTTCTCCTTTTCCCACAGTGTTTTCAAAAGGCTTCTTTCTCAGGGGCGTCAAAAGTAGGGATTGAGTGGTAATGGGTTAATCTGGGAAGGAGAAAAACATTGGTAGCCAGCATTTTCCCTTTTTCCCCAAGGTGTTTTCAAAACCCTTCGTTGAACACAGGATTGTTTTGTATGGCGTTAACCTCTTTACCAAACAATCCCTGGTTTTAACAACTCAGAAAGCAGCCTTTCGAAAACATTGTTGGAAAAGGAGAAAACGCTGGTGACCAGCAATTTCTCCTTCTCCCACAATGTTTTCTACTTTTCAAAAATCAAGTTTTAATTTTTGAGTCACATTTATTTTTTTCATCTGTAAATGCTTTCAGTTTGGACAAGTCTAAAATTTCATGGTTTGGGAAGAGTTTAACCTCAAGTATTCAAGCAACTTATCATACATGACACATCTGTGTTGGCGAAGTAGTGTACATGTATTATAAATTACCTCTGCATGAATTTGCAACAGCAAGCCTTAACTCTTTACCACATGAGAAAATTTTAGACTGGTTCAAATTGAAAGCATTTGCAGACAACAAAAAAAAGTGACTGAAAAACTGAAATTTGTTCTGGGAAGGATAGAAAACACTGTGGGAAAAGGAGAAAATGCTGGTTACCAGCATTTTCTCCTTTTCCCACAATGTTTTCAAAAGACTTCTTTCTCAGGGTCGTTAAAAGTCGGGATTGTGTGGTAAAGAGTTAAACGCTTTACCTCTCAATCCTGACTTTTGAGATTTCCAAGGAAGACAGCTTTGAAAAACATTGACGTAACCGAGAAAAATTTAAAGTGGGTTAAAAGCATTTTTCCCTTCTTCCACAATTTTTCTACTCTATGAAAGACAAAGGTCATTTCAAATCCCTTCAATAAGTACAAAGTAGAAATGTTTGTTTATTCATAGAGACACGAACAAATCCTTGCTTATAGGATAGTCAGTATAAAAGGTTAATTATGAGATATCATCAAGGCAAACATTCTGAACGAGTTTCATGGGTATTGGACTAAAAATGTGGCCTCGCTAGCACTTTCTACCTTTTCAACAGTGTTTTATTTCTAGAAAGGTTGAATCCAGTTTCATGAGAATTGGACTAAAAATGTGGCCTCTCTAGCACTTTCTACTTTTCCAACAGAGTTTTATTTCTAGGAAGGTTGAATCCAGAGTTGACGGGAAAAGGAGAAAATGCTGGCTGCCAACGCTTTCTGCTCATCTCACAATGCTTTTGAGTCTCCTCTTCAAGCATCTGGATGTGGGTGGACAGACAGACCAGGGGGGGGCATTCACGATCCTCCATCCAAAGCTTCATAAAACATGGGATTGTTATGTACTGGAGTTCAACATAACTGCAAGATCTACACACAGGACATTTTGAAAACTTGCCAAGAGAATAGATAATGGGCTATCTGTATTCTAGTTCATGAACCAGAATAAAACCCTATCTACTTAACCCACAGCCATACAACATTGAGTTTGAACAACCCTGATAGAAAAGGATTTTAGGAAAAATACTGAGTGGAAAGGAGAAAATGCTGGTGACTAGCATTTTCTCCATTTCCTGCAAATTTTCTGTCCTTTCAAAGAAATATGTCACCATCAAGGCAGTAATTTGTTGTGGGTAAATACTTTAAACCCATTACCAAACGACAGTATTTTAGACTGGTCCAAATTGAAAGCATTTGCAGACAACAAAATAAAAGTGACTGAAAATTTGAAATTTGTTTTCTGGAGGATAGAAAACATTGTGAGAAAAGGAGAAAATGCTGGTTACCAGCATTTTCTCCTTTTGCCACAATGTTTTCTACAGGCTTCTTTCTCATGGGCGTCAGAAGTAGGGATCATGTGGTAATGGGTTAATCTGGACCAGTCCAATATTTGGATGTATGGTAAAGAGTTGATATCTCCTGTCTGTTCCCATTATAAAGAGCAAAATGCTCTCTCTACCAGGAGAAAATTGAGGTTTTTGCTGAAAAATACTCTGATCACCAGCCACCACTTGCCTTTAAACACCTCTGAAATTTTTCAACACAACACAGCTCTCGTAACTTTTTTATTTTTCATCGAAAAAACATTGATCAACAGCAAATCCACATAGGTACAAGAGAAAAAGAGTCATAAAATCTCCTTGGTGCAAAGTACACAGTTCAAATTCAACCCTCCGGGTACAAAGCGCTGTAAGAGTAATGATACATTTGTAGGCAAAATGTGTGGTGCAAAATGACAAATCTACATTGACTATTAATTTGTGAGATTTTCATACATGAACACCCTTGAAAATGCAATATTTGGGTGGGTTTATAGTATTATTCAATGTGTAAACTTATCTTATTTTATGTATTCAGTGTTCTAAGGATCGAAACATTAGTCATTACAGTATGTAACCCTCTGGTCTAGATATCTTGATTTGATCATTACCTTTGAGAAAACCCCTCTAGTTAACACACATGCCAAACAGCCTGCCATATTGAATTTTTTTCTCCTCTAGCTAGGGACAGATGCAGACAAAATATTCAAATGTAAAATTTTGAACATGCGATACCAGCTCACTTCTAAAAATATCTTACTGGAGTTCACAGTGGTAGGATGGTTATTAATATTTTATGAATAAATACATAAATAGAACTTTCTCATATTACCATAGCTGTGCTCAACTTTGTAGCTTTGCATTCTTTTGCCCCCAGAGACATATAATACACGAACATACATATGTTGTCTTTCACAAAAATTTTAACATACATTCTCTTACATAACTTCAACATCTACTTTCACCAAATGATCATTAGTTTTAAATACCCAATAGGTAAACTTGGTTGGGAAGAAATGCTTGTAAATGGCATTTTTCTCCTTTCCGACATTTTATGCAAATTCAGAGAACGGTTTTGAGCTTTGGTACTTAAATTGGTCATTTGCAAATGCCTATAATTTTGACAGTTCTATAGCTGTGTCATCTGGTAAAGGTTTTAAAGCCAGTATTTCGTGACACATCAATCCTGGGGCACTCTAATCATCAAAACTTATTACAACACAATCCCCAACCCTGAAAGAAAAGCGTTTTGAAAACATTGAGGGAAAAGGAGAAAATGCTGGTAACCAGCATTTTCTCCTTTTCCCACAATTTTTTCTACCCTGATTGAAACAAATTGCAATTTTTTTGAGTTACTCTATCTTGTCGTCTGCAAGATCAATGCTTTCAATTTGGACCAATCTAAAATTTTGTCGTTTGGTAAAGAGTTAAAGTCAATACAGTTGTACCACTGTAAACAGTATTTGAAGTATTCCTAGACCTGTAACAAATCACACAAACAACAATAGTCATAGGAACCAGTGCAAAAATACATGTATTCAACAGAGTGAAAAAGTAGAAAAAGAGGAATTCTGTTTACAAAAGCCTTCTTCCTACCTTCGGATCATTTGAACATGGGATTGTTTGGTAAAGGGTTATTACTGTACATGTATTTTAGTTATTTATATAGTTTTTCCAGGAAAGAAAAAATAGACAAGCCCTCATCAGATCAAGGAAGAAAAAGAGCAATGACTCATGAATAGAAACCTTTACCTCTGGCTTAAACTCTTAACCCTTTACCACACAATCCCAACTCATAATGATCCTGCAGATAAAGTCCTCTGAAACCATTGTAGGCAAGGGAGAAAATGCTGATAACCAGCATTTTCTCCTTTTCTCACAAATTTCATCTACCCTTCCCGCATTTCAGTCTTTGGATCACATGCCATCAATATTTGCAATTATTTAACCCATTACCACACAATCCCTACTTTTGACGCCCTTGAGAAAGAAGCCTTTAGAAAACATTGTGGGAAAAGGAGAAAATGCTGGTAACCAGCATTTTCTCCTTTTTCCACAATGTTTTCTGCCCTTCACAAAACAAATTACAAATTTTCAGTCACTTTTCTTTTGTCAGCTGCAAATGCTTTAAATTTGGAACAGTCTAAGATATTGTCGTTTGGTAATGGGTTAAAGAAAATTTGTGTGGTAAAGGTTTAACTGAACAATAAACCCGACCTTTTCTCAACATCTGAAGATGTAAATAGAGTGCTACATTTTCTCCTTTCCCTACAATAGTTCTTATATTCTTTCTGAGACCAGTACATGTACCACCTCTTGAGCCACATTTTCTGTTGTAATTGCTCCTATCATGGCCAGGCCTGAAAATTTTGTTGTCTAGTAGAGATAATAAATCCAAACTTTTTTACAAGCTTTTTGTCGATTACTCCTGCAATATTGTGGGAAAGGGTATACATACTGTCTGCCTTTCAACTCTGCATTAAGAAATTACTCCTTTATTCCTCTTTTTTTTTTTACAATTCCCATACATTAAAATTTTATTGGATTGTTTCTTAACCCTTTACCCCATAAGGCATTTCTATGGCATCTCTAATTGACCCTAAATGACAGCAAGGATGAAGCTGTTTCTTATGTGTAAATGACACCTTTTGATAGCATAGAAAACATTGTGACAAAAGGTGAAATTGCTCGTGACGAGCAATTTTGCCACAATGTTTTCCAAAGTCTCCTGCAAGCAATGCGTAGAAATGAGTATCTATGGAATAAAGGGTTAACAGTGAACTTGTCGAACAGTCAGTCAGAAATGTGCCCATGTCATAAAAAAGAAGCTGGAAAGAAACTGGGAAAGACAGCCATTCCTGTATAGTCTGGCTGAGCAAAATAATGGTATGTAAAAGATCATTTTCAAAATGCTAAGACGGTGGCATTGTAGTATGCTCTTGTATTCTGCAATACAATGGCCTTCTACACAAACATATTCATAAAAATGCAAATTATTCATATTAATTATACACATAATTTGCATATTATGCTTTCCAAATCACACAGTACTAATGGAAACTTGTTTTCCAAACTATACTGACTTTAATGATCCTGAGAAAGAAACTTTTTGAAATCATTGTAGGAAAAGAAGAAAATGCTGGTAACCAGCATTTTCTCCATTTCTCACAAAGTTTTCTACCTTGCTCCAAACAAATTTAAGTTTTTGAGGTATGTTTGTATTGTCGCCTGCAAGTGCTTTTAGTTTGGACTTGTCTAAAACCTTCTCGTGTGGGAAAGAATCAAAAGTTTACTTCTGCTCATGAAAATGTATGGACAAGATCAAAGAAAATCATTCATCAGAATTCTATTGAAACAAAGATTTTTTTTCCTTTTGCAAAATGTGCATAAGTTCATTGGTTTGCATGTCAGTTTGCATGTCAATTTCTGATTACCTCAAAGGGCATGATCATGAGAAGCCCCGACTGTAATAATTACGTTCTTACTGAACCTCCCCTGCAAAATGAACAAAGGTTTTTGATACACAGTCTTTGTTACAAAAATTCTCTTTGTTTCCCTGGCTTGAGTCAATCTTTTCCTTCCTCTGTTGATCAAGTTTTAATGACCCATAGAAATGAAACTTTTGAAAACATTGGGAAACTGGAGAAAATAGTAACCAGCATTTCTTCATTTATCACAATTTTTTTTACCCTTCCAACTTTTGAGTTGCATTTGTTTTGACTTCTACAAATGCTTTTGATTTGGTCAGGTCTAAAAGTCACTAGGTAAAGAATTACCTATAAATGCAACCATTTTTAACATTATTTCACTTATATCCCAGTGATAAACCAGTGAACCTCTGCATGCTTTTCTGGAGTTTCTTTAACCAGTACTTTGCACAATGTACTACCCAAGGTACCAGCTGGTTATCGACACAGAAATGGTCGAAACAGTGATCAGTAGGGAGACGGACAAATTCTGTCAAAATGACTGGCATCAAACATTTTAAAGAAATCTGCCAAACTTGATTGCCACACACAGGTATCTCTTTAGCTCACAATCCTGACTTTCAACGACCTGAAGAAGGCTTTTGAAGACATTGTTTCAGAGGACTTTTTCTGCAGAGATGTGAGAAACAAGCATTTTCTCCTGCTCCCACATTGTTTTCGATCCTTCAACAGAGAAATTTCATAATTTGTGCAACATTTGATCAGTTATCTATTACTGCTTTAATGCAGAACTAAGACAACTTGGTCTTTTAGTATAGAGTTAACCCTTTCCCAAAGAATCCCTGGTTTTTATGATGCTTGGGAAGAAGGCTTTTGAAAACATTGAAGGAAAAGGAGAAAATATAACTAGCATTTTCTCCTTTTCCTGCAATGTTTTCTACCCTTTCATAGACAAAAATCATCATTTGTGTTACTTTTGTCATCTACAAACACTGTTTGGTCTTGTCCAAAATTTTGTCATTTGGGAAAGGGTTAAAAGAGAAAAGGAAGTCTTATTTTTATAGTATAAAACCTCTGTTCCAGGAAACCAGTGAACAATCTATAACCCTTTGAGAAAGAAGCCTTCTGAAAACATTGTGGGAAAAGGAGAAAATGCTGGTCACCAGCGTTTTCTCCTTTTTCCACGTTTTCTTCCCTTCCTGCTAGAAATTTCAAATTTTCATTCACTTTTATTGGGTCATCTGCAAATGCTTTCAATTTGGATCAGTCTAAAATTTTGTCGTTTGGTAAAGGGATAATAATGCTTGTCTTTTATTCTTTCTTTGACATCAACTGTAAAGTAAACACAACACTACAGTATTGCTAACCCTTCAAAATAATGAACAAATACATGTAGAATATAATCTTCATCCAATTATAATTTCTGCCCCCCCCCCCCCATCAATTTAATGAGTGTGAAATTATGGGTTTTTCCTCCCATAAAGGGAAAGAGAAAGAAGAACTGAAAGCAAAAGAGTGTTCAATATAAGTATTTTCTCCATTTGTGCCAGTATTTTCATCTGCCTGTGTTCCACATTGTGTGACAACTATCACTTTGAGATGGGCCGACTAGAAAATCAAGAAGGTTGCACAAGAAATTTTCAGATTTATCAAAATGAAAACGGCAAGGTCTTTCGACACAAGATTTTTCAGCTAAGGGAGAACCTGGTAAGCTACTTAACTCTTTACCACATGATCCGACTTTAAACGACCTTAAGAAAGAAGCCTTCTGAAAACATTGTGGGAAAAGGAGAAAATGATGGTAACCAGCATTTTCTCCTTTTCTTACAATGTTCTCTTCCCTTCCCACTAGAAATTTCAAATTTTCTTTTACTTTCATTTTGTCGTCAGCAATTGCTTTCCATTTGGACCAGTCTAAAAATTTTGTTGTTTGGTACTGGGTTAATCAATACTCCAGGCTTTGAATCAACAAAACAAATATTATCCCAATGGATTTTCCCGTTTTTCTCTCGACAAAAACAAGTGGATATAGAATTACAAAATTCCAATACGTGGTTCGGAACATGCTGTCGCACGTGGATCAAAAGGTATCATTAGTCCACAAAAAAAAAACTGGGACAAATACAACGCAGAAAGCTTTTAGAGTGCTGCTAATCATTTGTTATTCTTCCCTAAATTAATGTTTTTGACGTTAATCAGTTTTCACCGAATTTGTCATTTTTTCTTCCCTTTCTTTTTCTATTTTTTGTTTTTTAGGATAGGCTGTTTTTCCTCTAAATTGACAATTTAAAATTTTATTAAATCTTCTCTTTATCAGACAAGAAAATCTTAGATCCATAACAAAACATTTTCGTGAGACATCAAAGACATTCAAGTTATTAAAATTTTATTATAAAAGTAGGAAGAAAAATGTGGAAAAAGGATATTGTTACTTTTGTCTCCCTGTCTCTACAATTCCAGGATACACTGCTGTTATTTTCTTTTTTTACTTTTCCATACTTAACTCTTTCCAAAACAACTGAATTTTGGACTCGAACAAATTGAAAACAATTGCAGATGACAAAATGAAAGTTTCTTACATTATGATTTCTGTCTGAGTAGTAAAAATGGTGGGAACAGGAGAAAATGCTGGTTACCAGCATTTTCTCCTTTTCCCATGTTTTCTTTCTCATAGTGCTTTTCACAACTATAATTGCCAGCCAGCAGGGATCTAAGCCCATAATACTCACTTGCGGGTCAAGTTTTCAAGAGCCTTCTTCCTCTGGGTCGTTAAAATTCAGGATAGACTGATAAAGAGGTCATTATGTTCAACAACCAATCAAGTTTTCAAAAGAACTCTTCCTCTGGGTTGTTAAAATTCCTCATAATTCCATAAAATTCCTTATAATTCCAGACAGAATGACAAAGAGTTTAGAGTCAAGGAAGGAACCGATCCTAGCACACCAACTTTTTCCGAAGCCTTGCTGAATCAAGCTTTGCAGTAACAATTTTGCGGAAAAGCACGTTTCTATAGAAAAGACGTACAAAGGAGGCAATCAATAACATAAAGCTATGCAATGTGATAGCTACCTCACCAAAGAATAAAGAATTTTTTTTCAGGGAAGAAATGAATCATCAAATTTAATAAAATATATTACATGATATTCAGTCATGAAAAAAATCTACAGTCATGCAAAGCAATAGTTAAATAAACTCTTTACCACACTACAAAACTTTATCCTCATCTAAACTCAAAGCATTCACAGAAAATTTCAATGTGGCTAAAATGGTGCAACATGACCCAGAGAACTTCAATTTCATACTTGCATTTTGTCTTCACTGTTTCAGCAAAACAGTCCTGACCACTGATCACACAGCTTGTTTTGTGCAATATGATCTTCATATACACTGCCCATAAAAGTAACGACAGTTGTTAGAGGCCCTGTAAGGCTCCAAGTCTTGATTTCTGATACAAATTATCCCATAAGTTTCAGTCTACAACAAAGAGGAAGGCGTGGAGTTACCTCTTCACCAAACAACAAAACTTTGGACTAGCTCAATATTCCAAACCATTTATAGACTACAAATTT
Organism: Tridacna crocea; assembly: GCA_943736015.1. Lineage (NCBI taxonomy): Eukaryota > Metazoa > Mollusca > Bivalvia > Cardiida > Cardiidae > Tridacna > Tridacna crocea. The sequence continues at coordinate 8,720,505 of OX031072.1, read as the reverse complement.
AATGATACCAGGGCACCCTAGGATATATTAAACATGGTCTTTCATCCCCAAAATCCTACAAATTCAGCTATGACTTGCAGAATCCATGTATTCTCCAGTCAATTACAGATTACCCGATTCTTAGTCGAATCTGTATGTTTTTTCGGCCATAAAAGGGCGATTTTACAAGAATCCATTAACCCTTTCCCAAACGGCAAATACTGGACCAGCATTTTTTCCTTTTCCCACAATGTTTTCAAAAGGCTTCTATTCCCTACCAGGGCTTGTTTGGGAAAGGGTTAAGGTATCCTATCCATAACTCTTTACCAAATGACAAAATTTTAGACTGGTCCAAACTGAAAGTATTTGCAGACGACAAAATAAATGTGAATCAAAAATTGAAATTCGATTTGGAAATGGTAGAAAACAATGTGGGAAAAGGAGAAAATGCTGGTTACCAGCATTTTCTCCTTTTCCTACTATGTTTTCAAAGGCTGTTTTTCTCAGGGCTGTTAAAAGTCGGGACAGTGTGGTAAAGCGTTAACTCTACCAAATGACAAAAACTTCGAGCTAGCTCAATTCCAAACCATTTGCAGACAACAAATTAAAGGATAGGGCATCCTGGGATATATGCAACATCCTCTTTCAACGCCAAAATCCTGAAAATTCAGCTCAGTTACAGATTACCCGATTCCGAGCCAAATCTGAACTTTTTTTTTCAGCAATTAAAGACAATGTTTTAAGAATCAATTGGGGTATCCTATCCTTTATATGGCTAAAAAGCAGAAAATTGTTTGCAAAAGGAAGTGTTATAGGAAAAGCAGATTACTTGTTACAAGGTTTGCAGAGTTAATTAAGCATTAAAGACAAGAAGACAGATGCCACAGAGCTCTAAATATGCCTTATAAAAGATACCTCATCCATCAGAAAATTATCTGCATTAAAACCTCACTGCCTGCCTGTCTTGTCTCAAGGCAGAGAGAAAAAACAATCCCTATTGTATTCATAATTCCAGATCACATATTTAAAGAAGACTTGCCCAGCAAGACAAAAGGACGATTTATGACTAACATTATCTAAACAATTGACAAAGGCAGGAAGTTTTTGTGTTGAAAGCTTTTTCTTTCCTTGTCGACCAAACTGAAAACAGGTCAAGAGCTAAAGCATAGTTCACGCCAATTTCTCATCTGGATGGTTTGCTTTTTCTTATCTTACATAACTCATTACCAAAAGACAAAATTTTTAGGCTTGTCCAAATTGAAAGCATTGACAGACGACAAAATGAATGTGATTAAAGAATTGAAATTTCAGTAAGGGAAGAAAACATTGTGAGAAATGGAGAAAATGCTGGTAACCAGCATTTTCTCCTTTTCCCACAATGTTTTCAAAAGGTTTCTTTCACAAGGGTTTTAAAAGTCGGGACTGTGTGGTAAAGATTTAATAATGCTATTTTTGACATCATAGGTATCTTAAATTAGCCCTGTCCAACATTCTGTAGAGAACTTTTCAGAGATGGGGATACCATATTGTCCACTAAACTCATAGAGTAAGAGGACCTTTAAAGTCTGTCTGTACCACAAACAGCAAAGCCCTTTCCCCATGAGGTTTTTGAAAGACTCTCTCCTCGGGATCCTTAAAACTCTGGCTTGGGGCTTGTGCAGTGAAGGTCGGACAATACGGCACAGAATATTATGATTAATCAAATGCCTCAGTTTTGAGACCTAATCTTTCCTGTAGTGGATCATCACAAAATTTAATGAGGTCATCACAACAGATCATTATGAGCAAATAATCAGTTTGCAATAAGGTTTTCTACCTCCCTCTCATTCCATCTTCTGATATGAAACTCTACGTCTAGGTGTATAAGGTATAGATGACTAACGAGGTAGTTAACTTCACTATTTTATCAGTACAGACCATCTGTATGAAAGGTCAAGTGGAACTCTTCACAACAAGAAAAATTTTTCGAGATTCTCCATACTGCCATCAAACTTGCAGTGACAAAAAACTTGTTGCTCAAATGTGATTTGTCTATAGAATGGCTTTAAACATGTCGCAGCAACCAACATTTCCTCCTTCTCCCACCATGTTTTCAAAAACTTTCTTTCCTCTAGGTTACATTATACTGGTATACTGCACAAGATAGTTTACCTCTTTGCCAAACAATCCCAGGTTTTCACGACTCTCAGAAAGAAGCCTATTGAAAACATTGTGGGAAAAGGAGAAAATGCTGGTAACCAGCATTTTCTCCTTTTTCCACAATGTTTTCCACCATTCCCAAAATAAGTTTTAATTTTTGAATCTCATTTGCTTTATCGTCTGCAAATGCTTAATATTTGGACAAGTCTAAAATTTGTGATCTGGCAAAGAGTTAATGCCGGGTTAACAATAAGAGTGTCTCTACATCACCACCCACTTTACAAGATCCTGTTTGTAGCAATCAAATTGTTTTCTTCTAAACATAATTAAGCCATGATTAACCCTTTACTCCATAGATACTCATTTCTACGCATTTCTTGTAAGAGCCTTTGGAAAACATTGTGACAAAAGGTGAAATTGCTCGTGACGAGCAATTCCACCTTTTGCCACAATGTTTTCTACACTTTCAAAAGGTATCATATACACATAAGAAACTGCTTCATCCTTGCTGTTATATAGGGTCAATTAGAAATGCATTATGGGGTAAAGGATTAAGCCACCATTAAGATTTGACCCCAGTCAAAATCTAGAGCACTATGGCCATACTTAGTGCATAATTGTTTTCAACATTTTTAGACTAAGGTATATGTGGCTAGTGCACTCAATTCAGATACTTTCCTCCAGTTTCTTTTAACCTATTATCACACAATCCCTACTTTTGATGCCCCTGAGAAAGAAGTCTTTAGAAAACATTGTGGGAAAAGAAGAAAATGCTGGTAACCATCATTTTCTCCTTTTCCCACAATGTTTTCTAATCTTCACAAAACAAATTTCAAATTTTCAGTCACTTTTATTTTGTCCTCTGCAAATGCTTTCAATTTGGACAAACCTAAAATATTGTTGTTTGGTAATGAATTAACAGCATCTAGCACATTATTCTTGTCAAGCTACAGCCTACTGGCTCCTTTCTCCCATAATCCACTGTTGATACAATGACTACTGTTGCAGTCACTATCATCAATGCTCTAGAAGAAAGGTGCAAAAATGTGAATTCAAACCTGTGACTCCCTGGATCAAAGTCTGGTAAATTTTGATTGGGCTGAAAATTTGAAGTGTGGTAAAGGGTTAAAAAGTTGAAATTATAATTTCTAATTAGCTGATTCAGTCAATAAGAAACCAGTGCTCCTTTGCAGTATAGATATATCATTGAGGACTAGGCAATATTCCTATTGGAAAGACTGAAAATTCCAGATGTGATATACATACAGTAGTCTTAAATTCAAAGACTGCTACCAAGAAGGATATGTTGGGAGGTATAATTTTAATTAATGCAACCTTGCAGTTTATTAAAAACTATTTTTGGTCTGTTCTTTCATAATATTTCAACCGTTTAGCAATTGCGTGATAGAAAAACCTCAATGAAAAAATTTCAAAGGTAAATCTGCAGTTGATCGGGTGCAATTAAATATAGCTCTAAAGAACTGGAAATCTATCGATCTTTACCAAACAAACCGGCATTTCAAAACCCACAAGGAAAAAAACTGGTGGTAACTAACTTTTCATCCTTTTCCAACCTTGTTTTCAACCCTTCTGCACCCACAAGTAATCATTTTTAACAAGTCTGATTTTTAATTTTTTTTTTCAGTACGGAAGATGCATATAAAATTTTGTTGTCTGTTACAGAATCAACCCTTTACTGCACAAAGTTTTAACTGTCCTTTATAATTATGAAGTGTTTTGAAATCGAAGAAGGAAAACAAGAAAATGCTGGTAACCAGCCTTTTCTCCTTTTCACAAGATGTCTTCTACAATGTTTTGTATGGGTATACATTTTTCATGTTTGGCAAGATTTTAGCATTGTCAAAATTAAAAGCATCTATGGACCCATATTTCATTGCGAGTCAAATGCTATCATTGTTCCTCGATAAGGTAGAAAACATTGTGGGTAAAGGAGAAAATACTAGTTACCAGCTTTTCTCCTTTTCCAACAATGTTTCAAAAGGCTTATTTCCGTTTTAATTTGGGATTTTGTGGTAAAGGATTAACCATAGACATGACTGGTTCCCATGTATCCTCAACCTTAGAGTACCGACACAACTTCGATCCCTTTTACAGACAGTGTAGGTCAAAATCAGACTTATCTAGAATGGTAACCAGCATTTTCTCCTTTTCCCACAATGTTTTCTATCCAGTTACATATTACATCATTTGAGCCACTTTCAAATTGTCGTCTACAAACACTTGGTTTGAACTAGTCTCCAATTTTGTCATGTGGTAAAGAGTTAACTCTTTACCAAACAACAAAATTTTAGACTGGTCAAAATTGAAGGCATTTACAGACGACAAAAGCACTTCAACTCAAAAGTGGAAATTTTCTCTAGGAAAGGTAGAAAACATTGTGAGAAAAGGAGAAAATGCTGGTTACCAGCATTTTCTCCTTTTCCCACAATGTTTTCAAAAGGCCTCTTTCTCAGGGTCGTAAAAAGTCTGGATTGCCTGGTAAAGAGTTAAACAACTGGAACTGATTTGAAAATCTCTGTGACTCTGGTATGGTATATTGAGGATGAATTCCATTTTATGCTTGGAATGCCTGATATTTACTCCAGATATATACAAAGCGTGCAGTAATTCCTTCCACTTCACGGCAGCTGTGTTGGATGTTTTTGGCGTATGTTGGCTGAAATTCAAAAGTCACAGTATTCTCACAGCTTGTGTTTAGATCAGTTCCTAGTTGTACTTGGTGGTGAGCCAGAAAACCGACATTTACTCAAATACCTCTTGAATCACTCCCAGAGCAGACAAAAAGTCTTTGTAAAATATACCATACATAACAAACTGGAATCACAGACTTAAACGTTTAACATATGACAAAATTTTAGACTGGTCAAAATTGATAGCATTTGCATAAAACAAAATGAATGGGACTAGACTCAAAATTTGTTTTAAAACACTGTGGGAAAAGGAGAAAATGCTGGCAGGGTTGTAAAATTCTACATGTCTGCTCGTATTGACGAGTTATATTTGGCTTTGGGCAAGTAGAAAAAATACCGAGCTTGTTCAGTCGGATAAGTACATCTTAGAACTATTTACTTCTAAGTTTGTTAAGTAAAATTCAAATAACATGTTATTTCATGGTGAACACAAAAGTAAAAGTGAAATTCCAAAGTGTTTCTTCAATCACGACACAGGATGTTTGTTTATTAGGCATGTGCATCTGTAAAGTGCTTGACGGGTTTTCTGTTCAGGGCATCTTGGTTGGAGCAGATCGGTACATTATTCATTGCCCCATTTGGTATACCTCAACTGATGAGAGCCATCAAATGTAGATGTTGGTACGGAATTGGCCGAGTTGTGACAAGTGTCATCACCCGAAAATATGCCGGTTTACTGTTCTGAAAATTGTAAGGCTCCTCTAACAAAAGAAAACTTGAGATTCAATTTTCTTTAAGAATCTTTCTTGCTGTATTTCAGTTGACAACCAGTTCATAGATCTACTTTCATTTTTAACGTTATCATATTCCTAATGAAATTTTCAACGACAAATAGACAGATGTGAAGACCTTAATCAAGGTTATGTTGTTGCCAAACAACTGTCAGTGGCTCACAATACATAGAATCACATGATTATCCATTCAAATGGAAATGGCTATAATTTGGACGCGGTTAGATGTTGGTACGGAATCGACCCAGTTGTGACTTTCCCATCTGAACTAAGAATCCGGTGATTCTATATATAACGCTCCACTGACAGTCGTTTAGCAACAACATAAACAAACTCGATGAAGTTATTCACATTGGTCTATTTGTCATTGAAAATTTCAAGCTGAATATGATAAACCACGTCAAAAATAAATGTACAAACTGTTTATCAGCTGAACTAGAGTAAGAAAGATTTTGATAGAAAATTGAAACTCAAGCTTTCTTTTGTCGGAACAGCCTTTCAATTTTTGAGAACGATAAACCCTTCAATTTTTGAGAACTGTAAACCTTTCAATTTTTGAGAACGGTAAACCTTTCATTTTTTGAGAACGATAAACCTTTCAATTTTTGAGAACGGTAAACCGGCATATTTCCAGGCAATGAATGTACCAATCTGCTATACATCAATCCACCAGTTAAAGCCGAGGGATATGATGACTCCCATCACCCCACCGAATGATCCTACAGGGCTAAGTAGACTCTTCACAACTTGAAGGTAAATCAAACAGAGGAAGACAGCAGACTACATCTGGCAATTATCAGTCGTCCATTCTGGTACAGTTTGCTTATAAATATACACAAAGAAAAGGTGATCAAAACCCAACTGAATGGAAAAACCAGGTCTGGAATGAATCCTCATTACCTAGGAAACTATAATTTACAATTCAAACTTTTCACCTTCTCACTGTACAGAAACACTGTACAAAATAAATTTGGAGTAGAAAACTTAGTAAATGTCTGCATCACAGCAATGATCAGCAGGAATTAACGTAAGGTCAGTAATAAAGATGAAAACACTGTAGCTGCAATTTCTCTTTTTGCCACAATGTTTCTATGTGGTATGTCTCATGAGAAAAAGCTGTCTAATGATGACACTTTCTTGGAGCAGATTACGTGACAAGTTACTGACTCCATTGTTCAAGTTGAAAAAGTCGTCACCAATTCACAAAATTTTAGACTTGCATTTAGATTTGCTGACAAATTAAGAATTGACCAGATGTTCGTCTTTTTCTTTCATATGGTAGTAAACTTTGTGAGCAAAGGAGAAAATGTTGTTACACAGCAAAAAAATTATGCTATTAACCCTTAAGCTGCTTAGTGGGATTCACTGACCTTTAGCAGACAGTGTAGATCAAGATCAGACTGCACAAAATGTGCAGTCTGATCTTGTATCTACACTGTCTAATAAGGAGATATTTTTCCCCCCCAAACATACCTTTGAAATAGCAATGTATAGGGGTTTTTTCTGTCGAATTAAAAAAAATCAGTTTAGTTATTTAGCAGGATCTTCCTCTGTCTCACTGATTAGTTCAGAACTGTATGAAAATGGATTTAACCCTTTACCACACAATGCTGCCTTTTGTTGACACCCCTGGGAAAGAAGCCTTTTGAAAACACTGTGGGAAAAGGAGAAAATGCTGGTAACCAGCATTTTCTCCTTTTCCCACAATGTTTTCTACCTGATCAAAGAAAAATTGCTCCATCTGAGCAACAATGAAACTGTCATCTGCAAATACTTTTAATTTAGAAGGGTCTCAAATTTTGTCGTTTGGTAAAGGGTTAATACCAGTTCTCATAGACCTGTGCTCTATTCTGGCATTTCAAACATGGACTGCTATCTCTAATGCACTTAAAACAAGGATATTGCCTATCAGCTCAATGTTTCTGCCGAGAGATAACCAGTCTATATTCAATCCTGGAGATTAGATAGGAACTGGGATAAACCTAACACTAAGGCTGCATTTAACCTTAGTCAATCTTTCACACACCAGAATTTTACATAACCCAGTCTTTATTCAATCCTCGAAAGATCATAATATTACTTAAGGAAAAGAGATAGAACTCATTATCTCCCACTCGATGACAATTACTACATATACACATCTATCTAAATTTGGCATTCTGGGAACAGAAGCGGACTAATTTTTCAAAACAACAACCGCTACTTTGAATTTCAAAATAAAACAAATGTTTACTCAATAAAATACTACCTGAAGCGATTCTTCCAGGTATAGATCGGCTAGCATGTAACCTATACATCGGCCATATATTAACTCTTTACCACACAATCCCTACTTTTAACGACCCTGAGAAAGAAGCCTTCTGAAAACATTGTGGGAAAAGGAGAAAATGCTGGTTACCAGCATTTTCTCCTTTTCCCACAATGTTTTCTTCCCTTCCCCAGAGAAATTTCAAATTTCCGGTCACTTTTATTTTGTCGTCTGCAAGTGCTTTCAATTTCGACCAGTCCAAAATTTTCTTGTTTGGTAATGAGTTAAAACAGCCCCTACATGCTTGGGTAATAGGCTAATAGTTTCAGTATTAGCCCTACTTTTCCCAAGTATCGGGGGGAGATGGGGGATGCGCCATAGCAGATAGGTCGAATCTTTGAAGAATATGACATGCGCAGACAACAAGTGGAACTAAGATGCCAATTTTCCACATAGTCAATTTTTAATTCTTTACCAAATGACAATATTTTAGACAGGTCCAAATTGAAAGCATGTGAAGAAGACAAAATATACGCAACTCAAAAATTGAAATATGTGTCCAGCAGGATGGAAAACATTCTGGGAAAAGGAGAAAATGCTGGTTACCAGCATTTTCTCCTTTTCCCACAATGTTTTTTTTCAAAAGGCTTCTATCGTAGGGTCGCAAAAACCAGGGATTGTTTGGGAAAGGGTTAACTCTACCACACAATCCCTACTATTTACGACCCGAGAAAGAAAACCTTTAAAAATATTGTGGGAAAAGGAGAAAATGCTGGTAACCAAATTAAATTTCCAAATTAAATTTCTATTTTTGAGTCGCATTTATTTTGTCGTCTGCAAATGCTTTCAATTTGGACCAGTCCAAAATTTTGTCGTCTGGTAAAGAGTTAACCAACAAGAGTTTAAATGACCCTTGTAAGAAAAGCTTTTTCAAGCATTGTGGGGAAAACTCCTTACCAGACTGTTCCAAATTGAAGGCGTTAGCAGACAACAAATTTGGTGCAACCAGTGTAAAATACATTTCAGTTTACATGTAGACTGCTTTCAGTCACTGTTATTTCTGTTTTTCTGTAAACTGAAATTCCTGATAATAACAGATACATGTACTATACATAAGTTATTTAGTGTCTGCTGCAGCAAGTTTGTTTCCAGGGCTACAGAGCTAAGCCGTTGTACTTTTACAAATAAGAGCATCCAGTACTTTTCAAGGTTTAGCCAAATATCAAACGACAAAATTTTACACTCGCCCAAATTGAAAGCATTTGCTGACGATAAAATAAATACCAAACAACAAAATTTTACACTCGCCCAAATTGAAAGCATTTGCTGACGACAAAATAAATACCAAACAACAAAATTTTACACTCGCCCAAATTGAAAGCATTTGCAGACGACAAAATAAACATGACTCAAAAATTGAAACTTGACTTCTGAATAGTAGAAAACATTGTGGAAAAAGAAGAAAATGCTGGTTACCAGCATTTTCTTCTTTTCCCACAATGTTTCCAGAAGAATTCTTACTCTGGGTTGTAAAAACCAGGGATTGATTGTTCATATGACCCAACACCTCAGTTCCTAATTTATTACAGAATACTGAAGCAAAATACAATGCCCTGAAAGGCGAGACTAAGGTAATAAATTTCTGTTCTATATGAATATAAATTGACATCCACTCTTTCCCTGACGGTAAAATTTCAACTTTTCCATTTTTAACTTTTTCAAGTACTAGCCGATTACAAACCACATGCGACTGAGTTGGTACAATTTTCTCTTTGGAAGGATAGAAAACATTGCTGGAAAAGAAGAAGATGCTGGTTACCAGCATTTTCTTCTTTTCCAACAATGTTTTCAAAAGTGTCTTTCTCTATCATTATAATGTTTGGCAAAGAGTTAATTTGGATTCAAATAACAAAACTCCCATTTTAGATGACAGTACTTATTTATAGCCTCTGCCGTAAATTAAAGAACTTGTCATAACAACCCACCACACTATAATTAACTCTTTATCAAACGACAAAATTTTGAGTAGTCAGAACTAAAAGGAATAGCAGACGACAAAATAAAAGTAACTGAAAAACTAAAACTTTGTTTGAGGAAGGGTAGAAAGCTTTATGGAATAAGGAGAAAATGCTATTTTTGCCATTTCCCACGTTTTCAAAAGGCTTCTCTCTCAGGGTCGTTAAACGTTGGGATTGTGTGGTAAAGACTTAAAACAATTTCTCCTGTCTGTATAAAAAAAAAGACATTAATTTCAGACAAAGGTGAAGGTCTGATGTACCATAAATAAAGATCAACAAAACATTGTACCAAATGGAGAAGGCACAAAGTCTTGCTCTTTGTGCCATAGGGTTTTTTTTTGTATGACCCCTGTTGTCCAAATTTCAAGTCTAAATAAACCTTCAATCAAACTGTTCAGCATCTCTATTTACCCTTTAACCCTTTCCCAAACAAGCCCTTGTTTTTAGGTGTCTGCAGTACAAGTCTTTTCAAAACACTGTAGGAAAAGGAGAAATTGCTCGTAACGAGCAATTTCTCCTTTTCCCCCAGTGTTTTCTACCCATTTGGAGAACTTTGTCATTTTTATCAAATTTGAAATTGTCTTCTGCAAACTCTACCAGTTTCGAAGAGTCTAAAATTAGTCGTTTGGGAAAGGTTAACTCTTTACCAACATTGTTTCGACGATGATCATGTGGGAAAGCAGCAAGTGGTTTGAAAAGAAACTGTGCAAAGTTTGATGAATTGGTAAAAGAAACTCCAGGAACGCATGGATAGGTGCACTGGCTGCCAGGATATAACTGAAATAATGTTGAAAATGTCAGGACAGTCACAATCGCAAAGCACTGATTTATCGTTACACCTATACTCACATGGTGCAATTTTTTTTTGACAAGATAGAAAACATTGTCTAAAAGGAGAAAATGCTGGTTATCTGAATATATGCATTTTCTCCCTTTCCCTCGATGTTTTCAAAAGCCTTCTTTTACAGGGTCTTGAAAACCAGGAATTGTATGGTTTTGTGGGTCAAATTGAGTAACTGGTCTCCTAACGAATAGAAAATAATTGTGGGAAGAACAGAAATATCTGGTTGCCAGCATTTCTTTTTCTTCATTTTCTCACAATATTTTCAAAACAAGTCTCCATCTGTTGTGAAAACACAGGTTTATTTGGTAATGAATGTAGGGAGAACAAAGATCAACATTAGACTGCACATGGTTGTACTGCAGTCCAATCTGAATCCATGATAATAAATCTTAAGTTACCCATGAGACTCTCCTTACTATAATTGGACAATGTCTGGTATGAGGAAAACATCTGATACAAATTAAAAAAGAAAATATCTTAAAAACCAGAGAAAAACAACAAAATGATTTTCCTTAATTGGTCAGAGAACACTTTAAGAAAAGGAACATTTGCTTAACTCTTTACCAAACGACAAAATTATAGACTGATCCAAATTGAAAGCATTTGCAAACGACAAGATAAATGTGAATTAAAAATTGAAATTTGATTTGGAAATTATAGAAAACAGGGTGGGAAAAGGAGAAAATGCTGGAAACCAGCATTTTCTCCTTTTCCCACAATGTTTTCAAAGGCTTTCCTTCTCAGGGTCGTTAAAAGTCGGGATTGTGTGGCAAAGAGTTAAGGTGTTCATCACAAGAGATAATTACTTTTTCATTGATGTTTCCAAAAGTAAATACATGTACTGAAATGAGGACAGTAAAAACTGAATACAAGTGAGCAGTGGATGAAAACAAAATTCCTCAACCAAAACGTACAAGGATGAGAAAGATTGCAATTTAACCTCCTTTCACTACACATCCGCCAAAACTTGGCAGGTCTCCAGGCCGTCTAATTCACCACACAAAAACAGTCTCCCTCTGCGTGTCATGTACATGAACAAACAGCTATTAATATCCCACAAAGATTTCCCAGCTGTAACCATGGTAATTTAAATGAGTAATGGTTTGTGTTTAGGTGTTAGCTATTATACGAGACTCCTTTAAATTAAAGATCAAACTTTAACAGGAAAACAACATTTTCTAGAAAAAAAATGCAGACAATGTACCTCTGACGTACATTCCCAAGTACTAGCATTATGGCACTAAGGAAGAAGATAAGAAAACATTGTTGGAGAAAATACTTGTGACCAGTGGTTCCCATTTCCCCAAAATGCTTTCTACACTTTACCATACAATACCTTGTTCTTATCACCCTGAGAAAGACCTCTTTTGACAATATTGCCTGATGACAAGGAAATGCTGGTAATCAACATTTTACTTTTTTCCCCAAAATGTTTTCTACCTTTTCAGAGACAAATCTTACGATTTGAGTCATTTGAAAATTGTCATCTACAACACCCTAGAAACTAATGTCTTACCCCATATACCCCTTCAAGCCAATGCTTGTTTTTTTGCCAGATTTATAATGTCATTGTCTGATAATCAAGAGAATGCATAAATGTGACAATTCCCCTTTCAAATAGGAACAATGTCTTGGTAGGTAATCTTTCACAGAGTCCTATCTAACATTCCATACAATATTTTCAAGGGATCAAAAGTTTTCAATACTGGTGAACCTATGGGAGAAAAAATAGGATTTGGGTATTCTGTATAGGACATAAAAGTCAGTCATATGAAATTCAATATGAAGCTAATCATGCGCAGGTAATTTCAAAGGGAGGTATACAAGTGAACTGATCTAGAACTTTTATTTGAATTGTATAAATGACGGATCCCCATGCCAATATACCATACACACCACACAAAAACACACAATAGAAGACCTTGAATTATTTATGCTGTATTCCGATTCAGATTAATTCTGTGACCAAACACCTATGATTCGATGACCCTGAAGAAAATAGTTCCTGAAGAATTTATGGAAAAGGAGAAAATTAATACTGATATCTCCTTTTTTAGACATTTTCCAAACAGTTACCATTTCGATTCGTCAAAATATAAATTTTTGTATGCAAATGATTTTAATTTGGACAATTCTTAACCCTTTCCCAACCAAGCCCTGGTTTTTACGTGTCTGCAGTAAAAGACTTTTGAAAACAACTGTGGTAAAAGGAGAAATTGCTCGTAACAAGCAATTTCTCCTTTTCCCACATTGTTTTCTACCCTTTTTGAGAACTTTCTGCCATTTTCTCAAAATTTAAAATTGTCATCTGCAAATTCTTTCGGTTTGGAAGAGTCTAAAATTTGTCGTTTGGGAAAGGGTTAAACTTTAACCTCTGGTAACAGGTCAATAATCCTAAGAGATCATGTCTAATTATAGAACAGACTTGTTCAAGAAGAATGCTTGAATATACCTGAAATGACAGGAATGAAGGGTCTGATTGATTGATTGCATGGTGCTTAACATAGTTTCAACATTACTTCAGTTATTTCCCAGAAGCAAGTGTACCCATCCTCGGATACCCCGGGGTCTCCCTATTTGCTGCGCTACATCGACCCTGGGACAATTGACTAATAACACTTTGAATCAGCCGCCGAAAATTGATACAAAACGTCATAGCGTACATCGATTCGCCCATCACAAAATGATGATGGAACCAATGAAAAGCCAGCATTCCGCCAGCGGTAAAGCGAGGGAAATTCAATTAATTGTCCCAGGGGTCGATGTAGCCTAGCAAATAGGGAGACCCCGGGGTATCCGAGGATGAAGTGTACCTATCCATAGTCCACAAAATATTCTTTCAAAGCCAAGGCTGCTTACATGTACCTACATAACCTTCGTCAATGTTATGGTGTCTGTTGTTGAAGGTTAGAGCATCGGCCTAATAACCAGGTCCTAATAACCATCAGGTACCGGGTTCAATATCCATGAGCGGGTGTCAACTTTGGGATTTCTGGTTTTTCATTGGCCCACACATTTGGCAATGTGCTAATTATACAAGTTATCAAAAATCTGAATGAAAGAAGACAGCATGTGTTTTATGTCAGTTGCCAAGAATGGGTTGTAATCTGTCAAAGTATAGTAGAAAATGTGTTTTTTGCAACAAGTCAGCCACTATAATTATGTGTGAGCACTTTAGAGTCCAAACAGCATTTTCAAAATCCATTCGTGTCAAAAATAGGTGTTGAGCTCTGTACCAAACAATCCCATCAATCATTGCTTTTTAAAGCTTTATGGGAAAAAGAAATGGTTGGTTGCTCCCGAAATACTTTAACTCTTTACCACACGAGAAAATTTTAGACTGGTCCAAACTGAAAGCATTTGCAGACAACAAAATAATGGTGACTCAAAAATAGAAATTTGTTCTGGAAAGGGTAGAAAACACTGTGGGAAAAGGAGAAAATGCTGGTTACCAGCATTTTCTCCTTTTCCCACAGTGTTTTCAAAAGGCTCTTTCTCAGGGTCGTCAAAAGTAGGGATTGTGTGGTAATGGGTTAAAAGCTTATATACCTCAAGGTCGTATAATTAAACCTTTAATGCACAATGTCAACTTTTAAAGAAACTGGATGTTTTCTAAAAAGTAGGGATTGTGTGGTAATGGGTTAACCCATTACCACACAATTCCTACTTTTGACGCCCCTGAGAAAGAAGCCTTTAGAAAACATTGTGGGAAAAGGAGAAAATGCTGGAAACCAGCATTTTCTCCTTTTCCCACAATGTTTTCTACCCTTCACAAAACAAATTTCCATTTTTCAGTCACTCCTATTTTGTCGTCTGCAAAATTTAATGCTTTCAATTTGGACCAGTCTAAAATATTGTCGTTTGGTAATGGGTTAAGGTCATTCAGTTCAACTTCTAATTTCCAGACTGACCTTCTTATTGGCTCCAATATTCCATCTCTTGATACTTAATCTGTGACTGGTCTGCAATTTCCATCAAAGTCAAATTTTAGACAAAAACGTATGCCCAGTCTCTCTTTGTTTCATTGCCATGTGGCTGTACCTAAAAGTGATCCAGAATCAGCACAGTTGTTCCAAACAAAGTCAACCATGAAAACGTTTGGGTTGGTTTACTGCATGACTCATGCCAATAAACCATAAGACAGAACAAAACTATGGCTCTGCGCCTGGAAACAGCTGTCATAGAAATAATTGTGATATTGATTCTGCCAAAACTTAACAACTACAAAAATCTTCCTTTTCGCCCTTTGTAAAAGAAGCATGAAGTAGCAAATCAATTTTAGTTTAAACATATTTATTTTACATCGATTGAGAAACAATTCTTCCATTAACTTATACTAATCTCTCTCAATTCTGCTTCCTGGAAACTACACCAGTAATCGCGCCAAATGCGCGGGCCAATGAAAAATCCCGAAGTTGACACCCGCTCATAAGTATCGAACTCAGGACCTTTAGGTTATGAGGCCGACGCTCTACCTCATGACCAAGTTTGGATACCTGAAGCCAAACGTTGAGGGCAAAACAAGTCAAAGCCATGGTATCAGTGCTAAATAACATCACATAATATGGCTTTCATCACATGAAAAGGGGCATTCTGGTACTGTATTTCAGCTATTCTCCAGAAATTGAAGCCATTTTGAAAAAAGTCTGTCGCCAGCATATAGGCATTAAACTACATAATTTTATATACTTCTAACGTTAGGAATTTATCATATTATACGACAAGAAGCATCGCGGAAGTAATACATACCTTTCTTGTTGCAGGAAACTGGTTTTTAATAAATCTATAGATCATTATTTAACATGCGCACCCCCAAATTTCCCATGTCGCAAAGCCGATGTACGATATGCAACATGCGTAATTTTCCAAAATCCAGCATTTTCATACTGAAATAATGGTATCAGAAGGAGCAGTATACAATGGGCTTAGACTTGATAAAGGTAATTATGCTTTTTCTTACCTATTTTTCTCCTTCGTGTATTGAAATACACGAGTCGCCATCAGAGCCTATGCTCCCATAACGATTTTAACCTGTCTCTTATTTCCCATGGTAAGGTGCAGAATAGACTTTGTAAATGTTTAATGAATAGTGAACATGTCATATTTAAGAAAAAAACATACTCGGTAAAAACTATGTCAACGGTGGTTACCACAGAAACAATTGAATTTGAAAAATAAAATGTCGCATTTCAAATGATATGCTTCCGTAACGTCTGTATCTAGAAAACCAGATTGTACTTCTTAAAATTAAAATTAGAACATGATAGATCAATGCAAGTCGAGGTTTTCACTGCTATTTTATGACGGATTTTATGCAGATTCAGTTTGCCAGCGTTGTTTTTGTTCGCAGGTCACTATGCTTCCGTAACACCTATGCTTCGTAACTATTGTATTATCCGAATTTGCGTGAATTTAACTGTAAAAACTAGCTGGGAACCTTTTGCTGTAACACCTGTTCAATCCGTGTAAGAAAATGACTAGGCATATACGCATGTGTTTTTACGATTTTCGGCTCATTTTACATGTCAAAGGTAAGGAAAAAGCCAGTAGCTTTGATTAAATCGTATGTATTTTATGCCGACGCGTGTAGGGGTGTTCAAATATATTTCTTTTTAACATAGAAACAGTATTGTTTGATACAGAGTACGTCATCGCGTCATCTGTCTGTGTTAACTAAATATTTCACCCACAACAATCAGTCCGTTATGGAACATATAAATATCGTTCAGGATGAAATTATGTCACTTTTTGGGAATAAAATGTTCAATTTAGTAAAAATATTTGTGTTTATGTGGTCCCTGAACGTGAGACTTCTTTTAAAAGTAAGCATTACCTACAAAATTATGATCGAATACAACAAAAAATCGTTACGGAAGCATAGGACACCTTTTGCGTTTTTGGTGTTTTATATTCCAAAATTATAAATTTAAATGTACACTTTATTTTCCGTCCAGCTGCATACGTACACTACTGAAGTCTAATACAAAATCAACGTTTGAAAGTAATATTTAAAATATAAATGACATTTTCTCTGTTACGGAATATAGCGTTATGGAACATAGGTTTTTAAAAGAAGTTGGTAATATTGCATAGTATTACTTGTGGGTGCATCTGGCTCATTAAACAACATTATATACTTATGTTGTTTAATAAGCCAGAAGCATACTTTAAAACACAATTTGATATCAAATTAAAATAAATAAAAAATAAAAACAGCAAATATTACACACAGTACTTAGTACAGTACGGAACATCATGAATTTGACAGCAAGAGTGGAACGTGAACGGAGCGGAGCGTGAGCGCTATGGAATTGGATTGATTGTTGAACGAAAAACATTCTGGGATCGTTGTTAGAAAATATTGTGAGAAAAGCGGAAATTGCTTGTGACGAGCAATTTCTACTTTTCCCACAATATTTTTAGAAGAGATTCATGTAAGAAACTTTGGACAAGAGATTGGTGGCTAAATAATTTACCAAAATTAACATGGAACGCTAAGAGCGGAATGGAATGGGAACGCTAATGCTAGTGCGTGGGAACGGTAATGATTGGAACGGGATCGCATAAATTGTCGAATTCATGATATTCCGTACTGTACCAATACTATGGTTATTTTTACTTGCAGAATGGCACTTAGCAATGCAGAAAGACAGTGTAGATGGAGACAAAAGCAGAGAGAAAATAACTACCAGAAATACCTAAAGAAAGAGAGAACACGTAAAAAAGACAAATACATACCTACTCACCTATTATCAGAAGAGAAGAAAACAGAAAGAAGAAAGAAATGTAGGGAAGATTTCAAGAAGCACTACATCAGAAAGAAAAAGAAATTAAGAGTATCTGAACCTTCAACAAGCAGGAAGAACACCCGAGAATCAAATACCAGCACCAGTAACCTGAAAGTAAGATTTCCTTTTCAACAGAACGCAAGAGGTACTGCACTCAACAAGAGATATCGAAGGGCTTTGAGGAAAGCTTATAGAGATATATATGAGCTTCAAGATAAATGTGTAGAACTACAAAAGGGAAAGAAAACGCTACAGAAAAGGTTAGAAAGAGAACGTTTGCGTTCTACTCCATCAGGTTCATCCATAAAAGTTATAGATGGTACGCCTAGATCAAAGACAAAGTTAATGCTGAAGAAGGTCGGTCTGAAAGTGGACAAACGATCAGACATACATAAGAGATTGGTGTTTGGTAATGCAGTGTTGGACGCAATGAAAGCAACTGCTGGAAAAAAGAAGTCAGTGAAAAACTACACATACTACAAAAACTACTACATTTCCTATGGAAAGTATGGAAATGCATTTAAATTTCCTCACCAGAAAGATGAGATTTGGGTAAACAAAGAAGATATTCTTGTTGTTCTACATGAAGTGCAAGAAACGGGAAAAGCAGGAAAATCTATAGATTATCTGCTAGTGAAGAGAAAGTCGTAGAAAGTTCTTACCGGGCATTTATGGACAGAAATACCATGTAGTAAATGCAGTCAAACATTTCAAATATTGAAAGAAAGACAGAGATGGTCATAAAAACAGGAGTAATTGGTGATTTATTGATTTCATGTTCATGCATATTAACTTGCGAAAGACTTCATAGAGTCCTATATTCCGTAACATATGTTCCGTAACAAGGATGTTTTACAAACCAGTTTCATGTAGACATTTTCTTTTCTATTGTAGAGCTTACCAGCGTTTATTTGTATCTTAATGAATGATTCTATGAGAGTTTCCCCCACATTCTGACATTTTAACTCATTTATCTATCAGTTATATGTCAATTTCGAAAGTATTGTGACATTTTGCAGACATTATTTGTTAGTTGTTTTCAAATAAAGGTTTAATACAGTTCAAGTAGTGTCAGAATAACTATTAGTTAAGATTTCATCAAACAAGTATACAAGTATGTGGGTTGTTGGAATGTTTTTTATATCAAGACAATTTGCATATGCTCCGTAACGAAATACTACATTTTTATTGTTAATTGTTTCATTCATTCAGAATGCTCAGCACAAACAGTAAATGTTTTTTTTCACTACTACTTTAATCAGAGAAATGATACATATAACATTTAAAACAGTATTAGACAATATTAATCTCTCATAGAAAACTAAACAAGCACAAACATATATGACAAAACTATATATTCCGAAGGTTTCATATCGAGGGCTCAACGCAAAACTATTCTAACTATGTTTTGACAAATTTTTCAGGAGAGGGAAAAAACTGATTCATTTTTCTTATAATGGCTTTTTTAAACCATTTTCTCCACCAACATATCTGAAAGCATTTAGGAAACAACAAGTAGTTGAAAGTTTTAATAAAAAATAATATATTTTGATTTTATAGCACATTTTTCAACTTAGAATAGTTTTGCGCTTGAAATCATGAAAATAGTATTGGATTTGTTTTGCAAGACTATTCTATCTTAAGTTAGAATAGTTTTGCAATACAAAATCAAACAAAACACCAAATTAGGTGATGGCAAAACTATTCCAACTTAAATTTTCAGTAGTTCTGGGCTACTTTTCTGATGATTCATAGGGCTATACTTTGATGTTTGAGGTGATATGACAATACTGCATGTATGACCAGTCTGTCTTAACTGTAAAATTATAAAACATATACTATTTTCACAAATGGAACACATACATGCTTTGTTTGAAACTTTAGCAAATATAGATTTCCAAAGCACACTAATCACAACAGTTTCAAAAAAAAAAAATGTCCATAACGGTAACAAGAAAAATACTTTGTCATATAGTAGTTTTCTTAAAATATTATGTAGTTGATATTTTTCACTCAGCCAGTCAGATTTTGGAATCGTGATCACCCCCCCCCCCTCACCCCCCGATGATTGTTACCAAAAATGATAAACAGATGACACAAGGATGAAATTTGTTGTTTTATAGAGTCATAGTTGGTAAATCTTATGTGTATAATTGTGAGCAGTAAAAGTTGTTCCACCTGTATTGTCAAATTGTCCCATAGTCATCCTGCTGGTATGAAAGAAAATGAAATACCAGTTGGACTCTTTGAAATACCATATTTGCTGATGGATATTAAATCATTATATTTCCCACTAATGACAGGTGGTTGATCATCAGAAAGCTGTTTTAAATTGCTTTTTGGATTCACTACAGATTGGATCATTCTAAGACACTACACCAAGTGAATATTTTAGGCGGGGGCTATACTGTAAAACAATATTACCAGATATTCAAATCTTTATGATTTATACAGAGTGTTCTGAGCTCTTCCTAGAAAAGCTTTTGCTTTTCTGTATCAACATTGTAAGAATTTAACATGATGGCTTTTTATTATTCTTTTCTTTTAAAGATTTCAGAAATCTGAAACATCTATCATAACAAGATGGTTATGGTCTCATGTATAATATAGCATAAACTGCTCAAACTGAGCTATTATGATCACCCAAAGTTAGTTGCTTGTCATCATTTTCAAAGAACTGGGATCAAATTCCATTATCTCCCCTATATTTGGGAGCAATAGGTTTCTGGAAAGTCTGGCCAGTGCCACCTGAATGTGATCAACATTACCAAAAGTTACAAGCTAACTCAAGATATCACCCAAAAGCAGAGGCATAAACAGCACCAGTGATAGTATAAAGATTGTTCAAATGATCAAAATCAAAATTAAACTGATCTATTATCTTAAAGTGAGGGAGGCAATAAATTATAGATACACAAAGAGAAATGTAAAGATGCCCTTGTCTTGAACCAGAAAGCCTAGATGTACAATGTCTTGTACATGGCAAATTATGTGGTAAACTACACAGTTCAAAGTGAGTCTTTAGAGGTAGACATGGCACTGCCCTATGGTCATATGTTTTAGAAAGAGTTTATGAATTATCTTTTCTGAAACCATAAAAAACTGTTGAGCTGATATTTGAGTAAATAATTTTTATTAGTAGTATTGTCAAATAGTATTATTTGAGTGTTGTCCAAAGTCTGTGCATGGGGAGAGCTACACATTTTGAATAAGTGTTCCTTTTGGGGAAAGTTACTCTAACACTTTGCTGAAACCAAGAAGCCTAGTTAGTTCATTTAAGTCCTGTAATATCATCTCACTGTCCTCAAATTATATTGTCCAGAATAATTCCAAGGATGGCCTGGTCCTAGATTCAGTTGTTTAACCCATTACCACTCAATCCCTACTTTTGACGCCCCTGAGAAAGAAGCCTTCTTGAAAACCCTGTGGGAAAAGGAGAAAATGCTGGTAACCAGCATTTTCTCCTTTTCCCACGGGGTTTTCTACCCTTCCCAGAACAAATTTCAATTTTTCAGTCACTTTTATTTTGTCGTCTGCAAACGCTTTCAATTTGGACCAGTCCAAAATTGTCTCGTGTGGTAATGAGTTAAGATAGAGTTCGGTATTCAAAAACTTGGGTACCTTGTCCCTAACCACCAGACCTACTGCTTTGATACATGTATGTAGCAGTATGTAGCATGTCTTTGGTAGCCCTCTACCAAACATTGTCATAATGTAGAACCCTTGATGCAGAATGCAGTAGAAAACAATCATCTACTTTTCCAATACAGTACTCTATCCTTTTACAGACATTATCCCATCAAGAGAACCACATTTAATATGTCATCTGTAAATGCTCTCAGTCAGAGGTATGTTGTATGGTAATTCAAAAACAGTCCTAACATGAGAGTCCTGTCTTCTAGATTTGTTGTAGCCCGTTTCTTGTCATGGAATCATAAAAGTCCATACTTACAGTGTAATATGTGTATGTATCATTGTCAAATGTCAGATGATCAAAATTGCTCCAGTTGTGTCCGATAAGGTCGAATACGAGCACCTTCCAGTCCCAGCCTTTTGGTGATCACATGTTTAACTATTCATAATGGGTCCACCTTCAGCAGTTGACTATATTCAAGTCAAGCTTTTGAAACCTATACATACCATCATCATGAAACAATATATTTGAATGCTGCCCATGAAAATGTTGCAATTTTCAAATTAGCTCCTATAAACTCAGCTAATTGATGCATTACCATCCAGGTTTTTTCGTTTAGGTCTACCTAACTGAATTTTGCTCTATCAGTATCTAAAAAGAATGCCAGTGCTAATGTAGCCCAAAACTGTGCTAGTCAGTGTGCCAAGTTTCTTTTGAACAAATTTACATCATGTTAGATACAAGCATCACCTCAAGTAATTTTTTTGGTTATCCAATTTTTTTTTAACATAATCTGAAGGAAAGAACTGAAAAGTACCTAACCTTATTGAATACTTTACAATTTTAGCAAAATTATATTTTGTTGTAAAAGAGAATAAAGGAAGCTTAAACAATGTTAAGTTTTGTTCCTCATAGACCTTTTGAGTTGTCCTGCACTGTTAGAGATTCAAATTCAGCTACAAAGGTCATGTATGTATTATTTGAAATATATGTGATTGGCATCAAATTTAAGCATTTAAGGATAAAAAATAATAATAGTATTTATTTGATGATTTTCTTGTGAAAATTTTTGTGTGTTAATATTCATATAATTATAAGCCAATTGTGTCAATCTATAATAGTGACCATCAAATCAAATGTTTCAAAGATTTTAAATAAACATTTCAGGTGGGAATAAATTTATACAGGGATTTCAGTTGCATTGGTCTAATGGATTCAACTAATTAAATTTATAAAACATTAAAAATACCAGCTGCAGAGCAGAATCAATGACTACTCACATAGTTAATTATGGAATTACAGCATGGTGTGAAAATACAAAGACTAAGAATAGTCTGCACATGCAGAAAGTTTGATCTGAGACATCTGAACTCACAAACTGGTTCCTTTATAACCAGCCAAGAGTGTGGCCCACTTATATTCATCTTGTCATTGCTTTTGCCACATTTTGACAACTAAAGATTTAGTAGTTTTCCAAACGTTTAAGTGATGTTCAAGGTCCATGTTAATAAATGTGGCTTCAAATAAACACAATAATCAAAGGTAGCATACAGGTGACTGCAATGATCTTTGAAACAAGATGTATCAGGATTATGGAAAACAATACCAAACAGCAAAGAATCTTGTTCAAGGCCTGAGTTTATGTTGAAATAACTGGTGTAACATTTAACATCGATTGTATGGTGAATTGATTAGCAAGATGAATAAAAAGGAGTCAAACACATCTATCAGAGGATCTTTACCTAATGTTGATCATAAAATTAATCTTATAGTAATGCAAAATGGCAGCTTCATTAAATAAGTTTAAGTCAAAGCAAAGAGTATCAAAGTGTACAGCTTTTCTCCATTATTTGTTAAATCTTTCTCACCAAAGGCTTAGATAAAGGTCAGGTAGAATAGCTACACAGTTTAAGAAAAGTATTATGAAATTAGAAGCAAGATTTCAGATGTAATCAAAACCTAAAAATGAAGATAGAATAGTTTTGCACTTTGAATTTGAATGTTTCATGCTGGATTTTAGAGCAAAACTATGCTAACTTGAGTTAGAATAGTTTTGCATGAAGAATATCCCGATTTGGAGATGGAATATCTTTTAAAAAATTAAATATCTCCAAAACTACTTGGAGTATCACTGCAATATTTTAACATAACGTGTATCGGACCATTTTGATCCAATAAATGCAAAAAAACAATTTTTGACAAAAAGTAAGTTAGAATAGTTTTGCGTTGAGCCCTCGATATGGTTTGTTGATAAGACGAATTAAAAGAACAAAATCACAAAAAATTACGCTTTTTTAAAGACAGATATGCTTCCTCGTCAAAACAATACACATTTATTTCATTTTTGATCTTGAATTATTTTTTTTTCCTTTGAAAATATAACAACACTGTCATCTCTATGTTCCGTAACATGCTTTTTTTACATACTTAATTTGATGGATCATAAAATGAACCCCGTAAAAATGTTGCAGGTAAAATCTTCAGAAATAACGTTTGAAGTAATTACTCTTTAAAAACAACTCAAAACATTTGGGTTTCGGGGGGGTCAAAAATTTTTTTTTTCTCAATTCAAAATGGCTTTAATTTCTGGAGAATGGCTGATTTACATATGGTGTAGTTCACATAGGCTTATCAGAGATGTCACCTTACAATTGTATTAGATTTTGTCCTACAATAACCATGCACAAAATGGTAAACAATGTAAGAACGGAGAGTACCATCTCGTATAAGTCTGCCTGGAATGCACAGGGCGAGCCATGACGTTACTCACAGTATACAAAAATCTGAATGCCCCTTTTTGCATTTTGCAGGCCATACAAAATCACATCCAGGAGATATGTTCAATTGTCTACGACGCTTTGTAATCATTCCCAGCAGGTAGGAAATTTGCAAAACCAGAAAACAATATCTTCCTAACTGCATTTTTCAAAATATATTTCAAAATACATGTATTACACATTACAATTTTAACTGAACAGCTCTGGGATACCAATTTCATGAAACAAAACCTTAGTTCAAATCAATAAAGGAAACATAATATAAGGAAAAAGTCAGTCTTAACCGTGGCAAGCTTGAACGTTGTTACACAATACTAATTATTGTGATTCTAGGTTTATTGCTGTCTGCAAGGTGAAACAAGAAAAAAAAAATCAAAGAACGCCCACAGACATTTCCACTATCAAAGCCAGGAACTTGCCAAAGATCTAACTGCTCTCTGCATTAGCTTAGACAGGAAGAGTTACTGTAAAGCGAGTTTTTCCCTAGAAATAACCAATTTCTATCAATATATTGCCCAACGCACAATGCAAAAGTTGACAACACCACGTAGAGATAATGCCAAATACAGGTCTGTTAATAATGAATATTGTCACCTTTTATTGAATTGTCAAGGCAAATCAATAGCCAAAAGGGTTAGACCTCAGAAAATCAATACAAACAAAATCTGTTGCCATGGAAATCATGGTAATTTCGTCTTGGGGAGAAAAATCATTAAAAGCTGAATAAAGGCAGGATTGGGTTAGAAGTGTTCATTGTGGACCGAACATCGGATAAAAAAATCCTACCCATCAGATGTGACAAATGGAATCAACCAAATTGAGAGTTAGACACTGAACAAGGCCAAGACCTGACTTCATTTCAGTCATAAAACTCCTCAGACTTAATTCAGAGCTCCAGATAGAGGGAGTGATTTTGATTTCGAAATTGAAAATGTTAACAATTCTCCACTAAACCCTATGTTGTGGGTACTCATTAGAATCGTCTCATTGACACAACATAGAATCAAGAAGAGAAATAATCGATTTAGAGTACCATCACCCTCTTACCTGGAGCTCTGTAAGTAAATACTTAACCAATCGACAAAATGTTACACTTGTCCAAATTGAAAGCATTCGCAGATTACAAAATAAATAAGACTGAAAATTTTAAAGTTGTTTAGGGGAGAGTAGAAAACATTGTGGGAAAAGGAGAAAATGCTGGTTACCAGCATTTTCTCCTTTTCCCACAATGCTTTCAAAAGCTTTCTTTCTCATGCTCGTTAAAGGTCAAGATTGTGTGGTAAAGAGATGAACAAGCCTGTGATATTACCAACAGATACATTCACTGATTGAGCCCGTATTTTAGCATTTCCATAAATAGCTATGTCTTGCATGTTCCATCGGCATTTTATATGATGTCTGCTAAATATTGACCTGAGTTCATATGAATTCACCAACCATTCTTAAGAACAGTCTCAGTCTTATTCTCTAGACTTTTCGACATTTGAAAGCAACACAACTTCTGATTGGCTAGACCAAAATGGTTTAGCCAATCAGAACTTATGTTACCTTTCAAATGTAGAAAATCTTGTAGAATAAGACAAAGAATATTCTATAGAATGGTTGGTGAATAGTGACCAAGGTAATTTAGTTTCTTTTTATTCAGCACTATGTACAGCATTTTAGTATTCAACTTAAACCCCTTCCCAAATGACAAATTTTAGACTCTTCCAAACTGAAAGAGTTTGCAGACGACAATTTTAACTTTCATAACAAATGCAGAAAATTATCCAAACAGGCAGAAAACACTCTGAGAAAAGGATAAATTACTCGTAACGAGCAATTTCTCCTTTTCCCATAGTGTTTTCAAAAGACTTGCACTGCATACAAGTAAAAACAAGGGCTTGTTTGGGAAAGGGTTAAAGAAGTAGAAAAAAGAGAGGGAAAAGACGATGCTGGTTTCCAGCATTTTCTTCTTTTCCAATGCTGTTTTTGAAAACCCTATTGTCCTAGAATCTTTGAAACCTGGGATTGTATGGTGAACAGATAATTGCATAGGAGGTAACGCCACTAATGGGCAAGATCGATACTGCGGAAAAATTCTTCAAGGAAATTGGATATATCGACTGAAATGCAAGCTGCTGGTAACCCAACGACAAAATCCATACTTGGATCCTGTTATAGAATACTGCTTGTTAACATCAACCCTTTCAATGATGCTGATGAAAATTTTTGGCTTTTTGTAAATATTGTGGGTAAATGAGAAAATGCTAGTATTTGTTACCAAGACCAAGTCCATCTCCCACAATGATTTTTAATACTCTCAAAAACAAATATTATCATTCCAGCCACATGTAATTTTGTTGTCCCCAAAATAATGCTTTTCAATATGGAAGATGCTTTCGATATGGACAAACCTGAGTGTTTGTCTTCCTCAACAGTCTACTTCTGTATGATCGATAAAACACAAGACTGTTCGTTGAATGGCTGACAACCTATCAACCTAGGAAACGTTTATTTCCAAATGAAGATTTCAAGACTGTTTGTATTGGAGTTTTATGCCATTTTAACTCTTCAGTTCACCAACAACAAAATTTGAGACTTGTCAAAATTGAAAACATTTACAGATCCATTAAACTAAAATATTAAAGTCTGTTTTTTTTAGGGAAGAGTAGAAAACATTGTAGGAAAAGGAGAAAATGCTGGTTACCAGCATTTTCTCCTTTTCCTATAGTGTTTTCAAAAAGCCTCTTTCTCAGGGTCGTAAAAAGTCGGGATTGTGTGTTAACCCATTACCACACAATCCCTACTTTTGACGCCCCTGAGAAAGAAGCCTTTAGAAAACATTGTGGGAAAAGGAGAAAATGCTGGTAACCAGCATTTTCTCCTTTTTTCCACAATGTTTTCTGCCCTTCGCAAAACAGATTTCAAATTTTCAGTCACTTTTATTTTGTCGTCTGCAAATGCTTTCGATTTGGACAAAATTAAAATTTTGTCGTTTGGGTAATGGGTTAAAGGGTTAACAGCTAAGATCATATCACAGGGGCCAGTGCAACAACACCCATGTTTCCTGGCTTTCTCATACAATTAATGATACAAATTTTTCCCAAGACAATGACTACATTTTTTTCATGTATGTGAGGTGAGAGGCCAAAAATTACAGTACAGAATGTTTCCTGCTACCACCAGGACAATAATCAGATATGTTAACCAGTGTGCTGCAAGGCTGGGTAGTTCCAGTGAGATTTCAGGATCATTAACCCTTTCCAAAACAAGCCCTGATTTTTGCGTGTCTGCAGTAAAAGTCTTTAGAAAACACTGTTTTCCCGCAGTGTTTTCTACCCTTTCTGAGAACTTTCTGCCATTTCCTCAAAATCTAAAATTGTCGTCTGCAAACTCTTTCGGTTTGGAAGAGTCCAAACTTCGTCGTTTCCCGCAGTGTTTTCTACCCTTTCTGAGAACTTTCTGCCATTTCCTCAAAATCTAAAATTGTCGTCTGCAAACTCTTTCAGTTTGGAAGAGTCCAAACTTCGTCGTTTGGGAAAGGGTTAAAAAATCAGAATCAGACAGATTAAAGGGCAAATCCTAAGATTTTTCGACCATACTGTTTTTTTGCTCCAATCAGCTGCAAATGATGTTAGTAAACACGTGTCCATCAGTTTTCATAAATACCACTCTGTAACATGCCATAAATCACGCTCGAATTGTCACGCTGATATACGGCCCCAAAAATGGTGCATGGCTTACTTCCCCTGATTCGCTTATCTTCCCTACCTGTGTGACGTCATAGTCGCGTAAGCCTGTGTTTACAGTCAGTAGAAATAAGTAGGAACGCTGATGATTATACGCAGATATCTGAGTATTAACATAGAATTCAGCCGAAAAAATGGTAAATTGTGCAGCCTTTTGCTTCAACGTCGAATCAGGAACACATAGAATTAGTATGTTCAAATTTCCGAAGGAATTAAAAAGGAGGAAACTATGGATTCAACGTTTAAACCGTTTAAACCGGGGCCGGACAGTAACGGAGGATTATGTGCCATCAGTTCATTCCAAATTGTGTTTGAAACTCTTCGAGGACAGTCAGTTCTTAATAAGTCCAAAACTCGTTAAAAGAAGTTGGTTATAGGAATATTAAGCTGCGATTAAAACCTGATGCTGTGCCGACATTGTTCGAAACTCCGAGTCGAAATAAGATAGGCATTCCGCAATGGCAATCTCCAAAAGGAAAAACAAACATAAGGTCGGTAATTCCTTTAATTGTTTTTCGTAATATTTTATCCTTTTCTAGATCTACATTCTGGACAAAGTAGAAATTGGTGCCGTTTTCTCCCTTGTTTTCCCTAAATGTTTTCAACATTTAACCCTTTACCAAAAGACAAAATTTTAGAATGGTCCAAATTAAAAGCACTTGCAAACAAAGTAAACCTAACTGAAAAATTGAAATTTGTTTCCACCAGGATAGAAAACATTTTAGGATAAGAAGAAAATGTTGGTTACCAGCATTCTTTCCTTTTCCCACAATGTTTTAAAAAGGCTTCCATCTCAGGGTTGTAAAAACCAGGGATTGTATGGTAAAGGGTTAATTTGCACATGACAAAAAATGGTAATCAAAAAGTTGAAATGAAATTTGATTTGGAAAGGATGGAAAACATAATGGGAAAAGGAGAAAATCTTAGCATTTTCTCTTTTCCTCACAATGTTTTCAAAGGCAACAACATAACATATTCATCCAAATTCATAACATAGATTTTGGAAGTACCAAAGTCTGGATTGTTCAAATGATGTTAACTTTCAAGTGTTTCAGCTTTTTCTTCCTTTTCCACAATGTTTTCAAAAGGCTTCTGTCTCAGGGTTGTAAAAAACAAAGGGTCAAGTGATCATTCACCAAACACAAAAATTTTAGACTGGTTCAAATTGAAAGCATTTGCAGACAACAAAAGAATTGTGAACCAAAAATATTTGCAGCTGATTGGAGTCAAAAACAGTATGGTCAAAATATATTAGGATTTGCCCTTAAACAGTAAACATCTTTTTCTTCCCACACTGTTTTTCAAAAACTCTTTCTTTGGGTATTGGAAACTAGACCTAGGGTTTGCATGGTAAAGGGTGAAGTCAGTATCTGGCTACCCCTAGTCATGGTCATAAATTTTAATCCATCACCGGCCAGTTGAAACAATACAGGAAATGGTTACATAACATTTGCATATCTCACCCCTTAACTCTGTAATATTTGTTTGTGACAGTAAACCCATGTTACAGCTTTTATCTCGTACACTTCTTCTCTTAGACATTTCACTCTTAAAAATGATTTGACAACTTACTATCATTTTGAACAAATTTTGAATTGTATCTTTACATTTCTGATTTGTGGATATTTCCCTGTTCCTATCCATACTCTGTCTTCTAGACAGGCTACTGAGAGAAATCTTTTGTTTTTACGACCCTTGTAAAGATAGAAAAAACTTTCGAAAACATTATAGGTAAAAGAGAAATGTTGCTGACCAGCATTTTCTCCTTTTTCTACAATGTTTTTTACCCATCAAAAGTAAGTCCAAACATGCAAGTTAAATTTAATTTGTTGACTCTAATTGCTTTCAATTCGGTTGAGTCAATAAATTTGATGTTTGGTAACAATTTAACCCTTTCCCAGACGGCAAATTTTGGACCAGACCAAATTCAAAGCAAAATTCAAATTCGGATACTGCTCCCTGTGAACTTAACCAGAACTTGTGCCCAATGTGTGGGATTTATATTTAACCCTTTACCAATCAATCCATAATTTTTACGACCCCGAAGACAGCAGACTTTTAAAAACATTGTAAGAAAGTAACCTATAGTAACCAGCATATTCTCCTGTTAACATAGTGTTTTACTCTGCTGGAAAAAAAATTCAATTTTTAAAATATATAACTTTATTTTGTCGTCTGCAAGCTATTTCAGTTTGGACCTGTTTAATATTTTGTCGTATGGTAAAGAGTTAAAAGTAGAAAATATTGTAGATAAAGGATAAATTGATACAAACGTGGTTACCCAGAATATAAAATAATTTTGATGATTGTCTTAATGATCTCGGAACATATTATTTTCTCAAATTTCACGCTCGTTAACAGCATTTCAAACTATTCTTATTCTCACGAAAATCGCGATTTATTGTGTAACCCTTCACCCATGAGAGAACAAATTTTGTACCTCTCAATGTTTACAGAATTCTTTACAAGGTACAAATATAGAATCTATCAACAAATAGTTAGAACTAACATCTCACGATTATCAATCGTAAAAGTCAAGAAATCGGTTATTTGACATGAAACTAAAGTGTAGGAGAAATGTCTTTAAAAGTGTCGGGGAACTGTGTAGTCGTGGAACTGTCTTGAAACCGTCTTTTTTATTGTTATTATTATTAATGCCACCCGTAAATCTACTGAAAATACTTCAAGTGAAACAAAGCTTATGCCGTACACTTAATTTTATCATGTATCGAATAATATTTTTGTAAGCGACGTTCTCCCCGTAGCCTAATACATGTAGGCGTGATACTCATCACGCTGTTCAAAAGTCCGGCATAACATCGTTATTTTCGCCATTGGTGGGTGAATTTTTACTTTTATCCTCATCATCAGAAACTATTAAGTTTCATTAAAAACTTGGTGGTACATGTACGGCCTTACCGGCCTAGAATCGTGTATTCCTTCGTCTTAAATATCGCTCATTTCACTATCTGAAACAAGGTCCATATTGAAACAAACGCTCCTATGACGTCACAGATCAAGGTGCGCTACAATAAGTAAGGGAGGTAAGCGATGCAAGAAAAACTAATAAGCAAAAATATAAATTGAAAAAAAGTACTTTTACTAATTTTTTTTTCAAATTACAATATTACCAGGTTGCCATTTGATAGATGTAGATTTCAAAATTAATCATATCAGAAACTTGTTGATTTGCCCTTTAACCCTCCCGTTTATATCACTACCACTTGTAGCAAAATGTCTTCAAATATTTTTTTTGTCCTTGATAAGAGAGAGGTCATTGATTTTCTGACACTGTATACATAGTTCGAATTGCAATGCCATTTTCTTTCAAGCACATCATGTAATTCTACCCTTTGTTAACAACTTGTTACCAGCAATTAGCTTCTCTTCATCGAGTTGTAACTTGTCCATTTGCATGTAGGTTTCTCTTACAACCAAATAGTGTTTACACACCCTCTTGCTGTGTTGATTACCATCTGACCATATGGCTACTGGCTAGTTTATTTGCCATCAAATATCTTGAGCACTTTACACAGTACATATAACATTATGTGGTATTGCATAATGTTACAGGCAGGTGTTAGCTAGTGTTATGAAATTTATTACATTATACAGGTAATGTTGAATAACCGCCAGGGGGCACTGTTCTACTTTTTATCATTCAACAAGTGTTTGTTCCCTGTGCTACTGTGGACTGTGTACCTTATCCTTTGTGCCAAATACACCAAGAATAGATAAGCCCTTCAACAAATAGCCCTATCACAGTTTCAACAACCCTACACAAAAGTTTTTTTGAGATTATTGAGGGAAAAATAAAATGCTGGTAACCTGATGGATAGAAAAGCACTATAGGATGTTGGTCACTCCCATCTTCTTCTTTACTTTCAAATTAACACTTTACTGAAAACAAAATTTTAGACTTGCCCAAATTGAAAGAATTTGCAGACAATTTCATAGTGGCTCAAATAGTGCAATCTTTCTATGATAGAGTCGAAAACATTGTGGGAAAAGGAGAAAATGCTGGTAACAAGCATATTCTCCTTTTCCTACAATGTTTTCAAAAGGCTTCTTTCTCAGGGTTGTTAAAAGTCGTGATTGTGTGGTAAAGAGTTAAAAAGTTTTTCAACCCAGGTCCATAAAATATTACATATGCTTGAGCAGTGAAGTAAAGAAAGTAACTCAGCAAACTGATAGTTTTAGACTCGTCTCATTTAAAAGCGTTTGCAAAAGAGAAAATAAAATTTGACTAAAAAATTTTAACCTCTTGTTGAAAGGACAGAAAACATTGTGGGAAGTGGAGAAAATGCTGGTTACCAGCATTTTCTCCTTTCCAGCAACATTTTCAGGTTATTTTTCTCAGGAGATTCTGGTATAAACTTACAAAGCCTTAAGCCTTTCCCAAACAAGCCCTAGTTTCTACGTGTCTGCAGTAAAAGTCTAGAAAACACTGTGGGAAAAGGAGAAATTGCTTGTAACAGGCAATTTCTCCTTTTCCCACAGTGTTTTCTACCCTTTTTGAGAACTTTCTGCCATTTTCTCAAAATCTAAAATAGTCGTCTGCAAACTCTGGGAAAGGGTTAACCCTTTACTCCATAGATACTCGTTTCTACACATTACTTGTAGGAGCCTTTTGAAAACATTGTGACAAAAAGTGAAATTGCTCGTGATGAGCAATTTCACCTTTTGTCACAATGTTTTCTATGCTATCAAAAGGTGTCATATACACATAAGAAACAGCTTCATCCTTGCTGTTATTTAGGGTCAATTAGAGATACCATAGAAATGCCTTACGGGGTAAAGGGTTAAGTCAAAGGAAAAAAACATCTTTATCTTGCAATGTGCATCATAATTTCTAAAATAATTGTTTCTCTTTACATGTTGATGACAATCCTCACAAAAAATTGGCAGTTTTACCATTGTTTGATTATCCATCCATCAGACTGTCAGGATGTCAATGACATAGGCTTTCCCTGTATCAAAACAATCCTGCATTTTAACAACCTTTAACCCATTACCACTCAATCCCTACTTTTGATGCCCCTGAGAAAGAAGCCTTTTGAAAACACTGTTGGAAAAGGAGAAAATGCTGGTAACCAGCATTTTCTCCTTTTCCAACAGTGTTTTCTACCCTTCCCAGGAAAAAAGTCTATTTTTCAGTCACCTTTATTTTGTTGTCTGCAAAGGCTTTCAATTTGGACCAGTCCAAAATTTTCTTGTGTGGTAATGGGTTAACTCTTTACTCCATAGATATAGTTTCTACGCATTGCTTGTAGAAGCCTTTGGAAAACATTGTGGCAAAAGGTGAAATTGCTCGTGACGAGCAATTTCACCTTTTGTCACAATGTTTTCTATACTATCAAAAGGTGTCATATACACATAAGAAATGGCTTCATCCTTGCTGTTATTTAGGGTCAATTAGAGATACCATAGAAATGCCTTATGGGGTAAAGGGTTAACTCTTTACCATACAACAAAATTTTAGACTTGTTCAAATTGAAAGCATTTGCATACGACCAAATAAAGGTGACAGAAAAATTAAAATTTGTTCTGGGAAGGGTAGAAAACACTGTGGGAAAAGGAGAAAATGCTGGTTACCCGCATTTTCTCTTTTCCAACATTGTTTTAAAAAGGCTCTTTTCTCAGGAAAACAGACAACAAAATAAATGTGAATCTACAATTGAAATTTGATTTGAAAAAGGTTGAAAACATTGTGGGAAAAGGGGAAAATGCTCGTAACTGGAATTTTCTCCTTTTCCAACAATGTTTTCAAAAGCTTTCTTTCTCAGGGTTGTAAAAAGCAGGGATTGTCTGGTAATGGGTTAATCCAGTGTTAATATCTAAATTTAGAACTTGACTCAGAATGCTATGTGGAGTGGTTGGCAATTTAAAGGTGGGTACTTACACCACATCACACCAAATCAAAAAATATATATATCACTGAAATTTATATGAAAAAAAAAAACAAATCATCAATAATTAAGAGTCATAGAATTACGCAAAAATTTTTTTGATGGTATTCCCTTAAAAGGCTACGTAGCCTCTTGAAGGTGGCCCTTCAGATATTGGGACGAAAATTTTACAAAAATACAAAAAAATCATCCTTACACTCCCAAAGCCTTATAACTTTCATTCATTAAACCCCAGTAGTCGAAAACCATCAGACAACTAGATAAATTAGAGATTTACTAAAGCCCAGGTCGACACTGAAGGGAAACACGGTCTATTTTTACATGAGCAACTTGCTCATTTACATACCAGAAATATACAGATGAAGCTTCAAACATAGCATCCGAAGTTCTAGACATTATGGAAAATAATTACATGTTTGTTATGCTATGGAATTTAATAGTCATAAGTCGGGTGCGAGTCACTCAACATTCCCACAATGCTTTTTTTGATTCTGGCGGGAAATCTAAAAATAGCTTAAGAGGCTACTTAGCCTTTTAAGGGAATACCACCAAAAAAATTTTTTTTAGTAATTTCATGATTCTTAATTACTGATTATTTGTATTGTTTTTTAATATAAATTTCATTGACATATATATTTTTTAATTTGGTGTGATGTGAAAATTCTAAATACCCACCTTTAAGCTATTCTTAGATTTCGTGCCAAAAATTAATTAAAATAATGCATTGTGGGAATGTTAAGTGACTGGCAAGTGACTAATGACGCTTAAATTCCCTTACATTACAAACATGTAATTATTTTTCATAATATCTTCTTCGGACGCTATGTTTGAAGCTTCGTCTGTGTATTTCCAGTATGTAAATGAGCCAGTTGTTCATGTAAAAATAGAATGTGTTTCCCGTCGATGTCGACCTTGGCCGTAGTAAATCTCTAATTCCTCGTGTTGTCGGATGGTTTTCGACTACTGGGGCTTTATGAATGACGATTATAAGGCTTTGGGAGTATTCAACATACTAGACTAACATTGAACTTATACAAATAATACATAGATCTGAACCCCTCACATAACTAAAACTGAACAAACAGTCTAAACCCTCAAAAGCAGAGCCTGATGGTCAGGAGTACCCAAAATTTTAGAATACCATGCAAAATTTTAGCCAATGAAATAAAGAAACAATTACTTCCTGGTTCATTCTTCTACTTAGCCTTTCAGGGGAATGTGGAGGCACTTACTTCAGTGTTAAATAAGCAATTAAGCATTTACATGGGGCAGTTATGGCACTAAAAAGGATGTGACCGTCGACAGGGTTGCCTCCGCCACGGCCCAGGCAGGGGAGTTTTTCTGCACATACCATTGTTTCAATGTATACACTGTGCCGCCCCTGTGGCTTTGTTCTGAAGGTGGGACGAGGCCACCGCATACGTCAGCACGGAGGCACAGAGACAATGTTAGGTGGCAAGACCTTGTCTACCTTTCAGTCGGGGAATCGCCTATTTGGGAGGGGACCGCCGCTCCAGAGGATGACTCCTGGGACCGGCAAGTCTCCCCAAGTGTCTGTTGGCACAAGAGCTGAAGCCATAACTGAGGAATAAACCATCACTTTTTCGCCTGTACAAAGTGTTCAACTCTTTTGCCATTCTACATTTGAAGAAATGAGTTCTTCACCATCAGACTCTGCTTATTTCAATTTGTGCAATTTCCTAGATATGCAATCTTCATTTCTAATAACATTAAGTGCATCTTGCGAGAAGAGAAAATGCTAGTAATTTTCATTTTCTACTCAATGCTTTAGAACCCTGTCATTCATTCATACTAAAACAAATTTCTTTATTTGAGCCTCTGCAAATATGCAAAGCTTTCAAAATGGACAAGTCTAAAATTTTTTGGTCAAGTATGCCACTACTTATTTAAGCCAAGGTACCTTATCCCATGTTAATGTATCTGTGTATATTTTTGTTCCTATTGCTTTCAGTATTCAACCCCCCCCCACCCCTTCTTTGCATAAATGCCATCAAGGAAAGAGCACAAACATGCAAGTCAACATGCAGTAATTATAGAGCACTTACCCTGGCTTTATATTTTCTACAGTTAATCCTCGTTTATTTAACAACATGATGTCAGTGCTTTGATTATTACAAACTTTCTAAATTCCAAGATTTCTTATGCTCTTTTTACCACAATACAAACAAAATTACTCCATGTACTGATACGACTGTTTAGTTACATGTACATAACGTAACCCATACGTTGAGAAGCACAACACTCGTAAGCAGGGTGGAGAAAAATTTGACAAATTTCCGAGGAAAATGGGAGGACTTTCTTGTTTCACACACTAAATTTGACACTAAAACAATTAAACCTGCGATAAAACCCATGTAGCACATTGAAAAACTAGTGAAAACTAATAATATATTGCTAACTCCATGTTTTTTAAACGACAATTTCTTACCCACAATGACATTTACATAATACATCCAGTGAGGCACTGCTTTCGGTAAAATCCAACTTTTCCAGAGTAATCCAGTGCAACGGTAATCCATTTAGCTTTCTCAATCGGTAATTCCATTTTCTGTCACAAGAAGAGTTGCTTCACAACAACACTGGCACAAAATTATCGCAATTTCTATATTACCTTTTACTTGTATTATATCCATGGCAAGTACTATCCACGTTTCTAAAACGACGAGCTGCAACTTAAAGACAAGCATTGGAAACAACAAAGGGCTATCTAGTACAACATCTAAATAATACAGAAAAGCTCTACAACATGCACAAAAACTTATCTCTTCAAATTACATAAGTATCCGCTTACACAGTCTCAGTATACTGATTAGTATATTTTTTGGTGATAAAAGTTTTATATTGTTCTACAATGCATTATACATCTTGGTCAAATGATTGTTAACAAAACCATCTGTCAAAGTAAGGAGTTGTCTTGTACAGATCTTAGAGAAATGCCACCCCCACCCCCCCCCAAAAAAAAAAACCTGAAATTTTGAAAAACTTGATCTTATTGCTCTAGAGTCTAATATTCAAAAGACACCATGAGACAGTTTTGTGTATTTCAGATTAAATGTAATTTTGGCATTTACTTTTGCTTTCTACAGAAAGATAACAATATCTACCAGTACTTGGACTTTTCTTAGCCCTTTCAAAGTAACAATCATGTGACAGCATGTGCATGTAACAACAATTTGAAATTGGTAAAAATGAACCAATGATCAAAGGTAAAGGACATTGTGGAAAACAGCGAAAATGCAGGTTTCTATTATATACTTGACTTTCGCATGATTTTTCCAAAAGCCGCCTTACTTGAGGACCTCAAAACTTGAATTTGTAAAGTAAAAGGTTTAGACATACAGAAACATGCCCTGCTGCTTTTCCTGAATAGTATAAACACATGATTGTATTTGTACTTATCTTACAACTACCCAGTTTAGACACACAGAAACATGCCCTACTGCTTTTCCTGAATAGTATAAACACATGATTGTATTTGTACTTACCTTACAACTACCCAGTCTAGTCCAGACCAAGATACTTACCCTTTTCTATTTGCTGGAAACCCAGCAGCTCTTGGAAAATGATCTGGTTCGTGAGATCTTGTAACAACACTGCCTGTGGCACCAAAGCCTTCACTATATTCACTAGTTAATGTATTGTTTAGTAGTTTCTTATCCGCTTTGTGAGCGTTTGATGCAGATTTGATATCAGTAAATGCTACAGTAGCTGTAAGTGTTGAGGTTTGGGATTCTTCTTCTTTTTCTTCCTTCTCTTCTTGCTTTCTCTCTATCTTCACTTTTTGTATCCTTCCAAATCTGAAATGAGAAACAAAATGTCATTGCAGAGAAATATTGGTATAAGATCTCTATATAACCACGCCAAATATGGATCAACAGGCTCTTTTACATCAACCAACATAATTTAGAAATGTCCAGCAAAATTTTAGATATGTCCATTCTCAGTTCTGAGACCAAGAGATGATGAAATGAATGGTGCTAAAGTAATGTCCTTTAAATCTTTACCACACAATCCTGAACTACCCTGAGAAAGAAGCCTGTAAAAAACATTGTTACAATGTTTTCTACCCTTCTCAAAACAAATTTCAATTTTTCAACCACATTTATTTTGTCATCTGCAAATGCTTTCAATTTGGTCTAATTTTTCGTCATTTGGTGGAGAGCTAATATGGCACGTTGCATACCAGCAAGTTTTTCCTTCCTGTAATATTTTCAATGACTTCCTTTTTCAGAATCACCAAAACAAAGGATTGGTTGATAAAGGATCGACTTTTCACCACAGGATAAAATCGTAGGCTTGTCCAAATTGACAACAAAATAATTGTGTCTCGAAAAGTGAAATCTGCTTTTGAAAGGGTAGAAAGCATGGAAAAAGAAAAGAGTGCTGGTTGCTCATGGGACATATTGGCAATATCAGGGATGTTAACATCACACAACCCCAAAATTTTACAATCATAAGAAAAGCATTTGAAAACACTGTTGGAATAGGAGAATATGCTAGCAACCAGTATTTTCTCCTTTTGTCATTCTTCACTCCTCTTTCAGAAACACGTACTATCATTGAAGCCATAGTTAAATTGTCTCCCGCAAACACTTTCAATTTGGACAAGACTAAAATTTTGTTGTCTGGAAATAAGGATTAACAAAACTTAAATTGCTTTTGCCATGCAATTCGCAGAATCACAGACTGGTCTTTATTTTCTGTTTGCTCTCGGGATGTATTTCGACCAAAAAAAGGATTGAGATCCATTAAGATATATGGTAGCACAAGTTCCAAATAAAGTTTGACCCTTTCCAAAACAATCCCTGGTTTTCACAACACTGATATAGAAGCCTTTTGAAACATTTTCTCCTTTTCCCACAATGTTTTCTGCCTTGCTGGAAACAAATTTCAGTTGTAGAGTTACGTTAATTTTGTCATCTGCAGGTGCTTTCAATTTGGATCAGTCTAATATTTTGTCGTTTGGTAAAGGGTAAAGAATTTAATAATTGCCAACACTAATGACTTTGAAGTTCCTTTGTTCAACTATGACAAGTGCAGTCGATAAAGAAGCATGATATATGACTAAGGACAATCAGATATACACTTTTTGTCATATTTGCCACACGAAAAAATACCAGAATAGTTCATACCAGGTATACAGTTATCTTCTTAGTTGTTACATTCCAGTCTTTTTTAGGATTAAAAGATCCAACAGAAAACTGATCTGTCTGATACAATCTTTAAAGACAAAACCCCTTGAAAAACGGATTGGTAACATTGGTATCAGTAACTGTTAAGCTCCTTCGTCCTAGGTTACGTTCATTTTGTGCTTAGTTTTAAAGATTTAGAGTAGGGAATCACTGAAAAAAGGGCATATGCATTTGGGAAAGAATCAAGCTTATGTCTACATTTTTTAGATATTTTCAAAAGTTTTGCTGATGTCAGCAGAAGCATGCCAACCTGAACATGGAAGATATTGTAATGACAAAGATGAAACTTAGGTTTGCAGATGACAATGAATGTGGTTCATTTGGCATGTCTTTCAAAGGGTGAAAAAACCTTGAGGAAAAAAAGAAAAAATCCTGGAAACTTTTTCAACAATTTTCTCAAAAGCTCATAAGGGTCGCTGCATCATTGCCTTACCATGTATTTTCCCATGTAAAACTGTATTCCAGCATGCGAAGAGCCAAGATCTTTTCTGTCTAATACAAATTCACAATGCAATCTTCTGCCAAGTTTTAATATTTCTCACAGAAGCAGACATCTTGAGCCAAATGGAACAAACTAATCTAACAAACAATTTTTTTTTTGTCTGAAATATGCCTCCTGTGGTCTAAACCTAGTTTATGGTTATTACTCATAAAATTTTATCAGTTATTTTACATGAAGTAATATTCAGAGTTACACAAAGTTTTGTTTTTCCTCAATGAGGAAAAAAAAATGTCAAAAGGTGTACATGTACATTTAGTACACAAGACTTTGTATAATATTGCATTGTGTAAATGTATGTCTGATACAGGCCTCCATTACCTCTTTACCGAACAACAAAATCTTAGGTCAAAATTGAAAGCAATTGCAGATGACACAAAATGGAAACTTGCCTTTAGACAAGTAGAAAACTCGGTAAAGGAGAAAAAGGCTGGTTACAAGCATTTTCTCCTGTTCCCACATGGTTTACAGAGGATGTCTTCGTCTGGGTCTTGAAAATTGTTTGCTAAAGGGTTAATTAATGTTCACCAGGACATGCCTTTCTTCAGTGATATGCATTTTGGCTGACTGCCAAAAGAGATAAAACACACAAAACACACTCCTGTATAAATGAAATGCGTCTTGTGTTCAGACTTAACTACATTCATTGTGTACTGAATCGAAACTTCCTCTCTTGCTGGGAGATAGAGTGTAGTTATATTTCAGTCCTTACCTCTTTACTACACCACAAAATTTACCAGTCTTGTCCATATTGAAAGCATTTGCAGAAGATAATCTACCGTAAATGTGATAATGTGGTCTTTGAAGGGATATACATGTAAACCAATGAGGTAAAAGAAGAAAATGCTTGTGGTTATCAAAATGTTCTCCTTTTCTTCTCTTTTTAAAGCCTCCGTCTTCAAGGTTGGAAGAATACACAATCATTTGGGAAGGGTTTATTTTCTGATGCAATATCTGGTTGGTTTGGTAAACAGGGCAACAGAGATCTATGGATTATAAATCAATGTTTCCCCTATAACCAGAAGACAAATTTTAGACTTGCCCAATTTGATAAGATTTGCAGACAACAAACAAAAATGGACTCTGATGATAAGATCTTCTTGGAATGAGTAAAAAACATTGTTGAAAAGGAGAAAATGCTGATATCAGCATTTTCTCCTTTTCCAACAATGTTTTCTACAGCCATCTTCTGCTGGGTTGTTAAAACTTGGGATTGTTTCATAGATCTTAAGGGTTAAGGTAATATTCTCATAAAGTTTATGATGCTTCTTCACCTGTTATTTAGTATTTTATATCTTTGTACCTTACAGGAGCACTTTTGTATTAAAACTGATACTACTGTTTGTTAGATGGTAAACACCATTTTCAACACTACTTCAGTTATGTCTATGGCCATCGCACTTGTACATGTATACAAGTGGTTGCAAATGTCCCTGCACCAGTGCCTAGCACAATAGTCTCTTAGCCACATGGGGCTTCCTGCATACATGTCTGAACAATATTCAGTTATATGTATATTGAGGAATAAACCCTTTGTTGCAACAAAGTGACATTCATACACAAACTGTTGGAAAGGATGCCAGCTACGTCCGTTCACTGATTCTTCAGTGGGGACATGACCACATTGTGCACTGATTGAAGAAATTGGAAATGGCGTGCACGCAAGTCGTGCCTCCAAGACGATATTTCATCAGTCTGGGCGAGATCATCAGGCAGCCAACAAGTTTTCCTTCATTGAGTACACCAAAGTCGGCCTCGCAGCATGAATTTTCTTCAGTGTGTACACAGCAGTCAGGTAAATATCATCAGTCTTGTAGCAATGAAATATTACTCAAGCCTTGAAAGGTGTTTCTAAAAAATCTTCCATTATGAGCAGGTCAAACTGTAGGCTTCTCAACCATATAGGGCTAGGCCCAAGTTGGATCCTCAATCAAGACTGGATTTTTTGTTTCAGGGATCTTTTGGAAAGATATTTCAATACCAAAATAAGTACTGGTGTAACCATTAACATACATAAGCCTCATAGTCATTTGAAATGCTGGAAATTATGTGGAGAGAGGCATAAAATACAAAATTTACTACAATAATTGTATCATGATATTAAATTTTGTTCCAGCATAGAAAGCCATCCTTGTTGGATGAAGCCAATAAGACTTGTGAAATGGTGAATTACATGTAACTACGCAAAAACAAAAAGCCGGATACATGAACTGTCCCATTACAGAAAACCTTTGTACAAGTCGAAACCTATTTCGAAATAATGATCCAAGATCTAGTTGTGTATAGACATTTCAACACAGAAATTCACCTCACATTCAGTTTAATGACCTACATGTACTTAACCCATTACCACACAATCCCTACTTTTGACACCCCTAAGAAAGAAGCCTTTTGAAAACACTATGGGAAAAGGAGAAAATGCTGGTAACCAGCATTTTCTCCTTTTCCCACAGTGTTTTCTACCCTTTCCAGAACAAATTTCTATTTTTTAAGTCACCATTATTTTGTCGTCTGCAAATGCTTTCAATTTGGACTAGTCTAAAATTTTCTCGTGTGGTAAAGAGTTAACTCCTTACCAAACAATACAATACTAGCCTATACAAAAGAGAAAGCCTTTCATGATTTGTCTACGACTTTTCTCTTTACCTAACGACAAAATTTTAAGACTGGTCCAAATTGATGCATTTGCAGACAACAAAATAAAAGTGACTCAAAAATTGAAACTCGAGTCTGGAAGAGCAGAAAACATGGTTGGAAAAAGAGAATATGGTTACCAGCATTTTCTCCTTTTCCAAAAATGTTTTCTTAGGCTTCTTCCCCGGGATCCTAAAAACCAGGGATTGTGTGGTAAGAGATTAACTACATACAGTAGTCAAAAAGAAATTGTTTACTGTTCACTGTTACTGTAGTGTGCCGATAATTTGGAGGGAAAATATCACATGTCCCCGACATGTGCTTTACGCTAACAATGATACAGATACTTGAGTCAAGTCTCGGTGTTCATAATCTCTTGTTATTTATACAACTTGAACAAAGGGTATGGACCATGTTAACTCTTGAGTGTCATCAAGGGCTATAAGGGTAGTTAACTCCAGAAGAACATAATAGATCAAGATCAGACAACAAAAAACAATTCAAATAATTATATTCAAATGGAAAAAATTTTCAAAGAAAAAATTCAAAGACAGTCACATAATACCCGAGCCCTATTTACTGAACAATATTGTACATGTGTAGGACTTTCTTGTCTGGGACTGCGAGAGTTTACTTGAAGAAAACAACAGCTGATATTCAAATAAAGCAACTGCTATCATTTGTTACAAAAAGACTTACATAACTTTTTTCCAGGTGAAAACAAGATGAAGACTTGTCCAAATTGAAATCTCTTAACTTTTACAGACAACAAATTCAACATGGCCGAAATGCTGGAATTGGTTCATTACAGGGTAGGAAACATGATGGAATAGAATCAATGCTAACAAGCATTTTCTCTTTTCCCTACCATGTTTTCAGAGCCTTCAGGTCTTTCTTATTCAGCGTCATAAAAACAAGGGATTGTAATGTTTGGTGAAGGGTTAACCCTTTATTAACTCTTTACCAAACGACAAAATTGTAGACTGGTCCAAATTGAAAGCACCTGCAGACGACAAATTATATGTAACTCAAAAATTGAAATTTGTTTCCAGCAGGGTACAAAACATTGTGGGAAAAGGAGAAAATGCTGGTTACCAGCATTTTCTCCTTTTCCCACAATGTTTTCAAAAGGCTTCTATCTCAGGGTCGTTAAAAGTCGGGTTTGTGTGGTAAAGAGTTAAACAATTCCTGGTTTCTAAGACACAAAGATAGAAGCCTTCTGAAGTCATTGCGGGAAAAGAAGAAAATGCTAGTAACCAGCATTTTCCCCTTTCCAACAATATTTTCTATCCTGCTGCAAACAAATTTCAATTTTTGAGATACATTTATCTGCAAGTGCTAGTCTAAAATTTTGTCATTTAGTAAAGGGTTAACTTTTTGTAAAGGTAATTTTTAGTCCGACAGCAACTGTTTATCACATTGATTGTATGATCATACGATGTGCTTACTATCTAATCATAAATTATCATCTAAAAGGATGAGAGATTATAGATCTACTATTCATCATTTTGTCTTAACCCTTTACCACACAATTCCGACTTTTGACACCCCTGTGAAAGAAGCCTTTTGAAAACATTGTGGGAAAAGGGGAAAATGCTGGTACCCAGCATTTTCTCCTTTTCCCACAGTGTTTTCTTCCCTTTCTGAAACTAAATTCTTTACTTTAGTCACATAATTTTGTCATCTGCGAATGCTTTCAATTTGGACCAGTCAAAAATTTCGTCGTTTGGTAAAGAGTTAACCCATTACCATACAACACCAACTTCTAACAACCCTGACAAAGAAACCTACAGAAAACGTGGGAAAAAGGAGAAATGTTGGTAACCAGTATTTTCTCCTTTGCACACAATGTTTTCTACCCTTTCCAAATCAAATTTCAATTTTTGATTCGCATTTATTTGTCGTCTGCAAGTGCTTTCAATTTGGACTAGTTTAAAATTTTGTTGTTTGGTAAAGGGTTAAGATCTTACATGTACATCACAAGGTTTGCATGATGCAGGTAGACCTATCTGCAACAGACCACTATCAGAGACACAACAATACATGAAATGGTCTGATCTTAATCCACACAATCAAAACAAATTGCTCAGAAAGTTGAACTAGTTCCAGTCAGACCCTACTCTTCGAAG
The DNA here is from genome assembly GCA_943736015.1 of Tridacna crocea. NCBI lineage: Eukaryota > Metazoa > Mollusca > Bivalvia > Cardiida > Cardiidae > Tridacna > Tridacna crocea. The sequence continues at coordinate 8,676,521 of OX031072.1, read as the reverse complement.
ATAAACAACTGAAATAATGTTGAATACAGCATTAAACACCATGCAATCAAAATCTGAATTTAAAATAGTAGATATTATTTTTCTAAAGAAAACTTCACCATAAATAGGTTAAAATATTGAAAACCAGCCTGGAATAATATTGAGTTGAGAACCAGCCAAAAAGTTGGTCGTCTTTATTATTCCTGTTCAAACGGTCGACCAGATATTGATTATACAAGCCTACCCAGCAACTATGCAGCGTTTTATCTATTTTTGTTGACGTGGCAGTGTTCAAATTTGCGCCAATCCAGGCTTAACCCTTTATTAAAGGATCCCACATTTAACTGTACCACACAATCCCGAGTTTTTAATGACCCTGGAAGAGAAGGCTTTTGAGAACATTGTAGGAAAAGGATAAAATGCAGGTAACCAGCATTTTGTCCTTTTCCCAAACTGTTTTTAACCCTTCTCAAAAAAAAGTTTCAATTTTTGAGTCCCATTTATTTCGTCAACTGCAAGTTCTTTGAATTTGGACAAGTCCAGTATTTTGTCGTCTGGAAGAGTTGAAGGATCCTATGTGCTACTTCCCTAAGACTTCTGAAAAGACTATGGGAATTGGGAAAAGGAAGAAATACTGTTTGAAGAAAACAACTTTCTAACAATGTTTCAAACACTTCCAAACACCAAATTACCATAGACTAAACTCTAGCCCTTTGGCAGTGACTGTAAATGACGAATTAAGTTTACATATTAACATCACAATATAATTTTTCAGTTGTTACATGATTCAACACAAATTTTGATGTGTAATTACAGATAATAAACTATGTTTTTTGTCGGGCAAGATGATAAATATCCATGCAGTTCACTGGCAGTCAGATAGATCTCTTAAATCATTACCACATGACAAAATTTTAGACTGGTCCAAATTGAAAGCATTTGCAGATGACAAAATAAAGGTGACTGAAAAATTGAATTTTGTTCTGGGAATTGTAGAAAACACTGTAGGAAAAGGAGAAAATGCTGGTTACCAGCATTTTCTCCTTTTCCTACAGTGTTTTCAAAAGGCTTCTTTCTCAGGGGCGTCAAAAGTAGGGATTGTGTGGTAATGGGTTGTTTAATGTACATATTCTACCTCTATTTACAATTCAGATTCTGGCAATCTGCCGAAATCCCATTGTTGCAAACTTAAAAGCTCTCATGGATAAACCCTTTGTCCAAAAATCTCATGTTTTATCTCATTACCCCACAATCCCAGACTTTAAATGACCCCTAGAGAGAAGCCTTTTGGAAACATTGTGGGAAAAGGAGAAAATGCTGGTAACCACCATTTTCTCCTTTTCACACATTGTTTTCTATCAAAGTCAAAATCCATCTTTTGAGCCATGTTTAAAATGTTGTCTGCAAATGCTTTCAATCTGGACAAGCCTATTATTTGCTTGTGTGCTAAAGAATTAAATCACCCTCCATCCCTGAAAAAAGGCTTTCAACCATTGTGGGGAAAATGAGAATATGATGGCAAGAGAAAGTTTCCCTTGTTTTCATTCCACAAATTTCTAAGACAAATCAAATAATTTGAGCCAAATTTCATTGTGATTTGCAAATGGTATTAATTTGAACACACTGAATATCTTTTGTCTGTGTGATCATAATAGAAAGATTCAGATATCTGTAAATGTCCTGTATTACAAAGTTCAATTCATCAATAACAAAATTTCCCTTTATCATATACCAAACTGGCAACCTGCCAAAGTTTACTTTTCCATTTAACTAAAGATTTTCCCAATACACGTAATTACTACACAGAGGATAAATATAATCTTTGTATGGCAGATAAGTATTTGTGATGTTGGCAGACTGCCAATGCAATAACCTTTCAAACACTGATATAAACAACCCAAGGACATACATTAGTGTGGTTTTCTAGATCATATGCTAAAATAGTAGAGTCACTTGAAAATGGAGGGCACATATCCATAAATCGTTCACGTCTGAATGATTATTGGGCGTAATTACTTCCAAACAGGGAAGAATTCCCAATGAGTTTCTTTTGCATTTGCAAGTACAATGGCAGTCTCCTCTAATTACCCATCAAGCATCAGAAAATTCAAAATGGATGACAATGCAAATGACCTAGATAGAGGGTCTGGTCTAACTTCCCCGTCCATTTTTCCTTGCGAGGTAGACTGGCTGATGACTCATTCTCACAAGACAAGCTTGAGTGTGTATACATTGATTTTATACACTGTATTTCCTTACACATTTTCCACCTACAACCATTTTGCGTCTTGCAGAAGACACAATGTCAATATGTTGTGGTTAAAAAAAAGCAATGCTGCAGACACACATATCTCCTTTTACCACAATGTTTGCACATACCTTCAGTTTTTATACCTTTATTCAATCACTTTACCAGAACATTTTTCAGGTCCATAGAGTACAATAATTAATGTTTCAAAGTACAGAACAACAATATAGCCCATTACCAAACAAACCAAAGTTTTAACAACCGGAAGGAAGAGGGCCTTTGAAAAAATTGTTGCAAATGGAGAAAATGCTTGTAACCAGCAAATTTTAAAACTTCTGAAATCAAGAGCTTGCAGCCAATAATTACATTTAGCTCCATAAGTGGGAAAAGGCTTTTAGGATACAAAAATTTGTTGGGAAAGGAGAAATTGCTTTTTAAACCCTTTTTTCTACGGGTTATTATCATAATTGTTTAGTAAAAGGTAAATTTATTTGTCTACAATAATTGCTTTACATCAAAGAGTCCAGAATTTTGTCTAACAGTCAGTGTAAAAGAATTTCCATCTGTGAACTTCCAGACTACAATCATGTGCATTGTAAACATGGCCTAATGAAAGAAACAACTCTTTATTTTCTACATCTTTTTACATTTTTACCATAGTTCAAGATAAAAATTGAGTCATGCTTGGTTCTTATCTCTCAATGTTTTGTAATTTTAACCCTTTCCCAAACAATCCCTGGTTTTTACGGGTCAGGAATACAAGCCTTTTGAAAACATTGTGGGAAAAGGAGAAAATGCTGGTAACCAGCATTTTCTTCTTTTCCCACAATGTTTTCTACCCTACCATATAGAAAAATAATCTTTTTAGCAACTGTTAATTTGTCATTTGCAAAATGCTTTCAATTTGGTCTGGTCCAAAATTTGCTGTTTGGGAAAGGGTTAAGACAAAAAGAGTCATCATAACAGCCTCGGTTTATGTTGTCTGCAAATGCTTGGAATCTGTACAAGTTTAAAATTTTGTCATCTGGTAGAGACTTAACCCATTACCACACAATCCCTACTTTTGACGCCCGTGAGAAAGAAGCCTTTAGAAAACATTGTGGGAAAAGGAGAAAATGCTGGTTAACCAGCATTTTCTCCTTTTCCCCACAATCTTTTCTACCCTGCACAAAACAAATTTCAAATTTTCAGTCACTTTCATTTTGTTGTCTGCAATTCCTTTCAATTTGGACAAACCTAAAATTTTGTCATTTGGTAATGGGTTAACCCTTCACCATACAATCACAAGCTTTGACAACCCTGAAGATGTAACCATTGGAAAACATTGTGGAGAAAGGATAAAATACTAGTGACAAGCATTTTCTCCTTTTCCCACAATGTTTTCTTCTTATCATCATTTAACTCATTACCAAACGACAATATCTTGGGTTTATCCAAATTGAAAACATTTGCAGACGACAACATAAAAGTGACTGAAAATTTGAAATTTGTTTTGTAAAGGGTAGAAAACATTGTGGGAAAAGGAGAAAATGCTGGTTACCAGCATTTTCTCCTTTTCCCACAATGTTTTCTATAGGCTTCTTTCTCAGGGGCATCAAAAGTAGGGATTGTGTGGTAATGGGTTAAGCCACATTTGAATTGTCGTCTGCAAATACTTCTAATTTGAACAAGTCCCCATTTTTGTTGTTTGGCACTTTGAACAAAGTCCCCATTGTTGTTGTTTGGCAAAGAGTACAAAGCACCAGAATCTGCCAGCAATCTGTCAGGAACCTCTATACTTATCTAAAAGCAAAATCAAACAACAGAACACTGAAGATTTTGCGCCAAAATCACGCCCTACTTTCATGATATATGCCTAAAGCCCCGTACAGGATCAATGCAGTCATGTGATATCGTGATACAAACAAAATCAATACTGGCCGGTATAATCCGAGCAGAAAACAAATAAATCCCCCTGAAAGGATTAGAGCGCAAATCCATTACTGGCAAGATAATATTTGGATTAGCCAAAATTCAATGGTGTATTACAATAGTTTCATGTAACATGTTTGTGCCATATTGCTGCAACGAATCTGAACTCAAGTATGTGTGGAATTATGTTCCAAACAAACACTTCACAAGACAGAGAACTCTAGACTTCTCCATATCATAAAACTGTTTATCTTTACAGAAACCATTAATTTTGCAGACTGCAATTAATTGTGGCCCATTTGATACAATTTCTTAGTATTAACTCTTTACAAAATGATAACATGATATGTAAATTGATTCAGTGATCGAAACTTATCTTTTGAAAACTAGAAAACTTTGTGGGAAAAGGACAAGGTGCTTATTTCCAGCATTTTCTCCTATACCCAGAGTGTTTTCAAAAGCCTTCTTTCTCAGGATCATTTAACTCATTACCAAACAACAAAATATTGTCCAAATCAAAAGCATTTGCACAAGACAAAATAAAAGTGACAGAAAATTTGAAATTTGTTTTGTGAAGGGTAGAAAACATTGTGGGAAAACTTCAAAAGGAGAAAATGCTGGTTACCAGCATTTTCTCCTTTTCCCACCATGTTTTCTAAAGGCTTCTTTCTCAGGGTAGTCAGAAGCAGGGATTGTGTGGTAATGGGCTAACTCCTTACCAATGACAACTTTAAACACCCCTGAAAGAGATGGCTTTCAAAAACATCAAGGGAAAAGGAGAAAATGATGGTACCAGCAGTTTCTCCTATTCCCACAATGTTTTCTACCCTATCAAAGAAAACTAACTTCATATGAGGTATTGAAACTGTCATCAGAAAATGCTTTCCATTTGGACAAGTCTAAAATCTTGTTAAAGGTTAAAAGGTTAACTCCTGACCGAACAACAAGCTTTCAGACTTTTAAATTGAAAGCAATTATTGCAAACAACAAAATAGTCACTCAAAAATTTCCTTTTTGGAAGGATAGAAATTTCAAAATGATTTTGGGAAGAGAAGAAAATGCTGATAACCAACAATTTTTCTTTTTCCTTCTCTTACAGGGTTGTTGAAATTATGTGATAATGAGTGTAGAGTCCAAAAAAACAACACTTGTGCGCTCATCCTTTCTAGTAAAAATTTGGTTGGGGCAAGTGGACTGTTCCTCTTTAACTCAATTCCAAACGACAAAATCTTTGGCTTGTCCAAATCGAAAGCATTTGCAGAAGACAAAATACAAGTGACTGAAAATTTAAAATATGTTTTGTGAAGGGTAGACAACACTGTGTGATAAGGAGAAAATGCTGGTTTCCAGCATTTTCTCCTTTTCCCACAATGTTTCCACAAAGCTTTCTCAGGGTCATCAGAAGTAGGGATTGTGTAGTAATGGCTTAAGCAACAATATATTCTGTAAATGCTTAACAGCTTTGAATTTTGTCTTGTCCCGAATTTTGTCTTTTGCAAAAGAGTTAACAAAACATTACCAAACCTATTTATAGAAACTAACACTGAACTTTTGGGCTGTTTCTGTCAAGACAAACATGTCAAAAAATGACAGTCATAATCAATGCATGACATTAAATAGTGCAGTCCTCTTTTTGTTGTTTACTTGGGTCCATCATCATTTGCAACTTAGATGCCTAACTTCCTGTGGATTTTATAATGCATGAAAGGTGTTTCTTTTGTGCTAGACTCCATGATCATCTTAAAGAGCCAATATGGCTGCTTGTAACTATACCAATATGAACAACAACACTGTGAAGCCTCTGCCAGTTTCGCAACCTAAAGAGATCCTAACATTCATGATTTAACAGAAACAAGCCCTGTGGCCACAAGTAGTCAAGAACATTTGAGGGAGAGAGTGAGGATTGGTTGGTTGGTTGTATTGGTGTTTAATGCTACTTTAACCCTTTACCCCATAAGGCATTTCTATGGTATCTCTAATTGACCCTAAATAACAGCAAGGATGAAGCTGTTTCTTATGTGTATATGACACCTTATGATAGCATAGAAAACATTGTGGCAAAAGGTGAAATTGCTTGTCACGAGCAATTTCACCTTTTACCACAATGTTTTCCAAAGGCTCCAACAAGCAATGCGTAGAAATGAGTATCTATGGAGTAAAGGGTTAACAGCTAAGGTTATATCATGGCGGTCGGTGATGCACATGTGTTTCCTGGCTCTCTCACACCGGTACTTACACAACTTTATTTCCAAAGCCACAGACTACTTTTCTCATATGCTTCAGTAGAGGTGAGAGGCGAAAATATGCCTGAAAGAAAGTTTGCCTCAACTGGGTATTGAACTCACAACCATCAGGTCATGAACATCTGACAGGTAAAGCTTGTAGCATTGACTAACACAAGTGACCATCAGCGCCAGGAATTAATCTTGTAGCAATGACAGAACATGAGGAAGAGTGGAATGGATCCTGTGGAAATGACTGTAAATCAGTGTTGAATGAATCTTGTGGTGGATGGATTATCTCTGTTTAGGAATTAACTCTTTACCACACAGTCCCGACTTTTAATGACCCTGGGAAAGAGACCTTTTGAAAACATTGTGGGAAAAGGAGAAAATGCTGGTAACCAGCATTTTTTCCTTTTCCCACAATGTTTTCTACCCATTGAAAAAACAAAATCAGCATTTTAACAACATTTAGTTTATCGTCTACAAATGCTTTCAATTTGGCCAAGTCTAAAATTTTGTTGTTTGGTAATGAGTTAAAATTATTTGTATTGCAAATGTATCCTACAACGTCCAGGGTTTTTCCATGACCCACTGTTTTTTTTTTTAATAATTCTAACCTCGAACATTTTCAAAATGATGCTGAGCTCAACAATCATGTTTGCCATCTTTTCTCCACTTGAAAGGGGATTGGGGGGGGGGGGGGGGGGGGGGGGGGGGTGTCGAATGATCCTAACATCAAAAGTCGAGGGAAAACCCTTGACATCATCCATACAAGATTCAGTGTATTTGAAAATGCAACTTGGCTAAGCTATACCAGTAGTTACTTGTGTAACTCAGGATTAAGATCAGCATAATCCCTATTTATTCCCTAAACATAATCCCTTACTCGTTTAACCCTTTTCCAAACAATCCCTGGTTTTTACGACCCATAAATAGACTCTGGAAAACATTGTGGGAAAAGGAGACAATGCTGGTAACCAGCATTGTAACCAGCATTGTCTCCTTTTCCCACAATGTTTTCTGCCCTGCTTGAAACAAATTTCAATTATTGAGTTACATTAATGTTGTCGTCTGCAAGTGCTTTCAATTGGAGGATTCTAAAATTTTGTTGTTTGGTAAAGGGTTAATGCTAAATACTCATTCTGGAACATGCACTTACTGTTTTTTGATACCTGGATTAATGTAGATTAGCCAGATTATCTATCGGATATTCAGATTAAAACCCCATGTACACATCCATCCAAGTTCTTTCATGTTTTCAACTGAGATGAAATCAACCAAAGGTCTTTCCTGCAACACTCTTACAGGAATGTGTTTGAATTTTCCCTTGCCAAGTTTCTAAATCCCCTTCCCAAATTAGCCCTTTCCACTCAATCCAGAGTTTTAACGACCCCGAAGGAAGAGGCCTTTTGAAAAACATTGCAGGAAACGGAGAAAATGCTGGTAACCAGAATGCTTTCTACCCCTTTAACCCATTACCACTCAATCCCTACTTTTGACGTGCCTTAGAAAGAAACCTTTTGAAAAACATTGCAGGGAAACGTAGAAAATGCTGGTAACCAGAATGCTTTCTACCCCTTTAATCCATTACCACTCAATCCCTACTTTTGACGCGCCTTAGAAAGAAGCCTTTTGAAAACACTGTGGGAAAAGGAGAAAATGCTGGTAACCAGCATTTTCTCCTTTTCCCACAGTGTTTCCTACCCTTCCCAGAACAAATTTCAATTTTTCAGCCACCTCTATTTTGTTGTCTGCAAATGCTTTCAATTTGGACCAGTCTAATTTATTGTCGTTTGGTAATGGGTTAAAAACATAACATCCGAGTCACAGTATATTACTTGCCTGGAAAGGCTTTCAATGTGAACAAATTTAATTTTTTTTTTTCATCTAGTAAAGGTTTAAACCTTAATAGTACTGACCCTTAACCAAACCAGTCTCTGATTTTTCTGTTACAGAGCAAGACACCTTCTGCAAACATTGTAACTGGTAGCCAGCATTTTCTCTTTTTCCCACATTTTCTACCCTTGTAAAGTCAAGAGTCTCATTTAGTTTGTTGTCTGCAAATTCTTTCTATTTGGAAAAGTCTAAAAATTTGCCATTTGGTAAGAATTTGACTCAACTGTATGCCTTTTTTTTAATCATTTTACAAACTCATTACCAGACAACAGCATTGAAGACTTATTCAAGACCATTTCCTGCAAGCGAAATGAACATGGTTCCCATGAAAGGATTTGACTTAGAAATGGTCAAAAACATTGTGGGAAAGAGAGAAATTGCTGTTTATCAATGTTTTCATCCATTTCCCACAATATTTTCAACAGCCTTCTTCCCTCTGGTAACAGTGGTTGTGAAACATTGTGGTCGTTTGGTGAAAGGTTAAGTGGAGGTTTATGTCAAATGTCCTCTCTAATAAAATAGTTCTGGGAAACCCTAAAACTCCTTACTCTTTATCACACCAGGAAATGTTCACTAGTCCCTATTCAGGATAACTTATGTCTTGTATTATATTAAAGGTTGGTACAATGGTTATTCTGATCTGAAAAGCACTCCTTTATTGGTCCAACGAATCACCGAAGTACCACCGAAACACTGAATACCCCAATTTTTTTCTATCGAGTTAAGAAAACTAATAACAGTTTGAAATATTTGTCTTTTTTCGTGATATTTGAGTGAACTATTGTTGATTGATGGTAAGTTTAAAACATTATGACAGAAGAAAAAAAATTAACGACCCTGGGAAAGAATCCTTTTTAAAATATTGTGGGAAAAGGAGAAAATGCTGGTCACAAGATTTCCTCCTTTTTCCACAAAATTTTCTACCCTGTCATAGAGAAATTGCACCATTTGTGCCACACTGAAATTGTCGTCTGAAAATGTTTTAAATTCTGCCAAGTCTTAAAATTTTGTGCCAAATATCACGAAAAAAGACAATTCGGACTGTTATCAGTAATCTGAACCAGACACCGACAAAATTGGGATAGTTCTATGTTTCAGTGGTATTTCGGTATTTCGCTGATTGGTCGGACCGGTTGGTTGACTGTATTAATGTTTAATGACATTTTGCCAGATTTGGCCATTTCACAGCAGTCAGTGCACCTAGACATGCGTTTCATTGCTTTCTCACATCTGTACCGATGCAGCTTTCTTTCCTAATGGCTGTTTCTCATATGCATCAAGTGAGAATAGAAAATATCACCACATAGAAAGTTTGTGTCGACCGGCTATCAAACTCACAACCACGAGGTCACAAGTCTGATGAACTAACCACTGAGCTATCAGGCCTGGGCGTACTGCACAGGCTTTAACTTTTTACCCAACGACAAAATATTAGATTGGTCCAGACTGAAAGCATTTGCAGATGACAAAATGTAATGAAAGAATTCAAATTTGTTGTAGGAAGGGAAGAAAACATTGTCGGAAATGAAGAAAATGCTGGTTACCAGCATTTTCTCCTTTTCCCACAGTGTTTTCAAAGGCTTCTTTCCCAGAGGTGTAAAAACTTAGGATTGTGTGGCAAAGGGTTAGACCAGGGTTGATACCTTATGCAGGTGCTTCAAGCCTCCTTTTCACAGAGCATGGCTCCTATGCATTTACATGGACCCAATTCATACTTCGGTTTGTCTTTAACTCATTACCAAATGACACTATTTCAGGCTTTTCCAAATCGAAAGCATTTGCAGACAATATAAAAGTCTCTGAAAATTTGAAATTTGCTCTGTGAAGGGTAGAAAACATTGTGGGAAAAGGAGAAAATGCTGGCTACCAGCATTTTCTCCTTTTCCCACAATGTTTTCAAAAGGCTTCTTTCTTGGGGCCGTCCAAAGTCGGCACTGTGTGGTAAAGGATTAACAAATAAAACAGGGGTCAATTAAACAAACTGCCCATTGTTTCAGTAAAAAAAAGTAGTTTTACAGAGATTTTGTCAATTTGGTTTCCATACATGTAGCTCTAAAGCTGTCAGTTACTCTAACAAACAACAAAACCTTAAATTTGCTAAACAGAATGCATTAACAGACAAAAAATTCTAAGTGGTTCAAATGATGTGTTTTTTGCCTGACTAAATAGAAAATGTGGGTAAAGGAGAAAATGCTGGTCACCAGCATTTTGTCCTTTACACACAATGTTTTCAAATTCTCTTTCCCTCTGGGTTTTGAAATTTGGGATTGATGAGGTTTAAAGAAATATACAAAAGAAACTATCCCATGCAAACTGTTCATTTCGTTTTATGTGCTGAATGAATTTCCGCGAGCAGGACGGCCGTTTTATGTGCACATGGAAAAAACATGGACCAAGCGGACGAATCCATATTTTCATGAATTGCGGATTTAGAAATTGAAAATTATTCACCGAGGCAACTATGTAGTAGTGATATATTACATTAACAAAATCGTTTGTTCGCGAGGTTGCTCTACACAATGTGTTCTTACTTCGAAAAAATACCCAAAATTTTGTTTGACCCAGTTTTTTGTTCAAGAACAGCCCTCGCGACATGAGGTACTCACCTTTTGAAATATTCCGTTATTTCATTCTCTGTCGTATTTTCGGGTAAATTCCCTACGAGAAGGTACCTTGTTTCGCGTACCATTTCCCTCTATTACTACATCCCTTAAATTCACTTGCAGCATACCAACATTTTTCCATCAAAATCGCACATTACACATATTAGAGCTTCTCTATTCCGATAAAAAATTTCATGCTAACCGCGTGACGTCATTGTCACGTGACATGGTTAATAGCATATGTCATGTGACCGTACACAGCAATATATTATGCGAGGGGTCGTCTCAAGTGGATCGTGTACTTGTTATGTGTAAAGTTGTGTTTGCATTTATGCGGTTTGCGGTTTGAAGATTGGGCAAGGCCTTTGGTGTCTTATCAGTATCCCGTTTCTCTTTTAACAGTCAAATCTATTCAGACATATCCTGTTAAAAGTAATAGGAAATGTTTAATAGCAAGCCTCGGTTATTGCAGTGCTTAGAATATTGACTATTCTTGGACCAAGATAAAGCGAACGACTGTTAATGGCCGCTAAAGGGTTCGCTACGAGGTTCTACCATATATATATATCAATATTGATCAGTCTGGCAATGGACTGTTGTGAAATAGGGCTAGAGGCTTGTTTTTTCCCCAAATCCCTATGTTGTTCGTTGTGATGAGGGAAAAACTTGAACAGAAAATGTTTTGTCCGACTATATACTAGATCTAGTCTCTAGTGTTAGTACAGCGTAAAGTGGGCGAGTAATGTATTATAAATAAATGTAACTCATCAATTTTGTGTTCAGATGTGTTAGCAAGTTACCACAGTCTCAACCAGCGAACTCTCACATATTGATATTCCCCGTTTCGATTCCTCCATGCATATCTTGTCAATATTGATCAGCCAACTCTTTACAAACTTTTTTCAAGTTGACTCGACAAACCTTACCCACGCTCTACCATTTCGATTAATTGTTACTTTTTGTGTGTATGCAATATAGTAATTTGATGTAGGTCCTTGATAAAGCTTCTTGCTAGAGAATGCTTGTAAAGTTCAACAAATTAACCGTTTCTTTTTGTGTCTTGGTTTATAATAATACACATCTATACATGCAGACCCGGACCATGTACTGGAAACTGCAACTCTACTGCAAAATTCGCCGAATTCCCGCCGTGCAAATTCTGCTTTAGAACTGAAAATAGAACTTATTCAACGCAACAAGGACGACCTTATCAAATTTCCTTGATTGAACCTTGCTCAGCATTGTTGTACATAAGATGTGTAATCACATTCTTTTACCAGACAATATTGTGTTTCAATGACCTCGAGGATGGTTTCTGAAGACCTTGTGGGAAAAGGGGAAATGCTAGTGACCAACATTTTCTCTACTATTCTAAGCTTTCTGTCAATGTCAAAGACATAAAGCATTTTTGAAGCAGCATGTAAATATTCGTCTGCTCATGCTTGAATTCAATTAGTTACGAGTCTAAACCTCCGCCGTTTGGTTGAATTAATTACCACACGATCCAATACTTTAAGGACACTGCAGGAAAAGGGGTGTTACTAACAGAAAAGAGCAAATGCTGGTAACAAGCATTTCCTCCTTTCCAAACACTATTTTCTTCCCTTTCACGGACAACCAGCATTGTTACCAGCATTTTCTCTTTTTCCCAAAATGTTTTCAAAAGGCTTCTTTCCCAGGGTCGTTAAAAGTTGTCATTGTGAGGTAAAGGGTTAAAACATAGTAGAAAAAGGACAGTAGATCTAAACCCTATGTATACAAGTGATGTAACCTTATACCTCTTCACAGATCTAACAGTTAGTCTGTTGCTTGTTTTACGACAAAAAGACAATCCCTCTGGTATAAATTATTTGTGTTGAATTAAAATGTTACCAAGCAAAAACATGGGAGCCATACTCTGGCAAAATGGGGTTAACTCATTACCAAACGGCAATATTATAGACTGGTCCAAATCGAGAGCACTTGCAGACGACAAAATAAAAGTGACTGAAACTTTGAAATTTTTGTGAAGGGTAGAAAACTTTGTGGGAAAAGGAGAAAATGCTGGTTACCAGCATTTTCTCCTTTTCCCACAATGTTTTCTAGAGGCTTCTTTCTCAGGGGCGTCAAAAGTAGGAATAGCGTGGTAATGTGTTAAGTGCATCACCGTTGTGCTTTTTACCAGGAAAGTGATCACATAAAATGATTCCATTCAATGCATTTTATTCAACAACAAAATTGAACAATGAAATATGCCGGTCTTTTGACATGTAGATCTACAAAGTTGACAATAGCAAAATGTGTCAACCCAGGTCCGCCTGTGCAGAATGCACATACTGACCTGGGTCGGTATCTTTTTTTTTAAGTAGATGCATTAATTCCCTTTTTTTTCACAGAGCATGTCTCATGTTATAAACAAATTAGCTCTAGATTTACAACCAAGGTAGCTGTACATAGTATCACTATTTGCCTACTGCCGAGGTGCATAACGATTTTCTGAAGTCGGGAACATCGTTTTCACGTCAAGCTTGAATCACGTGTAAAGTTACATTTGATTCAACCAAGTTTGGCAATTGCGTCTTCTTTTTTAACTCTTTACCACACATTCCCTACTTTTAACGCCCACGAGAAAGAAGAGTTTTGAAAACATTGTGGGAAAAGGGGATAGTACTGGTAACCAGCGTTTTCTCATTTTCCAACTTTTTTTTCTAACCGGGTGAAAACATATTTCAATTTTTGAGTTACGTTTATTTTGTCGTCTGCAAATGCTTTCAATTTGGACCAGTATAAAATTCTGTCGTTTGGTAAAGAGTTATTTTTTTTAAGAACTGGACATCCTCAGTATTGTCAGGCGAAGTCGAACATACATGAGGTTCATGGATTAAACAAATCTTGATATTTAGAAATGTTCATATATCTACAAGTTAATACATGTAGATGTGAAGTTAGATTTTGTTTGGGAGCCGACAGGTCCTGGTTCAGCAAGAATTTTAGTAATATACAGTTTCCTTCGGGGAAATAAATGAAAGGTGCAAGTTCACGATATTTTCCCGAAAGAACTGGAATTTACGCATATCTCCTTAAAACATTTCTTTGGTAAACAATATTTTTCTATACAGATCTAGTAAGCAGAGCATATAGAGATAGGCAAGTCTGCTATACGAGAAGATATGGGGTACATGATTTCCTTTGATTGAATGTCCTCATGTAAACCTTTATAGTGTCCAGATCTATATCGATTTTTAAGCACGCACTTGGAATAAAGATGATCTCATAAGTCTGGACCGCTGGCTATAGATGTTTCTATCCCTGGAAAAGAAAGGACTCGTAATGCTCGGGGCACCACTGCAACAATACAGCGCATGGACAAGTTCGGCGAACTTGATTCTTCACCATGCAATCCAACAATAGTACACACTTGGGAAAAAGGAGAAACAGCTTCAATCAAAGCAGTTTCTCATTCCCCCAACCATTTCTTGTACATGAATAGGAGTCGCTTTCAATAAAAAAAATCTCAGTATTGCATCGGCATATACCTGAATTCAGATTGCTTGGTATTCATTACAGAAGGGATTGGGTCGAAAGATGCGTATATATTCAAAGCCGTGAGTGCAATTTTGGTAAAATACGACATCGATTATCTGTGAAACTTTGCTGCCTCTACATATCCGATTTATCGGTCCTTCATATTTAAGCGGTAACATGAAACCGTGGAAATGATGTTCGTGTTTGATAGAGATTTACTGTATTCGGCACCCGAAATTGATTATCCTAAATTTCTTATGTATTTTTCTGATGTTCAATTGTTTCGTTACCATGCCGTCTTGAGCTGCTTTTCAACCTGACTGGAAAGAGCACTTCGTTAAAATACGTAAAAATATTCAAGAAAATGCAAAGGCTGACCAACTAGAAACAAAGGCCAGAGAAGTGAAACAAAATTTTGTGTAATTTTAGTCTTTTTCAATCCAATATTGATCAAGAACAATTGTTTCATTTGTTTTGTACATGAAAACTACGATCGAATACCGATCATCTGATCTTGACTTCAAATTCCTAATAGAATCTGTCAGCATCCATAGATGGGCTAGATGTGAAGTTTAGTTTACTGCTTCAAAAAGACTCCAAACGCAATATTTCTAATATCAGACAAAGACAGTCTCAAATAAACAAATTTTATCAGTGAACTACAAGTTTTTCTTCGTCATGACGGAGTAATAAACCGCGCGACAATATCGACCAGGTTTACCACGAGGTCATACTAATGCATTATTTATTTCCACTTTGATAAAACCCCTTGAAATCTGATTAGAAATCGCTTTCTGTAGGAGCAGCGACGCGTTACACCGATTTTAACGACCGCTGTACTTGCTTTGTATGCGCCGTAGGCTAGAGGCAATAATTTAAACGCGGCATGTGAAATAAACCCCTCTCTTACATTATGTATCGCACCACCCCAAGCTATTATGTGTAAACAGAATACTCCTCGTTATCTGAAATAACTTGGCAGTCCGCCAATATCGAATCGATAACGGCCTTGCGAGAAAGAACACGTCAACTGGCAAATGTATATGTAGAAACCGGTTTGGACCGGAATGCCTAATAATAGATCCAATATGGCGCCTGAAAAATAATGTTCAGGACTCGTTGCAAGCAATATATTCCAATTATTGGAAGTGAGCGAATGAAGTTTCGTCCGGTTACGAAGTAGATATAGTCGAATAGTTTGAATATAAAACTCAAGGCTTTGATATATATAATCTTCGATCATTTCAATCAGAATTTTGGGCACCAACAAAAAGAGACCATATTTTTTTTTTTATTTATAAAAACCACGCAATTTATTCCAGAAGTCGACAAAACAAGTTTACACATTAATGAGTTTATTGTACAAAATGAAATCTGGTAGTTTAACATCCCCGGTATCCATAGATTAAATCCGTGCTCTTTTTTTAGGAGTCACAACTTAGGTGGTACGTGTAATGTATTCCCCAAGAACCTTCAATAAGCGTTTTCAGTTGATAGCTCGTTCTACAATTCCATGGGCTTTCTCGTTATGCTTATTCCATTGGTTAGCTTCTATACATCCAGTGCAAGTGAGAAAAAAAAATCTTTCAACACAATCATGTATATTTTACAGAAAAAAAACATGACTGTGAAAACAAAGGGCTTCAAATTTATTTCCTCAAAATACGCAATATATACAAAATTACTAAAATTTCCGAGTAAAAAACAGCGCAATTCTTTTTACTATAATTATCCCTGTTTTCTCGGACAAAACAATACATAGAAAACAGAGTACAAGATCCAAAAAAATATCAAACTCGTTTAGAAATTCTCGCACCGCCATTGTTAACTAATTCCTATCGTGTTCTGACGTAAAACGACCTTGAGCAATGAATTGTGGGATTAGCTCTGATCACGCGTGATGCGAATGATCTTAACTGTTTGCCCAGTACTATTCTCGTAATAATATCATGCGCATTTAACGCAGGGACACAGCACATATCGATAACGTTCGGTCATTCTTACATGAACGGACCACATACAGACAAGACCGAAAGAGTTACGCTTCTTGGACAATGCTTTGCAGTAAATCGAGAATGAATTACACCTAAAATCTTAAAGAACTTTTTTCCAAGCGATGGTTTTAATTCTGTTAATAAAAAAGAAAATAGCGCTGTAGACTCTATATGCTATGCTATTCATTCATACAATCTTGTATCAGCGACACTTTTTTTTTTTATAGACTTTGTTCTTTTCTGTTTCGCAACTGCTGATATTGACGCATTTGCCTCCTACATGTTCACTTCTTCATTGTCGAAAATATAGACGGACGAAACAGATGACTTGACCATTTACTATGTAATCACGAGTTTTTACGATCCGAAAGAAGAAGGCGTTGGAAACAGTGTGGAAAAACTTTTAAAGGACAAAATATCCCTTTTTTTTTTTTTCAATTTTGTCTACCATATCAACGACAGAAATCATCATTTAACTCATTACCAAACGACAATATTTCAGGCTTGTCCAAATCGAAAGCATTTGCAGACGACAAAATAAAAGTGACAGAAAATTCGAAATTTGTTCTGCGAAGAGTAGAAAACATGGTGGGAAAAGGAGAAAATGCTGGTTACCAGCATTTTCTCCTTTTCACACAATGTTAAACTTTTCTAAAGGCTTCTCTCTCAGGGTCGTCAAAGGTAGGGATTGTGTGGTTATGGGTTAAACTATCTACATTTTGTCGTCTGCAATGATGCTTTCAATTTAGTCAAGTATAAAATAATCCTCTGGTAAAAAGTTAAAGTAACAATGAAGCTCATAAGTAATCAAAGCAGATCTATTTAAATTGCATTTGATTTTATATTATACCGTTCAAAAGTATGGAAACTGTTGTGAAGATGACAATCTGTCATTAAGCAGGCGTTCCAACTGTTAGTTGCTGACAGCGAAATTAATTTCAAAAGAAGGCTAAAATCTGCCAGGTAGATGTTTCTATTGTTTACATTTTGACTGATTTTAGATTTTTTTTTCTGCCAGCGATTAGCTTTTTTTTTGAGTTTAAGTTTCAGTTTAATCATATTAAAATTACACAATCTTTTAGCTAATAATATGTAGATACAAACAACATTTGCAGATGCAGAGAAAAAATATATTTATAAAGAAGAAGAAGAAGAGGAAGAAGAAGAAGAAGAAGAAACTGTCAAATTGACAGTCTGGCAAATAAAAGCCATTTAAGATATTTATAGTTGATCAAATAACTAGAACTTTTCTATTGTTGTTTTGTCTGAGAAGTTGTACGAAAATCAAAGTATAACTTCTGACATTAGCTCGTTAAAAGTAGAAACATAAAAGTAATGAACAGTATTTGATAGAAAATTGATAAGAAATCAGACTTCCGCGTTTTCTGATCTTAACTCAAATGCAATATACATTTATCTATTTTGATGAATGGATTAAAGTGTTGTGTGACTTTGAAGACATTTAAGTTTTTAAATCTTTCGACATTAGGCCACGAGCAATAATAATTTACAAGATTTTATTTTCTAACATTACAAAATTTCGGACGAACTAGAAGAAAGTGATATTCCTTTTCGACAAAATTCATGTTACAGTATTTACTTAAACGATCTTCTCTTTAGATATGCAGGTGTCTTCCCTTTCCGATGAGTAATTCATGTGATGATGATCTAAATTAACCATTTACCCCATAGATACTCATTTTGACGTATAAACAACAGACAGCTTTTGAAAACATTGTGGGAAAAGGAGAAATTGCTCGTAACGAGCAATTTCTCCTTTTCCCACAATGTTTTCCACTCAATCAGATATTTGTATCCTCATTTGCCCATATTTTTGACATCATATCTTTATTATTTGCTGAAATGGAAGAGCCTCAAATTGGCATATCAGGGAAAGGGTTAAACTGGCGATAAATATTTCCTTTACATCGATTGAGAAACAAGTTCTTACAACTTATACTAATCCCTCTCGATTCTGCTTCCTGGGAATTACATCAGTACTCGGGCCGAATGTGTGGGCCAATGGATAATCCCAAATTTGACACCCGCTTCCGGGTATTGAACTTACGGTTGCGAGGCCGACGCTGTACCTCACAACAACGGACATCACACACACTCCTAAATGCAAAGAAACCTGCAAGTCCATTTTCTTAAAATTCTCTTGTTCTAATTACGGCCCGGTTCAAAGTTAGAAAATTGTTTAGGATCAGGCTAAGGATTCTGTGATGACTTCTCGGTGAATACAGACCCTATAAACTACTAAGTAAGTTAAAACAAAACTCCTGAATGTTGCCATATCAGAGTTTTTTTTTCTGTTGAAAAATACCTCCTTATCGGACAGTATAACAGTGTAAATCTAAGGGCAAAGTGTAGGTTTTATCTTTATTTTTGCTTGCTTTATTAATATTCTCCTTTTATGGTCTAATCTTATTCTTCTAGAGATTGATTAAAATTCTTGTGAGTCTTAAATAGATTCATACGATACATAATAGTCGAATCTACAGTTGCTTATGTTAAAAATCTAGTGGCGCAAGGGAAATAACTCCATCACAATACCTTTCAGTAATGAATAGTTTTACCTCCCTTTCTTCTTTACCAATTTAAGCCTTTTGTAACTTATTTCATGGTCAAAACTATACAAACTTGGAGAAAATGCTGGTTAACTCTTCCAACGATGTTTTCTACTGTATCAGATACCTAATGCTCATTTGTAATAATTCTGAATTCGTCATACTCAGATGCTCTCAGTTTGGAAGAGTCTAAAATTCTTGTTGGCCTTGATGAATTTCCAAAAAGTACCGACCAATACTAGTCCGCGCAGGCTGACATGATGCGAAACATTATGCTATATGATGTAGGATTCACACTTAATGTTTTTCGTGGATTAAAACATCTTTGATCCAGATAAGACTGTACAAAATGTGCAATCTGGGCCCGTATTCACCCACCATTATTGAGAATATTCTTTGTCTCTTTCTCCAAGGTTCTCTAAATTTGAATGGTTTAGCCAAACAGAAGTTGCATTACTTACAATTATAGAAAATTCTGGAGAACAAGACAAAGAATGTTCTTAAGAATGGTTGGTGAATACGTGCCCTGATATTTGATACACATATTATTGTTTCTATCGGACTGAAATGTCCTTCAATTAATTAAGGTGAGACAGCATCAAAAAGTGAAATCTGATCTTAAATCTATAGAACATGAACTTTGTAGGCTCTGTCTGTCTGAAACATTTTCGTGCAAAAGTAATCATGAATGTTAGTCTGTCTCATGCCGCCACTCTATCTCATGTCAGTCTGTCTCATGTCAGTCTATCTCATGTCAGTCTGTCTCATTTCAGTCTGTCTCACAGCAGTCTGTCTCATGCCAATCTGTCTCATGCCAGTCGGTCTCATGCCAGTCTATCTCATGCCAGTCTGTCTCATGTCAGCCTGTCTCATGCCGCCACTCTATCTCATGTCAGTCTGTCTCATGGCACCACTCTATCTCATGCCAGTCTGTCTCACAGCAGTCTGTCTCATGCCAATCTGTCTCATGCCAGTCGGTCTATTGCCACTTTATCTCATGTCAGTCTGTCTCATGTCAGTCTGTCTCATGTCAGTCTGTCTCATGTCAGTCTGTCCGATGTCAGTCCGTCTCATGTCAGTCCGTCTCATGTCAGTCTATCTCATGTCAGTCTGTTCGATGTCAGTCCGTCTCATGCCAGTCCGTCTCATGCCAGTCCCTCTAATTTATCTCATGCCAGTCTGTCTGATGTCAGTCTGTCTCATGCCGCCACTCTATCTCATTTCAGTCTGTCTCATGCCACCACTCTATCTCATGCCAGTCTGTCTCACAGCAGTCTGTCTCATGCCAATCTGTCTCATGCCAGTTTGTCTACTGCCTCTTTATTTCATGTCAGTCTGTCTCATGTCAGTCTATCTCATGTCAGTCTGTCTCATGTCAGTCTGTCCGATGTCAGTCCGTCTCATGCCAGTCCATCTCATGCCAGTCCCTCTCTTGTCAGCCCGTCTCATGTCAGTCCTTCTAATTTATCTCATGCCAGTCTGTCTAATGTCAGTCTGTCTCATGTCAATCTGTCTCATGCTAACGTGTCTCATGCCAGTCTGTCTCATGGCAATCTGTCTCATGTCGATCTGTTTCATTCCAGTCTGTCTCATTCCGGCCTGTTCCATGCCAGTTGGTCTCATGCTAATGTGTCTCATGCCAGTCTGTCTCATTCCAGTCTGTCTCATTCCAGTGTGTCCCATGCCAGTGTGTCCCATGCCAGTCCGCCCCATTCCAGTCCGTTTCATTCCAGTCTGTCTCATTCCATTCTGTCTCATGCCAGTCTGTCTCATGCCAGTTGGTCTCATGTCAGCCTGTCTCATTCCAGCCTGTCTCATTCCAGTCTGTCTCATGTTAGTCTGTCTCATTCCAGTCTGTCCCATGCCAGTCTGTCTCATTCCAGTCTGTCTCATTCCAGTCTGTCACATGTCAGTCTGTCTCTTTCCAGTCTGTCTCATTCCAGTGTGTCCCATGCCAGTGTGTCCCATGCCAGTCTGTCCCATGCCAGTCTGTCTCATTCCAGTCTGTCTCATTCCAGTCTGTCTCATGTCAGTCTGTCTCATTCCAGTCTGTCTCTTCCAGTCTGTCTCATTCCAGTCTTTCTAATTCCAGTCTGTCCCATGCCAGTCTGTCCCATGCCAATCTGTCTCATGCCAGTCGGTCTCATGTCAGTCTGTCTCATTCCAGTCTTTCTAATTCCAGTCTGTCCCATGCCAGTCTGTCCCATGCCAATCTGTCTCATGCCAGTCTGTCTCATGTCAGTCTGTCTCATTCTAATCTGTCTCATGCAAGTCTGTCCCATTCCGGTCTGTCCCATGCCGGTCTGTCTCATTCCGGTCTGTCTCATTCCGGTCTGTCACATGTCAGTCTGTCTCATGTAGGTCTGTCTCATGTAGGGCTGTCTCATTCCATTCTGTCTCATTCCAGTGTGTCCCATTCCAGTGTGTCCCATGCCAGTGTGTCTCATTCCAGTCTGTCGCATTCCAGTCTGTCTCATGCCAGTCTGTCTCATTCCATTCTGTCTCATGTCAGTCTGTCTCATTCCATTCTGTCTCTTCCAGTCTGTCTCATGTCCGTCTGTCTCATTCCAGTCTGTCCAATGCCAGTCTGTCTCATGCCAGTTGGTCTCATTCCAGTCTTTCTCATTCCAGTCTGTCCCATGCCAGTCTGTCTCATGCCAGTCTGTCTCATGCCTGTCTGTCTCATGTCAATCTGTCTCATTCCAGTCTGTCTCATGCAAGTCTGTCTCATTCCGGTCTGTCCCATACCGGTCTGTCTCATTCCAGTTTGTCTCATGCCAGTTTGTCTCTTTCCGGTCTGTCCCATGCCAGTCTGTCTCATTCCGGTCTGTCTCATGCCGGTCTGTCTCATTCCGGTCTGTCTCATGCCGGTCTGTCTCATTCCGAGCTGTCTCACGCCAGTCTGATACATGTCAGTCTATCTAATTCCAGTCTGTCTCATGCCAGTCTGTCTCATTCCGGTCTGTCCCATGGCAGTCTGTCTCATTTAGGTCTGTCTCATGCAAGTCTGTCTCATTCCAGTCTGTCTCATGTCAGTCTGTCACATGTCAGTCTGTCTCATTCCAGTCTGTCCTATTCCAGTCTGTCCAATGCCAGTCTGTCCCATGCCAGTCTGTCCCATGCCAGTCTGTCTCATGTCAATTTGTCTCATTCCAGTCTGTCTCATTCCAGTGTATCCCATGCCAGTGTGTCCCATGCCAGTGTGTCCAATTCCAGTCTGTCTCATTCCAGTCTGTCTCATTCCATTCTGTCTCATGCCAGTCTGTCTCATTCCATTCTGTCTCATGTCAGTCTGTCTCATGCCAGTCTGTCTCATGCCAGTCTGTCTCATTCCAGTCTGTCCCATGCCAGTCTGTCTCATGCCAGTTGGTCTCATGTCAGTCTGTCTCATTCCAGTCTTTCTCATTCCAGTCTGTCCCATGCCAGTCTATCTCATGCCAAGCTGTCTCATGCCAGTCTGTCCCATGCCGGTCTGTGTCATTCCGGTCTGTCTCATGCAAGTCTGTCTCATTCCAGTCTGTCCCATGTCAGTCTGTCTCATGCCAATTGGTCTCATGTCAGTCTGTCTCATTCCAGTCTTTCTCATTCCAGTCTGTCCCATGCCAGTCTGTCTCATGCCAGTCTGTCTCATGTCAATCTGTCTCATTCCAGTCTATCTCATGCAAGTCTGTCTCATTCCAGTCTGTCCCAATCCAGTATGTCGCATTCCAGTCTGTCTCATGCCAGTCTGTCTCATTCCGGTCTGCCCCATGCCAGTCTGTCTCATTTAGGTCTGTCTCATGCAAGTCTGTCTCTTTCCAGTCTGTCTCATGTCAGTCTGTCACATGTCAGTCTGTCTCATTCCAGTCTGTCTAATTCCAGTCTGTCTCATTCCAGTCTGTCCAATGCCAGTCTGTCCCATGCCAGTCTGTCTCATGTCAATTTGTCTCATTCTAGTCTGTCTCATTCCAGTGTATCCCATGCCAGTGTGTCCCATGCAAGTGTGTCCCATTCCAGTCTGTCTCATTCCAGTCTGTCTCATTCCATTCTGTCTCATGCCAGTCTGTCACATTCCATTCTGTCTCATGCCAGTCTGTCTCATTCCAGTCTGTCTCATGCCAGTCTGTCTCATTCCAGTCTGTCTCTTCCAGTCTGTCTCATGTCCGTCTGTCTCATTCCAGTTTGTCCCATGCAAGTCTGTCTCATGCCAGTTGGTCTCATGTCAGTCCGTCTCATTCCAGTCTTTATCATTCCAATCTGTCTCATGCCAGTCTGTCTCATGTCAACCTGTCTCATTCCAGTCTGTCTCATGCAAGTCTGTCTCATTCCGGTCTGTCCCATTCCGGTCTGTATCATTCCAATCTGTCTCATTCCAGTCTCTCTCATTCCAGTCTCTCCCATGCCAGTCTGTCTCATTCCAGTCTGTCTCATGTCAATCTGTCTCATTCCAGTCTGTCTCATGCAAGTCTGTCCCATGCCAGTCTGTCCCATTCCGGTCTGTATCATTCCGGTCTGTCTCATTCCAGTCTCTCCCATTCCAGTCTCTCTCATTCCAGTCTCTCCCATGCCAGTCTGTCTCATTCCAGTCTGTCTCATGTCAGTCTGTCTCATTCCAGTCTGTCTCATTCCAGTCTGTCTCTTCCAGTCTGTCTCATGTCCGTCTGTCTCATTCCAGTTTGTCCCATGCAAGTCTGTCTCATGCCAGTTGGTCTCATGTCAGTCCGTCTCATTCCAGTCTTTATCATTCCAATCTGTCTCATGCCAGTCTGTCTCATGTCAACCTGTCTCATTCCAGTCTGTCTCATGCAAGTCTGTCTCATTCCGGTCTGTCCCATTCCGGTCTGTATCATTCCAATCTGTCTCATTCCAGTCTCTCTCATTCCAGTCTCTCCCATGCCAGTCTGTCTCATTCCAGTCTGTCTCATGTCAATCTGTCTCATTCCAGTCTGTCTCATGCAAGTCTGTCCCATGCCAGTCTGTCCCATTCCGGTCTGTCTCATTCCGGTCTGTCTCATTCCAGTCTCTCCCATGCCAGTCTGTCTCATTCCAGTCTGTCTCATGTCAATCTGTCTCATGCCAGTCTGTCTCATTCCAGTCTGTCTCATGTCAGTCTGTCTCAAGTCAATCTTTCTCATGCCAGTCTGTCTCATTCCAGTCTGTCTCTTCCAGCCTGTCTCATGTCCGTCTGTCCCATTCCAGTCTGTCTCATGCTAGTTGGTCTCATGTCAGCCTGTCTCATTCCAGTCTTTCCCATTCCAGTCTGTCTCATGCCAGTCTGTCTCTTGTCAGTCTGTCTCATTCCAGTCTGTCCCATTCCAGTGTGTCCCATGCCAGTGTGTCCCATGCCAGTCTGTCTCATTCCAGTCTGTCTCATGCCAGTCTGTCCAATGCCATTCTGTCCATGTCAGTTTGTCTCATTCCAGTCTGTCTCATTCCAGTCTGTCTCATTCCAGTGTGTCCCATTCCAGTGTGTCCCATGCCAGTCTGTCTCATTCCAGTCTGTGTCATTCTAGTCTGTCCAATGCCAGTCTGTCTCATTCCATTCTGTCTCATGTCAGTCTGTCTCATTCCAGTCTGTCTCATTCCGGTCTGTCATATGTAAGTCTGTCTCATTCCAGTCTGTCTCATGCCAGTCTGTCTCATGTCAATTTGTCTCTTTCCAGTCTGTCTCATTTCAGTTTGTCTCATTCCAGTGTGTCCAATGCCAGTGTGTCCCATTCTAGTCTGTCTCATTGCAGTCTGTCTCATTCCATTCTGTCTCATGCCAGTCTGTCTCATTCCATCCTGCCTCATGCCAGTCTGTCTCATGTCCGTCTGTCTCATTCCAGTCTGAGCCATGCCAGTCTGTCTCATGCCAGTTGGTCTCATGTCAGTCTGTCTCATTCCAGTCTGTCCCATGCCAGTCTGTCTCATTCCAGTCTTTCTCATTCCAGTCTGTCTCATGCCAGTCTGTCTCATGTCAATCTGTCTGATTCCAGTCTATCTCATGCAAGTCTGTCTCATTCCAGTCCGTCTCATGCCAGTCTGTCTCATTCCGGTCTGTCCCATGCCAGTCTGTCTCATTTAGGTCTGTCTCATGCAAGTCTGTCTCATTCCAGTCTGTCTCATGTCAGTCTGTCACATGTCAGTCTGTCTCATTCCATTCTGTCTCTTCCAGTCTGTCTCATGTCCGTCTGTCTCATTCCAGTCTGTCCAATGCCAGTCTGTCTCATGCCAGTTGGTCTCATTCCAGTCTTTCTCATTCCAGTCTGTACCATGCCAGTCTGTCTCATGCCAATCTGTCTCATGCCTGTCTGTCTCATGTCAATCTGTCTCATTCCAGTCTGTCTCATGCAAGTCTGTCTCATTCCGGTCTGTCCCATACCGGTCTGTCTCATTCCAGTTTGTCTCATGCCAGTCTGTCTCTTTCCGGTCTGTCCCATGCCAGTCTGTCTCATTCCGGTCTTTCTCATTCCGGTCTGTCTCATGCCGGTCTGTCTCATTCCGAGCTGTCTCACGCCAGTCTGATACATGTCAGTCTGTCTAATTCCAGTCTGTCTCATGCCAGTCTGTCTCATTCCGGTCTGTCCCATGCCAGTCTGTCTCATTTAGGTCTGTCTCATGCAAGTCTGTCTCATTCCAGTCTGTCTCATGTCAGTCTGTCTCATTCCAATCTGTCCTATTCCAGTCTGTCCAATGCCAGTCTGTCCCATGCCAGTCTGTCCCATGCCAGTCTGTCTCATGTCAATTTGTCTCATTCCAGTCTGTCTCATTCCAGTGTATCCCATGCCAGTGTGTCCCATGCCAGTGTGTCCCATTCCAGTCTGTCTCATGCCAGTCTGTCTCATTCCATTCTGTCTCATGTCAGTCTGTCTCATGCCAGTCTGTCTCATTCCAGTCTGTCTCTTCCAGTCTGTCTCATGTCCGTCTGTCTCATTCCAGTCTTTATCATTTCAGTCTGTCCAATGCCAGTCAGTCTTATGCCAATCTGTCTCATGCCAGTCTGTCTAATGCCAGTCTGTCTCATGTCAATCTATCTCATTCCAGTCTGTCTCATGCAAGTCTGTCTCATACCGGTCTGTCCCATTCCGGTCTGTCTCATTCCAGTCTGTGTCATTCCAGTCTGTCCCATGCCAGTCTGTCTCATTCCAGTCTGTCTCCTGTCAATCTGTCTCATTCCAGTCTGTCTCATGTCAATCTGTCCAATGCCAGTCTGTCTCATTCCAGTCTGTCTCATTTCAGTCTGTCTCATTCCAGTGTGTCCCATGCCAGTGTGTCCCATGCCAGTGTGTCTCATTCCAGTCTGTCTCATTCCAGTCTGTCCCATGCCAGTGTGTCCCATGCCAGTCCGTCTCACGCCAGTCTGTCTCACGCCAGTCTGTCTCATGCCAGTCTGTCTCATTCCAGTTTGTCCCATGCCAGTGTGTCCCATTCCAGTCTGTCTCATTCCATTCTGTCTCATGCCAGTCTGTCTCATTCCAGTCTGTCTCATTCCAGTCTGTCTCTTCCAGTCTGTCTCATGTCCGTCTGTCTCATTCCAGTCTGTCCCATGCCAGTCTGTCTCATGCCAGTTGGTCTCATGTCGGTCTGTCTCATTCCAGTCTTTATCATTCCAGTCTGTCCCATGCCAGTCTGTCTCATGCCAATCGGTCTCTTGCAAGTCTGTCTCATGCCAGTGTGTCTCATGTGAATCTGTCTCATTCCAGTCTGTCTCATGCAAGTCTGTCTCATTCCGGTCTGTCCCATTCCAGTTTGTATCATTCCAGTATGTCTCATTCCAGTCTGTCTCATTCCGATCTGTCCCATGCCAGTCTGTCTCAATCCAGTCTGTCTCATGTCAATCTGTCTCATTACAGTCTGTCTCTTTCCAGTCTGTCTCATGTCAATCTGTCTCATGCCAGTCTTTCTCATTCCAGTCTGTCTTATGTTAATCTGTCTCAAGTCAATCTTTCTCATGCCAGTCTGTCTCATTCCAGTCTGTCACATGTCAGTCTTTCTCATTCCAGTCTGTCTCATTCCAGTCTGTCTCATTCCGGTCTGTCCCATGCCAGTCTGTCTCATTCCACTATGTCTCATTCGAGTCTGTCTCATGCCAGTCTGTGTCATTCCAATCTGTCTCATTGTAGTCTGTCCTATGCCAGTCTGTCTCATGCCAGTTGGTCTCATGTCAGTCTGTCTCATTCCAGTCTTTCTCATTCCAGTCTGTCCCATGCCGGTCTGTCTCATGCCAATTGGTCTCATGTCAGTCTGTCTCATTCCAGTCTTTCTCATTCCAGTCTGTCCCATGCCGGTCTGTCTCATGCCAATTGGTCTCATGTCAGTCTGTCTCATTCCAGTCTTTCTCATTCCAGTCTGTCCCATGCCGGTCTGTCTCATGCCAATCTGTCTCATGCCAGTCTGTCTTATGCGAGTCTGTCTCATGTCAATCTGTCTCATTCCAGTCTGTCTCTTACAAGTCTGTCTCATTCCGGTCTGTCCCATTCCAGTCTGTCTCATTGTAGTCTGTCCCATGCCAGTCTGTCTCATGCCAGTTGGTCTCATGTCAGTCTGTCTCATTCCAGTCTTTCTCATTCCAGTCTGTCCCATGCCAGTCTGTCTCATGCCAATTGGTCTCATGTCAGTCTGTCTCATTCCAGTCTTTCTCATTCCAGTCTGTCTCATGCCAATCTGTCTCATGCCAGTCTGTCTTATGCCAGTCTGTCTCATGTCAATCTGTCTCATTCCAGTCTGTCTCATGTCAATCTGTCTCATTCCAGTCTGTCTCTTGCAAATCTGTCTCATTCCGGTCTGTCCCATTCCAGTCTGTCTCATTGTAGTCTGTCCTATGCCAGTCTGTCTCATGCCAGTTGGTCTCATGTCAGTCTGTCTCATTCCAGTCTTTCTCATTCCAGCCTGTCCCATGCCAGTCTGTCTCATGCCAATCTGTCTCATGCCAGTCTATCTTATGCCAGTCTGTCTCATGTCAATCTGTATCATTCCAGTCTGTCTCATGCAAGTCTGTCTCATTCCGGTCTGTCCCATTCCAGTCTGTCTCATTCCGGTCTGTCACAAGGTTATCTGTCTCATGTCAATCTGTCTCATGCCAGTGTGTCCCATGCCGGTCTGTCTCATTCCAGTCTGTCTTATGTCAATCTGTCAAATTCCAGTCGGTCTCATTCCAGTCTGTTTCATGTTAATCTGTCACATGTCAGTCTGTCTCATTCCAGTATGTCCCATGCCAGTCTTTCTCATTCCGTTCTGTCCCATGCCAGTCTGTCTCATTCCAGTCTGTCTCATGCCAGTCTGTCTCATTCCAGTCTGTCCCATGCCAGTCTGTCTCATTCCAGTCTGTCTGAAGCCGGTCTGTCTCATTCCAGTCTGTCCCATGCCAGTCTGTCTCATTCCAGTCTGTCTCATGTCAATCTGTATCATTTCAGTCTGTCTCATTCCAGTCTGTCTCATGCCAGTCTGTCTCATTCCAGTCTATCCCATGTCACTCTATCCCATGCCAATCTGTCTCATGCCAGTCTGTCCCATGTCAATCGGGTCATGCCAGTCTGTCCCATGCAAGTCTGTACCATGTCAATCTGTCTCATTCCAGTGTGTCTCATGCCAATTTATCTCATTGCACTCTGTCACATGTCAGTCTATCTAATGCCAGTCTGTCTCATGCCAGTCTGTCTCATTCCAGTCTGTCTCATGTCAATCTGTATCATTCCAGTCTGTCTCGTTCCAGTCTGTCACATGTCAGTCTGTCTCATTCCAGTCTGTCTCATGCCAGTCTGTCTCATTCCGGCCTGTCCCATACCAGTCTGTCTCATTCCAGACTGTCTCATTGCAGTCTGTCTCATGCCAGTCTGTCCCATTCCAGTCTGTCCCATGCCAGTCTGTATCTTCCAGTCTGTTTCATGTTAATCTGTCTCATGTCAGTCTGTCTCATTCCAGTCTGTTTCATTTCAGTCTGTCTCATGTCAATCTGTCTCATGTCAATCTGTTCCATGCCAGTCTGTCTCATTGCAGTCTGTTACATGTCAGTCTATCTAATGCCTTTCTGTCTCATTCCAGTCTGTCTAATGCCAGTCTGTCCCATTCCAGTCTGTATCATTCCAGTCTGTCTCATGTCAGTCTGTCTCTTTCCAGTCTGTCTCATGTTAATCTGTCTCATGTCAGTCTGTCTCATGCCACTCTGTCTCATTCCAGTCTGTCACATGTCAGTCTATCTTATTCCAGTCTGTCTCATTCCAGTCTGTCCTATGCCAGTCTGTCTCATTCCAGTCTGTATCATACCAGTCTGTCTCATGCCAGTCTGTCTCATGCCAGTCTGTCACATGTCAGTCTGTCCCATTCCAGTCTGTCTCATTCCAGTCTGTCTCATTCCAGTCTGTCCCATGCTAGTCTGTCTCATGCCAGTCTGTCTCATGCCAGTCTGTCTCATTTCAGTCTGTCTCATGTCAATCTGTCTCATGCCAGTCTGTCTCATTGCAGTCTGTCACATGTCAGTCTATCTAATGCCAGTCTGTCTCATTCCAGTCTGTCCCATGCCAGTGTGTCTCATTCCAGTCTCTCTCATTCTAGTCTGTTTCATGTCCCATGCCAGTCTGTCTCATTCCAGTCTGTCTCATGTCAATCTGTTTCATTACAATCTTTCTCATTCCAGTCAGTCTCATTCCAGTCTGCCACATGTCAGTTTATCTAATGCCAGTCTGTCTCATTCAAGTCTGTCTCATGTCAATCTGTCACATGCCAATCTGTCTCATTCCAGTCTGTCCCATGCCAGTCTGTCTCATTCCAGTCTGTCTCATTCCAGTGTGTCCCATGCCAGTCTGTCTCATTCCAGTCTGTCTTATTCCAGTCCGTCTCATGCCAGTCCGTCTCATTCCAGTCTGTCCCATTCCAGTCCGTCTCATGCCAGTCTGTTTAATGCCAGTCTGTCTCATTCCAGTCTTTTTCATGTCAATCTGTCTCATGCTAGTCTGTCCCATTCCAGTCTGTCCCATGTCAATCTGTCTCATTCTAGTCTGTCTTATGTCAATCTGTCTCATTCCAGTCTGTCTAATTCCAGTCTGTCTCATGCCAATCTGTCCCATTCCAGTCTGTCCCATGCCAGTCTGTATCATTCCAGTCTGTCTCATGTCAGTCTGTCTCATGTTAATCTGTCTCATGTCAGTCTGTCTCATGCCACTCTGTCTCATTCCAGTCTGTCTCATTCAAGTCTGTCACATGTCAGTCTATCCTATTCCAGTCTGTCTCATTCCAGTCTGTCCTATGCCAGTCTGTCTCATTCCAGTCTGTATCATACCAGTCTGTCTCATGCAAGTCTGTCACATGTCAGTCTGTCCAATTCCAGTCTGTCTAATTCCAGTCTGTCTCATTCCAGTCTGTCCCATGCCAGTCTGTCTCATGCCAGTCTGTCTCATGTCACTCTGTCTCATTCCAGTCTGTCTAATTCCAGTCTGTCTCATTTCAGTCTGTCTCATGTCAATCTGTCTCATGTAAGTCTGTCTCATGCCACTCTGTCTCATTCCAGTCTGTCTCATTCCAGTCTGTCACATGTCAGTCTATCTTATTCCAGTCTGTCTCATTCCAGTCTGTCCTATGCCAGTCTGTCTCATTCCAGTCTGTATCATACCAGTCTGTCTCATGCAAGTCTGTCATATGTCAGTCTGTCCCATTCCAGTCTGTCTCATTCCAGTCTGTCTCATTCCAGTCTGTCCCATGCTAGTCTGTCTCATGCCAGTCTGTCTCATGTCACTCTGTCTCATTCCAGTCTGTCTCATTTCAGTCTGTCTCATGTCAATCTGTCTCATGTCAATCGGTCTCATGCCAGTCTGTTTCATGTCCCATGTCAATCTGTCTCATTCCAGTCTGTCTCATTCCGGTCTGTCTCATGTCAATCTGTTTCATGACAATCTTTCTCATTCCAGTCAGTCTAATTCCAGTCTGCCACATGTCAGTTTATCTAATGCCAGTCTGTCTCATGCCAATCTGTCTCATTCCAGTCTGTCCCATTCCAGTCTGTCCTATGCCAGTCTGTCTCGTTCCAGTCTGTCTCATTCCAGTCTGTCTCATTCCGGCCTGTCCCATACCAGTCTGTCTCATTCCAGACTGTCCCATTCCAGACTGTCTCATGCCTGTCTGTCCCATTCCAGTCTGTCCCATGCCAGTCTGTATCTTCCAGTCTGTTTCATGTTAATCTGTCTCATGTCAGTCTGTCTCATTCCAGTCTGTTTCATTTCAGTCTGTCTCATGTCAATCTGTCTCATGTCAATCTGTTCCATGCCAGTCTGTCTCATTGCAGTCTGTCACATGTCAGTCTATCTAATGCCTGTCTGTCTCATTCCAGTCTGTCTCATGTCAGTCTGTCTCTTTCCAGTCTGTCTCATGTTAATCTGTCTCATGTCAGTCTGTCTCATGCCACTCTGTCTCATTCCAGTCTGTCACATGTCAGTCTATCTTATTCCAGTCTGTCTCATGCCAGTCTGTCACATGTCAGTCTGTCCCATTCCAGTCTGTCTCATTCCAGTCTGTCTCATTCCAGTCTGTCCCATGCTAGTCTGTCTCATGCCAGTCTGTCTCATGTCACTCTGTCTCATTCCAGTCTGTCTCATTTCAGTCTGTCTCATGTCAATCTGTCTCATGCCAGTCTGTCTCATTGCAGTCTGTCACATGTCAGTCTATCTAATGCCAGTCTGTCTCATTCCAGTCTGTCCCATGCCAGTGTGTCTCATTCCAGTCTCTCTCATTCTAGTCTGTTTCATGTCCCATGCCAGTCTGTCTCATTCCAGTCTGTCTCATGTCAATCTGTTTTATTACAATCTTTCTCATTCCAGTCAGTCTCATTCCAGTCTGCCACATGTCAGTTTATCTAATGCCAGTCTGTCTCATTCAAGTCTGTCTCATGTCAATCTGTCACATGCCAATCTGTCTCATTCCAGTCTGTCCCATGCCAGTCTGTCTCATTCCAGTCTGTCTCATTCCAGTGTGTCCCATGCCAGTCTGTCTCATTCCAGTCTGTCTTATTCCAGTCCGTCTCATGCCAGTCCGTCTCATTCCAGTCTGTCCCATTCCAGTCCGTCTCATGCCAGTCTGTTTAATGCCAGTCTGTCTCATTCCAGTCTTTTTCATGTCAATCTGTCTCATGCTAGTCTGTCCCATTCCAGTCTGTCCCATGTCAATCTGTCTCATTCTAGTCTGTCTTATGTCAATCTGTCTCATTCCAGTCTGTCTAATTCCAGTCTGTCTCATGCCAGTCTCTCTAATGTCAATCTGTCTCATTCCAGTCTGTCTAATTCCAGTCTGTCTCATGCCAGTCTGTCTCATGTCAATCTGTCTCATTCAAGTCTTTCTCATTCCAGTCTGTCTCATGTCAATCTGTCTCATTCAAGTCTGTCTAATTCCAGTCTGTCTCATGCCAGTCTGTCTCATGTCAATCTGTCTCATTCAAGTCTTTCTCATTCCAGTCTGTCTCATGTCAATGTGTCTCATTCCAGTCTGTCTCATGCCAGTCTGTCTCATTCCAATCTGTCTCATGCCAGTCTGTCTCATTCCAGTCTGTCTCATGGCAGTCTGTCTCATCCAAGTCATCTGATGTCAGTTAGTCTTTTGCCAGTCCGTCTCATGCTGTCTGTTTCATGTCTGTCCGTCTCATGTCAATCTGTCTCTTGTCAGTCCATCTCATGTCAGTCTGTCTCAGGTCAGTCTGTCTTATGTCAGTCTGTCTAATGCCAGTCTGTCTAATGCCTGTCTTACTCATGTCAATCCATCTCATGTCAGTCTGGCTCATGTTAGTCTGTCTCATATCAGTCTATCTCTTGCCAGTATGTATCCTGCCTGTCTATATCATGCCAGTCTAACTCATGTCAGTCTACCTCATGTCAGTTTATCTCATGGTAGTCTATCTCATGTCTGTCTGTTTCACGTCAGTCTAGGTAGTCTGTCTGATGCCAGTCTGTCTAATGCCACTCTGTCAAATGCCACTCTATTTCATGTCAGTCTGACTCATTCCAGTCTAACTCATGACCGTCTATCTCAATACCAGTCTATCTCATGTCAGTTAGTCTCATGTCAGTGTAAATCATGTCAGTCTATCTCGCGTCAGTATATCCCATGCCAATCCATATCATGCTAGTCTATCTCATGTCAGTCTGTTTCACGTCAGTCTGTCTCATGCCAGTCTATCTCATGTCAGTTTATCTTACGCCAGTCTATCTCATGCCAGTCTGTCTCATGTCAGTGTATCTCATGTATATCTCATGTCAGTCTGTCTCATGGCATTCTATATCATGTTAGTCTGTCTCATGTCAGTCGGTCTATTGCCACTCTATCTCATGCCAGTCTGTCTCATGCTAATCTGTCTCATATCAGTCTGTCCAATGTCAGTCTGTCTCATGCCAGTCTGTGTCATGTCAGTCGGTCTATTGCCACTCTATCTCATGCCAGTCTGTCTCATGCTCATCTGTCTCATATCAGTCTGTCCAATGTCAGTCTGTCTCATGCCAGTCTGTGTCATGTCAGTCGGTCTATTGCCACTCTATCTCATGCTAGTCTGTCTCATGCTCATCTGTCTCATATCAGTCTGTCCAATGCCAGTCTGTCTCATGCCAGTCTGTCTCATGCTTATCTGTCTCATATCAGTCTGTTCAATGTCAGTCTCTCTCATGCCAGTCTGTCTCATGTCAGTCTATCTCATGTCAGTTTATCTGACGCCAGTCTATCTTATGCCAGTCTATCTTATGCCAGTGTACCTTATGTCAGTCTACCTCATGCCAGTCTGTCTTACGCCAGTCTATCTCATGCCAGTCTATCTCATATCAGTGTATCTTATGCCAGTCTATCTCACGTCAGTCTATCTCACGTCAGTCTATCTCATCCTAATCTATATCATGCAAGTGTATCTCATGATTTAGTTGATTGTTAAACCTTATCCTGCTGAATAGATTTTATGAAACTTACAAGCCGACAATAAAAAGCCCTGTTTTGCTGTTTCAAGCTGTTTTTTCTAGGGGGGGGAGATACCTCCTCACCAGAAAGTGTAGATCCAAGATCGGACTGCACGTTCTGTGTGGTCTGATCTTGATCTACACTGTCCACAAAAGGTCAGTGCGTCGCGCTTTGCAGCCTAAGTGTAAAAGAAAAGTAAATATTATTGATCCATTAGTATGTGACGGCTAGCATGGTACAACGGATCTCGGAGATGCATAAACCCTTTACCACACAGTGACGACTTTTGACGACCCTTGGAAACAAGCCTTTTGAAAACATTGTGGGAAAAGGAGAAAATGCTGGTAACCAGCATTTTCTCCTTTTTCCGCAATGTTTTCTATCCTATTAACCCTTTCCCAAACAATCCCTGGTTTTTACGGAAAAGGAATAGAAGCCTTTTGAAAACATTGTGGGAAAAGGAGAAAATGCTGGTAACCAGCATTTTCTCCTTTTCCCACAATGTTTTCTACCCTATCATATAGAAAAATCATCTATTAAGCAACTATTAATTTGTCATAAGCAAAATGCTTTGAATTTGGTCTGGTCCAAAATTTGCCGTCTGGGAAAGGGTTAATAAACATTTGCACCATTTTAGCCACATTGAAATTATCGTCTGCAAATGCTTTCAATTTGAAAAGGGCTAAAATTTTGTCGTCTGGTAAAGGGTTAAGCCCCCTTTTTGAGAGCTCTGCCCAAATCATAGGAATACAGTAAACTCTGCTTTGTCCTAGCTGGGATCAGAAAGGGGGGGTCTCACCCTATATGAAATTTACATAGGGACCTGCCCACGCCCAGAATTTTATGAAAATTTATGTGAAGGTAGTGTATTACATGAGGATTATATTACTAAAAAGAAATTTCTTCCATCTACCACAGTTTTTGATTTTTTGAATTTTTTAGAATTTTTGATAAAAAATGGGTGTGCCTCAATTAAAGGAGCCCACAGTCCTTCTGATTTTTGATTTGCTGACCAAATTTGTTCCTAAAATAATGCTTATTAATCTCCAATCATGTATGAACCTTTAGTTTATATTGTTATATTGAACAAAATTGACCATATCAATTTTTGATTGAAGTGACCCCCAAATTTCACATTTGTAAAATATTTTGAACAAATTGAATTGTTATTTTCACCATGTTACAGTTCTTGTCAACCTATGAAATTGATATTGAATTTGACCACAAATATGCTTGTTCTTATCCTAAAATATCAAGAAAAAATAAAACCGGTAACATAGTCTTTTTTTAATTTTAGTCTTAATGGTCAAATTTTCTCAAAATGTAAAATTCACATTTTTTTTTAGTTTTGTTTTAGGGTTTTTATTATTGTTTATTTACGCATGTTTATGATTTGTGCGATGTTCTGGTATAAGAAACTTCGCATACAATCAAAAGATAATGCTTTATTTACCAAAAAGAGTTTTTGCAGAAATAATAGCACCTTGTTGAACACCATAAAGAAAATCAAAAATAGCAATATTAAAACTCAATTGAAAGTCTGATATTGAAAATAGATCAGATGTTATCTATTAAAACTGCTCCTATGCGGACTTCTGAGGAGTTTACTATTACTCAGTGCAAACAGATAATTTAACACTACTTATTAATGATTTTTATTTTGTTTCACTCTCATTAAGCCAATTCTATACATCTTTTCCATATGATACCATATGATGTCCTATGAACAACCTACTAAGGTGTAAATAATTAGACTTCTTGTCCTAAGTTTTACAAATAGTAAAATGTGTGAAAACCACAATGGAATTACCCAATTGATGTATAAATAATACAAAGTGTAAATTGATATGAAAAAGAAACACTGATATAAACAAGAGGAGAATAACCAAAGCTCAGAGAACCAAAGAGAGTGGAATACAGCTAAATAATGCTTAATCTTTTCTGTCACCCTTTTGTGAACTTCAGCCTTGACTGCAAATTGCTGAAGTCAAAAATGTATAAACAACTTTTAATAGAATTAAGTCTGTATTAATGTAGCTATGTTTTTTCAATTATTGGCAACTACAAAAGCTAGTATCAAATATGACAAAACATAGACTAAAATACATGTAATAAGTAAACTACTCTCTTAGCTGATGAAGTGCAACAAGGCAGAATGAAATGTTTCAATTAGAAAGTAGTTTAGGCATGAGTGTTACACTAGCGTTTAAAATGTGACTTTTGGAGTTACAGAAGAAAGCAGTTTCAATGAAATACCAGTATGAGTACATGTACTTTTTGAAAAGCTATACAGTCAGACTTTGTTCAAAGAAATGAATTGTGTATGACTGCAGAAAACGGTTAACAAATATAGGAGTATTGTATAATGATGTAGAAGTGTTTTCTTGTTCTTTTCTGTTTAGTGGGAAGTGAATGTAATTGATAATCACTTTTAGTCTTTGTAGCCAGTATCAACCTCAAGGAAAAACAATTTGTTGATATCACGATGACTCTTGTTAAAACCATTCATATGTATAAAGAAAATCATCATTAAGGATGTTCAAATATATAAAAAAATATAAAATATGTTTTCAGACACAAGTATGTTTTGCTGACAGTTTTTTAATTCAAACTTCAAAGTTGTTGATATAGGTAACCTTACTAATTGCCAGGTACTGCCAGACCATTAACGTATGCACGAGTTGCATCTAGATGGTGTTAACAATATTGCTATTAGTATAATAATTGATTTACTGGTTGTCATCTGAATGTCTTTGTTAAGACATGCATATATCTATGGTAAAAGTGGAGCACCCTGTCTAATACTCTTTTAATGATAAGCCACTTTCTTCAGATGATTGTCCTATTGAAAATTAGAAGTGTAGAATATATTTTGGGATGAAAGGAATATTTATTAAATAAAAATAATTTGTGAATTGGTGTTTTTTGGGGTTTATTTTCATACATGCTACTTTCTTAGGAAAATATCTGTATAATTACTGCTATACCTTTACAGAAGTCTGTTTCTGTATGTGAATCTTTCATTTATCATAGTTAGTTATGCAAAAATATCGATATTATTGCATTAGAAAGTGTTTTGGTAACCATAACACATTTTAGATGGACATTAGATTTTTGTCCAAAACACCACCTTTGCTCATATCATGCATAATATGAGATTGTTACCGGTTTTCAAATTTTATAAAATTTTGTGTGTATTATGTAGACATACAGGGCCTACTTT
Source organism: Tridacna crocea (assembly GCA_943736015.1). Taxonomy (NCBI): domain Eukaryota; kingdom Metazoa; phylum Mollusca; class Bivalvia; order Cardiida; family Cardiidae; genus Tridacna; species Tridacna crocea. Next base: position 8,639,491 of record OX031072.1, on the reverse strand, counting down.
CCTAGCAATTTCATAGGTTGACAAAGACTAGAACTACCATAAATGTTTTGTTGAACTTTGTGTTTGGAAAATTTCAGTGTCAATTTTATCCATACTTTTTACATTCAAGTTTTTAAAAAACAGTCAAGTCAATACCTATAATAGCACAATTTGTATCTAATATTTCTATAAGGTGTACCTTTACTATTCATGTTAAAGTTTTAGGAAAATAATGAATTTCGATAACTTTGGACTTAGTTTTTTCAAGGCAGGTACCAGCCAAAACTAGGAGTACCCCAAGGTGCCCTCCTGAGACCTACATGTCTTATTTGAAGTAGATAAATACATTTTTGCAGTTCATAGGCCAAAGGCAATTCGCTTGCAAAGTATCAAGAAAATCCATGCGTGGGCGCAAATGAGACCCCCCCTTTCCTGTAGGTTAGGTCAGATTGAAAAATCCTGGTAAACGAGATAACCGTATTGAAATCAGACTGCAAAAAAATGAGCAATCTAATTTTGAATCTACATATCTATTGTCTGTGGGGTTTTGTCGTACTGAAACATCCCAGAACTGGAGAAATCAAGATGAAAATCAGACTGCAAACAAAAACAAAAATCAAATTCTGTGAACAATTTTTAAACAAGACCTCCCCAAGGAACAATCCAGCCAAGTTTGGTCCAAATTGGCCCAGCGGTTTAGGAGGAGTTGATGTTTAAAGAATTGTTGACGACGCACGACGCACGGCGGACGACGGACGACGGACACCGAGTGATCCTAAAAGCTCCCCTTGAGCACGTTGTGCTCAGGTGAGTTAAAAAAAAACAGCTCAGATATATCTTCACTATGAGAACCATGCTCTGTGAAAAGGGGGTATAATGCATCTACAAAAAAGTATCGACTCAGATCAGCCTGTGAAGTCCTCGCAGGCTGATCTGCGCCAGGCATTTTTGCTACGGATCAGTTTTCTGCATGTCAAAGGAACCATTCTATCCCTTGATTTGGTCGGTTGTTTTACAAAATGGATTTTATTGGATCCATAATTATGTTATGACAGGCTTGACAGATGTAATGCACCACTGAGATGCATTAACCCTTTACTGCACAATGCCGACTCTTGATTCTCTTGGAAAAGAAGCCTTTTGAAAACATTGTGGGGGGAAAAGAAGAAAATGCTGGTAACCAGCATTTTCTCCTTTTTCCACAATGCTTTCTACTCTATCAAAGAAAAATTACACCATTTGAGCCACACTGAAATTGACGTCTGCAAATGTTTTCAGTTTGGTCAGGGCTAAAATTTTGTCGTCTGGTAAAGGGTGAAGCCCCCTTTTCCAAGAGTGCAGCTCTTCTATTTTCTGTGAGTTCTACCGGACCAAAACATCTTTGAAATCAAGACGTCTTTATCTTTTTTAACCCAATGAAAATATACTTTATATCGGTCATCTCTTTACCAAACAATACCCCCGTTTGAACTAACCTGAGAAACAAAACTCTATAAAACATTGGGGTAAAGGGATAAAATGCTGGTTTCCAGCTCTGCGTGTCGTCTGCGAAAACCTCAATTTGTGAAATCGGGGCTTATTGCATCTTCAAAGAGTATCTATTTAGGTCTGCCTGCACAGGCTGACATTGGCCGAAAACTTTTTGCTTTAACCCTTTCCCAAACAATCCCTGGTTTTCACGGGTCTAAAATAGTAGCCTTTTGAAAACATTGTGGGAAAAGGAGAAAATGCTGGTTACCAGCATTTTCTCCTTTTTCCACAATGTTTTCTACCCTATCATAGACAGAAATCATCTTTTCAGCAAGAGTTGAATTGTCGTCTACGAATGCTTTCAATTTGGTCTAGTCCAAAAGTTTGTTGTTCAGGAAAGGGTTAAGACAATTTTCTGCATGTCAAAGGACTAGTGTACCTCATGATTCAGTCGTTTTATTTTGAGAAAATGAGCTCTCTGGATCCATAATCATGACGATGACTTGCTGTGTATCATGGATCACGGAGACACATGAAGCACCTTTTTACCAGAGCCTGGCTCAACTGTGGGCTGTCTGGTACATAGTTAATTTTAATGCTTAACCCATTACCACACAATCTGTACTTTTGAAGACCCTAAGAAAGAAGCCTTTAGAAAATTTTGTGGAAAAGGAGAAAATGCTGATAACCAGCATTTTCTCCTTTTCCCACAACGTTTTCTTCCCTTCACAAAACAAATTTCAGATTTTCAGTCACTTTTATTTTGTCGTGTGAAAATGCTTTCTATTTAGACAAACCTGATATATTTCTTTTTGGTAATGAGTTAACTCTTTACCTAAAGTAGAAATTGTAGACTGGTCCAAATTGAAAGCACTTGCAGACGACAAATTAAACGTTACTCAAAAATTGAAATTGCGTCCAGCAGGATGGAAAACATTGTGGGAAAAGGAGAAAATGCTGGTTACCAGCATTTTCTCCTTTTCCTACAATGTTTTCAAAAGGCTTCTTTCTCAGGTTAAAAACCTGGGATTGTCTGGTAAACGGTTTGACATGTAATGTGATACGAAAAACACTCATGAACAAAGCAAAAGCAGTTGTACTTTTTCGTAAAAGGTTTAAAACTAGGGTCTTTGATGTATTCCAAAACATTTTTGTTTCGTGCAAGCTTTTAAACCCTTGTCCTGCTAAATAACTGGTATTAAATCTTTTATTTTGTTAATAAAAAACAAAATATTGCTATTTGAAAGTTATGTTTAGGGGAATGATATCTCTTTTTCGGACAGTGTAGATCAAAGATCAGACTGCACGTTTGTGCAGTCTGATCTTGATCTACATTGTCCGCAAAAGGTCAGTGAGTCGCACTAAGCAGCTTACTTTAAGGATTAATTACTTCAATAGCTATTTCAGTTGTATATCACATGACAAAGTCACTTGTGCGTTGTCACCGGTGACTATTTTTACACTGTTGGAGACTATTTTGACTCTTCACCGGGCGACGACATTTCAAGCTTGTCCGAATTCAAAAGCATTTGCAGACTTCACATACTTAACGTGGCTCCAGTATTAAAATTTGTTATATAATGGGTCGAAAATATTGTGGGAAATGGAGAAAATGCTAATTATATGCATTTTCTGCTTTTCCAATAGCGTTTGCTGAAGGATTCGCACTCCGGTCACTATAAGAAGGGATTTTTTGGTAATGGGTTACCAATGACAATGCGAAAAACCTAACCGACTTTACTAGAGCTTGCACTGAAAAGCCTGTGAAAATATTGCGGAAGAAACTACGATTCCACAAACCTTTCGCTTTGGCCAGGGAACGTAATTTTTATGACCTTCATTTTCATGATATACACGACCCTTAACTTGGTACATCGAGTACACAACAAACGTTGAAGCTATGCTTTGTATAAAGGGGGCTTAAGGTAACGGACCCGGAAAAGAAAACAGCTATTTCCACTATAATACTATCCTAAAAAAATGCAGTGATGAAAAGTAGTATTATTGTGCTACTTTAACCGAGCCACTTTTTTCTTTTTTTCCCTTCTAAAAATCAATATTTATAAATCTTAACTCATTACCAAACGACAAAATTTTAGACTCCCTCAAATTGAAAGCATTTGCAGACGACAAAATAAAGGTAACTGAAAAATTGAAATTTGTTCTGGGAAGTGTAGAAAACACTGTGGGAAAAGGAGAAAATGCTGGTTACCAGCATTTTCTCCTTTTCCCACAGTGTTTCCAAAAGGCCTCTTTCTCAGGGTTGTCAAAAGTAGGGATTGTGTGGTAATGGGTTAAACCACTGTATTCTCATTACAAAGGGAGATAATAATGATCTCCCTTCTTTGGAAACTAACAAAAGTACCAACAAATAATTTCAAGATAGACATCAAAGGAATTTCTGGTCGGTTAACCCATTACCACACAATCCCTACTTTTGACGCCCCTGAGAAAGAAGGCTTTTGAAAACACTGTAGGAAAAGGAGAAAATGCTGGTAACCACCATTTTCTCCTTTTCCCACAGTGTTTTCTACCCTTCCCAGAACAAATTTTAATTTTTCAGTCACCTTTATTTTGTCGTCTGCAAATGCTTTCAATTTGAACAAGTCTAAAATTTTGTCGTGTGGTAAGAGTTAAAAATGTGCTAAACCAACATAGGCAGCAATTGTCGCACTACAAAAGAAAAAAATACTTGGTTTGCAAAATACAGCACTTTCTGTGCAGCCCGATCTTGACCTGCTTTGTGAGCAAAAGACTGTAGATTATTGGACGGTCTGATCTGAATCCACACTACCCACTGAACCAACATGGGCAGCCATTGGCATTAAATAATTAGTTACTTGGGCCGCAAAATAAAACACTTTCTGTGCTGTCTGATCTTGACCTACGTTGTGTGCAAAATACTAGATTCTTGCACAGTCTGATCTTGATACACACTGGTTGCTAAACCAACTTAAGCTGTCATTGAGGTGCTGAAAATAAACTATACATGTACATGGTTCGCTAAAAGCGGTTTATTCTGCGCTGCCTGATCTTAATCTACACTGCCAATTAAAGGATGCATGTCTGATCTAAATCCACACTGACTACCACTGCAAAGAAGACTGTCATTAGCCGTCACTGTAACAGTTCAATGGCTGGCAGATGGACATCTGTCGACTGTCCAATGTCAGCTAAATAAGGATGTTTTTATTACATTAATAGAAACCTGCCAATTTTCGCCTTAGGCGCACTGTTACTGTATCCCACCTTTGCGTTGCATAAAGACCTATTCCAACCATTTGGTAAGCGACCCAGTGTGATCAATACCCCTGAGAGGGAGGACTTTTGAAAACATCGTGGGAAAAGGAGAAAATGCTGGTAACCAGCATTTTCTCCTTTTCCCACAATGTTTTCATTTTTTTAAGAACGAATCCAGTTATTAGAGCTATGTTGACATAGTGTCTGTAAATGCCTTTATTATATACAATGTTAAATTTCGCCATCTTTTTCTAACTCTTTCCCAAACACGACAAAATAAACGTAACTCAAAAAATTGAAATTAGTTTCCAGCGGGGTAGAAAACATTGTGGGAAACGGAGAAAATGCTGGTTACCAGCCTAAAGGCCTCTATTGTCAGCTTTTAAATATCGTTTAAACATGGATAAACCTTGTCCACGGAGGCTTTATTTTTTGGGAGAAAGGAAACTTCAAGTTATACATGCCAGATTACGCAACAGATGCAGCAGTCTTAATGAACATCTGTACTTAAAAAAACTAGTGGAATCCCCGCTCTGTAGATGTGGTGCGGTTGAATCGACTAAGCACTTCTTTTTAGAATGTCCATTTTATAATAGCCAAAGAATTAGTCTTAGTTTCAGTGTAAACGCTTTAACAAACTTAACACTCCAAACCATTTTATATGGGGATGAAAATCTTAATTTGTTTGATAACCAAAGATTATTTGCCGCCGTGCACATCTATATCCGTGATAGTAAAAGATTTACCAAGTGTATGTAATTCTTATGTTTCCTATGTAACAGTTGATTTTATACCCGATCTGTTGTATAAATTCAAATCATTTCATTACCTTTTTTTTTAAACTTAAATATTGGTTTGGACCACTTGAGTACGACTTGCTAACATCCTTATACGATTTTGGTTCCCTTAGTTTAGAGCAATCACTAGTTCTGTCATTTGTTTGGTCAATCTGGAGGTTTCTACAGCTAGTAAATAGGTGTCTTCAATTAAAATCTTCACCAATACCACTCCACACCGTTTGGATATTCACTATGTTTTACAACTTTTTCTTTCAATTGTGTTCTTTGTCAGTGATTAGTAAGGATATGCTAATATAGTAACCTTAAGCCGGATCTAGGAGAAGAACTTTATAAGCTTAGCTTCCGTTCTTATCCTTTTCCTCAGTATATTTATCATATATTTGTATTTCCTCTTGTTTTGTAAAATTTGTATCTAATACTGATGAATAAAATATGTTTAAACTAAAGGCCTCTATTTCAGGGTCGTAAAACCAGGGATTGTTTGATAAAGGGTTAACATAGTGCTGTGGACTAGTTAGAAAAAGGGTGACGAGTGGAAAAATTACTTATTTGAACGATTAGCTCTTGTAGGCAGGTTCAAATTGAAAGCATTAGCAGACGACAATTTCAATGTGGCTCAAGTGGTGCAATTGTTTATTGACAGGGTAGAAAACATTGTGGGAAAAGGAGAAAATGCTGGTAACCAGCATTTTCTCCTTTTCCCACAATGTTTTCTATAGGCCTCTTTCTCAGGGTCGTCAAAAGTAAGGATTGTGTGGTAATAGGTTAAGACAATATCATGTAACAGCAAATTTGCAGCAAAAAAGCACCCTGGTTTTAAGGCTTTCCTCCCCTGATGCTTCTGGTCAACATGGCATAATATTTGTTGTTGTCAGATTATTGAGAATTTGTAGTGATTAAAAAATCCTAAAAACTTTTAATCGCCCAGAAATTCTTTAAATGTCTCTCTATAAAGTTTATGTATGAATACTTCTAGACTAGATCTATTAGAGCTCTACTCTTTTTTATGCGTGTAAAAGGGGGGTAATAATGTTCTCTCATTGAGGATATAGTGGTTTTAGAATTGAAAATGATAATTTTATGAAGACAAAACCTCCAAAAGTGGCTCGATTAAGATGCTTTATTTCATGCTTTCCGGTAGGATATCGAGAAATATCAGTGAAAATATTTTTCGATCTTACACTGGTCCCACCAGTGAAAATACCGATTTTCACGTTCTTGTTGCCTAAGTAAATTGCGCGTGCCTAACAACCAGATGGGAAATATGACGTCATATACCCTACATTTCTCGCGCTTGACGTAACGTTGCTATGCGGAGGGGTACGCCACGGGGAACAAGGGAAAAGAACTGTACTGAAATTTGATAAAGCTCCTCCCAGAAAGGGTAAACAGCATGAAATAAATAGAATATTTGTTTTTTTCGGTGAAAGATCGAAGTTCATTTCATCGAGTAGACACCGTCGGTAATATTTTCACGAGTGGCGCAGCCACGAGTGAAAATATTACCGATGGTGTTCACCGAATGGTGTTCACCGAAAAAAACAAATAGATCTTATCCTCTATACAGTTGTGATGTTTTCTACTGATATCATATTTTCCAGGGTAAATTAAAATGGAAACAGATGTTCCATTTAAGGGTAGGAATACCTTAATCCTTTCCCAAACGACAAAATTTTAGATTTGTCTAATTTGAAAGCACTTGCAGATGACAAAATAAACGTAACTCAGAAATTGAAATTTGTTTCCAACAGGGTAGAAAACATTGTGGGAAAAGGAGAAAATGCTGGTTACCAGCATTTTCTCCTTTTCCCACAATGTTTTCAAAAGGCTTCTATCTCAGGGTCGTAAAAACCAGGGATTGTTTGGTAATGGGTTAAAATAGATAACCAGCCAGAATTTATCCTTTACCATCGGCCACGTGGTTTGATTCTCTAGCAGAAGACAGCCTTTGAAAACATTGCAAATGCTCTGGGTACGGACAACTTTAAAATTGTTTTGTTTTCTACAAAGTTAGGGATCTACTTTTTGTTGCGACTCCAGATTTTGTTAGACGTACTGCGTCATGCACTTCCGCTTGGATCTTGGCCGAAACTGTACTATGACAGGGGAGGGGAGGTAGGACAGTTCAAACAACGAAATTAAGCGACTTTAATGTCCTTGACTAAATCAATATGGCTAAATTACAAAAATGGCTGAGAATAAATTTTGAAATGATATCCAAGATTGATAAGGAATACGTTAATAAACCAAAGTACTACAAATACAGTCATATTTGCATAACATACCGAGACAATGCAAAACAACTCATCTAGTGTAGGCACATAGGTAGGTATACAGTGAAATAAGCCCTGTCATCCTCAGCTATCAAATAAAGCAGCCTAAGACCAATACTAATATCTTATTAGCTAATTACAATTTATTGAAGAACACCTCTATTGACATAATAGTAGACTATTTATTAAGGTAGTGGACCTGTAATACTTCTAGTACAGCATGCCATAGAACTAAATTTTCTTGACAGTTGATAAAGACAGTTTTCTTGACAGTTGATAAAGACAGATTTATACAGATATATTACTTTTGCAAATTTTTAACCGACCAGAAATTCCTTTGATTTCTATCCTAAAATTATTTGTTGATACTTTTGCTAGTTTCCAGAAAGGGGGATAACTATCAGATCTCTTTGTAATGAGAATATAGTGGTGTTACATTTATAAATGATAATTCTAGGGAGGACAAAAATGAAAAAGTGGCTCATTGAAAGTAGTACAATAATATTCATTTTTAATCTTAGCAAATTTTGTAGGATAATAATGTAGTGGAAATAGCTGTTTTCTATTACGGGTCCACTACGTTAATTAATTTCAACATCCCGCCTAAATGGATTGAGATAGTTTTCGAGAATATTCGGATTTTTCGAGAATATTCCAGTTACTTAGTTGAATAAAACTGAATATCGCTTTCAACACTATTTCAGTCATAATACATCGACATCTCACATATTCTTGTATATTTCTCGCTTACACCAGTACTAGGCTCTGAATGAAGTGTCTTTTCTAAGGTCAAACCCATGAGAAACCAGGTGCTTCCACTGAGGCTCGAACTTGGGGCTTCAAGATTGCATGTCATATACTTTTATATTTATTGATTGAATTTGAGTTTATTTATCGTCGCCACCGGTTTCCCACCAATCTCCGAGCAGAGTTGTCGTTCGTTACCTCACATACATCTCTGCGATGGGCTAAATGACAAGAATCTTGTCAAACCGAGGAAAACATGTTTTGTTACTGTTTAATTGTTTACATGTAAAATTGTAAGTTAGACAAAGGAAATATGATTCTGGATACATTATAGGTGGGTTCAAACTGATGAATTTACTTGTATAAAATGGAACTATTTTTTTCGAGCCTCTTCACTTTTCAGAATCTTACGCCGACTTTAACAAAATGGCTGCGCCCATGAATGATGACAACTGATTTGACACACCGCTGGATCTAAGTTTGTGCTATTAAAAGTCAAGTCATCGTCCTTTTAAAGATATTTAGGCTTTTCAGAAAATCCCTCTTTTGTTCATTTCCTATCACTAAGTCTGATTGGTCCCATGCTGTTTGAACAGCACACGAAACAATCGATATTGGTCTTTCTTTCACCGGCGTTTGTGTAGCCATTTTGAGTTATGGTCATGTGACAAAAATATGACGTAATGACGGACTACTTTCTGAGCCCACTACAGAGGTGAATGTAATGATCCGGAGTGCAAGAGAGTGGTTTCCCACATGAGCGACGCCCCTTGAAAGCTGTTAGTATTGTTACGGGGGACAATGCAGATACAGGGCGAAACTCATTCTAATTTGTGCTGGGTGTATAGCACCGTTTAACGGCACTTTACGACTACATTAGATTTTGTGCCACAGTAGACTTGCACAAAACAGAAAATTACATAAAAACGGAAAGTGTCGTCTCGGATTGGCCTGCGCAGGCTGATCCGAGTGACACTCAACGCAAATGTCCGAAAGCCCGTTTTCGCGTGTTGTAAGTCATATATGTACATCGTCTGCTTTTAACCGGATCCGACACGACACTTTACGCAAATGTCTGAATGCCCTTTTTCGTGTGTTGCAGGCCAAACAGCAATCCCTTGTTTTTGTGGTTGACCTTCATTTCTCGTTGGTTTCCCGTAAGAATAGATAATCATTGAGGTCCAGGCATGTTGTCAGCGATCTACTTTTCATTGCGTTGAAATACACTTTAAGGAATGCAATCCGCAATTCACTTCCGGTTGCGCACCAAAAATTGAAGGCTAAAACCACGCTTAAAAAACCTTATTCTCAAGGAGTAGGCTAATAATACTATGATGTTTGCAAGCAATCTCAAATCAAATTTAAATTTGAATTACTTCAGACCCATTTTAACAATATTAACAATATTAAAAAACACAAGAAAAATTCCTAAATCCACATTTCAAACTGAACTCTGCAAAATAGTGGACTTAAGTCTGTTAAAATGACTTTAGTCCATTATTTTGCAAAGATGAGTCAAAGACGTTGTGTCAACATAGGGTTTGAAAAATTTTCCTAAGTTTGTTAATGTTAATAAAATGTGTTTGAAATGAATCAATGAGAACTTTATATCCAGAGCAAAATAATGCAAATAGTTCTGTCACTCCTTGCGGGCCTCCATGTAAATGTGACGTCACAGGATTGTCACCGTAATCAGCCTGAAACCTACAATTATACCTCAGGCGAAATGTAATGTTTGTATCGAAAAGACATTAACTTGTATCAAAGGTGTATTCTAGTATCATCCGACATACAGGGCTGTTGTTTTTCTTACTGGACAATACTTAGAGACAAACAAGATGGTGGGACCATATACATGTACAGACCGTCCAGTTCGCTGTTTAATTGTTTTATTTGGGATTTTGTGTATATGCGGTTTTTCTGACGCCAATTTGCCTTATTCTGTGCCGACTGAGAGTAAGTAAACATACACACGTGTATATTGCGTCATTCTCTGGTGAAAAAGGGGTTTAATGCATTTCCGTGATGCATGATACAGATTTAGCCATTACAGAATTATGGCTAAATAATAGCCACTTTTTTAAACCCTTTACTCCATAGATAATCATTTCTACGCATTGCTTGTAGGAGCCTTTGGAAAACATTGTGGCAAAAGATGAAATTGCTCGTGACGAGCAATTTCACCTTTTGCCACAATGTTTTCTATACTATCAAAAGGCGTCATATACACATAAGAAACGGCTTCATCCTTGCTGTTATTTAGGGTCAATTAGAGATACAATAGAAATGCCTTATGGGGTAAAGGGTTAAACTGCCGACTTTGTCTTGAAGAAGATTGGTCCTTGTACATACAGAAAATTGACCGATTACTAACTGTTTATTGGTTGTCAATTTTTCTTTTATTTTTGATTGTCAATTAGTATTAATTTACTAATTATTAGCAATACAAAATGGCTGCATGATACACGCTAAAAATGTCCTAGTGGATAATGTGTTTCTAACTCTTGAAAAAGGCAATAGCCGAAATATTGAACATTGCGGTGTTATTTTTCATATGTAGTGTGACAAAATTTTAGGTTTGTCCAAATCGAAAGCATTAGCAGACGACAAAATAAAAATGACTGTAAATTTGAAATTTGTTTTGTGAACGGTAGAAAACATTGTGGGAAAAGGAGAAAATGCTGGTTACCAGCATTTTCTCTTTTTCCCACAATGTTTTCTATAGGCTTCTTTCTCAGGCGTCGTCAAACGTAGGGATTGTGTGGTAATGGATTAAGTCAGAGAAAGGTGGTGGGAAGTTATCAATATTAAATACAACTAATAAGACGCACTCTGGCAGAGCCTGCAACACGCGAATAGGGGCATTCAGACATCAGACTCGGATCATCCTGCCTAGTACCCGCAGGCTAATCCGAAACGACACTTTCCGTTTTTATGTAATTTTCTGTTTTGCACAAGTCTACGGTAGCACAAAATCTAATGTAGTCGTAAAGTGCCGTCTCGGATTAGCCTGCGCGACTGCGCAGGCTAATCCGAGACGACAATTTACGCAAATGTCCGAATGCCACTTTCCGCGTGTTGCGGACCAATTATAATAATGAATCCATAAATATCATTTGTTAAACAATTCACTGAATCATGAAGAAGACTGGTCCTTTGACATACAGAAAATCGACTACTACCTAAAAGTTTCGGCCCAGGTCAGCCTGAGCCCCCTTTTTCAAAGACAAGGGCTCAACTGTCCTTTTTTTTAAAAAAAGTTAAAACCTAAATTGATAAAAGAAAAGTCAAGAACTCCTTCAAATCACAGCAAGATTCCTAAATGGTTTGCTAACAGTGTAACCCCATTACCCTGGAGCGAAATATCGGCTAAAATAAAAGTTGAATAACGCTCTTTCTCTTTGTTTACGAATTTATTTTCTGGTTTGTTTGTCGTGCTTGGCAACCGAAATTCCGCATTACTAAGGTGGGCGTTCCAAACTCGCTATTACAGAAAGGTCAATTGTGTCCTCGACATCAACTGTGTTCTCAACATGAAATTGTGGCCTCGACATCGATTGTGGCCTCGACATCGATTGTATCCATCACATGAAATCAATCGTGTCCTCGACATCAATCGTGTTCTCGACATAAACTGTGTTCTGGACATCAATTTCGTAGTCGACATCAATTGCTAGGTCCGTAGCATGCAGGACTCGTTAACAGCGGGTCGCAATTAACCAACCTGTATTACCTACCGGGCGTTGGGCGCGGCAAATTTTGGGAGAAGTCAACCTGTTATCTGATATTCACAAATATGTAGTGCAAAAACAGTGTCTCTTGTAATTTACGGATTGCTTCCCCTAACTCATCGGTAAATATCGTTTAACATCGACATTTCATAACGGCTATTCGGTCAATCTCGGAAGCTTCCGTTCTTTAACTCATTACCACATGGCGATATTTCAGGCTTGTCCAAATTGAAAGCATCTGCATACAACTAAATAGGTAAAAGTGACCAAAAATTCTAAAGTTGTTTTGTGAAGAGTTGAAAACATTGTGGGAAAAGGAGAAAATGCTGGTTACCAGCATTTTCTCCTTTTCCCATAACGTTTTCTAAAGGCTTCTTTCACAGGGTCGTCAAAAGTAGGGATTGTGTGGTGATGGGTTAATATGAGAGTAACGGGCCGTAGGCTCACTAAATCATCCGTAAATTTCGTGTAGCATCGACGTTTTCGAAAAGGCTATTCGGATAATCTCGGCAGCTTCCGTTTATAATGTGAGAGCTAGGGACCGTAAAACTTAAGCAATGTTCTGGCTAAAGAGGACTTAACTCTTTACCACACAACTGTGAGTTTTAACGACTCCCACACACACAAAAAACTTTTGAAAACATTATGGGTAAAGAAGAAAACCTTTTCCCACAATGTTTTCTGACCTTTTTTTTTTTCAAACAGATACATTACAGTTTTTTCTACTGCATTTAGATCTATGATGTTGTCTGCAAATGAATTCAGCCTCGACCAGTCTTAAAGGTGGCCCTTTAGATTTTGGGACGAAAATTTTACAAAAATACAAAAATATCATCCTTATATTCCCAAAGCCTTATAATTGTCATTCATAAAACCCCAGTAGTCGAAAACCATCCGACAACAAGAGAAATTGGAGATTTTTTACGGCCCAGGTCGACATCGACGGAAAACACGTTCTATTTTTACATGAGCAACTCGCTCATTTACATACCGGAAATACACAGACGAACCTTCAAACATAGTGTCGAAAGAAGATATTATGAAAAATAATTTACATGTTTGTTATGTAATGGAATTTAAGCGTCATTAGTAACATGCCGGTCACTTAACATTCGCACAATGTTTTTTTTTTGTTTTTTTTTATCTTTGGCCCGAAATCTGAAAATAGCTTTAGAGGCTACGTAGCCTTATAAGGGAATACCAAAGAAAAAAAAAATTTTTTGTAATTTTATGATTCTTAATTATTGATGATTTGTATTGTTTTGTTTTCAAATAAATTCCAGTGATATATATATATATACTCATTTGAGTATATATTCTGATCCGGTGTGCTGTGAAAATTCTAAATACGCACCTTTAAACTTTTTCATGGTCCTTTCAAATACAGAAAAATGAGCTGTAGCAGAAAGTTTCGGCCCATGTCAGTCTGCACAGGCTGACATGGGTCGATTCTTTTTGCAGATGCATTAAGCCTCTTTTTTATAGAGCATGTCTCAAATCTTTTCGAATGCTTTCTTTCTCAAGAAATCTTGAATAAAAGATTGTTGATAAAGTGATAACCCTTTACCAAACAATCCCTGGTTTTTACGCCCCTGAGATAGGAGCCTTTTGAAAACATTGTGGGAAAAGGAGAAAATGCTGGTAACCAGCATTTTCTCCTTTTCCCACAATGCTTTTCACTCTGCTAGAAACAAATTTCAATATTTGAGTTACGTTTATTTTGTCGTCTGCATGTGGTTTCAATTTGGAACAGTCTAAAATATTGTCAATACAAATAATTCCGTGGGGAATTCAACACTCAAATAAAATAAAATAAGTATAATAAAATAAATATAATAAAATAAATATAGTCACTCAGTGACTATACACTGAGTGACTATATTTATTTTATTAAAATATTTTCGTTTGGTAAAGTGTTAAACCAAGTAAAACAACAACAACGACAACAAAAATCGTCGACTCATTCAGCCTAGTGACATCTCCGAAATTGAATGCGACTTAAAAAAAAGCAAAGTTTGAAATAAAATATTGTAACATCATATAAGAGATATAAATTTACAAATCTCAAAAAACAAACATAGAAATTCTTCCCCAAAAAATCCACGAACTTCACTTGTGACTGTACGTGCTCTATATATGGGTATGTTCTTATCTTACCCCATGTTTTGCAGCGAGCAATTTAAGTGCAAAGGACTATATCTCTCTGCCTCTAAGTTGTTTTTGAAATGCCAAGATAGAATTGCAATTTTGTAATATACTACTCTAGTCCTAGATATTGATCTTATTTTTTTTGTCAAACAACAAAAACACCGAAAATCCACTCATATCACTTATGTATTAGCTTTGATAAGGGGGCGCGACGATATTCTAAATCCATTTTTGTTTTCATTGAAACCCTATGTTGTGGGTACTCATTAGAACCGTCTCAATGAGACGATTCTAATAAACATAGGGTTTAATAGAGAATACTTATTATTGTCAATTTTGAAATCAAAACCACTCCTCCTAACTGGAGCACAGTACACCATTACTTTTATTTGCAGAGAAACTATTCTAGGTGCAAAGACCTAACACCCGCTCTCTCTCTCTCTCTCTTGCTAAGTCGTTAGCGTCCATGACTTGAGAACTCGGGGTGGCTGGTTCGATTCTCGGCTAAGCCAGTTTCCTCCCGAGGAGTGATGATAGTCAGTGCGTCGACGATGATTATTTGGGAAAGCAGTCAGTGGCTTGGAAAGAAATGGTGCGGAGTACCAGTACAAGAAACTCCTGGAAAGCACGGATAGGTGCGCTGGCAGCCGCGATATAACTGAAATAAAGTTAAAAAGGACTTAAAGCATCATGCAGTCAAACAAACAATCTAGAAAAAACGTGTCTCTTTTTTTTCACCATGGGGGACCATCAGAGAAATCAGTGGGTCTACATTTTTTAACAATCACAAATTTCTATTTGTTGGTAGGTCTAAAGCAAGCACAGTCACCTATACCCCAAAGTAATCTACCGAAAATCCAAAAAAAAGTCATTCGTAGCTATCATATATAACTTGCAACACGTGACAGGGGACACATTCGGACATTTGCGTAAAGTATCGTCTCGGATCAGCCTGCGCAGTCCGCGCAGGCTGTTCCGAGACGGCACTGTACGACTACATTAGATTTCGTGCTAAAGTAGACTTGCGCAAATCAGAAAAATTACATAAAAACGTAAAGTGCCGTCTCGGATTAGCCTGCGCGGACTGCGCAGGCTGATCCGAGACGACACTTTACGCAAATGTCCGAATGCCCCTTTTTGCGTGTTGCAGGCCAGTCATACAGCTTGCAACACATGAAAAGGGGACATTCGAACATTTGCGTAAAGTGTCGTCTCGGATCAGCAACCTGCGCAGTCCGCACACGCTAATCCAAAACGACACTTTCCTTTTTTCATGTAATTTTCTGTTTCACACAGGTCCACGGTAGGACAAAATCTAATGTAGTCATAAAGTGCCATCTAGGATTAACCTGCTCAGATTGCGCAGGCTGATCCGGGACGACACTTTATGCAAATGTCCGAATGCCCTTTTCGCGTGTTGCAACCCATATAAGCCATGGTCATTTATTTTGTTCAATGTTTTGCAGAGAAACTCTTTCCTCTTTCACGTTGGCGGCACGGTTCTATGGGAGTGTTCTTGGGCATGACACTACAGTAACCCAGCCAAGTACATCTGTTGATGATACACAGGATAAGGTATGGATTGATGAGCCGCCGTCGAGATAGCTGAATAATTGGTATTTAATGAAAACTAAAGCAAAACAATGAAGTCGTCGTCGTGATAGCTGAATGACTGGTATTAAATGAAAACTAACGCAAAACGATGCAGCAAATCACATCTCTTTTAAAGACCCAGTAGCGGGTTAAAAGTAAACAATGAAGTCGTCGAAATTCATTCAGATTTAACCCTTAACCTGTTATATAACTTAAATAAAACTTTCAAGTTGATCGGGAAAAAATGCTATTTCAAAGAAATTGTTTGGGGAAACATATCTTCTTATCGGACAGGGTAGATCAAAGATCAGACTGCACGTTCTGTGCAGTCTGATCTTGATCTACTCTGTCCGCCTAAGGACCTTGAGTCACGCGTAGCACTGAGCCTCTGCGTTAGATCACAACCAATTTAAAATATGGATATTACAATGAAAACGACATTCTGCAATTGTACAGTCGGGCCAAGCGTTAGCCACCGACAGAAAAATTAATTTTAAAACTACAGTTCAACCTGTATTCAGAGACCACTTATATTAAGGTTAATGTAAGACGGGTTGTTGTATCAGAACAGTGGTCTCTTACGAGCCTGAGAAAGAAGCCTCAAGTTTAGAAAATATTGTGGGAAAAAGGAGAAAATGCTGGTAACCAGCATTTTCTCCTTTTCCCACAATGTTTTACTACCCTTCACAAAACAAATTTCAAATTTTCAGTCGCTTTTATTTTGTAGCCTGCAAATGCTTTTCGATTTGTACAAACCTAAAATATTATCGTTTAGTAACGAGTTAAAAATTCATTTCCTGCCAGCGGCTAACACTTGCGCCGACTGTACGATAATAGATTGCCATCTTCACAATAATGTTTATTTTCTTTAACCCATTACCAAACAATCCCTACTTTTGACGCCCCTGAGGAAGAAGCCTTTTGAAAACACTGTGGGAAAAGGAGAAAATGCTGGTAACCAGCATTTTCTCCTTTTCCCACAGTGTTTTCTACCCTTCCCAGAACAAATTTCAGTTTAAGTCAATTTGGACCAGTCTAAATATAAAATAAGTTTAAATGCATTTAACATCTGCATTTTTTCCACATCTGACCGCTTCTGGGTATTTGAACAAACATCCATGGAACTCTCAAACTATGCTTATTTCAAACACCTTCTTACTTATTACAGCTATATTTCAACATGTATGCCGGTCCATCTTCACGAGCCAAGTTTACTATCACGACGTGGATCTTACCTTGGCTAATTGAGCCCGATTTTGAGATTCTTGCGATGCGCTCTCTTTTGGACGCTGGTTATTACTTCCCTTTACATCATATTTCTAAAAGCCAATGAAATATCGTTTTACAAATCGCTTACGAATACACGTGAAGCGATAAGCAGACATCCACGTGGGTTTCCATGTTTACCTTCTACTCGAAATGTAGCGACCTTGTTCTATTTTTATCAGAAATGAAATGCTACGAGAGATTTCATTCGTTGCAGTTAGAGCTGGCTGCATCCAATGAAAAAGCGTATGGGGGAATGCAAAAATCAAGCGGGATCCGCCAAGGGTAGAGTAGCGTAGTGAATCGTCAGCCTTGGCTTGCGAAGATGATGCCAGTCATGCTTTATGAAAAAGGAATTTAACAATCATTTTTGTTGAAATATCCCCCGCCGAAAAAAAAAAAAACTTTTTTGATACAAACGACTGCGTAACTTAAAATCGCTCCTAGTCGGTCATTTTACATCGAATTATAAGAAAAAGCAAAAAAAAAACTGTCTCGGCAGAATGGGTTATTATACACATGTATAAAGTTTTACGAAATTCCGTCTAATGGTATTGGAGACATTCACCCGGACGGACACACGGACGGACGGACACATGGACGGACAGACAGACAACGCTAAAACTATCCTCCACCTTTGGCGGGGGATAAAAACATCTGCAAAAAGTTTCTTCACTTGTCATCCTGCACAATACGCGCAGATTAAGATGAATCGAAAGTTTAGTTTCTATAATTCTTTTTTCTGCATTTCCAAAAACCATTCTGCCTCATGATTAAGCATGATTTTGGATAAAATGTGTCTTAAGGATCAATAATTATGTGACGAGATCTTTCGTGTAATGCTTTCCCTTGAATACCAAATGACAATATTTTAGACTGGTCCAAATTGAAAGCATTTGCAGACGACGAAATAAATGTGACTGAAAATTTGAAATTTGTTTTGTGAAAGGTAGAAAACATTGTGGGAAAAGGAGAAGATGCTGGTTACCAGCATTTTCTCTTTTTCCCCACAATGTTTTCTAAATGCTTCTTTCTCAGGGGCGTCAAAAGTATGGATTGTGTGGTAAGGGGTTAATATGATGTCCAGCGCTATAAACTTTTTACAATATTTGAAAATCTTTTTTGGGGAAAAAGGATGGAATAGCAAGAAAATATACATGTACTTCCCAAACATAATCTGCGTTTTTGTTACATGAATACATGGGAAAATATTGCTGCAAGAGCAGAAATTACTCACTGTGAGAAATTAGCCCTTCTCCCATCCCCTTATCACAATGTTTGCAAAAGTAGTTTATCAGAGGACGCAAGGAGTTGTCTACGAGACGTAATGAGTTAAACTAAAAGCAGGGCCTCTTTTCGTATGAAATATCTCATATAAATTTACATATTGAATGGTCCACGCTCTGTAAAAACAAGTTTTTTAATCCAACTCCACGGTGTATGATACCAAGCAAGTCATCACGAAACCACAGATCTAAGCGACAGAACCATCAGGTAGAATGGTCTTTTGACATGCAGAAAATTGAAGGATATCAAAAAGTTTCGGCCCATGTCAGCCTGCGCGGACTGCGCAGGCTGACATGGGTCGAAACTTTTAGCAGATGCTTCAAGCCCCCTTTTCCCATAGCTCAAATATATTATTGTGTCTGATAATTAATTATATACTGCGTACGTAATTGTCTCCGTAACATTTTACTGCAGGTGTATACGTGTAAAGTAAAGATACATGCTTAAATATTTTGTTTTTTTTTTCAAAATCTGTTTTCCTGGCTAAGGTGGTAATGATTTAACACCGAATTTCTGATACTTTAACCCATTACCACACGATCCCTACTTTTGACGACCCTGAGAAAGAAGCCTTTAGAAAACATTGTGGGAAAAGGAGAAAATGCTGGTAACCAGCATTTTCTCCTTTTCCCACAATGTTTTCTACCCTTCCCAAAACAAATTTCATTTTTTTTCAGTCAGGTTTATTTTATCGTCTGCAAATGCTTTCAATTTGGACAAGTCTTAACCCATTACCAAACGACAATATTTTCCACTGGTCCAAGTTGAAAGCATTTGCAGACGACAAAATAATAGTGACGGAAAATTTGAAATTTGTTTTGTGTAGGGTAGAAAACATTGTGGGAAAAGGAGAAAATGCTGGTTACCAGCATTTTCTCCTTTTCCCACAGTTTTCTACAGTCTTCTTTCTCGGTGGCGTCAAAAGTAGGGATTGTGTGGTAATGGGTTAAATATTGTCGTTTGGTGAAGAGTTAATGGAAAAATTCCCTCTAATCACGGTCACAGCTCACCTCGACATGGGTTTAACAAGTAGTTGCGGGCTATCGTAAACTGATCTCAAGACAATTGTGATAGAAGCCTTGTTCATAAAGTTCTACAGGACACCATCTTGCGTCACCATTTTCGCCTTTTCTCACCATGTTTTCAAGATCTTTCTCCCTTTGCGTCGTTCAAACACGGAATATAAGCTAAACGCTTTACAAACTGACAATAATAATTCCTATGAAATAGCCGATATTCTTATCATACGTGATTGACCAGCCAGCATAACTCAGTTGGTAGAGCATAGGACTCGTGATCATGAGGGTGTGGGTTCGAATCCCCGGCTGGCCAACTAAAATTACTAATAGTCTTTCGGATGAGACATTAAACCGAGGTCCCGTGTGACGGTGCTATACACCGAGCACGTTAAAGAACCAGGCGTAACTTAACCCTTTCCCAAACAACCCCAGGTTTTTACGGGTCTGGAATAATGGCCTTTTGAAAACATCGTGGGAAAAGGAGAAAATGCTGGTAACCAGCATTTTCTCCTTTTCCCACAATGTTTTCTACCCTATCATAGATAGAAATCATCTTTTCAACAAGAGTTGAACTGTCGTCTGCAAGTGCTTTCAATTTGGTATAGTCCAAAATTTTGACGTTTAGGAAAGAGTTAAGATGTAGGTTTCGTCCTGTATCTGCACTATCCCTCGTAACAATAGACATTTGCGAGCGGACACGGATATGGAGATGGACAACAGAAAGCAGAGAAAACTCTGGGATTGTCTCAACACGTTCATTTGCGACGCGCCACGCACAAAGGAACCATCTGAGAACTGCAAAAAATATCGACTCGGGTCAGACTACGCCGACAGAACAGTCAAAACTTTACGCTTTTGGCAGATGTTCTATACGTTAAAAAACCATTCAACCGTACTAAATACCCGGATCAACCTTAACTGGCTTCAATCTCCTCATCAATTGTTTGAATTACGGATTCAGTGATGTACTCTTTTTGCGTGACGGGTCACATGTATCAAAATCATTATGCGTGACCGGTCACATGTATCAAAATGATCATTAAGGCTGTATTAAACATTTTTATTGTAATCGTTTACAATAATCATTTTTAGCTCGATTGTTTATAAAGAAAACGTCAAGGTATTCTCGTTGCCCTGGTGTCGTCTGCGCCATAGTCTGCGATGTCATTGGGTAAAAACTTTGACATTATCAAAAACTGATATTTTATAATATCTCTTGTCATGACGGAAGATAGCCATCTAAAGCTTGGACAGCTTGTTCACTGTCATATTGGGAAGCAATACAACAAGGGCAGATAACCATGAAAGTATTTTTAAAACAGTTATACCGCTTGCTCGACTTAGTATTTCCACTAAAACTCAAACGACTGTAGTCAAGCCAAGTAAACATGATAATCAAGCTAATAGCATGATTAAAAACATAACTTTTCCGATCCTACTGATTTACAACGATATACTATTTTTCAAGATGGGAATTGTCTCTGACGCTGCCAAAGTTAACCAATGCATTCTAAACATTTAAGTTCAGCGTTTATGTCTTCAACCCTCATCCTATAACATGAAATATATCGCTTCAATCAACATGCATGTTGATGTTTATCTCCCACTCTCCGACTCAAATGTGCATTACAGAAGGTCATGACTAGAAATCTGTTGGGATATATCGCATTTTATCCACGACCAACAATACGCAACCAACCGGAAATGGTAACTGTTGTCAAATTTGTGCATCAGTATGAATTGCTGTGTATCATTCTGGTGACCCTTAATCCAGTTTCCGTCTACCATACCATTTCAGTATTGTTTATGACAACCTGGGTATAGGCCTACATGCATTCGGCATACCTCGGGTGATATGAGCCATCAAATTAGATATATGTAATGAATCGGCCGAGTTGTGAAGATTGGAGCTACAGGTACAGAGGTAAAATCGATACCCGAAGTAAAATTATTTTTGATAGAATTTTAGCTGGTCTACATATTTTTGACTCGTTCTATCCATTGCACCGATAACTATCCCAATTTTATTTAAGTTCCCCCGTCAGGTCGACCGTTATGCAATCACATTCAGTTCTAAATACCGTTGGAAAGTGTCATAAAGACCAGAGATCAATGCATTTGTCACATTTCTTTCTGTAGAGATACTAACATAGAACAACACAGTTAAAGAAACTAAGTTGGAAAATGATGCCATCCACATAAACAACCGAAGCACTATGTTTCTACAGAGCAACAATGTTGCAATTTTATGTGGAAAATGAGGAGGCCAAAAGCGATTGGTACTAAGCATAAGTAGCAGTTTTGTAAATGTTGATGCTCATTTAAAAGTTTGATCATTGAGATCTATCAGAAGCACTGAATATAAAAGGAGTTAAGGATTACGATTCAGTCAATCTCGGCAACTTCCTTCTTTTAATAGGGGGCTGTAGACCTTAAACCATGATGTTTTTTTCTTTGGCCTATATACATAATGGCACAGTTACTTTGAGAAAACCCCTTATTGAAACCTGTATTCCGTTGTCCATCTCCACATCCATGTCCATTCATAAATGTCTAATACGAACAGTCTTCAGGGGTCGTCACCCGTATGGGAAACCGTTGGCGACGATAAATAAACGCAAATTCAATCAATCAATCAATCATACATAAATTTAACTAATACAACTTCGGACGAACTGCCCGTTGTCCGCGCATGTCACATTCTTCGAAGATTTGACCTGTCTGCTATGACGAATCACCTTCCCATACAGGATGAATATTAATACGCAGCGCGTAAACAGGAAACTCTGCCACCAAAGAGGTAGCAAGCGAAAAATAGCGATCAAGAAAGAGAACGTGAAAACACCAAGCCTGTATATTTTTCGTTTCAGATTTCCCAGAAATATGATAATTTTACTTGGGAAAAACATTTTTAGGGTATACCATATGCAAATCTTTGTATATGATGTATTAACCCTTTACTCCACAGATACTCATTTCTACACATTGCTTGTAGGAGCCTATGGAAAACAATGTTGCAAAAGGTGAAATTGCTTGTGACGAGCAATTTCACCTTTTGCCACAATGTTTTCTACACTATCAAACGGCTTCATCCTTGCTGTTATCTAGTGTCAATTAGAGATACCGTAGAAAGGCCTCATGGGGGTAAAGGGTTAATATAAATTTCTTAAAACCCAGAATGTGTGCACCTGTTTTGTTTTCCAACCAGTATCAACAAAAAAAGTACAATTGTGGCCATTTACCGAACCTATAGGAACTGTGTTTATAAGTGGCTAGTGCCTGGGTTACATGCTAGATAACCGTGGCTAGATAAATCCTACCAGGGCCCGTATTCACCAACCATTCTGAAGAACGTTCTTTGTCTTAATCTCCAGAATTCTCTAAATTTGTAAGTAACACAATTTCTGATTGGCTAAACCACTCGGTTGAGCCAATTAGAAGTGATGTTACTTACAAATATAGAAAATCTCAGAGAATAAGACTAAGAATATTCTCAAGAATGGTTGGTGAATACCGGCCCAGGTAGCGCTTTATTAAGTAAACATTTAGGGTATTTTGAAACAAGAAGTAACAATGATAATGGCGAATTGCTTGTCAGTTTTCATAATATTTCATTTTTTCAGCTCGAAGTTACTGGATCAACAAAGCCAAAGACGATCTAATAAGAGCCAGATCTTTACAACCAAACATTGCAGTTGCAAAAAATGTCATTCTCTTTATTGGTGATGGGATGGGCGTTTCCACGGTAACCGCTTCAAGGATACTGAAAGGTCAACTTCAAGGTCGAAATGGTGAAGAGGAACAGCTTTCGTTTGAGATGTTCCCTCATATCGGAATGTCAAAGGTAATAATACGCCTTAAGGTCCACGGTACCTAACTCATCGGTAAACATCAACATTTCCGTATAGGCTATTCGGCCAATCTCGGCAGGTTCCGTCTTTTACTATGAGAGTTAGGGGAGGACAGTAGACCTTAAACTTTTATTTTTTCACCAACCTTTGCTAGCTGTACACGTTAACAATTTAACGGTCTTGTGTTTTGACCATGTAGAAGACAGCTTTTGGAAACTTTGTCGAAAAAGGAGAAAAATACTAGGAAGCCATTGCTTCCGTTTGCTGTGGATGCCCATAGTTAGTGGTGTAAGTTACTTCTAAGTGCCATTTAGTTGTTTACTTTTGGTCGCTAGCTGGCCTTTAAATATTTGAAAGTTATATCAGTTCGCCAAACATGATCAAATACCGGATTCATTCAATTTCTATGCAGATCACACGTGAACATTCAGTGACGACACTAAACACGATTTGTTCATTAACCCTTTACCAACTAATCTTATAATAAAACCGACCCCTGGGAAAGAAGCCTTAAGAAAACATTGTGGGGAAAAGGAGAAAATGCTGGTTACCAGCATTTTCTCCTTTTCACACAATGTTTTCTATCCCTGTATCAATAAAACCCAACTTTGCTTTAGCTACACTGAATTTTTTATCTATAAATGCTTTTAGTATTAGCCCATCTAAAATATAGTTCTGTGGTCAAAGACGAGATGAAACTAAATATAATGTACTTGAAAGCAGCACTTTATCAGTATTATCTACATACAATGGAAGTTGTAAATAACTTCTTTTTCCATGTTACATTGTTGAACTGGCAAAATTAAAAGTATCAAGGGGTGCTAAATCACACGAGGACACGTAGAAGTAACCGCATGATTTCGTCGATTTACTTCGAAAACCTCGTAACTACAGCTTGTAACAAGCTATAGTTACGAGTTTTTCGAAGTAAACCGCCGATTTGTTGTGAAAAGGGAGCCTTAACGCCTCTTTAGTCCACGCAGGCTTGGGTTTAACTTTTGTTGTTGTTGTTGGTCTATTTTCTGCATGCCAATGGACCAGTGCGCCTCTTCATTCAGTAAGTTAATTGACAAAAAGAATTTTATGTATACATAATTATGTGATAACTTGCTTGGTGTGATGAATCACCGGAATGCATTATACCCCCTTTTAGCAGAGCATGGCTCATATTGTAATTGTATGAGGCCTTTTTTGTGTGCATTTTGAAATAGTTTAACCCTTCCCTAAACAATCCTGTATCTTGACATTTCTGGGGAAAGAGATTTTGGTAACAAGCATTTTCTCCTTTCATCACAATATTTTCTTACCTTTTAGTGCCTAAAATCACCGGTGACTTGGGGTATATTTCCTTTGTCATCTGCAAATGCTTTTATCTTAGATCAGTCTACGATCTAGTTATTTGGTAAATAGTTTAAAAATTTAACGTTTTAGCCGAGAATTAATCCCGTAAGGAGGAGGGTCTTTTTTGAAAAACATTTTGGGAAAAGGAAAAGAAATGCTAATTATCAACATTTTCTCCTTTTCCCAAAGATGTTTCCACCTATCTACAAAATAATTTTGATCATTTAAGTCTAATAAAATTTGTCGTCTGCAAACGTTTTTCAATTTGGATAAGTCCAAAGTGTTGTCGACTGGTAAATACATGTAGTTAAAGACGCCACAGTTGCGAAATAAATGATACAGATTTGCTTCATGTCGGGAACGCAATAAAATCAACCTTTGAATATTTATGAGAAATACCCTTTAGTCCTTATCACACAATCCCGGATTTTAACAACTAAAATGAATAAACCCTTTGAAAACATTGTGGGAAAAGGAGAAAATGCTGGAAACCAGCGATGCGTCATATAAGACGGGTCGAATCTTAGAAGAATATGACATGCGCAGACAACGCGCTCACAGACCTCCGAAAGAAATGTGATTGTGCGTAAAGGGAGAGAACTGATCTTGCAACAGTAATTGAATTTACGCTTTATACGAAGACAAAATTGTACTTTTATTGAAATTGAAAGCATTGGCAGACGACAAAATGAGCGAGAATTAAATCATGACAGCTGTCCTGAAAAGGCTAGAAAACATTATGGAAAAGGGAGAAAATGCTGGTAACCAGCATTTTCTCCCTTTTCCACAATGTTTTATAAGATTTCCTATTCAATATCGTTAAAAGATTGGATTGTGTGGGACATATTTAAACATTTTCATGATAGCAGTCAGGTAATAAAAGTTCATCCGTTTCAGGGGAAGATCTGTGACATGAAATTCCTCAATTAACATTTTAACAAACGAAAAAATTGTATAGACTCGTACAAATTAAGAGTTGTCCCAGACGACAACTTGCATGTGGGCTCAAAATATTAAATTTCATGTCCGAAAAAGTAGAAAATAATCTGAGAAAAGTTCCCACAAGGTTTGCAAAAGCCCCGTTCCTAAGGGTCGTCAAGTCGAGATTGTATAGTAAGGGGTTAACCCTTGGCACGGTAAATAAGTCAACATGAAACTTTCAAGCACATACTTTAAACTGTGATTTTAGTATTTTAGGGATTTTCTTTTTTGGGGGGGGGGGGAAAGAGGGGGAAAACTATCTACTTGTTGGATAGTGTAAATTCAAAGATCAGACTGTCAGGTTACCTGGATTTCCTTCTTTCATCTACGATGTTTTCAAAAGTGTAATTTTGACCGTATTTTTCTGTAGGCCTATATGCCAAATGATAAAATATTTGTTCTGTTCTGCTCTTTCAATAAGATAGGACATCCTTGTAAATGATACAATGTTTGAAAAAAAAAATTAAAGTAAAAGTTTTTTTAAAGAGATATTGAAAAAAGCTGTGGAAAACCCCTTGTTAGAAACGTATTGGTTTTTGCAACAAAATGGTCCCCAGCTTTAAATTAATCAAAGTGCTGAAAGCGCTGTTGTTGGACGAAACTAAATCGCTATATAAACCTTTACCCCACCACCGATTTTCGGTGAGTTTTATGTTACGCATTCTAAAGTTTATATATTTGACACTGAAATAATTTAACACTTTACCAAACAACCAAATTTTAGCCTTGTCCAAACTGAAAGCATTTGCAGACCACAATTTCAATATGGTTCAAATGGCACAATTATTTAATGTGGGAACAGGAGAAAATACTGGTTAAAAGCATTCTCTCATTTTCCCACAATGTTTTCAGAAGGCTTCTTTCCCAGGGTCATTAAAACTCGGCATTGAGGTAAAGTTTTAAACAAAATAAGACTTCATTATTTGGTATACTCAGAAGGCAGCCGTGGCTAGAACTTAAGCAGATACACGGAGAGCAACTTCTAGAGCTTTACTAGTGACACAGCTTTTTACTATAAAGTAACGAATTTAGTAGAACAAACACAAAAATATTCAAGGTCATGTTACCATTTTAAGCAGCTGCTAAAGAGATTGTGACCTTTACAATGTTTAATCTACAATGTGATCCATGACCCATGACCTTACTACCTTAATGTAAACTTGTCTCTGAAACTATCAGAATAAACCTTTTTTTTTTAAATTCAGATAAAAAACAAGTCAATTTCTTAAAAAAAAAGCAAATTCAAGAGCAAAACTTTCGCCCAAGACATCCATTTGCATTTACACTCTCTGCAAAACTCGAGCTCGAGTTTACAACTTTTTTTTGTGCGGTTTAGTACACAGGCACACAACCATATTTATGCAATCATATGAAAAAAGTATATAGATAGTCTCTTTTTTTAATTGAAATACAGACATACAATGAGGACGCACAGACCCCAGACTCAGCCGGAACTGCTACTGCCTTTCTCTGTGGGGTCAAAACTAATATGGGGATCCTGGGTATCGATGCACGTGGACGGAGAGGGCAGTGTGAAACCGCAAATGGAACTGAGCTGACCAGTATGTTGGACTGGTCTCGTGACGCAGGTAAGGCTTCCCAATTATTTTACATTCCATCTACTGTATAGACATTAATATAATGTGAACCATTCTAAATTTACACGAAGAGGACCTTTTTTTTTTAAAAAAGAAAAACAATAAAAAGAAAGAGTTATTAGGTGGAGTGTGCAGGTTGATCTGGACGATGCCTTACGCAAATGTCCGAATGCCCCTTTTTGCGTTTTGTAGGCCTTATATAGTCTATAGGTAATAGAAGTCAAACTGCAGACCCCTATGGTTGTATCCAGGAACAGGGACGATCGCAAAAAAAAAAAAAATCCAAAGGTTTAAATCAGATTTTGTGCGCACGTTTCAACCCTTAGGTTGCTAAGCGCGACTCACTGACCTTTTGCGAACAGTGTAGATCAAGATCAGACTGCACAAAACGTGCAGTCTGATCTTTGATCTACACTGTCCGAGCAGACGTTATTCCCCAAAACATGATTTTGAAATTGCAGAATTTGGGTTTTTAATTATCGAATTAAAAAACTTATTTTATCATTTAGCAGGATAAGAGTTCACTGTCATATTTGCACAATTTGACCACGAAACACACCCACTGCTTGCGTATGCAATAATCCTTCGTTTCAAATACAAATGAGCCATGTTCTACCAAAAGGGGGCTTAATACATCTCCGTGATACATGATATACCAGTACAAGTCAGATAATTATGAATCCATTACAGCTTTATTTCTTCAACAACCGACTGAATCATGAGGTAGACTGGTCCTCTGACTCACAGAAAATTTACCAACAGCAAAAAGTTACTGCCCAGTTTGACCTGGGTCGATAACTTTCGCAGATGCACTAAACCCTCTTTTCACAGAGCACGGTTCAAATAAATTTAAATGCTAAACGTAAGAAAGAAAAAAAAAACTTTAACTCTTTCCCAAACAAGCCCTGGTTTTTACGTGTCTGCAGTACAAGTCTTTTGAAAACACTGTGGGAAAAGGAGAAATTGCTCGTAACGAGCAATTCTCCTTTTCCCACAGTGTTCTCTACCCTTTTTGAGAACTTTCTGGAATTTTCTTAAAATATAGAATTGTCGTCTGCAAACTATTTCAATTTGGAAGAGGCCAAAATTTGTCGTTTGGGAAAGGGTTAATTCGTCTTCCACTTGAAATAATTACATTTCCAAAAATAGACATAAATGACTGCAAAACATGATAATCATATATTTCGTCAGTTTTTTTCCCTGAAATTTCACAACTTATTAACGACTTCTAAAAGCCCTTTCAGTAATGAAACGTTTCAAAAATTTGTTTAAGGTAATGTGTGCCACTTAATATTAAATGCATTTCGCTGCAATACAAACTAAACCGCCAGAACAAAAAGTCAGTATACAGCGCTATATAGTTACCGTGAAACTTACGATGGACACGAGACGGTACGGGCACAATAAATATTCAAATATGAAAAAAAGCATAGTAAACGCCTGTTATTGAGACTGCATGTTCCATTACCACACAATCCCTACTTTTGACACCCCTGAGAAAAAAGCCTTTAGAAAACATTGTGGGAAAAGGAGAAAATGCTGGTGACCAGCATTTTCTCCTTTTCCAACAATGTTTTCTACCTTTCACAAAACAAATTTCAAATTTTGGGTCACTTTTATTTTGTCGTCTGCAAATGCTTTCAATTTGAACCAGTCTAAAATATCGTCGTTTGGTAATGAGTTAACGCTTCCAGTGCAACACAGAATAAAATTTCTTGATAGATGATAAATAAGTATACAGATATAATACTTTTGCACATTTTTAACCGACTATAAATTCAGCCTTCAATGTCTATCTTGAAATCATTTGTCGATACCTTTGTTAGTTTTCGGAGACATACAAAACATGTACCTATGTCTCTGGTTTTCAGAAAAGGGAGGTAATTATCATCTCCTTTTGAAATGAGAATATAGCGAGTTTAGATTTATAAATGATAATTCTAAAAGGAAAGAAAAAGGAAGAATTGGATCGGATAAAGCCGTGAAACTTTGAAGACTAATTTTTAATCATAGCAAATTTTGCAGGGTAATATAAAAGCGGAAATAGTTGTTTTCTTTTACGGGTCCACTACCTTAATCCATAACATCCATTTTGTCCAACAGCTAAATGAATCATTAGGTAGACTGGTAGTTTGACAACCAAATAATTGACTAAAAGCAACATTTTGACTAAAGTCAGTCTGCGCAGCCTAAACAGGTCGAGTTGGGTAAATGCATTTATAATCCTTTACCTCACAATGCTGACTTTTAACAATGCTGGGAAAGAAGCATTTTAAAAACACTGTGGGAAAAGAAGAAAATGCTGGTAACCAGCATTTTCTCCTTTTCCCACAATGTTTTCTACCCTATCAATGAACAATTACACCCTTACAGCCATACTGAAATTGTCTGCAAATGCTTTCAATCAGGACAAGGCTAAAATTTCGTCGTCTGAAAAGAGTTGAACCAACTTTTCACAGACCATGGCTCATATAAAAACATGGCAGACATTATTC
Organism: Tridacna crocea; assembly: GCA_943736015.1. Lineage (NCBI taxonomy): Eukaryota > Metazoa > Mollusca > Bivalvia > Cardiida > Cardiidae > Tridacna > Tridacna crocea. The sequence goes on along the minus strand of OX031072.1, from coordinate 8,609,672 downwards.
ATTGCTATAATACTAATTCAGCACAATAAAAAACAGCTTTTATAAAAACCAACTTTCATTTCAACTCCAGGTAAGTCCGTAGGGCTGGTGACCACTACAAGGATCACACACGCGACCCCAGCGGCGGCGTACGCCCACAGTGCGGAGCGTAACTGGGAGAGTGACAAGGACATGGCGGGTGTCACAGGCAACTGTGTAGATATAGCCAGACAACTCGTGGATGACAACATAGATATAAATGTAAGTTTGTTTGGTGTTTTACCCTGTAACACGCATTCCCCAGTCTTAATGGCCCAGTAGAGGCCAAAATATCAAAGCAGGAGTCATATCTAAATCATACCATATAAAAGTATGGAAATATTGCGGCAGTATGAAAATTTCATTTGAGTCATTTAGCAGGATAAGGGTTAATTCTTCACCAAACAACAAAATTTTAGACTGGTTCAAATTGAAAGCATTTTCAGACGACAAAATGAGTGTAACTAAACGGCATTGAAATTTGTTTTTGGAAGGGAAGAGAACATTGACAGAAATAGAGAAAATGCTGGTTACTCCATTTCTTACTATGTTTTCAAAAGGCTTTTTCAGGTATGTTGAAAGTCGGGACTGTGTTAAAGGGTTAAGAGACTTATCGAGCACAGAAGCAATGCTCAACAGCCTCTTCGACTCACATTGATCTTGCAGCAGCTCTTCTTTCCACACAACTTTATGGTAAGCTTTTGACAAAGTAAATCAATGAATGAGTAAATGAATTTATGAATCAATCATCAAACAAACAAACCAGCTGAGCAGAATGTAAAACCTTTCAATGTCTGAGGTTCAATTTCAGGTGATACTAGGAGGAGGTAGACGTGAATTCCTCCGTAATAACGACACAGATCCTGAAGCCCCTACCTATGTACCTGACAGGAGAGATGGTAGAAATCTTATCGAGGTAAATCCTTGTTCATGAATTTTCAGTGAAGTAAAACTTGGGCTCGTATTCACCAACCAATCTAGATAGTGTTCTTTGTCTATTGTTTCTTGACAGTAACACAATTTCTGATTGGTTATACCAAATGCAATGACCAATCACAAATTGTGCAACATTTTTAAATCTAAAATTAGACCAAGAATATAGTCTAGAATGGGTTGTGAATAAGACACAAGTTTCTAATCAGTCCGTATTCACCAACCATTCTTGAGAACGTCCCTTGGCTTAATCTTCAAGATTTTCTGACTGTGAAAGTAACATAAATCCTGATTGGCTAAACCAAATGATTTAGCCAATTAGAAGTTCTGTTACTTTCACTTCGAAAAAATTCTGAAGAATAAGACTAAGAATGTTCTTTAGAATGGTTGGTGAATACAGACCCTGCAGATGATTTTTATTGACTGTACCAGACTTAAAAAACTTTACTTCCTTTAGCAGATAGTATTGATGAAGATTGACCTATTAAGACCTGGCAGTATTGTCTGAAATTGCACTGTCCTTTATCAAGGTGTTTTATTTGTAAAATAAAGTCATTTTTACTCCTTATAATTGAATGATTTTTTTCAATTTCTCAATGCTAAAATGTCCTTTCTCTGAAGTGAAAGTAAGACCATCCCCATTAATTTTGTCTGTGGCCTTTTCTCTATGAACTCAGGATTGGCAGACAAAACAAGCAGAACTAAACAGGAACTACAAATATGTATGGAATCTAAGTGAATTTGAATCTGTGAATGCCAGTACTACAGACTATTTGCTTGGTAAGTCAGTTGTAGACTTTTTGATAGATAACTATACTATAGACTATTTGATGTGTAAGTCAACTATATGATACATGTGCTAGTATTTGCTTGGAAAGTGTACTGCTACTTATTTCTTTGGTAAGTATGCTACAGACTATTTGCTCGGAATGAGTATACTACCTACTATATGCATGGTAATTCTACTTCAGTTTATTTGCTTGGCAAGACTACTTCACATTATTTGGCCAGAATAGGTACACTACAGACTATCTGCTTGGTAAGTAAACTACACTTTGCTGACTAAGGTCATCTACACACTATTTGCTTGGTAATTTTACCACAGCTTATTTGCTTGGTAAATACACTAGACCAGTATAGTACAGACTACCATTATTTGCTTGGTAAGTATACTACAGACTCTTTTGCTTGGTAAATATACTACAGACTATTTCCTAAGGTAAGCATATTACAGACTAAATGTATTTGCCTAGTAAGTCAAGCCTTTAATGTATATTTTGTCGGTTTTTTTTTTTTGCAACAACAGCCAGTCAGTAGTGCAATCATTCAGAATTTCCGCAAAATGGGGTATAACCTTTTACCACACAAAAGGTTAACTCATTACCAAACGACAATTCTTAAGGCTTGTCCAAATCAAAAGCATTTACAGACGACAACATAAAAGTGACTGAAAATTTGAAATTGGTTTTGTGAAGGGTAGAAAACATTGTGGGAAAAGGAGAAAATGCTGGTTACCAGCATTTTCACTTTTTCCCACAATGTTTTCTGTAGGCTTCTTTCTCAGGGTCGTCAAAAGTAGGGATTGTGTGGTAATGGGTTAAATGACTCCCCCACATCCCGTGGACAGCTTCCAAAAATATTGTGGGGAAAGCAGAAAATGCTGGTAACCAGCATTTTCTGCTTTTCCCACAATATTTTCTATCCTTTCAAAGACAACACTCTATCATTTTTAGCCATCTTTAATTTGTTCTCATCTACAAATGCTTTTAATTTGACAGGTCTTAAATTTTGATATATGGTAAAGGGTTAAATCAGTATACGATGAAACAATTCCTCCATTAGGTTCAGAAAGAAATTCGCCACAGAGGACTTAAAAATCATCCCTATTTATCAGGGAAAACAAATATGAAGTATTACATTAAGATATAAGTACAGATGAAAACATCATGCCACAAGGTGAAATGGCTCATTCTTAACAATTTCTTATTTAGCCATGATGTTTTTAACAGTGGTCTGTTTTAACAAGCAAAAAATCAGCTGCATGATTGAGGTAACACATTAACCAAATGACCAAATCTTAGGTTTGTTCAAATCTGAAGCGTTTGCAGACGACAAAATAAATGTGACTGAAAATTGGAAATTTGTTTTGTGAAGGATAGAAAACATTGTGGGAAAAGGAGAAAATGATGGTTACCAGCATTTTCTCCTTTTCCCACAATGTTTTCCAAAGGCTTCTTTCTCAGGGTCATCAAAAGTAGGGATTGTGTGGTAATGGGTTAACTCTTACAGCACCATATAAATAAACTCGACCACTTTTGACATCTGTAAATACAATCCATTGAAACTTGCAAAGATTTTGATTGTACAGGCTTGACTATGCAAGCAGACACTCCAGACAGCATAGAGAAAAGATCAGATTGTTCATTCTGTTGAGTTTCAAGTTGATCTATTCCATCAGCTAGTCACTGATTTGCCTATGGCACCAACGAGGTTAAATATAAACAAACAAACAATGAAGCAAACATACAAAGTAATAAACAAAACGGAAAACACTACAAATATACAATTAGTCTTTCACATACTAGTAAGTTGATTAAGTTAATTTCATTATGTTTACAGGTCTATTCAACCCAAGTCATATGGAATACGAACTTGATCGACCAGACGACAAGGCAGGGGAGCCATCTATTGAACAAATGACAGAAAAAGCCATTGAAATACTCAGTAAAAATGATAAAGGATTTTTCCTTCTTGTTGAAGGTAGGCACATACCTTTCTCTGATTGTTTTCTGAGCTTGGTACAGGTACTTGCTATGCAATTCTGAAACAATTCTTCAGTAAATGAAATAAGCAAAAGACAAATATGAAACAGAGCTCAAGATAAGGCGGAGTGATAGTATTCTAAAGTCATTATTTCTCCCTGAAACCCAATGTTACGGGTACTTATTAGAACGGTCTCGATGAGACCATTATAATAAGTACCCACACCATAAGGTTTAGTGAAGAATAATTAATATTTTTGTATTTTGAAATCAAAGTCACTCCGTCTATCTACAGCTCTAAATAAATTAATACCTATGTTGAGATGCTTTATGACTATTGGAGGGAATACTCATTTAGAGAGACTTTTTGAAATTTCCTTTTTTTTTCATTTCAAACATGTCAGAATCTGCCATAAAGGAATAAAATCTCCATTAAAAAAGGTTATAAATGTTAGTCATCTGTCAATTAATTTCTGAGTTTCCAGAAATCCAGTGATCTCAAAACAGGTCTACAAAAGTTAATCCACAATATATCTGGTATTGAAGACAAGAAAGAATGTACATAAAAATGTGGTACCATGTTCATTTGAACTCAATTCTATGGCTTGCGACTGTGTTATATTTTTTTCTAAAAAACCAAGTCTAGTGAAAAATTTCCGATGCAAACTCCAATATTTTTTTCCCTGTCACACTTTTAAACAGGTGGCCGAATTGACCATGCTCATCATGCTTCAAACGCAAAGAGATCTCTTCATGACACACTGGTCTTTGACAGAGCTGTTGCCAGAGCAGTTGCAATGACGTCAGAGACAGACACATTGATAGTGGTATCATCAGACCACTCTCACGTATTTACAATCGGTGGATACCCAACTCGAGGAAATCCAATTTTAGGTGGGTGCAATAAATCTGTCTGTCTGCAGTTTCCAATAAACCTTAAAACAATTTCTATTGTTCTATAATTTTATTTTTTTTCTGAAACTGGCATCAAAAGTACTGAGTAAATAAACCCATCAACCTGAGGTAACATTATAGTAAACCTTTCTGTAATATCGAACAGTGTTTAACTCTACAAGATGACAAAATTTTAGACTTGAAACCATTTGTAAACAACAGATTGAATAATTTGTCATGCAAAGAGTAATAAATATTTTCCCGTTTTTTTTTTCCCCCGGTCTTTTGTTTTACATTTTGTCAAAACACAGGACTGTTTGGTAAAGATTTCAAGAGCCTATCTCATCTGTTAGTCATTGTCTAGTTTTTACAAGAATGTTGACTCCTCTTTCATCTTCTGGCCAGTTTTTCTTTCTATGAAATCGGCTTAGATGTCCTCATTTAAATCAAATCTTTATTGGTAATACCTGCAGTCTCATTTTGAGGAGAGTAGAAAAATACACGAACACACTCCTATGTATGCTTATCTTGGTCGGCTCAGTCTAATAATTAGTGGATTATTTTTCATCTTTTCAGCTACATGTAATACCAACAATCGGCCAAAAAAGATTAATCTTTGTATCATTTTAAATATAGCAAAAAGGTTGAGTTTACACACACATGTACAGTGCTTTTAGCACTTTGAATTTCACTCTCTCACTATCATACTGATGGACTGTGCAAATTGATTGGCTGTTAAACTCTTTACCAAAGGACAAAACTTAGGACACAACAAAAGTGATTATAGCATTTATAGACAACAAAGTAAATGTAATGCAAATGGGAATATCTCTATTACACGGTAAAAAAAAACATTGTGGGAAAAGGAGAAAATGCTGGTTACCAGAATTTTTCCCTTTTCCCACAATGTTTTCAATAACTACCTTCCTAAGGGTCATGAAAACTTGTATGGTTAATGGTCAACTCAATTCTGTCCTTACTTACAGGTTTGACAGATGATAGAGAAGGAGGGCACAAGCTAGGAACAGATACTAAACCTTTCACCACACTGTTATACACAAACGGGCCTGGAGCTTTTGTCAGAAATGATACCCCTATGGTTAGACCAGATCCCTCTTTGGAGGAAACCAGTAAGTCAGCTTACTGTTTAATAATTACATGAGTTTCTCCCTTTTCTAACAACAATAGCACCTAAAACCCACAAACTTTATTCATTGTCTTAACTCTTTACCAAATGACAAAACTTTAAACTGGTCTAATTTGAAAGCACTCCAAGCTGACAAAATAAACATAACTCAAAAATTAGAAATTGTTTCCTGCAGCGTAGAAAACATTGTGGGAAAAGGAGAAAATGCTGATTACCAGCATTTTCTCCTTTTCCCACAATGTTTTCAAAAGGCTTCTATCTTAGGGTCGTAAAAACCAGGGATTGTTTAGTAAATGTTTAATTTGATTTTTTGTTTCCATGTCCAAACAACTCTCTACCTACTATAAATGCGGAGTCAACGGAACCAATTTCACCTTTTAGCAAACAACAAACTTTTTTAAACTTTTACCAAACGACAAAATTTTAGACTGGTTCAAATTGAAAGCATTTGCAGATGACAAAATAAAGGTGACTGAAAAATTGAAATTTGATTTGGGAAGGGTGGAAAACACTGTGGGAAAAGGAGAAAATGCTGGTTACCAGCATTTTCTCCTTTTCCTATAGTGTTTTCACAAGGCTTCTTTCTCAGGGGCGTCAAAAGTAGGGATTGTGTGGTAATGGGTTAAACCTTCCTAATTGAAAGCATTTTCATTTGACAAATTACATGTAGCTCAAAAGGGGAAAGCTGGCAGAGAAAGATGGAGAAAATATTGGTCTACCTACTTACTGCAAACAATGGTGTTTTAACAGCACACTGACAAAAGAGGATTTAACCCATTACCACACAATCCCTACTTTTGACAACCCTGAGAGAGAAGCCTTTGGAAAACATTGTGGGAAAAAGAGACAAGAGGGCCAAGACGGCCCTGGATCGCTCACCTGAATTTTTTAGATGACCATAGCCTATTTTTTTTTAGGTATTGAAACATTGGAACCAAATTTATAATTTTGCCAAGCAATTTTCAGAAGGTCATCTGTAAAATTCATTTCGAAATCTGACCATCAGTTTCAAAAAGAAGATTTTTAAGAATTCTTCATTTCTGTATAAGAGCAAGTATCCCCCATCCACGAGAGCCATGTTTCTTGATGGATCAAAATTTATGAACAAGTTTTCAAAAGGGTCACCCAAGGAACATTTCGGAATTTTTTTTTTTAAATCTGACAAGGGGTTTCAGAGAAAGAGAATTTTCAAGAATTTCATCATGTCCATATAGTGCAAGTAGATCCCATTCACAAGAGCAAGGATCACCCAAGGAACATCCCTGTCAAATTATTTCAAAATCTGACTAGGGGTTTCAGAGAAGAAGAATTTTCAAGAATTTCATCATGTCCATATAGTGCAAGTAGCCCCCATTCACCAGAGCCATGTTTCTTGACGGATCAAAATTTTGTTAACAGTTTTTGAAAAGGGTCACCCAAGGATCATCTCTGTGAAATCATTTCAAAATCTGTCCAGCCGTTTCAGAGAAGAAGAATTTTTAAGAATTTCTTCATTTCCCTATAGTGCAAGTAGCCCCCATTCACCAGAGCCATGTTTCTTGACCAATCAAAATTTCGCGAAAAATTTTTGAAATGGGTCACCCAGGGAACATCCCTGAGAAATTATTTCAAAATCTGACCATCTGTTTCAGAGAAGAAAATTTTTTAAGAATTTCCTCATTTCCATATAGTGCAAGTAACCCCATTCACCAGAGCCATGTTTCTTGACCAATCAAAATTTTGCGAAAAATTTTTGAAATGGGTCACCCAAGGAACAACTCCGTGAAATTATTTCAAAATCTGACCAGCGGTTTCAGAGAAGAAGATTTTTTAAGAATTCCTTCATTTCTGTATAGTGCAAGTAGCCCCCATTCACCAGACCCACAATTTTTGACGGATCAAAATTTCAAGAACATTTTTTAAAAGGGTCACCCAAGGAACATATTTGTGAAATTATTTCAAAATCTGACCAGCGGTTTCAGAGAAGAAGATTTTTTAAGAATTCCTTCATTTCTGTATAGTGCAAGTAGCCCCCATTCACCAGAGCCACAATTTTTGATGGATAAAAAATTCTCAATTTTTGAAAAGGGTCACCCAAGGAACATATCTGTGAAATTATTTCAAAATCCAACCAGTGGTTTCAGAGAAGAAGATTTTTTAAGAATTCCTTGATTTCTGTATAGTACAAGTAGCCCCCATTCACCAGAGCCACAATTTTTGACGGATCAAAATTTCACGAACAATTTTTAAAAAGGGTCACCCAAGGAACATATCTGTGAAATAATTTCAAAATCCGACCAGCGGTTTCAGAGGAGAAGATTTTTAAAGAATTTGCTAAAATGTTCCATTTGGTTGCCATGGCAACCACAGTTTTTGACGGAATCAAATTCTGTGAACATTTTTTAAAGAGGACCTCCTAAGGAACATTCCTGCCAAGTTTTGTCCAAATTGGCCCAGCGGTTTAGGAGGAGTTAATGTTTAAAGAATTGTTGACGACGGACGACGCACGACGGACGTCGGACACCCAGTGACCCTAAAAGCTCCCCTTGAGCACGTTGTGCTCAGGTGAGCTAAAAATGCTGGTTACCAGCATTTTTTCTTTTTCCCACAATGTTTTCTACCCTTCACAAAACAAAGTTCAAATTTTAAGTCACTTTTATCTTGTCGTCTGCAAATGCTTTTGATTTGGACAACTCTAAAATTTTGTCATTTAGTAAAGAGTTAATATATGTCTGCATTGCATGATATGAAGCAAATCATCTCAATATTTTAGATCAATGAAAATCTAATTTGTCTACCATTCAACTAATTCAAGAGGTAGAATGGTCCTTTGACATACAGTAAATTAACTGATAACAACAGGTTTTCACTTCTGTCAGCTTGTGTGGACTGCGCAGGCTAACATAAGTTAATGCTTTTTGAAGATGTATTAAACTCCCTTTTTATGGAGCAAGGCCCATTTATCTTTTTCAGATTCTACAGATTACAAACAACAGTCAGCCGTACATCTGAGCTCAGAGACCCATGCAGGCGAGGATGTCGCCATATATGCACGCGGACCAATGTCCCATTTATTCCACGGCCTCCATGAACAAAACTACATAGCCCATGTGATGGCATACGCAGCTTGCGTAGGTGATTATTCTGATCCCAGTATGTGCGCGTCATATGACGTCACTGTATACGGACCAACTAGCGGTTCAATAAAGAATTCCACTTCAAAAGTGTCCATAGCAATTTTCTTGTTTTTCCTACTCAACTTCATAAAGGTTACAAATCTATGAATGTGAATGACTTATTATAATGTAATACTATGCAGTATTTACTAATTGTTAACTTACAGTGATACAGATACATGTATGTCCCTCTATGTATTTTAATCCTTTACCACACAAAAAATCTCAGACTTACCTAAATCAAAAGCATGAGCAGATAATTTGAAAATGGCACATATGCATTTTAGTACTCTGAAAGCGTAGGAAACATTGTGAGAAAAAGAGAAAATGCTGGTTACCAGCATTTTCTCTTGTTCCTACAGTGTTTTGAAAAGCTTTCTTCCACTGGGTCTTTAAAAGATGTGGTTGTTTGGTAAAGGGTTAAGCATGAAAAAGTAAACCTCTTCTAACAAGCTCTGTGCAGAAAGTGTATTGAAAGTCATAATTTTATTATTTACCACAATATTTCAGTCCTTGTAGAATACTGTAACTATATAATTATTTTTCATTTCTTGTACAACATTGTACCACTCCATCTTCTTTCACTCCTTCCACAATATTGTATCATGTAGCCGTTTTGCATTCCTTCCACAATATTGTATCATGTAGCCATTTTGCATTCCTTCTACAATATTGTACTCCTGTAGCCATTTTGCATTCCTTCCACAATATTGTATCATGTAGCAATTTGCATTCCTTCCACAATATTGTACTCTGACAGCCATTTTGCATTCCTTCCACATTATTGTAACCTCTAGCCATTTCGCATTCTTTCAATAATATTGTATTCCTGTAGCCATTATATTCCGCTAGATGGCTTTCTTCAAATACATGTATATACCTATCTCATTTGGACATTCTGGGTATAGAACCAGACTACTTTTTAAAATAGCCATCAATTCATCACATTTTAACAATTAAATAAATGTTTACTCAATAAAATTCTACCTGGTAAGACTTTACTATGATTAGCTAGCCTATAACCTTTTGCACCAGTCATTTATGAATATAGCCCTTACAGGTTTGATATACATGTTTCTTATTGATAAGTCCATGAAAAAAACCTGCAAAAATCCTGTTTTCCCTAAAATCTATATTTAGAAACTGTATCCAAAGATTTGCAGTAAAACAATGGTATTTTAAAAAATCATTTTTCTTATTTAACCCTTTACCAAATGACAAAATCTTAGTCTGGTCCAAACTGAAAGCATTTGCAGATGGTATAATAAATGTGACTCAAAAATTGAAACTTGACTTTGGAAGAGTAGAAAACATTGTGGGAAAAGGAGAAAATGCTGGTAACCAGCATTTTCTCCTTTTCCCACATTATTTTAAAAAGGCTGTTTCCTTGGGGTTTTAAAAACCAGGTATTGTTTGATAAAGGGTGAGAATAATCAAATTGGATAGTGATGTGTCAGAGCATTCAGGTTTAATCTTCAAAGGAATTAATATGCACAGACAACACCCGTGTGGCCATTTTGCATTCCTTTGAGAATATTTACCACTGTTGTCAATTCTTGTTCCTTTTGGAACATTGTAACTCTGTTATTTTTACTCTTTCCTTCACGGACATAGTGCTGTGAAATAGTTTGCAATAATGTTTTAACCTTAATCCCACCATACATGTAAAATGAAACTTTTAACCTGATAATAAAACCCTAAATTTTGCTATTTCAAAGTTTTTTGGAGGGAAACTATGTGTATGTTCTGTGGAGTCTGATCTTGATCTACACTGTCTGCAAAAGGTTTGTGAGTCATCCTTAGCAGTCTACGGATTAATAATTTTTATTTTATAATTGAAACATTGTAATATTTGTTCTATAACATTGTAACCTGTAACCATTTTTCATTCCTTCCAGATTATTGTAATGCTGTGATTCCTCCTAAATCATTGTTCTATTTTTATGATTTTTCATTCCTCATAGCATATTGTACCACTCTTGTCATTTTTCATTTCCTTTGGATCATTATAGATCTACCACACTAAATTTTGTCTTTTTTCATTCCGTTTGGAACAATACACTGCTTTATTTCATGCTTTCTGGTAGAATATCGAGAAATATATTTCGATCTTACAATGAAAATACTGATTTTCACGTTCTTGTTGCCTAGGTAAATTGCACGTGCCTCACAACCATGTAGGAAATATGACGTCATATACCTTACATTTCTCGCGCTTGACGTAATATTGTAATGCATTGCTATGCAGGAGGGGTATGCCATGGGAAACAACGCAAAAGAACTGTACTGGAGTTTGATAAAGCTCCTCCCAGAAAGAGTTAAAAGCATGAAATAAATAGAACATTTATTTCACTTGCGGCTGCACCACTTGTGAAAATATTACCGATGGTGTTCACTTGATGAAACAAATTAGATCTTTCACTGAAAAGAACAAATAACCTCTATTTATTTCATGTTTTTTTGTGGCTTGTCAGGAAATAATGGTGATATGTTGTATGTTATTCCATGGTTACAACCAATGTAAAATACTAATTTCATAACTTACTGTTCAATTGAAGGCAGAAACAGCACTTCCCACGCACAACTTACCTACATGTTGGTAAACAGACGATACCATTCATCAAGACAGATATACGATATATTTCATGCGGTTTTACACAATATTTCTCACGCTTTACATAATTTTGTAATGCATTGCTGTATGAATGAGGTATACCACTGGGAATTACGAAAAGCAGTTGTTCTGAATTTTGATGAAAATCCCAATGAAAAAAGGGTTGAAAGCATAAAATGAATAGAATCTTTGTGTGTGTTTTTTTTCCAGTGAAAGATCAAACTTTAATTCATCTCATGAACACCAACGGTTATATTTTCACTTGTGGCTGCAACAGTCATGAAATATTATCAAAAATGTTCACTTGTTGAAACAAATTTCAATCTTTCAAAGAAAAAAATAAATATTCACTACTTCATCAATCTTTGTTCCATCCAAAACCATCTTCCACTGATATCCATTTCCATTTCTTATAAAAATGTTCAAATGCTTTTAACATTTTCATTCCTTGTTAACCCTTTACCACACAATCCCGACTTTTAACACCCCTGTGAAAGAAGCATTTAGAAAAAATTGTGGGAATAAGGAGAAAATGCTGGTAACCAGCAATATCTCCATTTCCCACATTGTTTTCTACCCTTCCTTAAACAAATTTCAATTCTTTAGTGACATTCATCTTGTCATCTGCAAATGCTTTCAATTCTAAAATTTCAGTCTAAAATTTTGTTGTTTGGTAAAGAGTTAAACACTGTTAAAGTGTTTGTTGTGTTTCATTCACTGTACATCACCATAACTCTGTGATCATTTTTCAAGTCTTCTATATGACCTGCAACACGTGAAAAGGGACATTCGGACATCTGCGTAAAGTGTCGTCTCGGATCAGCCTGCGCAGTCCGCGCAGGCTAATCCGAGACGGCACTTTCCGTTTTAATGCCATTTTCTGTTTTGCGCATGTCTACTGTGGCACAAAATCTACTCTAGTCGTAAAGTGCCGTCTCGGATTAGCCTGCGCGGACTGCGCAGGCTGATCCGATACGACACTTTACGCAGATGTCCGAATGTCCCTTTTCGCGTGTTGCACACCATATACAGTTAAGATGGATACTACTACAGGTCTAAAATTTCATGGACTACCAAATACTGATCTGATGTGTGTTTAACCCTTTACCCCATAAGGCATTTCTATGGTATCTCTAATTGACCCTAAATAACAGCAAGGATGAAGCTGTTTCTTCTGTGTATACGACACCTTTTCATAGCATTGAAAACATTGTGGCAAAAGGTGAAATTGCTCGTCACGAGCAATTTCACCTTTTGCCACGATGTTTTCCAAAGGCTCCTACAAGCAATGCGTAGAAATGAGTATCTATGGAGTAAAGGGTTAAGTTTTTGCTAAAAATGCACCAGATGATCTTGCACGCGCAATACACATATACAAAATGTGCAGAATTAGAGGTACTAACTACCACTAGACTAGTATCCTGGTCAACTTTGAAGAAAAAGGTATAAATTGTTGTCAATCAGGGTCCAAGTCAATTGTTCCCAAATGGCAGAGTGTCCATGAAAAATATAATCTAATGTAGCTTCAATTTACACTGGCGGGTATCTTGGTGGTATTATCCATATGCAAGAATAACAAATATTTCGACGACGCAAACATTTTCACTCTTCCAGTAATTGTGCTACTGTCATCAAATTTCATTCCATATAAATGACTACAAGTAACAAGATAATACTCAGTGGAACTGTACTTTATTTGTTTAGGGTCTTTGTTAAATCTTTACGAGACAACAAAATTTTTGACTCATATATATTGAAATTTTTGCAGACAACAAAGTAAAAGTTGCTAAATTTATGAAATTTATTAAGGATAGAAAACATGGATGGAAATGGAGAAAATGCGGGCATCCAGCATTTTCTCCATTTCCTACAATACTTTCTAAATCCTCCTTAGAGAGTCAACTATGCTGAAAATATTTGGAGACCACACCAGCATTTTCTTCATTTCTTACAATTCTTTTTTGAAAACTGCCTTACAAAGGGTGATGAAAATACAAATTTGGTATGGGTCATCCATATGGAAAGCATTCGCAGATGGTCAACTTAATGTTGCTCAAAGATGAAATTCGTTTTTCTTAGTAAACACTGCAGAAAAAGGAGATACTGGTAATAATGATCATCAACTGATCATCCCCTTTTTCCTCAATGTTTTCTAAATCCTTCCTTCGGGTTCTGGAAAAAATTGATTGTAAAGGGCTCATCCATGTCAGAAGCATTTGCAGGTAATAAATTAAATGTTGCTCAAATAAGGAAATTTATACTATGAAAGGCAAAAAAGTTTTAGGGAACAGAAGAAAACATTGGCCAACAGCATTTTCTTCCTTTCCCACAATGTGTCCTATGGCCTTATTGCTGGGGCAATTACACTTTACAAGGCTACAAAATTTTAGACTGGTCCAAACTGAAAGCATTTACAGACTTTAAAATTGACCCAAACTTAACTGCAATACCTGTATTCAAGTATTGCAGTTAAGTTTGAGTCAATTTTAAAATCTGCAAATTGCCCTGAATGAGTCGCAACTGTTGTAATCAAAGATATCATAGTTTTAAATGTGAAACTTTAATAATCAAATATGGACGTTTTTTTACACTTTTTGAAATACTTTGTAACCAGAACAAAATAAAAGTTGTATTTTAATTAGTTCATGCTGTTCTTTTCAAGATGGTCATTGCAGAGCACAAAAGAGGGGAGGGAGAGAGACACAAAGAGTGTTTACCTATTTACCAAACAACAACATTTTAGACTTGTCCAAACTGAAAGCAAATGCAGACAACCAATTAATTGTGACCCTAACATTAAAACTTATTTCCGAAAAGGTAGAAGACATTGAGGGAAAAGGAAAAACGCTTGTTACCAGTTATCTTTTAAAATGTCTTCTTGTTTAGGGTCATCAAAAGTCTAGATATTGTGGTACAGGGTTAAACTTGCATGTTTAGTTGATAACAGATCTAATTAAATACTATATTGAATACAGTCTCAGGAGCTCGAAGGAACAAAAACTAAGCTTTTAAGCAAGGTTTTTGTCCGAATCCGAAGTATTTGTTGACAACAACATAAATGTAACTCAAAAACTAGAATTTGCTTTTGAAGAAAAGGTAGAAAACATTGAGGGAAAAGGAGAAAATGCTGCTTTCCAGCATTTTCTCCTTTTTCCACAATGTTTTCAAAAGCCATCTTCTTCAGGATCTCTAAACCTCCAGATTGTGCCCCCAATGTTTTCATAAGCCGTCTTCCCCGGGATCTCGAGAACACAATATAAAGTGGTAAAAGAGTGACTCTTTACCACACAATAACACCTTTTAATGACCCAAAGGAAGAGGCCTTTTAAAAACATTGTGGGAAAAGCAGAAAATGCTGGTAACCAGCATTTTCTCCTTTTCCCACAAAGTTTTCTACCCTACCAAAGAAAAATTGCATCATTCGAGCCGCTACGAAATTGTTGTCTGCAAATGCTTTCAATTTGGACAGGTAAAAAATTTTGCCGTGCGCTAACGGGTTAAATACATGCAAATTTTGATTGCAGCTTCCTTGCTGTATAGAGATTTCCATGCAAGTTAGTACAAAAAAAGTCAACTCTTCAAATGAAAAATGCATGCAGTGTTATGAGATGAACAAACACTTTAAAAGTCCAGAAATAACAGATATCAATCTTTAATGTATTGAAACACTTACAACTTTTGTACTCTTTGTATTTGTATAAATGAAGAAATTCTATGCTGTATAAATTTCCAAGAAAAAGGTTGTGGAAACTTGGAAATATTTGCTTGCTACAAGCATTTCTCCTATTGCCATTACATTTTTACATCCATTAAGCCCAAATTCATCATGAATATCTCTTTCATAAAGATATCTTCATAGACAGCACCAATCTGGTAATAATAAATATTAACAAGCCTGTTGTAATTTGACCCTTTACCAAAATATCCCATGTTTTCAGAACCTTGAAAGAAAAAGCATTTGAAAACATTGAGAGAAAAGGATAAAAAGCCTTTCTTTTTCCCACAATATTTTTTACCTTTCAAAAGACAACCCTTTAACAAACAATCCCTGTTTCCTTTTTACAACCCTGAGAGAGACGCCTATTGAAAACATGGAAAGAAGAGAAAATGCTGGTAACCAGCATTTTGTCCTTTTCCCACACTGTTTTCTACTCTGCTTGAAACAAATTTCAAGTTTTGAGTTATGTTTATTTTGTCGTCTGCAAGTGCTTTCAATTAGACCAGTCTAAACTTTTGTCATTTATAAAAGAGTTAAGGTATTTGGGCCTCATCAAATTTGCTGTCTCCAAATGCATCCAATATGGATAAGTACATGTATAAAGTTTTGTTATCTTTAGGCACAGAGTTACCCCTTTTCCACACAATCTCTCAAACGACCCTGAAAAAGAAGTGTTTTGAAAACATTATGGGAAAAGGAGAAAACACCGGTTCAACAATATGACTTAATCTCAACTTTGACAAGTTTATTCTAAACACATTTCATTAGTGAAAGAGTTACAGAAAGATAACTTTTAAACTGTGTTGCACCAAAACTCAGAATTAACTAATCAGAAACTGATACACCTGTTCGTGTTTAAATGCGCTGATATAAATACATGTACGCCAAGTCAGTGGGCGGATGCTCAGATAGGGCTACTTTCTCATCATTATAAATCACCCATCGTTTGTCCTTCAGTATGTGACACACGTAATGTCCGACCATCGTGGATGTCCCCATGTGGCTGATGAACGCCACTAACTTGTATTCTGCAAAGATACAGGATTGAAAGACACAGGAGAATGTGACCATTGTCTTAACCCATTACCACACAATCCCTACTTTTGAAGACCCTGAAAAAAAAAAAGCCTTTAGAAAAACATTGTGGGGAAAGGAGAAAATGCTGGTAACCAGAATTTTCTCCTTTTCCCACAATGTTTTCTACCCTCCAGCATTTTCTACCCTCTAGAAAACAAATTTCGAATTTTCAGTCACTTTTATTCTGTCGTCTGCAAAATACTTTGGATTTAGATAAACCTGAAATTTTGTTGTTTGGTAATGAGTTAAATGTGCTTAGATTACAATACTACAGGAAACTTTTCACGAATGGAATGAAAAGTCAATAGTTATCATATGAGAAATTTAAAAATGCAGTACCATTAACCCTGCACCAAACGATAATTTGTTCCGACTGGTCCAAATTCAAAGCACTATACAGTTGTAGAGTCATCACTATACTTGATTATAACCTCCCTCCCCCAACCCTCCAACTAGCTCCTTGACACAAGAACAGATCTTTGTCACAGAGTTGTAAAAAGTTCAACGGGAGGTAATTCTGTAACAAATTGCAGCAGTGTCAAGAAAAATGCACATGCACAACTTCATATATATAGAAACCCTGTGTGTAAATTTGAGTTCAATACCTGAAAATTTTGTTTCTATGGACAGATGGACAGACAGACAACCTTGGCAATTCCAGTTTACTCCCCTCCACTACATTTTGAGGGTATAATAAATGTAACTAAAAGACTGAAATTTGTTTAGAGCAAGGTAGAAAATATTGTGGGGAAAGGAGAGAATGCTGGTTACCAGCATTTACTCCTTTCCCAATCATGTTTTTAAAAGGCTTTTCTGTCAGGATTGTAAAATTTGATACTCAGTATGTTATAAGCAAATGCATTAAATATCAAATATTGCCTAAATGGCAATTTATCAAATATTGCCTAAATGGTCGCATTTGTCTTTGAAAGGCAATGAAACATTGTTGGAAAAGAAGAAAATGCTGGTTACCAGCATTTTATCCTTTTCCTACAATGTTTCCTTAGGTCTTCTACCTCAAGTCTGAAAAACTTTGGATCATTCAGCAAAGGGTTAAAAGATCAAGACAATAATTTCAATTCATAGAAAAATCACAATTACTTACTTCCATTACCGTCTCGACACGGGGGAGGTGTAGAAGATGCAGAATTTTGTTCCTCGGTCTCCATGGGCGACTCTAGTTCATCAGGATGTGAAAATATCCATTCTACACCTCTCTCTACATTGTTATCCTGATTAAAAACAATTATCTAGTATCAGTAGTGATTGTCTATACCTTTGCATTGCCATAGTTACTGAACATGCATCAAAGACAGTTAAATCTTTACCACACAACTCTGACTTTTAACAACTCTGAAAGAGTAGACATTTGAAAACATTGAGGGAAAAGGAGAAAATGCTGGTAAGCAGCATTTTCTCCTTTCCCACAGTTTTCTATCCTTTTAACCCTTTACTCCATAGATACTCCTTTCGACGTATTACTTGTAGAAGCCTTTGGAAAACATTGTGACAAAAGGTGAAATTGCTTGTGACGAGCAATTTCACCTTTTGTCACATTGTTTTCTATGCTATCAAAAGGTGTCATATACACATAAGAAACGGCTTCATCCTTGCTGTTATTTAGGGTCATTTAGAGATACCATAGAAATGCCTTATGGGGTAAAGGGTCAAAGACAGAAAATATCGTTTCAGCGACAATTAATTTGTCTTCTTCAAATGCTTTCAATTTGGTCTAGACCAAAATTTTATGGGTGAGTAAAGAGTTAAACCTTTACCAAATGATTCTGAGTTTTAGTGATCCTGAGAAAGGCAGCTTTTGAAAACATTTTGGTAACCAGCATTTTCTCCTTTTTCCACAAATGTTTTCTTCCATTTTAAAAACAAATTTTATTATTTGAGCCGCACTGAAGGTGGTGTGTGCAAATACTTTTAATTGGGAAAATCTAAAAGTTTGTTACCTGGTAAACTGTTCTAAACCTTGATCCAATTATAAAGGATCAAAAATGATTGCTTCTAATGAAAGAATACAATTATGATAAATCAGTTATGATTGACAACTAGATCAGCTTGCACATAGCAACTCAGTGCTTCATGGCTAACTTACAGTAGCTTTTAAAGCTTTGGTAGCTTGATCCTTTGTAAAACCCATGGACATTATCATAACTAGGGCCTCTTCATTTGGTGTGAAGGAGGATGAGGAAGCTTTAGCTCCTGGTAACACAAATGGAGCCCCAAAATCTACAATAAAAACAAAAACACTTTCAAAGCATGCACTTTAACAACACACCTTGAAAAAACAATTTGCTCTAAAATCCACACATTGTTTATGATTTAACACTTTATAAAACAATCCTGAATTTTTTACCCCAGGGGGGAGGCTTTGAAAAACATTGAGGGAAAAGGGAGAAAATGCTGGTAAAACACATTTTCTCCTTTTCCTACAATGTTTTCTACAGTTTTCTGGACATATTCCATCATTAGAGCTATTTTTAACCTGTCATGTAAAACACATTCGAACAAAGTTGCTATATTAAGAATAAAAAAAAAAAAAATGGACAAGTAGACAGTATTGCTGATCTGCCAAAATTTGGACAATGTAATTTAATGCAATTCTGTGTAGGTTCACAAGAGTTGAAAATTTTTGGGCATTTTTTTAATTTTCTACATGTCAAAAGGTCCATTCTACCAAGTGATCCAGCATGTTGTTCGAGAAAATGCACATTACAGACAAATAATTAAGTGATGACTCACTTGTTAAAACACATAAGGGAATTGCATCGTAAGCACTTTTGCTAAAACATGGCTAGAATATCTTATTCCATTGGTCTGTGAATTATCAGTATTGCTGTATATACAGACAGGTAAACTATTCACAGGTTACCTGGATCTTCCATGTGTTGCATGACCCAGTTCATGGCCTCCTCTATCCCAGCATTCTGTGTATGAAAGGCAGCTTTCTTGCAGCCTTCTATACTAAAGCCCATATCTACTAACTGCATCACTATACCATCATCTGGCACAATGGCTGAAATAAAAGATTACACAATCCTTAACCCTTTCCCAAACGACAGATTTTGGACTCTACCAAACTGAAAGAGTTTGCAGACGACAATTTTAGATTTTGAGAAAATGGCAGTAAGGTCTCAAGAAGGGTAGAAAACACTGTGGGAAAAGGAGAAATTGCTCGTCACGAGCAATTTCTCCTTTTCCCACAGTGTTTTCAAAAGACTTCTACTGCAAAGATGTAAAAACCAGGGCTTGTTTGGGAAAGGGTTAAACACACAATCCCAAGTTTTAAAAACATGTTACGAAAGATCACTCCGTCCTAACTGCATAGCTTTTGAGTATAAAATCAATATCTAACAATTGCATCAGTAAGAATTCTCTTTAGCTGATCCCGCCAGGTGAGGTTTGTATTTCAGTCAGGCATTTGTTTTGGACTTTCATGTTCATTCATAAGACAACAGGAACACGGATGCGAAAACTTTGTGGCAAAAGGAGGAAATGCTCTTAACCCTTTACCACACAACAAAATATTAGCCTTGTCAAAATTGAAAGCATTTGCAGACAAATATTTCAATGCTGGTAAAATGGTGAAGTTGTTCTTTGATAAGGTAGAAAACATTGTGGGAAAAGGAGAAAATGCTGGTTACCAGCATTTTCTCCTTTTCCCACAATGTCTTCAAAAGGCTTCTTTCTTACGGTCGTTAAAAGTTGGGATTGTGTGGTAAAGGGTTAAACAGCAATTTCTCCTTTTCCAACAGTGTTTTCCACCTTTCCAACAGCAAACTGCAATTTTTGAGCCAAACACTTTTTTTTGTCTGCAAATGCAATTCAGACAAGTCTACAGTTTTGTCATCCTTTGAGGAGTTAACTCTTAACCCTTTACCACACAATCCCGACTTTTAACGACCTTGAGAAAGAAAACCTTTGAAAACACTGTGGGAAAAGGAGAAAATGCTGGTCCTTTTCCCACAATGTTTTCTACCCTTTCCAAACCAAGTTTCACTTTTTGATTCTCAATTATTTTGTTGTCTGCAACTGCTTTCAATTTGGACTAGTCCAAAATTTTGTTGTTTAGTAAGAGTTAAATAAACAGGTTTTTACATTCTTTTTTTTTTCTAAACAAGTTGACTAAAATTACATGATGTAAGCCTAGGCATATAATATCTTAGTTAAAGACTTGTATTACAAATCTTTCTAACAGACAGATTTTAAAAAAACTTTGCACATACAAAGCCCATCATGTTTCTGGGAGATTTCAGTAAAAAGAAAACATCTGGTTCACCGTACTCACTTCTCAAAATTTGCTTTTGAAAATGGTATATACATTTCAAAAACCTAGCTTATATTGGACTTGAAACATCTTTAATATTCAGAAGCCTGGTTGTGAGCATGGTAAATGTACTAATACGCATGTTATATATGAATCATTGAGTTAAAAAGGGAGATGATTTGTCCAAATTAAGCATTAACCCATTACCACACAATCCCTACTTTTGATGCCCCTGAGAAAGAACCCTTTGGAAAACACTGTAGGAAAAAGAGAAAATGCTGGTAACCAGCATTTTCTCCTTTTCCCACAGCGTTTTCTACCCCTCCAAGAACAAATTTCATTTTCAAGGAAAAAAAAAGGCTCAGCAGACAATTTCTCCTTTTCCAACAATAATTTTCAAAGTAGAAACAGCTGTAATTCCACAGCTTTAAATTTCCTGCCTTTGTTTCCTAGTTTGGTGTGTAACGTCATGCCATCAGCATTTACATTATTTTACGGTGACATTTCAAAGATCCTTTTTTCCTCTTCACCAATACTACCTGAAGAAAGTGCTACTTGTTTCAGTGCATCATTATGTGCAAAAATACACTTTTAATTCAATTTCTATGACAAAAATACATGCACAGTAAGATGCAAATGCTTTCAATTTGGACCAGTCTAAAATTTTTTCCTTTGGCATAGAGTTAACACACAATCCAGAGTTTTAAGACCCTGAAAAAGAAGCCTTTTGCAATCACTGTGTGACTTGTAGAAGAAGGTACATTAGGGTCCAAATGATTGCAGATGCTAAAACAGTCAAATACGCCAGAATGAAACCGGTAACTGTCTTGTTCACGGCAAACATAGATAAAATTTTAAGGACCTACCTTGTGCCTGATTGGATGATTCTTGTTCTGGCAGCTCCTCCTCTCCTGGTTGTAAGCCACACCCCCTTAATGAAGATATATCTAACTCCTGTAGTATATCTAATGAAACATCTGTAAACAAAGAAAAATCTTTTTTAATTCCATTCAGTTCTCTTTCACGAAGTCTTAAAAAATACAAACATGAAATTATACATGAGCATGACCATTGTATAAAAAATTACAAAAAATTATCAATTGCTATTTGACGGAAAAGCAAACAAAAAAAAAGTTCCCCCTTCATACTTTCCCTGATCAGGGCCTATATTCAACCATTCTTAAGAAAATTCTTTGTCTTATTCTCAAGAATTTTCTACATTTGTAAGTAACACAACTTCTGATTGGCTAAACCATTTGGTTTAGCCAATCAGAACTTGTGTTACTTACAAATTTAGAAAACCTTGGAGAATAAGATTAAAAATATTCTCAAGAATGGTTGGTGAAAATACGAGCCCAGATCTCCCTCCAGATTTTAAGAGACATTGACAGAAAATAGCAGAGTTACAAGCAGTGGAGTCATGTTCTGTATATAGGGACTTTATGCATCTGCAAAAAAAAGATCTGTTGGTTGTTGGACAAAATAGATTTTATGGATCTACAACTACACAATGACTTGCTTGTATAATGCATTGTGGAAATGCATTAAATACCTTTATGCCAGAGCATTGCTCAGTAGTACAAAAACGAAACATCTTTTTTAACATCATCTATAAAAATTATGGAAAGAACCTCATTGCCTCCTGACTCTAATTTGTAGTAAGCTACTTTGAAAACATTTGTGTAAATCAGGAATTCACAACATGAATATATAGGGAAAAGTTGTGGTGCATATACAAGCTATTTTGCCAACTGCTCCACTGTTATAAAGATAGGTCTGATGAAAGATGAAGGAAGTAAGCTAAGCTAGTAGACAGAGGACCTATCTATACTTTGCTGGAATTTCTTGAAAATATAGATTGTGCAAGCTTCATTCCAAGCCCTAAGCTGCTTTCCCATATAAACCTAATCAAAACAATTTTCAGATGAAATAGATAATAACGTTCTTGCCTCTTCAAACATTACCTAATTTTTTTGGTACCCAATCATCCCCCACTGTGAATTTCTTGAACTGTACCATTAAATAGTCTGGAAATGTTGATAATCTTGTTCTCCTGAAACAAACAAGTTAGTTTGTTGAAATGATATTCAATGCCAAGAAAAACCTTTTTAGGCATAAATATATAAGAGGTATCATGTTTTGAATATACCCCCTTTTTCCATGACATGCCATTTTATTTAATAAACAAAAAAAAAAAAAAATAGTGTCTGCTTAGCAATATAAAGTTCATAAAATTTTGTCATATAGATAGAGAGATACTGGCTCATAATGAAGTTCATAAAATTTTGCCATATAGATAGAGAGATACTGGCTCATAATGAAGTTCATAAAATTTTGTCATATAGATAGAGAGATACTGGCTCATAATGAAAACACACACCATGTCTCCTTTTTCCATGATGTGCCATAAGCCTTAAGTAGATAAAAAAAAATTGTTTGGTAGAGTTAACAGACGACGAACTTACAAGTGGCAAATTCTGATGCAAACATGGCACTCCACTTTTGCGAGTCTGTTTCAAACTTAGGAACTCTCAAGAGAGCATACAAAGAACAGATATGAAAAGCACATAAAAAACCTAAGATAAATATTCATGAATATATCCATATGCTATTTTTTTATAATTCTTTCCATTTTTTCACTTATTCACCAGTGGCTTCATAAAAAATATCAAGCCTAGCGCTGGTAAAATAAAATTTCAGGAAAGCATATGTAGGTGCACTGGCTAGCCCCGATATAACTGCAATAATGTTGAAAATGGCATAAAACACCTGACAATCATGCAATTAATCCCACTGAGAAAGAGT
The DNA here is from genome assembly GCA_943736015.1 of Tridacna crocea. Classification (NCBI taxonomy): domain Eukaryota; kingdom Metazoa; phylum Mollusca; class Bivalvia; order Cardiida; family Cardiidae; genus Tridacna; species Tridacna crocea. The sequence continues at coordinate 8,586,273 of OX031072.1, read as the reverse complement.
ATATCTATGTATACCAACTTGTGTGCTACTGTTGTTCCATTGATAGCTGTACTGTAAAATCCATCTATAGATTCTGTGGCTGCAAAGGATTCTATACATGATTTCATAGAAATTCTTGGACGGACAATATCTTTGGGGTCACTGAAAAAAAAAAAGAGAAGTATCTAAATTTTATCATACAGTACCATTTTTTTCAGACCCTGAAAAAGAAAGCTTTTGATAACAATACTGGAAAAGCAGAAACTAGCATTTTCTCCTTTTCACAGAATTTTTTTCTACCATATCAAAAACAGAAGTTCTTGAAATACATTTATGTGACAAAAAGAATCTAATATTGAAGTAAAATTGAATTTTAATTCATGCTTTTTGGTAGGTTATCAAAAAATATTAGTGAAATATTTTTCAGTGTTTCATAATTACTATTGGTAATATTTTCTCTTGTGGCTGTGCCACTTGTGAAAATATCACCAATGATGTTTAAACAAAAAAGAAAAAAATATATATCCTCTATATATCCCATTATCACTGATTGAAATAGAATCACTGCTGACTGAAAAAAATTGAATTATTTTGTTAATTGAAGTAAAAATTGTGTTATATCCTATTGCTGTTGATGAAAATAAAATAAGATTATATCTTATCATTGTTGATTGAAATAAAAATTGAATTATATCTTAAAAGCCAACTTAAGTCAAGTCTTTGAGATAAGCATTGTTTGATGCAAGTGTGATGTCATTTAAATTTCTTTCTGAGAAATAAATCATAATTTATTAATGAAAATCAGGCATGTACAGATTTTCATATCCTCCCTCTGTAATCCATGAAATGTTTTTTTTTTTCAATCTTTGCTGTCAAGAAACTATGGTTCATTGAAAATTATAAGATACCCAAGTGAACAAACTTTTTCTCTAATGTGGTCTCCTCTTCAAAGGGTATGACTGATAAAATTCTATAACATAATAAAATGACTTACACTACTTGTTTTTGGCTTTCTAATTCCTTCTTCTTTGTTTCCCAGACTTCTACTGCATCTAACAATCATTGTAAATAATAACTACCAACTCTTTATCATATGACACAATCTTAGACTTTTTTCAAGTTGGAAATATTTACAGATGACAAATGAATGTAGCTTAATTGAAAATATTTGCTCTTGAAACTTGCCCTTGAAAAGTTGTGTATGAGGAAATTTTGGAAAAAGGCAAAAAAATGCCAGTTGCCAGCCTTTTCTCCTTCTCCCACAATGTCTCAATACACAATCTATTTTGGAATCAATGAAAGACAGATTGTTTTGTAAAGGTTTCAGACATTTGTTTGGTAGTTTTTAGTGCAAGCCACTTTCCCAAGAATATCAGTTAACCCTTTACTAAACAACAAATTTATAGACTCGTTCAAATTGAAAGCATTTGCAGACGACATAATAAATGTGACTGAAAAATCAAAATTTGATTTGGGAAGGGTAGAAAACACTGTGAGAAAAGGAGAAAATACTTGATACCACCATTTTCTTCTTTTCCCACAATGATTTCAAAGGCTTCTACCTCAGGGTCATCAAAAGTCGTTGTTGTGTGGTAAAGGGTTAAATCAGCAATAATTTACTTTATTCATATCTTTCTTGAGTTTCTAATTCCTAGTAATTTCTAGTAAGCTGACTTTCTGCAATTCCTTGCTCAAGAATTTTCCTAAATGGAAATCAAAGCATGTCTACCATTATTTTCCTATCTTTGCACAATGTTTTCAAAAACCTTCTACCTGGGTTATTAACCCGTTGCCACATAACAAAATTTTAGAACTATCCAAATTGAAAGCATTTGCAGAAGACAATTTCAAAGTGGCTCAAATGGTACAACATTGCTTTGATAGGGTAGAAAACTTTGTGGGAAAAGGAGAAAATACTGGTTACCAGCATTTTCTCCTTTTCCTACAATGTTTTCAAAAGGCATCTTCCACAAAGGTGTTAAAATTCGAGATTGTGTGGTAAAGAGTTAAAATGGTATTGTTTATACAAAGTTAAATTCAACCTCTATCTAGTAAGCATCTGAAGTAAATAGGTTGATATTTATCTCCAATACTTCTAAAAAGAAATCACCTTTAATAAGCGACAACATTTGAATATCTTTCAGCTGGTTGCTTAACCCTTTACCCCCATAAGGTATTTCTATGGTATCTGTAATTGAACCTAAATAATAGCAAGGGTGACGCCGTTTCTTACGTGTATATGACACCTTTTGATAGCATAGAAAACATTGTGACAAAAGGTGAAACTGCTCGTCACGAGCAATTTCACCTTTTGCCACAATGTTTTCCAAAGGCTCCTACAAGCAATGTGCAGAAATGAGTATCTATGGAGAAAGGGTTAACTCTTTTCTATACAACAAAAATTAAAAAATACCTGCAGACAACAGTTATGATGTGACTCAAATGAAATTACCAACATTTTTTTCTTTTTCCCACAATGTTTTCAAAAGGCCTCGGAATTGTGTGGTAAAAAGTTAATACAGTTTTGACCGTATTTGTTGGTTGATAAAGAGATTAGAATTAATTTATCGAAGTACAATGTTTTTCTGAAATACCTCTGTTTGTCACTGATTCCATGGGGACAGGTAAGGCTAGTAAGTAGTCCATTCTTTCTGTATATTTGACCTTCTTTGAAGTTGAACATTCCACTCTCTCTTCTACTTTAAACTTAAAACAATCACTCGGATTCACCTGCCCATGGTTATTTTTCTGTAGCACAGAAAATAGTATGATCTTAAAACAATAATATCTTGTCTCTACGGCCATTACATACACAAAACATATTTTCTCTTTCAGTATACTAAACCAAGGCTGTTTATATCAATATCTCTCTCAAATTATCAAACAAAGTTGATGACTGATCAGGGTCTGTATTCACCACCCATTCCTAAGAATGTTCTTCATCTTATAACCCAGAATTTTTGAAATTTTAAAGTAACACAACTTCTAATTGGCAAACCCATTTGGTTTAGCCAATCAAAAGCCAATGTAGAAAAATCTGGAGAATAAAACTAAGGACATTCTTAAGAATAGTTGGTGAATACAGCCCCAGACTGCATTCACTGTTTAGTATGATCATAATCTCAACGGTCGGCTTAGGCAGCTTATTGAGTTTTCAGCATGCTAAATGTTAATATGTGTTAGTAAAAATGTTTCATTATGTTCAAATATGCGCTAAATATCTGTTATTGCAGCTTCATATTTGTAATACAAACACACAAAAAAAATATTTCAGTGACTGTTCAAAAGATACAATTAGTTTTCTCCTTTGCTCATGATAGCTTTTTAACAATTTCGTAATTATAAATCATCTGACCCCTTCTATACATAGCAAATTGCATTTCAAAAAAAAAAAAAGTTTAAAAATTGTTAATTTGTGTGAATGATGCTTTGACTGCTTTAAGATTACTGCAATCTTATGGCAAAAACCTTCACACATCCATTCATGTATTTGATGGATTGTACCAGTACAATACTAGGGCTAGAATTATGAAAACACTCCAGTTTCTTTTACAGTTCAAATGACTGGATAGTGACAAAACTTACTTCAAGTTGAGACAGTAAATGTAGAAAAAATTCCTGAGCATCTTGCTGCCGTTTTGTAGAAAACTCTGGATGACCTTTACCTATCAGGGTTTTAAACATCTGAGGTCGAATACCTGTAGGGACCTACAAAATTAGGTAAATATAGAATGTTAAACAGATTTCAAACACATAAAATATTTTTTCACAATAATGTAATATCTTATTTCATGCTTTCCGGTAAGACATTGAGAAAAAGCAGTGAAAACATTTTTTCGATCTTACACTGGTACCACCAGTGAAAATACAGATTTTCATGTTCTTGTTGCCTATATCAATTGTGTGTGCCTCACAACCAGATGGAAATATGATGTCATTACCTTACATTTCTCACGCTTGATGTAATATTGTAAAGCGTTGCTATGTGGGAGGGAATAACGGAAAAAAACTACTGGATTTTGATATAAACTCCTCCCAGAAAGGGTTTAAAGCATGAAATAAATAGAAAATTTGTTTTTTGGGAGAAGGATCGAAATCTATTTCATCTCATGAACACCATCGATAATATTGCACCACTTGTGAAAATATTACCGATGGTGTCCACTCGATGAAATAAATTTTGATCTTTCATCGCCCCCCCCCCCCCCCCCCAAAAAAAAAAAAAAATATCTTGTATTTTCTTCTACAAGAATATTCAGTGTCCAATTAATAGTATTTTCGGACTTATGCAACATATTCTAACATGTAAATTTCATCAAAGTAGTATTCTCATTACGACAAAGACTATCCCTTTGCCAAACAATCCTAAATTCAGCGATTCTGCAGAACGAACTTTTTGAAAGCATTGTAGAAAATGGAGAGAATGCTGGCATTTACTCCATTTCCCACAATGCTTTCTACCTTTAAAAGACAAAAACTATTACCTCAGATGCACTTAGCTTATTGTCTGCATCAGAACTCAATTTGGAAGCATTAAAAAAATTTTCTCATTTGTAACATAGGCTTAAGCTAGAGCTGTTACTGAGTGTTACTCAATACCCCTGCCAGCGCTTCGACAGAAACAGGCAATTATTTGTACACAGACAGACACAAAGGGGGACAAACGGATGGACACAAGGACAGACAGACTGATTCCAGTATACCCCCAAAAATTTCAGACTGGTCCAAATTGACAGCACTTGCAGACGACAAACTAAATGGAACTCAAGAACTGAAATTTGTCTCCAGCAGGGTAGAAAACATTGTGCGAAAAGGAGAAAATGCTGGTTGCAAGCATTTTCTCCTTTTCTCACAATGTTTTCAAAAGGCTTCTATCTCAGGGTCATAAAAACCAGGGATTATTTGGTACAGGATTAACTCATTACCAAACGGCAAAATTGTAGACTTGCCCAAATTGAAAGCACTTGCAGATGACAAAACAAATATGGCTCAAAAATTGGAAATTGTTTTGAGAAAAGTAGAAAACATAGTGGAAAAAGGAGAAAATGCTTGTTACTAGCATTTTCTCCTTTTGCTTTGATGTTTTCAATAGGCTTCTTTCTCAGAATTGTTAAAAGTCGGGAAGAGTGAAACATTATATAACTTACAGGAGATTAAAATATATAATGTATAATATATAGTAATATATACTTTTTTGAATTAAAAGAAACTAGAGCTGTTCACTGAATGTGACTTAACCCATTACCACACAATCCCTACTTTTGACGCCCCTGAGAAAGAAGCCTATAGAAAACATTGTGGGAAAAGGAGAAAATGCTGGTAACCAGCATTTTCTCCTTTTCCCACAATGTTTCCTACCCTTCTCAAATCAAATTTCAAACTTTCGGTCACTTTTATTTTGTAGTCTGCAAATGCTTTCAATTTGGACCAGTCTAAAATATTGTTGTTTGGTAATGGGCTAATACCCCAGCAAGCACTTTGACAGAAAAAAAGTGTCCAATTGAAGGGGAGATAATTCCTCAACCAGGAAGAGTTGACACTCGAAAATTGCTCTTGCAAATCTTCAATTATGAGCAGTATATGTGCAAAGTTTCATTACAATTGAAGGAAAACTGTAGGAGGAGTTTGTGACGCAAAATTACTAGTATTTTGTACACAGATGGACACACAGACAGACACACAGACCGACAGGCTGATTCCAGTATACCCCCAAAAACATTCTTTTTGCAGGGGTATAAAAACGTATAGTAACAGTTACAGAAACATTTTTATCTCCAGCCTCCGGCGCTTTGGAATAGTCACCTGACTGCAACCCATGCCCCAGTTTGGCCCTGAAATGTGGAGAGAAAGGAAAAGTACAGACAATATTTGTGATACAAACCAGAATTGTCACAGAAAGCGACTCTGTTTCCTTGGCATAAGGAAGACCAATGTCCAGCATTAACCCAGTACCACACAATCCCTACTTTTGACGCCCCTGAGAAAGATGCCTTTAGAAAACATTGTGGGAAAAGGAGAAAATGCTGGTAACCAGCATTTTCTCCTTTTCCCACAATGTTTTCTACCTTTCACAAAACAAATTTCAAATTTTCAGTCACTTTGATTTTGTCGTCTGCAAATGCTTTTAATTTGGACCAGTCTAAAATATTGTCGTTTGGTAATGGGTTAGCATGCATAAGGCAAAAAAAAACAACACCATAAAGACGCTATAATGCTACAACCCTTTGCCAAACAATCGTGAGTTTTAATGACATTAATCTTTACCGAATGAAACTTTAAACCTGTCCAAATTGAAAGCATTTGTAGACAACCAAATAAATGTGACTGAAAAACAGTATTTGTTTGGGGAGAGTAAAAAACATTGGAAGAAAAGCATGATAACATGATAAACCAGCAGCATTTTCTCCTTTTATCACAATTTTTTCAGATGGTTTCTCTCTCAGGGTCGTTAAAAGTCGGGATTGTGTGGTCACGAGTTAAGGAAAGTAGGCTTCAGAAATTTTTTAGCGAAAATGAGAAAATGCTGGTAACCAAATTATGTGACTTTTCATCTCGATGAGATCATTCTAATGTGGACCCACAACATAGGATTTATTGCAGAATAATTGATATTTTCAGTTTTGATATCAAAGTCACTCCCTCCATCCAGAGTTCTATGTAAAGATATATACAAGAGCCGTCAGAGACGGGTTATGCTCCCCTAACAAGTGCTTGTCATAAAATATATGAAATTGATACAAATGTACTTCTTTTATCCTAAAAGGACCTGTTCATGCTCCCCAAAAATTGAATTGAAAAGGCAATTACTATTTTAGAGATGGCCAACACAAACTTGTAGAGGACAATAAGCCCAGTAAGCCCCCTTTAAGCCCTCTTTTCCCAAAAAGCAATATTGCATCATTGAAATAAATACAAGTGGTGTGTGATTTGTGGCATTTTTTAATAATAATACAAAGTTCGAAATTTCATAAAATTTTGAGCAGTCATGTAGTAAATATTACATGAAACGATTTTTTACATGAAGCCCCCTTTTTCCGTGACACAGCCTGAAATTGAGAAACCAGAAGAGAGGTACCTGGGCAACGTTCCAACAAGTTCAGATTTGAAATTTTACAAAATTTTGAGCACAGATGTAGAAGATACAAGGAAAAACAATTTTTTCCATGAAGTCCCCTTTTTCTGTGATGCAGCCTCAAATTGAGAAACCAGGAAAAAGGTATTTGCTAATTAATAATTGATAGATTGAAAATAACAAGGGCACATTTTGAAACTTGTAAAACAAGATATACCATGAAGTTTCACGAAATTTTGACAAAAACTAATGAGATATTAGTAAAAATTGCAATTTTGCATTAAGGCCCCTTTTTCCTTGGCATTTTACAAGAAACCCCCTTTTTCCATGACAGAGGGTCAAATTGAAAAATACATAGATAAAGAAACAAGAGCACATGGTGAAACTTTGAAAAAACAATATAACCATGAAGTTTAATGAAATTTTGACCAAGACTGAATGAAACATTAGTAAAGATTGGAATTTCGCACGAAACCCCCTTTTTCCATGACAGAACGTCAACTTAAAAAACACCTAGATTAAAAATAGCAAGGGCATATGCTGAATCTTTCCATAAAGAATATAACCATGAAGTTTCATGAAATTTTAACAAAAACTGAATGAGATATTAGTAAAAAATGCAATTTTGCATTAAGCCCCTTTTTTTCATGACACGGGGTCAAATGGAAAAACTGGGAAAGATACGTTGGCGCATTACCCTAAGGAGTTCATATATGAAGTTTTATTCAATTTGGTCCAGGGGTTGTGGAGAAATGGCTTCGGACGGACAAAATGACGGACGGAAGGACGGACGGACAGACAAAGCGGCGACTATATGCTCGCCCTTTGGGAAGCATAAAAAACAACCAGACAACTTACATTTGTGTATTGAAATCTGATGTTGGATCATTTGGTGCTTTATCAAATATTTCCATGGCAACACTGGAATATCTGTAATAAAATGCAGTAACATGAAATATTCTAACTAGGCATATTTGTAATTTTTTTTTTCTAAGCATAAAATGTATATTTTATCTGTGTACCCCAAAAAAAACTAGAGCTATCACTCAACATGATCATACCCCCCACCAGCTCCTTGCCACCAAACAGGTCTTTGTCACAGAATGCAGAATGGTTGAGTACAAAAGTAAGAGTTGAACATGAGCGGCAAATTGTCGCAAGATACACCCGTCTTACCCCAAGTTGTTAAGCTGGGGCATGCACCGGACCAAATTCAAGTATGAAAAACAACAAAGGGCAATAACTCAAAAATTAAGTGAGCAAGAGTTATGACTCCTGTGCAATGCACTCCCCGTTGATGAGATCTATCCATCCATGAAATTTCATAACCCTAGCTAGTATAGTTTTGGAGATACGCTCCAGACAAAATTCAAGTATGAAAAACAACAAAGGGCAATAACTCAAAAATTAAGGGAGCAGGAGTTATGATTCCTATGCATTGCACTCCCCCTTGATGAGATCTATCCACCCATGAAATTTCATATCCCTAGCTAGTATAGTTTTGGAGATACTCACCGGACCAAATTCAAGTATAAAAAACGACAAAGGGCAATAACTCAAAAATTAAGCGAGCAGAAGTTATGATTCCTGTGCACTGCACTCCCCCTTGGTGAGATCTATCCAGCCATGAAATTTCATAACCCTAGCTAGTATAGTTTTGGAGATACGCTCCGGACCAAATTCAAGTATTAAAAACAACAAAGGGCAGTAACTCAAAAATTAAGTAAGCAAGAGTTATAATTCTGTGCACTGCACTCCCCCTTGGTGAGATCTATCCACCCAAAAATTTCATAACCCTAGCTAGTATAGTTTTGGAGATACGCTCCAGACACATTTCAAGTATAAAAAAAAACAACAAAGGGCAATAACTCAAAAATTAAGCTAGCAACAGTTATGATTTCTGTGCACTGCACTCCCCCTCGATGAGATCCATTCACTCATGAAATTTCATAACCCTAGTTAGTATAGTTTTGGAGATATGCTCTGGACAAAATTCAAGTATGAAAAAGAAATTTGTCCAGAATCATCAAAGGGCCTTAACTCCACGAAACCTAAATAAACCATAACCAAAATAGGATATGCACATCTCTGCTTCATACTGAGTCTATTTGTGTAGTTTGAACCAAATCTGTCCTATAGTTGATGAGAAAAAAAGCGGACAAGAAATTTCATGAAAGGGCCATAACTCAGTGAAAAATCAATGAACCATAACCAACATTTCATATGCGCATCTCTGCTTCATACTGAGTTTACCTGTAAAGTTTGAATAAAATTCATCCAGTAGTTTATGAGAAATAGTGCGGACAAAAAGCTACAGAACGACCGACCGACGGATGGACGGACAGACCGACAAGCTGACTCCTATATACCCCCCAAACAGAGTTTTGGGGGGTATAAATATATATACCATGACAATGACAGTCATTCACTTAACCCTTTACCCCATGAGGCTTTTCTATGGTATCCCTGTGAAACGTGGCTCAGATGATTTCTGACCTTAAATAACAGCAAGGATGAAGCCGTTTCTTATGTGTATATGACACCTTTTGATAGCATAGAAAACATTGTGACAAAAGGTGAAATTGCTTGTCATGAGCAATTTCACCTTTTGCCACAATGTTTTCCAAAGGCTCCTACAAGCAATGCGTAGAAATGAGTATCTATGGAGTGAAGGGTTAACTCTCTCCCTAATTGGAAAATTTTGGACTACACCAAATTCAAAGCTTTTCTGCAGGGGACAAAACAAACGTGGCTCAGATGATTTCTGTCTTTGATAGGGTAAACTGTATTTTCTCCTTTTTCCTCAATGTTTGCACAGGACATCCTTCACAGAGTCTTTAAAGCTCAGGATTGTGTCAAAACAGGTCAACCCTTTACCCTTTACCAATCAATCCTGCATTTTCATGACCCTAAGAGCGAAACTTTTTGAAAAAATTGTTGGAAGATGAGAAAATGATAGTAACTAACATTTTCTCCTTTTGCCAAAGCGTTTTCTACCCTTCCCAAAACAAATTTCTATATTTGAGTCACATTCATTATGTCGTCTGCAAATGCTTCCAATTTGGACTAGCCTAAAATTATGTTGTTTGGTAAAGAATTAAGGAAGACCTTACTCAATTAAAAGGAAAACCCCTCCATTCTTATTCACCTGTAAATGTAGTATGTTTCTTAATTCAAAGACAAGCTGTCTGATTGGCTAAGACATTTTGTGTTGTTAACCCTTTACCACACAAACCCTACTTTTATCCACCCTGACAGAGACGGCTTTTGAAAACATAGTGGGAAAATGAGAAAATGCTGGTAACCAGCATTTTCTCCTTTTCCCACCATGTTTTAATTTTCATACTAAACATATAAATTACCAATTTCACAAAATATATTTTGTCACCTTCAAATGTTTTTAATTTTGTCCAGTTTAATATGTTGTCGTTCGGTAAGGAGTGAAAACAGATGGGTGGTGTATAAGATTTGAAAAAAAACCTAAGTTTAACCTTTTACCATACAACTTTTGATGACCCTGAGAAAGAAGCCTTTTGAAAACATTGCGGAAAAAGGAGAAAATGCTGGTAACCAGCATTTTCTCCTTTTCCCACAATGTTTTCTACTCTATCAATAAACAATTGCACCATTTGAGCCACACTGAAAATTGTGGTTTGCAAATGCTTTCAATTTAGACAGGGCTATAATTTTGTTGTCTGGTAAAGGGTTATACTGGTAAATGAATAAGTCCTTTGTATACCTTTGTTGAAAGTCTGGAATGGTGAACACAACTTGCATGACCGAGTTCATATAACAACTGTTTCCAAGGTTACGCATGCCTGTGTAGCCTGGACCGTACATGGGTGTCAGTTTACTGCCTGCCTCCTGAATGACATCCCACTCTCCTACCTTCTGATTTAAATCTATCTCTAGTTCTATCATGGTCTTCTCTGTCTGTAGAGAGAAGATTTTGAAATAGAAGTCATTTTTATGCATCTCTATCTCTCCCTCCCTCTCTCTATAGATATTGAGAGAGTGAGGGGGGGAGAGAGGGGTGGAGAGAGAGGGAGAGAGAGAGACAGACAGACAGACAATGAGAGAGAGAGAGAGAGAGAGAGAGAGAGAGAGAGAGAGAGAGAGAGAGAGACAATGAGATAGAGACAGTGATAGAAAGACAGAGCTAAGAGAGCTTTCAGACAAAAACAAAGACAATGCAATCAGACTTCAATCCACAGTTTATGCATATTTAATTAAAGTTGCTTTTAATTTTCTGATAGAAAAAACAACAAAAACATGGTAAACTGTCATAAAAGTAATTGTGCACAATAACCAAATTCTCTTACATTTCAAGCATACCCAAAAGTATGATATCTAAAATTACAAAGGTATTATGTAACTACCTTACCTTCTGCATGTTAGTGATATTGATACCAAAATGTGCCAGATGTTTGGCTAAATAAGGGTCTTCTACCATATCATCTTCAGGATAGGAGTACACATCTGTAAATAAACAGAGGCATACTAAAATTGATCCATGGTCTGTGAAAAGGGTGTTTGCATTTCCAGAAAGTATCGATTCAGGTCAGCCTACATAATCCATGCAGGCTGATCTAGGTCAAACTTTTTGTTATTGGTATATTTTCTGCTTGTTAACTCATTACCACATGATCCCGACTTTTAACGACCCTGAAAAAGAAGCCTTTTGAAAACATTGTGGGAAAAGGAGAAAATGCTGGTGACCAGCATTTTCTACTTTTCCCTCAATGTTTTCTATCCTTCCCAAGCCTAATTTCAATTTTTCAGTCACCTTTATTTTGTCGTCTGCAAATGCTTTCAGTTTGGATCGGTCTAAAATTTTCTTGTGTGGTAAAGAGTTAAAGGACCAGTCTACTTCATGATTCAGTCAACTGCTACAACAATGTTACAAAATAGATTTCATGGATCCATATTTATGTGATGATCTGCTTGGTACAATGTATCAACTAAAAGCCCCCTTTTTGTGAGAGCATGGCACATCAATTTTTTCATGCTATTATACACCATGTTCAGCAGTGGTTTAATCACAGCATTGCTATCACTTATCCATTGAACCCTTTCCCAAACAATCCCTGGTTTTTACGGGTCTGGAATAGTAGTCTTTTGAAAACATTGTGGGAAAAGGAGAAAATGCTGGTAACCAGCATTTTCTCCTTTTCCCACAATGTTTTCTACCCCATCATTGGCAGAAATCATCTTTTCAGCAACAGTTGAATTGTTGTCTACAAATGCTTTCAATTTAGTCTAGTCCAAAAGTTTGTCGTTTGGGAAAGGGTTAACTCTTTACCAAACTAGAAAATTCTGGACATGACCAAAATGAAAGCATTTGCAGACAACAAAATAAAAGCTGCTAAAATGATGATTTTTGTCTTTGACAGGGTAGAAAACATTGTGGGAAAGGGAGAAAAATGTTACCAGCATTTTCTCCTTTTTCTACAATGTTTTCAAAAGGCCTCTTCCTCAAGGTGTAAAAAAATGGGATTGTGTGGTAAAAATGAGTTTGTCATAACCTTATTCCAAACTGTTGTAAGTCTTAAAGACTCTGAAGAGGAAGACCTTGAAATCAAAGCAAGAAAAGAAGAAAATGCTTTCATGCTACTCTCACAATATTTACAACTCTTTGAGGAAAAAAAAAACCTTCAAAACTTTCCATAGACTTTTTACCTCAGGATTACATGATAAAGAACTTAGAAAACTATTCACTGTTAATGCCTCTCTGTCTATCTCTCTCTCTCATTTTACTGCTATGTTTCATTTGTACAATACAACACAGGCTGTTCTGCATATTGGGTGTTTTGACACAGAAGGAATTCATAGACTGATAGCATTATATTAACCCTTTCCCAAACAATCCCTGGTTTTTACAGGTTTGGAATAGAAGCCTTTTGAAAACATTGTTGGAAAAGGCTGGTTACCAGCATTTTCTCCTTTTCCCACAATGTTTTCCACCCTATCATATAGAAAAATCATCTTTTTTCTGCAACTGTTAATTTGTCATCTGCATAATGCTTTGAATTTGATCTGGTCCAAAATTTGCCGTTTGGGAAAGGGTTAATAACATTTCAATTAAATTGCTCTCTCAAAAAAGAAGAAAATAACAAACAGTTTTACAGTACATGAAATCTTAACCTACCAGCCCCATCTGGAGTGATGGTCCCCAGTTTAACAGCCAACGGATATTTTGTTTCATTGTAATGCTCCACTGCATGATTGTTTCCTCCACTTCCATCGAAAAATCTGCGTCCACATAATATACTGCCATCTGTCAGATTTAGCCAAAGGTTACAGGTCAAGTCACATCTCTCACATTTCCATCCAGATGGTGGTATTTTCTTTCCATTGTCTAACTGTACCAAATTTTCTGCATATCTGAAAGGTAGTTGGTCATAATTTATGATGCTTTCGTGCCTTTATTTTCAACATTGAATAATTTAATATCAGCTGTTTTAATGAACATTGGTGAGTTCTGATTGGCTGAAAATTTTTTATCATAGCTCCATGAAAAAAAAAAAGAAAAAAATCACCTTGTGGTGGAACTACTTTGGCTGAAGGTTACTTTTGCGGGTCCTACACACTGCTTTGCTCTTTCACTTTCATTCAATTGGTTAATTTTCAGTATTGGGGATGAGAAAACTGCCTCCCTACTATATTCTTGTGCCATACAAATATGAGTGGAAAGAACTTTAGAAACTCCAAAACTAGACTTAAAACTAAAGAAAATGAATGCAGTTTGAATTATTTCTGTAGGTGTATGTTGTCTGTAATATTGAAGTGTAAGGAATAAAGAGAATTCATTTTTTCATAGAGGTATGAAAAAAACCACCTAATCACACTTTTGTATAAAACTGCTTCACGGTTTCATACATTGTGATTAGATTTTTTTTCATACCTCTATGAAAAAAATAAAATTCTGTTCATTCCGTAACCCTTTCCCAAACAATCCCTGGTTTTTACAGGTCTAGAATAGTAGCCTTTTGAAAACATTGTAGGAAAAGGAGAAAATGCTGGTAACCAGCATTTTCTCCTTTTCCCACAATGTTTTTTACCCTATCATAGAGAGAAATCATCTTTTCAGAAAGAGTTGAATTGTTGTCTGCAAATGCTTTCAATTTGGTCTAGTCCAAAAGTTTGTGTTTGGGAAAGGGTTAAATGACAGAATCTCTGAAAACAAAAAAAATCAAATTAGTCACTTGATTTTTTTGCCACATATATCTAAGGTCAATGTTTATCTTGGCAGGCAAATGTAGATCATCAGTTATCTTAATACCTGAACATGGCTCCAGATAGAGGGAGTGATTTTGATTACAAAATTGGAAGCATCAGTTATTCTCCACTAAATCCTATGTTATGGGAGATGATTCTAATGAGTACCCACAACATAGGGTTTGGAAGAGAAATAATGGATTCAGAGTACTGTCACTCCCTCTTATCTGGAGCTGTGCTTGAAGTATCATTTTCGTAATAATTTTTGTAAGTTTGCCTTACTTTGACACCATTCTTTTTTCTCCATCCCAGGTTCCTGCCATTGCTGCAGCTTCTTCAATCTTCCAAGCATCTTCAGCTGCAAGGATTCCAGACACTGACATCTGAACCTGTAAGTAGTTATATGTACCTTGTCATATGCAGTTTTAATTTTAATTTTAATTTAAAATTAAAAGTTTCCATAAAAATTTGAAACTTATACATCTTTAGAGGTTAATTTGATTATGCTTTCACACCTTGCTGAGACTTATCTTCCACTAGATGGCATTCTACAAACACACATCTAACTAATTTGTGCATTCTGGGTACAGAACCGGACTACATTTCTATACTACAACATTTACTTTGAATTTCAAACTAAAAATAAATGTTTACTCAATAAAACACTACCTGGCGTGATTCATTCAGCTATGATCAGCTGTTTAGATAAATATGGAGCTAAAATAGGCCTGATTTCTCCACAAGCGTATTGAAAAAAAAATTGAAAAAAGCAATTTGCTCCATTGCTACTTTATAGTGCATAATACTACAATCCCCCTGACTTCGGGGAGAGTGATGCATCATATCGGCCAGGTCAGACCTTCAAAGAATATGACATGCGCAGACAACACCTTGCTGAGAGCATTTCAGAATAACAAATATGCATGCTTGTTTGTTTGTATGGTGCTAAAACATATGTCCATACTTGTTTCCAGCAATCCATTTCATATTTATTTTATCAAACTGTAATCAGTCTTGTATCTTAACCTTTTACCAGACGACAAAATTTGCCCATTTTGAAAGTATCTGCAGATGACAATTTAACTGTAGATCAAATGGTGTAATTATCAGTTGATAGAGTAGAAAACATTGTGGGAAAAGGAGAAAATGCTGGTTATCAGCATTTTCTCCTTTTCCCACAATGTTTTCCAAATTTTCTTTCTCAGGGTCGCTAAAAGTCTGCATTGTGTGGTAAAGGGTTCATACCAAATGTTCCCAATGACAGTTGCAATGTTGTATAGATTACACTGGTTAGAAAATGCCTTCCATTTTCTGGAGGCCATCAGAGAAGTTCCTGTTGTAATGTTTCTGGTTCAACCCTTTACCAAACAATCCTAGGCTCATATTCACCAACCATTCTTAAGAACTGTCTTTATCTTATTCTCCAGAATTTTCTACATTTGTAAGTAACACTGCTTCTGATTGGCTAAACCAAATCGGTTTAGCCAATCAGAAGTTGAGTTACTTACAAATTTAGAAAACCTTGGAGAATAAGACTATGAATATTCTCAAGAATGGTTGGTGAATACGGGCCCTAACTTTTGACGACCCTGAGAAAGAAAGCTTTTGAAAACATTGTGGGAAAAGGAGAAAATACTGGTAATCAGCATTTTCTCCTTTTCCCACAATGTTTTCTACCCTTCCAAAATCAAATTTCAATTTTTAATTTGAGCTTATTTTGGCGTCTGCAAATGCTTTCAATTTGGATTAGACCAAAATTTTGTCATGTGGTAAGAAGTTAAATAAAAGATTTCCAATATATATATATCTATCCCTTACACCCTATAATATCTGTAATCCATCTATGTTTACACAGCTGACTAAGCTCTGAACCATTCTACGGTATTTTAAATTTTAACAATGTTTCTTCCTCTCTTGCTGTAGAGATTATCTTTAACCCATTACCACACAATCCCTACTTTTGAGGCCCCTGAGAAAGAAGACTTTTGAAAACACTGTAGGAAAAGGAGAAAATGCCAGTAACCAGCATTTTCTCCTTTTCCCACAGTGTTTTCTTTCTACCCCTCCCAGAACAAATTTCAATTTTTCAGTCACCTTTGTCGTCTGCCAATGCTTTCAATTTGAGCCAGTCTAAAATTTTGTCGTGTGGTAATGAGTTAATGCTTCATTTCAAAATTATTCCAATTAGATCACCATATTCTTCCAAAGCTACCTGCTGCTTTGCCAAACAAACATCACCAAAACAATGAATCTTCTTCCAATGACGATCATCAGTCCTTGGAGAAAAAATTGGCTATGCTGGGAAACATTACCAGTATTCAGATACCGGTACTTTCAAGTCAAAACTGAGCTTCAGCTCTTGGAAGCAAATATGTTAAGGATTTTGAAAATATTGTAAGAAAAGGAGAAAATGCTGGAAACCAGCAATTTCTCCTTTTCCCACAATGTTTTCTAACCTTTAATAAAAAAAAATGTATAATTCGAGCCACATGTGATTTGTTATCTGCAAATGCTTTCAATTTTATTGAGTCTAAAATGTTGTTGTATGGTACAAGGGTTAAATATAAATTTCAATATCCCACCATCTCAGGTAACTCTGGATCTGGCAATGGAAAAACTTTCCAGTCAGGTAACACCACCACAGAGTTGATCTCCTCAAACTTGAACTTTTTATCATCAGTCTGAAACCCTCCCTCCACCCCTAAAATACAAAAAGGAAAAAAATTTCTTTTAACTAGTCAGGAATACATGTATATTGTAGTATATTTGTGGTGTCCATGATTATGAGATAGAGTGTTGGTCCTAGCCTCTTGACCATAAGTTCCCGAGTTTGATAACCAAAAGAGCGCAGGTGTCAATTTACAGATTGTTCATTGGCCCACACAATCTGTGTAAGTACATGTACTGATGTTGTTCCCAGGAAGCAGAATCAAGAGAGATTGGTATAACTTGTATGAATTTGTTTCTCAATTGGAGTAAAATAAACAACCCTGAGAAAGAAACCTTTTGAAAATATTGTAGGAAAAGAAGAAATTGCTGGTAACCTACATTTTCTCCTTTTCCTACAATGTTTTCTTTTCTTCCAAAAACAAAAAAATTTATATTTGAAATCATGTTACATTTGTCATCTGCAAATGCTTTCAATTTGTACAAGTCTACAGTTTTATGTTTGGTCAAGAGTTAAACTAATATATTGTTGAAGATAGAAGCAAATGCTTTAATTACAACTAAAAAGTTTTCTATAAAAAATATCCACAGATTTGTCTTAAAAACTTTTATTTTGTATTGTACTGAGTACACATAAAAGCTTAACCCATTACCACACAATCCCTACTTTTGACGCCCCTGAGAAAGAAGCCTTCAGAAAACATTGTGGGAAAAGGAGAAAATGCTGGTAACCAGCATTTTCTCCTTTTCCCACAAAGTTTTCTACCCTTTACAAAACAAATTTCAAGTTTTCGGTCACTTTTATTTTGTCGTCTGCAAATGCTTTCGTTTTGGACAAATCTAAAATATTGTCGTGTGGTAATGAGTTAAACAATGCTGACTTTGGCATTAATAGAAGAACTAAAACAAGAGGGCCAAGATGGCCCTGGATCGCTCACCTGAATTTTTGAGAGGACCATAGCCATTTTCTTTTGAGATATTGAAACACTGGAAACAAAATCATTAATTTGCCAAGCAATTTTCAAAAGGTCACCAGTGAAAGTCTTTTCAAAATCTGACCAGCAGTTTCAGAATAGAAGAATTTTTAGGAGTTTCTTAATTTCTGTACAGTGCAAGTAGCCCCCATTCACCAGGGCTATGTTTCTTGACCTATCAAAATTTTGCACACAATTTTTGAAAAGTGTCATTCAAGGTACATTTCTGTTAAATTATTTTAAAATCTGACCGGTGGTTTCAGAGAAGAAGAATTTTGAACAATTTCTTCATGTCCGTATAGTGCAAGTAGCCCCCATTCACCAGAGCCATGTTTCTTGACGGATCAAAATTTCGCGAACAAGCTTTGAAAAGGGTCAACTAAGGAACATGGCTGTGAAATTATTTTAAAATCTGACGACAGGTTTGAGAGAAGAAGAAATTTAAAGAATTTCTTCATTTCCATAAACCGCAAGTAGACCCCATTTCACCAGAGCCATGTTTCTTGACAAATCAAAATTTCACGAACAATTTTTAAAAGGGTCACCCAAGGAACATCTCACAAGCTGTTCTAGAGAAGAAGATTTTTAAGAATTTCTTCATTTTCATAAAGTGCAAGTAGCCCCCATTTCACCAGAGCCATGTTTCTTGACGAATCAAAATTTCAAAAACAATTTTTAAAAGGGTCACTTAAGGAACATCTCTGAAATTATTTCAAAATCTGACCAGCCGTTTGAGAGAAGAATTTTTAAGAATTTCTTCATTTCCCTATAGTGCAAGTAGCCCCCATTCACCAGAGCCATGTTTCTTGACGAATCAAAATTTCAAGACCAAAATTCAAGAAGGGTCACCCAAGGAACATCTCTATGAAATTACTTCAAAATCTGGCCAGCGGTTTCAGAGAAGAAGATTTTTGAAGAATTTCTTAGAAAATTCCATTTGGTTGCCATGACAACCAGAGTTTTTGATGGAAACAAATTCTGTGAATACTTTTCTAAGAGGACCTCCCAAGGAACATTCCAGCCAAGTTTGGTCCAAATTGGCCCCGTGGTTTAGGAGGGGTTGATGTTTAAAGAATTGTTGACAACGGACTTCGGACACCGGGTGATCCTAAAAGCTCCCCTTGAGCATGTTGTGCTCAGGTGAGCTAAAAACCAAAACATTCTGACAGAAAAACTAAGAGCAAAAAGAGAGGAAAAGATTCATGAACTAACCTATAGCAAGTTTGGTGACTTGCTTTTTTTCTGGCGGTTCTTCACTTATAACCTGTTACAAAGTATACAGTCATGTCAAATTCATCATCAAATTCTTGACCCAATAACAATAACCATGAAAAAGAAGCCTTATGACGCATTGTTAGAAAAAGAGAAAATGCTGATAACCAGCATTTTCTCTTTTTCCCCACAATGTTTTCTAAACTTTAAGCAACAATTTTTGCTGTTTTAGCAGCTAGCTATACTGCAGCAGCAGTTGTCCTCTGCAAATTCTATAAGTTTGTAAGTGTCCAAAATTTTGTCATTTTATAAAGATTTAAAAGGCTTAAATCATGAAATAGACTTTCGTAGTCAGGAGAACAAATTAGGATCCATATCCACATACCACAAACATTGTTATTCTCCAAGATTTTCAAAATTTGAAGCTAACACAACTTCTGATTGGCTACACCATTTGGTTTAGCCAATCAGAGGATGTGTTTCTTTCAAATAAAGAAAACTTTGGAAAATAAGATTCAGAATGTTCTTAAGAATAATTGGAGAATACAGGTTGAGGCAATTACAAATTTTAAGAGTGTGTTTGCCAGAAAAATTTAACAAAGCAGCAGGTAGTGTGGATCAGAGATAGAACCTGTTTTGTACTGTCTGATCTTTATCTAAAATATCTGCATCTAGATCTAAACTGCCTATCAAAACATTTTAACTCTTCACCACACAATCCTGACTTTTGACAACCCTGAGAGAGAAGCCTTCTGAAAACATTGTGGGGAAAGGAGAAAATGCTGGTAACCAGCATTTTCTCCTTTTCTGACAATGTTTTCTACCCTTTCAAAAACAAATTTCCATTTTTCAGTTACATTTATTTTGTCGTCTGCAAATGCTTTCAGTTTGGTCTGGTCTTAAGATGGCGCCAGGGTTCTAATGGTTAACATAAAGTATTTTCAGATACATCACAAAAGATAGGGGTGGAAAAAGATTGGAAAAGAAATGGAAAAAGATTAGAACATTTCACACGATGTTTTCTACCCTTCCAAAGAGTTACAGTAAAGTGTATCATGAGAGTCACATGTGTCATCTGCAAATGCTTCCAATTTGGACCAGTGTAAAAGCTTTGTTGTCTGGTTAAGACTTAACCCTTTACCAAATGACAAAACTTTAGGTCCAAATGGAAAGGATTTGCAGACGACAAAATAAATGGCTAAAGAATTAAAATTTGATTTAGGAAGGGAAGAAAGCATCGTGGGAAAAGGAGAAAATGCTGGTTATCAGCCTTTTCTCCTTTTCCCACAATGTTTTCGAAAGACTTCTTTCACAGGGTTTTTTAAAGTTTGAGCAGCACTGAAATAGTCGTCTGCAAATGCTTTTAATTTGGACAAGGCTAAACTTTTGTTGACTGGTAAAGGGTTAAGACTGATCTATTAATTACCTCTCTGCGTATCCTTTTGATATTGAGAAAGACTGCATTACCCGTCTTTCTGAAATGTCTTTCTACATGATTTTTACCAAACCCCAGAGATGTGTTCATACACACATATAAGCCAGTTTCACTCTCCTGGAAAACATGATATAAATTAAATAAGTTACATACAATGATTTACAAAACAGCAACTTTTCAACATCTCTAAAATAAATTTACGCATACATAGATTTGGTTCAACACATAAATTTTAAGCTAATGTTCCCTTTAATATTAAGTTTATATAAAAGGTTATGAAACATTTCCAGATACCCATGAACTAGCCCTTGTAAACAAGATCTTGGTTGTACCTTTTGTGCAAGCTGATCTTTAACTACATAGTTTACAAACTAACTTGTAGTTTAACTTTTTTACAACCAATGAAGACATGTATATCTTTTGCAGATGGCATAGATCAAGATCAGACTGAAAAGAAATACATTCTCTATTGGATCTACTATCACATCTCCTACCTGGTGACAATAACTCCATTCATCTTCAGTGGCTCTGGAAATCTAATTTTAGACCTTGGGGGAAAAAAAAAAATCTGTTAAGTATGTAGTAGTAAATGAGTTCACCCTTTTCAACCAACTTCTGAGTTTGAACAACTCTGGAGAAGAAAGCCGATTTCCACTAAATCCTATGTTGTGGATACTTATTAGAACTGTCTTATCAAAGCGATTCAAATGAGTAACCACAAGATAGAGTTTGGAAGAGAAATAAAGAAATAATGGATTTGGAATGCCATCAGTACACCTTCTGTGGCGTTCTGCCTGAAGAAGAAAGCTGTTGATAGCACTAAGAATTTGAGAGAATAGAAGAAAATGCTAGTTCAATGACATTTTCTGTTTTTTTCTCATATTTTTCAATCCTTTAAGTTTAAAAGTCAAATTCAAGAGTTAAGACTGATGATAAACAGCTTACAGGATTGTCAAATGAATAAGCACATTCATCCTTGTAGACTTTCTCTCCTGCCTGGGGTACCCGGATCTTTCCAAAATGTGGACTGAATACAGACATGGTCGTAAGTTACTACGTTACAAGGTGACTACAATCGACTCTGAAACGAAATAAAAATCATCAAAAATTTTGCTTTGGCACTTTGAAATGAACGATAAATCATAAATTTCTGCAAAGCAGCATTTTTTAAACTTATGGCTATTTTTTTCGATAGAATTCCAGGGTTATGAATTCGCTATCCTTGGAAAGACTTATCGATATTACAGAATCTTTCTATTTTATTACTAATTAAAAAACAAACAGGCGATTATTTCGACAAGAAGTTGAAGAACTGATTAGTCATTACGGGACTGCTGTCGAGAATAAAAAAATAAAATAACAAAAATGAAAAAATTCTGTCGCTGGGAAAGAAATACCACATGCGTGTGATGAAAACTTGAATGAAGTAAATCTGAAAATGCGCTTTGAAAGCTAACAGTTTCATTTGTGTATTTACTTGTTTTGTTTGTAACCGGTATCTGCGAATAAGACGCTAGAGTGATTTCCCCTATAATACGACTAAAAGGAATTTTCTTTTTAGGAAAGGAAATTTTTCAGCAAAATGTATTTTTTTCTTGAAGTTTTTTTTTTTAAAACTTTTAACACATTTAAACCTTTACAACAGTCCAGATCGAAAGCATTCACATGCAAAAAATTCATTTTCGCTGTATTGGTCCTTAACAGAGTAGAAAACATTACGGGAAAAGGAGAACATACTAGTTGTGTATTTAGTAATCAGCGTTTTCTCCTTTTACACAATGGTTTAAAAGCCTTCTATGTCGATATTTTTTGTAAAGAGTTAAATACCACACAGGAAGTTCTATTGATGCAATTGTAGGCCTACCTGCTCAATGGTAACAAAACTACGAGAAGCCTAAAACCCAAAGTAGGTGCTTTTGTTGGAAGAGTTGATCAACATCAGAGTGTTTAGACTGTGCAGCCTGTTTGATCTTACATTCATCCGGTTTTTTTTTTATTTCTTCTTTTTGTGTGGCTAGAACAGCACTGAAATAGTACTATCTGTGTGTATAGCATTTTCTCATTTCCCCCCATTGTTTTCTATCCTTTCGATAAATAGTTGCACCATTCAAGCCATATTGAAATTGTCGTCTGCAGACGCTTTCAGTTTGAAAAGGGCTAAAATTTTGTCGTCTGGTAAAGGGTTAATCCTTTGACCAAGCAATCCCTATGGATCCTGACGAAGGAGGATTTTCTTTGAAAATAATGTGGAAAAGGAGGAAATTTCTGGTCATCTATGGACCCCCCTCCCACCCCCATGTTACAAGTATTTGCAAGGTCGATGACCTAAATTAAGGGACTACTTTTTTTTTAAAGTTATATATGCTTATCTCTCCAGGTCTGGTGTGAACGTAACAGACAATATAAAATTTAAAAAAAAACGAGACACTGCACACGTTACACTTTTGGTGTCAGGACAAAAACAGAAACATAGCATTAAAACGGTATGTGAAATTTTAGACCATTCCTTCATGAACTACAGTCAGTTCTGTATTGACCCTTAGCTGCTTGATGCGACGCGCTGACCTTTTGCGGACAGTGTAGATCAAGATCAGACTGCACAGAACGTGCAGTCTGATCTTTGATCTGCACTGTCCGACAATGAGATATTTTTTTCCAGCAGCCAAAGGGTTAATAAATAACCCGGGAACAAACATGTACTATGTCAGGTGAATTTCCTCTGTCTTTTCCCACAGATGATGTTCAGTCCAAGACGTATCGATTGTTTGCTGCAATATCTGGTCTCACTGTCCTGCCTGCTGTTTACATCAGCGGACTATGTGTGTATTTGTTCCCGTGCCGTGGATTCCCCGTTACATATAGCCCCGGACCAAACATCCCATATAATAGGTAACTTTTCTGTGATTTTCTTCCATCAGATTACTTTGCATTTCCATTTAATCCCTTTTAAGAAAAATGTTGATTTCGTTGTCTGCGTATGTCATATTCTTCGAAGATTCGACTGTCTTATATGACGCATCACTACTAGCCCCGAAAGCGGGCTGACTGTACGCTCTATAAAGTAGCAATGTTGAAAATAGCTTTTACGTTTCAATACGTTTGAGCAGAAATGAGACCTGCATTAGCAACAGATTTCTCTAAACAGGTGATCATAGTTTATTGGGTAAACCTTGTTTTTGTTTTAAATTCAAAGTAACGTTTGTCGCGTAGGAAAGTGGTTCGGTTCTGTACCCAGGATGCTCATATCAGATAGATGAGTATTTATAGAATGCCACTCTAGCGGGAGATAATGATGTTGATTTTTACTACCGACTAGTCCTAGGAGAAAGGCTTTTGAAAACATGGCGGGAAAAGGAAAAAATACTGGTAACAAGCATTTTCTCCTTTTCCCACGATGGTTTTTTTTGTAATATTTTTTTTTAAAGACAAGTTCTATCATTTGAGCCACAGGTAATTTGTCGTCCGCAAATGCTGTGATTTTGGATCAGTCTAAAATGTTGTCGCTTGGTATGGAGTCAAAAGGATGAGTTTTTCGGAGAAAACTGATAAATGTTAAAGTTCACACTGGAGTATAGTATCACTGATATCAATAGCTTAGGTTGTAGAGCGTAGAAGGTCTTGAACATGAAGTCTTGGGTCACTTAAGAGTGTGGATTCGAGTCCCATGGTTGGCTATCTAAAAGTAATCATAGTCTTTTGGGTGAAACGTCAAACTGAGGTCCTGTCTGACGGCGTTAAAACGAGTTCCGTCTGACGGCGGGGGTGTTAAACTGAGATCCCGTCTGACGGCGTTAAACTGAGGACCACGTCTGACAGCGTTAAACGGAGGTCCATTATCTCCCGCTAGATGGCATTCTATAAATACTCATCTATCTGATATGGGCATCCTGGGTACAAAACCGAACCACTTTCCTACGCGACAACCGTTACTTTGAATTTAAAATTAAAATGATAAAGGTTTACTCAATAAAACGCTACCTTGTGCAATTCACTCAGCTATGATCAGCAGTTCAGAGAAATCTGGAGCTAAAGCAGGTCTCACTTCTGCTCAAACGTATTGATAAAAGCTATTTTCAACATTGCTACTTTATAGAGCGTACAGTCAGCCCGCTTTCGGGGCTAGTAGTGATGTGTCATATAAGACAGTCGAATCTTCGAAGAATATGACATGCGCAGACAACGAACGGAGGTCCTGTCTGACTGCATTAAACTGAGGTCCGGTCTGACGGCGTTAAACGGAGGTCCCGTCTGACGGCGTTAAACTGAGGTCCCGTCTGACGGCGTTAAACTGAGGTCCCGCCCTGATGGCGTTAAACTGAGGTTCCGCCTTGACAGCGTTAAATTGAGATCCTGTCTGACAGCATTAAACTGAGGTCCCGCCCTGACGGTGTTAAACTGAGGTCCCTTCAGGGGTTTGAAGATGCTATACATTGAGCCCTTTGAAGAGCCATGTTTAATTTTAAATGTTTTTGCCTTGTATCTTGCGCTATCCCATATACCAAAACTAACAACCTTCAGGGGGCGTCGTTCACAAATTATTGGCAATCGGTGGCGACGATAGATAAACGCGAATTCAATCAACTTAGTTTAGTTTAAACATATTTATTTTCCCTCAAAATGACATGGAAGTGGGGTTGGGTCACAAGTTATAACAATTTAGAAATCGACCCTCCCCCTACAATATAATGAATTTACAAGTGTTCCATAACTAATTATAATACACAAGAAAGAGATATAGAGAGATGGAGAGACAGACAGACAGATCGAATAAAGTTGTTTTGAGAAGTTTCTAAATTTACGGCACTTGTTATTTTCGCATACCTTTCCCTTTTGAGGCAAATATTTCCCCATATTAACCACAAGCTGATGAAATAAACTCTATATATTAAACTTTTACTCTTGTTTTTGACAGGGTATTTATACCAATTTGACTGTAAACCTCAGTATATAGGATCGTTAGGGCTTGCAGGAAGCTGGAATGCGGTTTTCATCAATCATCAGGTAGATGTATTTAATGTATCATTTAACCCTTTACCTCACAACACTGTGGGAAAAGAAGCCTTTTGAAAACATTGTGGAAAAAGAAGAAAATGCTGGTAACCAGCATTTTCTTCTTTTCCCAGAATGTTTTCTACTCTCTCAAATGACATCATTTGAGCCATACTGAAATTGTCGGCTGCAAATGCTTTCAATTTGGAAAAGACTAAAATAATGTCGTCTGATAAGGGATTAACCTGACCCTGGTAAAAATCATTTACAAAAACTAATATTCTATTTTTACCCTCGGCATCACTCGGCATATGTCCCGAATGGTCTCGGAATTATTTCGTGCGGTTTACGCCAATTAATCTTTATTTTTTCGGATAGGTTAATTCAAACTTACCGGCATTTTCTCCTTTTCCAACAATGTTTTCTAAAGGCCTCTTTCTCAGGGTCGTCAAAAGTAGGGATTGTGTGGTAATGGGTTAAGGTACCCAGCCAATATTTTTATGCTATTGCATTTTGTGTCATTTGTTATAACAGATTGCTTACATACAGATGACACCCTCTGTATTAACTGAAACATGTCATGGCGACCTCCCAGCGGAAGACAAGCGTAAGTGAATTCTCTTTTCTTTCTTTGACCCATTACCAAACAATTCCTGGTTTTTACGACCCTGAGATAGAAGCCTTTTGAAAACTTCGTGAGAAAAGGAGAAAATGCTGGTAACCAGCATTTTCTCCTTTTCCCACAATGTTTTCTACCCAGCTAGAAACAAATTTCAATTTTTGAGTTACTTTTATTATGTCGTCTGCAAATCTTTTCAATTTGGAGAAGTCTAAAATTTTGTCATTTGGTAAAGTTAAGGATAGGGCACCATAATGGAGTTCGTGTAACATCGCCTTTTATCGCCGAAATCGTACGGATTCGGCTAAGATTCGAGTAATCCGTAATCGATGCGGGGAAACAGCGTCTATGGGCCGATCGATCATGGATCACACGAGTCTAAGCCGAATCAGTATGTTTTTTGGCGATGAAAGGCGGGTGTTACTACGGAATACCGTTAGGACCATCGCATATGAATTTGTTGATTTTAAACGCGATGCTCGATCGTGCGATGGTGATAACGCGATAGTACAATGACGATAAGGCGAGATAGTACGATTATGACAACGCGATAGTGCGATAGTGATGACGCCATAGAACGATGATGATAGAATACCGTTTGGGCAATTGCCTCTGAACTTGTTGGTTTTAAACGCAACGCTCAATAGTATGATGGTGATAATGCGATAAAACTATGAGCATAACGCGATAGTACGATGACGAAAACGCGATAATATGGTTGTGATAACGCGATAATACGATTATGATACCGCGATATTACGATGGTAATAGCGTGAGAGTACTATGACAATAACGCGATAGTACGATGTCAATAAAGCGATCCACTATCATCATCGCACTATCGCGTTGCAACCATCGTAGTATCGTGATTTCATGCTATAACCATCGTACTATCGAGCATTACGTTTAAAATCAAGATCAAATTCATAGGCGATGGCCCTAACTGTATTCTGTATATTACATGAACACCTTTAAGGTGCTCTATCCTTAGGCAATTTTGTACCATTCTTCCTGTTATTCTGACTAATATGTCACCATCACCACCATCGTCGTCGTTATTGTAATTGTCTTTAACCCATTACCAAACGGCAAAATTTTAGACTGGTCCAAATTGAAAGCATTTGCAGACGACAAAATAAAGATAACTAAAATATTGAAATTTGTTATGGGAAGGGTAGAAAACACTGTGGGAAAAGGAGAAAATGCTGGTTACCAGCATTTTCTCCTTTTCCCACAGTGTTTTCAACAGGCCTCTTTCTCAGGGGCGTCAAAAGTAGGGATTGTGTGGTAATGGGTTAATTAACCCTTAGGTTGCTTGAAAATTTCATTTAATTTATTTAGCAGGACATGGGTTAAAAAGACCCCCACAAAGATTTCTTTAACTCATTACCACACAATCCCTACATTTGACGAACATGAGAAAGAAGCCTTTAGAAAACATTGTGGTAACCAGCATTTCTCCTTTCCCACAAAGTTTTTCTACCCTTCACAAAACAGATTTTAAATCTTCAGTTACTTTTATTTTGTCGTCTGCAAATGCTTTCGATTTGTACAAACCTAAAATTTTGTCGTTTGGTAATGAGTTAAACTGAAATATGACCATACTTCTATTTGAAAAAACACAGTCTCTACAGCACCAATTGTTCCACCTTCAACAACTATACCAACGTCAACAACATCAAGCTCAACAGCTAGAACATCATCACCTTCCACATTTACCTCTACTTCCGGTACAACGACAAGGTCTACCACTTACGCCACAGGTAGTTTTACTTCAGTAAATACTCGATAATATGAACTACCGATAATTCGAACACATCTGTTAATTCGAAATGAAACCGGATTGCTTGATTTAACACCGTTTTCAACATCATTTCAGTTATATCTCAGCAGCCAGTGCACATATCCATGCTTTCCTGGTGTTTCTTTTACCAGTACTCCGCATAATATTCTTTCCAAGCCATTGGCTGCTTTCCCACATAACCGTCGTCGAAACAACGAATGAAAACTGGCACGGATGTGATTAGACAATAGTGAAGCAGTAGCAGCCTTTCTAATTACTTGTTCGAGTGATAGGAACTGCCACTGAACTGTTTTTCAAGACACCAAAATCTTTATCACAAAACAAATTTTAAATCTTCAGTTACTTTTATTTTGTCGTCAGCAAATGCTTTCGATTCGGATAAGCCTAAAATTTTGTCGCTTGGTAAAGAGCTAGACCCCCTTTTAGCAGAGCACCGTTCATATATTTTATCTTAGTAGCCAAAGAGTGTCCGTCCAACGTTAGGAACGCAGCTAGAAGTAACCATGGAAACACAACTGTGTACGGTAACACGTGCTATGAGCTCGTTCCGTACAGATACTCCTGGCAATATGCTGAGAACAACTGCAAAAATAAAGGCGGCCATCTTGTTCACATCCGGGATATGGCGGAAGAGAACAATGTCCTACAGTTTCTGAGTGATAATAATTACGAGCATCATATATGGATCGGCCTTAGTGACTCAGACAGCGAACTGAACTTTCAGTGGTCGTCAGGTATGGCTGCAACACACCCTGCTATATTAAAGAAATAAAATTTCCAACCCATAGTAAAAATCCAAATTTTTTTCTATTTGAAAGGTAGTTTTAGAAGAACTAGAGCTGTCACTGAATGTGATTTAATACCACCGCCAGCGCTTTGACAGAGGCAATTACTAGTAATTTGTACACCGACGCACACACGGACAGACACATGAATGAACACACGGACGGACAGACAGGCTGATTCCAGTATACCCCTAAAACCATTCGTTTTGCGGGGGTATAGATATATCTCGTGATCGGACAGTGTAGATACAAGATCAGACTGCACGTTCTGTGCAGTCTGATCTTGATCTACGCTGTCCGCACATGGTCAATGAGTTGCGCTTAACACCCTAAGGGTTTGTTTCCAAAATTGACTTTCGCGACTTTAGCCATATACAACATCCTCGGATACCCCCGGGGTCTCCCTATTTGCTACGCTACATCGACCCCTGGGACAATTATTTGAATTTCCCTCGCTTTACCGCTGGGCGAATGCTGGCTTTTCATTGGTTGCATCATCATTTTGTGATGGGCGAGTGGACTGTACGCTATGACGTTTCGTATCGATTTTCGGCGGCTGATTCAAAGTTTTATGAGTCATTTGTCCCAGGGGTCGATGTAGCGTAGCAAATAGGGAGACCCCGGGGTATCCGAGGATGCATATACAAGTACTTAATCGTTCGGCTATTTGTTTGGCATTCGGATCCTTTGCTCTGCCATTTTTTCCCAAAAGGACTGATGATAGTCATATAGCAACAGGATTCATTCCTCTCTAACCGCTGAATTTTCCTTAAACCTTTCCCAAACAATCCCTGGTTTTTACGGGTCAGGAATAGAAGCCTTTTGAAAACATTGTGGGAAAAGGAGAAAATGCTGGTAACCAGCATTTTCTCCCTTTCCCACAATGTTTTCTACCATATCATATAGAAAAATCATCTTTTTAGCAACTGTTAATTTGTCATCTGCAAAATGCCTTTACTTTGGTCTGGTCCAAAATTTGCGGTTTGGGAAAGGGTTAAACTACGCTTTTGGGAACGCAGGCAGTGGCTCGGGATTGATTTATTGTCTGGCGTTTTACGTCGCTTTCAACATTATTTCAGTCATATCAAAAGGAAAGCGCACAAAATTAAAAAAAAAAAATTAACAGCCTCGAATTAGCCATGAAAGATGTAATGGGATACACGACCTGGCGTCACTTGCTCGACAAGCGGTAGGTCTATCCCGAGAACATATCTTCCATCAGTTTTTTTTTATTATTATTATTCATTTTTCTTTTTTCCTTTTGATTGACTTATTTCTTTAACAAATTTTCATTTGTATGCATGTTGTTTCCGTTCATGACCGGAAAGACACTGTCTTCTCTACATTCTAGCCCGAAAGTTATTTATTGTATGGTTTTCTTTTTAATATTTTTTGTATTATTGAAGACCTTATTCTGTGTAAGTTACACAAAAGGGAATGGCCGAAGCTAAGTTGTGAGAACTTGTGGCCAGACCCTTTTGCCTTATTTAAATGATTACTGTCTTTGTTATATAGAAAACTATGTATACAATTGGCAATAAAATATGTTTAGACTAACTAATGGGTGCCATTATCAATAGCTATAGATAGGTTTTACATCTGCTTTTTCGACAGGTGAATTCTAAATCAAAGTAGAGCGACTGAAAAAAAAAAAACAATATCTACAGTTCAGCACAGTTTGAGACACAAATAAGTCTTAGTTGTTTTAAACCATTACCACACAATCCCTACTTTTGACGCCTCTGAGAAAGAAACCTTCAGAAAACATTGTGGAAAAAGGAGAAAATGCTGGTAACCAGCATTTTCTCCTTTTCCCACAATGTTTTCTACCCTTCACAAGACAAATTTTAATTTTTTAGTCACTTTTATTTTGTCGTCTGCAAATGCTTTCGCTTTGAACAGTCCTAAAATTTTGTCGTTTGATAACGAGTTGAACGATCACGTGATTTTCATAAAAGGTTTAACGCGGCCCAATGCATTGTGCCCTGTTACAGAAATAAGTGGTTTGCGGCGCCATTGATGTTCAGCATCAATATTTTCTTGTCAATAGCTATAGATAGGTTTTACATCTGCTTTTTCGACAGGTGAATTCTAAATTAAAGTACAGCGACTAAAAAAAAAAAACAATCTCTACAGTTCAGCACAGTTTGAGACACAAATAAGTCTTAGTTGTTTTAATGTATATAGGTGATCCTGTTACGTTTACCAAGTGGAAACCGGGATACGATTCACACCACACTCTACACCATGTAAAGGATTGTGTTCTACTAGCTCCAACTTTCAATAGATACAGTATTTACGGAGAGTGGGACGATACAACCTGCATTTCCGAACATCCTTGGGTTTGTCAGTACGGTATGTAAGAGTGACGTAACTGGGATTTTAACCCTTTCCCAAACGGCAAATTTTGGACCAGACCAAATTCAAAGCATTTTGCAGATGACAAATTAACAGTTGCTTAAAAGATGATTTTTCTATATGATAGGGTAGAAAACATTGTGGGAAAAGGAGAAAATGCTGGTTACCAGCATTTTCTCCTTTTACCACAGTGTTTTCAAAAGGCCTCTATTCCTGACCCGTGAAAAACAGGGATTAATTGGGAAAGGGTTAAGATTGAGAGGTTTTTACAGAGTTTAATTACCTCCCCTTAAAAGATGCAAATGAGATAGGTGTATGCAATGTGTTCGGTGCATGTTATGGTATATATAGAGAGGCTAAAAGTTGGTGTTAAAATGGCAGATACCTCAGTCAGTATATCTGCATAAACCCTTATCCTGCTAGATAAATAAAATTAATTTTTTGAGGCGATAATAAAAACCGAATTTTGTTATTTCAAGGGTATGTTTTAGTGGAAAGCATATCCTTATCGGACTTTTATATCTAAGACGAGACTGCACGGTCTGTGCAGTCTGATCTTGATCTATACTGTCCGCAAAAGGTCAGTGAACCGCACTTAGCAGCCTTAGGGTTAATCCTTTATCACACAATCCTTTAACGAATTTAAAGTAGAGGAACTTTGAAAACAATGTAGAAAAAGTAGAAAATGCTTATAAATAGCATTTTCTCCTATGCCCACATTTGTTTCTGACCTTGAGAGACAAATACCATCATTTGAAAAAAAATCTAATTTGTTTTTGTTTTGGAAAAACAAAAAAAAACCCAATAGATGCTGTTCCTGCAAGACCCACTACCACCCAGTCAACAACCAGTTCATCAAGCAGCTATAACCACTATCACCATCATGGCAGCAGCAACAACAACAACTACAACAATTACTATAACAACCAGAATCAAAGTACCTATAATCAGAACAGCCACGGTCACTCCGGGAGTAATTACAACGAGCATGGGAGTTCTTATAACACATATACAACCACGAAACCAATAGACGAACGTATAAAAGATTACTTTCTCGATTTGATTGGATAGAAAATGTATTTATTTGAAAATCTTTCGAAATAAAAACCAACAGCAACTTCAAAGACTTTTCTCTTGCTTTTCTCTTATTTCAGTTTAACACTTCCAGTACTCAAATATTATGGAGTACCATTAAGGCCATCGCCTATGAATAGGTTGATTTTTAGACGTGATGTTCAATAGTACGGTGATGATAACGCGAAATCACGATACCACAATGGTGATAATGCGATAGTACGATCATGATTGTGTGACATAGTATCATATTTTCATCACTGTGCTAATGCTTTATCGTCATAGTACTATCGCGTTATCGCCATCGCACTATCGCGATATCATCATCGTATTATCGCGTTATCACCATCGTACTATCGAGTATACCGCGTTTAAAATCAACAAATTCATAGGCGATATCATCATCCTGCTATCGCTTTATCGTTATCGCGTTATCATAAATCCAATTACAATGGTTATCAAAAACTTAGGATTGGAAACAGCGAACCCAATTTTCCAGCCTTGTGCATAACTGACAACCCTGCAGACCTTAACTCTTTACCAAACGACAAAATTTCAGACGGGTCCAAATTGAAAGCATTTGCAGGCGTCAAAATAGAACTGACTGAAAATCTGAAATTTGTATTGTATTGGAGGGAGTAGAAAACTTTGTGGGTAAAGGAGAAAAGGTGTCTTCCGAGTTCGCCCAATTCCATTTCGCCCATTCCCATTTCGCCAAACTTTTCTTCCCATTTCGCCCTCTGCCGTCTTGTCCTCTACCCATTTTCCCCTTTTTCATTTTGCCCCATTGCCACCACCCCAAATCATCTTTTCGCCCAATTACCGTTTCGCCCTTTTGCCGATTCACCTTTACCGATTCGCCCAATGCTATCTCGCCCCTGTATCATTTGCCCAGTTGTCAGCTCGCCCTATCACCATTTTGGCCCTAACGTGTTGTAGCCTATACCCTGTTCCTTTACTACAGGCCTATAATCATTAACACCAATATCAGGCAGTGGCTGCGCCCCGCAGTGTTTTTAAGCCTGTTTGTGTGATATCAGAAAAATGGCGTTTGGGCGAAATGGGAAGGGGCCTTGTGGGAAAAGGGCAAACTGGTCTTTGGGCGAAATGGAAACGTTTGGCGAGATGGCTTCTGGACGAAATGAAAAGTGGGCGAAAATGAATTTGGCAAAACGGGAAAAGGGCAGGACAGATATTTGGCGAATTGGAAAAGGGCGAAGTTGGAAAAGGCAAAGAAAGAATGGGCGAAACGGGAAAAATTCTGGCGAAATGGGAATGGGCGAAATGGGATTGGGCGAACTACGAATAAACCGGAGAAAATGCTGGTTACCAGCATTTTCTCCTTTTCCCACAATGTTTTTTAAAGGCTTGTTTCTCAGAGTCGTCAAAAGTAGGGATTGTGTGGTAATGGGTTAATAAACTAGGTTTTTGAATGAAGGGTGTTTTAACATTAGCTTTTAACATTACTTCAGTCAAGTCACGGCGACAGCTCATTTTCACGTGTCCTACGTTTCACTAGTTCTAGGACAGGCTTATGGAGCGTCTTGCACAAGGACACTCCTACGATAAATTCAGTGATAAAACAGTCTTAAAATTTAGAAGGATTACAAAAATATAGGACGATCTCAGAATACCCTCGTCTTATCTTAGCGAGCCAGGTCAAACATGTAAAGCCCCACTTTCGGTCAACCCTTTTGCCAGACAAACCCGGATTTCACAGCTTTAAAAGGAAAAAAAAAATACACTTTTGAAAACATAATAGAAGAAGGGGAAATGCTGGTAACTAGCATGTTTTTCTAACGTATCCGAAAACTAACTTCAGTTTTGAGTCACTTGCCAATGCTTTCAATTTTGACCGTCTAAAATTTTGTCGTTTGGCAAAATGTTAATTCTTATCCTGCTTAATAACCAACATGAAATTTTCAATTCGATATTAAAAACCCGATTATAACTATTTCAAAGTTACGTTTAGAGTAATAATATCTCCTCATCGGACAGTGTAGATCCAAGATCAGACTGCACGTTTCGTGCAGTCTGATCTTGATCTACACTGTCCGCAAAAGGTCAGCGAGTCGCGCCTAGCAGCTTAAAATTAATAAGGAATGAATCGTTTTTGTGTATATAACAAACATTGGCTTAAATATACATGTAATGTCATAATAGTTAACATCCCTTTGGCGAAGAACGTACAATGACATCTGTATACAATTTTTCCAATTGTAAAAGGATCTTCCGCTGGCTGTGTTTTATTTTAACTGACATAGGTTTAGACATAAGCACCACGGTACCTTGGTAACACTTTGAGAAAGTCTTTGAGGTCAAGGGAGTAAAACCTACCTTCGTCTGCTTTTGTACTGTATACATGCCAAAGACGGATATAGAAAGGTTGTTTCTTCTCTTTTTTTCCCGTTACTGTCTTAACTCTTTACCACACGAGAAAATTTAGACTGGTCCAAATTGAAAGCATTTGCAGACGACAAAATAAAGGTGACTGAAAAAATGAAATTTGTTCTGGGAAGTGTAGAAAACACTGTGGAAAAAGGAGGAAATGCTGGTTACCAGCATTTTCTCCTTTTCCCACAGTGTTTTAAAAAGGCTTCTTTCTCAGGGGCGTCAAATATAGGGATTGTGTGGTAATGGGTTAAACAACAAATTATTCATAGCTTAATCCATTGATTTTTTTTAAACTCTTTACCATACGACAAAATGAAAGACTTGTTAAAATTTAAAGCAGTTGCAGACCCACATATATCGGTGCTTGTCACAGATTTTTTTTATCCGTTTCGCATAGTTTGTCAGTCTGAGAAACATAAACATAATACGTCTTTGGTTTAGTTCGAAAACCTCGTAACTGCAGCTTGAAACAAGCCATGGTTACGAGGTTTTTGAAGGAAACTGATGATATAAAGCATAAACCATGTTTGCTACTACTGGCTTTCAAAGTTACTCATATCTTTCACTAATCTGTTTAATAAGTACGAATTAAGTCCGAAAAAAAGTTTCTCTGAACTGTATAACTATACGATTCGAGTAAATATTTGTATAGCTTTATGCCAGCTCATACCGTGGAGTAAATCAGAGATAGTATGTATGAATTTTCAATTCCAAAAGTGTGCGCGAATCTACGCTATATAATGAAATATTCCTGTGATCAGTGCGCAGCCAGGCATAGATCTTCTCTGTTTCCATCCTAATCGCTGACTGAATTGACCTTCTTTTTTGCATATTTTGGTTGTTATAATAGTACAGGGTGTCTGGAAAGTAAGGTAACAATTTGTGCACATTTATAATATGGCTTTGGATTTCCGATGAAAAGTTAAAGTTATGTGCATGCATATAAAATACTAGTATAGGGTGTGCGGAAAGTAGGGTAACACTTTTTTTACAGTTATAATAGGCCTATGGCCTTTAATTTCAGATGAGGAGATAAAAAATTATATACTTAAGAATTTCTCTTTTTTTCTATCGTCGTTTATTGTTCTATAAACCACAGTTGTGATTTATGAGGCACAATAAATAGTACAATAGGGAGACAGTCAGAGTGGTGTATTCAGTGTGCCTCATAACTCACAAAGTGGTTTATTGAACGATAAATCACGATAGAAAGAAGATTATTTGGGTTCTAACATGACCAAGTCTTTTTGTCATTCCCAGAATTATCATTTATAAATCTAAACCATTGTATTCTCATTACAAAGAAATATGATAATTAACTCCCTTTTCTGGAAACTAACAAAAGTATCAACAAATAATTTCAAGATATACATCAAAGGAATTTATGGTTGGTTAAAAATGTGCAAAAATATTATATCTGTATAGATCTAAATCTGTCTTTATCAACTGTCAGGAAATTTTATGCCATGCTGCACTAGAAGTATTACGGGTCCACTACCTTAAAGACGTTCTCTCACTTTCCGTACACCCTGTAAAGACAAAATAAAAAAATGCACGTTACAAAGAATTGGACTTTGCATCTTTTCAATGAAGGAAACCATGACTGGATTAGTGCACCACGTAACATGGACGATCCTGATCAGCTCTGCTATATCTGTGGTACTGGCTGACTACTCATGTCTGTGTTCGTATGCAGTTGATTTTCCCTTGTACAGTCGACCTGATGTTAACTCGGCAATTATAGGTATTTAGGATATGTTCTGTGAAAATGGTGTTTAACCCATCTGCAGAAAGTTTCGGCCCATGTCAGCCTGCGCAGTCCGCGCAGGCTGACATGGGTGGAAACCTTATGCTATTGGTCAATTTTCCGACTACATGTCAGATGACCAGTTTACCTCCTGATTCAGCTGTTTATTAGACAAAATAGATTTTACCGATCTATAATTATGTGATGACTTTTTTTGGTGTGATGAATAACGGAGATGCATTCAGCATTGTATACACTGTTCTGGACATTATTTCAGTCTTATTGCAGAGATCACACTTACTCGTTCTCTATGATTCATCATCTGCTATTATTCTGCAAAGGGAACAATGACTTGTTTTGTCAAAAGATGCAAATTGCTTGAAAATTCTTCGTACACAATAATGATTTGTCCTGTGATGAGAAACGAATGACTAATTAAGAAGCAAAAGTCTAGGATGGAAGAATAGAGAGAGAGAGAGAGAGAGAGAGAGAGAGAGAGAGAGAGAGGTAAGGGGAAGGGAGGGAGGGAGGGAAAGAGTGGAGTGGGGGGGAGGCCTTTCAGCCAAGCAAAATACTCGCAACCGCCTTACAGAGCTGTTCTGGCCGAGCATAATCAGGCAAGGAACGACAGAAAGACCCTTCTTTAAAAACAATATCTTTTATGGCACTATGTACAACTTATTTTTTCAAAACATTCTCAGTCTTATTCTCCAGAATTTTTCTAAATCTGAAAGTGTGAACCTATCAGAAGTTGTGTTACTTTTAAAGTTAGAAATTCTCAATTAAAGAAATATTCTGTCAAAAACAAAGTTTAAGTAGAGGATTTTTTTTTTCGGTTAAGGGTCGAATCTTATTTCATCGAGTGACATCATCGGTAATATTTTCACGATCTGCGCAGCCACGAGTGAAAATAAATACCTATGGTGTTCAAGAGATGAAATAAATTTCGATGTTTAACAAAAAAAAAAACCCCACCAAATATTGTATTTATTTTATGCCTTTAACGTTTTCTGGGAGGAACTTTATCAAAATCCAGTATAGTTCTTTTGAGTCATTCCCCGTGACGTATCCCGTCTGCATAGCAAGGCATTACAATATTACGTCAAGCGCGAGCAATGTAAGGTAAATGACGTCATATTTCCATCTGGCTGTGAGTCACGCGCATTTTTACTAGGTAACTAGAATATAAAGATCGGTATTTTCACTGGTAGTAGCAATGAAATATCGAAAAATATTTTACCGATATTTCTGGATAACCTACCGGGAAGCATGAAATAAAGTATGATATATCGGTTCTATATCTATGAAAGATCTATATTAACTCAGCACCCACAGAGTTCAAGTACAAACCGTACTTTCAGATCATCTTTACGAGTTCGACTGTAAACCTCAGTACCTAGGTACAACAGGCTCAAGTACAAACTGGAAAACAGTCATGACCAATCACCAGGTAAGCCCATAATGTGCTACTCTTCAATTTATTGTTTTGTTTGAAAAAAAAATGATGTACGCTTACGTCACTTTTCACAGTATTATACCAAAATCATTACGACATCCCACTTATTCATCTGCTTCTTTGTTTTTTATTTCAGCCTGTCATCTAGCTAGTCTTGAAATTTTAGAAAAGTAATTGAAATATAAATGATTGGTAAATGCGAACCCATTACCTTTGTAGTAAAAAATAAAATGCTTGTCTTTATAGTTAGACATAGAGGATAATCAATTGGTTATTTTTGATATGAAAAATATATCACGAGGATGCGTTGTCAGGCGTTGAAAAAACGAGTGCGCAGCACGAGTTTTTTTCAACGCCTTACGACGCATCCGAGTGAGATATTTTTCATATCAAAAATAACCAGCTGATTATTCTGTTTATGATATACCTTATTAATATCATTATTTTTTTATTTTCGTTTGAGAGTCGAAAAAAAATGTAGTCGAAAAGAAAACGTAGTTCCTAAATTACGGCAGGAAGTGAAAGTGAAAGTTGATATCGTCACTAGTGATGATATCAAAATTTATTACACTGGGAAATTCCAGGATTTTACCGCAAGGTATATAATAAAGTTTATTTAACAATTGACATAAGTAGAATGCGACTTGATTAAATTTATATAAATAGTTCTTTTTTTTTTTTTGAAAATATCATGCTCTTCAGGATGCCATCAAATGGCTTGCAACACGCGAAAATGGGCATTCGGACATTTTCGTAAGGTGTCGTCTCGGACTAACCTGCATAGTCCGCGCAGGCTAATCCGAGACGCCACTTTACGACTCCACAAGATTTTTGTGCTACCGTAGACTTACAAAAAGCAGATAATTTCATAAAAACGGGGAGTACTGTTTCGGATTAGCCTGCACGGACTGCGCAGGCTGATCCGAGACGACGCTTTACGCAAACAATGTTGCCGCCAACTTGCTGTTCATTACCTATACCTTACTTTGACTACATGTGCGAATGCTTACTTTATATAATAATTACACTTTTCAGATCGGATATATACAAAACTCAAATTCGGTGTCAAAAGAGATTTGTCGTGGAAATATTCCTATAGATGACAAAGGTACTTTCTTGTTTAAGGTTTTTCCCAAAACATTTTAAAAGTATAAAAGAAAATATATACATTTAATGAGAGAAAGATAAATATCTAGGAGTGTTAGACATAATTGCAGCCAAACTATCTGAAAAGAATAGATTAAACAAGTTATCTTCTTTAAAAAAGAAGCCAGGAGAGGTCAGCATCAATGATTTCAAATAGTTTATTGGCTTTCAATTTCAATACATCATGGTACATGTTAAAAAAAAAACAAGTAAAAAAGTTGCCGCGTAGGAACCCCATAATTATGCTTTATATGACAGTCATTTGGTCTTCTTGTCGCTTTTTTAAGTTGCATGATCTAGTCCAGCAGTCTTCTTTCTCTTTTTTAATGAAATTCTTCTTTTTTTTCTTTTACTTAGATTTATTTGCTAAATGAAAAAATTACAATTATTTGAGGGGTCATTTGCAAACATGGCAAATTGATTTAACAAATATTTTCCTGATATTCATCATAAAAAATAAACCACGCCTCTTTCCTGTTTCGTTTTTTTTTCTAATTTCGCTTTATTTACAAAATCATGACGAAACAGACTGTGTATCAGTACAATTTCGCAAGAAAAATGGAATTAGACAGCAAATTCTGTGGCAGTCTGCCTTTTAAACTCACCACTGTTGGAGAGGACTGATGACCTCTCCAATAATCACAAAGTTCACATACGATTCATACAATGGACTACTCTGTGGTGTTAATCGGGCATTTATGCTATTGTGTGACTGATCCCAGATCCCAAGGCTCCTGTATTTTAAGAGGTATTCCGACATCATTTGTTGATTGATCAAATATATGCTTTTGATGTCAAATTGGCCGGAATGATTGCCGTTATCTCTTAGTAGAAAGTGAATATCCAATTTTTAGCCAAGCCTTTCACGACAGATTATCTATTATGAGAGAATAAATAAGGTTGATTACGAAAATAAAGAATGACAAATAACTACATTTTTTTTTCAGTAACTACAGGTCAATCAACTACGCCGACCACGCCCCCATCAACAGTAACCACTGCGACCTCACAACAGCAAGCTAATTCTACAACTTCGTCAAAAGCGTTAGGTGGAACTGCAAAAATGTCACAGAAACCTTCTTCCTACACAACTGATTCGGCATTTACTGTCTCGACGTTCTCTGGACCTAACTCACCGTCAACAGTGCATATTCAGTCTAACACAAGTTCAGGGAAACCAATGACTGGACAATCAAACCCATCAACCGTTTTACTCTTGACTACAACAAAAGCCCCACCATCTTCATCCTCGGTGACTTCAAACTTAATTTCAACAAAGCTTACAAGTGTTCAGCAATCCAAAACCGTTTCCTCTGTCCCTGTGAACCAACAAACGACCAACGTCCCTCAATACCAGTCAACTACATCTTCTACTACTGTTAAATCCACAACAACAACTAAATCCACTCAAGTTACAACAACAAAACCTTCAACTACCAGACAAGTAACCACAACGACAGCAAAGCCGTCGAAACCCAGTACAAGAAGAACTATACATTATATTCCCCCTGTAACGCAAGCGCCTGCATATCACACTAGTAAGTTACACGAAAGCAATGTAAAACGACACTCTTTGCATACCAAATCGATTTTTTCTTACTGAACCAAAGTAAATTTTTTGACAAACTTCACCCCGAGTAACCTCGTGTCTTCCATATAAAGTTATGCAGTGAACAGTTTGTAAAAGTAACCTTTGCGAAATCTTGAACATGGCATCACTTGTGTTTCAATATTTGCAGCTTATCACTGCCCAAACAATGTCATTAGCGCTGCCAGATACAACCATGGTACAACTGGTGTATATGGGTCTATCTGCTATGAGTTAGTTCCCTACGGCTACACATGGAAATCAGCCGAAAGTAATTGTAAGAATAAAGGGGGACATCTTGTACATATTAGAAACCCGACAGAAGAGACCAATGTGATGAGATTTCTCCATGACTCGAGATATACCAACCATGCGGTCTGGCTTGGTTTAACTGATCTTTACCAAGAGAATACATTTTACTGGTCGTCAGGTATCAAATGCTTTTTTCTATCTCATTTGTCATTCCTTTATTATACAAACCGAGTGGTTGATTTTTTCATATGTTAAAGACGAATAAGTAACTTTATTGTCTTATCAAGTATGTGCCGTTGTTTAAAGCGCAAACGTAGTTTTTGTGGTATTTGTCGAATACAATACCACTTTGAGTTCAATATTGAATTTTGAAGACCATCGTATTTTGTACAAAGCCGAAGGAAATGAACCAAATTAAACTCAACTTTTCTCAGAAAAATTAGTTTTCCAGTTGCACTTCGATATGCAATTGGAAATAGCATGTTAAAATACACTGGGTGAGGCCATTGATCGTGGAAAATTTATTTTTGATTGAAAATAGCTTCACCCGGCCATAACCTCATGTAGCTCAATGATATACACAAAATTCATCTACTGATCACTTAGTCCTTGGCTTTTTCGTTCCAAAATCAATTCGCACCTTGGGTTTTCGCCCCGTTATTGGGCGCTACTCCATTTGATTGTGCATGAATATCTATAGATCGAAATAATTGATTGTAATGTTGGGAATTCAATCTTTACGGCCAAAGATATCTGAAATCATAGTTTTCAGGTTCAAACTTAATTTCATTCGAAATATTTACATGGTTTCTCTCCATCATCCATTATACTGTCAAAGAAGGTTACTCCTGACCCCTCCTAATGATCGAAGGGAGACTACACAAATAATCCTAACTTTGTCATGAGTACTCTCCCTTCAACCAAAAAGGTACTATTTTGCTTACTAGGTTGACTTTCAAGCAAATATTTGAATAATTTTCTCTAATTCTTTCAAATTATTAATTTCCTGCAGTGACTTCCGTGACAAACGCCATACCAGCGTTTTCAATGCTTTGATTAACCCAAAAGTTGACTGAAACAGCTGTTGAGCTAATTTTCAACCTCTTCAATCTAAACTAAATAAAAAGAATTTTACTTCCACGGCAACAAGTTTTAATTAGTCAACCGATTGCACATCTATTTGGCGATGAGCTGTAAGTTCACATTTATAGTCTGTTTCAATTCTATAATTCAGGAGATCCAGTCACATACACGAAATGGTTACCAGGACACACAAACAACTTCTATAACCATAATTATGAGGACTGTGTGGTACTGGTTCCTTACAAGAAGGGGCACTTCCTGGGTACTTATGGCGTATGGGATGACATTGATTGCCAACAATCGCATCCCTGGATATGTCAGTACAGTAAGTATTCCTAAAGTATTTCATGAAATCTTTGAACTTTTAAAATATAATAATCATATTCTGCTCTCGCAGATATAACAGTAGTTCATATTTGTACATAAACTATCCCGAAAACTGTATAATTCTGGCCAAATTTTTCCATGAATCTGCAGTCTGATAAAACCATTATCGTTTTCGATACCCAAAAAACATTAAGAGAACAATGTATATTAGTAGCTCTTACAGGCTCCAGTCCAAAGGTTCTGAGATATATGTCGACAGTGTATGCCGAATTAAGAATCTGACATCAACATGTAACAGAATGTTTCATTTATTTTTTATAGACGCCATACCATCTCGACACTGGATAAATTCTATTTTTGGTCATGGCGGTCATCACGCTACAAACAACAACCATATCGTTTTTACCACAAATAGACCGCTGGCTGGTGCCCTAGGAAATGCACTTGATTTGATTGGTAGAAAATAGACCATACATGAGCCCGTAGGAGAAGTTTTGTCTTTGACCTGTCCATAACTTTGATAGGATAATAGGTTTGTTATCATGCTATTAAAATGTTGCTGCTTTAACATTTACACGTATTTAGTCTTTGAAAGTTTGAAATACGAAAACGATTTGTATCCACCGTGTACTTTGGTTTACGAGGTAGCTTTCAGGATAGTTTGATTGGATCATCCAGGATGAGCTGCGATAAAATGCCAGACAGGAAACGCCGTCGACTAAACTGATGCCCAAATTACATTATCTAGCACCAAGTGCTCAAGGTGAGCTTCCGCGATTGTGCTGTGTCCGGCGCCTGCCTTGCTTCGTCCAGGTGTCAACATTTACCTTGTGTGCATTCTAGAGGCTTCATTTTCAGCCCAGTCCTTATAAAAAGTGGTCAGAATAGGCTAAGGCCCAGATCAAAAAAGAGCCCTATTTTTATTTTTTTTTCAATCCATCTGGTAGAAAAATTCAAATGGTACAGTGAGTTAGGATAGCCTATTAGGGTCACTTTAAGCATGGATGCCAGATCTGAAAGTGGTGCAGATTTTTTTTATATGCTAATAAACGCGCCTACCCCAAATTTGCCTATAACAAAAATTAAACTTTTCCTATGTTCACAATAATGGAAAAACAATGAAACAATGCAATCTTTTTGACAAATCTTTTGAATTTGAGATGCTCATAAAAATCCACATTTACCTTTATGTAAGACTTTTATTAAATCAAGTCTGACCAATTTCATATACCGTAAAACACCTAATAAATGTTCCTAGCAGAATGAATTGAAAATAATCTCTGAATTTCAGTCTCCACATTGAATGTGTTAATGTTTCTGGCTAGATTTTTTCACAATTTTGGCTAGAGCTTCTAAGACAGAGGACCAGAATTAAGAACAGTTATGGAGTTTTAGCATTTAGCACCTCAAAAATGATCTATTTATGAGTGCAACAGTATAATTTGTTGTTGCACACTAACTTTTGACTTCGTTATCCCATTATATATTCATAACTGTAACCATAAGTATGCCAACACTAAGATTTGGCTATTTTCATTACTTAAGCTGCTTTATTTCCTTTGTTATTTTTACTCTCCTACTCTGTTAATCTATGTCACTGATGCAATAGGGGATATGACTTGAAGCAAGAGGATCATGATGGCCTGTATCGCTCCACTGGCTAATAAGTGAAAACACTACAAGCCAAACATTACAACTCCAGCCAAATGGTTTCAAACTTGAAGACATACAATAAGGCCCAGGTCAAAAAAGGGCCCTATTTTTTTTCATCTATCTGTTTCTCTAGTTCACTGATGCAATAGGGGATATAACTTAAAACAAGAGGGCCAT
This sequence comes from Tridacna crocea, assembly GCA_943736015.1. Taxonomy (NCBI): domain Eukaryota; kingdom Metazoa; phylum Mollusca; class Bivalvia; order Cardiida; family Cardiidae; genus Tridacna; species Tridacna crocea. Next base: position 8,542,264 of record OX031072.1, on the reverse strand, counting down.
GACGACCCTGTATCGTGCCACTGGCTAATGAGTGAAAACACGACAAGCCAAATATTACTACTCTGGGCAATTGGTTTTAAACTTGAAGACGTATATTTTTTTTCCTATAAAATCCTACGGGAAAGTTATGACCCCTTGACCCCTGAGCAAAGCCATTATTGACCACAAAGCTATAATAACTTGAATCCTGGTGGAGGTCTTCAAGATAAACCCCCGTACCAAATCATACAGGTCTAGAATGTTGTGTTATAAGCAAGAAGATTTTCAAAGTTCCCTACAAGAAAAAAGGCCATGAAAAACATGAGACCCATGAAACAGGGCTAAATTTGGTAGCCCTAGGCTTTATTATGGTTAGTAAAAAGATCATTTATAAAGTTTTCAACACAAAAGCTAAAGTAAAACTTGTGACCCCTGGAGTGGGGACAAACTTAACCCCAAGGCTATAATTTGAGCCCGTCTGGTAGAGGCCAACTATATAAAGCTACGTTCAAAATTTGGTAGTCCTAGGTTTTGCGGCTATGTACAAGTAGATTTTTAAAGGCTTTCCCAATATAAGCTCATGTAAAACTTGTGACCCCGGGGCCGGCAAAATTTGACCCCAGGACTATAAATTGGGCACTCTTGATATACGCCCAGTTGTTAAAGATACATGCCAAATTTGATAGCCGAAGGCCGTAAAGAATGAATTTAAAGTTTTCCCTATATAATCCTGTATAAAACTTGTGACCCTAGGGTCGGGGCCAATTTCGGCTCCAGGGCTATTATTTGAAGGAACTTGGTAAAAGTTCATGACATAAAGCTACATGCCAGGTTTGGTAGCCCTAGGCCTTATGCTTTCAGATTAGAAGATTTTCAAAGATTTCAATATTTTCCAGTTTTGTTGCCATGGCAAACAGAGTTTTTGAAGGAATCAGATTCTTTCAAGAAATTCTGAAGAAAGCCATGGCAGGATCATTTCTGTGAAGTTTCATCAAGTTTGGATGGGTAGTGTCAGAGGAGATGTTTGAAATATAAGTTCATGCACGTACGGACAGACACACGACGGACAGCGGGCCATAAAGTAAGCCCGCCGACCTTCGACCAGTGGAGCTAAAGTCCTCTTGATGACTTAAAATTAACAAATGCACTGTTCATTCAGCGTAATTGTGATGTATGATCAATCATCAGTTTCTTTGTTTGCTGCATTGATAGTACAGCTGCGTTGTGTGTGTATGTGTATATGTTTGTGGTTGTGGGTGTGGATGTGGGTGTTTTTCTGGATTCTTTTTTTTAGCTCACCTTAACACAAAGTGCTAAAGGTGAGCTATTGTGATCGAACAAAGTCCGGCGTCCAGCATCTGTCGTCCGTCAACAATTTCTTTTAACATCTTGTCCTAAATCACTGTGCAAATCTTGATGAAACTTGGCAGGGATGTTCCTTGGGTTAAGCTCTATCAACTTGTTCAAAGAATAGAATTCCACTCATGATTCTGGTTGCCATGGCTACAAAAGGGGAAAAAACTTTGAAAATCTTCTCTGAAAGTAGAAGGCATAGAGCTTTGATATTTGGTATATGGCCATCTCCTAGTGGACCTCTACCAAGTTTGTTCAAATAATGCTCCTGGGGTCAAAACTGGCCCCATCCTGGGGGTCACAAGTTTGAGCATAGGAACAAAGAAGGAAAACTTTAATATTCTTCTCCTCACAAAGTAAAAAGTATAGAGCTTTGATATTTGGAATGTAACATCTCCTAGTGGACATCTACCAAGTTTGTTCATATGATGCCCTTAGGCTCAAAACTGGCCCTGCTCAGGGGGTTTCAAGTTCAAACATAGGAACAAAGAATGAAAACTTCAATATTCTTCTCCTCACTAAGTAAAAGGCATAGAGCATTGATATTTGGAATGTAACACTTCCTAGTGGACCTCTACCAAGTTTGTTCATATGATGCCCTTGGGTTCAAAAGTGGCCCTGCCCCGGGGGTCATAAGTTCAAACACAGGAACAAAGAAAAAATACTTTACAAATTTTCTTCTCTGAGACTTGATGGCATAGAGCTTTGATATTTGTTATGTAGCATCTTCTTGTGGACCTCTACCAAGTTTGTTCATATGATGCCTCTGGGGTCAAAACTGGCCCCGCCCAGGGGGTTACAAGTTCAAACATAGGAACAAAGAATGAAAACTTTAATATTCTTCTCCTCACTAAGTAAAAGGCATAGAGCTTTGATATTTTGAATGTAACATCTCCTAGTGGACCTCCACCAAGTTTGTTCATATGATGCGCTTGGGTTCAAAAGTGGCCCTGCCCCGGGAGTCATAAGTTCGAACACAGAAACAAAGAAGAAAAACTTTACAAATTTTCTTCTCTGAAACTAGATGGCGTAGAGCTTTGATATTTGGTATGTAGCATCTTCTTGTGGACCTCTACCAAGTTTGTTCATATGATGCTCCTGGGGTCAAAAATGGCCCTGCCCTGGGGGTCACAAGTTAAAACATAGGAACAAAGACAGAAAATTATAAAGTTCTTCTTCTCTAAAACTAGAAGGCATAGAGCTTTGATATTTGGCATGTAGCAATTCCTAGTAGACCTCTCCCAAGTTTGTTCATTTCATGTCCATGGGGTCAAAACTGGCCCTGCCCCTGGGGTCACAGGTAAGTTTAAAGTTCTTCACATAAACATGAGGGAAATAAAGCTATAGTCTCAGGCCAATGTCGCTGGCTTGTTGAAACATTTTGATGTAATGGATTTATTTTCTACATAATGATATTTTAAATGCATATAGCATGAATATAGTTAACAGTGGGTACAGAAGAGTAATTGAAATAACTTAAATGTAATTGTAATAACATTTAAAGCCTTAAATTGTCAACAAGACAGTATTTTTGGTGCAAATGACTTTTCTTCATTTCATGTATAACTATTCAATAATTGCTTCGTTTGATTTTTCTCAAATAAAGGCATTAAGTACAAACCTTTTTTTGATACTTATAGGTGTCTGTGCTGTAACATTTTGTGTCATTGCTGTAAAACATGAGTCGTATATATAACAATGATAAAAAAGATGCTCATGAAAGAGAGCCGCGACGATTGATTTAATAAAAACAATTTCTGGGAGCAAAACGGAAAATACAGTTGCAGTTTTAGTACAAACACCTAGGAATCATTTACTAGATCTATATAACTTTTTCAAGAAATTAAAATAGTTGCAAAACACTGATCTTCTCTGACATAACGTGCCAAAATTTTGTTCCAAAATACTCAATTAATATGAAACAAATGTGTGTTATACAGATGATTCGAAGTGAAATATTATAATCTGAACCAAAAAATATTTATTTTTCTAAATTAGAAAGGAATTTCTTTTACTTTACAATTTTGTTACATGAAGGACATGTCGATGTGTTATGACTAGCATTGCATCACAGTAGACAATATTCCAGTGTGGATATAACGAACCTTATCAAGCAAAAAATTCCAACTTAATTTTCAAAAATCGTGTCTCCTAAAATCTGCCATAATTATATAATAGCTCATAGATGGCTGTGTATATACATTTGTGGGTGGGGTAAAAGATAAGCACGACCGTAACAAATATACAATGCAGCAATTTAGTACAATAGTAAGCATTTAGTTCTCATTAAACCCTTTCACAAGAAGTTGAAACACAAAAGTCTGAAATGATATTAAGTTGCTCATGATTTTCAAAAAAAATGTATGCAAATTTGGTGGGTTGGGTAACAACATGACACCCAATGTACGTGTATTTTATCTTCTCCTGTAACTGGATTTTTTTCATTGCTTATGTGCTTAACTGTCAACTAGACCCATTTGCAATCAATATACTCCGGAAGATATTGAAATTTTGTGGTTTATACACATAAGCTCAATTCAGTGCATTTTCAGTGGGTGGGGTAACAAAATGTCGTCTGAAAAAAATCTGCACCACTTTTGTCTCTGGCATCCACCCTAATTTGACTTCTATATAGCTATACTATCACCTGGTACCAATGAAATTTTTCTACCAGACGGATTGAAAAAAAATTGAATCCAGCTTGCCAGGATTAGACTAGAATGCTTGTCTTGAATATCTCGGATAATTTCGAAATAGGGGTTCGCCGGGTCAAACAGAAGTTCACTGGCACAAATCTTAGAAAAACTTGGTGCACACTCTTAGCTACATTTTCAGTCCAACATTATCCCTTTACTCCATAGATACTCATTTCAACACATTACTTGTAGGAGCCTTCGGAAAACATTGTGGCAAAAGGTGAAATTGCTCGTGACAAGCAATTTCACCTTTTGTCACAATGTTTTCTATGCTATCAAAAGGTATCATTTACACATAACAAACGACTTCATCCTTGCTGTTATTTAGGGTCAATTAGAGATAACATAGAAATGCCTTATGGGGTAAAGGGTTAATGAAAGTTGGCAAAAAATATTCGTCTTGATTATGTTTTACACGGGTTTGAAAGTGATCACGCCTGATCAAAAAGTAGATGACTGGGTAAAATAGAAAAAAAAAAACAACCCTACACACCCTAGATAGAGGGCACGTTTTCAGAGCAATGCTCCTGAATGTTGGCCAGAAAGTGTCTTGATAATACCCGAGTTCCTATTTTCTTCTCTTATGGTTAAACATTATGTCAATAGGACAAATATATATGGAAAAAATGTATACCCTTAACATTCTTAGACAGAAATTAAAGTTCATCAGAATGTCTGTTTTGTTGATTTCTCCACTGAGACTGAAAATAAGTCAGACGGCCGTAAAAAATGTCGCAAACAAATATTGGAAAACCCTGTGCAGAGTCTAGAGGCTACATTTTCTGTCCAAGTCTTGTGACTGTGGTTCTGACTATTGCCTTGATAATATTGTGCATTCGGACAATTGTGTAAAGTGTCGTCTCGGATCAGCATGTGCACTCCGCGCAGGCTAATCAGAAACGACACTTTCCGTTTTTATGTAATTTTCTGTTTTGCTCAAGTCCACTGTAGCACAAAATGTAATGTTGTAGTAAAGTGCCGTCTTGGATTGACGAAGAAATAAATTTGATTCAGCGACTGAAATTTGTTTTTAACCCTTTCCCAAACGACAAATTTTGGACTCTTCCAAACCAAAAGAGTTTGCAGACGACAATTTTTGATTTTGGGAAAATGCCAGAAAGTTCTCAAAAAATGTAGAAAACACTGTGGGAAAAGGAGAAATTGCTCGTTACGAGCAATTTCTCCTTTTCCCACAGTGTTTTCAGAAGAGTTTTACTGCAGACACGTAAAAACCAGGGCTTGTTTGGAAAAGGGTTAAGGGTAGAAATCACTGTTGAAATAGGAGAAAATACTGGTTTCATGCACTTTTTCCTTTTTCTCGAATGTTTTCAAACACCTGTTTATTCAGGGGTCGTTAAAAATTCAAGGTAGTATTGTAGAGAGGTATTTAGGACCTGTCCACGCTTAAATGGCAACATAAAACTTTAATGAACGATATCCATTAATTTTTTCAAGCAACAATTTCTCCAAAGGTTTGCCGGGTCAGAAATCAGTACAAATTCTTCATACTTTCAAAAATTCATATCCATCTCACTGGCTTCTCCATCAGTTAGCCCATTACCACATAATCCCTACTTTTGATGCCCCTGAGAAAGAAGCCTTTAGAATACCCCTGAGAAAGAAGCCTTTAGAAAACATTGTGGGAAAAGGAGAAAATGCTGGTAACCAGCATTTTCTCCTTTTCCCACAATGTTTTCTACTCTTCACAAAACAAATTTCAAATTTTCAGTCACTTTTATTTTGTCATCTGCAAATGCTTTTGATTTGGACAAGCCTAAAATATTGTTGTTTGGTAGTGGGTTAAGACCTAGTAGCGACAGGCAGTGAACAATGCTGTTTTTATTGAAAATGCTTTTAAATTTAAATCATAACGTTTAGAAATATAATAATTATTATGAAGATAAAAATCTGTTATCAAAGCTCCAGACAGAGGGAATGATCTTGATTTCAAAGTTGAAAATATCATTAATTCTCCACTAAACCCTATGTTATGAGTACTCATAAGAATCGTCTCATCGAGACGATGCTAATGAGTACCCACAATATAGGGTTTAGAAGAGAAATAATAGATTTAACCCTTTACCACACAATCCCGACTTTTAACGACCCTGAGAAAGCAAGCTTTTGAAAACATTGTGGGAAAAGGAGAAAATGCTGGTAACCAGCATTTTCTCCTTTTCCCACAATATTTTCTAATGTATCAAAGTCAGAAATCATCATGTAACCAAGATTTGATTTGTTATCTGCAGATGCTTTGAATTTGGTCCAGTCTAAAAATTTGTTGTTTGGTAAAGATTTAAAATACCATCACTCTCTGTCTTATCTGGAGCTCTGGATATTGTGCAGTCGGTCCAACAGTTGGTCGGTGGAGGGAAAATTAATTTAAATGCTAGCTAAAAAATAAAAGATAGGGCGACCAGACAACTTTTTTGCTTGTTTTTAAATTCGGGTCTTTTTTGCTGGCGACTAACGGCTGGACCGACCATACAATAACACACAATTTTTGCAATATTCTTACACTTAAAAAAAGTATCTTAACACCCGCACATTAATTTTGGCTGCTACTGGGTTATAACAAAAGTAACGCTTCATTCCCATACTTATCGAAGTACTGAAAGTACCCCGGAAAAAATCAATTGTCAGAGTACTGAAAGTACTTCGAAAAAATCAAAGAGCTGAAAGTACTTAAAAAAAAAAATCCATTATCAAAGTATTGAAAGTACTTCGAAAAAAATCAAACCGTTGAGAATGCTGAAGCGGTAATTAGGATTTGGACAAGTCATTTGACAGTGATGTCATTTGACAGTAGGATGCATAATGGATAGAGAGAGAAACCTCGAAAATATATCGAATAGAATTAGGTTTGTATCTGACTACAGAGTATGAGTTTGAGATATCATTGGCCGTAAAGGTTTAATTCTTAACATTACAATCAATTATGTCGATCTATAAATATTCATGCACAATCAAATGTAGTAGCATGCAATCATGGGACAAAAAAGCCAAGGGACGAACTAGTTTTGGAACGAAAAAGCCCAGGACCAAGCGATCAGTACACAGATTTTGTGTATACCACTGCACCAATAGAAGGCTATGAGCGGGTGAACCCATTTTCAATCAAAAATCAGTATTTGCACGATCGATGGCCTCACCCAGTGTATTTTAACATGCCATAATTTCTAATTATATATCTAAGTGTTATCGAAAAACTAATTTGTCTGAGAAAAACTGCGTTTAATTAGGTTTATTTCCTTCAGTTTTGTACAAAATACTATACGTGGTCTTCAAAATTCAATATTGAACTCATAGTGGTATTGTCTTCGACAAATATCACAAAAACGAGCGATGCAAAACACGCCTATCGATATCAAATGACTGTTTGGTTAAGTGGATATGAGAAGAAAAAAATATCTTAAGCGGAAATACTTACTTCCTATAACAGAACTTCTCTCCTATTGGTGCAAAAGTCCACACATGAGCAAGTAAGCCTGACGCCATGAGACAGGTGAAATAAAGTTGAAAGCGGTGTTAACATAATTCAAATGACCTAGGGAAACAGGTGTTACATTTTTTGCAATAGGCGATGCAGGAGATCTTAAAAGAGAAATCTATATGCATTGATACTTTCATGCTTACATATAGCCGATCATCAGCTGCAGCCTGCACTTAGTCTGATTACCAAGGGAGATATCAGATGCATTTTGCACAATGTCATTCAGCTTTAATTATATTAAAAAGCCTTTCTCCCTGAACTTCTGGAAAATTTTAGACTTTTCTAAATTGTATGCATGTACGAACGAATTATCATATGTAACGTAAGTAAAAAAGTTTTGTCACAGGTACGACGGAAAACATTGTGGCAAAAGGAGAAAATGCTGGTTACCAGCATTTTCTCCTTTTGCCACAATGTTTTCAGAAGGCATTCATTGGGGTCGTTTAAACCCGGGGCCGTGTGGTAAAAGGATTAAGTAAAACCTTTACGAAATGATTCCGACTATAACTGATACTTTCACCTTGAGATATCGTCAATCAGAAAATAGAACATGCATTTAATGTAATTAACGAAGCATCGTGGCAGATACTAAGTGCATTTTCTACTGCATAAACCACGTTTATCTCCCGCCGAACTAGACAAGAACTCTGATGTCTTTTGCGAAAATCGTAGACAATGACCAGACTGCACATATGTACATGTACTGTTTGATCTTGGTTTACATTTTCGACACCTAATTAGATATTTAAGCTCCTATATATATAATAAACAGAACTATTGCTGGACGTATAAGTCCACCCTCCCTGCTTTCAACAAGTTGCGTTCTCAGTCACTGGGTCACGAGAACAAATCAAAGGGACATATCGTCAGTTTACTTCAAAAACCTCGTAACTACAGCTTGAAACAAGCTATAGTTACCAAGTTTTTTAAGTAAACCGACGATACTGAGATAACCATGTCCCAAATGATCCGCTTGTTGTCCTCGACCCTGATGCTGTTGGATTTGGAAAAGTAAAAATGCTGTTCAGCAGCTTTTCATCTCTTTCCCACGATGTCTTTTTTTCCAATCCAAGACAAACAACGTTATTTGATCCACATTTTATTTGTTATCTGCAAATACAGAGACTTGAAGGTATTTGACCAGCGAGGTCTTCTGGAAAAAAGAAAACATTACAGAGGCGATATCGGCATTACAAATACCCATTGTCAAATCAACGCTTTGTTACGGGAGACCACTCCTTCCTGCATGGCATATACTCCCGATTTAAATACAATACCTGGCTACTGCGTCAGGGAGATATCTCTTTGGCTCAGTGGTTAGGGTATTGGCTTTGCGTCCGGGAGTTCGGAGTTCGAATCCCGCTCCGATCCTTATTTCTGCCATGCATTTATTCATTTGTTTCTTTGTTACGGACTTCGTTCGTAAGATGGGGGCTCGTCCGGGATTGGCCATTGAGCCATTAGTCCCATTTGTGGTCCAAAATCGGACTTCCTGCCTAATAAGGCTTTGGGTCATCAATAAATGATGACTTTAAGAGGGGGTGTGTTACGGGAGACCACTCCTTCCTGCATGGCATATACTCCCGATTTAAATACAATACCTGGCTACTGCGTCAGGGAGATATCTCTTTGGCTCAGTGGTTAGGGTATTGGCTTTGCGTCCGGGAGTTCGGAGTTCGAATCCCGCTCCGATCCTTATTTCTGCCATGCATTTATTCATTTGTTTCTTTGTTACGGACTTCGTTCGTAAGAGCTTAGACTGTTTAGTATGACTCTTTACACCGGAAATCGCAATCAGTCTGGTTTATAAAGTGCAGTCCGATATTAAAGTCTATAATATCTGATTTAATGAGTTTTATTTACCGTGAAACCATCTTTAAAAGTGCAGATACTTTGTATTTACCAGTTTCACTGAAATGTTTATTGTTATTTGGGATAGTCTTTAGTCTCGGAGAAAGAATCCCTTTGAAAACATTGTGGGAAAAGGAGAAAATGCTGGTGACCAGTATTTGCTCCTATTCCCACGTTTTTTACCCTTCCCAAGAAAAAAATCAGTGTTTGAGTTACATAAATTTTTTATCGTCTGCACATACATGTACTTTCAATTTTGATCAGTTTAAAATTTTGCCAAATGGTAGAGTTAACAAATGAAGTTACGAGGGAGCAATCAGTCAAAAATGTCACACCTAGAAAACCGTAAATAATACATTCCGAAAATATGCTTTAAATGAACCTGGTTGTTTCCGCTCTACGGCATAACGAATTATAATCTCTGCCTGTAATGCAGAATTTGCACTTTTTTAAAAAAAAAAATCTTCAACCTAATTCCGTTCAATAAGCGAAAACATGTGCGGTAATAATAGATGTGGATCAGTCTCACAGAACGTGCAGCCTGATTCAAGATCTATTCTGTCCGCTTGCAAGCCTAGATGACGTTTTCTTCAATAATTTCAGCAGATTGCACATTACCCGTATCATGCTAATGGATATTTGAATTTGTTCGTAAAAAACCCGAGTAATTCTATTTAACACGTTCCTCTTTTTTGAAGGAAAAATCTCATCATTGGACGATGTAGATCCAAGATCACACTGCACGTTCTGTGCAGTCTGATCTTGATCTCCACTGTCCGCAAAAGGTCAGTAAGTCGCTCTTAGCAGCATAAGGAGTAGGCCGTCAAAAAGTTCGAGTTAATATATTTAGCACTAAAGGAGCTGAATGACCCTCTTGTAAAAGGTTGACAGGTACCAGTTGCCAATACCACCTTGGTTTTATGTACAACCAGCTCTGTGAATACCATATCTTTTTGACTCATCTTCTTTTTGTCAACAATATTTTTTTCGACCCATCATGCTTTGTCAGCATCCTGCCTTTCAAACCATTATGTCTTTTCAGCATCATGTTCTTTTAAGCCATCATTCTATGTCAACTTTTTGGCCCATCATTTTTTGTTCAACAAAACGTCTTTTCGAAGTGTTATGTCAATATCATGTCTTTGTCTACCAGTCCTGTTTTGTCAACATTTCTTTTTTTTTTTCATGAAGTTGATTCTTTATTCAACTTCATGCATTTTTTTTATCTACCATGTTTTATCAATAACACCTTTTTTAGTGATTGTATTATCTCATTATGTCTTTTTTTTTTTTAACCTATGACGCTTTGTCATCATGTCCCGTCGACCAATTGTGTTTCGCAAACATTATATCTTTTTGATACGCCATGTTTCGTCAAACATTATATCTTTTTTTGACCAATCATGCTTTGCCAACATAACGTCTCCTTGACCTACCATGTTTTGTCTACTTTTTGCTTCTTTGACTTATTATGCTTTACCAACATGTCTTTTTGACCAACCATGTTTTGTCAATATCACGTCTTTTAGTTTGCTAACGACGCTTTTGTCAACATTTTGTATGTATGACCAATTATGTTATGCTAACATGTCTTTTTGTCTCACCATCTGATGTCAGCACTATGTTATTTCAACCGACATGCTTTGTCATGTCTTTTCGACGATTTACTATCTTATAAAATATTAATTCTGGTCCGTGTGGTAATTCAATTTTTTTAGGTTGATTTTATCAGACTAGATTTTTTAAGGATCATAATCATAATCTTCCTCCTCCTCCTTTTCCTCCTCCTCCTCCTCATTATCGTTGTCTTAAATGACTTATTATATGATTTACACAACTCTGTCGTTCAAAATGGCTTTGATTCAGGGCTGTATGTGTCCTCTGAAAAAGCATTGGGCTTGAAATGCAGTTTAACCCTTTATGAAACGATTTCAAGTTCTGACGATCTTTAGGGATAATAATTTTGAAAACATGGAGGGAAAATTAAAAAATGCTGATAACCAGCATTTTCTCCTTTTTCCACCATGTTTACTTCCTTAACAAAGTTGTTGTCAGTAAGTGTTTTTCAGCGAGTCTAAGTGTTGTAGATTAGAAAACTTACACATCAGTTCCCTTTGTTTGATTCATGCAATAGGAAGCAATTGCCACTGAAAGAATTTTCAGTCTTTATTAAAGCCGCTTTTCACATTATTGTCTGGGTTTTTCACATGCGCCTAACTGGCACATAAGAGACGGTAGACAACATCACTTGGTTTCTTGTTGCGGTTTGAAGAAATTAGAAAAAGTACATTTTAGCTCCCTTCGTTAGCTACTGAAAGAGTTTTCAGTCTTTTTTTAGTCACTTGTCACATTAATTTCTGTTTTTTACACTGTACATTGGCTAATTCAATGTGCAGAATTTAATGTTTCCAATTAATGGGTAAAGATGGGCATCAAGGGTTTACTTTAAGGGAAGTAACTCTTGCTAGGGGCTTGAAAAGACCAAAACAAGGTCTTCTGCCACCCTGTTTTCTTAAATTCTGGCCCTTTTTCGATGAAATCTGGCATTTGTGGATAGTGCATGCCTGGCAGTTTCGGTTGCTTCTCAATTTTATATTTTTGCGCATCGGTTAAACATAACATTGAATTCTGACTCGGACGTTCATCGAAACTGACCCTGGTAAGAAAACTGGAAAACATTCTGTTTATGTTTCTTTGATTTGTGCAACAGGTATCAGTTGCCTCCAAAAAGCGTCTAAGTTGATTTTACGATTTTATGCGCAGCACGTAACTGTAATGTATGGGTGAAGTCATCATAACCAAATCAATGGTCCTAGTGTGAGAAAACAAAAAAAGAAAAATCCTTAAAAATTGACTTAAGGAACAGGCGTCATCTGCTACGAAATGTTCCGCGAGTCGATTTTTCATATTTTCGCGGACATGTAACTGGCACCTACAAGACGGTAGTCAACGTAAATGGGTTTGTTGTCATGGTATAAAGAGATTGGAGAAAAAAATTACATGTATTAGAAATTTAGTTCCCATTATTTGACTTCAGAAACAGGAGTCGTCAGCTATGAGATATCCCGTGAGTCGATTTTTCATGTTTTCACATGTGCGTAAATGGCAGGTATGAAAGTGTACACAATGTAAATGTTGTCATGGTATAAAGAGACTGAAGGAAAAAAATTTTTGGAAATTTAGTTCCCTATATTTGATTTAAGAAACAGGTGTCGTCTGCTATGAAATGTCCCGTGAGTCGATTTTTTCATGTTTTCGTGGATACGTAACTGGCACCTATGAGACGGTAGTCAACGTAAATGGGTTTGTTGTCACCGTATAAAGAGATTGGAGAAAAATAACAAACATTTGAAATTTAATTATTTCTCTTTGTTTGACTTATGCAACAGGAAGCAGTTGCTACTGAAAGAGCCACTTGTCACATTATTTTCTGGTGTTTTCGCATGTGCATAACTGGCACGTATGAAACTGTAGTCAACGTAACTGGGTTTCTTGTTGTGGTTTGAAGAGATTAGAAAAATTACACATCATCTCCCTGTGTTTGATCTATGCAATAGGAAGCAAGTGCCACTGAAAGAGTTTTCAGTCTTTTTTTGTCACTTGTCACATTAATTTCTGTTTTTTATAGACTATACATTGATCATTTTGGTTTTTTAAATGTGCTAAATGTTATGTTGCCCGAGTCAGAAAATCCAACTAAGGCATAAAGGGGGGCATCAAGGGTTTACTTAAAGGGAAGTAACTCTTGCAAAGGGCTTGAAAAGACCAAAACAAGGTCTTCTGCCACCCTGTTTTCTTAAATTCTGGCCCTTTTTCAGTGAAATCTGGCATGTGTGGATAGTGCATACTTGGCAGTTTGCCAAGGACTGCACAGCAGCCTTCAAAGAAGACTTTAAATCCACTTTTATGCCGTTTTTTGTTCACTATTTTCTATCGATATATTAGGGCGCCATTTTAAAGTGACTTTGAAGCTCTCTGTTTGGTTGGTTGGGCCCAATTTGATTTTTCAAAGCCTCTCTGATTGGCTGGTTGGGCCCAATTTGAATTTCTCAAAGCCTCTCTGATTGGCTGATTGGTACCAATTCTGATTTCCTTAAAGCTTCTGTGAATGAATAATTTCACAGAACGATGAGATTTGATTTGCTGATTGGGAGGGGAGTATCTGTTTATCCTTATTAACCCTTTACCACACAATGACGCCTTTTAACACCCCTGAAAAAGAGAAAGCTTTTGAAAATAAATCTGAGAAAAGGAGACAATGCAAGCTACCAGCATTTTCTCCTTTTTCCCCACAATGTTTTCTACCCTATCAAAGAAAAATTCGGTCATTAGTTATTCTTACACCTTATTGTATCTTTATGGCCTATTTTTTGAATTCTTCAAACAGGAACAAGATTTTTTTTTAATTGGAAAATGTTTCTGCAACAGCATCTGGTTGTTGCTGAATCTTATATTTTTGCGCATCGGTTAAACATAACATTGAATTTTGAATGAATGAATGAATGTTGTTTTATGGCGCATCGACAGCTTTGGACTTTTAGCGCGCATATCTATGTTAAAAGATAATAGACATGGAGTTATTTAAACTGAATAAAGTTTGAATGACAATAGAAGAATTGATTGAAGAAAATTTAACGCATAAAGGGCATCATCAAGTTACAGGGCAATCCCTATATACTCAAAAGTTTTAAGTGATAAGAACAGAATTAAGAAGTATGCATAAAGAGCATTATCGAGTTACAGGGCAATCCCTATATATTCAAAAGTTTTAAATGATAAGATTTAAGAATGTGATAAAAAGGTTTGAACTCGATGCTGATTTGATAAAAAAAAAGTTTTTTAAATGAAAAAGAAACACGTATCATTTATAATGTGCATAAAATATGATATTGAGTGGCTGGGCATCCCTGCCTACTCCAAAGATTTAGATTAAAAGGTAAGACTGATAATATAGTTTTTCCTTGGAAATGAGGTTAAAACTGGTAAAGATTGGAGCCTCCAATGGGATCAATACACTCCCATTAAAGAGGTCCTGTCTCCAATGAGATAAGATGTCTCAAAGAGAGCCAATCCTCCCATGAAGGAGATGCAAACTGAATATTAATGAAGTAAAGAATGTTGTAAAAAGATGGGTAAGAAACTCAAGAGTAAATATCACAGTTTATTGTAAATGCCAATCTCCTTTATGAAAGCGATAATAGATTCAACGCTGACAGAATCAAAAAGATTTTTCAAACTATCGACGTTGAAATATTTTGAACGAAAGTCAATGCAATCTAGTAGGATATGTTTTACAGAAAAGGTTGCATTGCATGGTGTACATTCAGGGGCATCATCTCTTGTCAAGAGCCAGGAATGTGTGATGCGTGAATGGCCAATTCGAAGTCGTGCAATTATCACTTCTTCTCGACGGACGGACCTGTAAACGGGATATCAGTCACCAAGGGATGTTTTAACTAAATGCAGTTTATTGAAAACATCAGCATCCCACTGGGATTGCCAAGTAGATTGGATATGTGTTAAAATGTAGGATTTAAAATCAGTGTATGGAACTTTAAAATCTGAAATGGGAAGGTTAAGTGCAGATTTGGCAGACCTATCAGCATTTTCATTGCCTTTGATGCCTACATGACTTTGAAGCCAGCAGAATACCAATCTATTCTTAGAAGAAATCTGTGAGATCCTTTCAAGTAAACTGCAGATTAAAGGATTCTCAAGTCGTTGATTTGAAAGGGTCTGTAATGTTGACAAAGAGTCTGAAAAGATAATAAAAGTGTTGGAATTAGAACTTTCAACTAGATTAAGCGCAAGATCAATTGCTTTGATTTCAGCAGAGAAGATCGAGGAGTTGTTTGGAAGGCGGCATTTTAAGCTCCTTTGTCCATAAAACAGTGGCAGCTGCTGCAGAATTGCCTTCTTTAGATCCATCTGTATAGATGGGTTTGAAGGAAAAATAATCCTCCTTTATCTCGTTGTATCTAGCATGAAATACAGTTCTATCCGTGACAGACTTTTTGTCAGATGCAAGGTCAAATCTGAATCTTGCACTGTTTAGTGTCCATGGAGGTATTTCAGAGGTTTTATAGTCAGCAATAGACTCAATGTCTATGCCAAGGTTATCCACAATGGGCTCCATGCGGATACCAAATGGAGGAATAACCTTTGGTTTCCTTTCAAAAAGACGTTTATACTCCGGTTTCAAGTCAACGTTATGAGTTGGATTAAAAAGATTCGACTTAAGTTTTAAAATATATTGAAGTGAGAGTTTTTCTCCCCTGTAAGAAAGAAGGGAAGGTTCATTAGCCTGAATATAGAGACTATTGACGGGAGAAGTTCTGACAGCTCCAAGCACAAGACGCAGACCTTCCTGGTGTATAGAATCGAGAATTTTCAGATAGGATTTACGGGCCGATCTGTATACAACAGATCCATAGTCTAACTTGGAGCGAAGTAAAGACTGATAAAACCGCAAGAGGACTTTACGGTCTGCTCCCCATTCAGAATGAGCCACAACCCTAAGAAGATTAAGAGCCTTTTTGCACTTTTTTTTAAGTGCAGTGATGTGAGGAAGGAAAGAAAGCTCTCTGTCAAAGATGACTCCAAGAAATTTAAACTCAGAAACGACTTCAATTTTGGTTTTGTCCAAATAAAGTTCAGGATCTGGATGAACATCTCGTAGATTACAGAGGTGCATGCACTTAGTTTTGGACTTTGAAAATCTGAAGCCATTTTCATCAGACCGTGTTTGAAATTTGTTGAGACATTGCTGAAGTTGTCTCTCAACACTATTCATATTTCGAGATCTAATGCATATAACGAAGTCATTAACATAGAGGGAACAGTCTACACCAGGACAGATAGCTTTAACTATACTGTTTATTTTTACACTGAAAAGTGTAACAGAGAGAATGCATCCTTGGGGTACAGCCATCTCCTGTTCACGGGCTCCCGAGACAATATTACCAACTCGGACGCGGAAAAGACGTTCATCCAAGAAGGCTGAAATAAAAAGAGGAAGACGGCCTCGAAGACCAAAGTCATGCAAGTCTTTCAGAATTCCGTATTTCCAAGTTGTATTGTAAGCGCTTTCAAGGTAGAAAAAGACAGATACTACATGCTGTCTTAGTGTCTATTAACAAAGGCTTCTCTGACAAAGGTTTCAAAGCGGACAAGATGATCTATGGTGCCACGCTGGCGACGAAATCCACTCTGTACATCAACGATGAGGTTGTTTTTCTCTAAAAACCAGACAAGCCTGTCGTTGACCATACGTTCTAGGGTCTTGCAGAGACAAATAGTAAGAGCTATTGGCCGATAGTTAGCCGGGTCACTAGCATCTTTGCCAAGTTTTGGGATAGGAGTGACGAGTGCCTCCCGCCAGGATGCAGGACTGCCAGATATCATTAAAAATATCAAGTAAAACTGGGAGGGAAGTAAAAGGTAAGTGTTTTAAAAACTGGTAATGAACTTTATCTGGACCAGGAAAAGAATCGTGAGCTTTATTCAGAGCAGATTTTAATTCTTTAAAAGTGAAGAGTTTATTATAATGCTCTGAATTCGAAGACTTGAAATTAAGCCTTTTCTTTTCTTCTCTAGCTTCATTCCTCTGAAACTTTTCTGAATAGTTTGCAGAGGAAGACTTTTTGTAAAAGGTGTCAGCAAGAGCATCAGCTATATCCTGGGGAGATTCCAACGAAGTATTGTTAACTTCAAGGTGACTAAGAGGGGACTGGCCTTTGCCATTGATCTTTCTGATCATTTCCCAGGTATTTTTAGTAGTAGTAGTTGTTCTACTATTTTAATTGAGAGATATACTGTCTCCAAGCCTTGCACTTACTTTCTTTAATGGTACGACGGGCTTTTGCCCTGGAAATACGGAAGAAGTTGAAATTTTCTTTGGTAGGCCTGAGGTTAAATTTTCTAACGGCCTGTTTTCTGTCTCTGACAGGCTGTTTACAATCATCATTGTACCAAGGCTTGTCAGGTCGATTTGGGTTTGTCGAGGTCTGAGGGACGGACTGTTTAGCTGCATCAATTAACAGGGAAGTGAAAAGTTTTGCAGGATCATCGCAGTTTCTAAATCTATCATGTGTAATGGTCTGTTCACATAGGGTTTCAAATTTATTCCAATTGGCTTTAGAAAGCTTCCATTTCTGCGGTCGTACACTGCTGGACGGTTGTGTAGATGAAAAGATAATCACTTCCACACAAATCCTCAGTCACTTTCCAAGTAAAATTGGGAAGCAAGACTGGGCTGCATAATGTTAAATCAATGGAAGAGTAAGATCCAGTTGCCGGATGCAAGTAGGTTTTGGACTTGTTATCATTCATGAAAGACAAAGAGTTGTTCGAAATGAAGTTCTCCAACTGTAGACCTCTTGTTGGTGTCATTGCAACCCCACATAACATTGTGACCATTAAAGTCCCCAGCAAGAATATAGGGGAATGGCAATCGGGAAATGAGATCATTCAGATTGGTCTCATTGATAGGTGTGCTTGGGGGGAGATATAAAGAACACAGTGTAACAGCACTGTGTAAAGATAACCTGACAGCAACAGCTTTGTAAGTTTGTATTTAAAGAGATAACTTTGTTAGGAATGTTGTTGTTAACTATAATAGAAACACCACCTCTGGCTTTTTCGCCTTCTGTAAAGATCTTGTTGTAAATAGAATGATATTTGATAAAGATATCATCCCCCCGTTTAAGGAAGGTTTCTTGCAAACAAACAGCAACTGGTTTGTTATCATTGATTAAAAGGGAAAGTTCGTCAAAGTTAAGACCTCGACAATTCCATTGGAATATGGTATCCATAATGCATGAGGAAAGTATAAAAGCTAAAGTAAAACATGAGGCCGTAAACCAATGTATTTTAAAATAAATTAGTTAATTATTAATTACAGATGTCTCGGGTTTAGTCGTGTGCCAAGAGTCGGCATCCTTGTTCCAAGGATCTCTGGAAGTGGACCAGAGAGAGGCTTCTGAATCTGAAGCCTCACCTTCCAGATTTTCTGTATCTGCATCCGTGTCCTCTAGCTCCGAAAATCTGTTGGAGGTAGGGACAGGATAATTTACTTTGACTGTAATTTCACAAGATCCTTGGTTATCTCCAGATTGTGGTTTGGATTAAGAAGAAGACCTTTTTGGAGGTCGGGGTGTACGATTAGGATTGTCTTTAGATGAGACATTGGATTTGGTTGCAGGCTGTGAAGATGGAGGTTGTGGTTTCTTTGGTGTCTGTTGTGAAGGGGGAGATGCTTTTGAAGCTTTTTTCGAAGAGATATTTTGTGAGGAGGTAGATGATTTTGAAGTTTTTTGTGAAGAGATACTTTGAGAGTTTGTGGGTTTGAGGGTACAGAAGAAGTTTTGTTTGTTTCAGATGTAGGCCGAGTCTGAGTAGAAGGTGTTGCAACTTGGACATTGGGGATGAGAGCTTTCAGTTCATCAGTCATTTCAGAAAACTTTTGGATAAGTTTTTTTAGCCAACAGTTCGCTGGTTGGACAATGTCCATTTGCAGGCAAAGGAGAAGCAACATTTGCATATGTTGCACTTTTGCTCAACAGAGCCTGATCAGACCTGCGTTTTTCAACTATTTTCCTGGCTTCTAAGAAGGTAACATTCTCCTTAAACTTGATTGGCAGGATTTCTTTCTCATCCTTCCAAACTGAACATTCTTTGGAATAGGTAGGATGAGAAGACTTGCAATTGACACAAAACGGGGCGTTATTGTAAGCCTTTTGGTCATGTTCTTCCCCTTCAAAAGCACACCTGGGACAAACAGGTGTGCTTCTGCAGTTACTTTCATGATGGCCGTACCGTTGGCACCTATAACAGCGCAACAGATTAGGCACATAAACATCGACCTTGACTGATTCAAATCCTACTTTAATTGAAGTTGGAAGAGTTGGAGTAGAGAATGTCAAGATGTAGGTATGTGTATCTCTACGAATGCCATTTCTGAGAACTGAAATTCTCTTCACATCAGACACAGCCTGGTTTTTAAGATTTGATTTGATTTCCTCCAAAGAGTCACAGAAGCTTAATTCTTTGCATCTAATGACTCCTTTGGAGGTGTTTAGATTCTTGTGAGGAAAGATTTTAACATCAAGATCAAAACGTTTCTTGTGTCCTAGTAGGTTTCTGACTTGTTGTTGCGAGAAGCACTCAACAAGCAAAGTTTCATTTTTAAGCTTTTTAACAGATTTTAGGGTTCCTAAAATTGCTGAAATGGATTTTTCAATAAAAAAAGGAGAAAGTTTTGTAACAGGTTTGGAAGAGTCAATAGATTCAATTACTAAAAAACGGGCAAATGTTGTTGAAGGTCTTGAATATTCCGACTCTGAATCAGAGTCAGAGAATACACACTTGGCCTATTTTTGAGAAGCCATAATTGTTGTTGAATATTCATCACCGATGCTCCCCACCCGCCTCGGAGCCCAACAAGGGGACATGATCTCGGGAAACCCAACTCAGACCATGACAAGGATACATAGGTGATATACTCGAAGTGCAAGGGCTAGACTGGACAAATGTAGACCTGCAGAATGTCATACCAAGCATAGACTGTCTTTGGGCGGCCACAAGTGTCAACCAAACACCAACCTTCACACGATTAGCCCATTAGCCACCGCCTTCTAGGGTATTGACATACAGCAAGTAATGACAGAGAAGGATGTATTTGTGTATGTGTGAAGGACAACAAAGAGAAACACCCTAGGGCTCAACATGACCAGCCGATTGATCAGAACGGGCCTTTCTGACCCCTCGTTTAGTTCACTTAAAGGCCGAAGGGGTGTTGTGTAAACAAAGCTATTAAAGGGTTGAGCTCTGAATCCACTCCACCACCAGGATCCCGTCATCAAACGACACGAGTTGATGCCCACGGCAAATGGGCAGGCACAGTGGGGGGTGGGGTCTTACCCCTGCTATAGTGCGACAGCTGAGCTATTTCTATCCCCCTGCCAAGCTGGGGACGTTGAATTTTGACCCGCACGGTCATCGAAACTGACCCTGGTAAGAAAACTGGAAAACATTCAGTTTACCTTTCTTTGATTTGTGCAACAGGTATCAGTTGCCTCCGAAAAGCGTCTAAGTTGATTTTACTATTTTATGCGCAGTACGTAACTGTCATGTATGGGTGAAGTAGTCATCGTAACCAAATCAATGGCCCTAGTGAGAGAAAAAGAAAAAAGAAAAATCCCTATAATTGACTTAAGGAACAGGCGTCATCTGCTACGAAATGTTCCGCTAGTCGATTTTCCATGTTTTCTTGGACACTTAACTGGCACCTACGAGACGGTAGTCAACGTAAATGGGTTTGTTGTCATGGTATAGAGAGATTGGAGAAAAAAATACACATATTAGAAATTATGTTCCTTTTATTTGACTTCAGAAACAGGAGTCGTCAGCTATGAAATATCCCGTGAGTCGATTTTTCATGTTTTTGCATGTGTGTAACTGGCACGTATGAAACTGTAGACAACGTAAATGTTGTCAAAAGATGTCATATGTTGTCAAATGTATAAAGAGACTGGAAGGAAAAAAAAATGGAAATTAAGTTCCCTATATTTGACTTAAGAAACAGGTGTCGTCTGCTATGATATGTCCCGTAAGTCGATTTTTCATGTTTTCGCAGATACGTAACTGGCACCTATGAGACGATAGTCAACGTAAAATGGGAAAAGTAACCATTTCAAGTTGAAAATATCAAATTCTTGTTTACACGATAAAGTCTGCATTTCTTGTCAGATTTTCATGAAAATCAAAAAGTTTGTTTATCTCATCAATTTGAAAGAAATCCAACAAACAGTATGGGAAAAGTAGCCATTTCAAGTTGGCTGCCAGTAGAGCATATTCAGGCCCTTCAGGGCCTTCTAATTTAAAATTTTCTGCATTTTAAATTTTCTGATATAAAACT
Source organism: Tridacna crocea (assembly GCA_943736015.1). Classification (NCBI taxonomy): domain Eukaryota; kingdom Metazoa; phylum Mollusca; class Bivalvia; order Cardiida; family Cardiidae; genus Tridacna; species Tridacna crocea. The sequence continues at coordinate 8,520,975 of OX031072.1, read as the reverse complement.
ATCGAGAAAAGGAAAGGAAATAATAGGTCAAAAATAGTTCCAGCTGTTATGCAAATAAGCAAGGTCACAGAGCAAGTGACCATGAAATACAAAGTTTTCATGGCACCCCTTTTCATGGTTGATATTTCACTATGTGAGAGGATAAAAGTTTGTTTCAGTGTATGTTTTGTATTGTTCTAAAACTGGTGGTTCAGTTGCAATATTTACACATGTTGGTTTAAAAAAAACCCAAGCATAATGAATGTAATTTTCTATTATCTGTAATCTAATAGTAAAAAAAAATGAATTTCAAGTATACTTCTCAAAATTTGCTAGGGATCACTTTTATTTGATTCAGCCTAGATCTATATGTGGCATGGATCATGTATAGTTTCACAGTATGTTACACTTTACACTGATTAATAAAATCACCAGTGGAAAATTAATGGATCTTTAATCCATTCCCTTACAATGCCGACTGTTAGAGACACAGAGAAAGAAGCCTTCCAAAAATATTGTTGGAAAAGGAGAAAATGCTGGATACTAGCATTTTAATTTTTTCCAACGATGTTTTCTACCCTATGACAGACAGCATATTTTACACTGTCACTTAAAAGATATATGAAACAGTAGTTTTGTCTAAAGCGTCACATGGTAGCGAGCTATGGAATACATTTAACCGACTGCCAAATTACATCATTAGAATGCACACATAGGCAATGCATTAAGCATATTCAGAACCATCCTCGGATACACCGGGGTCTCCCTATTTGCTACGCTACATCGACCCCTGGGACAATTGACTAATAAAACTTTGAATCAGCCGCCGAAAATCGATACGAAACATCATAGCGTACAGTCCACTCGCCCATCACAAAATGATGATGGAACCAATGAAAAGCCAGCATTCGGCCAGCGGTAAAGCGAGGGAAATTCAATTAATTGTCCCAGGGGTCGATGTAGTGTAGCAAATAGGGAGACCCCGGGGTATCCGAGGATGATTCAGAACTTGCCACAGGCAACATCCACACCGATAGCTTTACGTTGTTTAGGCGTAATACCAAATGAAGAATATATCCATAAAAGAAAGCTTATCCTATTGGGTCAGATGTGTAGATTAAGATCAGATATTCGTATAAAACATGTTTGCTTTGCGACCTGTATCACTTATGCAAAGTCCTAGGAACAAACTAGGGTTTTTCCCTGATATATATATAGAGTACTAGGCAAATATGGGCTGACAAATGTGCTTACAGAATATTTAAAATACATACTTTTGCAGGAGATGTAAATTTTACTACATTGATAAGTTTAACCCCACAACAGCAAATTCTACAATTATTGTCTGGCGGTCTGGATTTACAATTTACTGACGAAGAGAGAGTGGACTGCTTCAAATTGTGCATCAAACATTTGCACAAAATAGCTGCACACCTAATCTCTGTCCGGTCATAAAGAGTGAGGTGCCATTACCTAGAATGCTTGCTGACAGAATTTCCTGGTCATTTCATAGGGGTTGCTAATCGATAAAACTTGTAAATATATGTATTTGGTTTATTTGTTTGTTTGTTTGTTTGTTTTATTGCTTGTTTGTTTGTGAGGTTGCTTGCTTGCTTCTGTTGCTTTCATTACGTTGTATTATATATGCATGTATACTTCTCTCCTATGTAGGAGGCAATAAAGAGTACTCTACTCTACTCTGGTTTGTTTTCCCAACCCTTCAGAAGAAAGTAAATGTATGCAGTGTGGAAGGAAAATATTGAAGAAACTGTTGCAGTTGGAGTAAATGCTTATTACGTACAAAAACGTCTATATTTGTTTTTAGCTAACCTGAGCACAACGTGTTCAAGGGGAGCTTTTAGGGTCACCGGGTGTCCGTCGTCCGTCGTGCGTCGTCCGTCGTGCGTCGTACATGTACGTCGTCAACAATTCTTTAAACATCAACTCCTCCTAAACCACTAGGCCAATTTGGACTTGGCTGGAATGTTCCGTGGGAGGTCCTCTTTCAAAGTTGTTCACAGAATTTGATTCCGTCAAAAACTCTGGTTGCCATGGCAACCAAATAGACATTTCTAGGAAATTCTTTAAAAAATCTTCTTCTCTGAAACCGCCGGTCAGATTTTCAAATAATTTCACAGAGATGTTCCTTGGGTGACCCTTTTCAAAAAGTGTTCATGAAATTTTTATACGTCAAGAAACATGGCTCTGGTGAATGGGGGCTTCTTGCACTATACAGAAATAAAGGAATTCTTAAAAATTCTTCTTCTCTGAAACGGCTGGTCAGATTTTGAAATAATTTCACATAGATGTCCCTTGCATGACCCTTTTCAAAAATTGTTCGCGTAATTTTGATCCGTCAAGAAACATGGCTCTGGTGAATGGGGGCTTCTTGCACTATACAGAAAGAAGAAATTCTTAAAAATTCTTCTTCTCTGAAACCGCTGGTTAGATTTTGAAATAGTTTCACAGAGATGTTCCATGGATGACCCTTTTCAAAAACTGTTCGTAAAATTTTGATCTGTCAAGAAACATGGCTCTGGGGAATGGGGGCTACTTGCACTATAGGGAAATGAAGAAATTCTTAAAAAATCTTCTTCTCTCGAACGGCTGGTCAGATTTTGAAATAATTTCACACAGATGTTCCTTGGGTGACCCTTTTTAAAAGTTGTTTGTGAAATTTTGATTCGTCAAGAAACATGGCACTGGTGAATGACGGCTACTTACACTATATAGGGCAATGAAGAAATTCTTAAAAATTCTTCTTCTCTGAAATGGCTGGTCAGATATTGGAAAATTTTCACGGAGATATTCCTTGAGTGTCCCTTTTCAATAACTGTTTGTGAAATTTTGATTCGTCAAGAAACATTGCTCTGGTGAATGGGGGCTACTTGCACTATATGGAAATGAAGAAATTCTTCTCTGAAACGGCTGGTCAGATTTGAAAAATATTTCACGGAAATGTTCCTTGAATGGCCTTTTTCAAAATTTGTTCGCGAAATTGTGATAGGTCAAGAAACATGGCTCTGGTGAATTGGGGCTACTTGCACCATACGGAAATTAAAAAACTCCGAAAAATTCTTCTTTTCTGAAACTGCTGGTCAGATTTTGAAAGGACTTTTAGAGGTGACCTTTTAAAAATTGCTTTGTACAATAATGATTTTGTTTCCAGAGTTTCAATACCTTCAAAAAAAAGGTTATGGTCCTCTCAAAAATTCAGGTGAGCGATCCAGTTTTTTTTTTGTTTTTTTTCAAATCCTGTCATTTGCATTCAAAAGCATTAAATTCTCAACCTTCCTTACAGAAGAGGCTGTTGAAAAATATCCGGGAAAAGGAGAAAAGGTTACCAGCATTTTTTCCTTTACCCACAATGCCTTCTACTCTTAACTTTTTAGCAAACAACAAAATTTTAGACTTCTTCAGATTGAAAGCATTTGCAGACAACAAGATTTCTGTGTCTAAAAATTAGAAATTTGTGCTGAAAGGGTAGAAAACATTGTGGGAAAAGGAAAAGGTTACCAGTATTTTCTACTTTTCCTACAATGTTTTCAAATGCTTTTTTTTTTCTCAGGGTCGTTAAAAGTCGGGATTGTGTGGTAAAGAGTTAACACATTTACCAAACAATCCCTGGGTTTTACGACCCTGAGATAGAAAACTTTTGAAAATATTGTAGAAAAAGTAGAAAATGCTGGTAACCATGCTAGGAAACATTGTAGAAAAACCAGATAGTAATGATTACCACTATTCTCTCACACTGAGCCTCGGCTGGTAAAATGCTCCTTACCAGCATTTTTTCCTTGTTCCACAATGTTTCTTTCCCCACCCAAGTCAAAAATCATCGTCTCAGTTACATTCAATTTGTCTGCAAATCCTTTGAATTTGGAACAGTCTAAAATTTTGTTGTCTGGTAAAGACTTAAAGAAAAAAATGCTGACCATGTTTTCAACAGCCATTTACCTCCAGGAAGATAAATCCCAAGAACCTACTTATCGACCCTTTACCACACAATCCTGGCTTTTAATGACCCCCCCCCCCCTCTTAAGAACGTTATTAGAAAAGGCAAAAAGGCTGATTACCGGCATTTTCCCCTTTCCCTACAATTTTTTCTATCCTATCTAAAATAGATAGCACCATTTGAGCCACAATGAAATTATCGTCTGCGAATGCTTTCAATTTGGAGGAGGCTGAAATTTTGTTGTCTGGGAAAGGTTTAATTTGTGAAAGGGCTTAAACATGTAATTGATATTTTGAATCAGAAAAGAACAGGATGGCTATTAAATTGCATGGTTGTTCTGTGGTCAGATTACTATATACAAAATATGCAAATTACCCACTTGAGGCATTTTTGCAAGCAGAAATGTCTTCGAATTCAACACTTTTTGGGAAAAGGAGCTGGTTACCAGCATTTTCTCCTTTTCCCACAATGTTTTCAACCCTTCACAAAAAGAATTTCAAATTTCAGTCATTTTTATTTTGCCATGTCCAAATGCTTTCAATTTGGACAAGTCTAAAATATTGTCGTTTGGTAAGGAGCTAAGGATCGTATTATGATTGTTGAGTGTACCTGGTCACAAGGTGCACAGACGTGCGCCTTACTACTTTACCCGATTTATCACCTAATGAAGGAGCTGTTGTGATAAGAACATAATCAACAACGTTTCTATATACCTGGGTATAGTGTGACGGGCTTAGTTTATCACTAAATAAGGTTTGAACCAAGACGTATACATTTGATAGAAGTATCATCTACTTCATTTAACCTGACCTGTTCACTTAATGACACAGTGTCGAATTTTCACCGAAAAAGAAGCCAACATCCTCTATTAATACCGTCTCTATCAAAAGAAAACATACTAGATCTAGTTCTAAATTCTACAATGTGATATAATATTGCCATCAAACTGTTTATTGTACCATAATAGGAAATCAAACACAGAATATCGTATGCATGACTGCATGAGTGTAGGACAAAACCCCCCTAGGACAAAACCCCAGGGCTCCCGCTGTCGATCGCCAGTGGCGCCAAATGCGAAAATTTAGAAAAAATGGCACCAAAAATGAAGCACTGGCGAATGTATTGGCGACAAGCAAATGTCTATAAACTATCCTCTGACATACACTAGATTGTATCAAGTGTAAAGGAAGCCCGCGTAACTGTTTATCACACCTTATCAGGCTGGCATTCATTAACGGTCTTGTCTAAATTACACACCATACAAGTTTGCAAACACACCACCATCAATATTTCGTCACGCCCCTTTGAGCACCCTGTATCAAACCAATCAGTTATCAGATACAAGATTTAGTCCCCGCCCATAATTTCTAAGGCCACGCCTTCAGTATGTTTAGCTGGTTACCTGCCCTGCGTTCAGTTAAAGCGAACGGTACAAAACGTTTTGTAACGTTTGCAAACGTTCGCTATTGAACAGTCTGTTCGCCGTTTACGTTTGCAAACACTCGCAAACGCTTTTTCATGGTGGTACGCCGAGCTAACAAAGATGGCTGACAAATGATCGTTATCCTAAAGCCGAAATATAAAAAATGAAAATTCTTGTACTTCTGACATATTATTGAATTATCTATACATGTGCGAAATTGTATCGATTATACTATTCTTGAAATGTAATCTGAAGGTTTAATTTATACCCTTTTCGGAAGTTATGATAATAAAAGTGGCCAATAACGGCCGATTGAAATGAGAAAATAGCCATCCGGACGGACCTGGTATACGGATTATTGCATATTTCAATTGTTCATATATTGCAAATCATAAATCCAATCACTTACCTTCACTGGCCAAAAAAAGTTTATTTCTTGAGTTGGTTTACGCTTGATATAATCCATTCCCTACTAATAAATCGCCTGTATAAATGTTCTTTTTCCCCGAAACAGAACGGCAAAGATATTTCTTGCCATACCGATTCACTGTGTCCCAGTTTATTTAAAATTACATCTCACGATGTCTTGGATCAGGAAAAGTGAAAATAAATGTTAATGTCCTTAACACCTTTTACCAAACAATTCCTAGTTTTAATGAACACAAAGAAGAAAGGAAAATATAAAAACATTGTGGAAGAAGGAGAAAAGGTTGACAACCAGTAATTCTCCTTTCCCACAAGGTTTCTTCATTTTCACAGGCGACTTATAACCTTTTAACTTTTCTTTTTATGTGGTTTACAATGTTAAAGATTTATGTTTAAGTCTAAATTTTCGGTGTCTGATACAAAGTTAAAATGCTTTTAAATACAAGTTGACCACCTACTTCACAAATACACTTTTTTACACCCAGCATCTAACAGCTTTAGAAATCCGTCAGAAAACAAATATTTCCTTCTCACAAGTAATCGCTCCTTTTCCACCACTGTTTACTCTTAATGTAAGTCCTATTAGTGATTTAATTCTTTGAAATACCTCCGACCTATTGTTTTATTAATCACTTTTTGTACATCCAAAACTTGCATATGATATTCAGTACCCCATATGTCCACAGGTTAACTTATAATCAAACAACCAAATAATTTTTACATTAAAACCTTTGAAACCATGGAAAACGTCAAAAGAAAAATGCCTGCAATCAGCAATTTCTTCGTTTCTTACAATGTTACCTGTCCTTTTAGCTATCATTTCAGTAAAACTGCCTCTTTACCAGACTGCGAAGTTTTAGACTTGACCAATGGAAAGCATTGTTAAAATATTACTGAAAGAGATAAAATATTGACTTTCTTGAAGGAGAATTCTAAAATTTATAGTCTGGTCAAGAGTTGATAAATGTGACACAGCTTTTACAGCACACGTTCCACTATTAACGCGAATCAAATATGTTTTTCTGAAAAATATTGGAACAAGGAGATCAAACGGTTGACGGATATTTAACCCTTCTCCTGCTGAGTAAATTGAATGCAACTTTTCGAGGTCATAGAAAAACCTAAATAGTTCTATTTCAAATGCATTCATTGAAGAAAAATATCTCCTCATCGGACAGTATAGATCCAAGATCAGACTGCACATTCTGTGCAGTCTGATCTTAATCTACACTGTCCGCATAAAGAAGCAAGTCGCGATCAGCAGCCTAAGGGTTAAGTAGGGCCAAAGGGATTTCCTAATCGGCAGCGGCTTGTTAATTTATGGCCCGGTCAATTGACGATCACACATGTATGGCTTTCATCAGTCGTAACCGAAATTTGATAAAACACGTGTCGGCAATTTATGAAAGAAACAAACTGCATTCGCGTCTGTTTGATCAAGTTAAATACCATCCCCTTATTCAACAACAGCAGCCATAAATGTAAGCAATAAACTCTGGTTTGACGTTATTTATAAAACACGAATTATGTCATTAACTCATTACTAAACGACAATATTTAAGCCTGGTCCAAATCGAAAGCATTTGCATACGAGAAAATAAAAGTGTCTGAAATTAAAAATTTGTTTTGTGAAGGGCAGAAAACATTGTGGGAAGAGGAGAAAATGCAAGTTACCCACAGTGTTTTCTAAAGACTTCTTTCTCAGGGTCGTCAAAATTAGGGATTGTGTGGTAATGGTTGTAAAACGGAAATTGTATTCCAAATTGCACTTTGATAGCATAATCCCGCACTTGTGAATATATAGGCCACAAAGTGAGACTCAGTGCTCCTCTGAAAGACAGTGCAGACCACGATCAGATTTTTCAAATCCTGCGGGATAATTTTCAATCTGCACGGTAGTATTTCTTGCAGGATAGAACTTTGAAATCATTAAATCATACTTGGTTGGGAATAGATTTTATATTTGTTGTGCATTTTAACCTTTTACCATACAATTACGAGTTTAAACGACATCGATTAAGAAGGCCTGTACGAAATAATTTCGAGAGTTTTAATGACCAAAAAGAAAAAGAAAAAAAAAGAATATGACAACATTAAGGAAGATACAGACAAGGCTGATAACCAATATTTCTCCTTTTCCCATAACGTTTCTTTCTTTTCGGAGACGACTTACACCTTTCAGCATTGTTTTTAATTCGTCAATTGCAGTGCTTGAAAAAGTATGAATGAGTCTAAATTCTCGTTGTCTGATATGTGCCATCATCAAATACATATTAGGCATGTACTTCACAAATGCAACCTTTTTATACTCAGCAGTTAACAGCTTTGGAAGTCAGCCAGAAAATAAATGTTTGCTTGCAACAAGTAATCGCTCCTTTTCCACCACTGTTTACTTTTCATCCTAAATCACTGAAACATGTTTGGGTGAGAATATTTTTTAAAATCTATTGTGCAGTTTAACCTTTTACCCCACCATCTCGAGGTTAAACGATAGCGATTAAGAAGGTCTTGACAAACGTTCTGGAAGAAGGAACAAATGCCAGTTACAGGCATTTTCCTTTTGCGTTAATATGTTTTTCTCCCCTTCCACAGACGATGGTCACCGTCAAGAAATTATGGTTTCGATCTTTTTCACAACGGACTGTGATAATTAACTCCATGTATTTTGGTCTCGGCAGCAAGTCTATATATACATAATCCGAATTTCTTTGACGGGAAAATAAATGATGTAATTTCTAAACCTACCCATAAACTTCTAACAAAAAATAGATAAGATCTACATGTATATGGGTTGTAAATTTTGCTTAAAATCAACCTGTCGAGTAAATTATCATCATTTTTTGCCGATTGAGTTTAAACTTTAAGACGAAAGTTGCCATACTAATCAAAGTATTCTGCAAAAACACGTGCCATTAGCAACCGACAGTAACCATGTAAACAAATCTATAATGGGAGCCATTTTATTTAACGCGAACAAGTCGTTCAGTTAACTATTCGCGACGCGAACAGTTCGCCTCACACGTTCGCTTTAACTGAACGCAAGTCTGGTCTACATCCTTTCACTGGCTAGAAATCTGTCGTCTGTATTTATTGATGTTGTTAATGAAAAACATGATAATGGTATAGATCTGCTTATCTAGCATAAAAATGACCGATTTCTAGAGTTAGTTGCTACATATACCAAAAATTTTATGCACAATAATGCCGAAAACAATTTCTGAAAATTAACTGATATGAAAAAATGGATCGTCAAAAAAGGGTGAAAACCAATGACACAACAACATGTCAGTTTGACGTTGTCCGATCAAAAGCATTTCAGACTGTCTTTAGCTTTGATGATGACTTTATCCAGTAAGTTTACACAAATATATGTAGAAAACTTTAAAGTAGGTGCTAAAATATGTCTTATAATGAGGAAAAAACACAGATTATTTTATGATGTGAAAATGCTGAATGAATTGGGGGGGGGATTACACTTTGTAGAGGCCACTTTGTCATAGTGAAAGTACAGGAACAAGTAACTATATAGGACACTCATACTGAGAGAAAAGACAAGAATAAAAGGACCTTTTAAAAAATTAAACTTAAGTATTTTTTAGGATAAAAGAAATGATGTTATAACCCTTCACCACACAATCCCAAACTTCTTCCTGAATTTCTTAAAAACTGATGGAATTCTAATAGATTGGCAGTTATAGAATTAAGGAGCTGTATTACTTTTAAAATAGAAATCCCATGTCTCTGCAGCTCAAAACCTTGAAACCATTGGGGAAAAAGAAACATAAGTAAGCTTGTACTGTACTATTGAGAATATATTTAGAAGCTTTAGCATTGGCCAATAAACTGAAGTATCTAAAGCACTATGTGGCTACCTCTGTTGGCTCCTATTGGCCCTAATTTTTATTAAGTGGGAATTTGATGGCACAAAAAGTAAAACTTGCAGGGGAAGCCCTGAACCCCCATAGACAAAACCCCCATAGGATAAACCCCCCATAGGATAAAAGCCCCCTAGGACAAAACCCCCATCATATATAAAAAAGCATATAAATTTGAGAAAACACATAATTTGCAAACAGTTTTAAAGTATTCAACACCAGTCTCTTTGATTTAAGGAAAAAATCAAACATGAAAGGCAAAAATGATTTAGATACATGTATTATCTTATTTTAATTTGTACCTCAAGTTTGTTGATAGTTTCTATTGATATATACTCTCTCAAAAAAGAAACGCAACATCAGATTATCTTTTTGAAATATTATACCAGATATTGACAATTTATGAGTGATTTATTGACAATATGTGACAAACTGTGATATTCCAAGGTAAAAGAACTCATGAACAAGAAGTGTGCCAATTTTTGCATTCCTGTGTAAATTATTTATATCATAAATTATGAAAATAATATATGAAGTAAATTTCCTATTTTCTGTATGTTGCGTTTCTTTTTTGAGAGAGTATATTAACACCTATGCAGACTTGGGCAAGACAGGTGTTGAGAAGGGATTAAGACACCTGATTTGCCAGTTTACACCTGTCATATTCATTAATGTTTAGTAGAAGATTTGAACATACAAAAGGACCAAATAAGAAAAAAATATATATAAACTTTAAATGAATCATTCAAATTCATTTCCAAAGTTAATTTATACTAATACATTCAAATATATTTTATTGTAGACAAAATAGGTGTAGACGAAATGAGATAAGACCAATTGGGACTGTAGACAAAATGGGACTGACTACACAAAAAAACTGTATCAATTATCACTATAACTTAATGCTATAATTAGCAAAATAATACCTTTGATTAATATTTCAATGATCTTTTTCCATTTTTTACAATTTATTATGCATTTATTATGAATGTATACAAAAAAAAAAAAAAAAAAAAACACACACACACACACATTTTGGTAATAAAGCACAATTTTAAGAAAAAAAAAACAAAAACATTTTTGATCATAAAGCACAATTTTAAGAAAAAAAAAAAAAAAATTCTTATCAAATCAATTTACATTATTTTTTCACAACCCCACAAGTATTTAAAGCGGTAAATTTTATTCAACTTTAAAGTGATTGTACAAAAAGAATCATTTTAAAACCATGAGGGTTTTTGTCCACTTTCCAGTTAAGGGTATGGGGGTTTTGTCCTAGGGGGTTGGTTAGTTATTTCCGTTTATTTATCGTTGCTACCGGTTGCCCATCTGAGCGACGCCCCTAGAAGACGGTTAGTTGTTACGGGGGATAAAGCAAGGATACAGGTCGAAACTACTGAGAGCTTCGCCTGGTTCTTTAACGTGCTCAGCGTAAAGCACCATCACACGGGACCTCGGTTTAATGTCTCATCCGAAGAACTATTTGTAAATATATTTTTTTATTAGTTGGCCAGCCGGGGATTCGAACCAACAACCTGTAGTGACCCGAAACATTCTGTTCACGAGTCCTACGCTCTACCTACTGAGCTATATCGGCTGGTAATGTCCTGGGGGGGGGGGGGGGGGGGGTGTCCATAGGGGTTTTGTCCTGGGGGTTTTGTCCTAGGGTTTTTTTGTCCGTACCCCGACTGCGTAAACTAGAACATTTATTAATAGAAATGGATTACCCTTCTCCATTTATGTCTTGGATGTAAAAAGGAGTAATAAGGAAAGAAACTCGTTAATACAATGCTGGGAACCAGTATTTTACTCTTTTCCACAATGTAATTTAGTTTTATATGTTATGGTCGTAAAACAAAGAACTGTTCGGTAAAGAGTTAAATTATTACCAAATAATAAAATTTAAGGCTTGTCCAAATCAAAAGTATTTGCAGACGACAAAATAAAAGTGACTGAAAATTTGAAATTGTTTTGTGAAGGGTAGAAAACATTATGGGAAAAGGAGAACATGCTGGTTACCAGCATTTTCTCCTCTTCCCACAATGTTTTCAAAATGCTTCTTTCTCAGGGGCGTCAAAAGTAGGAATAGAAAACTGTAACCTTATTTAACGATTAAAACATATATGGGCATTACAGGAATATTCTTTTTCCTGCAAGATGCGCACTAGTGGTTGTATTATTTTATCGACGATTACGGTTTGCATTTTGTTTATTTTTCAGTCCTATTTGTGTTTTATGAGAGAAAGAGAGATAGAGAAAGGGAGTTGATTGGAATTTTATGATTGTTGGCATTTTTTTCATATTTATTACATGTAGATTACTATAATTGTTGATTTTATAAAAAGAAAAACTCCATCATTTTATCGTTGCGTAATTGTATAAATCATGTATTTATTCAATAAGAGACTACGTATTTCATTGGCAAATACCATAAAAAATGTATGTTCTTGTGCTTTTGTCATTTATTTTAATACCTACATGTAGTTCAATCACAAACCATACTTTGATGTTTAATTTTGTCATAATGATTTATAAATGTACTTCATAATTCCAAACATATTCAATAAATTTTGAATAAACGTTGAATATTTGTATTTATGTAAACTTGTTGTTTTGTTATTGTTTCTACACAACAGTTATCACTGAAAGCTTCCAATAATATATTACCCAAAGGCCTAAGTACAGGTAACTGACTATAAAAACACATCTTTGATGCTTTGTGGGTTAGAATCTCAACCTCGACTGTCTACCTAGGGATTGTTTTGGTGTTTCCATGCCGTTTTCAACAATATTTCAGTTATGTTACAGCAGCCAGTACACCTATTCAGACTTTGCAGAAGTTTCTTACAACAGTGCTTCACTTTTTTGCAAGCCACTGGCTGTTCAGTGCTTTCCTTACATATATATTAAAATGACAACTGAATCCTGACCCATTGGCTGTCATTATCTCTGGAACAATTTGGTCGAGCTGAGACCTCACCTGGCAACCCTTGGATTACAAATTATATACTTTGACTAAGGTACCGTGCTTGGCACACAACGTCGTTAATACGTGACTTGTAAGTTCAAATTACTGGACTAGACTGGCTTATCACTTCTCTTACGCATGGGTTCTGTGTTACAACCTGTAGCCCCTTTTTGTCAAAACATGGCTCAATTTTCCTTTACCAGTATTTAACTGTTTACCAAACCGCAAAATCTTGGGACTGGTCCGAATTGAAAGCACTTACAGACATCAAAATAAACATTACTAAAAAATCGCAACTTGACCTTGGAAGAGTAGAAAACATTGTGGGAAAAGGAGAAAATGCTACCCAGCTTTTCCCCCTTTTCCCACAATGTTTTTTAAAGGCTTCCTCCTCTTGGTCGGAAAAACCTGGGATTGTTTGGTAAAGGGTTAATTGTGAATCTAAGGTTGGTTATCGAAATGGCCCCCATCTTAACTGTTTACCACACAATCCCAACTTTTAATGACCCCGAGAAAGAGGCCTACAGAAAACATTGAGATTCGGGTCCCTTCTCACTAACCATTCTTAGGAACATTCCCCAAGAATTTCTAAATTTGAAAGTAACATAATTTCTGTGTGTTACTTTCAAATGTAGACAACTGTATATTTTCTAGAGAATTACACCAACATACTATTTTGTTTTTGAAAAGAAAGAAATATTCTTCGGAAAAAGGCAAAAATGCTGGCCATCATCTTATTTGAGTCAAGCTCTGTGGAAGGTTTCTACCACGTCAGCATGTGCAGACACTGTAGGTTGAACTAAGTTGATCTTTTTGCAGATACATTGAACACTCTTCTCACAGAGAATGAAAAAAAAAAAATGTATAGATAATGACAAAGATATATTCAGCTGACCATCTGTATGATAAGAGCACTTTGTGAAGCTGCCTATCTTCAGCCTACCTTCAGCTGCAGATACTTTGTCCAAATAAAATTTTTAGCTGAAAATGGGAAATAACTGTGTCAAAATATGTTGATAATTACCTGCCCTTCTAGGGTCCAAAAAAAATTTAGAATTCTTACTTGTCTTTTTGCCATTTTTCACTCGTCCTAAAGAAGGATGATCCACTTGCCCTCACCAAATTTTTACTAGTAAGGATGAATGGACGAGTGGACTTTTGGACCCTGCCTTCTAGTATAGGTTCCCCTTCCAATAGCCAACTACCAGCCCAGGTATGAATTTAATATCTTCAGTGATCGGAGAAATATGAAAACAAGAGGGCCAAGATGGCCCTGGATCGCTCACCTGAATTTGTTCCGTATAGTGCAAGTAGCCCCCATTCACCAGAGCCATGTTTCTTGATGGATCAAAATTTACCAAATACCTTTTTAACAAGGTCGTTAAAGGAACATTTCTGTGAAATTATTTCAAAATCTGACCGATCGTTTCAGAAAAGAAGAACTTTCAAGAATTCCTTCATGTCCGTAAGAAGGCCCAATTCACCTGAGCCATGAAACATTGCAGTGAAATTATTTTAAAATCTGACCTACAGTTTCAGAGAAGAAGAACTTTCAAGAATTTCTTCATACATGTACGTATAAGTGCAAGTAGCCCCATTCACCAGAGCCATGTTTCTTGACGGATCAAAATTTCACAAACAAATTTTGAAAAGGGTCACGTATGGAACATCTCTGTGAAGTCATTTCAAAATGTGACCAGCCGAATTTTCAAGAATTTCTTCATGTCCGTGAAGTGCAAGTAGACCCCATTTAAAAGAGCCATGTTTCTTGACAGATCAAAATTTCGCGAACACTTTTTTGAAAAGGGTCACCAAAGGAACCACTCTCTTGCACTCCGGATCATTACATTCACCTCTGTAGTGGGCTCAGAAAGTAGTCCGTCATTACGTCATATTTTTGTCACATGACCATAACTCAAAATGGCTACACAAATGCCGGTAAAAGAAAGACCAATATCGATTGTTTCATGTGCTGTTCAAACAGCCTGGGACCAATCAGACTTAGAGATAGGAAATGAACAAAAGAGGGATTTTCTGAAAAACCTAAATATCTTTTAAGGACGATAACTTGATTTTTAATCGTACAAACTTGGATCCAGCGGTGTGTCAAATCAGTTGTCATCATTCTTGGGCGCAGCCATTTTTGTTAAAATCGGCGTAAGATTCTGAAAAGTGAAGAGGCTCGGAAAAAATAGTTCCATTTTATACAGGTAAATTCATCAGTTTGAACGCACCAATAATGTATCCAGAATCATATTTCCTTTGTCTAACTTACAATTTTACATATGAAACAGCTAAACAGTAACAAAACATCTTTTCCTCGGTTTGACAAGATTCTTGTCATTTAGCCCATCGCAGAGATGTATGTGAGGTAACGAACGACAACTCTGCTCGGAGATTGCAAAGGAACATTGCTGTGAAATTATTTTAAAAATTTGACCAAGGATTTCAGAGAAGAAGAATTTTCAAGAACTTCTTCATTTCCATATAGTGCAAGTAGCCCCCCCCCCCCCCCCCCCCCCCCCCTTAACCAGAGCAATGTTTCTTGACGGATCAAAATTTCGTGAACACTTTTTGATAGGGGTCACGTAAAGAACATCTCTGTAAAATTATTTCAAAATCTGACCAGCCGTTTCAGAGCAGAAGAATATTCAAGAATTTCTTCATGTCCGTATAAGTGCAAGTAGCCCCCATTCACCAGAGTCATTTCGCGAACAATTTTTGGAAAAAGTCACTCATAGAATATTCCTTAAAAATTATTCCAAAATCTTACCAGCGGTTTCCGAGAAGAAGAATCTTTAAGAATTTCTTAATTTCTTATAGTGCAAGTAGCCCCATTCACCAGAGTCATGTTTCTTGATGGGTCAAAATTCTGCGAAAAATTTTTGAAAGGTGGGTATTTAGAATTTTCACATCTCACCAAATTAAAGAATATATATATCATTGAAATTTATATGAAAAAACATTACAAATCATCAATAATTAAGAATCATAAAATTACCAAAAACAATTTTTTGATGGTATTCTCTTAAAAGGGGACGTAGCCTCTTAGGGTATTTTTAGATTTCGCGCCAAAAATCTAAAAAAGCATTGTGGGAATGTAAAGTGACTGGCACTTGACTAATGACGCTTAAATTCAATAACATAACAAACATGTAATTACTTTCCATAATTTCTTCTTCGGACGCTATGTTTGAAGTGTCATTTCGTGTATTTCCGATATGTGAATGAGCAAGTTGCTCATCTAAAAATAGACCGTGGTTCCCGTGGGTGTCGACCTGGGCCGTAGTAAATCTCTTATTTCTCTTGTTGTCGGATTGTTTTCGACTACTGGGGTTTTATGAATGAAAATTAAAAGGCCTTGGGAGTATTTATAAAAGATGAATTTTTTGTATTTTTGTAAAAAATTCGTCCCAAATTCTGAAGGGCCACCTTTGAAAGGGGTCACCTAAGGAACATCTCTGTGAAATCATTTTAAAATCTGGCCCGTGGTTTCAGAGAAGAAGATTTTTTGAGGATTTCTTGGAAAATTCCATTTGGTTGCCATGGCAACCAGAGTTTTTGACTGAATCAGATTCTGTGAACAAACTTTAAAGACGACCTCCCAAGGGACATTCCAGCCAAGTTTGGTCAAGAAGTTTGGTCAAGAATGGCCCAGCGGTTTAGGAGGAGTTGATGTTTAAAGAATTGTTGACGACGCACGACAGACGACGGACACCGGGTGATCCTAAAAGTTCCCATTGAGCACATTGTGTCGACGACATCCGCTTGATGCTGGTAACCAGGTTTTTTTTTTTCCCTTTTCCCGCAGTGTTTTCTAACTTCCAGAGACTAAGACATCATTTGACCAACATAGTATCATTTGTAGCTGCTTTGAATTTAGACTAAAAGTGGTATCTTGTCATTTGGGGAAAGAATTAATGCATCCTCAAAAAGTAATGACCAAGGTCAAGGTCAGCCTGCCCAGTCAATACTACCAGTGCAGGGGGGACCGGGGGGGGGGGGCGCCCGCCCCCCCAATAATTTGATCACCAATAAAATGACTGTTTCAGTATTTTGCTGAATATTGCTAGACAATCATCGTGCATAAAGAGGATGAAAAAATAGAAAATTCCGAACGATTTCAAATAGTTCTAAACAAACGGCGGCGAGCCATGGAATTTTTCTTTTACGTTTGTTATCTGACAGACACCAAACAATTTCTGACATCACATTTCATTCCGTGTAATTTTCTACTTTTTTTTTTCTCCAAATCTCATAATTCACCACATTGTTGAACAAATTTCCTTCTTTTTCGGTCATTAGTATTAGTAGGTGGGTTATTTCTCACTGCATTACCAAACGCAATATATGTAAAACAGGACAAGCCGATCCTAAAAATGGTGTTGCTTCCTACAGGCCTGCAGTGGCAAACAGTTTTTACTCGGCTCAGTGTTCGCGGATTCCGCAGACTGACATGAGTCGAACCTCATCCTGCTGTATAACCAGCATATAACTAAATTGCTCATATCATATCAATAACCCAAATGTTGTCGTTACAAAGTTATGTTTTGGGGAATAATATCTCTTTATCGGACAGTGTAGATCAAAGATCAGACCGCACGTTCTGTGCAGTCTGTTCTTGATCTACACCGTCCACAATAGGCCAGCTAGTTGCGCTTGGCAGCCAAAGGGTTAAATTCACTTTTCCCCACAGGTACCTCAGGCATGTGATTTCAAGAAAAAGGTACTTGAGCTCTGTCCAGTCTTTTGATAGCCTTCTTAGTGATAAGACGTACTTAGACTGTTCTCGATAGCCATTTAGTTTCTTCATTATATAGTTGTTTTGCACCTTCTGTAAGTATATCTTATGTCGTAACTGTTCTATTCATCGTGTTCCTCATCATATTATTTATATTTTGTTAATTGAACGTGAATGTTTTAACTTTTCTGGTTGAGTCGTAGTATTCGGGTGGGAGATGGCCGCCATTTTGGCCCATGCTCATTTGACCTGACTATTTTCAAAATCGACATTCCCCTTTGCATAGTGCCTTGTTACAAGAATTGCATTAAATCTCTGTGTTAGAAAGTACGTATTTGTTCTTTTAGATTAAATACGAAAAGTAACAATGACAATAATTGGAGACCGCCGCCGTTCTCTTGTCACTCCACCAGTATTCCAGTTTAAAGTCTGTTGAAAAGGCCCAAGTAACCTTTTACTAAACTTTTGTGTGCTTATATAACAAAGAAAAATGGGCTCTTAAAAAACATTGTGGAAATAAGAATTAAAAAAAAAGACTTTGCCATTCAGTTTTTTTTTTTCCTCGCAATTTACCCTTATACCGTTTAAACCGAAATCTTATCATTGAGTCTAATTCATAGTGTTGCTGGATAGCTGTTCAATGTAAATTGGTCCATAGATAAAGTTCTACATGTAGACAGGGTATTCTGGATCCGTTTTCACTAACCATTCTTGAGAACATTCTTATTCTTAGTCTTTTTCTTAAAGATTTTCAGACTGTGAAAGTAACAGAACCTCTGATTGACTAAACCAAATTGTTTAACCAATCAGAGGTTCTATTACTTTCACATTGGCAGAATTCTGAAGAATAAGACTAAAAATTTTCTTGAGAATGGTTTTTGAATACAAACCCTGATCTCAATCTACACTGTCAGGATAAACAGTAGAAAGATAGAAACAGCGCAGAAAAATACTGTTTGGAAAAGAAAAAGTCCAAATATATTTTTTAACCCTTTACCATACAATACCAACTTTTGACACACCTGGAAAAGAAGCCTTTTGAAAACATTGTGGGAAAAAGAGAAACGGCTGGTAACCAGCATTTTCTCCTTTTCCCACAATGTTTTCTACCCTTCTCAAAACAAATTTCAAATTTTCAGTCACTTTTATTTTGTCATGCAAATGCTTTCGATTTGGACAAGCCTAAAATATTGTCGTTTGGTAATGAATTAACTCTTTACCACATGACAAAATTTTAGACTGGTTCAAATTTGAAAGCATTTGCAGACGACAAAATAAAGATGACTGAAAAATTGAAATTTGTTCTGGGAAGGGTAGAAAGCATTTGCAGACTACAAAGTAAATGTGAAATCAGAAAAGTAAATCAGAAATTTGTTTTGGTAAGTGTACAAAACATTTTGGGCAAAGGAGAAAATCCTGATCATCAGTATTTTCTCCTTTTCCCACAATGTTTTCATAAGGATTTTTAATGAACTTACTTCAGATTACTAAATTATTATAGGCATTTATCCCTTTGTAACACAATCTTGAACTTTAACCTTCAATATTAGTACAAGTCTCAGAAATTTTGTCATTTTTGGTAAAGAGTAAAAATAAAGGGAAATAAAGTTACTTCTCAACCATATGGAAATGGTTATGTGAAAGAAACCATAGGTTGCATTTGATATGCAATGGCTCCTTTCTCCACAAAGTTTTCCTAAGCTATTCATTGCAGTACTGTAAAAAGTTCTTTTGATATACAGTATATCTCTTGCAGATTAGGGGAGTATTGTTAAATTAGTCAAAGTACTGATCCTTTACCATACAATACCTGTTTTTACTGGCCTTAAAGAAGAAGGCTTTTGAAAACATTATGGAAAAAGGAGAAATTGCTGGTAGCATTTTCTCCTTTTTCCACAGTGCTTTCTTCCCTTTCAAAGATGGCAAACATTGTTAGATGTACATTCGTCATCTGCAAAATTAATACTTTCAACTTGGTTGAATACCCAATTTTTTGTTTTTAACCTTTTACCATATATTGTCAACTTTTGACCACCCTGTAGTAGAAGCCTTTTGAAAACATCATAGGAACAGGAGAAAATGCTGGTAACCAGCATTTTATCGTTTTCTAACAATGTTTTCTACCTTTCCAAGTTTTGATTTTTCAGTCACATTTATTTTGTCGTCTGTATAAGGTTTCAGTTCATATATTTGTCGTTTGGTAAAGAGTTAAGAAAGAGTTGTGGGGGTTAAGGGATCCTAAAATATTGTATCTTCACTGAAGCATATGTTGTGGGTACTTGTTGTCTGCAGATGCTTTGAATTTGATCTTGTCCAAAAATTTGTCTTTTTGTATAGTTGAAATTTTTTAGGAAAGTTTGTAATTTACCCATTACCTTATGCAGAGAACTGTTTTTGTATTGTAACAGGCCACTTTTTAAAATATTAATGCAGAAGGAGAAATTGTTCTTAAGGAGCAATGTCTCCTTTTGGCAGAGAGATTTTAACTGGTATTGGTATTACTGTGTAATATTATTCTAAATATTTACCAAATTTCTACAATCTGGCAATGGAAGGCTACTGAAAATAATAGGACAATGGTAGTAACCATCATTTTTCTACAAATGTTTTCTACCCTTTCAAAAATAAATTTATCATTTGTTATTTCCCTATAACCCTTAGCCCTGAACCAAACAATCCCCGGTTTTTACGACCCTGAGTTAGAGGTCCTTCGAAAAAATTGAGCGGAAAAGAGAAAATGCTGGTCAGCAGCAATTTCGCCTTTACCCACCATGTTTTCTACCCTGCCATAAACAAATCTAAATTTATGTGTTATGTTTATTTTATCGTCTAGAAGTGCTAATTTAAATTTGGACCTGTCTAAAATTTTGTCATCTGGTAAAGAGTTTAGGCACTTTTACAAAGTATAGTTGTTTATCGTTTAGCATCACTTGATGTAACATCAGCAATTCATATCAATGGGGAGGAGGCTTTTGTTGTTCAACTCATTACCCAACGACAAAATATTAGGTTTGTCCAAATTGGAAGCATTTGCAGATGACAAAATAAAAGTGACTGAAAATGTGAAACTTGTTTTGTGAAGGGTAGAAAACATTGTGGGAAAAGGAGAAAATGCCGGTTATCAGCATTTTCTCATTTTTAGCTCTTCTGGCTTTCAGCCAGCAGAGCTTATGTCATGGCGTGGTTTCCGTCGTCCGTCCGTCTGTCTGTCCGTCTGTTAGTCTTTTTCTTGTTTACACGATAAAGTCTGTATTTGTTACCCGATTTTCATGAAACTTGCACAGTTTGTTTACCTCATCAATAGCTTCAACCCTATGGATAATCCAACAAATAATATGGGAAAAGTAGCCATTTCAAGTTGAAAATTTCTAATTCTTGTTTACGCGATAAAGTCTGCATTTGTGGTCAGATTTTCGTGAAACTTGCACAGTTTGTTAATCTCATCAATAGCTTCAACCCTATCGATATTGAGAAAAATCCAACAAACAGTATGGGAAAAGTAGCCATTTCAAGTTGAAAATTTCTAATTCCTGTTTACGCGATAAAGTCTGCATTTGTGGTCAGATTTTCATGAAACTTGCACAGTTTGTTTATCTCATCAATAGCTTCAACCCTATTGACATTGAGAAAAATTCAACAAACAGTATGGGAAAAGTAGCCCTTTCAAGTTGAAAATTTTTAAGTCTTGTTTAGGCGATAAAGTCTTCATTTGTGGTCAGATTTTCGTGAAACTTGCACTGTTTGTTTATCTCATCAATAGCTTCAACCCAATATATTTTGAGAAAAATCCAACAAATAGTATGGGAAAAATAGCCATTTCAAGTTGAAAATTTTTTATTCTTCTTTATGCGATAAAGTCTGCATTTGTGGTCAATTTTTTTGAAACTTGCACAGTTTGTTTATCTCATCCATAGCTTCAACCCTTTTGGTTTTGAGAAAAATCCAACAAACAGTATGGGAAAAGTAGCCATTTCAAATTAAAAATTTCTAATTTTTGTTTACGCGATAAAGTCTGCAATTGTTGCCCGATTTTTGTGAAACTTGCACAGTTTGTTCATCTCATCAATAGCTTCAACCCTATTGATTTTGAAAAAAATCCAACAAAAGGTATGGGAAAAGTAGCCCTTAAAAGTTGAAAATTTCTAATTCATGTTTACACATTAAAGTCGGTCTTTCTTGTCAGATTTTCATGAAAATCACACAGTTTTTTTTATTTTATCAGTAGCTTCAACCCAATTTATTTTGAGAAAAATCCAACCAACAGTATGGAAAAAGTAGCCATTTCAAGTTGAAAATTTCAAATTCTCCCCCTTTTCCCACAATGTTTTTTAAAGGCTTCCTCCTCTTGGTCGGAAAAACCTGAGATTGTTTGGTAAAGGGTTAATTGTGAATCTAAGGTTGGTTATCGAAATGGCCCCCATCTTAACTGTTTACCACACAATCCCAACTTTTAATGACCCCGAGAAAGAGGCCTACAGAAAACATTGAGATTCGGGTCCCTTCTCACTAACCATTCTTAGGAACATTCCCCAAGAATTTCTAAATTTGAAAGTAACATAATTTCTGTGTGTTACTTTCAAATGTAGACAACTGTATATTTTCTAGAGAATTACACCAACATACTATTTTGTTTTTGAAAAGAAAGAAATATTCTTCGGAAAAAGGCAAAAATGCTGGCCATCATCTTATTTGAGTCAAGCTCTGTGGAAGGTTTCTACCACGTCAGCATGTGCAGACACTGTAGGTTGAACTAAGTTGATCTTTTTGCAGATACATTGAACACTTCTCACAGAGAATGAAAAAAAAAATGTATAGATAATGACAAAGATATATTCAGCTGACCATCTGTATGATAAGAGCACTTTGTGAAGCTGCCTATCTTCAGCCTACCTTCAACTGCAGATACTTTGTCCAAATAAAATTTTTAGCTGAAAATGGGAAATAACTGTGTCAAAATATATTTTGAGAAAAATCCAACAAATAGTATGGGAAAAATAGCCATTTCAAGTTGAAAATTTTTTATTCTTCTTTATGCGATAAAGTCTGCATTTGTGGTCAATTTTTTTGAAACTTGCACAGTTTGTTTATCTCATCCATAGCTTCAACCCTTTTGGTTTTGAGAAAAATCCAACAAACAGTATGGGAAAAGTAGCCATTTCAAATTAAAAATTTCTAATTTTTGTTTACGCGATAAAGTCTGCAATTGTTGCCCGATTTTTGTGAAACTTGCACAGTTTGTTCATCTCATCAATAGCTTCAACCCTATTGATTTTGAAAAAAATCCAACAAAAGGTATGGGAAAAGTAGCCCTTAAAAGTTGAAAATTTCTAATTCATGTTTACACATTAAAGTCGGTCTTTCTTGTCAGATTTTCATGAAAATCACACAGTTTTTTTTATTTTATCAGTAGCTTCAACCCAATTTATTTTGAGAAAAATCCAACCAACAGTATGGAAAAAGTAGCCATTTCAAGTTGAAAATTTCAAATTCTTGTTTACAGGATAAAATGTGCATTTGTTATTAGATTTTTGTGAAACTTGCACGGTTTGTTTATCTCGCCAAAAGCTTCAACAGTATCGATTTTGAAATAAATCCAACAAACAGTATGGGAAAAGTAGCCATTTCAAGTTAAAAATTACCAATTTTTGTTTACGCATTAAAATATCCATTTCTTGTTTATTTCTTGTGTACGTGACAATGTCTGCATTTGTTATCAAATTTTTGTGAAATTTGCAGAGTTTGTTTAACTTATCAATAGCTTCAACCCCATCGATTTTGAAAAAAATCCGACAATCAGTATGGGAAAAGAAGCCATTTCAAGTTGAAAATTTTGATTTCTTATTTAATCTGTTGAAGTCGGCATTTCTGGTTTTAATCATTGTAATTTTTTTCTTTTTGCATCATAAATTCATACTGTATGCTAGAATGAAAGCAAAATCTCTGCCAGTAGAGCGATATTAGGCCCTTCAGGGCCTTCTAGTTCCACAATGTTTTCTAAAGACTTCTTTCTCAGGGTCGTCAAAAGTAGGGATTGTGTGGTAATGGGTTAAAAAGGGAATGAGTATTGGTGCTAAAAAGGGAGTGGGGGGAGACTTTAAAAATTGAATTTTTGCAATATTTATACATACACTTTGTGTTGTCAAGTTCTTGGGTTGGATTGGGGTCATAGTGTTGTTTTAGCATGTTTTGAGTATCACATACCCAACTGTGTATTTGTTAGCCTTGAGGGTATGTTCAATTTTCTGTGAACAAGCATTATGTTCATGGTAGAGTGTGAAATTTATGAGTTGTGAAAACATGTTCATGTCCCTGAGGTTATTGTAAAAATGGGAACACAATGGTAGAAAATAACCATTAACAAGCAATTTCACATTCTGCTTCCAAAAGCACACTGCAGGTTTAAACATGAATCTCTCTTGAGGTATCTCCAGTTACTGGTATATCTAGCATATTGGCAGCCTGGTAGTTGGTATTGTACAGGTCTTGAGACCAGAGTAGTTGGGTTTGAATATCAAAACAAGCCAAAAAATTTTTTTTGAGGATTGATAATAGTAATTGGGACTGGATTCCTCTCTCACCACTGTATGAATGATTTTCTGGGGGAAAGTAGTGTGTGGCTTTGGTAGAAATGTGCGATATACTGGAGAAAGAAACCCCCAAGAGAAAGATGGGATATATGTAGTGGCTACTGTCAAAGGATAATTAAGTCTTTACCAAACAACAAAATTTTAGACTGGTTCAAATTGAAAGCACTTGCAGACGACAAATTCAACAGAACTCAAAAATTGAAACTTGTTTCGGACAGGGTAGAAAACATTGTGGGAAAAGGAGAAAATGCTGGTTACCAGCATTTTCTCCTTTTCCCACACTGTTTTCAAAAGGCGATCTCAGTGTCTTTAAAAGTTGGGATTATGCGGTAATGAGTTAAATACCACTGAATTTTTTTTTTTCCAAATTTTGTCCTTGTTGACTGATACATTTTGTTAGTGAGTGCTTCACCTATTCAGCAATAGAACATTTTTTGAGTTTGATGAGATGATTAATGTATTATATAATTTAGATTAATGATAAATGATAGAGCGGTGTCGGTAATTTCCGGATACTCTATGAGAAAAATTGAAAATTTCAAGAACTATTTGAAACTCACGAAAAATGTTGCGTTGTTTACCTGTAGCAACATATCATCATTGATTGTGTATGGTAGATATTTCTTTTCAATGATAGGTTAACAAGAAACACCGAGTACCATCCACCTCATACTTGCGGATAATTTTAGATAGCGCCGGGTGTCCCGAATACTTTCATATTTTAGCTCACCTGAGCACAACATGCTCAAGGGGAGCTTTTAGGATCACCCGGTGTCCGTCGTGCGTCGTCCGTCTGAAACCGCTAGTTGGATTTTGAAATAATTTCACAGATATGTTCCTTAGGTGACCCTTTTCAAAAATCGTTCGTGAAATTTTGATCCGTCAAAAAATGTGGCTGTGGTGAATGGGGGCTACTTGCACTATACAGAAATGAAGGAATTCTTAAAAAATCTTCTTCTCTGAAATCACTGGTCAGATTTTAAAATAATTTCACAGAGATGTTCCTTGGATGACCCTTTTCAAAAATTGTTCGCGAAATTTTGATAGGTCATAAAACATGGCTCTGGTGAATGGGGGCTACTTGCACTATAGGGAAATGAAGAAATTCTTAGAAATTCTTCTTCTTTGAAACCGCTGGCCAGATTTTGAAATAATTTCACAGATATGTTCCTTGGGTGACTCTCTTAAAAAATTTTTCGTGAAATTTTGATTGGTCAAGAAACATGGCTCTGGTGAATGGGGGCTACGTGCACTATAGGGAAATGAGGAAATTCTTAAAAAATTTTCTTCCCGGAAACCACTGGTCAGATTTTGAAATAATTTCTCAGGGATGTCCCTTGGGTGACCCTTTTCAAAAAGTGTTGGCGAAATTTTGATTGGTCAAGAAACATGGCTCTGGTGAATGGGGGCTACTTGCTCTATAGGGAAATGATGAAATTCTTGAAAATTCGTCTTCTCTGAAGCGGCTGAACAGATTTTGAAATGATTTCACAGAGATGATCCTTGGGTGTCCCTTTTCAAAACTTGTTCACAAAATTTTGATCTGTCAAGAAACATGGCTCTGGTGAATGGGGGCTACTTGCTCTATATGGAAATGAAGAAATTCTTGAAAATTCTTCTTCTCTGAAACCCCTAGTCAGATTTTAAAATAATTTGACAGAGATGTTCCTTTGGTGATCCTTGCTCTTGTGAATGGGGGCTTCTTGCACTATATGGACATGATGAAATTCTTGAAAATTCTCTTTCTCTGAAACCCCTGGTCAGATTTTAAAAGAAATTTTCTGAAATGTTCCTTGGGTGACCCTTTTCAAAACTTGTTCGTAAATTTTGATCCATCAAGAAACATGGCTCTTGTGGATGGGGGATACTTGCTCTTATACAGAAATGAAGAATTCTTAAAAATTCTTCTTTTTGAAACTGATGTTCAGATTTCGAAATTAATTTTACAGGTGACTTTTGAAAATTGCTTAGCAAAATTATAAATTTGGTTCCAGTGTTTCAATACCTAAAAAAAAATAGGCTATGGTCATCTCAAAAATTCAGGTGAGCGATCCAGGGCCATCTTGGCCCTCTTGTTTGAATGTTCTCATATTTCTTTTCAAATCATATCTGGAGCTTTGAGAGCTTTAACTCTTTACCAAACAAAATTTTAAGTGGGTCCAAATTGAAGGCATTTGCCGGCGACAACATAAACATAACTCAAAAATTGACATTTGTTTCCATAAAGGTAGATAACATTGTGGGAAAAGGAGAAAATGATGGTTACTAGCATTTTCTGCTTTTCCCATGATGTTTTCAAAAGGCTTCTTTCTCAGGGTCACAAAAACCAGGGATTGTATGGTAAAGGGTTAAAGCAGTATGTTTAAGGATGGTCTTTAACTTCACAAAGGAAATAGTTACAGCAAAAAATCATAACCTGTAAACATGTTCCACTTTAAATGACATTTTGTGTGGAAATTGCAAGTTTAACTATTTCTCAAGGATTCTGTCTGCATTTTAAAGAAATAGTATTTCAAGAATTACTAACTGTATATAACTAGCAAGGTCACTGTCAGTTCCCTACCCACTCCTGATGCTAAGGGTAAATGTATTCTTGGAATGAAAAATAAGTATCATAGAAGAAGCCATAAACAAAGGTTATCAGTAGCCCAGGTCAAATTATTTAAGCCTACAGACTTGATTAAACAAATGGTTTGTGTAGATGCAAGAGCAGATTGCCTGGCCTGTGAAGTCTGATCTTCATCTCTGCAATCTGCCAAAGCCTATTGGGCTGAGAGGCAGCGCTCCGGAAAACCGACAAAATGCCGGTCCAGACCGATTTTTGAGTAGCCGGACCAATTGGAATTCGGAAAATATACCTATAAATCGGTCCGAGTTTTTCAAAGCAATTCATACATCTATATTCACGTATAACACCAACTACCAATAAAAATCCACAAAACACAGCTAGGATCCAGGGTTTTCACACATTACATCCACGTGACTATATCACACTGGAGAGACCTTACGAACTTGTTCCTGGTCAACGTTACTGTCCCTGTCAATTTTACGTACCCGTTCGAGTAAAAAACATGGCTGCGCCCACAAGATTACACAAGGTAAGCAGAAAAACATTCTTCTATAACAACCAGATGAGTAGATGTGCTGTAGATGGTTGTCGCACGGAATTTCTGGGATGTTAGTGCATATTTCTGTATTGTTCCTTTGGTGGTTTGTTATTTGTTAAAGACGTTTAATCCAACAAACTTCCGTCAGCGACAACGATTTCTGAATAATCAACACCCGGAAGTCAGCAAAAAGCTTTTTTAAACATACAAACACAATAATCTGAAGTTTGTGTTGTGTCAAGTGAATCACATATGCTTTATTCACCACAGTTGAAAACAAAAAACTATACGACATCCATTAAAAAGCACTTTTCTCTCAATTTTTGTAGGCAACGCACCACGCTCCAGAACACAATAAAACGATCCAGTTCCTGAATTGAAACAGAGAACGATATCATAATGTGATTGTGTAGGAGTTTAATGATTTTTTTCCCTTTTTTTAATCAATATGCATAACTGTCTACTTGTCTATCTTTCAGGTTTTCTTTCCGTCAGGTTTATTATCCTTTTGATGCTTTTGAAATGAAATGCCATGATATAGAGAAGGGAATTTGACATGCTATAACCAAAATAAATGATAAAATATGGAAAAAAAATCTCCCCTATATAATATAAACACAAGGAATGCAACGTCTCGATTGCAAGCGACAGCACAAGACAGCCTTTCCCACCCAAAATCACCCACGAAACAAACATTGATCATAATTTCCTTTAGCCTAGCGATAGACAACACAAAAATGTACCTGCCACATTTGGCGATTCCTCAGTAGACACCTTTTAACCGGAGACAATTTCTATTCATCGAGGAGGCCATTCGCTGATGTCACGGGAAGAGCCAGGAAACGTATTTTTGGATTACGTATTACTATTTTTTTTTCATTTTTAAGATATATTTATGGACATCACATGATACTTAATACAAGTAACTAACAAAAGTATTTGACCGTATTATCTTTTAAAGAAAAGATATTTGACTCTAATACATAATTCGAAAATACACTTCCTGGCCCTTCCTGGGAATCCTGTGACGTCAGCGAATGGCCTCCTCGATGGATAGAAATTGTAAAAAAAAAAATGTAATACATGACGGATATTTCCGGTTAAAAGGTGTCTACTGAGGAATCGCCGAATGTCGCAGGTACATTTTTGTGTTTTCTATCGCTAGGCTAACAGTGATCGGTAAAGAATTTATTTCAATGAGACAATGGCTCCTGTCTTTGAAAACCAATGGGACATTTTCAAAAGTAATGAGACATTTAAATCTTCAGATGAGACGTTATAAAGATTTCAAGTAAAGCACTTTATTCTGTTTTATTGTTTTAGCACATGAATAATCTATACTGTTCATTTTTCCATATACAAAAAAACAATCAGACATATTTAAAGCATTTGCAGACAACGACTTCAACCCCCCCCCCAAACCTGTCTGCTATAGATCTATATTTTCATTTCATAAAACAACATTTTTTTCACTCATGAACGGAATTTAGCTTTCACTTATTGCTTTATTCAGAGATTGGTATAAATTCACTGTATAAATTCATTATTATTAATAAGAAGATAGTTTGAAGTATCCCTGATCGGACGAGGCCAAGCTGCTCATTGTATTGTCATGGGTTTTCACGCTTTTTTGGCGATTTATTTTTTCGTGACAATTAATTTTTGGAGAGGTATTGCTACATGATTTGACATCATCCAGTCAGTTTAAATAGCAAGTAAATTAAAAAATCTGTCACTTTACACTAGATAAGAGGAATAACACCTTTGTTACTCTGTCATAAATGACTCGACAGCCTCATTATCATCCGCGTGTCCTTCGCATTTTATACTGATCGTGTTTAGCCCAATTTTCTGCCGGGTGTACGCAAGCTAGATTTTATAAAGCTCTGGACGATAATTTCATACGTCAGATATTTTCCCCTGTCAAAGACAGATCATTTCAAATTTCCAAGTCTCAAAACCCGGACGAAGGGATCAAATGAGAAGCGTGCCGAGTTGTCAAGTTTTGTCAAATAATGCATGGACAAAAATTTCTTTCTCATTTTTCCGGCCAATTTTGATGTTTGTTATCCACTGTTCAATCGAAGATTGTGATTAATGATAGTCACAAAACCAAGAATTCAAGTTTAGGCACCAAGCGAGTTCAAGAATCGACTACAATCGATTCCGGGTTTTCTCAATCGATTATCGGAATCGGAAGCCAAAACCAAATGACTTTCGACAATAGTCGATCATCTGCCCACCACTAAGTGATAGATACAAGGACTTCCTGCAATGAGCAGTTTAATTTATGGCTCTGTCCCGATGATTCAATCACAATATCTCGGATATAAAGTCGCATATTATCAATGTATTATCGAGTAGCATTCCCGAATACCGATGTTAAAATTAGATTCTAATGCATACAATCAATAATAATATTCACAAAATACGAGAATACCTAACTTCACTTTTCTTTTGTTTTAGTTTTAGAAAGATTTGCAAAAAATATAGGCTCAACTTCCGTATTCCTATGAGACAGTTGGGCGCATTTCTAGGATTTTGAATGAGACAATCGAGGCGATGCAGTCCTTCTGTTTACATTATATTGGGGAGATATTTTTTTCATATTTGATCATTTATTTTGGTTATAGAATGTCAAATTCCTGTGATATAGATGAAGAGCTTGATGACAGACAGTATCATGCAAAGGATATCTATCATAACTATCTTGCAGAAGATCCATAACTATTATAAATACCATCTTCGATATCGTCATCAAGAGACTCGTTTTTGTGAATATGATTTTATAATAATGATCATCAACGACCAACCATTCGTATGCCTAAAAGTAACTATTAATATCTGAATATCTAAATATATATTAATATTTGATATTTAAATATTGATCAGCGATACTCTGTGGAAAGGGGGCTTAATGCATAGATCTGCGGAAAGAATCTGCCCAGGTCAGCTTGTGCATTCCGTGCAGGCGGAAGTGGACCAAGACTTTTTGCTTTAGGTCAATTTTCTGTATGTTCAAGGACCAGTCTACCTAATGATAACCCCTCTCTCTCTCTCTCTCTCTTCACGATGGGTGTCTGATTCTGCCAGCTTAATAAAATTGGGGAGATCGCCTGAACATGCCCAGTAACATTAGGCCTATTGATAGAAAGAAGAGTTCAATGTGTTGTAGAATTGTACTTCCATTCAAGTATTTATTTAACTACACTACGACTGTGACTACGATGATTAATATAGAATCTTGACCAACTTAATAACAAAATTGTTCACTGTAACACAAACCCATACGCTTACCGTATTTTCAGCTCAGAAGCTGAATCGTTGTATTGACCGTAGGAGCATCTTACGTTGTAATTTAAAAATGGCAAAATATCCCTGAATAACTGCAATTTGATTTTTTATCGGTTTATAGTGCTGAGGATAATCACTGTATTGGTCATCTGACACGGCACACACTTCAGAATATTGAGTGTATATTTTTTACAAGGGTTTTTGGAGACTCCAAGTAGTGTTTTTTCAGAAATCGTAGTCCCCGGCGAAACTTTGTTGGATTAAACGTCTTCAACAAACGATTAACCACCAAAAGAACTAGAGATTAACGTGCACTGACATCCCAGACATTCCGTGCGACAACCTGCAACTGCATATCTATTCAATAACATGTTAAAAAAATTATGTTTTTGTGCTTACCTTGTGTAATCTTGTGGGCGCAGCCATGCTTTTTACTCGAACGGGTACGTAAAATTGACAGGGACAGTAACGTTGACCAGGAACAAGTTCGTAATGTCTCTCCAGTGTGTATATAAGCGTGGAGAATATCCGATAACGAGTTTACCCGCAAGGCCCAGATTAGGTTTACCCGCACGTGGACTGCTGGTTCTTACTTCATATATTGTGTTCACTGTTGGCCAAT
Source organism: Tridacna crocea (assembly GCA_943736015.1). NCBI lineage: Eukaryota > Metazoa > Mollusca > Bivalvia > Cardiida > Cardiidae > Tridacna > Tridacna crocea. Next base: position 8,490,001 of record OX031072.1, on the reverse strand, counting down.
ATTTTTGTTTCAGTTTCATGCTTGATCGAGCAAATGATAGCGAGTTTGCATAATGTACAATTTTTGCTTGTGAATGGGGTTTTAGAACCGACAATAATTCTAAACATGTTTGAAGTTTGAGGCCGTGTCTTTATAATAAAGGTCATCAAACATTGCGTCAATTTTAATTGCCAATACTCGTGAAACAAATTTGTATTACTCAAAAAAAAAGAGAATCGTATTTATAAAACAAGACGAGTATGGCTGTTAGTGGTGGGCCGATGATCGACTGTAGTCGAAAGTCAGTTGGATTTGGCTTCCGATTCCGACAATCGATTGAGAAATCCCGGAATCGATTGTAGTCGGTTGCTAAGCTGGCTTGGTGACAAAACTTGAATTCTGGTTTTTAGCGCTTGGTTTTGTGACTATTATTAATCATAATCTTGGATTAAACATAGTGGATAACAAACACGAAAATTGGCTGAAAAATGAGAAGCAAATCTTTGTCCATGGATGTCTTGACAAAAGTTGACAACTCGGCAAGCTTCCCAGAGCCCGGATTTTGACATTTGGAAATTTGAAATGACCTGTCTTTGACGGTGAAAGATATCTGCCTAAATGTCAATCTGAGGCATGAAATTATCGTCTAGAACTTCATATAAACTAGCTTGCGTGCATCTGGCATAAATATGGGTTAAACACAATCAGTATAAAATGCGAAGTACACTGGGATGATAATGAAGCTGGTGAGTCATTTATGACAAGAGTAACAAAGGCTTTATTCCTCTTACCTAGTGTAAAGTGACAGCGCTTTTTTAAGTTATTTGCTATTTAAACTGACTAAATGATGTCAAATCTTGTAGTAATACTTCTCCAGAAACTAATTGTCAAGAAAAAATAGATCGCCAAAAAAAGCGCGAAAACCCATGACACTACAATGAGCAGAATGGCGTCGTCCAATCAGAGGGACTTCAAACTATCTTCTTATCTTTAATAATGAATTTTAAAAGTGAATTTAGACAAATTTCTGAATAGAGCAATAAGTGAAAGCTAAAAATTCTGTTCATGAGTGGAAATAATGATGTTTTATGAAATAATTTATAAGGGGGGGGGGGTTCGTCTGCAAATGTTTGAACTATTACGATCGGGGTGGGCTAGGTCAGAGACGTAAACATAGACTTCATTTAATATGCCTCTGGGGAGGGGGAGGGGGTTTACGGCCTGGACCGATTGAGATCGAAAAATTTCAGGAGCCCTGCTGAGAGGGTAATGTAGTGTTTATTCAGGGTACTTATCTGATTTGAAGTAATGCAATCTGTTCACATACTTTGAAGGAGAAATTGCTCGTAACCAGCAACTTCTCCCTTTCCCACAGTGTTTACTACCCTTTTTGAGAACTTTCTGCCATTTTCTCCCTATCTAAAATTGTCATCTGCAAACTCTTTTGGTTTGGAAGAGTCCAATATTTGGCATTTGGGAAAGGGTTAAATATCCTACCAGCCCTCATTGGAAGTAAATTTGAAATTTTCCTTGTTTACTCAAACCTTTTTTCACTTATGGGCAGTTCTTGATTTGAGCTGATCTGTTTACTGATTTTTACTATTAAATGTTTTGTTTTTTTAGCTCACCTGAGCAAAACATGCTCAAGGGGAGCTTTTAGGATCACCCATCGTGCGTCGTCAACAATTCTTTAAACATCAACTCCTCCTAAACCGCTGGGCCAATTTGGACCAAACTTGGCTGGAATGTTCCTTAGGAAGTCCTCTTTGAAAAAATGTTCACAGAATTTGATTCCGTCAAAAACTGTGGTTGCCATGGCAACGAAATGGAATTTTTTACAAAATTCTTTAAAAATCATCTTCTCTGAAACCGCTGGCCAGATTTTAAAATAATTTCACAGAGATGTTCCATGGGTGACCCTTTTCAAACCGTCAAGAAACATGGCTCTGGTGAATGGGGGCTTCTTGCACTATAAAGAAATGAAGGAATTCTTAAAATCTCTTCTTTGAAACCGCTGGCCAGATTTTAAAATAGTTTCAGAGATGTCCCTTGGATGACCCTTTTCAAAAACTGTTCGTGAAGTTTTGATCCATCAAGAAACATGGCTCTGGTGAATGGAGGCTTCGTGCACTATTCAGAAATGGAGAAATTCTTAAAATTTCTTCTTCTCTGAAACCGCTGGTCAAATTTTAAAGTAATATCACAGAGATGTTCCTATGGTGACCCTTTTCAAAAAATGTTCGTGAAATTTTGATCTGTCAAGAAACATGGCTCTGGTGAATGGGGGCTACTTGCATTATAGGGAAACCCTTAAAAATTCTTCTTCTCTGAAACCGCTGGTCAGATTTTGAAATAATTTCAGAGATGTTCCTTGGGTGCCCCTTTTCAAAACTTGTTCGTGAAAGTTTGATCTGTCAAGAAACATGGCTCTGGTGAATGGGGGCTACTTGCACTATATAGGTCATTGAAGAAATTCTTAAAAAAAATTTTTTTTTTTTGGAAACGGCTGGTCAGATTTTGGAAAATTTTCCCAAAGATATTCCTTGGGTGACCCTTCTCAAAAACTGGTAGTGAAAGTTTGATTTGTCGAGAAACATTGCTCTGGTGAATGGAGGCTACTTGCAATATATGGAAATGAAGAATTTCTTGAAAATTCTTCTTCTCTGAAATGGCTGGTCAGATTTGAAAATTATTTCACGGAAATACTCCTTGAATGCCCTTTTTCAAAATTTATTCGCGAAATTTTGATAGGTCAAGAAACATGAATCTGGTGAATGGGTTCTACTTGCACTGTACGGAAATTAAGAAACTCCTAAAAATTCTTCTTTTCTGTAACTGCTTGTCAGATTTTGAAAGGACTTTTACAGGTGACCTTTTAAAAATTGCTTGGCAAAATAATGATTTTGTTTTCAGTGTTTCAATACCTTCAAATAAAAAAAAGGCTATGGTCCTCTCAAAAATTCAGGTGAGCGATCCAGGGCCATCTTGGCCCTCTTGTTTATTATACTAAAACATGACTATATTTATGTTTTCAAAATAATTTTACACAGTCATTTTTCGTTCAAATGACACAGAAAAATGGCGTTCCCGAGGCACTTTTTAGAGCCATATCAATATCCAAAGAGTGATTTCTTCAATAAAGGAAAGAGAAAAAAGTCAAATGGGCTGTGGTTTGGAGAATAGTGTGGATTGGAAAGCTGTACCACCTTTTTCATTTCCAGGAAATTCTGAACAGTTGCAGACTTGTGAGCAGCTGCATTGTCATGAATAAGGCACAGGCCCCTTACCCCATTACCACACAATCCCTACTTTTGATGACCCTGAGAAAGTAGCATTCAGAAGACATTGTGGGAAAAGGAGAAAATGCTGGTAGCCCGCATTTTTTCCTGTTCCCACAATATTTTCTACCCTTCACAAAACAAACTTCAAATTTTCAGTCGCTTTTATATTGCAGTCTGCATATGCTTTCGATTTGGATAAACTTTAAAATTTTGTCATTTGATAATGAGTTAACACTTTATCAAATAATGCAATGTTGGGCCACACCAAAATGAAGGCATTTGGTGAGGACAAAATAAATGTAAATTAACTTTTTACCAAACGACAAAATTCTTGACTGATCTAAGTTGAACGCCTTAGCAGATGACAAAATAAGAATGACTCAAAAATTGTATAGAGAAAGGTAGGAAACATTGTGGGAAAAGGAGAAAATGCTGGTTGCCAGCATTTTCTAATTTTCCCACAATGTTTTCGAAAGGTTTCTTTCACCAAGTCTCGAAAACCAGACTGTGTAGTAAGGAATGAAAATTGAATTATGTATATGGAAAGATAGAAAGAATTGTGAGTAAAGGAGAAAATGCTAGTTTTCTCCTTTTCCAACAGTGCATTCAGAAGTATTCTACTTCAGGGTCATTAAAAACTGTGATTGTGTGATAAAAGGTTAATCCAGTTCTAGGTGTCAGGTTTTTAGCTCATCTGAGCACAAAGTGCTCAGGTCAAGCTTTCATGATCCTGTTTTGTTCATTGTCTGTCATGCATTGTCTGTAATGCGTCGTCTTTTGTCAATTTTTTCGCTGTGCACACTCTAGAGGCCATATTTTCAGTCCAATACTTATGAAACTTGGTCAGAATGTTTTTCTCGATTTGTTTTTGACAAGTATGATAATGGGTCATGTCAGGTCAAGAACTAGGGTACTCTGTTAAATCTTACAAAAACCTTGTGTACACTCTAGAGTCCACATTTTCAGTCCAAAAACGTTGAAAATTGGTCAAAATATTTTCCATGACGATACCTTGCAGGGTTTCAACAAGTCATGTCAGGTCAGAAACCAGGTCAGATCTTAGTATAATCTTGTGTACACTCTGAAGGTCACATTTTTGTCAAAAAATCTTGAAAGAATGTTGGAATGATGTATCAGACGAGTTCAAAAAGATCTTAATGGGTCAAAAATTAGGTCACTGGGTCATATCTTTAAAGGCAACTTTGTGTAAGCTTTAGAGACCACATTTTCAGTCCAAAACTCTTGACAGTTGGCCATACTGTCTTAATGATATCTCAGACGATTTTGAAAATCGGTCATGCTGGACCAAAACTGGGCCATTAATTCTAATCTTCAAAAACCTTGTATTCTTTCTAGAGGCCACATTTTTAATGCAACACTCATGAAGCATACTATGTCACAATGTTCTTTTGTGATGATTTGTTGGACAAGTTTGCAAATAAGTCATGTTGGGTCAAAAAATAGTTCACTGATAAACTGAAAACCCTTGTGTATAGTCCAGAGACCAAATTTTCAGTCAGATATTTATGAAAATCTTAGTAGAATGTTTATCATTATCATTATCTCGAAAGAAATTGAAAATGGGTCATGTTTGGTCAAAAATCTCGGATGTGTGATTTCAGGGTCATTATGGCCTTCTTGTCATAGTATTTCTTTGTTTTTGAAAGAGCATTGTTCTTGTAAAACTTGCCCATAACTGTTTGAGCAATTGGACTGCCTGGATTAAAAAAAATATGGCATATAGAACTTTTACCATGCTTTTTTCCCTCTTTGCTGTGATGTGCCTTGCTTGGTCTTTGTGTAGCCACTGTTTATTATTGTCTGGCGCGTCACTGACACTCAAAATAATTAATCCAAGTTTCATCACCTATGACCAGTTCTGATATTCTCTATCTGGATCTTTTAAGTAAGTTCTACCATCTTAAAATATTTTATACCATCTGAAAACCAACTGTTTTGTTACTGCAAAAGCCCCATGTATGTTACGTAATTCACTAAGTATTTGTAAAGCTGATTAAATTAGACTGAACATCACTTTAAATGTAGGCCCTTATTTCAAGCTTTGCTTTTAGGTTCATTGTACAAAGTCATTCAATGATATAGTCAATGTATGTGACTGCACCTGCTTTAACTTTCAATAAATTTTGAAAGAATGAATCTATCAATACAAAAATTTTGTGCCAGTATTCAAAAAGACTCGCTTATGAAAATAATGCTTTTTCCATTTGATAAATTGGTCATGTGGTATGGAGGTGAATTAGTGACACATTTAAATGAACAAACCTTTTATTCTCGAATGATTCAGTCATTTTTTACTGTTTTTTTCTAGAAAGACGTCATTTTGTAGATGTGTAATTCATAAATTCATGAGGCATATTAGAGACACAATTAAATGAAGGACCTTGTATTCTCCAATGATAAGGTCATTTTTTGTATTTTTCTAGAAAGATGTCATTTTGTAGATTTGTTGTTCATAAATTCCAGTTTTACTGCCTCTAGATATTTGTATTTGCAGTTAAAAGCTCTTTCATGTTGTGTAAAGAATCTCCACCAGCAGAGGTGCTGCTATTCACTTTGGCTTATCACTGTGGACACCTTGATGATGAGTGAGACTATTTTCAATTCATGAAAGGTAAGGTCAGATTATGATCATGTTCTTGTATTGTTTTGCTAACGACAAGTGAAAATGGGTTATTGGGTCATTTGTATAAAGTGTTGTTTCGGATCGGCCTGCACAGGCTGATTGGAGAGGGCACTTTACATTTACATTAGATTTTTCTCACTGTAGGTTTGCATGAAACAGAAAATCACACACAACTGGAAAGTGTTGTCTGGGATCAGCCTGCGCAGACTGTGTAGACTGATCCAGGACGACTTTTCATGCAAAAGTCGGAATGTCCCATCTCTGATTTTGCAACCTGTTTAATCTCTTTACGACGGGACAAAATATCAGACATGTCTGAATAGAGAGCATTTTGTAGACAACTTAATGATGGCTTATGACAAATGACGCATTTTGTCTTTACAAGGATAGAAAAATTGTGAAAAAAGGAGAAAACACTGTTTCTCAATGTTCTCAAAAAACTTTCACCATGGGGCAGGGTCCAAAAAATTTCAGAATTCTTACTTGTCCTCTTGCAATTTTGTACTTGTCCTACAGTAAGGCAAAGAAGGATACTGGCTTGCCCTCACCAAATTTTTACTGGTGCTGATGAGTGGATTTTTTGGACCCTGTGGGGTTGATAAAAATCTGGATTGTGTAGTAAAGGGTGAAATTTAAACATTGTTCTCATTTATTTGCTTCATACCTGTGATTTTTGGCCTCTTGTCTCTGATGCTTGTGGGAAGAGAAATCAGTGATTTGGACAGGAAGTACAGTTAGTACTGGTTTGAGAAAGCAAGGAAACATATATGTAGGTGCTCTGACCACCATGATATGGCCTAAGCTGTTTGATTCTTTACCCACACAATCCTGACTTATAATGACCCTGAGAAAGAAGCCTATAGAAAACATTGTGGGAAAAAGAGAAAATGCTGGTAACCAGCCTTTTCTCACAGTATTTTCTACCCTGTCAAAGTCAAGAGATCACCACCAGATTTATTTTTTTGTATGCAGATGCTTTGAATTTGGTCTAGTCCAAAAATTTGTCATTTGGTAGAGTTAAACAAGTTGAATGGTGTTAAACTCCAATACAATCAAGCAGTATTTATTTTGCATTAAATCTTTCATGAATATTATATTTTTTTGTAAAAATTTCCATTGGAGTAACAAAAGTTTCTCGAGGAGATTGCATAAAACAAGTCATGCATTGTCTGCTTTATGCAAAATCTTTGACATTTTCAAAAGCTTTGACTCTCCTATATTACTAAAGATATTTTTTGGGCTATAACTATAAAAAGAGAAATCCATACAACACGTGCAGGTAACCATCAAAGCATTTCTGACACAGTTAGGCCTGTTTTCAAATGAATTTTCACCAGAAATCAAGCAACTTCAATTTAGCATTGGCACCTGCATGTAGTGCTCTGGTTTCCTTTCCAAACAATATTTTCTACTCTAAAATTCCCCTGTCCGTTTAAATCTTTACCAAACAATCTAGTGCTTTTTAAATCATTGTAGGAAAAGGACAAAATGCGTGTCTGTCATATGCACACTGTCGTTTGTGCGATATTTATAGGGAATATTTGATAATGCAGTCTCGAGTGAAAATATTATTGATACTGTTCATGAGATAAAATGAATTTTAAAGGTGGGTATTTAGAATTTTTACATCTCACCAAATTAAAAAATATATATATCACTGAAATTCATATGAAAAAATAATATAAATCATCAATAATTAAGATTCATAAAATTACATAAAAAATTTTTTTTTGATGGTATTCTCTTAAAAGGCTACGTAGCCTCTTAAGCTATTTTTAGATTTCACACCAAAAATCAATAAAGCATTGTGGGGATGTAAAGTGACTGACACGTGACTCATAACACTTAAATTCCCTATCATAACAAACATGTAATAATTATTTTCCATAATGTCATCTTCGGACGCTATGTTTGAAGCTTTTTCTGTGCATTCCTGTAAGTAAATGAGCAAATTGATCATCTAAAAATAGAATGTGTCTCCCGTTGGTGTCAACCTGGGCCGTAGTAAATGTCTAATTTCTCGTGTTGTCGGACGGTTTTTGACTACTGGGGTTTTATGAATGAAAATTAAAAGGCTTTTGGGAGTATAAGGGGTGATTTTTTTTGCACTTTGTAAAATTTTCGTCCCAAAATCTGAAGGGCCACCTTTAATTATTCACCAAAAAATATCTCATTGTTTTAACCCTTTACCACACAAGAAAATTTTAGACCTGAAAGCATTGCAAATGACAATTTCAATGTGGCTTGATAAAGCAAGTTTTGTCTGATAGGGTAGAAAACATTGTGGGAAAATAAGAAAATGCTGGAAACCAGCATTTTCTCCTTTTTTCCACATTGTTTTTAAACGCTCTTTTTTCATGGTAGTTAAAAGTCTGCATTGTGTGGTAAAGGGTTAATGCTTTAGACCCCCCTTTCTGTTTGTTTAAAATCCAGTACGTTTGTTTACAGTATTCTCCATAGTATACCCCTCTCCACATACAGTACACTCCTCGCATATTTTTCTCAAGTCCGCGAGACGCGGCGGACCAATTTGACCTATGTACAGTGCCATTATTTTGTTAAATTGTATTCTCGTACCTTGAAAGTCAGTCTGATTTTTCATAATCATTATTAAAAAGCCAAACAAAGCAAATTCAAATGGTGAAAAGATCATAATAATCTACAAACTACATTCAATTAGGTCTTTGAATGCTACATAAAATTGTTTTGTTTTGGACAAATAGGCTTCTCTGATGGACAAGTAGATTTTTTAGATTTACTTGTCCATGGACAAGTAGAAAATCTGAATATTTCCACACCCCTGGAAATGGCAGCAGTGTGGTGGCTTATATTCTGAGAGGGATATCTTCTAAAGTCCTTGACAAAAATTGATGAAACTTCATGCATGTTTTCCATTGGATAGTCCGTTGATACATTTTTTTCCCCCACATATATGAAATCCTGAAATGGGAACTTAATGTATAATCCTGTTATGGACCTCTTTCTTATTTTTTTATGTAATGAAATCCTGTGCCATGGAACAAGGGGGCTTAATGTATAATTTCATCATGGACAAGTAACAAAAAGGCCACATGTACATGCAAAACACAATACCTCTTATACATTTGTGTCAAAAAAGGTCTTTTTCGGCAGGGGATATCATTTCAACGAAATTGCTTGTTATACTCAAGTTCCCAGAAGGCAGATTCGAGAGAGATTAACTTGTTTCTCAGTCGATATAAAATGAATATGTTTAAACTAACAGGCAATTAAAGAAGGAAATGGGTTAAAATGTCTACTTAAAGGGGTGAACTCAATTGGATACACAATATTATTTCTATTTTATCATCATTTTTGGAAAAAAAAACCTTTATATGAAATTAATATGTCAATAGAAATTGTTACAACTAAAGAGAAAATTACCATTACACTAAAATATTATAGTTCATGTCAGGATTTTTTTACGATACCCTTCACGTCATAAGTAGCTTTTCATATCAAAATAGTTATATCATGAATACTGGTGTGATTTGAAAGGAGAGAGAGAGAGTAAATCAAATATGCTGTATAACTTGCATAATCATATAACATGCAGAATTTATTTAGATAACCAGATATAAATTAATTTATGCATTTACTAACCATCATAATGAAGCCGTCTCCCTTCGAACTGGTAATAGCCTGACCTACGAAAAAAAACCATACAACGAGTTATTTTCTCGTTGAGTGTAAATAGAGTGAGCCATACTCTGTGAATTATGGTTCTAATGCATATCCGTGACGCACCAAACAAGCCATCACAAAACATGGATCCATTCCATTTAACAACCGATCGAGTCATGAGGTAAAATGTCATGCTAAAAATTGACCAAAAAGCAAAATGTTTTAACACAGGTAAGCCTGTACAGTCTGCACAGGCTTACCGGAGTTGATACTGTTTGTAGACTCACCAGACCAATTTTTCACAGAGCATGGATCAAATGGAATCGACAACAACTATAGGCAAGAGTTACATAAATAAATTGTAGAATCAGGCTGTTTGGGTAACTCTGACACTAGTATGCGGACAGTGATCTATTAAAGATCAGACATTGCGTGATGCGTTGTCTGATCTCAATTCACGATGTCTGTAAAAATCGTAACAGGCACTTTAAATGAGTACCAGTTGTTTAGACTGCATTCGAGTGCTGTAGGTAATAATATTGCCGAAGTAAACAAAGCTGGTGTTAAAATGCATTTAAAAAGAGTGAAAATTATTAAGATGACAATCTGTTACTGCATGGTTGTGCCAGGGATCTTGTATATAAGATCCCTGGTTGTGCCAACTGTTTGTCGCTGGCAATTAGTGTTGGGCAATCGGTTTAAAATCTCAATCGATTATCGATTTGTAATCGGAAGAACAAACCAACTAGCTATCGATAGTACAATCAGTTTAGACTTCATTTAACTGAGAATGTCTTTTTTGCATAAAATACTGTGACAATATTGTAAACATGACAGTCTTCATGTATTAAATTATATAAAGATGTTGTATTCTGCACTTTAACCAGTTTAAATACATTGCAAATAAGTTTTCTGCTTTAATCAATATCATTCATTTTATTCCTTATAATTTCCAAACAAGTTAAAAAAGAATATCAATAGTTCAAATATTTGCAGACGACCCTGTTCACCCTCCCCCTCCACCCCCCACCCCCCCTTTTATATTTTCATTTCATCATTTCATAAAACAACATTTTTTTCCACTCATGAACAGAATTTCAACTTCCACTTATTGCTTTATTCAGACATTTGTGTAAATTCACTTTTAAAATTCATTATCAAAGATAAGAAGATAGTTTGAAGTCTCTCTGATCAGACGATGCCACGCTGCTCACTGTAGTGTCATGCATGCGCGGATCCAGATATCTTTCTCAGGGTGGGTCCCAACGAAAACGCACTCTTCTTATGATATGATACTTTGATTTCTGGATTTCAGTGGATGTAAGCCGTTTACAAGAAAAGTCAACATTTCCAGTTCTAACCATGAGGAGATCTCCACATTTAGAACCCCTTTTTAAATTTATGACTGTCTTTTACATAAATGCTGCATGTGCAATATCAAACCAGTCCCATTCACGAACCCGATAACCACATTTTTGCCAAAATTCCATGGGGAGTCCAGACCGGTCCCCCCCCCCCCCCCCCCCCCCCGATCCTATTTCATGGGTTTTCACGCTTTTTTGGCGATCTATTTTTTCTTGACAATTAGTTTCTGGAGAAGTATTACTGCATGATTTGACATCATTAAGTCAGTTTAAATACCAAGTAAGTTAAAAAGCTGTCACTTTACACTAGATAAGAGGAATGACACCATCAATACTCTGTCATAAATGACTCGCCAGCTTCATTATCATCCGGGTGTCCTTCGCATTTTATCCTGATCATGTTTAACCAATATTTATACCAGATGAACGCAAGCTAGATTGTATTTAGTTCTGGACGATAATTTCATTCCTCAGGTTGACATTTAGGCAGATATCTTTCATCGTCAAAGACCAGCCATTTCAAATTTCCAAATGTCAAACAGCGGAAGCTTGCCGAGTTGTCAACTTTTGTCAAGACATTCATGGACAAAGATTTGTTCCTCATTTTTCAGCCAGTTTTTGTGTTTGTTAACCAGTATGTTTAAAATCCAAGGTTGAGATTTATAATAGTCACAAAACCAGAATTCAAATTTTGGCACCAAGCCAGCTTAGCAACCGACTACAATCGATTCCCGGATTTCTCAATCGATTATCAAAATAGGAAGCCTAAACCAACTGACTTTTGACTATAGTCGATCATCAGCCCACCACTACTGGCAATTAATACAAAAATTAGGTTAAAAGTTGGCAAGTCGGTGTATCTTAAGTTTACTTTTTGCCTGATTTTAACATGATTTGGTCTGCCTGCAACTTGCATTCGGATATAATACACAGATTGTCATCCTCGGAATATTTTCCATACTTTTAGGTTGAAGCCTATGCTATCCCTATCCTACATCTGAATCAGGCAACAAATTTTTAGACTTGTTCAATTTGTATGCATTTGCAGACGAGAAATTTAGTGTGTATCATAATTATGATTATATTTCTCTTTGAAAAGTAGACAATAACGTGGAACTATGATGGTATATTGCTTTACAGAATTTTCTCCTTTCCCAACAGTGTTTTCAAAACCTTTTTACCTGGGCTCTTTTTAACGATTTTCAACGCTAGGTTGCTGGTACAGGCTTTACCCTAGTTTATCCTAAAATAATACAAAATTTACTCCACCATACAAATAACAAAGAATTTAAAGATTTTAATCTTGTCTTGGCTAGAATCACCCGGGGTTACCTGATTTAGCACACTCGGAGGGTCCGGGAACTCGGAGGTAAACAAAAATAGTCACGGTAGAGTAGGCTCGATGTTTATCCTGGTTTATTTTTAAAAGACAAACCCTTTCGAATATTAAATAACCATATATGTTAAAGTTTAGAAGCCAAATGATCTATAATCGTCATTCATGTAAGCTTACAGGCCATTTTACAATGAAAAAAAATAATCTAAACTGGAAATTTTACTATTTTGAAAATCACTTTCAACTCTAACCATCTCCTTGTAGGTAAATGGGTGATTTGTTGTAATACTTCTGTTAGTGTCTTATATTATAGGGTCTTTTTTAAGGATCTAACACATTTTCAGTCTCCAGTATGTAAAAAATCAAGTGTTTTATACTAGATGAAAGTGGGATGTATGGAATTTTTGGGTATAGTAAATCTCGGAGGTATGATATGGTTAACTCGGGGTATTGTCATATTTATGATATGGTGAACTCGTAGGATCCATATACTGAAGAATTTGCTCGTTTGTCTCAGAACCTTACCAGGCTTTAATTCTACAAAATAGTGTCCTCTTTATTATAAGCCTCTGAAAATATACCATGTAATACAACCTGTAAGCAAATATCTCGTCCAGGTAGCGCACGAGTTAACCCTATTCCAAGCAACAAATTTTAGAATCGTCCAAACTGAAAATAGCTTGCAGATGACAATTTAAACTAGATGAATATGACGGAACGTTCTCCAAACGGGTAGACAACACTTGGGGAAAAGGACAAATTGCTTGTCACGAGCAATTTACCCTATTACCACAGTGTTTTCAAAATGTTCGCACTACAGACATATAATAAGGAGGGTTTGTTTGCGAAGTGTTAAAACAAAAATCTTTGTTAGATGAAATAGCCATTTTTTTCTGTCAATCTAGGATTACCTTTTGATTATGGAAAATTTTCATTGTTATTACTGTGCTTTCAAATCAAATTGTGTCGACCAACTCCTGCAACATATATCAATACTACATGAAAATGAAACACTCAAATACAGAGAGCTTTCACTTGATGAGGCCACTGGAAAATTTAGGTACGTCACCAAGACACACCAAGGTGTGCTAAAAGACAGCGGGAAAACATTAACATCTTCAGACAATTCAAAAATTGTGGTAAAAAGTAAATCTGTATGTAAAAAATTAAAGTTAAATTCTCCAGTGAAAGAAGCGGAACAGACATCTGAAGATGAAAACTGTGATTCTGTTGACCTGGCTGATAAACTTAAGAAACTATCCGTTTATGACGAAATTTCAATTTTACTTCCAAAAGTAATAGAAAGTCTTGAAGAGTCAGGTCACCTGGATTCTTATCTTAAGAACAATAAACTCTTAGCCTCAGGTAGATTGCCCTTCGATAATATTTGCTATTTACTCTTCCTTTGATGTTGTTGAATGGTTTTCAACAGAGAATACATAAAAAATGCGTTACTAATTCCCTCAGACAGTGCAGTTTTGGAACATAGGAGGTCGGCTATTTCACGGAAAATTTTTGCGGTTTATGTTTAGACCCAGAAGCTTTGGACAAACGCTAGATGGTTCAAGTGAAAAAGGTTGTTTGGACCCTTCCCTATCTAAAATAAAGTACACACAATCGTCGATGTTCAGTCGGGTATCCGAACTGTCTAACAAATTGAAAATCATGCGGAATGCTTTTGTTCTATTCGTCATAAACGTTTTGCAAAAATTGGCGAGAGATCTACATGAGGTATCGTCAGATCGCACGAAAATGTGTCAGCTTGTTCATGAAAGAATGTTTGCATAAGAGTTTTGAACGGACAAACAGCCACAATGAAAATTCTCTATCGGACGTTGAATTCATGTTGAAGCTCTCTTCCCAAGCTACCACTTTTATTAAGCGACTAGCTCTAAATTACCCCTTTCAAAAGTATAAAAGTCTTAACTAAGTACATGGTTGTCCGGGGAAAACATGTCGAGCTCGCGTGACCTTGGGCCTACGTGAAAAAATAAATATTTCAAATGGCACATCGACTCATGATGGAGAAGAATTGTGTAAATTTATATTGAAATTCATCCAAAATTGTAGGAGTTATGATCCGGACAAAAATTTGATCTTCAAGTGTGACCTTGACCTTGGGCCTACCTGAACGAATGCTTCAAATGGCACATCCACACGTGATGGAGAACAGCTGTGTCAAATTATTTTGAAATCCATCCACAATTGTAGAAGTTATGATACGGACGGACGGACGGACGCACGCACGCACACACTGAGCTGTCATTATACATTACAATAGACGTCTAGGCAATATACAACAATTTTACAGCTTTGAAAGTGACAAATTTTCAGTTGATTTTTAACCACAAATGAAGTTTTAGCCTGTAGACTAGAACAGCCTCTATGAGCGGTTCTGACAGGTATACAAAGCCGTAATTAAGAGCAAAAATATGAAATGGTAATGTACATTCCAGTTTAACAAAGGTGGGATGCGAGGCTGTCTACTTAAAAAAGACGAATTATCCTGTCGGTTACTCATCTACTTTCATTGCATACATTGAAAACTTACCTTTCCTTAATACCTACCTCTGCCTACCTACCTACCGAGACATTCAGATAATCTCACATTAACATTTTCAAAAACAATCAGCTCTTCGAAAAGTTAAAACCTCCGAGTTTCCAAACCCATACCTCCGAGTTCACAAAATTACATTTTGAAATTACTCCGAGAATTCCCGTATTAAATTTTGTGACACATCATTAATGTTTTTATTTATAGAGAGATTATCCTTATACATGAGTGCGCGATGACGCCTAAGATCTGTAGTGAAAAGACTGGATTTTGATTTAAAGATGGCAGTTTGTTGCTAAAATGGTATATTCGTTCAATATTAACCAGTGAATACGAATAATCTCGTCGCACTAACATAATTCCGAGTTCAAAATATTATATTATCTTTAAGTGACCACATAATAAGAAACGATGATCATAAAATGTTTCATTATTATGTTGGCCAATAACATACATCACCAATAATATCTGATTTTACTTTAACATCATATTATAAATGATTTAATTCAGACCCTGGTCTACCGTGACTATTTTTGTTTACCTCCGAGTTCCCGAACCCTCCGAGTGTGCTAAATCAGGTAACCCCGGGTGAGAATAGCTCACAGTGCATATAGTTGTAAGAGATTGCATGCAGCACGATCTTCATCTACATTGTCTGTAAACGATACTGAAAGGAATTTAAGCTGCAATTGGTGTGTTAAGGGTTTATTTAATAATACTATTGGGCTTTTGAAAACATTTGTGGAAAAAAGAGAATGCAGGTGACTAGCAATTTATCTTTTTACTCTGATATTCTAAGACATGTTCTAACTCAAAACAATTGTGAGAAGTTCATAATCTTCGTTTTCTACACAGACATTACAGCTCCATTTATTTATTGCTGTATGGACTAAGGATTAAAGCTTATATTACACCCCAACAACCAAATTTGGCAATAAAAACCGGCGGGGGGTTGTCCGTTTATTGTTAACCCTTTACCAAGTAATCATGGCCCAAGTTTTAAGAGTCTCGAGAAACCAGAGTGGGAGAAGAAAATGTGCTGATATCAGCAGCTGCTTCTCTTCCGACAACGTTTTCAACCAAAAGACAAGTTTCGTTTTTTAAATTACATTTTGTCATCTGCAAATGTTATAGAATTAGATATGGGTAAGATTTGAGGGTCTGGTAAAGAGTTAACACGTGTCATTTGTGTATGAAATCCTAATCCTTTATTTTTATGCTTCCCGAAGGGCGAGCATATAGTCGCCGCTTTGTCTGTCCGTCCGTCCGAAGTGATTTCTCCACAACCCCTGGACTAAATTGGATAAAACTTCATATATGAACTTTTTGAAGTAAGGCGCCAACGTATCTTTCCCGGATTTTCAATTTGACCCCGTGTGATGGAAAAAAGGGGCTTAATGCAAAATTGCAATTTTTGCCAATATCTCATTCAGTTTTTGTCAGAATATCATGAGACTTCATGGTTATATTGTTTATGGAAAGTTTTAGTATGTGCCCTTGCTATTTTTAATCTTGGCGTTTTTAAAGTTGACGTTCTGTCATGGAAAAAGGGGGTTTCTTGCAAAATTCCAATTTCTACTAATATTTCACTCAGTCTTGCTCAAAATTTCATTAAACTTCATGGTTTTATTGTTTTTTCAAAGTTTCAACATGTGCTCTTGTTTCTTTATCTATTTGTTTTTCAATTTGACCCTCTGTCATGGAAAAAGGGTTTTTTTTGTAAAATGACAAGGAAAAAGGGACCTGGAAAAAAGGGGCTTAATGCAAAATTGCAATTTTTGCCAATATCTCATTCAGTTTTTGTCAGAATATTATGAAACGTAATGGTTATATTGTTTATGGAAAGTTTTAGCATGTGCCCTTGCTATTTTTAATCTGGGTGTTTTTTAAAGTTGACGTTCTGTCATGGAAAAAGGTGGTTTCTTACAAAATTCCAATTTTTACTACCGTAAAACGCTGTGTATACCGCACAGGTATGTATAACACGCAGGCCTTTTTCAGCATCAGATCCGAGTGAAAAAGGTTGTTCGGATGTATAACACGCATCAAAAATTGACCAAAATATCATAATATGTGAAGCTTAGGTCGCTATCTTGAAAAACTGTAAATGGCGGTACTTTATCAAAGGGAAATAACCATTTTTAATCAAAGTGGAAATGGTAATGATTCGATGTGTACTCGGGGGATGACAAAAACATACCAGCTTATGACATTTGCGAATTCACACATTGAACTGACGACCATATCGTAGTTAATCTCCTATTTTCTCACCTCGATCAACAAATGTGACAGGTGTGAAATAAACACAGATTTTTATGATGTAAATCACGGTTTTTGTAAAAAGTAGCGATAATTTTTTTAAATCATTCATTTCTTTCTGAATCATTGTTTTACTCTTATATAATTGTTCAATTTTAGCTATTAACAAAGAATAAAAAAAAATATGAGACGAATCAGACGATAAGAGTAAATCAATATTTATCATTCCGGGATACTTTTGCCATTGCCAAAATGGCTGATAGAATCGGGAAATTACAATCCCTAATCCACAAATTAAGAATGTACAAGTACATTTTAACAAAATTAAAAGACAACCTTTTTTTTTTTTTTTAATCGATTAAAGTTGAAATGGGATGATGACGAAAGTTAAGGCTGTGGTGAGAGAACTTTGGCCGTTTTGTAAACCCCCCCTCCACCCCGCTTTGAACAGGTATACGACCGATTTTGAAGAAGGAGAAAAACATGGTTTTGCCTATTGTAGTGTATAACACACAGTCCCCAGTTTGAAATTATTCAGAGCTGAAAAAATATGCGTGTTATACACACCAAAACACGGTAATATTTCATTCAGTTTTGCTCAAAATTTCATTAAACTTAATGGTTATATTGTTTTTTCAAAGTTTCACCATGTGTTTCTTTATCTGTGTGTTTTTCAATTTGACCCTCTGTCATGGAAAAAGGGGGTTTCTTGTAAAATGACAAGGAAAAAGGGGCCCTAATGCAAAATTTCAATTTTTACTAATATCTTGTTCATGAAATTTCATGGTTATATCTTGTTTTACAAGTTTCAAAATGTGCCCTTTGTTTTTTTTTTCAATCTATGAATTACAAATGCGCAAATACGTCTTTCCTGGTTTCTCAAATTGAGGTTGCATCATGGAAAAAGGCGACTTCATGGAAAAAATTGTTTTTCACTTGTATCTTCTTTATCGGTGCTCAAAACTTTGTGAAATTTCAAATCTGAACTTGTTGGAATGTTGCCCAGATACCTCTCTTCCTCTTTCTCAATTTCAGGCTGCGTCTCGGAAAAAGGGGGCTTCATGTAAAAAATTGTTTTATGTAATATTTACTACATGACTGCTCAAAATTTTATGAAATTTCGAATTTTGAAGTGTTATTCAAAAATGCCACAAACTACACACCCATTGTACTTATTTCAATGATGCAGTATTGTCTGATGGGAAAAGGGAGCTTAAAGGGGGTTTATTGGGCTTATTGTCCTCTACAAGTTTGTGTTGGCTATCTCTAAGATAGTAATTGCCTTTTCACTTCAAATTTTGGGGGGCATGAACTGGTTCTTTTAGGATAAAAGAAGTGAATTCATATCAGTTTCATATATTTTATGACAAGCACTTGTTCGGGGAGCATAACTCGTCTCTGACGGCTCTTGTTTAGAACATGACGGAATGTTGTCTCGTAGGAAAAAATAAGATATAGGTCGTAATCATAAATATACCAGTCTTCAAGAACGAAAACAATTATATACTCTTCATTTTATCACATGTACATGGAGACAAGCACAACCACTTATATTGCACAGATATTATTTTTCCCAACTGGTTAACCTATTACAACACAAGACCCAGTCTGAACGGTCTCAAGACAATAAGCTAAATGGGTAAAGGAAAAATGTTGCCAACATTTTCCCACAAAGTAATTCAAACTTTTTAAGACAACTTTTCTCATTCAGCAAAAATGCTTTCAATATGGATGAGTTTAATATTTTGTCGTCTGTGGAATGGATAAAGGTTGAGGTTACATATCTTCCAACTTCAGAACAAGATCAGCCAAATCTGGGGATTGATAATCTTTATTTTGCAAAATGCATGTGTCTTTTGTTAATTAAACCCTTGCATCCCTTCACACTTTTGAAAGTTTAACATGCTAAGATTTAGTTTACAAACCGAACCCTTTTTCCACTGATCTGCAAGTCCTCTCCCATGATATTTAAGAATGTGATATCCAATCTTGAATCTGCCAAGCAAGTTAGCTATTAATGCAGGCTTATGACGTGGGATCCAAGACCAGCAAAACTGGTTTCGAGGATTGATATTGGTCATTACGAAAAGATTCATTCTCTGACAACTGAGCATTGTTTCTTCGATTTGTGTTTAGAGCAGCAATCAGTGTATTTGTTGTATTGAAAAATAATTTTACAAAGTACTGGAAAAGAGATGCAGATGCACTAGCTGGCAGCCTTGAGATGACTGAAATCATGTTGAGAAAAGTGTTATCTACCCATTGGGAAGAAGTCTTCATTGTGAGGAGAAAAAAGAAGATCATAGCCAGCATTTCCTCTTTGTCTCATAATGTTTTCTATCATATTGAAGACAAATGCCACGTTTGCTACTTTTAGTCGTCGTTTGCATATGCTTTCAGTCTGGAAATTAATACATGTACATTTTTGTGACTTTTTAAAGCGTTAATTTTTAACCAAAACCCTCAGGGAGGAACCAGGGTGTTTGATTTTATGTATTCAGTCCTGCGAAATTCATTAATCTAATTTTGTAATGAATGTGTGCAGATAAGTTTATCAATTTGTAAAAATAAACATTTTGTTTGCCAGTGATTGTTATCACTGGTAGGATAAAAAAAATAAGCTCAAGAGTCAAGACCTAATAGGCCTAAGAGCCTCTCGTGAACTATTTCTCCTTGACGGTACATGTCGGCACTGTTATTCTGCCTCAAACCAGCAATTTCTTCCTTTTCCCGCAATGGTCCCACCTAATAAAAACATGTTTTATATTTTGAGTTAGATTCAAAATTTTGCCTGCAAATGTTTTATTCAATTTGGACAAACTTTGTTGTTTGGTAAAGAGTTAAGGAAATAAGAACATCACTCGTAATATATATTGTCAAAGAGTGTTTGACAAGGTAGATAAACATTGCATAAGAGGAAAAAATGCTGGTTGCCGGCCTATTCTTTTTTTCCTACAATTTTTTCGCAACCCTTGTTCTGCAAGGCACTTTAAACTCGTGATGTGTGGTTAAAGGTTTATGTGTTTCGATTCTATAACCTATTAAATCAGTGCCCGTTGAATAATTTGCTTGGCAATAATGACTGCTTATCACATTTTTTCTTTCTGATATAAAAAATTCTCATGTAAGTTCGTCCATTCTTTTGCTACACTGAAAAGAAACTTTTTTTCTTTCTGATATAAAAAATTCTCATGTAATTTCGTCCATTCTTTTGCTACACTGAAAAGAAACTTACCTGTCTGATCGTGGCGGAGTCATCGCATCACTTTAATTGCGTAACCAGAATGCCGCGGTCCGCCAGGGATCGCCACGTTTACTGCGCTCCGCCTTCACCTGTGATGTAAAATCGCCGCATTGGGTGTGCACTAGATACACTGCGGAGAGCGAAAATAGCAAAAAACGCGAGGAGTGTACTGTATTTCCACTGAAATATCATCATGCAAAATTAGCTATACACTCATTCTTTGTTAAATAGCTAAATTTAGATAGCAAAACTCTCCAAAACAGACCCATGCAGAATAGATATTTCATAATTCCAACTGATATAACATCTGAATTTACAGAAACGAAACTCTGTGTACCCAAACAAGCCTTTTCTGTAGATTTGTAAAGAAATAAACATGTGAACTAATTACACTGCGTAAGATACTTTATATAGTGTGTTACCTTCAATACACTAATGTCTTTAGAGATAGACAAATACTTACTATTTCCGTTTAATACCTTAGAGGTTAAGTAATAACTGTATAATAAACATTTAACCACGGGTGCTTTTCTGTAGGAATGCGTCAGATGAATGTTTAACAAAATTCTATATTTTTGAATTGTATTAACATAATAACATTTCATTGTATTGGTCAAAATAAAACAAACTTCTTTTAACACTCTAAGAAAGTCAAAATGGTCAATTGAAACATCATTTTGTAATAATTAAAAGACAAAAAAACAGTATGTTTTCTAATAGTTGAAGTGATATTATTCTTAAGAACATTCAGTTATGTAACGTATCTTATGTACGCTCGTTTGAGGGTATTCACATTTCAATGTCAAATCTGAAATTTGTTTGTAGCATCCAGAAACGATCATCAACTTCAAGGCTGTAGAACGCAGAGTAGAAATGTGAAACCTTATGACAAAAAGTTACTTTTCGTTTATTGATTACCGGTATCGAGATCTCCTCCAACAAAAATAAACACGACCTTAAGTATCAACAGACATCGAGTTAATGAATAAAAAAGTAATAAGACATTTCGGTGGTGGTTCAAAAATAAGCGTTTCGTTGCTTGGTTGGTTGTATTGGTGTTTAACGCCACTTTAACAGCTATGGTCATATCATGGCGGTCGGTGACGCACATGTGTTTTTACTGGCTTTCTCACACCAGTACTAACACAACTTTTCTTTCAAAAGCCACCAACTGCTTGTCTCACTGACACATGCTTCTGCAGAGGTGAGAGGCATTAGTGTTTTCAAAAGGGTACGTAGGGTATCTTAATTTTTTTTGCTCAAATGCTGATTTGATTTCTTCAGATCAGATTCTTTTAGGCCCTACTTTCGACTAGTCTACAATGACATCACCTCATTGTAATCTGCAAACTCTTTCAATCAGAGACAGTCCAAAGTTTGTTGTCTGATTATAATTTAAGTTGTTTTGTGCATGTGGATCAGACAGAGCCTACAATCTATCAAATAGCTGTAAACCATCGCAGTGCAAACTGACGAAATTCCACTTTATGGCTTTGGTAATAATAATTCATAAGATATGTTGCAAAAAGAATAAGATACGTTATGCAGCCTATTCTGATTTCCAAGAACTTTTCTTATATTGCTTTTACGTGGAATACACAAACGATCTCTACACAAATCTATGACAAGATATCAACACTGTATATGTATAGTGTTAAAATATATTTCCAGTTGGTTTTCATTAAAATACGTCACATTTCTTAAAATACGTTACAATTTGAAAAGAAGAGTTTCAGCATGTGGTTGCTCCCCCCTTACATTTAACAATTAATTGAAATCGACAACTTTTTATCACAAATTTACAGAATTACAGTTATATGTTGTTCAAAAAACTCAAAAACTTACTTAAATTCCCGAAACTGAATTTGAATTTTTTCCCTCGTCGAAATATGCCCTAAACCGGTCAAAAAGAAAGTCTCGTGGTTCCGCCGGAAATACGATGTCTATTATTTGCGCATGTGGGATGTGCACATGATTATGCACATGATTATGCAATATGAACATCAAGCGGTTTAATCGAACGTCCCATATTTCATTTCAACGTATCTTATGTACAAACAATCTTTTAGACAATATCTTTGAAATTCTAACAAGATGTAAGGATTGTTTTCCCAAGTTTCCTTCAGTATGTGTGTCGGCAATTATAGAAAGCTAATATTACAGTATAACATTGCAAACAATTGCAGTAATCTCGAAAATGCTTGTCACATATCTTATCTATTTCTTTGGGGTGACTGTATTTTGGATGCAGATTTTGCATTTTATCAAAAAATGAAAAATCATTACATATTTAAGTTATGTAATTGCTTTATACCTATATTTTGTCAACTTAAATATCCAAAGACAATAAAGACACATATTCAGCATAGTGGATTGTGGGTCAGGGAAAAACTGTTACCTATCTTATGATGAAATGTGGGACAAGTTTTAGAATTTTTTCAGGAAAATGCATTTAACCGTACCGATTAAGAGCAGTAATCAAACCCTTTAAACACACCTTTGTTATCAAAATAATATGATGATAATCATAATATTCATTGTCCATTTTGGCCTTCAAATTGAATTGGTTCTGTTGGGTATGTACTCCGGGACAAGCAGCATCATTGGATAATTGGGTAGATTATTTGACAAAAAAATAGAGACTTGATCTGTAAAACCAAAAATTCTGTACATTTGGTATTTCACGAGTGTAAAATATACCGTTTAAAAGCAAAAATTTGTTTGTACATAACAGAAGATGTGTTTTATAGGAAAGGGACATCGTATATTCAAATTTTAACCAATTAACAAAGAATGAGTGTATAGTTAAAAATGAGTATTATTGAACTACTTCCATCTTTTCATTTTTTCCATTTTTTCCTTCTTTGAATTATCATTTATAAATCTAAAACCGCTATATTCTCAATTGGAAAAGAGATAGTAATTACCTCCCTTTTTAGAAAACAAAAAATAGTTTCAAGATAGACATAAACAGAATTTCTGATCCGTTAGAAATGTGCAAAAATATTATTTCTGCATAAATCCTTATTCATCCTTATTTAACAACCAATTAGAATTTTTGCCAAATGTTCACCAGAAGTGTATTACACAGGTCTTACCTTAAATGCACAGGACCTACTGTTTGCACCCTCATCATCTTGTCCGCTTTGAAACCTTTGTCAGAGAAGCCTTTATTAATAGACAGCAAGTATCTGTCTTTTTTGACCTTGAAAGCGCTTACGTACAACCTGGAAATACGGAATTCTTAAAGACTTGCATGACTTTGGTCTTCAAGGCCGTCTTCCTCTTTTTATTTCAGCCTTCTTGGACGAACGTCTTTTCCGTGTCCGAGTTGGTAATACTGTCTCCGGAGCCCGTGAACAGGAGATGGGTGTACCCCAAGGATGTATTTTCTGTTACACTTTTCAGTGTAAAAATAAACAGTATAGTTAAAGCTATCTGTCCTGGTGTAGATTCTTCCCTTTATGTTGATGACTTCGTTATATGCTTCAGATCTTGAAATATGAATATTTTTGAGAGACAACTTCAACAGTGTCTCAACAAACTGCAAACATGGTCTGATGAAAATGGCTTCAAATTTTCAAAGTCCAAAACTAAGTATATGCACCTCTGTAATCTATGAGGTGTTCATCCAGATCCTGAACTTTATTTGGACTAAACTAAAATTGAAGTCATTTCTGAGTTTAACTTTCTTGGAGTCATCTTTGACAGAAAGCTTTCCTTCCTTCCTCACATCACTACACTTAAAAAGAAGTGCAAGAAGGCTCTTAATCTTCTTAAGGTTGTGGCCCATACTGAATGGGGAGCAGACCATAAAGTCCTCTTGCGATTATCGGTCTTTAGTTCCATCCAAGTTAGACTATGGATCTGTTGTATACGGATCAGCCTGTAAATCCTACCTGAAAATTCTCGATTCTATACACCATGAAGATCTGCATCTTGCACTTGGAGTTTTCAGAATTTCTCCTGTCAATAGTCTCTTTGTTGAGGCTAATGAACCTTCCCTTTCTTACAGGAGAGAAAAACTCTCACTTCAATATGTTTTAAAACTGAAGTCGAATTGTTTTAATCCAACTCATAACGTTGTTTTTAAACCTCAATATAAACGTCTTTTTGAAAGGAAACCAAATGATATTCCTACATTTGGTATCCGCATGGAGCCCATTGTAGCTAACCGCGGCATTGACACTGAGTCTATTACCTACTATAAAATCTCTGAATTCCCTCCATGGACACTAAACAGTGCAGAATTCAGATTTGACCTTGCATCTGACAAAAAGTCTGTCATGGATAGAAGTGTGTTTCATGCTAGATATAATGAGATAAAGGAGCATTATTTTTCCTTCAAACCCATCTATACAGATGGATCTAAAGAAGGCAGTTCTGTAGCAGCTGCCGCTGTTTATGGACAAAGGAGCTTAAAAAGGCCGCCTTCCGAACAACTCCTCTATCTTCTCTACTGAAATCAAAGCAATTGATCTTGCCCTAAATCTAGCTGAAAGTTCTAATTCCAACCGTTTTATTATCTTTTCGGACTCTTTGTCAACATTACAGGCACTTTCAAATCAACGACTTGAGAATCCCTTAATCTGTAATTTACTTGAAAGGATCTCACAAATTTCTTCTAAGAATAGATTGGTGTTCTGCTGGCTTCCAAGCCATGTAGGCATCAGATGCAATGAAAATGCCGATAGGTCTGCCAAATCTGCACTTAACCTTCCCATTTCAGATTTTAAAGTTTCACACACTGATTTTAAATCCTCCGTTTTATCACATATCAAATCTTCTTGGCAATCCCAGTGGGATGCTGATATTTTCAATAAACTGCATTTAGTTAAACCATCCCTTGGTGAATGGTATCCCGTTTACAGATCTGTTCGTCGAGAAGAAGTGATTATTGCACGACTTCAAATTGGCCATTCACGCATCACACCTTCATCGCTCTTGACAAGAGATGATGCCCCTGAATGTATACCATGCAATGCAACCTTTTCTGTAAAACATATCCTACTAGATTGCATTGACTTTCAGCCATTTCATTCAAAATATTTCAATGTCAATAGTTAGAAAAATCTTTTTGATTCTGTCAGTGTTGAATCTATTATCGCTTTCATAAATGAGATAGGCATTTACAATAAACTGTGATATTTACTCTTGAGTTTCTTACCCATCTTTTTACAACATTCTTACTTCATTAATATTCAGTTTGCATCTCCTTAACCCATTACCACACAATCCCTACTTTTGACGCCCTTGAGAAAGAAGCCTTTAGAAAACATTGTGGGTAAAGGAGAAAATGCTTGTAACCAGCATTTTCTCCTTTTCCCACAATGTTTTCTACCCTTCACAAAACAAATTTAAAATTTTCAGTCACTTTTATTTTATTGTCTGCAAATGCTTTCAATTTGGACCAGTCTAAAATATTGTCGTTTGGTAATGAGTTAATGGGAGGATTGGCTATCTTGAGGACATCTTATCTCATTGGAGACAAGACCTCTTTAATGGGAGTATATTGATCCCATTGGAGGCTCCAATGTTTAACATTTTTAACATCATTTCCAAGAAAAGCCATATTATCAGTCTTACCTTTTAATCTAAAACTGTTGAGTAGGCAGGGAATGCCCAGTGACTCAAAATCATATTTCATGCACATTATAAATGACACATATTTCATTTTCATTTAAAAAACTTCTTTTTATCAATCCAACACTGACTTCAAACCTTTTTATCACAATCTTAAATCTATACATCTAAAACTTTTGAGTAAATAGGGATTGCCATGTAACTCGATAATGCCCTTTATGCATACTTCTTAATTCAATTCTTTTATTGTCATTAACATATTCAAACTTTATTCAATTTAAACAACTCCACTTTTATTAACTTTTAACACAAATATGCACGCTAAATGACCAAAGCTGTTGATGTGCCATAAAACAACATTCATTCATTGCACCTTCAGTTGCAGAGTCAGAAAATGTGAATCTTGTATTTTTCACAGGTTGTGGTAACAATGAAATATTAAACCATAGACTATTGAAAAGCATGACTTAAATTTTATCTGCATATCTAGAATTTTATCAATTTAAAAAAGAGTGAACCATTTACAACAGGAGCCATCTGGAAATATTGTTGGTAAGGGAGAAAATGCTATTAATGAGCATTTGCTCCTTTGCCCACAATGTTTTCTACCCTTTTTAAGATACAAAGCAACCTTTTGGTTAAATTTTACTTTTTTTTGTCTGGAAATGCATTTAATGAAGCCAAATCTAAAATTAAAGATTTATTATTTCAATGATAAATTTCAGGTGTCCATATTGATGACCAGAATGACTTGCTGCAAGATACATGCATTGGTGGAGATGCTTTACAAAGGTTTGGTATAGTAAAACACAAGTTGTAGTTTTTGTCCAGGTAACAAGTAAGTGTTTTTTTTTTTAGCTAAAATGAATTTCCTCATGAAGATTTATTGTATGTTGTCCGAAAAATAGTTTTACTCTTCAACCAAAAAAAGTTAATGTTAGAACTATCCAATTTAACCCGTTACCACACAGTCCCTACTTTTGACGACCCTGAGAAAGAAACCTTTAGAAAACATTTTGGGAAAAGAAGAAAATGCTAGTAACCAGCAATTTCTCCTTTTCCCACAATGTTTTTACTCGTCACAAGACAAATTTCAAATTTTCAGTCGCTTTTATCTTGTCGTCTGTAAATGCTTTCGATTTGGACAAGCCTAAAAGTTTGCCATTTGGTAATGAGTTAAAGCATTTCCAGAGGATCATTTTAACTAGGGATGGCAATGGTCAGAAAAATTGCTAACCGGTTAACCATTGAATCTTTCGATTGGTTAAATGGTTAACGATCATGTAAAGATAATTTAAGATGAAGGTTCCGCTACTTGCTTAATTTGTCAACATTGATAAACTGTGTGAGAAATGCATGCCCATGATGTTTACTATTTCTGTACTTTGGTGCAGAAGACGGCCAATCTATCAATGACATCTTTCTCTTTTGATTGTTTATTATTGGAGACTGGGGACCAATTAGTGGATTAATATTGTTCATTGCACAGTAGTGATAGGCGGATGATCAACTGTAGTTGAGAGTCAGTTGGTTTTGGCTTTTGACTCAAATAATCAATCAAGAAATCCTGGAATTGATTGTAGGTGGTTCCTGAACTCGCTCGATCCTAAAACTTGAATTCTGGTTTTAAGTGCTTGGTTTTGTGTCTAATATTAATCACACTCTTTGATTCAACATAGTAAATAACAAACAGGAAAAGTAGCAAAAAAAATGAGAAAGAACTTTTTGTCCATGGATATCTTGACAAAACTTGACAAGCTTCTCATTTCATCCCTGAGCCAAGGTTTTGACACTTGGAAATTTGAAATGACCTGTCTTTGACACTGAAAAATATCTGCCTTAATGTCAACCTGACTCATGAAATTATCTTCTAGTGCTTCATATAACCTAGCTTGGGCACATCCGGCAGAAATATGGGCTAAATATGATCAGTATAAAATGCGAAGGGCATGCGCATGATAATGAAGCTGGCGAATCATTTATGACAAAGTAAGAAAGTTGTTAATCCTCTTATCAAGTGTAAAGTGACAGATTTTAAACTTTCCTGCTATTCAAACTGACTGATGTCAAATCATGTAGTAATACATCTAAAATTAATTGTCACAAGAAATTAAATCGCCCCTGACCCTACAATGAGCAGCATGGCATCGTCCAACCAGAGGGATTTCATACTATCTTCTCATCTTTAATGATGAATTTAAACAGTGATTTTACACAGATTTCTGAATAAAACAATAAGTGGAAGCTAAAATTCTGTTCATGAGTAAAAAAAAATGTTGTTTTATGGAATGAAAATAAAGATCTCTATCGGAAGACGTCGGCAAATGCTTGAAATATGTCAGATTCTTTTTAAATTGTTCGGAAATTAAGATTTAAGGAACAACATGGATGATATTGAATAAAGCAGAAAATTTTATGGTAATGTATTTCCACTGGCTTTTTAAAGTGCAAAATAAACATCTAATTTAATAAACTAATATCATGTAGACAAAATTGTCACAGTATATAAAGCAAAAAGGTATTCTCATTCAAAGAAACCAATTGTACAACTGATAGCTAGTTGGTTTGCTCTTCCAATTACAAAGAGATAATCAATTGAGATTTGAAATCGATTGCCTAACACTATTGCACAGACATGTCAAAATGTGTATCACACCTTTGTCGCATCTGGTGACATAGATGCGCATATGATGCAGTTGTGGTTGTAAGAACTCGTAAAGTTAATTTTGTAGATATATGTTTTCACTTTTTTGGTAAAATTTCTGTATTATATAATTTTTTTCTGGTTAGTTTATCCGTTAATCAGTGAATCGTTGCTATCGTTGCCATCCCTAATTTTAACCCTTTATCACAGTATCTTTAGTTGTAGCCAAAAGATTTATGTATTGAAAACATTGTGGGGAAAGAACTACTGACTGTGAATGTCCACTTCATATAGCAAGCAGCACAAAGGTTATTCTTGTAGCAAACAACAAATTTGGAACTCTTCCAAACTGATAGCATCTGCAAATGACAAATCTGAAAGTAGTACATTTAAATAAGTTCTTTGACGGAATAGAAAACAATAACCCTTTATCACACTATGACAACTTTTAATGCTCCTGAGGAAGAGACATTATGAAAACATTGTGGGAGCAGGAGAAAACGCTGGTAACCGGCATTTTCTCCTTTTCCCACACAGTTTTTCTACCCTATCAAAGCAAAATTGCACCATTTTAGCCACATTCAAATTGTCATCTGCAAATGCTTTCCATTTGGATAGATTTAAAATTTTGCTGGTTGATAACAGGTTAACTCTTTACCGCATAATCCAAAGTTTAAATAACCCTGAGGAAAAAGCTTTTGGAAAACCTTGTGGTATCCCAAGAGGTTTTCTACACTTTCACTGACAATTATACTAAGTTCAGATAAATTTAGTGTCGTCTGCAAAATGCTTTCAGTTTGGACCAGTCTAAAATTTTGTTGTTTGGTAAAGAATTCAGGAAAAGGTAGAAAATATTAGTAAGCATGGTGTTTTCAAATACCTTTAATACTGTTTAACATGGTCATTAAAACTCTGGATTTTATCATATAGTTTTGAAAACATTTCCAAATTCCTTTTGTAAATTTTTAAATCTTTAACAAGCGACAAAATTATAGTCTTGTCTAAACTGAAAGCACATGAAGACATCAAAATAAATGTGACTTGATTTAGAATCGAGATCAGGCTGCATAGCCGTAACCAGGAAAAAGTAAATTATACACACGCCGGAGTTGGGCATTTTTGAGGCAGGTGATGAGAGCAATTCAGGTTCAGCCGAATAGAATCGGAGCCGTAAAATTAAGATATTTCTGATCTTGGCTGTTTTAGAAAACGTCCAAACTGAAAAATACACAAAAAGAGGCAACCTACGACCTATTCTTGATTTTTTTACATTACGCACGTGAGTGGTGTGTGTAATAGAAGTTACGCCTTTGGGCTTCACTATCTATGTACTCTAATATCTAATTGTCGGAAAATCTTTGAATGTTGCCACCTTGCCATTTCCGTGAAAGAGAAAACTCTGACCATGCAATTTGAAATGGTCCAAATTGAAAGTATTTGCAGATAATATTTTATTTTTTCTGTAAAAGTATAAAAACCATTATGAGGACAGGACAATTTTTCTCCTTTGTGTGTTTGTGTGTGTTGGGGGTGTGTGTGCACAGTCCTTAGCTCCGTCATCTTGTTTACTAGAAGTGACGAAAGCCA
Organism: Tridacna crocea; assembly: GCA_943736015.1. Taxonomy (NCBI): domain Eukaryota; kingdom Metazoa; phylum Mollusca; class Bivalvia; order Cardiida; family Cardiidae; genus Tridacna; species Tridacna crocea. Next base: position 8,459,884 of record OX031072.1, on the reverse strand, counting down.
ATGCAGCAGGATTCATGTCTCTCTCACCATCATTGTTTCTATGATGGTGGTTATCTTATGTGGGAAAGCAGCCAGTGGCATGGGAAGGATGTGGATCAAAGTACTTGTAACAAAAACTTCAAGAAAGTATTGTTAGGTGCATTTGCTGCCGTGATATAACTGGAATTATGCTAAAAATAGAATTAAACACCACAATCAATTGTTTTTCCCACATTCAACTCCCAAATGTTCACCAAATTAGCTTGTAGATTGAATTGTGTTTTACTCCACTGTAAACATTGTTTCAGTCATGTTACTATGACAGCTTGCATGTATGTCCTAGAAATCACAAATGCTAGGCTTGGGCCCTGAAATGTCTTGCCCAAAGACAATCATGAAAATCCACTGATATTGGTGTGACAGTAAGTCCTACACTTTCGATCCATGCAGGGCCCTCATTGGAAAAGCTTCCAAAGCTAAGCATTTTTCTCACTTTTCAAGTCAATTTCTTAGTTTACAAAGTAACATCAGTTCTGATTGGCTAAAATATGTGGGAAAGCCAATCGGAACTGGTGTTACTTTCAAATGTTGAAAATTCTTGAGAATTAGACTAAAGATGTTGTCAAGAATGGCTTATAAATATGGTAACTAGCATTTTATCCTTTTTCCACAATATTTTCTACCCTATTGAAGTCAGAAATCATCATTTTAGCAAGATTTAATTCGTTGTCTGCAGATGCTTTGAATTTGGTCCAGTCCAAAAATTGGTTGTTTGGTAAAGAGTTAATGGCATATTACAGCATTTTATAGCATTACATAGCCCGTTCCCAAAAGACAGAAAATTGTCCAAACGGGCAGAAAATGTGGGAAAAGGATAAATTGCTTGTTACGAGTGATTTTTCCTTTTCCCACAGTGTTTTCAAAAGACTTGTACTGCAGACATGTAAAAACATGGACTTGTTTGGGAAAGGGTTAACTCTTTAACCCATTACACAAAATCCCTATGTTTGACAACTCTGAGATAGAAGCCTTTAGAAAATGTTGTGGGAAAATGAGAAAATGCTGGTAACCAGTATTTTCTCCTTTTCCCACAATGTTTTCTACCCTTCACAAAACAAATTTCAAAATTTCTGTCACTTTTATTTTTTGTTGTCTGCAAATGCTTTCGATTTGGACAAACCTAAAATATTGTCATTTGGTTACGAGTTAACACACATTACCTACCTATAATGACCCTGAAAAAAGCTTTTGCAAACATTGTCGTAAAAGGAGAAAATGCACTTAACCGTACTGGTTAAGTGCATTTTCTCCTTTTACGACAATATTTGCAAAAGCTTTTTTCAGAGTCAATCTCTTTCACTGACAGTTTCCTAACTTTCCCAAAAGAAATTTCAAGTTTCCAGTTTTGTACCCTTTTTTGTCTGCAAATTTCTTTCAATTTGGACAGGTCTAAAGTTTTTGCGTTTGGTAAAGAGTTACTTTTTCCCTAAACAGTTCTGTGTTTGCACAACCCTCACAATCATAATTATAGCCTCTGCCATTAGGCTGAATATCTTTTCACAAAGGTTCTCGAAAGATGATGAAAGATTGTCTATTTTCCCCAAAAGTAGGAGAATTACTGACATAAAGGTGAATTTTTTTAAAAACAAAATAAAACATGAACGAAATATAGAGGGACCAGGCAACTTTTGGGCATGGAACTATAATGGGAAAACTAATAAAATTTTATAACCTTGAGAGAGAAAACTTAGAAAATGTCATGAAAAAAGAAGAAGATATTAGCTTTTCTAATCAGCATTTCCTCCTAGTTCCATAAATTGTGTAACTATTTAACAAACAACAAAATTATAGTCTGGTCTAAACTGAAAGCATTTGCAAATGACAAAATAAAAATTTGGTCAGAGAAGGGTAGAAAAACATTGTAGGAAAAGGAGAAAATGCTGGTTACCAACATTTTCTCCTTTTTTCCATAATGTTTTCAAAAGGCTTCTTCCTTAAAGGCCCTGTCACACTCTAGCGTATAGAGCCAGCGTATGAGGACCGTATCAAATATTTTGGAAAATTGTTTATACGCGCAACTTTTCAGCGTATGAGGTCAACTGCCAACTGTAACAAATCTTGGTGATGTTGCAGCACAGCAAACTCCATCTCTGAACTGCTGGTACAAACTGATACAGGTTTGGAAATGTGAGACTTTATATACCCCCCACCCCCCAATACGCTGGAAATACGCATGTAATACGCATGGGATAAGTTTGCTGTACGCTCAGAACACGTTAGGCATAACATGAGTACGTTAGACTGTCGTTAAAACTACCATTATAACGTTAGCCATTCGTTAGACACACGTCAGACACACGTTCATTATACGCCCCTCTAATGCTAGGTTTCCTTACCCATTAAATTTCAACATATGAGAAGCGTACTCGACTTATGAGTAACGTACCTTCAGCGTACCTCTAGCGTGTTCAGCGTATGAGGAACGTATGATGAGCGTGAAATTCATACGTCGGCATACGCTGAAAATTTTTGTGCATGTTCAAAAATTTTTTGGCCGTCAACATACATCAGCGTACACCGACTTGCCCCGGCGTACTAGAAACGTATTCCAGCGTACCCATAGCGTGTTTCAGCGTATGTCAGCGTATGCCCAAAAAGTCTATATGGTCCTCATACGCTGGCTGGCTCTATACGCTAGAGTGTGACAGCGCCTTAAGGTTGTTAAAAGTCAGGACTATGTGGTAAAGGGTAAACCCTTATCCTGCTATATAAATCCACCAGTGTAGATCCAAGATCATGCAAGTTTTGTGCCATCTGATCTTGATCTACACTGCTTACAAAATGTCAGTGAGTCACATTTAGCAGCCAAAGGGTTTATACCATTTGAATCTTATCCAGGGTTTTCTTCTGAAACATTATTGAAAGTCAATGTGACCCTTGTTCTGAGAAAAATAGAATAATTTCCTTTATTTCCCTTTGAAAGGCTGTCATCTGTTCAATTGTGAATTACCATTTATGTGAAGGAATGGAAATACATGTAGCATTAATTTTGTAGTTTGTAAAAGAAACACAAAAGAGTAAAAGAAAAGTTCCATTTTGTTTTTCCATTAAATATCTTTGACAGCTTGAGTGACCTTTTCTGATGGTAGCTCAGCCAATAGCATACAGGACTGAGGACAGGGGGTCACTGGTTCAATCTCTGGTTCAGCCAATTTGTTTCCAAGGAAACATGATAAAAAGTGGAGGGGGTATACTGGAATTGCCATGGCTGTCTGTCTGTCAGTCATCCATATGTCCGTCTATTTGCCCGTCTGTCTTTCCATCAATTTGTCTGCCCGCCTGTCTGTCCAGTGTAATACTCCTTTACTTTTTAACCCATTACCACACAATCCCTACTTTTGACACCCCTGAGAAAGAAGCCTTTAGAAAACATTGTGGGGAAAGGAGAAAATTATGGTAACCAGTATTTTCTCCTTTTTCCACAATGTTTTCTACCCTTCACAAAACAAAAGTTCAAATTTTCAGTCACTTTAATTTTGTCGTCTGCAAATGCTTTCGATAGGGAAAAACTTAAAATATTGTCATTTTGTAATGACTTAATGTACAGAACTAATTAACTCATTACAAAACAACAATATTTGCAGAGACAGGAATGAATTTTGTCAAAATGACTAGATCTATCATCAATCCCAGGTGAGAAATTTGCCGAATTATCACATACATGTAGATATTCAACTAATGCAAAAAAAACCCCCAAACTTTTAGATTTATTAACAAGCTTTCATAACATTAAATTACATTTCAGCCATGTTGCGGTAAAAGAGGGTTTATGCCTGTAATACTCTGTAATGGATGATACCAAGCAAGTCATCACATAGATCAGTTTTACATCCACATTGTATCATGACTGAATCAAAAGGCATGCATACTAGTCTTTTGATATGCAGAACAATGAAAAAAAAGATTTAGCAAAGGGTTTTGATTCAGGTTAGATTGCACGGATGGGTCCATAGTTTTTATAAATACATTAAGCCCCCTTTAACTCTTTACCAAACAACAAAAATATAGACAACCAAAACTGAAAGCATTAACCCTTTACCAAACAATCCCTGGTTTTTACGACCCTGAGAAAGAAGCCTTTGGAAAACATTGTGGGAAAAGGAGAAAATGTTGGTAACCAGCATTTTCTCCTTTTCCCACAGTGTTTTCTTCCCTGCTGGAAACAAATTTCAATTTTTGGGTTCCGTTCATTTTGTCGCCTGCAAGTGCTTTCAATTTGGACAAGTCTAAAATTTTGTCGTTTGGTAAAGGGTTAATTTTGCAGACAATAAATGTGGCTCAAAAATTGAAATTTGTTTTGGAGGAATACAAAATATTGTGGGAAAGGGAGAAAATGCTGGTTACCAGCATTTTCTCCTTTTCCCACAATGTTTTCAAAAGGCTTTTTTCTGGGGGTCGGGAAAAGTCAGGATTGTGTGATAAAGAGTTAAACATAATTATCAGAAATACGGCTTCCTCTGAAAATGGCAATTTGAAATGGTCAAAGTTTAGTCATGATTCCTTTGACACAATGTTTTCTCTGTTGAAGAAAAAAAGGCTGTTTATACACACAGAGACGTTTAATATGCTGAAAGTAAGGAAGAAATTAAATAATCCGTACTCATCAAACTGATAATGATTTTTTAAGTAATCATTCGATTGGTGGATAATAATTGTCATTTTTGACCAATTGCGTAACTGTGGAAAAGATTGTCATTTAGGCTAAAAAGTTCTGGAACAGTTTTACTGCAAAATGAGCTTTGCTTGCTATGGGTTGTTACCGGCTTTGCTGGTAACTCAATGTCGCTTGTTTTTACTAAAGATGTATTTTATATACCTTCAGTATCTGTGTTTTAATGGTGACAAATTTACCTCACCCTAAGTGCAAACCCTTTTTCAGAAGTATCATTTTTTTCAACTCTTACTTTTGTACTGAACAATTCTGCATTCTCTGACAAAGCACTGTTATGTGAGAAGGAGCTGGTGGGGGGTATGATCACAGCTCTAGTTGCAACAGGATTCATTCATCTCTCACTGTTAGCCATTGGTTTTGTAATGGTTAAGTGGGAAAGAAGCCTGTGCCTTGTAAGAATATTGTGCATAGTTCTAGTAAGAAAAAATCCAGGAAAGCATAGATAGGTGCACTGGCCACTGCAATTTAACTGAAATATTGTTCAAACAGGATTCAACACCATACCATCAACCAGTCTGATGTGCAAATGCCTTTGGATGTAATGAACAATCTCCGCCCTAAAAATGCATATCGCGCTATTTCAAAGCAGCTTTTGTTAGAACATCAGCATTAAAGGAGATGGCGTAGATTCAAGATCAGACTGCACACTCTGTTTTGTCTGATCTTGATCTATACTCTCATCTTAACCCATTACCACACAATCCCTACCTTTGACACTTACAAAGAAGTCTTTAGAAAACATTGTGGGAAAAGGAGAAAATGCTGATAACCAGCATTTCTCCTTTTCCCACAATGTTTTCTACCTTCCACAAAAAACATATTTCAAATTTTCAGTCACTTTTATTTTGTTGTCTGCATATGCTTTTGATTTGGACAGACCTAAAATTTTGTCATTTGTTAATGAGTTAACCCTTCACTCCATAGATACGCATTGCTTGTAGTAGCCTTTGGAAAACATTGTGGCAAAGGGTGAAATTGCTTGTGACGAGCAGTTTCCCCTTTTGTCACAATGTTTTCTACACTATCAAAGGGGTTTTTAAAATCATACACATAAGAAATAGATTCATCCTTGCTGTTGTTTAGGGTCAATTAGAGATTCCATAGAAGTGCCCAATAGGGTAAAGAGTTAGCAACTAAGTCTTGGTTCAACACAACTAAGGTTAATGAAAATTTTAATTTTTTTTGCTTCTTTCTCTTTTCAGGTACGGAAGGAATCTTCATTTAAGATAAGTGATCATGATTACTTTTGTACTGTCTGGACTTAGTTATACGGCTGATCTTCTGTCATGGGCACAGAAGAAGTTGGAGGAGGCTGATACAGCCTTGCCAGCTGTCTTTGGTGACCGTGAGGAAGACGTTGTGAGGGTCTCCTTGGATGAGAGCACATCGATGTATGAAGGTTCCTGTGATGACTCGCTGACCTGGGACTGCATGCACACTGAGGAGGAGGTGGAGGAAGAGGTTAGCTCTTTTGAGCTAAGCTGTTCTTCCATTTTCTCATCAGTGGAGGATGTGGATATGGGGGATGAGATCTCTATGGATCTCAGTTCTGTATCCACATCACCCGAGATGTGGAGTGGAATTCCAGCAGAGTTCCTCAGGATTGCCTTCACTGAGGAGGAGGAAGAACAGAGCTCTTGTGAGTTTGGTTCAGCTTCTTTCTGGTCGGTAGAAGGTGAGGAGATGGAAGAAGGGGACACTATGGACCATTCTTTCGGATCCACACCTTCTATGTCTGATTGTGTGGACACCGAGGTGCTTTTGGATGAGGAGAAGGAAATCTTCCGAGATGGAGGTGTTTGGGAAGACACAGAGATGGAACTTAGCTCTGTTGAACTAAATGATATCTCATTGTCTTCCCTAACACCTGAGCACGATTTGCAGATCAGCGAGGATTTTGTTGGCCTGCCTGATGGGGAAGCGACTGAGCTTAGCTTAGAATCTTTCCCTATCAGTCAGGGGGGTGAATTAGAACTTTGTTCGGCTGAACAGAGTTCTTGTTCACCTGTTGTAGTCACCCGCAGTGGGCGGCATAGCCGTCGGCCTGATAGGTATGGGGAATGGGTGTACTACTAAATGTTTTTAAAAGTTTGTCAGTGCAGACTAATGCAAATGCTTCAAGTTTTCAAAAGTTTTTGATTAGTTAAGTTCTTTAGTCAAATCTCTCGCCCCCCTTTCCCATAATAGAATTGAACTGTTTACCTCACAGTCCAGAGTTTCAACAACTGACCTCTTTGAAAACATTGTGGAAAAAGGAGAAAATTCTTGTAACATGTATGTTTTCTACTCTCTTCATGAGAAATTTAATTTTTGAGTCAAATTTACTTTGTCATCTGCAGATGTTTTCAATGTGGCAAAAACATGTTTTTCGTGTAAAGGTTAGCATGTGTGGGGGGTAGAGAGATCTCTGTAGTTTAGAGACAGATACATGGGCTTGTCCTGGCTATCTGTCCAGTAGTCTCTCTGCCTGCAACTGTGGTAATGATCAAAGATAGACTGTGAGTCCATCAGTGCACTCAGTAAACTTTCATCTTCTTTTGGTTTCTTGTTTTAGGATTCATGGTGTCATTTTTGCAGGGTTCATTCTTTTCGAAGACTGAACATCGTTTCGACAATGTTTACCAGGGAATTTTCTAGCAGCCAGTGGTTTCAAAATATGCCAATTAATAGTTTAAGAAATTGCAAGAAAGAATAGATAGGTACACTGGCAGCAGCAATAAATTGGTTTGACATTACTTTAATGTTTGTGCAGAAATTGGACCTTCATTATTTGCTTTTTTCAGGTTATTTTAAGCTTCTATATCATACAGAACTTTATTCATTAAGTACTAGTATTTACTAGGAAATAAAAATGCATTAGGATAAGGTATGATGGAATCTGTCCGAAATTTTGACTAGGATTTGCACACAGATTTTGGCAATGCATCCAGTTTTTTGTTTTTTTCGCATAAGGATAAGGTATGATGAAAAATTTTTGACCAGGATTTGCATGCAGATTTTTAAAATGTCTTTGGTTTATTTCAGTTTTGTTAGGTGTTAGCATAAGGTGTGATGGAATCTATTCCATCTGCATTTTGACCAGGACTTGCTTGCAGATTTTTGAAATGCCCCCAGTTTTTTTTATTTTTCCTATTTTGTTTGGCATGAGGGAAAGGCACTGATGGAATATGTGATTTTACTAAACTTGCTTGGAAATCTTTAAAATGCCCTTGTTTCTTTTTTATTTTTTTTTTCCGAGTTTTGTTAGGTGTTAACATTAGGTATGATGAAATCCGTCTGAAATTTCGACCAAACTTGCTTGGAAATCTTTAAAATGCCCTTGTTTCTAACAATTTTTATTTCTAGATTTGTTGATTAGGGTAAGGTTTGATGGAATCTTTTTGCATTTTAACCAAACTAGCTTGGAAATCTTTAAAATGCCCTTGTTTCTAACCAATTTTTTTTTCTAGTTTTGTTAGCTATTAGGGTAAGGTTTGATGGAATCTTTTTGCATTTTGACCAAACTAGCTTGGAAACCTTTAAAATGCCCTTCTTTTTAACTATTTTTTTCTAAGTTTTGTTAGGTGTTAGGATAAGGTTTGATTAAATCCGTCTGAAATTTTGACCAAACTAGCCTTGAAATCTTTAAAATGCCCTTGTTTCTAACAATTTGTTTTCTAGTTTTCTTGAGCATTAGGATAAGGTATGATAGAATCTTTCTGCATTTTGACCAAACTTGCTTGGAAATATTTAAAATGCCCTTGTTTCTAACATTTTTTTTCTAGTTTTGTAAGCTATTAGGTAAGGTATGATGAAATCTGTCTGAAATTTTTACCAAACTTGCTTGGAAATCTTTGAAATACCCTTGTTTCTGTTCCATTTATTTTCCCAGTTTTGTTAGGCATTAGGATAAGGTACAATAGATTCTTTCTGCATTTTGACCAAACTTGCTTGGAAATCTTAAAAATGCCCTTTTTTCATTTCTATTTTTTTTCCCAGTTTTGTTAGGCATTAATATAAGGTATGATGAAATCTGTCTGAAATTTTGAACAAACTTGCTTGGAAATCTTTAAAATGCCCTTGTTTCTAACATTTTTTTCTAGTTTTGTTAGCTATTAGGGTAAGGTATGATTGACTTTTTCTGTATTTTGACCAAACTTGCTTGGAAGTCTTTAAAAAACCCTTGTTTCTGTTCATTTCTTTTCCCAGTTTTGTTAGGCATTAGGATAAGGTACAATAGAATCTTTCTGTATTTTGACCAAACTTGCTTGGAAATCTTTAAAATGCCCTTGTTTCTTTTCTATTTTTTTGTCCAGTTTTGTTTGGCATTAATATAAGGTATGATGGAATCTGCACACTGACCAGGGATTGTTTGCAGCTTCTTGAAATGCCTCTAGTTTTTTTCTACTTTTCCAAATTTAGTTAGGCATTAGGGCAAGGTATTGATAGAAACTTCCTGAATTTTTAGGCAGGACTTACATGATTTTTTTTAAGTATGCAGTTGCTTTTTGTTTTTCTCTTTTTTTTTTCAATTTTGTTAGGCATTAAAATAAGGTACAATAGAATCTTTCTGCATTTTGACCAAACTTGCTTGAAAATCTTCAAAATACCCTTGTTTCTTTTCTGTTTTTTTTCCCAGTTTTGTTAGGCATTAAAATAAGGTACAATAGAATCTTTCTGTATTTTGACCAAACTTGCTTGGAAATCTTCAAAATACCATTGTTTCTGTTCCATTTCTTTTCCCAGTTTTGTTAGGCATTAAAATAAGGTACAATAGAATCTTTCTGTATTTTGACCAATCTTGCTTGGAAATCTTTAAAATACCCTTGTTTCTTTTCTATTTTTTTGTCCAGTTTTGTTTGGCATTAATATAAGGTATGATGGAATCTGCAAACTGACCAGGGATTGTTTGCAGCTTCTTGAAATACCACCATTTTTTTTCTACATTTCCAAATTTAGTTAGGCATTAGGGCAAGGTATTGATAGAATCTCCCTGAATTTTTAGGCAGGACTTACATGATTTTTTTAAGTATGCAATTGCTTTTTTTCTCTCTTTTCTTTCTTTCAATTTTGTTAGGTGTTAGGATAAGATATGGTGGAATCAGTCTTCATTTTGACCATACTTGCTTGGAAATCTTTAAAATGTCCTTGTTTCTTTTCTATTTTTTTTCCCAGTTTTGCTAGGCATTATGATAAGGTATAATGAAATCTGTCTGAAATTTTTACCAAACTTGCTTGGAAATCTTTGAAATGTCCTTGTTTCTAACCAATTTTTTTTTAGTTTCGTTAGCTATTAGGATAAGGTACGATAGAATCTTTCTGCATTTTGACCAAACTAGCTTGGAAATCTTTAAAATGCCCCTGTTTCTTTTCTATTTTTTTGTCCATTTTCGTTTGGCATTAATATAAGGTATGATGGAATCTGCACACTGACCAGGGATTGTTTGCAGCTTCTTGAAATGCCTCCAGTTTTTTTCTATATTTCCAAATTTAGTTAGACATTAGGGCAAGGTATTGATAAAATCTCCCTGAATTTTTAGGCAGGACTTACATGATTTTTTTAAGTATGCAATTGCTTTTTTTTCTCTTTTTACTTTTCAAGTTTGTTAGGCATTAAGATAAGGTACAATAGAATCTTTCTGCATTTTGACCAAACTTGCTTGGAAATCTTTAAAATGGCATTGTTTCTTTTCTAATTTTTTTTTCTCCAGTTCTGTTTGGCATTGATATAAGATATGATGGAATCTGCACACTGATCAGATTTAGTTAGGAATTAGGGAAAGGTATTGATAAAATCTCCCTGAATTTTTACCCAGGATTTGCATGAATTTCTAGGATGCACTTACTTTTTTTCTCTTTTTTTTCTTCAAATTTGTGAATTGTTAAGAGAAAGAGTGATGGGATCTTTCTGCATTTTGACCAGGGCTTGCTTGCAGATTTTTGAAATGCCTCCAATTTTTTATTTTCTATTTTGTTTGGCATTCGGGAATGGCACTGATGGAATATGACTGCATTTTGACCAAACTTGCTTGCAATTTTTAAAATGCCTCCTGTTGTCCCCCTTTTTTTAATTTAAATTTTGTTTGGCATTAAGTTTAAGTGGTATGTAATCCCTCTGCATTTTGATCAAAACTTTGCTTTGTTGATTCTGACCAGGCTTACAGTTGGACACCATTCCAATTGTTTACAATTGTTGTATAATACCATTGCTTTCTTAATAAGAACAAAGGAAAGTGTTCAGCATCAGGTTCAAGAGTTCTTCTCTTTTCTTTACTTACCTCTTGGATTGAAAAACCCTAGGTCTTCATGTATGTAACTGAAAACACTCAGTCATCTTCTTATGATACATCCAATGGCCACACTGAACATACTGATGGCTTCACAATCTGTTCTTGACAACTACCACAGTCTCAGGCCAAGAGATGAAGCCACAGATGGTTATTATATCCCATGAACCTGACCCTGAGATCTACAGATTAGGTTAAGATAGTGATTCCAAAGTGTTAAGTGTTTTCGAGATAGTGACTCAGTGTGGAGTTAGTTACTCCTAAATATATTGAGATAGTGACTCATTGTGGAGTTAGTAGCTTCTACATATATTGAGATAGTGACTCAGTGTGGAGTTAGTTACTCCTAAATGTAGAGAGTTGAAGGAGGTAGTGACTCCAAAATGTGGAGAGGAGGAGGAGGGAGGAGGAGGAGGAGGAAGGAAATAGAGGAGAAAGAGGAGGTGGAGGAGTTCTTGTAGATATGAGCACTAGTTATAAATATAAACATGCTTACTTAGGAGAGAGATTGATGGTGTCATTGCTTTCTGTTACTTCTTTCAGTTTGGACCTCTCTGAAATTTTGTTTTATGGTTAAGGGTTGTGTGGATGGCAACAAGAATCTACAAGTATAAGATAATTAGATCCATAATTAAATGAGAAAGTGATGATGAAGAGGAGGTGGAGATAGGTGTAAATGTGTATATGAGGTTGAGGAGTAGGAGGAGGAGAAGGAAGGAAAAGGGGGTAGATTTACATATTTGAGTACTGGTTATACATATAAACATGCTAGCTTACTTATGAGAGAGATTGAGGGAGTGATTGCTTACTGTTAGAATACTACAAAGTTATTATTTAGAGATAAGAGCTTGGCTGTATTTCTGTACTCTGTACCATAAAATCTTGACTTCAAACTAATCTGACCAAGAAAGCTTCTAGAAACACCGGAAAAGGAGGAGTTGCTAGTTTCCAGCATTTTCTCCCTTTGCTATGATGATATCTATCCTAACAAATTTTATTTGGTCCATCTTCAGTTGTTATCTGCAAGTTCTTTCATTTTGGACCTGTCAGAAATTTTGTTGTATGGTTAAGGGTTGTGTGGATGACAAAAAGAATCTTACAAGTATGAGAAAATTAGATCCATAATTTAATGAGAAAGTGATGATGAAGAGGAGGTGGAGATAGGTGTAAAGGTTGAGACAGTGGTCACTAGAGCTGGCTAGGAGGAAGAAGGAAGGAGAGAGATTGAGGAAGTCATCTCTGGCTGTTAGTTACGAGGAAAGTCTGTAAAGTTTGTGGAAGATGCTGGAAAGTAAGAAAATTGACAAGTTAAGTGCAGGAAACTTATATAATTGTAAAGAGCAAACTCTTCTCTATAATTGTAAAGAGCAAACTCTTCTCAACTGACATTTGAAAAAAAAAATACGA